>CAMAPF010000954.1:300000-2700000 GCA_945859915.1 Cuscuta epithymum | reverse complement strand
TTGTTTTGTAAAAAAAAATTTCCATTTTTTTATGAAAGTTGTTTTTAAAAATTACTTTTTAACACGTATTTTTACAAATTAAATTTAAAAATGTTATTCTAATTTTTATCCATGTTTTTATACTATTGAGTTATTGAAAATATTATTCTAATTTTTTAAATTTAAAATTACATTTTAAAGAGTAAAGACATACAACAAACTTAATAAATATTGTGACAAACTTTTAAATGTTTTGACAAACAACAAAGTACAAATGTATGATGATTACATGTCCCTTCGTGGGACTCCATTATGAAAAAAATCTGGATTTTCTTCTTCTTCTTCTTCTTCATCATCATCAACAAGAAACTCATCTGGGTTCACGGGGGGGTCTTCAGGGTCAGGTCGGGTTCCTCCTCGGGGTGCTCCTCGGGGTCCTCCTCGGGGTGCTCCTCGGCCTCCGTGGCTCGGTGTGCCACTACCTCCTCCGGATGACCTCGCAAAATCAAAGGACATAGAACCAAAATTCGGGGAGATCATAGGCATGCCACCATATCCGGAGTTGGGGAAAAATCCCATACCGCCCATGTGCGGAACTTGAGGAGTTTGCTCAGGGTGGAATACGTACGGGGGAGGAAAAGGCTGTTGCGGAGGCTGGAATTCGGCACGCATGTACCGTTCCATCTCCTCCAACCGGGCTTTTGTGGCAGCATCTGCTTTCCGCTGCTCCTCCCATCGCCGTTCGTGCTCCTCTAGTTCACGCTGCATTATAGCAATACGGGGATCTTCTCCCCGCCTTGACCGAGAAGAGGAAGCGCCGGTGCTTCGATCATACAAAATCCGTTGCCCCTCGGCCCCCAAGCATGGAACCCGGCCATAGGCAGGGAAGTCGCTAATGGTCCAAATGATGGCAGCTTTCATGATAAACATTTTATCAGATGAAACATCATAAGTTGGTGTCCCAACGACCCACAATTCTTTCATCTCCTCAATAAGGGGTTGAAGATAAATGTCTATCTTTCGCCCAGGATCCTTGGATCCCGGACAAATTAAAGACAAAAAGATGAAATGACTTTTCATGCACATGTCGGGAGGGAGATTGTAAGGTGTTAACATGACCGGCCAACATGAATAGTTCTTGCCAAACCTGCCAAAAGGAGAAAATCCATCTGAGCACAATCCCAGCCGCACATTTCGTGGCTCCATAGCAAACTGAGGATGACAGCGGTCAAAGTGTCTCCAGGCTTCACAGTCCGAAGGGTGAGCCATCATACCCTCGTTGGTTTCGTGCTCAACATGCCATGTCATGTGTTTCGCAGTAGCAGTCGAAGCGTACATCCTTTGCAGTCGAGGAGCTATTGGGAGGTAATACAGTTTAGACAGTGCAGACCTATGTCGTGGTTTCTTTTTACCTTGACGAACAGGTTTGTATCTGTCTCCACCACAGAACTTGCAGAACTCAAGTGCCTCATCCTCCTTCCAGAACAACATACATCCTTCCGGGCACGCATCAATTTCAACACAAGGTAGCCCCAACTTAGACATTAACTGCTTCATGTGGTAATATGAATCGGGAAGGGTATGATCTCGCGGTAGCATCCCTCCTACTGACTGCAAGACTCTATTCATGCAAGTTTCAGGGAGACTGTATTCGGCTTTTATGTTCATGAACTCAGTAACAGCGGATAGCTGAGAGTATCCCTCACAATCAGCATACATAGGTTGGTCGACAGCTTTTAGAACATCCTGAAATCTCTCAGCCAAACCTTCATCCACATAAGGTTGATAAAATGTCGGATTTTCATCCGCATCTGGTTGATACGAGGTTGAGGCTTCAGGGGGGTCGTTAGGTGGTTGTGGGGGGTTGAATTGAGACGGTACACCGTATGCGTCATATACCATTTGTTGGTCCCACCTCATTTCAGCACGGTCCCCCCACGCACTCATCTCTGGAGGGACGTAACGAGACGAACCTACCGTTTGTGGTATAACAGATGGATCCAAAGGTTCGCCGTGAGAAGTCCAATTATAATAATTGGGAACAAAACCGACCGTGTACAAATCATACCCAACTTCGTGTGGGTCTTTAAATTTGAGATTTTTACACTTTGAACATGGACATCTTATTTTATCACCACTCATATAAGCCGGATGTTCAAGTGCAAATTCAATAAATTCCCCGACTCCCTCGAGAAAATTTGATTGCATTCCGTACAATACCGCATCTTTATCATACATCCAACTTCTATTTTGTTTATACATTATGCCTGAATATTATAATAAAAAATTATATGAAATGCAATGCACACAATTTTAAGTAATTTATTTCACTAAATTTAATCAACCAATTTTCACTTTTTTTTAAATGAAATGCACAGAATTCTCAACAATAATGCACAAAATATATGTCCCCTAATGCACAATAATGCAGATAATTTCACTAAATTAAACATACGTTTAATTAAATCTAACTAATTCATTTAGTTAAATTTAACTAAATTTAACTAGTTCATTCCGTCCCCTTTTAATGCATCACTACGTTTAAACCTACGTTTAGCTACCTAATTTAACTTAATTAACACATCAATAGCTACGTTCAAACCTACGTTTAGCAAACGAATTTTAATTAAATTATTTTTGTAAACCTACGTTTAAACCTACACTAAATTAAATTATTACGTTAATGACATTTATTCTTATTAGTAATACACAATTAACAATTCACTAAATTAAATAATATGACCAAATTCAACCCAATAATTTGAACATGTATATAAAGTTATTTGAATTAATAAGCAATACACAATTCACAATAACAATTCACAATTCACTTAATTAACACATTACTAACGTACGTTATTTGAACTAATTTCACTAAACATAAACATCATTACGTTTTAAACCACATTTAGCTAACTAATTTTAATTAAATTATTTTAATTTATAAACCTAAAAGTTTAACTAATTCTAATTTATGACATTACTACGCTTATAGTTAAAACATGTTGTTAATTAATTAACAACCTCACTAATTTAATAGTTTTAATAATTTAAATTGAACCAACTAATTCTAAATAAAAATTATAATTCAAATAACATACCTTATCTGCATAAACAGGGAAAATGATAGAAGATAGACTACATCCTTCGATCTACGGATACTGTATATACTGGGAATGAATTGGTGTGATTCTGTTCAATGAGCTGCTCCTGCATATATAAAAAATTTAGTCACGGACTTAGTCACGGATTTGTCCGTCACTAAGCAAAACCGTGTCCAATACGCGTCCAACACGTGTTAATGACGTGTAAATGACGTGTTAATCAAAGTAGTCACGGAACTAGTCACGGATATGGCCGTGACTAAAATTGTCCGTACATAATGCCGTTGCGAATTAACTAACGGAGTTGAAAAAAATTAAATTTTAATTATAGTCACGGGTATAGTCACGGATTTGGCCGTGACTAAGTCGTCGGAATCAAATAAACTTCGCCGGAAACGGAAACGGGCCTATCGGAGGACTTAAGTCACGGGCCACGACCGTGACTAACATTAGTCACGGTCATAGTCACGGTCCTGACCGTGACTATTTTTTTTTTTAAATTTCCGTGACTAGTCCGTGACTAGACCGTGACTAAACTAGTCACGGACCAAATCCGTGACTAAAATCCGTGACTATAACGCTGTTTTTTTGTAGTGCTGGAACCATCCCGAAACCGTACTGAACCGAACCGTCTTGTACCGTCCCGAATTGTCCCGCAAACTAGTGTTATAATATAATAATATATTATATATTATACTTCGTATAATATATTACTTAGTATAAATGTTAGTGACCGTATGTCCGTAACTCCGTATATTACAAATATGCAATCTTGCATATTCTTTGGGCCCAATCAAATTATTAAGATGCTGAAGATGTTGAGGCCTTGATGCCAATGCTTAATATTGATTGTTGACAGAAATCGCCCCGAGGCCCTGATGCC
The DNA here is from genome assembly GCA_945859915.1 of Cuscuta epithymum. Taxonomy (NCBI): domain Eukaryota; kingdom Viridiplantae; phylum Streptophyta; class Magnoliopsida; order Solanales; family Convolvulaceae; genus Cuscuta; species Cuscuta epithymum. The sequence goes on along the minus strand of CAMAPF010000954.1, from coordinate 2,696,034 downwards.
AATGCCTAGAATTCAGCAGATTTAGTCTAACTCAACTATGGATTATTAAGTTGATCTATTTGTTATGTGATATAATACTTTTTGGTTTTTCAGTTTGACGATCACTTTTTTTTTTAGTTTGGATGTTACATTTCTTTATTATAGTTTGAGTATTAGTTTTATATTTTAATTTGATCACACAAGATCGGTTTAATGTAGTTTGCAAGTTCCTCTCTTTAATTTTTGTAGAGTTATTTATCAATGTTAAAATCTAAAGTTTTTTATATTTCATAGGGGTTGATTATTTAGAAACCAAATAACATCGAAGAACCATACCGTACCGTACTGTACCGTACCAAACCGTCCTGAAAATTGGTACGGAATAGGACAGGTTCTATATATATGTGGGATGGTACCAGTTCTTGATTTTTAAAAGAACCATTCCTTGGGACGAGACAAGTTTTTTGAAATAACTGTCCCGTACGGTCCCATGCTCACCCCTAAATACGTACACTGTAATTGTAATAATATAAATCACATAATGCTACGTTACACGATACTACGTATTACTCACTCCGTCCCCCTAACTTTGTCCCGTTTTACCTTTTTCGTCTGTCCCATTAAGTTTGGAAATAATTCCACTTTAGGTCCTCCGAGTTTTCTGTCATTTCCATATTTAGGCCTCGTCTTTCACTTTATCCATTTTTGGTACCTGACTATTTTTTTTTTGACCATTTTTCGGTCCATCTCTGGGCATTTTTACTACCGCAAAAGGACTATATATGGTTAAGAAAACAATAGTCAGGTACCAAAAATGGATAAAGTGAAAGACGAGGACTAATTGTGGAATTGGTGCAAAACTCGAAGGACCATAAGTGGAATTTCTTCTTAAGTTTGTCACATACCATATTTGGTAATATTTAAGTGGTTAGAATTCATTATTACTTTATTCATACTTTATCAATTCAATACCCACCACACAATTCTACTTTTTCTTAAAAACCACACCACACCCCTTTGTCCCAAACTTAGAGGGACAGAGGTCGTAGCATTTAAGTTATATACCGTATACTACATATTTTTTTTGAGGAAAGATGACATAAATTGATATCACATCATTCAGATAAGGACTAAAAAGACAAAGGGGTCATAGGCAACCCCCGACCCTCGAACAAAACTCAGAGTTAACCACCTCAAAAGAAAGAGTATAACTCGCTGATCCATTTATGAGCGCAACTGAGCCAAAGACGGAAAACACAAACTTTCTGTCACCCCAATCCAAAATCAAAGTCTTACAATGCAAAAAAAAAAAAAAAAAAAAAATAACAAAGTTCTCAATCCCAAAGAAAACAAAAATAATACTAAAAAAATTCCATGTTGCGTCTTCCAAAGCACTAAGATGAGCGAGTGATCTAAGCCAACTCCTTGCACCTACATCTTCGGCGGGCTTAGGCAATTGAGCCCACCTTCTCCCCGTTTTTTGTTTTGTCCATGGCCATAGAGTCCTTGCCCAGCCCCTCATGCTCTTGATCTTTCCAGATTCTTCTTCTCTTATATATATATATATATATATATATATATATATATATATATATATATATATATATATATATATATATATATATATATATGGGAGGGTTCCAGTGAGAAAGGACTCCCAAGAGAGAAATGAGAATGAATATAGACCGTTGGATTGTATGATGTGAAATTGAACTGTGCATTTGGTAAAACTGAAATGTGCATTAAGTGAAATTGAAATGTGCAAAATGAAAAGTAAAATTCAAAATGTGCATTACGGGAAATTAAAATGTGCAGAATAAAGACTCAAAAAATGTCACCACATCATAGTTTTATTCTGCACATTTCAGTTTCATCTAGTGCACATTTCAGCTTACTTTTTATTTTGCACATTTCGATTTCACCTAATGCACATTTCAGTTTCACTAAATGCACATTCAATTTCACAAATTACAATCTAACGGTCCAGATTCATTCTCATTTCTCTCATAAGATCATTTTCTCACTTGAACCTACTCCTATATATATATATATATATATATATATAGGGGAATGTTCAGGTGAGAATGGTGTTTCAGGAGAGAAATGAGAATAAAATCTAACCATCTATTACCATTAACATACGGTGAAGATTTGATCTAAATGTGCCATGGTAATATTGTAATTAGGTGGAATTATGAGGGAAGATCTTATGGCAAAAGGAACGGAATTAATGATAAGGTCATATGTGTAAAATGGTGTAACAATACAATCGGTCATGTAAATTCCTTTCCATAAAAATCTCATTCCATTTATAATTTTGAACGGCTAAACTCCAACTTTCCCTAAAAGATAGGACTAGTAATTAACAAGCATTTAATTTCTGATTATTATCACTTACAAACGGTGATTCTATAGTTGATCGGCGTATTTAATTATTGTGCGATTAATTAAATTATTTATCGAACCCATAATAATGAGAATGGGCTACCAAATATTTAGTTGGGTTATCATAATAATTATAGAAGCCCAATAAAGTGCCAACTAAGGTTGATAAAAATGTTTGGACAACCCGAGTGCTATTTTGACCCAACCTGCTAAAAATACCAGAAATAATTGGGAGGGACTTTCTGTACCCAATTGGGATTTTTCCTACAAGTCTTGTAGACTCAAAATAATCATTTTGAGACAAGTAAACATGGGGTGGGCGAAATAGCTGTTGAGGAGTATGCACAAGACATAAAATATATTCATAGGTCCCTACTCATGCATTATTTGGATGCTTGATTGAGTAGAGTACCTTCCCCCCTATCCTCCGCACCTATTCTCGTCCAACCAAGAGGAGGAGCTCCAGAGAAGTCTTCTCTCAAGAAACCATAGCTTGAAGAAGCACAAGGGAGAAGGAACCCAAAAGGGAAGAGCTAAGTTGAGGTAAGAGTCCAACTAGTATGAATTAACTAGTATTATTATTGTATGTTTTTTAAGAAATCATATGGTGGATTAAACATGGAGTTCTACACGTTTAAAAGTGTAGAATAATGTTATAAAGTGGTGGTATTTAACTTAGAAGAGTCGTGGAATCGATAGGAGTTGAAATCGCCGGAAACCGCCAAAGGAAGGAGACTGTTCGCGGTAGCAGACCACGAACATCGCCCGGCTTTCACGAAAGCCGTCCGGCTTTCACCTTCTGTCCAGATTTTTCACCCTCGAGCGGCCTAGAACAAGGACGGATCGAGGGGTTCGCTAAGGCAGCTAGTTGAGCACATCATAAGGTGAGGATGGCTGACTATATTGCTTATAATCCTTGGGTTAATTTCATAAGATTACCTAAGTTAATTAAATGTGATTTTCATGGGTTATTAATGATTAATAATGCCGAAATGAAAATATTATTGTTTATGAATAGAAGATGCATAATATACAAATTTATGAGTAAATGGTGTATAGTTATGCATTATAAGAATGATGTTATGGTGATTGTATAAACCATGAATTTTTGTGATGAAATATACTTTTACTTCATGTATAGAAATCACGAATGGATAAAAGTGATATTTTTGATATTGAGATTAAATCATATATAGATTGGGAAATTCATAGGAATGAACCTTATAACTATGAATTAAAGAGCTTGGTGGCTTAAAGACTAATGGATTAGTATTGATTTTTCTAGTCGGAAATGTTAGTATGAAAAGTGATAGAACAAATCCTAAGAGCTTGGATTGTGAAAGAGGTACACCTTAAGTAGTCTTATGAGATGTCTTAAGGTAGAAATGGGTAAACGATAAGTTACCGTAGGAGTAGGCCTCAAAGGCTACTCATAGTAGAGGAACTCTAGGCATAGAACTTGCTTAGTGAACTAGTATCGTGACTAGAGGAAGCCTCTAGCACGATGAAGGATGACTGGAGGAAGCCTCCAGCATTCGTGTAGGACGAACTAGTATCGTGACTAGAGGAAGCCTCTAGCACGATGAAGAATGACTGGAGGAAGCCTCCAGCATTCGTGTAGGACGACTAGAGGAAGCCTCTAGCATAACGTAATGTGACTGGAGGAAGCCTCCAGCACAACGTATGTAAGGTGATTAGAGGAAGCCTCTAACACCTAGTGGAGTGACTAGAGTAAGCCTCTAGCATAACAAAACATGACTAGAGGAAGCCTCTAGCACGGTGAACTAATATAGATGGGTGTGGCATGAAGTCACGGGGAAAGGGTTGAATGTTTTCAAAGTAAACATGGGCCTTCGGGCCGGCTACTTGACTTTATATATAAAGTAAGTATATTTCCAAAGAGGGTAACCAAGGGTTATGACCTAAAATATAATATCACTCTATTTGAGGGTCTTGGAAATTGAAACATTGATTATACTTAGTATAGTTGTCATTGTACTTGTCAAATGCTTCCAAGTACTGACCTCCCCTTCATGGGGGAGGCCACCTCACAGTTTCAGGTAGGGGATAAAGCTCGCTATCATCGCCCGTTGCTTTGGGAAGCTTGAGGAGAGAAGACGTGGTTCGTGCTTCCTCCGTTTCTATTTTAAAAATATTTAAATGAATGCTCATGAATATTATTTTCTGAATAATTATTTGGGGCTTGTATGCCCGTGTTTGCCACGTGTGGCTTGAATACTTGTATTAATGTTTCCGCTGCTTAATTAAATATTTTACATTATGATTGTTTATGGATGTACTATTGTGAATGATATTCAAGACGCCTAGTATAGTATGGATGAGTTGGACTGCGGTTGACTATTCGTACTGTACGGCGGGCTGTTGACGTGTCCGGTAGATCCGGGGCGTGACAATTTAATTGGTATCAGAGCCAGGTTCCGTAAACTTCATAATGAAGCTTCAAAATTTCTTTTTGAAAATGATTTTGCAAACCATTCCAGCACAACGTATGTAAGGTGATTAGAGGAAGCCTCTAACACCTAGTGGAGTGACTAGAGTAAGCCTCTATCACGACAAAACATGACTAGAGGAAGCCTCTAGCATGGTGATCTAATATAGATGGGCGTGGCATGAAGTCACGGGGAAAGGGTTGAATGTTTTCAAAGTAAACATGGGCCTTCGGGCCGGCTACTTGTCTTTATATATAAAGTAAGTATATTTCCAAAGAGGGTAACCAAGGGTTATGACCTATAATATAATATCACTCTATTTGAGGGTCTTGGAAATTGAAACATTGATTATACTTAGTATAATTGTCTTCTCTTGAACGTTCTCCTGCGACCTAGGGCTGAAAAAAGGAATGTTTACAATAAGGCCAATTTTACATTTGGACGGACACTGTCGATGACCATCTCTCTTCATTCTACTGCAACACAGATTTGGGGTCACAATTTGACTGGGCCCATCTCTCTTCATTCTACTGCAACACAGATTTGGGGTCACAATTTGACTTGGCCCAGCTGCTATCCTAGTTTTTACTAAGCATTTGGGCTACTTGTTTCAGGCCCAACACTCATTTCAAACTTTGTATGCTCCTTTTTTCTCCAATTATATATAAAAATTTGGTATTAAAAAAAAGTATAGTTGTCATTGTACTTGTCAAATGCTTCCAAGTACTGACCTCCCCTTCACGGGGGAGGCCACCTCACAGTTTCAGGTAGGGGATAAAGCTCGCTATCATCGCCCGTTGCTTTGGGAAGCTCGAGGAGAGAAGACGTGGTTCGTGCTTCCTCCGTTTCTATTTTAAAAATATTTAAATGAATGCTAATGGATATTATTTTATGAATAATTATTTGGGCTTGTATGCCCGTGTTTGCCATGTGTGGCTTGAATACTTGTATTAATGTTTCCGCTGCTTAATTAAATATTTTACATTATGATTGTTTATGGATGTACTATTGTGAATGATATTCAAGACGCCTAGTATAGTATGGATGAGTTGGACTGCAGTTGACTATTCGTACTGTACGGCGGGTTGTTGACGTGTCCGGTAGGTCCGGGGCGTGACACAATAGATAACAATCAATAATTAAGAATTCAAACAATCAACTATGAATGAAATCATTTCATAAACAAATCAAATAATTAGGGCTGGGACTTTGGAACCAAGAACCGGAGAACCGAACTCCGCCCAGGCTCGAGGTCTGCTGTTCAGTTCTGGTCGCGCACCAGAACGGTTCTAATCCGTTACAACAGTTAATGCCCAATGTTCTTATCTTTAAATGGACATTTTTACGACATATTAATGTCCAACGTGCTGGTCATTTATGTCCAACGTTGAGGTCCATTAAAGGTGACTTAACACACAACAAATTCTCCTATGAATGGGCTAGCAGGTGGTTTACAACATATACATTCACAGAACGAACTCACATACTTTTGAGCTCTAAAAACACCTCTAGCATTCTGAAAAAATTCCTGAGTATTCATACTTGTTCTCGTTCGCTAGAACTCTTGTTTGTGTGCTCAAACATTAGTTCGTTGTCATCGTATCCTGGGAAACGGTCGTTGCAACGCTCCTAGCACCGTGGGAGGTGACGAATACGTTTTAAGAACATCGTGTGTAGCACGCTCTTTGACTAATTTCTGCTCCATCTTATTTATGTTTTTCTTTCGTCATTTTAATTAATTTATTTTAATTAATTTTCTTTATTTTACGAAACACACCGAACAATTGTGTGTTTGGTCAAATGAGGAGTTTTATCGAGACGGAGGGAGTACATTTTTTTGTTGTTTAAGACGAAGTGTCTATGAGTGACATTGATAAGATTTGGGAAAATTTACCGGTGGGCGTAGCTCAACTGGTAGCAAAGGAGTGCCACAAGGGTTAGGTCTCGAGTTCAAATCCCGGCAACTGCGATGAGGGGTTACTATACTGAAAAATGCATAGGGCCTCTGCAAGTACCGGGGACAAAGTCTCACTCTCTATCTGTCAGATTGAGATTATAGTCCAATTTACATCCTTTTATTATGCTGTCCGGTCGGTGTTGGGGTGCCCTCAGGGATGGGGTGTCATCCTTTTTTTGGGAAAATTTTATGTCTGACAAACATTTTTTCTCGATGTTACAGGCAGTTTGTGTTAAAAATGATAAAATTGTGGGAAAAGGTGCAAATAGGCCCATGTACTAACCAAAAAAGGTCAAATAAGCCCTTATTTAGGAGGCTCTATCCGGCCGTCGTCATTTAGGGTGGTTCCCGGTGGAATTTTTTGATGAATTTTTTTGAGCATCTTATTCATTAAGTCTAGTTTACTCATACCAAATTTCAGATAAAACTTCAATCGGGAAGGCATTCAAATGAATTCTTGAAAATAACTGCGCAGTTAGAAGCGCAATTATCTTCAAGAATTCATTTGAATGCCTTCTCAATTGAAGTTTTAGCTGAAATTTGGTATGAGTAAACTTGGCTTGATGAATAAGATGCTCAAAAAATTTCATCAAAAAATTCCACCGGGAACCACTCCAAATGATGACGGCCGAACAGAGCCTCCTAAATAAGGGCTTATTTGATCTTTTTTTATTAGTACATGGACCTATTTGCACCTTTTCCCTAAAATTGTTTGTGACATTGAAAATTTGAAGCGTATGCACCGCGTTTGCACATGACATGTAAGAACTTGGCTAGAAAAATAGTCAAAGTGAGTTGTGTACAAGGGTAGATACGCATTCTTTAAACAGTTTAAACCACCCATATTCCGACAAAGAAAGCATGCATGATTGAATAGCAACGTTGGCAGCTGGTACGACATCTCCATCAACTCAAAAAATGTAGTTGCACATGCACTTAACGTCACATTCTACAAATTAGATAAAACCTTTTCTGGTGAATTTTGAGCTTATTTAATGATATCTATATTTAATTTATGAGTCTTTATCAATTACTCCGTAACTTTTAAATCAAGAGAGAATTCCCCTAATGGGACTAAAACATGGAACAAATGCAAAAGTAGGACTCCTATGTTTAAATTGCAAAACTAGGACTAGAAATTACCTAATTGGACAAAAATACCCTGAATGATTCGATCTCAGTAATTAATCGGCAGACTAGCATCGGCGGCAATTACATTGCCGCATACATCTGGTCCGTAGAGAATCCAAAGAAGCGCACAACATAACCTCTTCTTCCTTCTCTTTTTTCTTCCTCTTTCTTCTTCTTCATCTTCTTCCATTTTCTTCCTCCTCTTCTCTTCTTCTTCTTCTTCCAGATCCCCGTTTCTTCATTTTTCAATTTTTGATTATTGTCAATTCATTTACTATTTCAGATTATAAATCAAAATACTACTTTGGATATGAAAACTTGAGATAGAAATGACAATTCAACGAACGATCATGATGAGAGATATTTGTATTTGAGTTTTTATTACTTTTTGATTTTGATTAGATTTGTTTATGAAAATGCTTGTTATTAGAAAAATGTCACTTTTATGCCATTATATTACATCAAGATGTCAATATTCTAATGACATGTTTTTTGACTGGATTGCCAAATGTTGTCATTTTTAGCGATATTATTTCTAAAAATGCCATGGTGATGGAAGTTTCATATAAAAACATGCATGACATTCTCAGTTGTAAAAAAATATGAATTTTTAGATGAAAAATTATGGCAATTGCAATTTAAGGATGATAGTTCTGACATCATTTGGAAAACATGTCAAAAAAACATGTCATTGCTAATAACAAGTAGTTATGTCATTCTCAGATAAGTCATAAAAATGCCACAAAATGTCTTAAGAATGACATTTTCTTATGAACATATGACATTTTCAGGTTGTCATTCTGATAAATATATTGCCACAAACGTGGCAGTTTTTTCAAAGAACCAATAATTTTAACATTCTCAGATTATAAAAGTGACATTTTGCTGAATAAATATAATTCAAATCTAAAAAATTCAAAGAAGAAGAAAACAGAGGACCATATATTTGAAGAGGATTAGAAGAAGAGGAGGAGGAGGAGGAGGAGGAGGAGGAGGAGGAGGAAGGAGGAAGGAGGAAGGAGAAAGGAGAAAGGAGAAAGGAGAAAGGAGAAGAAGAGGAAGAGCAGAGGAGGATACCTGTAATTGTTGGAGGAGTCTGCAGCGGCTTTGATTTGGAGAGCTACCATTGATTTTGTCGATGTGAAGCTTTGATCTGGGAGAGCTGCTAGTGATGGCGCCGATGGGAGAAATCACAAGAGCTGGGAGCCTGGGGCGGAAGAAATCGCAAGAACTGGGGGAATCGAGCGGAAGAAATCGCAGACCGGAGCGAGAAGTTGAGTTTAATAAAAGGAAGGGCAAAAGTGTAATCATGAGTCCTATTTAGGAAATTAAAAACTTAAAGTCCTATTTTGGAGTTTAATCCATGTTTTAGTCCTATTTTGAGCAATTTCTTTTAAATCAAATACGAGTATGTAAGTTTTGATTTCAAAGTTGTTTATATAAGTATCAAAATGAGGAGTCCTTTTCTTGTCCAGCCGGCCTGACGGGAACCGCCGTCCGTCCGAGGGCATTTCGGACACTTCCCAATGGAATTTTTTGATAAAATTTTTTGATCATGTTTTTCATGAAGTCTAGTTTATCCATAACAAATTTAAGATCAAAATTCGATTGGGAAATCATTCAAATAATTTTTTGAAGTTGACTGCGTCAAAGTATACATATAAAAACCCAGTCAACTTGAAAACATTATTTGAATGTCGTCCCGATCGAATTTTGAGATGAAATTTGGTATGGATAAACTAGACTTGATGAAGAACATGACCAAAAAATTTCATCAAAAAAATTCACCGAGAAGTGCGCGAAATGCCCTCGGCCGGACGGCAGTTCCCGTCAAGCCGGCTGGACATGAAAAGTCCTCTCAAAATGAGTATAGTTGAAGTTATTTTTTTGCTGTAGTTATTTTCAAAACAAGAGTCCAACTTTTTTAAACCCTAAATAGGACTAGATTTTATCCGGCCTACCATTTTTACCCCTGCTATCTTAATTTGTTCTTAGCGGCCAATTGAGGATCTCCTTCCTTCCAACCAGACAAAAGCTCGGAAAAGGACTTCTACAGCAACGAGGTAAACTGGTAAACGACTGTGATGGTGTCATGGTGAAGGCGGCTGCGCGAGTCGGCGGCTAAAGTGGCAAAGGCGATTAGGCGAAGTACCTTCGTCAACGGAAACTGTCCGGCAACTCTGCATGCAGAGGAACTCTTCCTCCGGCGGCTGGGGTGGTACGAGCAGTGCTTCAGATGACAGAAACGCAGCACTCCGGTCCTCCCTCCTACGGTTTGCGCGGTCAACGGCAGGATGCTACGGACTTCGGTCGTTTTCCCTCCAACGTCGCTGACAGTCGGCAGGACAGCCTCAACCGCTGCGTAGTAGTCCATTGTCACTTCGTCTATTTCTTCTAATTTCCTTTGTTTAATTTTTATGTTAGTTCATTTTTACTGCTTCATTTTTTTTTATTATTGACTATTGTAATGTTATCTTATGGTGACAACTGACAAGGTTACTATTATTGTCAGTTTACATTGTCTGAAGTACTCCGTATATTTTACTATGATATGACATTGCTAGAATGCTAATAATGAAAATGTTGATACACGATTTTATTATAATGACCTTTTTATAATATTTATAGGGAAAAATACAGCAATAATACTAAAACATGTGAATTTTCCCCATATATGACCATAGGAGTTTTTTTATCAACCGTATGATTGTGGCATACATCGGCTGTCCAAGTAATGGAAGTAAATACCCAAACTGCCCTCCCAAACGCTTGAAAATCCCACAAAAACTGAAAAGCTAACCGCTAGAGAAACGTGCGCCGTAAATCAGGATTCTAAAACGGGTATTCCGTATTAACCGCAATATCATCTTGGGTACGGAAGAATAGGAATTGACGAACGAAGCGGCGTGTGACGACGCAAACATGACGAAGCCGACTTCGAAGGTGGGAACAAGAACAGTGAAGAAGCCGGATTCACGACAACAGGGCTCAACTAAGGCGGCGCAGACTGAGGCGGATGTGTTTACTATTGACGGAATTGTAAGTTTTCTCAGTCGCAGAGCATTAATGTGTGGAATTACATGGTTTTGTTCTATCTCGATTTCGTTTTTGATGATGGAGCTCGGTTAGTGAAAAACCCAATGAGTTAAGCAATAAACAAAATGGTGATGGAATAGGGTTGTGAATTAGAGAATGAGTTAGGGCAATAATTTAGGAACCACTGTGTATAGAGCAGAAATATGGAGTGGGAATATGGTGAATGAATGCCGGTTGGGAAATTAGAAAATATACAGGGCAATATGAATTGGACATATATTCTGCTGTACATGTTTACATTAAGCAATGTTTAAGGTCATTAAATCGTGGATATGGCAGTGAATTTAGGAACGAAAACAGTAGAGGGAAATATTGATGAATTACATCAACTGTAGCTTTGAGATGTCGTGATAATTGGTTGAAATCTGTGTTAAGCAATAAACAAAGGCATTAGGCTGTGCACTGCCACTGCACTAGTGAACTGTTTTTTTTTAGAGAGGGCAATAGTTGAGAAGCAATAAATTTTGGCATTATGAAGTTACTTTTAATGACATAATTTATTAGTTTAGTGGTTTTTGGGTATGATCCTGAAAATGTAAATGCAATTTGTCAAAAACTGGCAGTAATTAAGCAGAGTAAGTGTGTTACATTACATTAATGTAGTAGTGTAATGGTTATTGAAATGATTGAAATATCTGTCAAACAATAAATGAGGGCATTAGTATTTCAAATTGCATTACATTTAAGGTAGTAGTGAACTGGTGTTTAAACGTTTTGTAATATTTGTGAATAAATAAACCACGTCCTTGGCATGTTCATTTTCCTGGCATATTTTAGTAATCCAGTTGTTTTAAGGAATGAATCTGGAAAGGTGTTTGTTTTTTTGGCAATATTTTATCAGATTAGTGGGAATTGTGAATGAAGGATTAAATTTTATTAGAGATGTAATAAGTTGTATGTTTTATCTGGCAGGAATATGTGAGAACGACGGAGTGTGCTAACTTTGTTCTTGAAAAGTCAATGAGAATAAATAGTTATTGCAATATGATAAAGGCAGTTGAAAGTGTAAGAAGTTGCTTAACAAAGGATGAGCTCACTGAATTTAAAAAAACAGTGTTCGGTTACTTCCTTGACCTGGGAAATATTCCTTGGGTAAATGGGCAGCTATTAATCCTTCTCATGGCCAATCATGTTGAGCGTTTGAATGTGCCCAATGACAAAAGTAAGCTGGAGTTTCTGATTGGCAATAAAATTGCTTGCTTCACAAAAAGGGATCTTGCAGTTATCACCGGGTTTCCATTTGGTACGAAGAAGCCAAGCATATCCACACAGAATCCAGGGCATTTGTGGAGTACATACTTTAGTGGCATGAGTAGTGTTGGAAGAGGCCAAATTAAAGCGGCTTTTGAATCAGGGAAGGCGAAAAGAAGCGGAAGCAAGAAAATGGATGCAGTAAAGCTTGGATTATTGCATGTTCTCAGCAGCTATATTCTGGGAAATCAAACATCAACAAAGTTCCCAACTATGTACATCAATCTGGCAGATGATATCGGGCAGTTTAATACATATCCATGGGGGGACGTTGTATGGGATGATTTACAAGAAAAAGTAAGGAAGTGTGCAAGTGTTCTTTACCAAGAGGCGGGTGCAAGATTTACTTTTCCAGGCTATCTATTTGCATTGCAAATCTGGGCATACGAGACATTTCCAGGTCTTGAAAAAGCAAAAGTGTGCGTGAGGAGGGAGGGTTCAAAGTTGTGGCCTAGGACAGTGCAATGGTCAGCTCCTGCTAGGCCTGCACAGCAAGTGCTTGATGACGTTATCTTTAAAAATGAGCAGGTGCAATTACTTCCTCAAATATTTTATGTGTAATTTTATATTTCTAATGGTGTAATATAGTAATGGTTTGACGTTATGTTTGCAGGTACAATGGGAAGAAGTGAAGCTGACCAATGACGAGTTGAAGATGGAATTTGTGAGTAAAGCATCCACAAGTGATACTACTGACATGGGTGTTGGGGATGGAAGTGAGAGTGATGATTTTGTAGATCCGGGCCCAAGCAAATTGAGGAGCAAGGCATTAAAGCATGAGCCTAAGGTTGTAAAACATAAGATGGCTGCTAAAAGAGTGAGAGGGCATAGTAAAAAGACAGGTATCATCGATGAGAAGGGTGATTCCATGATACATAATGTAATGGCAGCAGTGACTTTACAAGGAAAAAGAATAAAAAAGCTAGAATTGAAGGTTGAAAGGCTGTGTGAGTTGGCAATGAAACAATCCAGCATGTTGAAGAAAGCTTTATCGATTAGAGGCAGAATGCGGAAGATGCCTAGGATGAAGAAAGTGTCCAAGAAAGTAGAGAAGAAAGATAAGGAAGAAATGCCGAATTTTGAGTTGGGTCTGGATTTTAATGATAACGTGGTAGAGGATAGTGAGCAAGATCATGGGCACGAAGAAGTTGAGGAACAGGATTCTGAGAGAGCAGATGTTGTTGATGGGATGGTCGAAGACGATGTGGAATTGACACAGTGCGACCTGTTCAAGGACATTGATGGCACAATGAATACGCAAGAACTGGTAATGGAGGTGGATTTGATTGAAAAAAACATGAAGTCTGATATGACAGGGCAAGAGGAGAGGCAAGAGGAGCAACACGATGTCCAGGGCATTGAAGAAATTGGAGGGCTGGATACACAGCAACTATGTGCTGAGGTTGATAAAATTTGCGAGCAATTATTGGGCAATAACAAGAATACAGAAGGCAGTGAAATGGATGTTGAAAAGGTATTTTGTTGTTACAATAACTATATAACGAATTTGTTATATTAGAAATGTATATTACCCATTTTCATCAAAAAACTGTTCCTCATACAGGCCAGTGGAGTAGACGGAAATGAAAAGGAAGTGCTCACCACTGGCAAGGTATGTATCATATGACAAAGATTGCTATAATAAATATTCTACTCTATTTTCATAAGTTTTCATAGTATATATTTTTAATTCTATAAAGGTCCAAAGATTAGGATATTATAAACTATAATAATATTCTCGATATATATTACAGGTCATTAAAGCTCCTGAATATTGAATAAATATACTCAAAAGCAGTATAATGTGTTTTCAGCATATATATGATGACTGATATTGTAGCATGAACTGGTGATTTGAATTATTTTGGTGGTCATGTAGGATAAGCAGGAGAGGAGTGCAACAGAGGCTGAAGTGGTGCATACTGAAAATGACAAGGGGATTGAAGACATTGACCCAACTGACTCCCAGATTGTGGTAAATAAGATTTAGGAGACTGTATAAATGAATATAAGTTTTCAAACTAAATGCTTTGGTGAGGTGTGAGTAGCAGATTAATGGGTGTGGCATTATTTTAGGGAAGTATCTTTAAGGCAGTGAATATTATGTTTTCTACGAATTGAAGTAATGTTATATTCATACTAGTGAATGCTTTGGTGAGTGGTGAGTAGCAGATAAATGCGTGTGGCAATAATTTAGGACAGTAGCTTTAAGACAGTATGCTTATTTGGTGAGTTGGGAATGAATGAATTGTAAATTAGTTAGGACAGGATGGTTAATGAAGGTAGTGTATTACGTTTATATATGAATACACTTTTATGTTGCGATCAGGTATACACAGGGGACGTAACCCCTCTGGCGGTTGATGGTATCTCTAAACGACAGTCGAAACGGCCAAACAGATTCACCTTCTCTGGGCCCCGTAAAGATAAACGGAGGAAACGAGATAAAGAAAAGGAGCAAGATATAGGTGATGATGTGCCGCATGCAATAGTGGGCCCGTTCAGTTTAGATCCTTCTGAAATGCCAAGTGCAGCCATGCTTGAAAAAACAGCAGAACTCATGCATGAAGGACTACTTAAAAACCACCAAAAAAGCAAGGACAAGAAATACAAGGTAGGATATGATGACCTTAAGATCAAACGCGTGAAAGGAGGATACGGGGATGGAACCATTGATAGGAAGTCATGGTACTACGCGATTTACTTTCCAGGGAATTGGTTAGGTGACACGGTAAATTTATATTGTGTAATTTAATTTATTCTTCATATCAATTATATTGTTGAGTGTAATGCAGTAATGAATAATAAAACGAAAAATCTGTTTTGTGAAGCATGTGGAGTTAGGGATGTATTTCTTGAGGATGAAAGCTGAACAATACAAGCTGCGGCAGAAATTTACGACAGCAGACCCTATGTTTATGCCTTTGGTCAAACAGCATTACGAGAACCACATTAGCAATCAAATGCCAGTGTCAGAAAGTGCTTTAAATAAGAATATAATGTGTACCATACTTGGGACGCGTTTGGACTACGCACTGCCATGGGCTGAAGCAGAGCACGTGTACATGCCATTGAATACAGGTGTGCAAGTGAATTCATTCAGTGAGTTATTTATGACAGTATGAGAAGGGCAGTAAATTATGACAGTATGTATAGGGCAGTATGTTCTTGAGGTAGGGAAATAAGTGTTAATATGACATTTAATACAGGTAACCACTGGATTCTGTTAGTGCTGGATATAGGTAAGAAGTGCATACGTGTGTATGATTCTATCGTTCGTCGGGAACAAACAAACATACACCTTCACCATTACCTCCCGAGCATGCAAATGTATTTACCTAGACTGATGGATAAGCTAGGAGTGTACAATGAGAGAACTGAGGGGCCTATCAGGGATGACTTCTTGCAGATACATATGGTGAAAGAATGCCCACAACAAAATGATAGGTATGTGATTTGTTCAATGATGGTTTGGTATAATTGCTTACTAAGTCATTGCTTGACATTTTTTTATTCCCAAACAGTGACAGTTGTGGGATGTTTGTGTTGAAGATGGCTGAGTATCTAATGATGGGCAAAGATGTGGAGTACGTGAGGCCTGAAGATATTAATGCTTACCGCAGCAAGATGATGACGACAGAGCTACTCACTTACTTTGGTGTAATAGGAGCTTGAAAAATTAATGCCTTTCTTGTTTTTTTTTTTGTGTTTTGAGATATGGGTATTAGGACAAGTGGAGATGAAACATTGCAGTATGGCTTGGATTCTGAATGTTGGTTTTTTGATATAATTTATGCTACAAGTTGAACATTTAATTTTATTGTTTTGGTATGTGATGGAGTAGACAAATGTTATTGCACTTCTTATACATAAACTGCCTATATTCGTTGAATTAATGTGTGAACAAGTGATAACGGATGTATAAAGATAGTGGACAAGGATTTAAAATATTTGAGTTGTGAATTAAGTAAAAAAAAAGGGGCCATCTGCACTGGTGAGTTTTGAAGTATGAAGGTTAACGGCAGGGAAAATAAAAATGCTCATGGGCATTAATATGCCAATTTACATAGAATTAATGCCCGACGACCCTATACAAGCAAAACTTAAAATAGTTTCGTGTATAACATAAAATAAAGCAATGTAAATAAAATCCATTGACGATTAGTTAGTTTTAATGAAAAACCTTATAGGACCTGGCAAAAACAATGTAATTAATGGTATGCAGACTATGTAGGGAATTAAAGTATTAACATGGACATTAAATAACTAGTAAAGCACAATCATTCACACATGGTGGGAAGCAAGTCATATGAAATTGATATCCAGAAATAAATAACATTAACAAGAATGTTCAGAAAGAAAGCAAAACCAAACTGGTGAATGTCACTAAATTCGTAACAATATAAAAAAAATGGCTATTAAAAGCAGTTTTTAACGCATGTGTAGCGGAATCGGATTTCTGCAGGTCTTTCGGTTGTGTCCAACCACGTGACAACGAGTGCATGCTTGTTTCCGAACATGTTCTCCGGTAGAAGGAATCCTTCTCTTCTTCGGCCTTCCAGGAGGTCGTGTTTCGCATGATGGGGGCTTGCAAGTGATTTGACTAACATGAGGGGGTACCATCCAACCATCCGGACTCCCAATAGGATGAATAATGCCACAGTATGTTTGTGCCCAATGATGTGCTGTATAGAATTCTGATATATAATCGTAGCAAGAAAGTCCTGGTCGAGAGCGAATAGCAGCAACGGAATGTACACACAAAAAGCCATCAAGCTCAAATTCCCGACAAGTGCACGTACGTTCTTTCAAGTTGACAACATACGAGCGGGATTTCTTATCAAACACCTCAAACTCAAAAGCACATGATGGTTTCACCTGCACAATTCATTATAAAATAATAATAAAAAAATGAAATATTTAGAAATGTAGAATTAATTGAAATAGCAGTGAAATACAAACAAATAGAGCAGTGGAATAAAGATAATGAGTTGAGGGGAATACTGTCATCACGGCGGCCATAGCTTGTAACACTACTAGCTCAGACTCAAAGTGTGTAGACAAACGACAAGTGTTAGACGTAGAAGTTTCTCGCCTTTCACAGAACCACTTTTGCATCCTAGCAATAATAAACTCTATCAACTTACAGATTGGGTATTCTCGGGCCGTGGCATTAACTGCATTTAATGACTCCGCATTGTTTGACATCATAACCGAGTATCGATTACGACTGGCATATGCACGAGACCATTTGTCATAACCGATCCGCTCTAAATACGTACGAATACGTTCATCCTCACTGTCAAGCATGCGAAGGTACTCTTCACACTCATACACAGATCCTACACGAGCAGCTTGCAGAAACTTCCATGACACGGTTGTTTGGGAGCCACGAAATCTTGTTTTCAAATTAGCCAGAATGTGGTAAACACAATACCCATGCTCTGCATGAGGAAATACAGAACGCACAGCACTAATAATGCCCTCGTGCCGATCAGACACAATATATAGATCATCCCTATGCGTCAACGAACACTTCAACATGCTGAAGAACCATGACCAGTTTTCAGTATTTTCCCCACTACAAATACCAAATGCCAAAGGAAATATTTGTTTGTTTGCATCTTGTGTACATGCAGTGAGTAATGTACCCTTGTAATATGACTTCAAAAAAGACCCGTCCACAATTATAACAGGAATGCAATGAATCCAACCATCTTTCCATGCAGAAAGGCACATGAAAAAATTTTTAAATTCACCATTTTCCTTGCATGAATAAGAAACAATAGAACCTGGGTTACTCCTATCAAGCACATGACACATGGAAGGTAACCGAGCATATGATTGTTTTTCAGATCCCATAGCCAATTCCATTGCCAATTCTTTGGCAATCCATGCTTTTTTGTATGACATGTAAATGCCATATTTGGTTTGCATATCAAGCATGATTGATTTCGGAGGGTATGGCTTATTGGAGGGATCACCGTACTCGTGTTTGATTAGTTCGGCAATAATCCTAGACGTAGCCTGGCGGTTATTTCGTTGACGCAAATCAATGGGGCATGTGTGCTCAGAGTCAAATCTGGAAAAAATTAATAACATTCGGCATTATCTAAAGGGCATTAGAATGGATAATAATTTAATGCACATCGATCGGGAAAAAAATATAAACACAAAATTAATGCATGTGTAATAACAAATAAAAAAGAATAAATAATGTAATTATGATCACATAAAAAGTGCAAACCATAAACAAATCCAACTAAAATATATTTCAGCAATTTATACAAATAATTAAATACGTACTAAGGCATTAATTTTATATGTTCTTTTCAGTGAGCAAGTAAATATGTTTACTTTTTAGTACATATAGGGCAGTAATGAGATACATTACCATGAAGCAAAAATGAATCCAAGAGGAACGAAAATATTACATGTGCACAAAGGGAATAATATTCATGCCCAAGTTGCAATAGTGATTTTATTTCCCTTTTACCATTTTTTTCCAACAAACCAAAAAACTGACAACATAAAAAACGTAATAGGACATTAAATTATATGTCCTAGACACTGTGGAATTAAATTCTGTAAATTTATTTTACGTAGGCAGTAATATACAAAGCAATGAAACCATAAAAGAGCATCATAGGGAATTAAATTTATACGTCATTACCACTGCTCATTTATTTTAAACCTAATGTTATGAAGGGCAGTAATACACATGCACGCAACGTATAAACACCAAACAGTGACAGGGCAGTAATAGACATGCAAGGCAATAAACACAGAGAAATAAATGCATACCTTTTAACTTGGAACAACGACACTTTGTCAACGCACACAGCACGCACAGCCCACTTGCAATTGGGGTAATCAACACACACAACATGCAAAACCATCGGGCAAGAAGTCTTCGTTCTATATTGAAAAAAGTTGGTAATGGCATACATCTTTAAGTGAAAATCAAGTTCCTTCTTGCTTCCATAGATGCTATTCAATGCAATGCACGTGGGTTCGGAATGCTTGACTACAGGCATATTATGAATCTCTTCATCTACGAGAGAATTTAACCTCGTAATTTCAGCACTCGAAATGTGTTCAAGTTCAAAGTCTGCATCCACAGTGTGACTGAAATTATTGCCTTCATCACTTAAGCCACCACGCTGTTCGAGATAACTGGGAGGATTAATTCCACTTTCATTGTGAATATCATCACATATTGTGATGCTCTGATCCTCTCCAGTCGTAGCATCAACCTCCTCACCGGATACAAATTCAACACACAAAGGCATTTGCATTGGGTCCTTTTGCAAACTCTTCAATTGTAGATAAAAGAGTAGAGTATCGTCATCACATACATTCACAGGAGGTGGGCACGCAGCAAAAACGTATGACATCTTAATGTTCTTGCCGGCATAGGGCTCTCCCATCGCAGCACAAACTTCAGAACGTAGGGCATCATACGTACAATTGGACGGTATAGTTATGCCGGCAACATGAATACTAGAAAACAAAGTATTTGACACCCATTGGCCGTCGTATTTTATCATAATCCACATTTCCGAGTAACCTATAGGGACGGAATCCATGGATAATACCGTGAAATGATAGACGTGAATGGATGAAGATGAAAAGAACGTACAGTTAAGGGGAACGTACAGTTAAGGGAGAAAAATTAATGAAAATACTTACCTTCTATTAATTACTTCCTTATTTTTAGGATATTCCATTTACTAAAGGGCCGGTTATACGCACGGCAGTTACAAAGCCTCTTGTTATGCTGAATCGTGATAAGGAGATCGCCACAATTTTAGGAAGGAAAATATATTTCATTAATTGCATACAAGGATAGTAATGGTATTAGCTTAAAATTCAAAACACACGTGCATGGGATGAAGGCATCTGCGGTCATAGATTAAGAATAAAACTGAAGTAGTCATAAGATGGGAAGCACATCCAGTTTTAGTTATACGCGTGATAATTTTCTCATATTTATATCATTTTTAATATATGAACATAATTTAAAGTGACTGGTTACAATTATATAATTTCACTTTCATTCCCAATGTCATGGTTACAACGTCATGATTTATAATGTCATTGTAGTTATTTGATATTTTGACATTTTATACACACATTAGCGATGTTTATAATATTATAACAATGTTTAAAATTGCCAAAGTTTTTACTTTTTCTTTTTTAGCTTTCTGATCTTACAACCAATGGCATTGATTTTAAAACAATGACATCATTTGATTGTCATATATAATGACATTGTATATTATATTGTCATTATACAATGTTATTACAATGTCATTTTTTTATGGTATTGTCATCATATAGTGGCATTGACATTGTCAGAATAGTCATTGACATTGTGATTATTGCAATGTGATTTTATGCTATCCATAGTGATATTGTCATTGTTATCATTTAACGTTGTGACGTTTTTTACATTGTGACATGCATCATATGATAATGTAATGTCATTTTAAAAATCAATGTCATTATAAGACAATGTAATGTAATGTCATTGTTTAAAATATAATGTAATTATTTAAAAATCAGTGTCATTGATAAAAATCAATGTCTTTACATGACAATGTAAAATATGCCATTTTTTAAAACTCAATGTCATTATACGACAATGTAATAGAATTTCTTTGTTTTAAAAAATAATACTGTAGCAATTTGTACATATGCCATAATTTACATTGTTGTCATGAGAAAAAACAAACTTGAAAGCTAAAATATAAGGGAAAATTATGATTACCTCCTTCTAGTTTGATCATAATTATTAGTTCAACCTTATATTTTTAAAAGTCAACTATTTACCCCCCTCAACTACGATTATTGTTGTAATCTCCCCCTTCTATCAACATTTTAGTCAAATGCCCATTTCTTTGAATAAAATACCCTTGTTTAAGATTATTTGTTAAATCCTCTCATCTACGTATTAGGGGTGGGTACGGTCTGGTCCAGTCCAATATTTTGCCGAACTCGTACCCGTATCGTGACTATTGAAACGGTTTGGTTCGATCATAGACCTAAATCCATTCGGTACGGTTCTAAATCCATATCATACTAATACCAAAAAAATTCACTTTTTTAAGTGTTTAAGTGAAAGTTAAATTTTAGCCATCCTCCAAAAATCCACATAATTTATCAATTTTCATACTCCATATTACATAATTATTAATTAAATTTCATATAAACTGTAGTTGTACAAATTTAAACCAATCATGACATTGTTTAGAACCGATATAGTCTGGTTCACGACAAAAAAATTTGAGAACCGTTTCAAGTCCTATTTTTCCGTCCGGTACCATATCGGTCTGGTTCAATACCATGTCGGTTCTGTATTTTGCCCACCCCTACTTCAAATACACAGCTGAGTAAATTTTCCTTTGATGAATGAGCCTGCGACTGGGAATTGAAATTGGAGCAGAAAAGAAGAATAACTGAAAGGCACAAAGCAATTTCAAGTGTGCCGCAATAATAATGATGCTTGGGAAAACATTAATTTTTTGTTCGAATATTTTTGGAGTAAGCCTGTGAAACTTTCAATTGATGTACTCTTATTTTATACTAATCCTTAGTTTAGTTTAATAAATAAGGACATTTTTGGGAATTCCACTTACAATTAACGGTCCAAGCTTAAGGGGTAAATAATTCAATTCTAAAAATATAAGGTTGATTTAATAATTATGACCTAATCTCAGGGGTAATCATTATTTTCCCAAAATATAATATAAAACATAAAATCTATTAATTCAATGGCATGATGTTATTGCCCACTCCACTTCATTTCCCAAATTTCCCCTTCCCAATGTCAAACTAATTGTCCTTTCCACTTCCCAACTCTTAATTCCCAGGCCAACATATCCGCCTTGAGGCTTCAGCCCCTTCCTTCCCCAATATCTATTACGGAGTACTTCGGTGGTTTATTAGCAATTGGAGATTTTCCAAAATAAATAGTAAGTCTATGAAATCAATTTCAATAAAGGAATCGGCAAAAAACATTAAAAAAAAACAACAGAACAACCCAGTGCACAAAAACGACGCACAAAGCTACAGGACACATATGAAGTATACACCAGTTAACAAAATACAACGCACAGAAGAAACTCGCTAACAAGGAGGAAGAGAGGAAGATAGGAGGAGGAGGAGGAGGGGGAAGAGAAGGAGGAGGCTACCCGCCCTGCTGTCATCGACCGCTCCTATGATGACTGGCACTTGAGATAACTCCGGCCGACGGCAACCTGCGGCGACCGGCAAGAACAATTACTCCGTTGTTAAATTTGGTGCTCATGTCCGGCTTGGGAAGATCGAATACGGAAATTCTTGGGGGCTGGAATCAGTAAGGGTGTTTTTGTCTCTACGTTCAAAATTAGTCCTATTTAAGAGTTTAAAAGCTTCAAGTCCTATTTACATTCCCAACTTATTTACCAAAAATGGTAAAAATATTACCTCTACACTTTTAGTAGAAAAATATGACTTGTTTTCTTTTTTCCAAAATGTGACTAATATTTGTCTAATACATATTTTTTTTTCTTTTAATTCAAATTTTACCCAGCCAACCACCCCTGCCTCACTGGCGCCAGAAACGGCCGCCACGAGCCACTTGAATATTTTTAGCTTTTTCAAATTTTTGCTGGAAAAGTCCCCTAGAACGTTTTTCGGTAGTCATAGTGATATGTTTCATAGCGGCAATGACATGTGTGGCGACGACAGTGTCACCTGTTAGTGACATAAAAATCTGAGAGTGACATAAAAATATAGCAATGTCTTCATGTTTTCCGAATTTATGACCTTGTTAGTCATATTTTATTTATATACTCAGTATTAAAGTAACAATTTTTAGAGCTCAAAACAGTTTTTCCAACTACATATAAAATGCTTGAAATTAAATGGAAGAACTAACATAGGGAAAGATATGATCAAATCAAATACTTAGCTTGTTCTCTGTAATATAGCGTTTTCATAGTAAATAGAGCACATTTGGATTAATTCGTAATTAGAGTCTCTGATTTAAAATTCGGTGCGTAAGGTATCCATTTCGTGATATTTTGAAAACAAAGCCGAAATACGAGTTTTTACTTACTTATTTCGTGATATTAGCTCGTTCTTCCCGCTCTAATTGGAAGAAGGAAGAAGGAGATACTTAGTTATTTACGAGAGAGAGTTGTAAATAAAATAAAGAGTTGGAATAATAGGTTTTTATCCAGAGCAGGTAGGGCGGTACTTTTGAAAAATGTTATTCAAGCTATGCCCACTTATGCTATGAACGTTTTTCTCCTCCCTAAAGAATTGTGTGATGAAATTGAAAAGTTAATGAACGGATTTTGGTGGAAGGGCTCAAAGTGGGACCAAAGAGGGCTCAGGTGGACATCTTGGAGCGGATTGTGCCACCCAAAAAGTGAAGGGGGGCTGGGTTTTCGAAGGGTCCGGGATTTCAACATCGCTATGTTATCAAAACAGGCCTGGAGGTTTACGGTTGATTCGAGTAGTCTGGCTAGTAGAGTCTTTAAAGCCAGGTATTTTCCAAATTCTTCTTTCTTAGAGGCAAAAATGGGAAGTAATCCATCATATATCTGGCGGAGTATTATGGAGACTCAGGGGGTTGTAGCAGAGAATTTGAGGAAAAGAGTGGGAAATGGACGAGAAGTACAGGTGTGGGCGGATGCTTGGCTGCCGGGGCCTGGATCGGGCCGTGTTAGTTCGCCTAAACCGGTTGGTATTATGGATATGAATGTAGCAGCGCTGAGAACGGAGGATGGCAAGAATTGGAGTGTGGAACGGGTCAGGTCAATTTTTTCACAGGAGGATAGTAGGAAAATATTGAGTATTCCGATTAGCATGTTTGACAAAGCAGATATCTTTTGGTGGAATCCGGCGAAGGATGGTCGCTTCTCGGTGAGAAGCTGCTATAAAGTTTTAGCGAGTCATGGGAGTGCATCAACCTGGGAAGGGTGGAGCAGAATGTGGAACTTGAATGTTCCACCAAAAATTAAATTTTATTTTTGGCAGGTTATGCAGGGATGTTTACCATCGGCAGTTAAGGTGCGCAGCAGGGGGGTTTTGATCCCGGTGGATTGCAAATTGTGCGGCAGGGAGGAGGAAACGGATGATCACATCCTCCATTTGTGTCCAACTGCTCAGATTGTTTGGAGGGCAGCGGGAGTGAACTGGAATAGCAGCACGGTGGGGCTGGAAAATTGGATTAAGGAGGTGTTGACAGGCATGGATGAGGAGGGTTGGTGCAGATTTTTGATGATCCTATGGAGCTTATGGAAAAGAAGAAATGCAGTGGTCTGGAAGAATGTTTCACAGGAGGATATGGGAGTTAGACAATGTGCAGAAGCCACTCTGCAAAGTTGGAGGGAGGTACAAACCACAGGCCAACAAGTTGGGATACGAGCAGAGCATTCGGAGGACAAATGGAGAAGCCCGAGACCAGGATGGATAAAAATAAATGTGGACGCAGCGGTAGATGAACAAGGTGGAGTACGGGCATGGGGCTGGATCGGACGTAATTCGCAAGGGGAAGTGGTGGGGGCGTACAGTGAATCAAAGTTAGCGGGCTGGACACCGGCAGAAACAGAAGCTAGAGGGATTCGAGAAGCTATTGTGGGTGCCATCAGGAAAGGATGGAGACAAGTAGAGGTAGAGTCAGACGCACTCCAAATTGTCCAAGCGGTCAAGAAAGTGGGAGACTTGTCTTATCTGGATTTGGTGGTAGATGATATCAGGGAATTACTTAAAGTAAATGAGAATTTTACTTTGTCTTTCTGTAAGAGATCTGTAAATCGGGCTGCCCATGCTTTTGCAAGAGCAACCGTTTTAAGTTCAGATCGTAGTTTTACTCAAGAGTCTCTTCCGTTTCGTGTTGTAAGCCAATTGGCAAATGATTTGATTTTATAATGAGAGCTAGTTTTCCTTCAAAAAAAAAATCAATTAAATTTAAACGGTTGTGTGGCTAAATGTCATCGGTTCTATTAATATTACTATTTTTATTACTAGCTTTCAAGTCCGTGCGATGCACGGGCAGTACATAGTTTAGCTAATTGTAAATTTGATATTTTAGAAATCATATACGTAGTATAATTTAATGTGATGTAAAAGCAAAATAAACTCAGTCTCATATATAATGCAGTTTGATAATACTAAAATAAGTTGAATTGTCTGGTTCTACTGTAATAAATTAAATCTAACTGATTGGGCTAAATTGACAGAATCTTCGAAATTATGAAAAAGGGATGGCTGAACCATGTCATACAAATTAATACAAATTATGAATTAAATCTACTGTAACTAAATTTTATGAATGACATACTTCATCATCTAAAATTTAGTTCTTACAAATAAATTTTCAATCTACTTTATTTTTCATTACAAATATAAAAAGGATGTTGAATCCGTGTCATACAAATTAATACGGAGTAAGTAGAGGTTCTCAAAAAGTTACGTAGTATAAATAAGGTGGATTCTATATAATCGTACAATATTTTGTTTCCATATCAATATGCAATAAAAATAGAATGTAATAAAAAATAAAAAGCATAAAAAGTAATAAATAATTATTATATATGATGACATGGCAGGATTATGTGGCATACTGTATGCTCTTAAAAAGTTCCTCTTATATATATATATATATTGATTACTACATTTATTGTTAGTATTAGCATTGTTATTGTTTTGTTATTAATATTACTATTATTATTATTACTGTTGTTATTAGTCTTAATATTTATACTCATTTTCTAATAATGGTACCTTAACTTTGCCGAAAAAAATGGTACTACATGTAACGGTTTCTCAGTCATATTTCTTGTAGGAACTAAAAACTGAGCAATTAAAAATAATAGGAATAGAACCGCTGACATTTTATAAATCATGTGTAGCAATTCCAACGTTTTTTTAATTCCTAATATTAAAATTGCACCCCTAAAATTGACAATATCCAATGATACACAAGTACTCCGTAGTACTCCGTATTGGCTTGGGGAAATTGACACATCTAATATATGTGTCCCAATTCTCGTCCACATATATAATGGTAGTGTACTAATGTGTACATTAACGGCTCATGATATTAAAGGCTGGTTTGCAACCACTTTAAAAAAAGCACTTCTCAGCTTTTGGCTTAAAAAAGCACTTA
Organism: Cuscuta epithymum; assembly: GCA_945859915.1. Taxonomy (NCBI): domain Eukaryota; kingdom Viridiplantae; phylum Streptophyta; class Magnoliopsida; order Solanales; family Convolvulaceae; genus Cuscuta; species Cuscuta epithymum. Next base: position 2,669,621 of record CAMAPF010000954.1, on the reverse strand, counting down.
TTTACCAAACACTACCAATTTTTTATTTTTCTCGGCTTTCGTGTCAAAAGTGCTTTTCCACTTTTTATACACCAAAAGCACTTATTTTACCAAACACTACCAACTTTTACTTTTCAAAATCACTTTTTTCTCAAACACTATCAACTTTTACAAATAATCACTTTTTCCAAATCACTCCAAAAGTGCTTTTTTTAAATCAGAAGCTGTTGCAAACACTCCCTAAAGCTATCAAGTCACGTTAACCACTTCGAGCAACGAGGTAAGGGTCAGATTGATACTCGCATAAAAAGGGTCAAATAAGTTCTTATATAGGAGGCTCTGTCTAGCTGTCGTCATTTGGGGCGGTTCCCGGTGGATTTTTTGACGAAATTTTTTGAGCATCTTATTCATTAAGTCTAGTTCACTCATACCAAATTTAAGCTAAAAGTTCAACCGGGAAGGCATTCAAATGAATTCTTGAAGATAACTACGCAGTTAAAAGCGTAGTTATCTTCAAAAATTCATTGGAATGCCTTCTCGATTGAAGTTTTAGCTGAAATTTGGTATGAGTAAACTAGACTTAATAAATAAGATGCTCAAAAAAATTCATCAAAAAATTCCACCGGGAACCGCCTCAAATGGTGACGGCCGGACAGTAAGGACTTATTTGACCCTTTTTATGCAACTTTGAGTACCAATCTGATCCTTACCTCACCATAAAGAGTGCATATCATCGACTGAGATTTTGTGTATTCAATTTTATTTCCAATGCACTTTAGTCTCTTGTTTAGTTATGGGTAAAAAAAGTCGAACACTGTGAAAAAGAACGTGTGAGAGTAGAAAGTCTAATTAACTTCAAGACATGGACAAATTGCACCACAGTTCTGTCCATAACCCGTTCTGCCTTTTCTCGCCGAGAAGACATGGACTCCATCACCGTCTCTTGTGGAGTTTTATTGGGTGAGGTTTTTACTGAAGAAGATAAAATTAAAATAAATTGGATAATATACTGATTCTAAAATGTAAAAACATATTACTACGTATGAGATACTAGCTCTGTGTCCCTAAGATTGGAACAAAAGACAATGATGAGATTATTAAAAAAAGTCAAATTGTGTAATTAGTATTGAAATGGTAAAGTGTAATGTAATAATTGTTATAATATGGAAGGAAATAAGCAGAAGATCAGGGAGAGAAATATAGTATGAACACTTAGTGATAGATTATATTATTGAGAGTGTGATAATGGTGTAACCATGGTGTGTTAATTACAATGAGAATGACTCCTATTTATAGGAGAAAGTGTGAGCTCAATGAGATTAGGAGATCATTGTGAGCCACACATTTATCACCTTGAAATCACAATTATGATTTCCTAATTATTTATGTAATGGTGATAATAATTCCTAATCAGGAATAGTTAGAAGATGACTAATTCAATAATATTTCAACACTCCCCCTTGAATGGTCATCTTCTAATTATTCTGGGGTATTAGTTTCATAGTATTATAATGTACTGTCTCGTTAAAAACCTTTGTCAGGAAAAACCCAGTGGGATAAAAACCTGACGAAGGGAAAAAGAGTGCAGTGCATTATATTACTCCCCCTCAATTTAACATATATCTCGAAGACGATACATTCCAATTTTATGGACCAGTTCTTCAAATTTCTTCGGTGCCAATGACTTTGTGAACAAATCAGCAGGGTTGTCGCATGACTTGATTTGTTTGACATCAACCGTTCCGTCATTCTCAAGATCATGTGTGGAGAAAAGTTTTGGTGCTATATGCTTTGTTCTGTCCCCTTTGATGTAACCTCCTTTGATCTGAGCTATACATGCTGTATTATCTTCATAAATCACAGTAGGATTAGAAGTAAAAGATTTTATACCACATTCATTTTGTATGTGCTGGATCATTGATCTCAACCAGACACACTCACGACCTGCTTCATAAAGAGCAATTAATTCTGCATGATTTGATGATGTTGCAGTTAATGTTTGCTTCATTGATCTCCATGATATAGCGGTATCACCATAGGTGAATAAATATCCTGTTTGTGATTTTGCCTTTTGTGGATCAGACAAGTATCCTGCATCCGCGTAGCCAATTAAAGTGGCATTTGCACCATTCTTGAAATACAATCCAAGATCGATTGTACCATTGAGATATCGGAATATATGTTTGACACCATTCCAATGCCTTCTTGTTGGGGAAGAACTGTACCTGGCTAATAAATTTACAGAAAAAGCAATATCTGGTCGAGTATTATTAGCCAAATACATTAATGCTCCAATAGCACTCAAATATGGTATTTCGGGACCAAGGATTTCTTCATCATCTTCACAAGGTCGGAAAGGATCATCATGCACATTGAGAGATCGAACCACCATTGGAGAATTGAGTGGATGTGCTTTATCCATGTAAAATCGCTTCAAAAGTTTCTCGGTATAATTTGATTGGTGGATGAAAATACCATTTCTCAAATGTTCAATTTGAATGCCGAGACAAAATTTTGTTCTCCCAAGGTCTTTCATTTCAAATTCTTTCATGAGATATTTTGCAGTATTTTCAATTTCATTAGGAGTTCCGATTATATTCAAATCATCAACATATACTGCAATTATGGCGAATCCCGATTCAGATCGCTGAATGAAAACACATGGACTAATAGGATCATTTTTATACCCTTCTTTAATCAAATATTCACTGAGACGGTTATACCACATGCGTCCAGATTGTTTTAATCCATATAATGACTTTTGCAATTTTATGGAAAATAAATCTCGAGATTTCGAGCTATAAGCATCAGGTATTTTAAAGCCTCCAGGAATTCTCATATATATGTTTGTATCGAGTGAACCGTATAAATATGCGGTCACCACATCCATTAGGCGCATTTGCAGCCTTTCAAAAACAGACATGCCAATTAAAAATCTTAAAGTTGTAGCATCAACTACTGAAGAATACGTCTCATCATAATCGATTCCTGGCATTTGAGAAAAACCTTGGGCAACAAGTCGGTCTTTGTATCTAACGATTTCATTTTTCTCGTTGCGTTTACGCACAAAAACCCATTTAAAACCGACAGGTTTTACGCCTTTTGGCGTATGGACAATTGGTCCAAAAACATTACGCTTTTCTAGCGATTTTAATTCTACCTGAATTGCTTCATTCCATTTTGGCCAATCATTTCTACGACGACATTCGTCAATAGATTTAGGCTCATTGTCATCGTGTTCATTCATTATATCTGTGGCGATGGCATATGAAAATATATCATTAACATCAATATCATTTCTATTCCATTGTATTCCATTAGAAACGTAATTAATTGAAATTTCAAAATTATCGACGTTTCTATCTTTATCTGGAATATTTACCTCTTCGAAGGTGATTGGATCCTCTTTTGAGATATCATTATTATTGATGTTATCTTCAAGGCCGATATTTTCAAAATGTTCATTTTCTTCTTGAGAAGGTTGAACTTCTTTGGCATCACAAACTACAACTTGCTGTTTAAATTTTCTTGGTTTCAAATCTCTTGAACCAAGTGGTCTACCACGTTTTTTACGTATCATAGATTCATTAGCAAGTGTTCTTTCACTAATCTCCGCAGGAATTTCTATTCGAGAAGGAGCATTCATAGCTGGAACATGTGACTTTGTCACTTTCTTTGAGTCTGTGAAAGCATCAGGCAATTGGTTTGCAACATTTTGTAAATGAATAATCTTTTGAATTTCTTGTTCACAAGCATTTGTGCGAGAATCAAGAAAAGATAAATTTGTTGCATTCCAAGTAATATCTTTCGTACGTGGGTCCATTTCTTTAATATCTCCCCCTAAGGCTGGGAATACTGTCTCATCAAAATGACAGTCATCGAACCGCGCGGTGAATAAGTCACCGGTCATAGGTTCTAGATAATTAATAATTGAGGGTGATTTAAAACCAACATAAATTCCCAGCCTTCTTTGAGGACCCATTTTAGTACGATAAGGTGGAGCAATTGGTACATACACAGAACAACCAAATATTTTTAGGTGTGATATATTTGGTTCTTTACCAGATATTAATTGTAATGGGGAAAATTTATGATATGCCGTTGGCCTAAGCCGAATTAAATTTGCAGCATGCATTATAGCATATCCCCATGCAGATGATGGTAATCTGGATTTCATCAATAATGGTCTAGCAATTAATTGTAATCGCTTAATTAAGGATTCGGCAAGACCATTTTGTGTATGTACATGTGGAACTGGATGTTCCACATCAATCCCAATTGACATGCAATAGTCATTAAAAGATTGGGATGTAAATTCTCCTGCATTATCAAGTCGGATTTTCTTTATCGAATAATCCGGAAATTGTGATCTCAAACGAATAATTTGAGCAAGGAGATTTGCAAATGCAAAATTTCTAGTCGATAAAAGACTGACATGTGACCAACGTGTTGATGCATCAATGAGCACCATAAAATATCGAAACGGTCCACATGGAGGGGTAATTGGCCCACAAATATCTCCTTGAATTCTTTCTAAAAATGCAGGAGATTCAACTCCAATTTTGTATAAAGATGGCCTGATAATTAATTTGCCATGAGAATAGGCAGTGCACGGAAAATCACTTGATTGTGGAATCTTGACATTAGTTAATGAATGTCCACGTGAATTTTCAATAATTTTGTGCATCATAGTGCTGCCTGGATGACCTAAACGGTCATGCCACAAGATAAAGGAATTGTGGTCATAAATTTTAGATACCACATTTATCTCAATTGGACTGATATATGTATAATACAGTCCCGAGGAATATGTTGGCATTTTTTCAGAAATGTATTTATTGCCAGATCTATTTGTCGTTAGACATAAATATTCCTTCTGATTTTCAGACATGGTTTCAATATGAAAACCATTTAGACGCAAATCTTTAAAGCTCAAAAGATTTCTCCGTGATTTACTGGAGTATAAAGCGTCTTTAATTATTAATTTTGTCCCTTTTGGGAGAATCACACAGGCTATTCCAGAACCTTCAATGAGTTTAGCAACACCTGAGATTGTATTGACATTAGCATCAACTAATGTCATATGAGAAAAATAATCTCTATGTCTCAAAATGGTGTGCGTTGTGGCACTGTCTATTAGACATTGTTCAGAGTCACTTGGAGAAATTTTAGTTAACTCCATATCTTCGAAAAGATAAAAATGAACAAATATTAGTTCAATACTGTAATATAAACAAGGCTTTATTCATTAAAATGTACATAACATTTACAATCGAAATAAGCACACCAAATAAAAATTACAATACAAACAAACTTTTATTGTAGAATATATTACATAACAGAATTATTTCAAATTCCTTTTTATTTACTTATTTATTATTTTTCACCCATAATGATGTCGGTGTTCATCTCATTATCGTCCATATAGAAATCAGACACATTGAATGTGGGCATTGGTGGATCATTTTCGTTGACGTAATTAGTTTCCACATTCTTTCCTTTTAGAGATGATTTATATAAATCAATCAAGTGTCTAGGTGTACGACACTTATTTGCCCAATGTCCCGACGTGCCACACTTAAAGCAAGTGACTTTGGCCTTTTCTGAAGATTTCGTCGGGCTCTTTGTTTGATGGCGGTTTTGCTTACCCTTGCCTTTGTAAAATGAGCTACTACTCTGTTTGTTTCCCCGGCTAGGTCCATTATAACGACCAATACCACGACCACGTTTGAAATGTCCACGAGCACCACTATGGGTTGCATTTGATTCATGTTTTGAACCATGATTTGGTGGACCAAAACTAACCGGGCTACAACCCGTGGGTCTCATATTGTGGTTTCTTATCAAAATGTCGATATTCGTCTCAGCAAATAGTAATACTGATATCAAATCAGAATACTTTTGAAAATGCTTTTGTCTATATTGCTCTTGTAAAAGAGCATTTGAAACATGCATAGTGGACAAAGTTTTCTCCAACATTTCAGCATCAGTGACTTTTTGTCCGCATAACTTTAGTTTTGATGTTATTTGGAACAAAGCAGAATTGTAGTCACTCACAGATTTGTAATCCTGGAATCGTAAATTGATCCAGTCATATTGAGCTTTTGGTAAAAGGACCTTTTGTTGATGGCCATACCTTTCTTGGAGATTATCCCATAATTCTTTAGGGTCATCTACCAATAAATACTCAGATTTCAAACTTTCATGGAGATGATGACGAAGAAAGATGATGGCTTTTGCCTTATTTTGGGGAGTGGCTGAATTATTTTCAGCAATTGTATTTTCAAGAGCATTTGCTTTTAAATGTGCCAAAGCGTCGACTTTCCATTCCAAATACTTTTGGCCAGATAAATCAAGGACGTCAAACTCTCTTTTGCTAATATGTGCCATAATACTACAAAAAGTATTGATTTAATCAGGAAAATATATAAGGTAATATATACTATCGTATAATTATAATCAAAGAAATCATCAATTGTTTCTAGTCCGTCAATTTGGTTTTGGAAATAAACTTGGCATTTTTTTTATTAACCTTATACGGAGCATATATATATTTTAGAATAAAACAAATAAAGTTGTAAATCTAAGCTTATTACTTATTGGTATTTCCAATTTTCAACGGATGAAATTTACTCCGTATTTGGATAGTGCGTGACTTACCTTATCTATTTAGATAAGTTCATGTCCAAGTGAATAAAAGGAAAAATATTGCTGCTCATTCGCAGAGCATAATTAAAAAAATCACATGAAGTACTATCTCACTGCACGCATTATTGTTCAGTTCCAGAGTGTACAACTCATAGCATTAAATGTATTGTCTAGACTATTCTTCTTGGTATTTGTGATATGTCTTTTAAAATATCTAGACTATTTTGATGCCTCTTAAAATATCTAGACTATTCTTCTTGGTATTTGTGATATGTCTTTCGTATGTATATCAATATATGCAGTGTAGCTATATGCCTATATGATGTGTAGCTAGAGTTTAATTTTAAGAGTTCAACTCTTTTTCTCAGGGTTTCACAAATCTGTAAGTTTCTCTCTCTCTTTTCACATTTAACCACTTCCACTCTTCCGTATTCTTTCTTTTAATATCCATCATCTCTTCTCTTTTTTTACCAGTATTACAATTTTTTTTTTTTCTATTTCGCATGCTCATAGTCTCTCATGCTCATAAAATATATGATTTTTGGGAGCTCATAAATACAAGGAGCAATTTAGCAGAATAAGTACTTACTCTATCTCTCTTATTAGTTGAGATATGTGTGTATACTTCATGTTCATGAAGATAGTTCTTCAAGAAGCTTAAATATTCAACGAAGGCATGTCTCCTTTTAATATACGTAGTTTATAATAGAAATTTGAAGAACATATTGATTCGAAGTAGATTTTTCCAGCGTTTTGCCTTCTTCAATTTCTTTACAGAAAATATAGCTATAATTTTCTGGTATGGAGGATCCCAATGGTTGGGCAACCATAGAGCATACTTCTTATAGTTTTAATATATATAAACAGGTTTATGCTATGTACTTCTGATCTCAACCTCTGATTTTTCTTTTTCAGATAAGCTGATAAATTCATGAAAAAATATACCTGCTGGGAAGATGATGATTTCACGGATTTGGAGCAAATTCGTGCTGATAACGTGTTATAATATGGAAGGAAATAAGCAGAAGATCAGGGAGAGAAATATAGTATGAACACTTAGTGATAGATTATATTATTGAGAGTGTGATAATGGTGTAACCATGGTGTGTTAATTACAATGAGAATGACTCCTATTTATAGGAGAAAGTGTGAGCTCAATGAGATTAGGAGATCATTGTGAGCCACACATTTATCACCTTGAAATCACAATTATGATTTCCTAATTATTTATGTAATGGTGATAATAATTCCTAATCAGGAATAGTTAGAAGATGACTAATTCAATATTGGGTGAGGTTTTTACTGAAGAAGATAAAATTAAAATAAATTGGATAATATACTGATTCTAAAATGTAAAAACATATTACTACGTATGAGATACTAGCTCTGTGTCCCTAAGATTGGAACAAAAGACAATGATGAGATTATTAAAAAAAGTCAAATTGTGTAATTAGTATTGAAATGGTAAAGTGTAATGTAATAATGAATTAAAATCACCCAAATATCATCAAATACATAGGTAGTATGATATGAGTACGAAATTATGGTATGTGTTTCCTCAAAAAAAATTATGACATGTGTAAGAAATAGATCAGAGTGAGGTACTTTGTCTTAAGGAGGAGTGACCAGGAGGAGTGACCATAGATTACCTCGTTACAAACAAAGAAAAAAAAAAGAAAAACTAATGCTCCCTCCATCCTATAATGAACTCTTATTTTTGACTTAGCATTAAAGTAAGAAAGCGAAAATTGTGTAGCATAAATTATACAAAAGAGAGTTTTATTTTTTTAAGGAACAAAAGAGAGAGTTATGATATGAACTACGGATTTTGTATCATAAAAGAAAACGAATTTATATTAGAACGGATTAAAAGGAAAGAATGAAATTTATTTTGACAGAGAGAAAGTATGTAATATAACACTCCCTCCCTCCATTTTATGTATACTACTTTCCTTTTTTGTTTATCCTATAATAAAAATTTATTTATTTTTTAATTATAAAAGTAAGTGGTTCAAATTATTATATTTTATTCTACTTAAATCTCCACAATAACTTTTACTTTTTAATATTTTATTAATATTTGTATCAAACCAAAACAAATGTTAAACAATTAGTACTCCGTATAAAAGGTGCTCTTATAGAATATGGAGTATTTGTACTTCGTACCTACACCAGTAGTTCAGTTGATCGAGTGGTGAGAAAATTAGAGGATTTACCAAGAATCAAAACTCGCAAGATCGTGTGGAGGTCACATCTCTTATGTGTTGAGTTGATGCTCTCATTTGCACGGCTACAAAATTTACTACTCTATCTTCAAATTGATTGAGTCAGGTCTAGGCTACAAAGCCCTTGGATTTGGGATACAACCTAGGAGCATTTGTACTTTATCTAGTTGGCCAATTCGTTCTCTCTCCGTGGCCCCATGACTCCTCATGCCCATCACTTCACCTGATTCAGTAGTGTCGTAGTGAGTACGCCTCCCAATTCATGTATCTAATGGTTCAAGCTTTTTCCTCCTCATGTTCTATCCTAGCTGACTATGGCTACACGGTGAGGCCTTGATATTTCTTCAAAAAATACCAGTGACCCGTACAAATTATAATTCAAAAAAATATTGGCGTCAATTTATTTTTGTTGTGCTGTATAATTAGAGTATCTATAGATAATACAATTCAAGGTTACAATTAGGGAAAGTGTTGTCACATGTCAACTCCACAATTATTATTGTTTAAACATTACTTTCCAAATTAAAGAAATCTATGCACAACTAATACACCGAATCACTAATACTCGGTATTATTGATAGTTGAATACTTCTCAAATTCCTACGTAGTATTATTTAGGATCCTACCAATATACAATCTCATGTTTATTTTAAAATGTTATAACTTTTTCATTTGTAATCTGATTGTTCCAAAAAATACATCAAATTTCATAACTTTTTATTAGCTTTCAAATGACACCAATATTCAATATACAAAAATAAAAAAAATTAATTTACACCTTTTTTTAAAGTGATATAAATTTTTTTATTTGTACTCCGATTGTTACAAAAAATACATCAAAAGTCATCACTTTTTAAACGGCCCGGCCAACTTAGAAAAATTATGATTGCGGTTATTTCTTTCTCCAATCCTCTTGACAAATCTCAATTACACGGTTGTTACATAATTATTATATATGCCAGTTAACTTGGAAAATTTTTAATGGATAGAGGGAGCAATTTTTAAATACTCCGAATCAATTAAAATCATTAGTTTTGGTTGTTATTTTAGCTCAAATAACATTCAATTACCGTTTAGAATACTCCTTATTTCCATATTTCCCACATAATAGGCATTGATCAATTTCCTTTTTTTAGATAAAGATGGTTGACAAGACGAAGTTCATTTGGAAGCAATCAAGACTTATGGAAAAAATTGGCTCTTTTAATAAAAAAAAAACAGGCTCAGAACATGTTTAGATGTTTAGTTAAAAAATAAGACATTCTAGATAAATAAGAATATGTAGTATTATCAACCAATGTTATAATCGAGTAAATGAGTGACTTTCCATCCACTTATAATTACTCATACATATGTTAGTGCGCGCACTCGCATATATACAGTATAACATTTACTTTCATAAAAAAGTAATTACATTTACTTTTAATTCTAATTTTCTATTTTAAATTATACAATTCACCCCATAAATTTACATTTTTGAAAGAAATAATACATGACAATGGTGCGAAAATAACTTTTTATATAAAGTTTGGGGTATTTAAATTACATATGCAAGTTTGGAGTGCTTACCTCACACCCCTTCAAAGTTCGGATTGTTTTTATTATTTTTCCCTAAAAAATAAGACTCAGTGTGTTACAATTTGCAAAATATACATTTGTCTTAGGGCCTGTTTGGTTTAGAGTAATCTCACATGCAGGCCCGAAATGTTATGCATAAGAAGTTAGATGTTCATGTTTGGTTCGCGGGGTTCTTAAAAATTCGGGAAAGTTACATTCATGGGCGTGATATGGAGGGCAATGTTAAACTCATACATGCCTTGAATTATCTGACATTCTCGGGGATGACCTAACTCTTTTCCAAAATTACTCTCAATTAATTACTACCTCCGTCCCAAATTGTTTTGTAAAGTCGTCGTTTTTTTGTCAACTAATGTTACGGTTAAATCCTCCCTGTCGGTAATTAATTCAATTTTAAGAATAAAAATTCACATATTAGAAACTACATCAAAATCTCTCTAAAGTTATAAAATCTCAATTAAAATTTAATTAAGAATTAAAATCCTAATTAAGTGAATACAATAAATCTGTTTGACTCAAAAAGTCAATTTAGTAACTCAATTTAGGATATAGGGAGTATTTCTTTTCATTTAATTTCTTTTTGACTCTTCCATCTTCAATTGAGCCGGGGATAAACTTTGTTTACCATATTTTCTCATCATGTTATGACAATATACTTTTAGTACTAGATATGTCCCACTTAAAGGTTCTCGCTCATTATTCTCCAGTTAACGTAAATGTTTTTAATCTTTTACTTTATATTTTCCACTTTTATGATAATAAATTGTATTTTTTAATTTGATTTTTGCATACGCAATAGACAATTGAACTTTTTTTAAATTGTATTTTTTAATGATAATAAATATTTGTAGATTACTCTTTGAACAAAGGTTTTCTCATTTCTATATTGGATCTACAATTTTTTACAACTAAACATCGTTTACTGAAAAATAATTCATTTTGTATAAATTTTATTTATTATTAAGATATTTCATTTTTTATTTTAATTAAAATTACTTTAGATGTTGGTTGTAATAGATTTATTGTATTAAGAGAAAATATTTGCAAGGCATTGAAGTAAAATCATTTTATGTTTCGATTATCACCTACCACTTGACGTGATAATCCTTTTATAGATTTAACTAAGCCGACCTTTTAGGGAAAATATGTCTATTAAAGCATGCAACCTCTTCGTTCAATAAGACTCATTTTGAGTCAATCTAATGAAAAATAGATCAATCTCTAAAATCGTGTTATGCAGTCGGTCTGTTGTCACTGCCATCACCTTCATAAAATCAGAATGTTACAAAATTATACATGGTTTATTCTAAACTCTTTTATCAAAGGAGATCGGACTAATTTTTTCAATCCTAAATAATAGAAAGGCTAATAACTTAAAAAATTGGCCATACCCATTATTAAATTATAAATTATAAAAATGTGTAGTTATTAGTTTTGAAAAAACAGTAAGCTACAGATGAAATCTAATGGATAAAAATAGGGATTGAACAATTTCTTTTTTTATTTAGATAAAGATGCTTGAAAAGATGATGTTCATTTGGATGCAACCAAGAGTTATAAAAAAAATTGGTTCTTTTGATTGGAAAATATTGACTGAGAACATGTTTAAATTTTTTGTTGAAGAAAGACGTACTCAATAAATAAGAATATGCATTATTAACCGATGTTATAATTGGTTAAATATGTGACCTTCCATTACTTATGATTACACACAAATATATCTGTGCGCGCGCACACACATGTAGTATAAGAAGAAAAATTCGGTCTATGCCATGCACGGCACGGGTAGAGATACTAGTATATATTCTAGTTCAATTCCAAAATCTTTAATTGGAATAATTTTGACTTTGTATGTTCTTTTTTTAGTGTGTCATAATGATTTTTTGACATTGAATTATAAGATACTTGACGAGGAAAAGTGTTTTCAATATATATATGTATTTATAATTAAAAATCTAGGGATGTAACATTAATAATACCCGGAGTACTAGATAAAAAAAATACTCCCTCTGTCCCTAAATTTACTTCCATTTCGCTTTTCGAGAGTCAACTTAAATCACTCTTAAACTCTTACTTTTTGTATCAAAACTTTATGAAAATTGTTTTTTTTTGTGCAGGCTTTGTAGCGGGTTTAATGTAGTTTCTGAATATGTAAATTTTATTTACTAAAAATAATCCGAGTTTTCACAGGGATCATTTAACTTTATCGTCGGTCAACCTTCGTAATCCGCAATCGGAACAACATTCAGGGACGGAGGGAGTACTACTAATATAAAACTACTTTTAAAATTTTTCATCAAAAAGATTAAACGATTAGTCCCCCGCCACCACCTAATCATAATGATTCGTCATCACAGACTTGCCCGTACATACACAGATGACCTCAGGTGTTGAGTGACCCCGAGAACTCACTGACCTTTTGGCATTGAGTGTCGACAATGACCCATCAGTGGCAAAACTAGAAATTGCAAGTTAGGGGTGTCTGGTTTAAAGCATTTATATTGCAGGGCCAAAAGTTAATATTCCACTATATTTTTTACTACTTATAAATATTTATAAAATATGTATATGCATCACAATTTATGTTTCCGCATGTGACCCATCAACACACCAACAACATATGTTTTCGCCAACTGCACTGGCATCGGTGGCATGGCTTCTGCACACTAGTGACACCCAACACCTACTTGAATTTACTGATTTGAATTAGTTTGCTTGTGAAAAATTGCTCTCATCTAATCTTTGTCTATAAGATTCATAATTGGAAGGAAATAAACATACTGAGTTTATGAGGGAAATAGAGATTTTCCGATTTACATCAATTGACTAATAATTCCTGATTTGATACAATCTGTACAATAATAATAAAAGCACAAAGAAACCACTTAGAATCATATCATATCTCAACACTCCCCCTCAAATTGGTGCATAGATATCATATGCATCAAACTTATCAAAAATATATCTTATCCTCAGACGTCAAAGTGATTTAGTGATGAAAAAAAGAGTTAAGTGGTCATTTGAATTGACAAAGGATGTGAAGATTTCTCTAAAATGACATTTTCACGAATAAAATGACAATCAATGTCTATGTGGTTTGTCCGTTCTTGAAAGAAGATGGGGTATTAATAAGCGTTGTATAAAGCTACATGATTGTCACAAACCAGTTTCATACGCTTCACCTTCTAAAACCTTAAATAAGACAATAATTGCCCCAGTCATATAAACTCCCAAGTAGTAAGAGTCGTGACTGGATACTCTGCTTTGACACTTGATCTAACAATAACACTCTATTTCTTGCTCTTTCAATAGATTAGGTTTCCACTAATGAGAACACAATATCTTGATATTTATCTCCTATCATTTGGACAACTGGCTCAATACGCATCTGAATATGCAGTAATATTGTCACAACCTCGATTTTCATAAACTAATCCTCATACAGGTGAACCTTTGATGTATTTTAAAATTCCAAAATAGATTAGATCGATTTCCACTTATGAGAACACAATACCTTGATATTTATCTCCTGTCATTTGGACAACTGGCTCAATACACATATGAATATGCAGTAATATTGTCACAACCTCGATTTGCATAAACTAATCCTCATACTGGTGAACCTATGATGTATTTTAGAATTCGAACAACTGCATCCCAATGACTTTCACATAGCGTCTTGAGGAATTGACTGACCACACTCACATAAAAGGAGATGTCTAATCTAGTCATAGTGAGATGATTAAACTTCCCCACAAGCCATTGATTTCTTTTGGAATCAGAGATGGGCTCCCCGCGATCCAACAAAAGTCAAACATTTGGATCAATTGGAGTATCATTTGGCTTACAATATGTCATCTCAATTTCCTTCAGAATATCAAGTGCATATTTTTTTATATGGCAATGCCCATTTTGGATTTGAGTACCTCAATTCTAAGAAATTCCAAAAAATATGGAAGTTATCATCAAAAGTCTTTTGTTTGAAATTGTTGGGACAAGTACAATTTGATGATTTTTTATACCACCATGATTATCCCTAGTTATTACAATACCATAGACATTAAAAAATAAGGTAAGTAGATTGATTAGATAAAGACCTTTTATAAAAGACAGTGTGATCTACTTTGCATTGAATCATCCCAAATTGTTTCAGAGTCGTATTGAATCTATCAAACCATGCTCATGAGGATTGTTTCAGACTATATAAGGCCTTATGCAACCGACACACATAGCTACACCCCCATGAGCAACAAACATATGTGATTGCTTTATGTAAACTTCTACTTATAGATTACAGAGAAAGAATGCATTTTTATGTCTACTTGATGTAAGGGTTAGTTATACATAGCTGGCATAGGGCATAGATAAGAACAAACATACAGAAGCTATTTTTGCAACTAGAGAAAAATTGTCACCATAATCTAAGCCGAGAATTCGAGTAAGCCTTTAGCAATCACTTGTCCATTAGGACCAACTTTGATAGTACACACCCAAGAGCAACCAATAGTAGATTTCCTATCAGGCAGTGGAAGAAAAGATCGAGTGCACTTAATTTCAAGGACAATCATCTCATCAAGTATAGCTTGGCGCCATCCTGGACGGCCAAGAGCTTCCTAGATAGTTTTAAGAATGGAAATAACAAAGTGGAAGACACAAAATATGGTAAAGAGATAGACGATGATAACTTAGACATTTGTAAACAGGATGCAAGTTCCATGTGGAACATATACTGATAAGTTCGTATTACAACACGCATTTGATGTAACACCCCGGCCCCACCGGACCCGAGGTAGTTACTCCGGACCAATAGTACTGTCCCCACAAACCACCACGAGCCTTTACCGCGCACTTTGTCCTCACTCATGCGCGCCCTGAGAAACTTCCCAGGGGGTCACCCATCCCAAGACTACTCCCGGGCAAGCACGCTTAACTTTGGAGTTCTTAGCGGATGAGCTCCCTTAAAAGGAGATGCACCTCTGTTGGTATGAGTAGTACTATTAATCCGTTTATATTAAATCTCAAGTGTTACAATCACCCCCACTTAGGATCGCAACGTCCTCGTTGCGCCCTTGAACCAATCTCAAATCTCAATCAAATCCCAGAATCTTCCCCCGCTAAGTGCCCGCCCGATATCCAACGGGTCATCACACTGTCGCGGGGTTGCTCTGATACCACCTGTAACACCTCGGCCCCACCGGACCCGAGGTAGTTACTCCGGACCAATAGTACTGTCCCCACAAACCACCACGAGCCTTTACCGCGCACTTTGTCCTCACTCATGCGCGCCCTGAGAAACTTCCCAGGGGGTCACCCATCCCAAGACTACTCCCGGGCAAGCACGCTTAACTTTGGAGTTCTTAGCGGATGAGCTCCCTTAAAAGGAGATGCACCTCTGTTGGTATGAGTAGTACTATTAATCCGTTTATATTAAATCTCAAGTGTTACATTTGATGCGTGTTGGGATCAGATTTTGATGATTTTCCTAGCTTTTAGGTGTTATAAGTCTCAATTTTAGCTCAAGTTATGTTTACCGGGCGTTGGTTCGAGTTTTGTATTTTTGAAGTCAAAATCACGTTTTTGGAGTCTGTCACCGGCGCTTGAGAAGCAATTGGGACGATATGAGAAGCAATCGAGAGTGAATAAAGATCTTTGGAGGTCACCGGGAGGTTCACGATGAAGATTTGAAGGCAAAAGAGCTCTAGGATTGGCTACGGGATCAAAAGAAGAAGAATAGAGCTTGAAAACGGTGTTCAGGATGATCTTCTGTCAATCGTTCAAGCATATGTTTTTGTAGGAATATCCAACGTACACTATTCAAGTTCCATATGAAAGACAACTTCAAGGGATACAAATCATATGAAGACACCATGGTGAGAATCGTAGAGGAGAAAGGTGAAAACAGACGAGGGAGTCAGATGATCGTTGTTGCGATTTCACAATGCCACCTTGCACCATTTTATTCATATCTTTTGATTGGATGATTCAAATCCAGTTTTGCATGTTGTGGTGGATAAAGGACTTCATTATCTACAACTTTCAGGAAGGAAACATTGTCAAATTCGGACGAGAAAAGGCCAGGCATGATTGTGCATGGGAGATAGGCACGCCGTGCCTGAAGAAGAAACCGGTACCTAGCTACTGGAGGCCAGGCACGATCGTGCCATGAGGGAGGCACCACCGTGCCTGCCCGAAACGTGCGACTTTATTCCGGAGGCACGGTCGTGCCTGGCTCCGTGTCTGCCTCCGGAAATCCCAATTCAACTCAAATTTCACCCGTTTTTTCTATTTAAACTGCCTATAAACCCCCGTTTTCCAGAGGGAGCTTAGAGAGAGGCCTATGGACGAAATTTTACGTACTTTTCTGCTTTTTTCTTCAAGACCCTGGGATTATTTGCAAGTTCCATCTTTTTAATTAATGACAATTAATTCTTTTCATCTCAATTCTATAGTTAATTCAATTATGAATTCTAGGGATTTGGGATTGATGAAGGGGTTAATCATGATGTATGGCTAGTTTCTTGATGGATTAATTGCATGAATGTCGTTTGATTTGTGTTTGAATGATTTAATTGATATCTCTTGTAACCTAGAACCGCGGCTAGAATTACAACTGCTTGTAGAATAAATTAAGAGAAATGTAGTTTATTCTAAGACACCTTCACACACACTTAATCGTTCGCTAAGAAATTAGTAACAATTAAGGGGTCGTATGCTCGTTCGTTTTGGCAATAATTTTAGATACCTGTCGCATGAGAGATCAGCCTGGTTCCCTAAATTATTGTACTCTACGCCGCGAGAGCGGTTAGAACTTAGTATTGACTAGCATTGCTCAATTAAACAATTTTCATGTGATTAAGCCTGATCTGCCAGAAATCTGAGTACCCCGGAATCAATTCCCGTTCCCTTCGTCATTAATTAGAGAGAACCCATGCATTTATTTTAATCGTTTAGTTGCATTTTAATTTTCCAAACCACCAATCTCGCACAATTGCATTCATTTTATTTTATATCTTTTTCATCTCTGAATTTAGTTAATTCTTAATTCTCTTTTGTCCGTCCCTGTGGAGACGATACTCGTACTTCTACCCTTTAATACAATCTATTTTAAGTGCGAGAAAACTCACATCATATACCTTTTCGAGTTCAGATCAAGTTGAGTTGATGTCTCATGTTGGGCTAGAGTAGGTAAAGGAGATGGAGCAGGGGATGAATCAACAAGGTCATTATTAGAGATATCCTCACTAGACACAGATCGCGATCAACGCTAATAAGTAATGAGAGGTTAGGGAGAAGACAATGGAGGACTAGGAGGTGACAATGAAGTAAGGATGTTTTCAGTCTCTGACCAGACTAGACTTAAACAGCAAGACCAGACCGGACCAGACTTAAACATACCAGACTTGACTTGTGTAGTTATAAAATTCACAGAGACCAGACGTTTACCAGACCAGACCAAACCAGTTCAAACCAGATCAAACTTAAACAGACCAGACCAATCAATCACAGTCCAAGTAAAACCATCCTAAGACTAGGGGTTCTTAACGAGCCGAGCCGAACACCCAAAGCTCGAGTTCGGATCGATAAGGAATTAGTGATGTTCGAGTTCAAGCTCAAAGCTCAACGAGCTTTACAAATGAGGCTCGCGTTCGACTTAATAGGCATTCGATGTTCGAACCGAGCGCTCAATAAGCGCGATAAATATGCTCGAATTTAAAATTTTAGGTGATGCTCGTTAATAGGCTCGTGCTCGAATGATTCAACAAGTATTCGGTTCGTTAATAATCATATTTAAATTCATAAAATCATACTAATTATATTTAAATTTTGACATATATATAAATTATACTAGTATTTATAATTTCAGGGTGTTCAATAGTAGGGCTGGACTCGGTTCGGGCCAGGCCCGGGCCGGGCCTAGGCCCGGTCGGGCCTCCGGTCCTATAAAGAGGGGTGGGGAACCGACCCGCCCTTCGCCCGGTTCCGGTTCGGGCCGGGTCACCCGCCGGGTCCCGGGCCGGGCCACCCGCCGGGTCGGGCCGGGCCTAGGTTATTTTTTTTATCTTTTTAATACAACTTAAATATGAAATACATTTTTCAAAAAATAATAATACAATAAATTCTAAGTTGTAAGTTGTAAGTTGTAAGTTTGTAACCAATTCATTAATTAATTAATTTGAGAAGTGCTACATATAAAAAAAACAATGTATATTTATTTGAAATATGAAATACAACTTTACAAATTACAATAGAGAATTGAAGGAAAAATTAAAACATGAAATACATTTTATAATAAACTGTAAAATACTAATCAATCGGAATCTCCGGCGTAGGAGCCACACTCGGTTGTTGATTCATCCATAAAGTCTTGGGAGGGGGTGATGCTAACTTCTTGACATCTATGTATGGCCTTCAACCAATCGTGGTAGCATATAAGCGTCTCAAGAGACTTAGCGCTCAAACTCGTTCTAGATGCCGTTAGAACGTTGCCGGCCGAACTAAATTCTTGTTCCACGGCAACTGTTGAAACCGGCATTGATAGCACTTGCTTAGCCTTTCGTGCCAAAATCGGGAACATTCTTTCTTTTGACTTCCATCACTTTAGAACGTCAAACTCCTCATTTTCGTCAAATTCTACCTCATAATTTATATACAAAGAAATCTCATTAAGTGCGCTTTGTTCAGTAGTGTGAGTTGTTTTAGGTTTTTTCATAAGGTTGCCAAAAGCAGATTTAAAAAGTGACTTTCCTTTAGATGAAGATGTGTGTGTTGGGGGAGGGGACGCGTTGCCATATTGTCCACGAAACTCATTAAATAAGGCATAAAATAAATTACTAACCTCGTTGGATTCAACTTGCGGATCTATGGCGTTATCATCATACATTGGAAATGGACCAAAAAAAGCATTATAATAGAACTTCAAACATTCTTCCAAATTACCAAGTCCATAACGAGGATCGAGAATAAATGCAATACTATAAATATGCGGAATATGTGCATAATATTTTAAAAACTTTTCCTTCATAAAGCCACAAAAATAACTCACGTAAGCGGCATTCTCAAATTCATTAAAAGCACCGGCGAGATTAACAACTTTACGAATAAATTCGTTTCAGGTAGGTTTATAAACATGACTAAAACTTTCAGTTACATTATTAAAATATATCAAAACATTACAAATTTTTTCGCAAGTGTTGATGTGAGCGGGGTTTAAAATATAGTTATCATATTGTCTTAAAAAAGCAGGAAAATGTTCTTTATATCTAAGAAGAACTTTAATTAATTTATAAGTACTATTCCACCGAATAGACAAATCTTTAGGGAAAGCAACATATTTCACACCTCTTTCAATCAAATAATTTTGGCATTTTAATTTAAGTTGAACATTGCCCCAAATACGTCTAATCCCCCCCTTGAATACCTCCATAGCATCTCCTAACGTTTTTATACCGTCTTGCACACATAAATTTATAATATGGCATGCACATCGTTGATGAAAAAATCTACCCATCAAAGTATTAGAACCACATAATTCACGCAATCTAGGTATTGCAGCAGTATTATTAGTAGCATTATCAAAACCTATAGCAAACACCTTATCAATCAAATTATACTCAGTTAAAATACGTTCAATCAAAATATAAATATGTTCAGTGGTGTGACGATCATTAAATTCACGAAAAGCAAGAATATGTTTATGCACATTCCAATCATTGTCAATAAAATGTGCAGTCAGGCCCAAATAATGTAATTTATGATAAGTATCCTCCCAAATGTCAGAACAAATAGTAACACGGCCGTCAAAGTTTGCAAAAAAAATTTGTAAGCTATCCTTTTCCGCACGATAAAGCTTTATAATTTCTTTCTTAACCGTTTTGCGACTATAACTTCTAAATTGAGGATTTAAACAAGTTTGTGCATAATCTTTAAAAGCAAGACTTTCAGAAAACAAATAAGGCAAATTTTCTTCAACAAGTAAGTTAGTCATACCAGTCAAATTTTGTGCATCAGTGTATGAGAAATTGCCAAAAGGTTGGTCATTTGCAAACCTCGATATTTGAGTTTGCTTCCCCTTCCCTTTATCTATTTTCACATACTCCACAGAGTGTGCGGACTTAAGATGCCTTTTGAGGCTCCCGTATCCACCGGAAGTTCCCAAGCTATACTCCTTGCAATGATCGCAACTTGCGTACCATTTATCGGTTTTTGGATCTTTCCTCTTTGTAAAATTATTTTCTATAATAGGAGATTTAGATTTCTTACCAACTTGGGATGGACCACCCTCATCCTCCAACTCTTGCTCATCATCCGAGGTGCCGTGAGTCCCGTCGCCCCCCTCGTCCTCATCCGCATCGTCATCCTCGAGCTCCTCTTCATCAATGGACTCCGGGATGTTTTGTTGTTGGAAAAAGCGACCATCATTTTGCGCCAATAGTTGTTGTAGTTGCTCGTCGGACATCACATCCCCATCTCGCCTTTGGTATCCGTCATCAAAATCTTCTCGACTTTGACAAGAAGACCAGACCCGCCCTTTACCTTTGCCTTTGCGTAAACTAGGATGACTTGTCGCAATCTCCTTCATTCGGTTGCGTTGGAGACTACCCACATCTACGGAATGTCTGGCACGGTCCATCTTTAAAATGTAAAAATATTATATGATATCAAATGTTTTAATATGAGTACAATAGTAATAATAAAATGTGACTAATAAAATTAACTACTTTTATTAGTTTATACTTTAATGCAACAATTAGTAATTAACTAGTTTTATACTTGAATGAAAAATGTAACAATTAACTAGTTTTATACTTTAATGAAAAATGTAACAATTAACTAGTTTTATACTTTAATGAAAAATGTAACAATTAACTAGTTTTATACTTGAATGAAAAATGTAACAATTAATTAACTAGTTTTATACTTTAATGAAAAATGTAACAATTAACTAGTTTTATACTTTAATGAAAAATGTAACAATTAACTAGTTTTATACTTGAATGAAAAATGTAACAATTAACTAGTTTTATACTTTAATGAAAAATGTAACAATTAACTAGTTTTATACTTTAATGAAAAATGTAACAATTAACTAGTTTTATACTTGAATGAAAAATGTAACAATTAACTAGTTTTATACTTTAATGAAAAATGTAACAATTAACTAGTTTTATACTTTAATGAAAAATGTAACAATTAACTAGTTTTATACTTGAATGAAAATGTAAAAATTAACTAGTTTTATAATTTAATGAAAAATGTAACAATTAACTAGTTTTATACTTTAATGAAAAATGTAACAATTAACTAGTTTTATACTTGAATGAAAAATGTAACAATTAACTAGTTTTATACTTTAATGAAAAATGTAACAATTAACTACTTTTATACTTTAATGAAAAATGTAAAAATTAACTAATATGATGAATTTAATTACTATGAATTCAAGTGTAATTAATATAATTGTATAACTAATATATAATATAATGTTTAGAGTATATAATATATAAGTATATTACTATAAGATGAGTAATACACTTATATATAATACTTTAATATATATAAGTAATTAACAATAAATATAGATAACAAAGTAAATATTAAAAAGATGGAGATGTATAAGTGGATAATAAGTATATATTAAGTAGATAATAAATATTAGTAATATAATATAGGTATATAAGTAGATAATTAATATATAAGTAGATATAATAATTATATAAATAATATATATATGTAGAGAGGTTAATTTGGAGAAGATGAAGATGGAGATGTATAAGTAGATAATAAGTAATTTAAGTATGTATTAAGTAGATAATAAATATTAGTAATATTAATATAGGTATATAAGTAGATTATTTTATAACTAATATATAATATAATGTTTATAGTATAAAATATATAAGTATATTACTATAAGATGAGTAATACACTTATATATAATACTTTAATATATATAAGTAGATAATAGGTAGAGATTAAGTAGATAATGAATATAAGTAATACTCCCTCCGTCCCTCAATACTTTGCCAAGTTTGACCGGCACGGGGATTAATAAAGTAAAAACTGTGTGGTTGAGGTTTGTGCAGAGGAGAGAGAATTAACTGGAACCACAAATTCTTTACTTAAAAGGGAAAGTGGCAAAGTTAGTGGAACGTCCAAAAAAGGAAAGTTGGCAAAGTTATAAGGGACGGAGGGAGTATAACATATGTATGTAAAGTAGATAATTAATAATTTAATATATAAGTAAATAACAACAAGTATAGATGATAAGTAGATATCAAAGTAAATATTAAGAAGATAATAAATATATATTAAGTAGATAATAAATAACAGTAATATAATATAGGTATATAAGTAGATAATTAATATATAAGTAGATGTAATAATTATATAAATAATATATATATATATATATATATATATATAGAGAGAGAGAGAGAGAGAGAGAGGGGGGGGGTTTGGAGAAGATGAAGATGATTAAGATTTAAGAGTGAGGGAATAGAGAATTCGAGAGTAGGAAGAGTTGGAGAAGAAGTGTAAAAAATGTATAGAAAATAGAAGTATAAATAGTTTTTTTTTTTATCCCCACCCCCCTCCCACCCCCTCCAACGGCTATAGAGCCGTTTGGGAGGTCTCCCAACGGCTAGATGCCACCAAATAATTTAAAAAAAAATTGCCGTTAGGCCCGAACCGGGCCGGTTCGCCATTTCAAGGGGCCGAGACCGAACCGCTGGACTACCGGGCCGGGTCGACCCGACCCCCCCCCCCCCCCCCCCGACCAGTTCCCGGGCCGGGCCAGTTCAAACAGTAACCGGGCCAGGCCGGGCCGATTCCGGGGCGGGCCGCCCGGCCCGAGTCCAGGCCTATTCGATAGGGTCGGGTTCGAACCGAGCCAAATACTACTATGTTCGAGCTCGGCTCGATTTTCTTTTCGAACTTAAAACTCAGCTCGGGTTCGAGTTCGAAAGCTCGTTAAGCTCAGTTCGTTAACAGCACTACCTAAGAGGCTAAGACTGGTAATAGACAATACCTAAGAGACATTCGATTTCCACAGGTGCATTGAAATATGCTTGATCCTCAAAGAAGGTGATATATGCAGAAGCTTTTTAAAATGGAATGATCTTAGAGTTAGAGATAGATTAAAAGCAAAACAACGTCTATTACATGTATGAAAAAAATTACAAGATCTAAACAAAATGTGTTATATTTGTAGGGAGTAGGGATATTGAAGCCAAATATTAAATCTGAAATATGCAAAACTGGACTAGAACCTAAGAGGGTTAGAGGGCAAAGATGCATAGGGTAAAAGATGATCAAGTATTTGCTGAAAACCCCCCTTGAAGTAAGAAAAATGGCATAGAATAATGTAAAACTGAATGTGGGCTAGGCAACATTTAAATACTACTACGTAATTTCATTACAGAAAAAGAATTCCATACAAGCACACACACATATACACACACACTAGACTCTATACTGAAATGGAATCTTTGCGGACTTCAACTTCAACCAGTAGTAAAAAGTCCCCAATTGTACACTTTAAAGCTGGAAACCGCAAGTTTAAAGACCTCAGACATTGGCATACATCCAGCTTGCTCAGCAGGAACAGCTATACCAGCCCCAACTGTGGTTGCGCTTTCACTTAACGAGCTACCATAAAAAACCATAACAAATCATTTACAAAATGTTATATTGAGAACCAAGTTTCTGACTAAAAATATAACCAAACAGTTAGGGACTGAAGGAGCATCTTCTTCCTTACTTGATTACAATAGGCTCATATGCTGTGATCAGAACATCAGTAGTAACTTCCTTGAGTCGCACATTTGCCAAATAAACCTGTAATGAAAAAATGTCTTAGATCTCATTTTACAAGTCTAGTCATTTCGCCAAAGTAAAAATTTCAGAAACTCACCTTGACCAAGTTTTGTGCTTCCCTCCCTTGCCTTCCCTTTGATATAGCCTGAAAATGAGTACTTGGATGTATGACATACTGGATATATATTACTAGTATTAAAGATGGGATTAAAAAATCACAAAACAACAAAAAAAAATCACTGAAGGGTTATCATATTTTATATTCCTCATAGCAGCATGGCAGAAGACATTGAAATATAACTTGTTAAGGTTCAATCTTTACGCATGAGTTAACATAAAAATCTCTACATCCAGATCTCAAAACATGACAGTTTACTGTTTTATTAAATGTTTTACTAGAGAGTGATACTCTAAAAGTCAATCAAAGGAAACACAAAAGTGTATTTTATTCTTGATAGAAAGGATAGCAATTGCGCAGAGGGGAGAAGAGGCGAGGAGAAGAGGGGAGAAGAGGCGAGGAGAAGAGGGAGAGCAAGACTCAAGACTGATATGTTTCTTCTTGAGTTAGATGAGGATACGACTTTGGAGAGAGCAAAGTGGAGAGCGAATATTTGTGCGGATAAGTGATTTATTTTCTCCCTTTTTATCCTTTTATCGTTTTATCTTTTTTATCTTTCTTATGTTTTTATTCCTTTTATCCTTTTTGTTTTATAAATATTCTTTTTATCCTTTTTATCATATCACTTTTATATTTATCTTTATCTTTAAATTTATCTTATCCTATTTATCTTTTTTATTTTACCCTGTCTTTTTATCCTTTTTATCTTTCTTATCTTTCTTTCTTTTTGGCTCCAATATCATGTATGATCGCCGACCCCACAATCTTTTGGAACTAAGGCTTGGGTGTAGTTGTTCTTGTATAAGAAGGATAACAGTTATACAAAATTGGCACGTTTTTATATTAAAAAAACTGAAATGCTTGTCAAGAGATCATCAATTAGAATATACTGGTTACTCAAAAAAAACAAAATACAGTAGAATATACTGGGTACTGAACTATTTGAGATCGCTGTAATGTTGATCATTTAATCTTGTTTCAAGGTTTGGTCAATCTGCCAACGGTGCTTAAAGAATAAGGGGTGCATATTACATGCTGAGATATAATTACCCTACCCCAAGGATCAGAAAAAACGAGTCACTCAGAATTGCAAATATGTGAGCCCTTCCCCATTTTTACTTACTGCAACTGAATGAGGAATACATACCATTTGACCAACAGCAGTAGAAATGACAGAAGGCAAGGCCCTGAAGCGCAGTCCAGGAACATCAAACACCTCTGACTTCTCAATCAACTGTACGTTCAGATTAAAGATGTGAATATCTCATGATATTTCACTAAAAGGGTGAAATACTAAAATGTATTAGATATTCATGAAACTAGTAGCGCTGTTAAGATGTGCCAGGAATAAAACAGAATTAGCTTGTCACACAACATATATTCCATCAATGGACTCCAGTACTCCACAACCATTTATTTATAATAGTCAAGTTCGTAGAAATCTCAACCTCTGTACCTCAGAAAGAATTCTTTTGATTTCTAGCATTCTTACGGAGTGATATAGAACTTTGGGGAAAGTGACAATTGACAAATAAGTTTTCACACCAACTAATGTGACTTTTCAAGGAAATTCACAATTTTATTTTGAATCTACAGTTAAATTAGAAAAATATTACGGAGTAATTTCTATTAAAAAGCAAAAAAAGACTTCCCAGGCCTCTCTGTTAGGTTATATCTCCACCATTAAAGTGAAGAGGTTCAGTCTCCATATCCATATATGAAGAAGGCACCACCCTTCCTTAACTGGCCAGAGAAGCTATTACTCTGAGCATATGATAAGGCAATAATTCGTATCGGGTGATTCATATCAACAAAAACTAAGCAGTCGAACGCAACTCAAAAGTGATAAGCTAAAACTGCATAGCTGAACATAAATTCACAAACAAAAGAAAACCTGGAAACAGAATATAATTAAGAATTAATGTATGAAAAGAAACAAGGAATTACAATGGCTCCCTCCGCATCCTGCTCATTAGCAAGGTCCTGAAGAAACCAAGTGGCACTTCCATCATCCGCCACATCTTGCTTCAATTCAAGAAGCTCAAATATCAAACTCTCATCCCGGGCGGGATCCACAAACACCTCCTATCATTCATGAACAGAAAAAAAAACATTCTTATTGTTACAATTAAAGTCCAGAAGTAGCAAAAAACGATAACAAGTTAAGACATGCTTTAAATTTAAAACTAGCCGACCTGATTATCGGGAACTTGGCGTATAGTACTAACGTCCTGAAAATTTGAATCCAAGAAAGCAATTAATCCGCTTACATTCCAACACTTCAACAACCAACTAGGCAATTACCTTAGCAAAGAAAAAAAACTAATAAGTTAAGAAATTAGAAAAAGTTGCAGACCTGGAAGCGGCTGGGAAATGTAGAAGCGATGGCCCCACCAAAAAGTGGACGTTCCGAGTACATATCTGTAGCCATTCCAACTGAAAAAGAAAAAATGATCGTCTACAAGAAGAATGAACAAGACGCAGGTTATATGCAAAGCAAACAAATAGCGTACATCTTACGGACACCCGGATCGGTTTAAACTGGCGAGAGTTGAAAGTAGCGAGCCGGTTATTCTACCGGTTTACAAGCCAAAACCGGAAAATGGTGAAAACCGGTCAAAATTTGTCAAACTTTAGCTAAACCGGTCAAAATCCGATTAAACTGGCCAGGAAACATTTATAATTACATTAGTAGGCCTTAAGTCACAAATTACATAAAAAATTGATGATGAAAACATTAATAAATTATCGGTTTATTACTTATTACTACGTAGTTATTAGTTGAAGAGAAGAGGAAGACTTACCTAGAGGTGGAGTCGCCGCCGATTGGATTTTTGCAGAAGTGAAGAACTGATTGAACTGGAGAAGACAAGAGCTCAAGAAGTGAAGAACCGGAGGGCGGAGGCGGGAGCATAGTTCACGCACCGCTGCAGGCCGCACCGCCTTTCGCCCCTTCGGCCTTCGCACTTCGTCTTATCGCAGATTTACCTCTCCCCTTCGCAGCTTCGCTTCACGAATTGGGCTGGAGTTACGTTCAGGAGAAAAACTAATTGGGCTAACTAATTGTTATTGCAAATTTTGTAAACAAGGAGATTGAGAATGGAGCGCTTGCGAGACTCGATTTCCCAACCTTGAATTCGAAGCCCTCGCCGTCCGTCATTGAGTTGCTCTGCTCCTGCCGCTTTCAATTCTTTCTAGTCATATCGAAACAACACTTCACAGAGAACAGATGCCTGCGGATTGCAGAAGATAGCGAACCCTAATCGCCGGCATGGGGCGGAGCAGTCGCCGTTGATATGTGCACACATATGACTCTCGACTAATCAAGGGTGTAAGTTTGCGGTTTACACTCTCTGGGTTCGATTTTCCTTTCTATGTGGGGTCCGGAGTCTTTTTCTCGGTGGTTTTGTCTCTCTAGTTTGGTGGGGAAGTATTTTGTCGTCGCAGGTTGTTAAGCAGCCGGTAAGGTGGCAGCGGGTTGGATATATAGCGGGTGAAGGGTCATCCACGTCCACTCGTTAATTTTTCATATTCCACTCATTCGTTCATCATCTATTAAAAATTACATCCACATTCAACTCATCCATCATGAGCGGGTTATCGGATGGATCGGGTGAATAACGAGTGAATATAAATGGTCCAACTTGAACGACAAAATAAATAAATTATAAATAAAAATCATGACATTTAAAATCCAAAAATTAAGAATTCATTGAATAATAACAAAAACTTGAGCAATTAAGTATATTACAGTCATTAATTCACTGCCAATAAAGAAAGAACTGATTGTAATAAAAATAGACATGATTAGAAGTGGAAGAGAACTGAGAAAGCATTGCGAGTGAAGCTCTTTTTATATATAAAAGAACGGGTGATGGAACGCGTGCACATTTTATCTAAAAAAAAATAGACATAAAACTTCTTCAAATCGTCAAATTCTACATTTCTGCATCGGTACAAAACTATTTTTGTAGTTCAATAGAGGAGGTGGAGCGGGCCATGAATGCCTTCTGGTGGCAAGGCCATGCTTTTAAAGGAAAAGGAATTAGATGGCGGAGATGGACCGATTTGTGTGTTCTGAAGAGCGCTGGGGGGATGGGCTTTCGCAGGCTGCGGGAGTTCAATATTGCTATGTTGGGAAAGCACTTGTGGCGCCCTATTAAACAGTCGGGGTCGCTTGTTAGTAGAGTTCTTCGTGCTCGATATTATCCCAAGGGTAATATTCTGGATGCGGAGGTAGGGAGTAATCCCTCCCTTATTTGGAGGAGTATAATTACGGCCATGCCTACGGTCCGGGAGGGGAAGGATAAATGGATCCCTATCAATAATGGGGGGCGAGCGGCGAATGGTATTATTAGTGAGCTTGAAGATATAAAGGTGGACTCACTAATAAATGAGAGTGGTAACGAGTGGGATTGGGATATTTTACATGATATTTTTCAGCAAGAAGATTGCAAAGCTATCTCGGCCATACCTTTAAGGGGCTTTCAGGGAGGGGATGAATTGATTTGGGTGGCTGAGAGAATTGGAAAATACTCGGTCTGGAGTTGCTACAGGAAGCTTGCTACATATGTGGAGAATAGGCCAGACTGGACTCGAGTTTGGAAGCTAAACTTACCACCTAAATTGAAAACTTTTTTCTGGCAGGTTTGCACAGATTGTCTGCCGTCAAAGGAGCGGCTGATCCAGCAGCGCGCGCCGATGTGGCCGATATGTACCGTATGCGGACAAGAAAGGGAGAGCATGATGCATGTTTTCCGGGATTGTGCTCTAGCAAGAGAAGTTTGGAGGAGCTGAAACCAAATCTTTTTGCAAGTAGGGGCCGCCTCCTATGGAGAATGGGCCAACAAGGTTAGTAGTAAATGCTCTAACGAAGATTTTGAGATGTTTGTGGTGGTGATATGTTGGAGCCTGTGGAAATGAAGAAATGATAAAACTTAGAAGAATATCACCTCCAACTGGAGGGCCGTAGTAGCCCGGGCGAAGCTTTGGTGTCTGGTTGGCAGGAGGCACGACTTCACATGTGCAGTAGGCCGATAACAGCTCCTAGCAGTACAGGGGGTCGGGCAGGAGATAGGGAGCTGGACAAATGGCAACCACTGATGGCGGGAGTTGTGAATATTAATGTGGATGCAAGGGCTCACATGCAAGATGATTGGCAGGGAATGGGGCTGGTTGCAAGAGATGAACGAGGCTCTTTTATTGCAGGAAGAAGTATATGGGGTGCGAGGAAGGTTTGCGGCTAGTACAATGAAAGCTATAGCGGTTCGAGAGGCTGTTATTTGGGCAGGACAGGCCGGCTGGTCAAGTGTGGTTATTGAATCTGATGCTCTCTCAGTAGTCCAGGGGATTGCAACTTCGGATGGTATTGCTTACGAGGATAGCATTTTTGCTGAGATTAGACATATGATAGCTAGTTTTGCTAATTTAAGTGTCCACTTTGTGAAGCGATCATCGAATCGGGTTGCCCATACTTTAGCTCGGCAGGCCGATTCGGAGTCTGATTGTTTATGGGTGGGAACTCCATCGGATTGTATTGTGAACTTGCTTCGGTTTGATTGCTAAATATATGTTATTTGATTTTAAAAAAAAAACTGATTGTTATTGCAGATTCGCCTCTTGCCTTCACTCCCGTAAGTTTGTTATAATTTTCCCATTGGGCTAACTAATACGGAGCAGAAACCTACTAGTAATACTACTATTAAGGGAAATTCTATATACAGGCATACAACTCTTATTTACTAAGTATTGGGCGTGTTTCGAAAAATAAAGAAAATTAATTAAATAAATTAATTAAATAAAATGACTTAAACAAAACAAGAAAGGAGATGAAGCAGAAACTAGTCAAAGCTCGTGCTACGCACGATTTCCTTAAGACGTATTCGTTGCCTCCCGGGGTGCTAAGAGCGTTGCAAGAATCGGTTCCCAGGATACGATGACTACGAACAATAGTTTAGCACTCAAACTAAAGTTCCAACGAACGTGAACAAAGGCTGAACACAGAGGAAATTTTCTGGAATGTTAGAGGTGTTTTTTAGCTCAGAAATACATGAAGGAAGTGTATGAACTTGTGTATGTTGCAAACCACCTGCCAGCTACTTATTGGGAAGATTTGTTGTGTGATAATGGAGGTTTAATGGACATGAACGTTGGTAATCAATGTCCAGCTCGTTGGCCTTGATTCTCGTCCAGAAACCGTCCGTTTAATGCAAAGGAACGTTGGCCAATAATGCTGTAACGTCCCAGCAGTGGCCTGCTGTGGGCATCCCAGCAGCAGCCTCCTGCCAACTGGTCTGCCTTGGAGCAGGAGCCTCCTGCCAAAGCGGCTGCACCTGGAGCAAAATAGGAACTCGTCAGAGGAACAAAAATTAGCGTTTATCTTTAGAAGATAGATTTTACGGACGACATTTGTGTCTGCCCGATATTATCGGGACCCCATATTATATTCATCTGGGTTTAGATAATATTTATATGATGGTGGATATCCATGTTGGGCCATAAAAACTATGTGAGTAACCAGTTGTGCATATGATATGAAGCCCATTTATCGGTACCGAAGTACTAACAGATAAAAAGCCATAATAAATTATGGAGACCATTAAATTAAAAGTTGGGGAATATACATTCATTCTAATAGCCAATAATAATTGGAAGAATGATAGATATTTCATTTGACCCGATAAAATGAAATATAGTTAAAACAGTCCGGAAAATACAACTTTTGGGATCAAGTGTACACTTGGGGACACAAAGGGATGACCTCCCACATATGTGGGGGCCACCCCACGAAATCATTTGAGACAAATAGAGAAGGTGTGCGGCTGGAGTGATGGGAGGATGGAAGGGGTTGACTTGAGAGAAATGGCATCAAAAAGGACATTGGGGGCCATGGTCACATTTTTCAACTCTAGCATGTTTGCTACGTCGGGGTTCGGGTTCTTCACCGGATCCCTCGCTAGTATTTTCCATAGCTACGTCAAATGTTTGTTTTGACGTGCTTTGTCCTTTGTTGGACTTACATGGAAATACGTTTTCAAAGAATGATGCATTCCTTGATTCAATTATTGTGTTTTTATGTACATCTGGATTATTCGAATCGTACACTAAAAACCGATGCTACTATTTTGTGCATATCCAATAAAAATACAATCCAACGTTTTTGGACCTATTTTTATTTTCTTAGGTGTTAGTACAAGCACCTTTGCAAGACACCCTCACACTTTTAAATATTGATAGGAAGGCCGTCTGCCTTTCCACAAGTCGTATGGAGTTTTATCATATTTTTTCCGGGGAACCTTATTTAAAAGGTGATTGCTTGACAAAACTGCTTCGCCCCACATATTTTGTGGCAGGCCCGAACTTACTAGCATCGCATTCATCATATCTTTCAATGTGCGATTCTTTCGTTCGGCAACACCATTTGATTGAGGTGAATAGGGTGTGGTACATTCGTGTACAATACCCACACTAGCGCAAAAGTCACCAATTGGTGGTTCATACTCACCACCTCGATCACTTCTAACCGTTTTAATCCGTCGATTAAGTTGGTTCTCCACTTCATTCTTATAAAGAATGAATTTATCGATTGCTTCATGTTTATTTTTTAATAAACAAGCATAGCTATAGCGAGTGCTACCATCGATAAAAGTAATAAAATATTTATTACCCCCACGTGTTTGTATAAATTTAAAATCACAAACGTCACTAGGAATTAATTCTAGTGGTTCCGTTTTTCTTTCAACCGATTTGAAAGACATTTTCGTTAGTTTTGCCTCAACACAAATATCACATTTGTGTTTCACATCAATTGTGAATTTAGGAATGTGTTCCATGTTAATTAATCTATGTATAGAATTAAAATTAACATGCCACACATTGGAAGACTCAAACAAGTAAGCAGAAGGGATTTTATTATTATTATTATTATTAGTCATTACATTGAGCTTAAACAGCCCATCACATGCATACCCCTTGCCCACATACATTCCTGATTTGGACAAAACTAATTTGTCCGACTCAAAAACCATGCGGAAGCCATGCTTGTTCAACAACAAGCCCGAGATTAGGTTTTTGCGTATCTCTGGGATGAACAAGACTTGGTTGAGAGTCAGCTCCTTCCCCGAAGTCATCTTCAAGACCACCTTGCCCACGCCTTCCACCTCGGAATGGGCCGAGTTTCCCATCCACACTTTCTCACCATTTGATGGCTCAAAAGTTGTGAACAACTCCCGGTTTGAGCAAATATGTCGGGTAGCACCAGTGTCCACGAACCACTCCTTGGAATTGGATCTAACGAGGTTGACTTCTGTCACCACGGCCGCAAGGATTATGTCTTCATCCTTTTGCCCACCTTGCACCAAGTTGACGTGAAAATCTTTCTTCCTTTTTAGTGCCTTGCAATATGAGGACTTGTGCCCATTCTTGTTGTAATTGAAGCATTTTCCATTGAATTTGGGTT
This sequence comes from Cuscuta epithymum, assembly GCA_945859915.1. Classification (NCBI taxonomy): domain Eukaryota; kingdom Viridiplantae; phylum Streptophyta; class Magnoliopsida; order Solanales; family Convolvulaceae; genus Cuscuta; species Cuscuta epithymum. The sequence goes on along the minus strand of CAMAPF010000954.1, from coordinate 2,636,800 downwards.
TGGAAACGCCTCCCTTGGGACCGAGCTTGCTCTTCCCATTGCCTTTATTTTTGGAGCCTTTTGCATGCTCCACCACATTGGCCTTGGCGCCGCTAACGATTGGGAGTCTCCCATCGTTCTTCCGGTTATCCTCTTCAATCCGCAGACGGAGGATCAATTGCTCCAAGTTCATCTCCTTTCGCTTATGCTTAAGGTAGTTCTTGAAATCCTTCCAAGCCGGCGGCAACAAATGTATAATCGACGCCACTTAGAAAGACTCACTAACTGTCATTCCTTCATCTTGAATTTCGTTGAAGATCATTTGCATTTCTTCAACTTGACTCAAGACCGTCTTCGAATCCACTATTTTAAAATCAAGGAATCGACCGACAACAAAATTTCTTTGCACCGGCATCCTCGCTCTTATATTTGTGGTCCAAAGCATTCCATAGCTCCTCAACCGTAGCTAATTTGCTATAAACGTCGTACAAGGCGTCATGCAGCCCGTTCAACACATAGTTTCGGCAAAGGAAGTCAGAATGCTTCCACGCCTCCACCACGTTGAGAGATTGCACATCCACCGCACTCCCGGTTACAATCGGAGCGTCCTCGGTCAAGAACCTCGCAAGACCGAGAGTAGTGAGGTAAAAGAGCATCTTTTGCTGCCAACTCTTGAAGTTTAACCCATTTAATTTTTCGGGTTTCTCCATAGAGTTGCTCGGTACGGTCACCATAGGGATAGCCCTTTGGTTTGCCAAAGCAGATGCACCGCGTTATGAACTATTGTTCACCGGAGCTCCGCTTTCAGAGTGATTGTTGTTCAGAACATTCTGCCCAACACCATTCTCGTTTTCTTGAGAAGTCATTTTCGTTTTCTTAACGTTTTTCCGAAAACACAAAAAAAGATTTAAGTTCGTTCACAAAAGTGACAAACTACGTTTTTAAGCTGTATCCGTGTGATACAAACTTAGCAACATCAGATCTTCCAACGAGTGAACTTCAAGAATCAATTTCTCATTCACCCATTATCCGTTTTGAGTGTACCATATATCAAATTGTAGCCCTAAGCAAGGACAATCTGAAACCACTTTGACCCGATCCAAATCGGAAGTGGACCCCACTCAAAAAATTGCCCCAAAATGACCATTTAATGCAATTTACTAACACATTTTCCAACACTAAGTACGGTCACAAATATTTTACCTCTCCTAATATACCCTTTTATTTAACAGTGTTCCCTCTAAATGTTGCCCCATTTGGTGCTGCGCAGCTTGTCTTCATCTTCCTTGAACAACCCCGTGATTCATGCGATGGAGAATTAGATCGGGACTTGGCGGCATCAAGGAAACTCACTGGCAATCTCTCGCTGAAGGGGCTCCCCCAGTGAAAATATGGGTTATGTTTAGGGGTAATTACCCGTATGATCCACTTTTGTGGGTCAAATATCATTTATGTCTCAATGACTTTTTCTTTTCATTTTTAACCTTTTCTGTTTTCAATTATGTTTATTTATTTCACTATTGTTTCTCCTCTCTCGTAAGTACTCTCGTAAACCAGAGGTATTTTCAAAATCCCTAATCCTGTTTTCTGTTGTCTGGAGATTTTCCTTCCACTCTACTTCCACCTCGACTCTTCTCTCTTTTCTTCAATCCTCCACTAACCTCTGTGAAGCATCGACGCCAACTCACCACAGTCATTGGTCACTGCAACCTGGGAGATCATCTCGCGTGTCGTTTTGTTGTCGTCGATAGCATCGCCGATCGCCGCACTCCTAGCGGACGAACGAGTTCAGGCAAAAGGTAATATTTCGGTCATCCTTAATTCATTTGTCATCTCCATATCCGGTATAATTTCTAACCTTGTAAGTTTCTAACCTAATTTTTTAAAGTTAATCTCAAATGTATATGTTTATTTGTAAACTTGTAATTCCAAAGCCTAAAGTTGCTTGTTTTGTATTGTTTTTATAATCTATGCTCTAAAATTGATTAACTTGAAAGTCTCGAATTGATTAGTTTGTAGTCATTTGTATAGTTTTTATAATTAGTATTACTGTTACACATCGATTATTACATTTTACTTTTTGTTTTCTATATCAGCTTTAGTTGTGGTTTAGATTCTCCTTTTGACTCACGTTTACACGTTTGCCTCATGTTTTCTCCTTGATTTTGATTTGTGTTGTTTTATATCTTCATGTGATGTTATTATTTTCTTAAATATGCTTAGATGTCTTATAATTTTTTTTATAATTAACTGTACACTAATATAGAGCTGCAGGAAGCTAGTTGTCCTCTATTTCCCCCCCTGAAAGCATTTAAATAGAAAATGAAAGTTGTAGTTTTGTGGGATGATGTACGTAGTTCATTAATTAGACTGATTAGGCAGTGTCTTGTATTGAGATTCAGATAAGACGTGTTTATCACTCCACAATATCCAAGGGAAAATATACTTCTGAGTAGTGTGAACTGTGTAGACATTGTACTCTTTCATAAATTAGAACCTTGTTTGTTTACATTTTTTACTCTTCAGACAATTTTCTATGATGTCTCCTGTATTTTATACGGAGTATATGCCAATGATGGTGAAAATAGAAAGCGAAAGTGTTATTGTGGACAGTCAAAGATTAAGGTAGAATTGGGTAGGGATGAGTTTGTAACTAGCACAATTGAGAAAAAAAATGAAGTCTTTTGACTTTTAAGATTTTACTGCAATGAGATAAATTGTGCCTAGATGTGAAATTTGAGAAGTTGTAATGAATTCATAGAAATAGAAAAATCTTAATGATAATTGCAGGCAGTTATTACTCATGGATGTGGCAGTTTTCAAACGCAACGAGTGAATGAAGAAAAAGGAAAAAAAAAACTATTGGATTGTGTATTGAAATCTATAAGTGGAAGAAGAGTGTGAAGAAGCAAAATCAAATGATATGATACAGAGTAGATACATAGTAATAAATTGAGTTAGAGAACCGCTCTCTTCCCATCCTTCCCCTCCGCTGCGAATTCACTCTCTCCCTCATTCCTTCACTCTAAATGTTACTCCTTTCTTCTCAAAGCATCAAATATGGAGGGAGTCAAAATTAAGTGGGAAGAAGAAGTGGGTAGCAGACAAAAGAAAAAAGTATTTGTTGCAGGGGCGAGCGGGAGCATGGGAAGGAGGATAGTTGAATAGCTTTTGAGGAAGGGGTTTGCCGTTAAGGCAGGCGTTCGAGATATAGAAAAAGCTAAAAACAAGCTTACCAAGTAGCAACCTTGATCTTCAATTTGTAAAAGTTGATGTCACAGAGGAATAATGTACTAAATTCTCTGATGCCATAGGTGAAGATTCAGATGCGGTGATATGTGCAACAGCATTTCGGCCCTCTTGGGGTATATTGTCTCCATGGAAGGTGGATAACTTTGGAACAGTAAACCTTGTGAATGCATGCAGAAAACGCGGCTTGGATATATTCATCATGATCAATTGATTCAATTCTATCCTAGTTAATGGAGCTGCAATGGGCCAGTTTCTCAACCCATCATACCTGATAGTGAATGTGTTTGGTTTGGTGTTGATTGCCAAGCTACAAGCAGAGAAACACATTAGGAGATCTGGAATCAATTGCACCATTGTAAGGCCTGGTGATTTAAGAAATGATCCTCCAAATGAAAATATAGTCATCGAGCCTGAGGATAGACTCTTTTGAGGTTCAATTTCAATAGATTAGGTCGCTGGAGTTGCAGTTGAGGCATTGCTGCATCCAGAATCTCACTACAAAGTAGTCGAGATAGTTGCTACTGCTGATTGTCCTAAGCGCTCATTTCCCAAACTTTTTGGTTTTATAAAACAAAGGTAGAGCTTCATATATCTATATATGTACAAAAACCTTGCACAAATTGTGCTTTCCCAGTAAACTGCGGTTTTGTATTATTCGCTTTGATTAACATTGTTAAATTAAAAAAATGTAATAAATTGAGTTAACAAGTTGAATTATATACTTATTGTGGCACTTTTATATGTTGTTTTTGTTTCTTATTGTTGTATCATGTGTATTACATTTTGTTGCATCATGTTTCTTTTTGTTGCAACATGTTGTTTTTTGTTGCACCGTGTTGTTTATTGTTGTATTATGTATTGACCGTTGTTTTTATTGATTTAGATTTTTTTTAGCTAAAGAATATCTATAGGTAATAGAAACCTACCTTTGTGACTTCCTTAAATTAACATGTCTATGTGGATTATAAAGAAACACCAAAAATGAGAAGGAAACAACAACTTGAAACGTAAGGAAACAATAAAAAACAAAAAATTCATAATTTTAAACAAAAAGAAACACATGGAAACTAATCAACAATGGGGCAATGGGCAACAAAAACAAATAATAACATAATACCAATTAAATAGTTCAATTTTTTTAAAAAATCCTTTTGTTGCATTGTGTTTCTTTTTATTGTGCCGTGTTGCTTTTTGCTGTAATGCGTTGCTTATTGTTGTTTATTGTCGATTTTGTTTGTTGTTTAATATTTAGGTATTTATTAATCATGGCTACTTTCTGGAAATAAAACAAGAACTTATATAAATTTCTTTTCAAATAATTAAAATTATAAATTTAAATCTATGAATATAAAAAACAACTACAAACAAAAATGAACATTAAAAATTGACATCTTCGGAATTATCAATAAAAAGAAACAAGCTTTATGTTTTTAAAACTTACGTTTTTTTAATTTTAAAAAAAAATTAAATTTTTTACAATTTATATTTCTATATAGTTTCCTCTTGTTTTATATTAATTTTTCAAAAAAATCGTTTTATTTTTATTTTCGTAATTTGTTTCCCATATTTTTATATAAATTATGGGGTATACAAACTCTTTAAAAAAAATTATTACAACAAATCCTATTTCTTATAAATCTAAATGTGATTCATTTTTATTTTGGAGTTCTCTATCTATAAGGTTTCAACACGTATTTTTTTCTTTTTGATAATTAATTTCTAAAATTGAAATACTTTTTGTATTTTTAAAATCAATTTTGAAGTTTTAGACTTTGTATTTATTATTTTTCATTTTCTTTTTTCCTTAGCTTCTAATATTTTTTTACAGTTTAACTTATATATTTCTTTAAATTTTAGTTTTAATTATTTTAATATTTTTACATTTTTATACATTTGTTTTTTAGAATCTTTTTAAAAAAATAAAAATAAAATGAAGTAGTAAAACTTGGAGCTCAACTTATACGCCGTATTTTTTACTCCATATGGGCACTAAAAAACGGATGTTGGCATGCACTTCTTTGGAATATAGATTCCAGGGAGAGTTTCAGGCGTACACTTCTTTGGCATGTACTTTTTCTGAAAAGAAAAAGTCGACTAGCCCACTGTTGAAACAAAATTTAAGGAGCGACAAAAATGTTATTATTTTACCTTTTAGGTATATTTGTGAAATTTTCTCTTATGTTTATCTCTTCCTTGATATTCTCTCAATGTATTATCTCATCGCCGCCTCTTGTAAGGAATAATTGTACTTAGATTTTGATGATGCTAGGTCAGATTAGAATATTAGAGTACCCCCATTAGATTTATTGTACTCCGTATTAGAATTTTCCTTTGTAAGTATTAGCATAGTCGACTGGTCAAAGACCCTCCTGGTTCTCTCATGAGAGCTGCTCATCAGGAAAACATCAGAGTTGCTAGCAGAGCTGCTCATCAGGAAAACATCAGAGTTGCTACCAGAGCTGCTCATCACGAAAACATCAGAGTTGCTAGCAAAGCTGCTCATCAGGAAAGCACCAGAGCTCTACTACCAGAGCTGATACTCAGCAAAGCACCAGAGTTCGACATCAAGCTTCATAAGAAACCAACTTCTTAGTGTCATCAGAGAATCTCATCAGACCTGGATGAACACTTAGAAGATTTCGAAGCTGCCTTCAACGGCCGTGTAACTAACGGGAAATTCCCTAACGGCTAGAAGATATTTCATGGAAGGAAAGCATTTATTACTCATTTAATGAGCCTGATACGCTGTGGAGTAATTGCAGATGATTGACCGAGATTCCTGGAGAATATTATACAAAAATAGAAACCTGCCAACTTTGCGGGTCCAAGCGCTCAACTCCACAGTACGCGCATTTAATGCAGTTGTCTCCTCCTCCAACGGGAAGACAATACCAGTATAAAAGATACCACTCGAAGAACAACTGGACAACTTTGCTACAACTTTTGCTCTCAACATTCAAATAAGCTCTCTTGAGATTCAACTTCAAAAACCAAGAAGAAGCTTAAGTTGGGAAGATTATACTTCATAGATTCCTTTACCCAACACGAGCAAAGTTCCTCAGTTCTTCAACACTTTAAGCACTTCATCAACACATCTTTTGTGACGAAGCAAGTTGGAGAAAAACTCTGTTTTTCAAACATCTTCTGCAAAGAAGGGCGTCCAAGTAACTGGAGTGAAGTGGTGTTACTTCAAGGAGTTCAGTGAAAGGACCAGTCTTAGAGTAAGCAAGGAAGTGCATCCTAGGAGACAACTAGACTTGAAGAAGACGTGGAGAGCTTCTTAAGTTCTAGGGGCTAAGGCGTTGTAAACTGCTGTTTTTACAAGCTTAGTGGAACAGTGGATTAGAGGAACGCGTTGTTCCTTGAACCACTATAAAAATCCCCGGTGCCATTTACTTTAACGTACTTTAATTTCTGCACTTAGGATTTCAACTGCATAACTCTCAAGAACTTGGACTCTGTGTTCAGCAGATCGTGTTCTCAGAGTTATCAGAAGGGCACTTGCCTTAGTATCTGCGTGAGGCTACCCGGACAGAACTCTTATTCGCTGCCTGGTCCAGTTCTTCCATCAAAACTCGACCATCTCTGTCATCAGATTTGGACTACCTCTCATAAGTCAGTATTGACTTAGAGAAAAATCTGGAAAATCAGAACAGTCTATTCACCCCCCCTCTAGACTGTTCCCTACTCATTCGGGACCAACACCTATGTTATCAAATTGACAATGTTTATTAATTTGATGAATGATTTGATATGGGAAAGTCAGATAGTGGAAACGAGTTTATACTTTATACTGGATGGTAATATGAGTTATGTATATCTCTTCCTTGATACTCTCTCAATGTATTGTCTCATTGGATTTTCTGGATTATAGCATTATTATTTCGATTATGAAACTATGGCGGAAAAAGTCAGTGATGATAAATTGAACGATCTGATATGGTGCAAAGGCATATTAGGAATGGTAAAATATTTGTGGCTGTACTTAGTAAATAAGGAACGATCTGGCTAACTTTTTGGGGCCCTCAGTTTTTTCGGGCCATGTGTAGTTGGGCTGCTAATCCCCCCTCTGGCCGGCCCTGACTATGGGTAAGAAAGAAGAGAAGATAATGCGAGAACGACGGTAAAGAGGCACTGAGATTAGACCATTTGTAGCACTAGAGAGTCTAAAATGATAAATATGAATTTTGTTCGTTTGAAAATACTGTTCAGACTCCGTAAATACTATTTTTCCTTATATTACAGCACCATCAATAAAATACATTCAACATGTTTTTTAAATATCAATTTGATAGAATATTAATTAAATTATTATAAGTAATATTTTGTTTTATATTTTTTCCCAAAATAATTATGAAATAGGAAAATACACATTTTGAGGTAAAAAATATAAATTTCATTATATTTTTAACATTTTTCAGTTAACAAAAAACGAACTTTGTTTAAGTAAAATTCCATTCATTAATATTAGGTTCTCTACTAAACATTCAATTAAATCATGTGCGAACATTAAATGAATCTTCTCATTAAATTTGTATTTATTTTGAGCATTCTCGTTATTCTTTTTTTACGCTTTTCAGCTTTCATAAAACATAAAAAATGACTTCTGTAATATTGTGTTATTTATGGAGGCTCCATGAATTAAAAATGTGTGTTCCCTATTTTTTTGTTCAAGAAAATTCCAACAATATTTTTTTAAAGGAAAAAGTCAAAAACTTATATTTATATTTAATAATATAACATCAAAGCATGAAACATCCCCACAATCATAATAAACCAAGCCTCCATGTGTCTCTGTGATACTCAGTATAGTAAAAAGGCTCTCATACTCTCTGACTAAAAACACAAAATAGACCACTCATCTCTAAGCACGACTAATCCCAAACCATGTTAGAGTGTCGAAACTTTTACCGGCCACATCTGCCTTATCGCTTCCACCTAAACAACCATTAAAGAAAATATCCCCATAAATAAAACATCTACCACTATTGTCCATACAAATGATAAAACCAATGTACTTATTGTGAATAAAAATAAATCAATGAAAGTTAATGGTCTTGAAGATTCCCATTTTCCACTCTCTTCTTGTTGTGGTTTAATAGGTATCGGGTTTAAATCAGGCGAGCCGTTGGGTTGCAGCTCGCCTCTTTCCAATTTTTTGCCTGGTCTACTCCACTTTCATATCTTTTCCATAAGAGGATTATCACATCTCTTCAATATGTCCGTGTGATTTGCAGGCTATTGAAAAGTAAAAAGCACCATGTTTTTTTATGTATGAAAAATACAGTGTTTTTTTAATAATGTATTTAATTGATCGACTTACTTATTAAATTGTAAGGTGAAATTTTGCAGAAAAATTATTAGTGTACATGAGTTGTATACAAAGTGTACATGGGTTGTACACAAAGTGTATATAAAACTCCTCTAATTGCCGGTGTAGACAGGAAATTTGATTGAAAAGTGTACATGGTATTTTTAATACCATGATATTTTTAATATCATGGTATTTTTAATACCATGTACAATTTGTATACACATTTTGCTTACACATTCCACATACTCCAAGAATTTAAAAATTCCATTTCCCTCTTCCCCTTCTCTCTCCACTCTCTTCCCCCCTCTCCCTTCTCTCTTTCCTCTTTAACCAACCCATTCGAATATCTCAAAAAAATGAGAGGTTATCTTCTCTTCTTCATCTTCCTCTTCCCTTCTTCATCCTCTTTTTCTCTAGCTTTTTATATCAATTTTTTTCATTATTTGCACAAAATCAGCTTATTCATCTTCTTTCATCTATTTTGATTACTTTTATATTTTTTTTCAAATTACATGTAAATTGATCACACATACAACTACATCATTCATTTGGATATATATATAGACAATTAAATTTTTTGTTCACCCAGACAATTGAAATGATCACACCGAAAACCAAAGTTGATCACACAGACAACTATTATATGTGGAACACACAACTATTGTCTGTGTGGTAAGTATTGTCTGTGCACACAGACATAATTATCTGTGCAACACGAAAATATTGTGTGTGCACACGGCACTGCACATATATTAATTGATTTGCAAGCTGGTGTCAGTGTCAGACGAATGTTAATGTACTTTTTAAAAGAAAGTAAATGTCTGTGGACACAGACAAAAATTGTCAGTATACACAGACGAGTCTTGTCTGTCCACAGATAATTCCGTATCAATTGTCTCTATAGACATTTTGTGTATCTTGTGTAATATGAGTTATGTATATCTCTTCCTTGATACTCTCTCAATGTATTGTCTCATTGGATTTTCTGGATTATAGCATTATTTTTTCGATTATGAAACTATGGCAGAAAAAGTCAGTGATGATAAATTGAGCGATCTGAGATGGTGCAAGGGTATATTAGGAACGGTAAAATATTTGTGACTGTACTTAGTTGAATTCTTTGATTAGAAAATGAGAGAGAGAGTTCACTCCATTGCTCATACAAACAAAAATTGTCTGTATACACAGATGCGAATTATATTGTACACCCGGGTGTACATGTACACCCGGTTTTTAAATGACGTGGCAGGCTGATTCTCTCATCCATGCTCTATTCCTGATTCTTCTTCTGCCGTCATCCTCATTCCCTCACTCCCCGTTGCTTTTATTTTACTTTTTCGTTACTTTTTTTGTCTTATTTCTTTTTTCTTTTCGTTTCTTTTATTTTACTTTTTCGTTACTTTTACTTTAGTTAATTTACTTTAGTTAGTTTGCTTTTTTTCTTTTTTCTTTTTTTCTTTATTCTAAACTCAAATAATTATCTATGTGGTAAAAACCGGACCGGTGAGCAACCCGGTCATGTGACTGGGTCACGGGTCAACCCGGACCCGGAGGGTCAACCCGGCCAAAGCCGGAAAATCGGTCAACGATTATACGTCTATATAATAATAATAAACATATAATTATATACACTCTCATTATATATTTTTTATTGTATTTTACATTTATATTATAATTTGGCATGATTTTCATTCTTAAATAAATATATAAATATATTACATAGTTTTTCTTTTTAGGGAATTGAAATTGCAATTTTATTGGTTTAAAAAATGCATTAAAATTAAAAAAGAAATTACTTTTTTTTTGTTGGAAAAGACCGAAAACCGGGTTTTCCCGGGTTTTTCGGGTTTCTTGGGTCGGGTCCGGATCGGTTTTTTTTCGGGTCAGCCAGTTTTTTCCAGTTTTTGACCATTTTCGGGTTTTGAAGAAACCGAACCGGATTTTTGTCCGGGTCACCGGGTTCGGGGTCAACCCGGCCGGGTCGGGTCGGTTTTTTAAACATAGATAATTATAGCATCTAAAAAGAATAAATATATACAAATGAACATTTCAATTTTTGAAAACTCATTTTGTAAGTTATGTATGTCCATTTAGTACCTTTGTTATGCTCATTTTAAAATGTTTATCCATGCATATTTCAAAAGTCTCATATTACATTAGATTCGCATAGAATTTGATTATAGACACGAGACCACAAACCACGATACTCAATTGCATGATTCTAGTACCCAATAACGGAGGTTCGATGCTCACTGAAAATATCTTGATGTTGAACAAACAAAACATACCATTTTCATATCAATGATCATCTTGTAAGTTATAAATGCTCATTTGTATAGGTCCGATGCTCATTAAAAATTCATTAAAATGTCAATAGAGGAGGTTTGATGCTCAATTAAAATGTCGTGATATTCCACTAAAAAATCTTATGATCTTCACATCAATGCGCATTTTGTAAGTTACTATGCTCATCTGGTACTCATCTTATACTCATTTTCTAAATGATATAATTTACATATGCTCATTTCTATAGGCCTGATGCTCATTAAGAATTCATTAATGCTCATTTAATAGAAATCATGATTTTCATCAATCTCAATAGACAAGGTTTGATACGTATGCTCATTTAATAGAAATCATGATTTAATTTTCACCACCTTGATCAGCCACCGCACCACAACCGCAGATGCACACCTGACACACCACCGGATTACACAACTCCCATCTGCGCTATACCAGCCCACAAAACCAGAATAGAGGACCCATGTAGCCCTTGGCGCACAATCCGCCACAGACGTCGAAGTTTACCACACAGTCCACACCACCACGACCAGAGCACCATCAGTCTCCAACACATCCATCCAGCAAACGGAAGGTCAGTGGCCTACTCCAATCGCTACACGCCTTTAAGCTTGGAAGACGAATCTTCCCTACCGACCGAACAAGACAGACTCCTCCCTCATAGTGGTCCTAAGAACAACCGGAACATAGGGATTGCGGGTGACCGTATTCATAGGAGGTTAAAATCTGAGAATTTAATCACACCTCAACTCGGCGGAAATTCAAAACGACGCCAAGACGGAACATCTACACCTGAGGTCGTGCCGGAAAAAATGGTGGGGACAACCGCTGGCGCAAGTTCTTCATCGCTCACAGATCGGAACTCCCCTGCTAGTCTGGCGCAAGTTGATCGTCGCTTACCTGGGAACCGAGCACATGAAGACCTGCCCCTACTCACATGGGCTGATTTGTTTCGTAGTGACAAGGACAAAATACCCCATATCCTGGACGTGCCTCCTATCTCAGCCACAAGACCCATGTCACACTCAAAAGAGGTCAACATCTGTTTAGTTAACGGAAATTCCGCACCTTCACAAATAATTCAGACAGATCAGGCATCCCTCGGTGACTCGGAAAACTTTCAATTCTTTGGAGAAGAAGGGTTTGATTCAATTAGAATTGAGTCTAAACTCTTAAAATTTGGAATAAAAAACAATGAAGTTTCTATTTTCGAGATCTACAAATCTCTACTAAACAAGATTACTTTTGATCTCAATCTCGCTCCACAAATCATCCGATTTATCACTCTTCTCACAAGATCGGACCAAACTTATGGGCAGCAAAGGAGATTTGGACCTATCAAGGTTTCCTCGGAATTCAACAAATCAGGCCGCTTCTTGAAAATTGCTAAAGAAAGGGGAAGTTTCATCTTGATTCCAACGGGCCCAAAAAATTCCAGACTGCTCAAATTTCTTGATATTTTGCAATTTTTTTAGGATATTCTAAATTGATGCAGGAGGAACCAATGCATCTGGAGCACAAGTCCACGACATGCACAGAGGAAATCACATCAATTTCCAAACTTATTTTCAATTCTCAAATTCAGGGAGCCTACGCTGAGAAACACAAGTTTCTATCTCCTGAGAAACACTCCAAACTTCCTCTGAATCAGGTTTACTCAGACGCCTCAGACAGTTTCGACCCATCAGATGACTCGTATTTTTCAGACAACTTTCTAGGGCATGCTACAGAAAGTGATCGTCGACCGCCAATTTCCGATAAGGACGACATTCGGGACTCCATCTTCAACAGAGAGATTTGCCATAAATCTCAATTTATCACTCACGACACTTGTCTACCTACTGTTAACCTGAATACTCAGCTCAAAATCTACCGCAAAACGCAACAGAACAAACGGAGACATAGTATGCGGACTAGATCACAATCTAAGCAATTCCCTTGGGTCTAGCTATTTTTATTTTATTTTCTTTCTTTCCCTTTTTTGTACTGTTTTTCATGCTTTATTTCCTTTTTTCGCATTGTAATCTTTCTTTTCATTCTTCAATAAAATTTCTGTTTTGTCAAAAAAAAAACGTATGCTCATTTTATAAATGTCTTATCAATACATTTTTTAGAAGTACTACGGAGTATTTTATATTAGACTCCTAATGCTCAACATAATAGGTTTGATGCTCAGTGAAAGTTCATCAATGCTCATTCACAAGAAACCGTGATTTTCATCTCAATCGCTGATGTTTGATGCTCAATTAAAATGTCGTGATGTTCAACTAACAAACCTTACGATAAAAAAAGTGAATTAGAAGTTATGAAGCAGATATCACGATTCTGAATATTAGACTCCTAATACTCAACAGAATAGGTCTGGTGCTCATTAAATGTTCATCATTATTTATTCTCCAGAAGTCGTGATTTTCTCGTGTTTTTCATCTCAATAGTGGAGGTTGGATGCTCAATTAAAATGTCACGATGTTCAACTAACAAACCTTACGTTTTCATATCAATGTGCACTTTGTAAGATATGTATACTCATTTGGTACTCATGTTATGCTCATTTTTACATTGTTATGAAGCAGATATCATGATGTTCAACATTAGACTCATAATACTCAACAAAATAGGTTTGATGCTCATTAAAAGTTAATAATGCTCATTTAACAGAAACTGTGATTTTCATCTCAAGAGAGAAGGTTTGATGCTCAATGAAAGTGTCGTGATACTCAAATAACAAACCTGACAATTTTCATATCAATGCGCATTTGTTAAGTTTAATTTGCTCATATGATATTTTTGAAATATGCATTGATATGACATTTTTAAAATGAGCATAACATCGCTACCAAATGAGCATACATAACTTACAAAGTGCAAATTGATATGAAAATCGCAAGAATTGTTAGTTGAATATCAAGACTTTTTAGTTGAGCATCAAATCTCCGCTATTGAGATGATAATCACGGTTTCTGGTGAATGAGCATTAATGAACTTTTAATGAGCATCAGACCTATTATGTTGAGTATTAGAAGTCTAATATTCATAATCGTGATCTCCGCTTTATAACTTCTAATTCGCTTTCTTTTTGTTATTTTTCCTTTTATAAAAACGTATTAAATTATATTTCTAATCAACTCCTATGAATTTCAATATGTGAACCTAATGTAAAATAGTACTTTAAAGCAAATGCATTGATATGACATTTAGAAAATGAGCATAAGATCAGTACCGGATGAGCATACGTAACTTACAAAATGTTTGTTGATATGAAAATCGCAAAGTTTGTTAGTATGACATAACAACATATTTCATTGAGCATCAAACCTCATCTATTGAAATGATTGAGCATATAACCTCATCTATTAGAATGAAAATCACAATTTCTGTTAAATGAGTATTAATGAACTTTTAATGTGCATCAGATCTATTATGAGCATTACAACACTTTCGATGAACATCAGACTTATTAGGAACCTACCAATATATAATAAAATTATAAATATATTTATATAAATTAATAGTATGATTCCTAGATCAAATAAGTACTTCAAAAATATGAATTAGGAGGCGTTTACTTCACTGCTAAAGTCACAGTTAGGTTAGTAAGACATGTGAAGTAAACACGCACACTGCTTAAAAAGCCGCTTACTAACCGAAAGAGGTGCTTAAAGTGCCGCTTATTAAGCATACCACCCCCCATGTATTAATTAAGCGGCACTTTAAGCTTTTTCAGTTTCCGAATTTACCCCTTGCCCTTAACCTATTGTTATCCCTGCCCCACCTCGACCCCAACCCCACCTACCCCGACCCCACCCTACCCCGACCCCACCCTACCCTTACCCCACCTACCCTACCCCACCCCGACCCTACCCTACCTAACCGACCCCCACCCTACCCTTACCTACCCCGACCCTACCCTACCTACCCGACCCCCCTACCACTACCCCGACCCCACCCTACCCCTACCTTACCTGTCCAACCCCACCCTACACGTACCCCACCTTACCCCTACCCTACCCCATTACCAGACACCCCTACCCTACCTAACCGACCCCCACCCTACCCTTACCCCACCTACACTACCCTTACCCTGACCCCACCCCTACCCTTGCCCACCTACCCTACCCCTACCCGACCCCACCTTACCCCTACCCCTACCCTAACCCAACCCTACCCCATCCTACCCTTACCCGACCCCACCCTACCACTACCCTACCTACCCCACCCCTTACCCACATACCCGACCCTATCCGACCGTACCCCTACCCTCAACCCCCACCCTACCTATCCGAACCCACCTTACCACTACCCTACCTACCCGAACCCACCCTACCACTACCTACCTACCCAACCTACCCGACCCACCCTACCACTACCTGACCTCAATCACCCCACCTACCCCACCCCACCCTATACCCCTTACCCCACCCCTTACCCCACTATACCTAGGGTGGTGGGGTCAGGGTGGGGCCGATGTGATAGAGGCGCTAGGGGCAGGGTATGTAATACCCCACCCGGACCGGCCCAGCTGATCCGGACGACGCATCACTTTGCGGAAAAACTGAAACACATTTGTTTAAAGGACATTTAATACTTTAAGAAAAATCAGCCCTTTTTTTTCATAAAAACTTTTAATTCATAACATGAGATTTTAGCACTTAAAATAAAGCGTATTGGTTCCAGAATAACTTCATTAATTAATACCCGAAAATGTCAAACTCAGAATGAGTAGAATGTTATTAAAACAGACATAATGTGAACATCACAAAATACTTATAAGACTGCAGCGGAAGTTCTTAGGTATTGAAAATGACATTTTAAAATCCTTATTAAAAACATCAAACACAATGACATGCATTACTCCTACGCCTCGCTCCATCCCAGTGCTCTTAGCAGATTCCTCGTCCCTAACCTACGGGTAGGAAAACAAACAGCTACCCGCTCAGCAATGTGCTGAGTGGTACGGTAATAATAATAACAATCATATTAACATAACAGTGCTCATACAAATATATCCGAATTCACATCTGGACAGAAAAACATATAACATACCTGGATGATCCGGGCAGCTAAAAAAAAAGACTGATATTTATATACAGAACAGAAACATATTCAGGTATCATAATTATCAAATAATTCGTATTCTGAAATGTATCATTAATAAAAACAGATTCATTTGGCCTTGAACTCAAGAATCTGGACCTAGACCGAGGAATACTAACGGTAAGGAATACGGTCAAAAGGTCCGTACCCACATTACCCAGAAAGGATATGGAGACGTAATCGCCGGGGCTACATGTACCAATCCCTAACAGGAGCTAGCTGAACAGAAAGGACGAGATCACCGAAGAGACCCGAACCTTAACGGGAGAGTAATAGTGCTCTAAAAATATTTCAGGAGTGTACGGGGTACACTAAACAGGAGAGCACTAATTTCTCTAAACAGAATTTCAGGAGTGTACACAGTACACTAAACAGAACAGGAGTATTCACGTCAAAGTGCCGGATCAAGAGCAAGGCTTTATTTTATTTTATTTTATATTTCGAAATAATACTTTTATTTTAGTTACAAATAAGTATTCGTGCATCCAAACGATTTTAATTATATACCGTAACTAACAACTACAGTATTTATTTAATTCACGATTTATCTCAATCGTACTTAGTATATCTTGAACTTCAGATTCCTAGTTTCCTTAATATTCCGTTTTTATTAATAAATAATAATAAAAATTTCCAGTGTTCATTCGGGTCTAAATTTTAACGTTTTCTTTGAGTCATCCATACGTGATTATTCTTTTTTTTTTTTTTACATGTACTCATGATATAAGTAGCAGCTAGTTATCTACGTATATACATATATCCATCTTTCATGTTATTTTATAATTAGTTTCAAGATAGTAATTATTATACATGCATAAATATATATACTCACCTAGATACATACGTAAGTCACCAATTATAGTGCATGCCTCTCAATTATCTTTTTATTTATTTATTTATTTATAAAGATATAAAGAGATATTTTTTTAACAACGTATATATTCGGTATGTCCAATCATTTATTTAGTTCATGATAAAACCATTTAACAAAATACCGTCACATGCGTTTACAGGAATATGAATAGCAGTACTTAGGACTATAATTATAACGGCACATGTGTATGTGTGTAGTACTTACAATAATGCTTATAAGCCTTACACGTATTATACCAGTGGACACGTATATATACATATGTTTGGTAAAGTCAACTACTTCTATTATTCCTAATAGGTGTATATATTTTAATAAGTCTCCTGGTCCCACAAACCAACTTATTAATAATTTATTTTGTTAATTATACGTATATAGTAAATTATTTATACTTTGTATGCTAAACCTTCATCAAAGTAGTTATACGTGCAATACACCTATATGTGTAAACTTAACTTATTGCATGTGACTTTTCAAGACTAAATTACCGAAATAAATCATGTTAAGTAAATAATCTTATAGTTAAGTGTTTACGTAAATAAGCTCCATGGTGCTTAATTCGCTTCCTATATATGTTTATGCTTATAAATGACGACCGCCGGCCCGATACACCTGTACTACGTGATTGTTTACGGGAATGCATGTAATACGAATTACTTTATTATTATTATTATTATTATTATTTTTTTTTTACAAATTGTGAAATGACATATATCTAATAAAATTTTACAGATTTATATCTTATACAAAGGATGTATGAAATTCATGAACTACATAATTTTTAGTTAACTAGTCGAGCACTGCTTGGTTCATTTTATAACCTTCCAATTCGAACTATAAGACTTATTTCATCAAACAAACGTTTTCTTTTTATTTTCATTTGTAAACAATACAATTATCGATAACAGATTAATAGCTCCAAAAGTATTTCACACACACACCTTTACTCAGTTCTGATATAAATCGTAAGGTAGTAAAACTAAGTGACATTATAATTTCCTTTATCATCCATTTTATTAGCTAGGTACCATAAATTTGTTATAGCTAATCTAACTCTAGATTTCGACTAGCGTACTTCTTAAATTTGAAACTAAGCAAATTTCCAGTTTGCGCTCTTATTAAAACGTAATTTCTACAAGGTATATTTATGTGCCAATAAATCAAGAATTCTCATAAATTTAAGAACACATAATTAGAGGATAAAAGCACTCCTAGGATTTTATAAGGTTCATCATCCCCATAACATAACAGGAAACGGGGATGGAATTCATACTAAAATGACAACATTAAAATACATATTAACTAAAATGGGGCGGAAACGTACTAACCTTGAAGGAAAAATTCTTCTAAATTTTTGTTGACGAAAAACCTCCTCTGGCCACCCTCCTCCTTTTCCTCTTGTATCTAGTTTATTTTGATGGGTCTTTTTATTCTATTCCATGGCCGAGTGGTACTAGGGAGAAGAGAGCCAAGACTTATTTTAAATCCAAGTACGTAGTCTCTAAGGGTCTAAACCTCCCCTCTTATTTGACCAATCAAAAAGAAGATGCTTTTGACCCTACTATCTATTATCAAAACATTTGAGCCCACTATTACATTTTTACACAAGGCTTCACGTGGCAATACATAGGTGTAGCATGTGAATTTGGCTCCCTCCTACCCATGCATCAATCCAAAGGTTTTAATTGTAGGGTTTATTATTTTTGTTTGTTACTACGTATTAGTGAGCTTCATGTACCACTTGCAAATTTATTTATTTTTTTCTAGTCTCCTAATAATATAATAGTGAACTACAATAGGGTAAGTGATGACTTTGACACTATTCTGGTACCGATGCATTTCTAGACTAATATTAGGATATTAGTCTTATATTGTCAATTAAATTACCCAAGCAAAAACTGACATAAGTAAGGCTTATATTGTTAGACTTAATTACGTGTACATACTTTTGATACCTTATTTTCTGTACTACTTATTATTATTATAAAAAAAAATAACTAACGATAAGTTGTCAATTTATCACGGAGTATTAAAGAACAATAATAGTTAAATTTGGTGTGGAATCTAAAATTTATTCCCGAGTAGTTTAACAATTAGACCGGATTTTAGGGCGTTACATTTCTCTCCTCCTTATAAGAATTTTGTCCTCGAAATTTACCTTAGTTGATGTTGTCGAACAAGTGTGGATACTGAGCCAACATTGCTTCTTCGGTTTCCCAAGTAGCTTCTTCCATGTTGTGGTTCCTCCAGAGGATTTTGACTAAGGGAACTGTTTTGTTCCTTAACACCTTTGTGTCTCGAGCGAGTATCTGAATAGGTTCTTCTTCATATGTCAAATCTTTATTGACTTCAACAGGCCCATGTGTTAAAACATGAGAAGGATCTGATCTGTATCTTCTTAACATTGATACATGGAAGACATCATGTATTTGGCCCAATTCTGGCGGCAATGCTAACCGGTAGGCTACTGGACCGATACGTTCAGTAATTTCGTATGGTCCAATAAACCTTGGACTTAGCTTTCCCTTCTTACCATAACGTAGAACCTTTTTCCAAGGTGACACCTTCAGAAAAACTTTTTCCCCAATAGTATACTCAATATCACGACGCTTCAAATCAGCATATGATTTTTGTCTATCAGATGCCATCTTGAGTCGCTCTTGAATCAGTTTGATCTTCTCCTCCGTCTCCTGAATCAAATCAGGTCCAATGATTTTTCTTTCACTAAGTTCTGTCCAGCAGACTGGAGTCCTACATTTCCGACCATAGAGAGCCTCATATGGTGCCATCTGGATGGTAGCTTGGTAGCTATTATTATATGCAAATTCCATAAGAGGTAGGTATTTCTCCCAGCTTCCATTGAACTCGATTGCACAACCTCGCATCATATCCTCAAGAATTTGAATAACTCTTTCTGATTGGCCATCTGTCTGTGGATGAAAAGCTGTGCTAAAGTTCAATTTTGTACCAAGTGCGTTTTGTAAGCTTCTCCAGAATTGAGAAGTAAACCTTGGATCTCTATCAGATATGATCGAGAGAGGTATCCCATGTAGTCGGACTATTTCTTGGAGGTACAATTCGGCCAACCTATTTAAGGGGTAATCCCTTCTGATGGGTAGGAAATGAGCAGATTTAGTAAGTCGGTCCACAATCACCCAAACTGAGTCATTCTTCTTGGGTGTCAATGGTAATCCTACCACAAAATCCATGGTTACCCGATCCCATTTCCATTCTGGTATTGTAATAGGTTGTAACTGTAACACTTGAGATTTGATATAAATGGATTAATAGTACTACTCATACCAACAGAGGTGCATCTCCTTTTAAGGAAACTCATCACCCAAGAACTCCAAAATTAAGCGTGCTTGCACGGGAGAAGTCTTGGGATGGGTGACCCCCTGGGAAGTTTCTCAGGGCGCGCATGAGTGAGGACAAAGTGCGCGGTAAAGGCTCGTGGTGGTTTGTGGGGACAGTACTAGAGGTCTGGAGTAACTACCTCGGGTCCTGCAGGGCCGGGGTGTTACAGGTGGTATCAGAGCAACCCTGCGACAGTGCGCTGACCCGTTAGATATCGGGCGGACACTTAGCAGAGGAAAGGATTCTGGAGTTTGATTGAGATTGGTTTAAGGCGCAACGAGGACGTTGCGATCCTAAGTGGGGGTGATTGTAACACTTGAGATTTAATATAAACGGATTAATAGTACTACTCATACCAACAAGAGGTGCATCTCCTTTTAAGGGAGCTCATCACCCAAGAACTCCAAAGTTAAGCGTGCTTGCACGGGAGTAGTCTTGGGATGGGTGACCCCCTGAGAAGTTTCTCAGGGCGCGCACGAGTGAGGACAAAGTGCGCGGTAAAGGCTCGTGGTGGTTTGTGGGGACAGTACTATTGGTCCGAAGTAACTACCTCGGGTCCGGTGGGGCCGGGGTGTTACAGGTGGTATCAGAGCAACCCCGTGACAGTGTGTTGACCCGTTGGATTTCGGGCGGGCACTTAGCGGGGGAAGATTCTGGGATTTGATTGAGATTTGAGATTTGAGATTGGTTTATGGGCGCAACGAGGACGTTGCGTTCCTAAGTGGGGGTGATTGTAACACTTGAGATTTGATATAAATGGATTAATAGTACTACTCATACCAACAGAGGTGCATCTCCTTTTAAGGAAGCTCATCACCCAAGAACTCCAAAATTAAGCGTGCTTGCACGGGAGAAGTCTTGGGATGGGTGACCCCCTGGGAAGTTTCTCAGGGCGCGCATGAGTGAGGACAAAGTGCGCGGTAAAGGCTCGTGGTGGTTTGTGGGGACAGTACTAGAGGTGTGGAGTAACTACCTCGGGTCCTGCAGGGCCGGGGTGTTACAGTAACAATCCAGATGGGACTTGATGTTCGGCTTTAACCTGTTGGCAAGTGAGACACTTAGAAGTATATTCAGTGATATCACGTTTCATACCGGACCACCAATAAAGGTCCTTCAAGTCTCTAAACATTTTATTACTGCCCGGATGCATTGAGTATTTTGTTTCATGTGCCTCACGAAGAATTCTTTGTTTAATCTCACCATTTGGAACAACCAAACGGCCTCGAAAACATAATCCACCATTACTTTGTTTACAGAAGTCTGGCCTCTCCCCCTTAGAAATGGACTCAGCTATATGAAGACATTGATCATCAGACTTTTGAGCTGCTAAAATTTCCTCTTGAAGAGAGGGTTTGAGATGTAATTCAGCTAAAGTTTTCCGACTCAAAGCATCTGCCACGACGTTAGCTTTCCCTGGATGGTAATCGATCACACAATCATAATCCTTGATTAACTCTAGCCAACGCCTTTGCCTCAAATTTAGCTCTTTCTGGGTCGGAAGGTATTTCAGACTTTTATGATCGGTAAAGATGTAACACCTTTCTCCATAAAGATAATGTCGCCATATCTTTAAAGCAAAGACAATAGCGGCTAGTTCCAGATCGTGCGTGGGGTAGTTCTTCTCGTGCTCTTTGAGTTGTCTCGAGGCATATGCAACCACCTTTCCTTCTTGCATAAGAACACATCCTAGGCCATTAAGAGAAGCATCACTGTACACCGTGAAGTCTTTACCTGATACAGGTTGGACTAGCACCGGAGCTTCAGTGAGAATCTTCTTTAGTTTATCAAAACTCTCTTGGCAAGATGGTGTCCATTCAAAACGTTTATTCTTCTTCAAAAGTTTATGGAGAGGTGAAGCTATCAGGGAAAAGCCTTTAACAAAGCGACGATAGTAGCCTGCTAATCCCAGAAAACTTCGGACCTCTGTCACAGTTCGAGGTGGTCTCCAATTTGTAATGGCTTGAATTTTTGTGGGATCAACTCTTATGCCATCTGCTGAAATAACGTGACCCAAGAAAGTTACTTGATCAAGCCAAAATTCACACTTCGAAAACTTGGCATAGAGTTTGTGCTTTTGTAGCGTTTCTAACACAATTTTAAGATGTTCCTTGTGTTCCTCCTCTGACTTGGAATAGACCAGAACATCATCAATAAATACAACCACAAATTGGTCGAGAAGGGGCTTGAATACTCTGTTCATTAGGTCCATGAATGCGGCAGGGGCATTAGTTAACCCAAAAGGCATAACCAAAAACTCATAGTGTCCATATCTTGTTCTGAATGCAGTTTTTGGTACATCTTCTTTCTTCACAGGCAGCTGGTGATATCCCGAACGAAGATCAATCTTTGAGAACACTTTGGCTCCCTTGAGTTGATCGAAGAGATCATCGATCCTCGGCAACGGGTAACGGTTTTTCACCGTAACTTTGTTCAGTTGTCGGTAATCGATGCATAGCCTCATGGAACCATCCTTTTTCTTCACAAATAGAACTGGTGCGCCCCATGGGGACACACTAGGTTGGATGAATCCCTTATCCAAGAGATCTTGAAGTTGTGCCTTTAATTCTTTCATTTCAGCAGGAGCCATTCGATAAGGAGTTGCTGAAATGGGAGTGGTACCAGGAACTAGTTCAATATTAAACTCCACTTCTCGAGATGGTGGTAAACCTGGTAATTCATCAGGAAAGACATCTGGAAAATTTTGTACAATAGGGATGTCATCTACCACTGGGGCTTCTTTCTGAGTGTCACGAACATATGCTAGGTATGCTTGACATTTCCTACGCATAAGCCTTTTAGCATGCATCATAGAAATGAGTTGAGGTGACTTTGGGAATAATTCTCCAGGAACAAGAATAGTATCACCCTGCTTAGTCTGAAGCAACAATGTTTTATCTCGGCAATTCACCACCGCTTTATGCTTAGAAAGCCAATCCATACCAAGAATTACATCAAATTCTCGATAGGGTAATTCAATGAGATCTGCATTAAATTGTTTCCCTTGAACCTCTAAAGGGCAGCATCGATATATTTGATTAACAATAATACTTCTCCCTAAAGGTGTGGACACCTCCATTTGGATGTCTAGATGTTCTTTTGGATATTTAACTAAACAAGGTGGGCAGACACATATATAGGAATGTGTGGAACCAGGATCAATTAAAGCAGATACATCAGTGTTGAAAAGGGTGAACATACCAATAATGACATCATTCTCTGGTTGCTCTTCTCTAGCCTGCATGGCATAAGTCCGAGCCTGGGTACGACCCTGTGTAGGCCTGTTCACCGTATCAGAGTTGCTCCTAGCATTGCCTTGGGTACGAGTTTGTTGGCTCCTCTGTGGGGGCTGAGTGGGTCGGACTGGAGCTGAAGAGGCATCACCTGTGACAAGCAAAGGGCATTCTCGGAGCATGTGCCCCATTTGACCACAACGAAAACAAGCTCCAGAGGCTTTTCTACATTCACCGACATGGTGTTTGCCACAAAAGGAACATAGCGGGACACTTTTGGCCTGTGAACCCGGTGGTCGAGGTTTGTTGCTACCAGACGTGGACTTGGCATGAGATGATTCATTATATCGACTCTGAGATTTTCCTTTTCCACTTTCATGTCTCTTCCCTGTCGAGTTCCTTGTCGGTGCTGAGTAAGAAAGTGTCCCCCTGCTGGTCTTTCTTCTGCGCCACCCTTCAAAACTTTGAGCAGCCCCCATAAGCAATGTGAAGCTAACGTGGCGTAAGGTGACCACCTGCCCAGCGATTTCCTCATTAAGCCCATACTCAAATTTCCGGCACTTGTCGGCTTCTACTCTTACCATATCCGGAGCATACTTGCTCAGGCGAAGGAATTCATATGCATACTCTGCCACCGTCATGGATCCTTGTGTCAGATCCATAAATTGCCGTTTTCGTTCTTCTTGGTACCAGGCCGGAACAAATTGATCAATAAAGTGTGCTTGAAAATAGTCCCATGTCACGGGTCTCGGTAGATCAGGTCTGAGAAGTACTGATTTCCACCAATCGTAAGCTCCATGTTGCAGCAAACTAATAGCATGTCGCGGGCGATCGGCTATCGGCACCTGTAAGTCTTCTAAGACTCGAGCGGTTTGCTCAAGCCAAAATTCAGCAATTTCCGGAGTATCCCCCCTTTTTCCAAAGAAAATGGAGGCACCATTCTTCTTTAGCTTCTCGATCGTAATAGACTCCCGTGCATCTCCGTTATTAGTCGGGATCACATTTTGAACGATTTGCTGGAACAGTCCAGTCATCTGCTGTATGAACGGATTCGGAACATGGTATTCATCATGGTGAGCGCTGGCATGTTCAGATCCATGCACAGAATGCTCACTTGGATCTTCAGATGACATTGTTGGCGCCTAAAGTTAAAAGTTTCATAATTACTTAGTTATTTATGATATAACTAAATACCAGGATGGAAGGCGGGCTTCTAAAATGCAATGCAAGACACATAGTTTAAATAAAGTAAAACCCATTTACCCAAGGATTAAAAGAATCATTTAAAACCATTGGCTCTGATACCAAATTGTAATACCCCACCCGGACCGGCCCAGCTGATCCGGACGGCGCATCACTTTGCGGAAAAACTGAAACACATTTGTTTAAAGGACATTTAATACTTTAAGAAAAATCAGCCCTTTTTTTTCCATAAAAACTTTTAATTCATAACATGAGATTTTAGCACTTAAAATAAAGCGTATTGGTTCCAGAATAACTTCATTAATTAATACCCGAAAATGTCAAACTCAGAATGAGTAGAATGTTATTAAAACAGACATAATGTGAACATCACAAAATACTTATAAGACTGCAGCGGAAGTTCTTAGGTATTGAAAATGACATTTTAAAATCCTTATTAAAAACATCAAACACAATGACATGCATTACTCCTACGCCTCGCTCCATCCCAGTGCTCTTAGCAGATTCCTCGTCCCTAACCTACGGGTAGGAAAACAAACAGCTACCCGCTCAGCAATGTGCTGAGTGGTACGGTAATAATAATAACAATCATATTAACATAACAGTGCTCATACAAATATATCCGAATTCACATCTGGACAGAAAAACATATAACATACCTGGATGATCCGGGCAGCTAAAAAAAAGACTGATATTTATATACAGAACAGAAACATATTCAGGTATCATAATTATCAAATAATTCGTATTCTGAAATGTATCATTAATAAAAACAGATTCATTTGGCCTTGAACTCAAGAATCTGGACCTAGACCGAGGAATACTAACGGTAAGGAATACGGTCAAAAGGTCCGTACCCACATTACCCAGAAAGGATATGGAGACGTAATCGCCGGGGCTACATGTACCAATCCCTAACAGGAGCTAGCTGAACAGAAAGGACGAGATCACCGAAGAGACCCGAACCTTAACGGGAGAGTAATAGTGCT
The DNA here is from genome assembly GCA_945859915.1 of Cuscuta epithymum. Lineage (NCBI taxonomy): Eukaryota > Viridiplantae > Streptophyta > Magnoliopsida > Solanales > Convolvulaceae > Cuscuta > Cuscuta epithymum. The sequence goes on along the minus strand of CAMAPF010000954.1, from coordinate 2,611,210 downwards.
CTAAAAATATTTCAGGAGTGTACGGGGTACACTAAACAGGAGAGCACTAATTTCTCTAAACAGAATTTCAGGAGTGTACACAGTACACTAAACAGAACAGGAGTATTCACGTCAAAGTGCCGGATCAAGAGCAAGGCTTTATTTTATTTTATTTTATATTTCGAAATAATACTTTTATTTTAGTTACAAATAAGTATTCGTGCATCCAAACGATTTTAATTATATACCGTAACTAACAACTACAGTATTTATTTAATTCACGATTTATCTCAATCGTACTTAGTATATCTTGAACTTCAGATTCCTAGTTTCCTTAATATTCCGTTTTTATTAATAAATAATAATAAAAATTTCCAGTGTTCATTCGGGTCTAAATTTTAACGTTTTCTTTGAGTCATCCATACGTGATTATTCTTTTTTTTTTTTTACATGTACTCATGATATAAGTAGCAGCTAGTTATCTACGTATATACATATATCCATCTTTCATGTTATTTTATAATTAGTTTCAAGATAGTAATTATTATACATGCATAAATATATATACTCACCTAGATACATACGTAAGTCACCAATTATAGTGCATGCCTCTCAATTATCTTTTTATTTATTTATTTATTTATTTATAAAGATATAAAGAGATATTTTTTTAACAACGTATATATTCGGTATGTCCAATCATTTATTTAGTTCATGATAAAACCATTTAACAAAATACCGTCACATGCGTTTACAGGAATATGAATAGCAGTACTTAGGACTATAATTATAACGGCACATGTGTATGTGTGTAGTACTTACAATAATGCTTATAAGCCTTACACGTATTATACCAGTGGACACGTATATATACATATGTTTGGTAAAGTCAACTACTTCTATATTCCTAATAGGTGTATATATTTTAATAAGTCTCCTGGTCCCACAACCAACTTATTAATAATTTATTTTGTTAATTATACGTATATAGTAAATTATTTATACTTTGTATGCTAAACCTTCATCAAAGTAGTTATACGTGCAATACACCTATATGTGTAAACTTAACTTATTGCATGTGACTTTTGAAGACTAAATTACCGAAATAAATCATGTTAAGTAAATAATCTTATAGTTAAGTGTTTACGTAAATAAGCTCCATGGTGCTTAATTCGCTTCCTATATATGTTTATGCTTATAAATGACGACCGCCGGCCCGATACACCTGTACTACGTGATTGTTTACGGGAATGCATGTAATACGAATTACTTTATTATTATTATTATTATTATTATTTTTTTACAAATTGTGAAATGACATATATCTAATAAAATTTTACAGATTTATATCTTATACAAAGGATGTATGAAATTCATGAACTACATAATTTTTAGTTAACTAGTCGAGCACTGCTTGGTTCATTTTATAACCTTCCAATTCGAACTATAAGACTTATTTCATCAAACAAACGTTTTCTTTTTATTTTCATTTGTAAACAATACAATTATCGATAACAGATATAAATCGTAAGGTAGTAAAACTAAGTGACATTATAATTTCCTTTATCATCCATTTTATTAGCTAGGTACCATAAATTTGTTATAGCTAATCTAACTCTAGATTTCGACTAGCGTACTTCTTAAATTTGAAACTAAGCAAATTTCCAGTTTGCGCTCTTATTAAAACGTAATTTCTACAAGGTATATTTATGTGCCAATAAATCAAGAATTCTCATAAATTTAAGAACACATAATTAGAGGATAAAAGCACTCCTAGGATTTTATAAGGTTCATCATCCCCATAACATAACAGGAAACGGGGATGGAATTCATACTAAAATGACAACATTAAAATACATATTAACTAAAATGGGGCGGAAACGTACTAACCTTGAAGGAAAAATTCTTCTAAATTTTTGTTGACGAAAAACCTCCTCTGGCCACCCTCCTCCTTTTCCTCTTGTATCTAGTTTATTTTGATGGGTCTTTTTATTCTATTCCATGGCCGAGTGGTACTAGGGAGAAGAGAGCCAAGACTTATTTTAAATCCAAGTACGTAGTCTCTAAGGGTCTAAACCTCCCCTCTTATTTGACCAATCAAAAAGAAGATGCTTTTGACCCTACTATCTATTATCAAAACATTTGAGCCCACTATTACATTTTTACACAAGGCTTCACGTGGCAATACATAGGTGTAGCATGTGAATTTGGCTCCCTCCTACCCATGCATCAATCCAAAGGTTTTAATTGTAGGGTTTATTATTTTTGTTTGTTACTACGTATTAGTGAGCTTCATGTACCACTTGCAAATTTATTTATTTTTTTCTAGTCTCCTAATAATATAATAGTGAACTACAATAGGGTAAGTGATGACTTTGACACTATTCTGGTACCGATGCATTTCTAGACTAATATTAGGATATTAGTCTTATATTGTCAATTAAATTACCCAAGCAAAAACTGACATAAGTAAGGCTTATATTGTTAGACTTAATTACGTGTACATACTTTTGATACCTTATTTTCTGTACTACTTATTATTATTATAAAAAAAATAACTAACGATAAGTTGTCATTTATCACGGAGTATTAAAGAACAATAATAGTTAAATTTGGTGTGGAATCTAAAATTTATTCCCGAGTAGTTTAACAATTAGACCGGATTTTAGGGCGTTACAGGGTAGGTGTGGTAGGGTAGGGGGTGGGTCGGGTAGGGTAGGGGTAGGGGCGGGGTTGGGGTGAGGTAGGGTAAGGTGGGGTCGGGGTGGGGTCGATGTGGTAAGGGCCTATGGGGGTAGGGGCCTATGGGGTCGGGGTTGCGGTAGGGTAGGGACAAGTTAGGGTGGGGTCGGGTAGGGTAGGGGTAGGGTCGGGTAGGTAGGGTCAGGTAGGTAGGGTAGGGGGTAGGGGTGGGTGGGGTCGGGGTAAGGTAGGGTGGGTAAGGGGTTAGGGGTATGGGTACACATATTATATTATATACTTGTGTTCATGAATATTTGTGTGTATATATATGTATAGGGTTATTTTGGACATTTTAATGTTAAGCGGTGTTTTAAACCGTTTGAAGTAAACACGGTCTTACAACATTGTTTATTTTATGCGCCGCTTATTAACACGAGTCTTAATAAGCACCGTTTAATAACCGGTGAAGTAAACATGTCCTTAGTCTTTAAATATGGTAATAATGAGCAAAAGTAAAGAATAGTTAATATTATAATTACTACTCCGTATTAATAAACAATTGTAGTATGAAGTATGAAATACGTAGGATAAGTAAGATAAAAGAACGGATTCTGTCATGAAGGCAAGTTGACGAGATGGTCGGAAGGCTGTATATTGAGTTTCAAGTCTAGGGATTGAATCTCCCTTGTGTTTTATTTTTTTAATGAAGGAGTTCGAGTTTGGTACTAAGAAAAGAGTTAACGGGTTTTAAAAAATGGGATGTATGTACACACGAGTGTACCATATAGAGCTCAGACAATTCTTGTATGTGCTCACCTATAATTCCGTAGTCACATTTTGTGTAACTTGTGTAGCCCACCAATTCTCACCAATTCTGATACAATACTTGCCGGAAGGGAAGAGAACTTCGCAGGTCGCCCAACGCTGTTCCAGTACTCAATTGCCTGAATTGACCGTGCCAGCGTGGCAGCGTCCAGCTGATAAAACCAGGGTCATCGACTGGCGGCTCTTCCGCACTGTCCCAAGTACTTTCTATCAATGGCTTCTGAACTCGAAGAACTGATTGGCTTTCTATCATCTCCTTCCCCAATCGTAAGCGTCGCTTCCCCGTACATATACCAATACGTGGGTGTTTCTGTGTTTCCATTTTTATTATTGAAACTTCGAGGTTTATGATTTTTTCCGTTTTTATCATTGAACCACCAAAATTCAGGTAAAGAAAGCGGCTGTGGATATAGTTCGTGATTATACAGGGTCTGAAGATGGGCTTCATTCCCTCGGAGAGCACTCCAGCATTCTGCTTCCGTCTTTGTCTCGCCTGCTCGCTGAAAGCAAGGTACTTTTTCTTCTTTCTTCTCTAATCCATTGCGCGTTTGGTTAAGTATCAGATAGATGAAATACATTTCATATTTAGGAGCAACAAATACTTTAAGCAAGTAGATACCAATTCGCGTGTTTGTCCTCCTCACTCGACAAAGTAGTCATCCTAGTAGTTCTATATTGCATTTTGTCTTGTTATTATTGGGTGGGTATCTATTTACATGGAGGATGTAGAAAAAAATTGTTCAATTTATCCTGACTCCTGATAGTACATTAATAGATTGTGTAAATGTAATGATTTATAGGGACAATGTGAGGATTGTGAGCAGGCTAAGTTGTGGGTGTTGATGTTTTGATTAATACAGATATTGGTATTCCTGCTGAGAGCACATCTGACATCACACTATCTCTTCTTATGTGTGTTACTTTAAGTGTGTGGTGCACTGGTGCTATTTCATGGCAGTGGCTTTTATTGAGGATAACAAGATCAGTATGAATGATAATGTCTTTGCATGTTGTATTACTCCGCAGGATTTAAAAAGGACGTCACTTTTTCAATGAAATTTGTCCCAAAATAGTTTCCACTTTCCAGTTTATTTTCATGTTTCTATGACAGCTTTTATTGTATTTTCCAGTTTAACCCTTCTATAAGCAATTCACTCCCCACAACCCAAAATAGTAGCATGATAGAAATGTGCATAACTGCATACATATCAAGGAACCTTGGAGAAAAGCTAAAACTAATGCCTGAGTAAATCAATAAAACCATTTTTATTTCCATAGAAGCACTGAAGCAGCAGCATGTTGCTTTAGAAATTTTAGGACTTTTATCTACCTTAAAAGTAAGCCCAGACAAGCTTGTACATCATAATAAGTTTCAGACAGTTTTTGTAGGATAAGTTATAGATGTTTACAAGGAATAAGAATTGTAATTCAAATAGACAAAGTATTCTACTCTGATTTTGCCAAGATATGATTCTTTCCAACAGTCTTTCTAACACATAGGTATCAAACATAAAAGAATTAGTTATTTGATCTATTCATAACAGACGATTAACTTTTCTTCCCTGACTCTTGATCTTTCAATCTAGGAGGTTTCAGAACCTGCAGCACAAGCTCTTGTGAATTTGTCTCCGAATCCGCAGTTAGCGGGTCAGATGGTTGACTTGAATATAATAAATATGATAATGGATATTTTGTACAAGCAAGACTGTGAAATTATGCATTTGCTGGTTATGCTCCTTGTGAACCTCACACAACTAGATGCTGGTGTGGACTTGCTGATCAAGGTTATTTTTTGTACCTCTATACCTCTATTGTTTGTTCACTTTCCATTGTAACAAGTTCTTAAATATGAATAGGTTATTAATAAATCCTCCTCCATCCTTTTCCTGATTTCTTGATTTCGTTACCTTCCCAATCAGTCAGGTGATGGAAAGATGCATGGCCTGTATGTTATGAAGCTTGTGAGATCATTCTGCTCATCATCCGAGGAGAAAAAAGGTGTGAAGTTTGAATCGTCTTCATTGGCTTCAACATTTAGTCTTTATTTTTTTGTTTCCTATACATCACAACTTTGATCCCCTGGATCTAACACATGAACAAGTAAAGGGAGATTCTGCAATGACCTATCTGACTTCTGGATACTTATATTGAATTTGATTCCTGGTTTTCTGAGTTGATGATAGAGAAGATCAATTCTACAAACAGTTCACAGCCAAAAGATCAAGAAAGAAATCTGCAACTTTATTGAGAGAGAACACGAACAATACAAAGGCCGGAGCCCCCCAAAGATAGAGTCAAACACTCTGATCTTCCCAGCAAGACTTAACAGTCAAAAACCACCTCCTCTAAACTCTACAGTCTATTCTATTTATAGTATGACAGTACAACCGAATGTAGTTATTAGTTATTAACAGACTTTCTAACTAACAACTACTCAGTTATTTCTTTCTTCTAGAATAGACCCTTCCATAATATTTGCCTTCTTTGTTCGGGTTCCCTGAGTCTCTATCAATACTCCCCTTCTGGAAATCCAACTTGTCCTCAAGTTGGAAAGTTGGAAACTGTTCTCTGATCACTTGCTCCTTCTCCCATGAGTCTTCAAATTCAGGAAGATCTTTCCAATGCACCAGGACTTCCCTTTCTCCATTCTGATTAATTCTGACCTCTTTAATCACTTCAGGCATCACCAGCAGTTCTCCTTCTTCAGTTAGACACTTAGGCAGATCCTGATAGGTGGATGTAGGTTTTAGCACTTTTTTGAGCAAAGAGATATGAAAGACAGGGCGAATCTGACATTCTGCAGGAAGTTTTAACTTGAAAGCAACATGATTTATCTTTTCTATGATCTCATATGGACCATAGAACCTGGGACTCAGCTTCTGATTGATCCTGTTGGCTAGACTATTCATCTTATAGGGCTGTATCTTCAAGAAAACCTTGTCACCCACCTCTAACTTCAATTCCCTTCTGTGCTTATCTGCTTGCTGCTTCATCTGATTTTGTGCCTTAGCCAATTGTTTCCCTCAGTTCCTTGAGTATTTCATTCCTTTCTGCAGTTAGCCTAGATACCTCGGCTACTGAAGTAAGACTGACATCTCCTCTGACTATAATGGGAGGCTCTTGGCCAAATAAGGCTTGATATGGTGAATGTTTTAGGGAGATGTGGTAATTAGTATTGTACCAAAACTCCGCCCAAGGCAACCATTTCACCCATTGTCTTGGTTTTCTACCAGTCATACACCTCAAATAGGTCTCCAAACACCTATTCACAACCTCAGTCTGCCCATCACTTTGGGGATGATAAGCAGTACTATGTTTTAATGTAGTACCACCAGCTTTAAACAACTCAGACCAAAATGTGCTCAAGAAAAGGCTATCTCTGTCACTCACGATTGACTTTGGAAAGCCATGAATCTTCACCACTTCTTGTATACAGATCTCAGCAACCCCTTTTGCATTGTAAGGATGAGCTAAAGGCAAGAAATGTGCAAACTTGGTCATCCTATCCACTACTACCAAAATTGTGTCCTTACCCATTGATTTAGGCAATCCCCCAATGAAGTCCATACTAATATCCTTCCATATATGATCAGGAATTAGGAGGGGTTGTAACAGACCAGCGGGTTTCAATGCTTGATATTTGTTTCTCTGGCAAATATCACAACTCTGCACAAATTCTTTTATTTCTGCTCTCATTCCCATCCAATAGAACAAGTTGGAGATCCTCTTCATTGTTCTGAAATAACCAGAATGTCCTCCCATAGCCGTTTCATGGTATTCCTTAAGGATTTTAGATATTCTGCAAGATCCTTTAGGTAATACTAACCTTCCTTTATAGTATAGTAACCCTCCTTTGATCTGGTAATCCATCACTTGATTTGGTTGGATTGCTATTTTCTGCAAAATTTCTCTACATCTTGAGTCTTCCTGTAATTCTTCCTCCAAACCTCCCCATTCTTGGCAGGTTACTACAGATAAAGAAAGTAGAAATGGTTTTCTGGATAAGGCATCAGCTGCCTTATTCTCTATGCCAAGTTTGTATTTGATGGTAAAGTTATAACCTATCAATTTAGCTATCCATTTCTGCTGTTCATCTCCCATAATCTTTTGTTCAGTCAGATACTTTAGGCTCCTTTGATCTGAATGTATCTCAAATGCTCTTCCCAGTAGATAAGGCCTCCTCTTTTGAACTGCTAGAACCACAGCCATCGACTCTTTTTCATAAACTGACTTGCTCTGATGTTTGGCAGACAGTTCCTTACTCATAAAGGCAATTGGTCTTCCTTCTTGCATGAGTACAGCACCTAACCCCTTTCCGGACGCATCAGTCTCAATGATAAACATTTTACTAAAATCTGGGTTAGCCAAAGCTGGTAGAGTAGTCATAGCTTCCTTTAATCCGGTGAAAGCCACTCCAGCCTTTTCATCCCAATGGAAGTCATCTTTCTTCAGAAGATTGTTTAAAGGAGCTGCAATTCTGCTGTAATTCCTCACAAATCTTCTATTATAACCAGTCAATCCCAAAAATCCTCTCAATGCTTTGATATCTTTAGGTTCAACCCAGCTTACCATAGCCTCCACCTTACTAGGATCAGCAGAAACCTCTTCCTCAGAAATTATATGACCCAAATAAGATAACTGTTTCTGGCCAAAAGAACATTTCTTCCAATTGGCTACCAGTTTATTGTCTTGCAAAGCTTGCAGCACCTTTCTTAAATGCTCTATATCATCCTCTTTTGATTTACTATAAATCAAAATGTCATCAAAGAAAACTAAAGCAAACTTTCTTAAGAAAGGTCTTAGGACTTCATTCATCAAAGCTTGGAAGGTTGAGGGGGCATTAGTTAACCCAAAAGGCATCACAATGTATTCATAATGCCCTTCATGCGTCCTAAAAGCTGTTTTATGGGCATCACCTTTTTTCATTCTAATTTGATGATAACCTGATTTTAAATCCAGTTTAGAGAACACTTTAGCTCCTCCTAGCTCATCTAGTAGTTCTTCTATAACGGGTATAGGAAATTTATCAGGAATTGTCACCTTATTCAGAGCCCTGTAGTCTCCGCACAATCTCCAGCCCCCATCTTTCTTCTTAGCTAATAATATGGGGCTTCTGTATGGGCTGTTACTATGTCTGATAATTCCTGCAGAGAGCATTTCACTTATAATCTTCTCAATTTCATTTTTTTGATCGTAAGTATACCTGTATGGTCTGATGTTAGGTATACTTGCTCCTTCAATGATGTTTATAGCATGATCACAGGGTCTTTCAGGAGGCAGATCTAACACAGCTTTGAAAACTTCAGGGAATTCTTCTACTACCTTGTTCCAAGTCTCATCCTGATCAATTTTGTGCTGGTTTTCCTGTTCTGTACCTTCACAAAACAAGAAGTATCCATCCCTTGTATTCTGCAGAATGTGAGCCATAGCTTTCCATGAAGCTTCCAACTGATTCAAGTTCACATCTCTTTGAATAATATGAGGCTGCTCCTGCTTTCTCCATTTCAAAGTCTGATTTAGGAAGTTAAGTTCTAGATCTCCCAAGTCTGTCAACCAGTCCATACCCAACACTACATCCACTCCACCCAAGTCTAAAGTATAGAATTTCTGCAAAATTTCATTTCCTTGTATCTCCAAAAACCACTCCATCACACCTGCCATTATTGGGAAGAAAATCTCCATTCCCTATCTGCACCTTATACCCTTTTATGTAATCAAAAGGTATTTGCCATTTATCCACCAACTTCTGTGAAATAAAATTGTGTGTGGCTCCACAATCAATCAACACTTTTACCTTCTTTTCTTCATTCCTCCATCTCAGGTTTCCCAAAACTGTGAAAGTTTTTATGGAAGGAATTCCTTCCTTGCTCAGAACAGAGAGTTGCATAGTTTTCACCTCCATGTGAATTCCTTCTCCTCCATCATCTTCACTGGAATCTACATCAGATTCTTCCTCTCCTTCAGACTGTTCCACTAGCATCATTTTAAAATGTTTCATACTGCAAATATGGCCTCTATTCCATCTGTCTCCACATTTGAAACATAGCCCTTTTTTACTTCTCTCCACAGTTCATTCTGGGTTAACCTGGAGCCTACCTTCTTGTTTACAGAACTTGACCCGTCCTCCTGCTTCTTCTTATCAACTGGGTTCTTCACTGATGAATTAGTAGGTGTCAGATTATAGCTTTTCCTACTACCATCTCCCCATTTGGTGTAACCCTGTCCTCCAGATGTGTTACTCTTCCAACCCTTCCTTCTTCCTTATTTCTCCTAAGCAATACTTCATTGTTTTTGTCTTCTATCAGTAGGGCAACATCCATGATTTCAGCCAGATCTCTTGTATGGTAGAGTTTTAACTCAGCTCTAATATCTTTCTTCAGCCCATTCAAGAAAATACCCCTTGTTACCTTTCTGCTGAGGTCGCCATGAGATGCTATGGCCATTTCAAACTGATTTCTGAATTCTTGCACAGTTCCTTTTTGCTTCAAACCTAATAAAGGTCCCAATGGATTGTGTACCAATTCCGGTTGAAATCTATGGGTTAGAGATTCTTTCATGGTTTCCCAGTTCCTCTCACGTGTATTATTCTCCCACCACTGAAACCAACCCAGTGCCCTATCTTCCATCGCAACCACTGCGACGTTAACTTTATCTTCTTCCTCGATCTGGTTCAGACGGAAATAGCGATCGATCCTCACCAACCATCCGTAAGCATCATCTCCATTAAATAATGGTAGATCGATCTTCCTTCCCGTTCGATGATGTGTGTTATGTTCCCGGTGATGTCTATGAATGCGGTGAGAACTTTCGTCCGATTCATCATCCTCTGTTGAATTTCGCGATCGATGACGGTGATTAGTGCGATGCAATGTCGCAGAGACATGCGATCTACTTCTCGAACGACCTGGGAGCTGATTCTGAATATCTGCGAGGGTGGCTTGCATAGCGGCCATCATCGTCTCCAAAGTGTCCTGCCTTCCTGCCGCTTCTCTTTGGTTTCTTGCTATGTCAGACAAGTTCCGCTCCACTTCTGTTACACGACCTTCCATCTTAGCACGCGTATATCTCATCCAGCGATCTATGTGCTCTGATACCACTGATAGAGAAGTTCAATTCTACAAACAGTTCACAGCCAAAAGATCAAGAAAGAAATCTGCAACTTTATTGAGAGAGAACAAGAACAATACAAAGGCCGGAGCCCCCCAAAGATAGAGTCAAACACTCTGATCTTCCCAGCAAGACTTAACAGTCAAAAACCACCTCCTCTAAACTCTACAGTCTATTCTATTTATAGTATGACAGTACAACCGAATGTAGTTATTAGTTATTAACAGACTTTCTAACTAACAACTACTCAGTTATTTCTTTCTTCTAGAATAGACCCTTCCATAATATTTGCCTTCTTTGTTCGGGTTCCCTGAGTCTCTATCAGTTGATGCTTGGACATATAAAATATTTTGGACCTCTAAATGTCACCCTTTCTTTTAACATTGTTTTTTTTGTATTAGTTTTCTTTAATCCAACCTAGAATTTTATGGTTTCATTGGTTTAAATGTAAGAGGGTTCGTACATGAATTTAAAACAATATTTGTCTACCAAATAGAAATTTCCAATTAGAGGGGTACACTATAGAATCTCCTATTATCTTTTAACTGCTCAACAGAATTTTAGTTAATTGGTTTCCGTTTTGGCTTTAAGTAGGTGAGAACAACTCCCATTGTGCATTTTGGTAGAAAAGTTGAGCATGAATGATAAAATCATGTCTTCAAAACAATGTGAATTGACATGACACATTTTCATCACCACCTATGATCATTAGGTGATCCCTTTGAGCACGTGGCATCTGTACTGGTGAACATTTCAAAAAAGGAAGAAGGAAGGAAACTTCTGCTGGACCCAAAGCGGGGACTCCTGAAGCAAATTATTAGACAGTTTGATTCAAGAAGCATGATACGAAAGAAAGGGGTATGCATGATGAACACATTGTTACTTTCATGTAGTCCCTCTGTCTCTGTCCATAAAATGTTTTCCAAAATCTTTCTTTCCCTATAAGTCTAATTTGATCAATTGAATCTAACTTTTCATGTATTTTGCCAAAAAAAATTAAAGAGTCAAAGACAAGTTGCATTTGATAAATTTATTTAAACGAACAACTAAATTTTAAAAACATTAATAAGATTTATGACTCAGGATTTATGATTTATGGAGTTGTACCTTATCAATGTTAAATAGTTTTTATGGACGGATGTAATGATATATAGTGAAGTCTATATGTGGAATGATTTTTAATAGTAATTTTCAAATTCAGGTCTCTGGAACTATTCGTAACTGCTGCTTTGAAGCTGAAAATCAGCTACAAAATTTGCTTCTAACTTCTGAATTTTTATGGCCAGCTCTGCTATTGCCAGTTGCTGGAAATAAGGTGACCTCTCGCTCTTTGGGTTTATGTGTAGAAATGATTGCATGGATTATGAGGGCGATAATTTGGAAATAAATCAAGCTAAATAAATCACATTGAATAGAGTGATTTGTCTTGTACTAGATTTGCTTATCTGCTTAGGGAGCGTATACCTTTGTCTCAGGAAACCTATGTTATTACTTATAACACTGTTCTTAGTGTTTTTTAGTTATAAATTGAATTTCCTCCTAGAGATTGCTGCGATAAAAATCATAAAATAGACAAAAGGATACAACCTCCGTCCCATATTGGATGTCTTGTTTTAGTTGGGCACAAGTATTAATAAAGCAGTTAAGAAGTAAAATTTGTGGTTGAGGTTTGAGTAGAATAAAGTGAAGTGTGATATGGACCACATTTGTTTTGCCAAAAAAGGAAGCAGGACATTCATTTTGGGACAATCCAAAAAGGAGGTAAGACAACCAATATGGGACAGAGGGAGTATGTGTTTGCTTTATCACTTGAAGCCTAAACTTGTTAATTAATATGATAAATTAGTTATTCATATGATATATTTCATACTCTCTTTGTCCCATGTTGTTAGATACATTTGAATTTGGTACGCTTTTCAATAAGATAAGGAGATAGTTGTATTGCTTTTCGTTTCAAAAATAAAACTCCATTTTGAATTCCAGTCTTCAATATCGATATTTGAGACTTTCAAACTTTACTATTTACTACCATATACTTGAACAGTTAACAATTGTTGATTGCAAAATTCAAAGAGGAATTTTTTCCGGTAAGGGGTCTTTTTGGACAACGGCAGCCCACTGACACTGTATTATTGTCAAAAGAGTGACAGCTGGCACTCAGTTGACAATAATACTGCCCACAATTTAACATCCTAAAGTTACTCTTCATTACCAAAACGTAATAAGGACTTAATTGTGACTGCATGTTGTTGTTCTTGATTATATGGACTGGTGAAGGTTCATTCTTTCCTTTGAGTTTCAATTCGTTACTTTTCAATGCCTTCAGTTGGGTGATATTCAAGGCGTGCTTACTGATGCCTCCTGTTTGATTGACTGGCAAAACAGGTCTATTCTAAGCAAGACACATCTAAAATGCCACTTGAGCTAGCAAGTGCACTTTCTATTGAGCGTGAACCTGAGTCTGATCCTGAGATTCGTGTACAAACCTTGGAAGCAATTTATTTACTTGTCTTACAGGTAAAAGCCTGGCTTATGGGCTTACTATATGTTTTATGTGCTAGGTATTTGCCTTACACCCGCAGTACATTCATTCACTACGGAATAAGAATTATTGTGCTTCTTACACAAGTACAAACAATTTTTGGTCACTTGTATAACTTCCCTCCTAGATTTCCTTTAGCCACCACTTACATGTTTTTCCTACTTTACCCTGCCAAGGTCCAGCCTAGCTTTTTCTAAACACTACATTTTAGTGGGATTTCTGTTCTGACCTATTTCTTCAAAATCTTGATGGTTCCTCAGGAGGCTGGTCGAAGTGCATTTTGGTCAGTGAATGGTCCCAGGATATTACAAGTAGGGTATCAGGATGAAGAAGACCCAAAAGCAATGGAAGCGTATGAACGAGTTGGCTCCTTGGTAATTTTCAAAATTCATGCTCTTTCCCCCCCTCCCCTATTCACTTCATTCTTTTTTGCAAAAAAAAAACATCATCCCATTTGCTCTTAAGCTCAAAGGTTATAAATTCTTGTGCTTTGGTATAGCTGATACAAGAGGGTGGTTGTGGAGAAGCATCCATGGACGCGTAACAGTCAATTAATGTAAGTCAAGCCTTGGAGTTCGGACAAGTGCACGTGGTGGAAGATGATACCAAAACATGTGCGTCTGTAATCTATAGGTGTAATTTTGTAGCCTTTTGATTCGGTGTAGTACATGTGTCGCCCCCTCCACCTAAAGATATCAATATATTCTGACTTACGGGACATTTGTTTATTTCAGACTATTAGTTTGTTTCTTGTGATTATGAAGTGTTATTGTATGAACCTATGAAGCACGGATACTTCCCTAGGTAGCGTATCGGCGTATCCGATACGTTCCCGAACCCGATACTCTAGGATACCCGTACCGTATGTTCTCGGGCCGTATCTGCAATTTTTAAAAGTTTCCATTTTTTTTTTTGTAATTTTTTGAAAGTTTCCGATACTCGTATCCTGACGGAGACCCGTATCAACTTTTTTTTTAAAAAAAAGGGAAAACTATCAAATAAGCCCCCGTATTATGCCGAAGAAGTCGATTAGGCCCTCGTACTTTACAAACACTCAATTAAGTCCTCAAACTATTAAAAAACGTTCAATTAAGCCCTTTTGGTCGGTAAGTAACTGGTTTCCCGGTTTAACGGCGACTAGGCATGAACCCGGGCCCGGCCGGGCCTCGATTCTAGGCCTGGACTCGGGCCGGGCGGCCCGACCCGGAACCGGCCCGGCCCGGCCACTCTAGCAACCGGCCCGGCCCGGTGGCCCGGTCCACCGGCGGTTCGGGTCGAACCGGCCCGGTGGTTCCCGGTTCCGGGCCCGGGCCTCCCATATGGTGAACCGGCCCGGCCGGTTCGGGCCCGGTCCGGGCCGGAAATAATTTTTTTTTTATTTTTTTTGAAAATTTTTTATGTTTTGGGTTAGATTAGGTATTTTGGTCCATTTGAGGTGATTTGGGGTGGTTTGGGGTTGAGAAAGAGGGGTAGGGGATTAAATAAAGAAGCCAAAAAAAAGAAAAAAAAAATAGGGCGGGTGGCCCGGCCCGGAACCGGCCCGGTCTGGCCCGGAACCGGCCCGGAACCGGCCACCCCCGGTTCGGGCTCGGGCCTCAATATTCTGAACCGAGGCCCGGCCGGGCCCAGGCCCGAGGCCCGAACCGGCCCGGTTCAGTCCACCCCTACTCGATTCAGGAAAGGGGAGGCCCGGAATCGGTCCGGGTAACCCCCGGGTCCGGGCTGGGCCGGGTCTCGTTTTTTTTTTTTTGCCTTTTCCTAATTAACCCCTGACCACCACCCCTCACCCCGAACCATCCCAAACCATCTCAAATGACCCTAAATACCCAGCCCAACCCAAAATCTTAAAAAAAAAAAAAAATGGCCCGGACCGGGCCCGAACCGGCCGGGCCGGTTCATGTTTTGAGGGGCCCGAGCCCGGACCGGAACCCCATTGGGTCGGGCCTACCCGAACCGGTCACTGACCGGGCGACCGGGCCGGAACAGTGTCGGTTTGGGCCGGTTCCAGGTCGGGCCACCCGGCCCGAGTCCAACCCTAACGGCGACGATGGCGACGATGTGCTCGAACCCCAGCTACGGCAGTTGTCGGGAAACAGGTTACATTTAACCGGGAAACCGGTTACTTACCGACCGAAAGGGCTTAATTGAACGTTTTTTAATAGTTCGAGGACTTAATTGAGTGTTTGTAAAGTACAAGGGCCTAATCGACTTTTTCGGTATAGTACGGGGGCTTATTTGATAGTTTTCCAAAAAAAAAAATCCCAAAATTTACTTGATGAAATTCTAAAAAAAAATGAAAATCTAAAACTACATTTTACTTGGTAATCAAATAATGGGCCTATATGGCTATATCCGAATTAAGTCATTAACTCATACTCCGAATTGGGTACTTGCACTAGTGTATTTCAAGATTGTAGTTGTTTGACTTATTTCTCATTTTAAATTAATGACTTATTGACTACTTTTATATTTCTAGATGCACTAGTGTATATGAGAAATATTATGAATTTATTACTAAGTATCTTGAAAAAGGAAAATGCTTCAATGCAATGAATGGGTAGACATCATAGGACATTATGTGTGTGTGTGTGTGTGTGTGTGTGTGTATAGGGGTTAGTTCCCGTGAGAACACCCTCTTAGGAGAGTAAAAAAGAACATATCTTGATCATTAATAATCTTTATCCAACGAACTAATTTTAACTAAAAACATCACATGAGCTGCACGTGCTAGGATTTAATTTTGAATCATACGGACTACAATAATGGATAAAGGATATTTAGGTAAAAGACTTCAAATTAATTGAGATGCATGACTTGCACACGTACGTATATGGCTGGGACGGTATGCTCCAAATTTGGATAGTAATTAATGCAAAATAACTCCCACTCACAATTAAAATCATTTGTTCTATATATAAAGCTTTATCTTATTTAAATTTATTTGGAAATTTGAAATTCTCTCACATTTTGTTGACTTATTTTAAAATCCTTTTCTTTCGGGTGCAATATTTCGTGGCTTGTTCATTTGCAATCCAATATTAAATAAGTGCACTTTTATTCAAATCTATGCACAAATAATTCAATTGAATGTTTATTTCGTTTTCTAAAATAAATAATACATCATAGTTCTAATTTTAACCTGCACTTTTTATGATCTGCATTTTACTCCTTTTAGTTGTGCACTTTCATATATTTTTAAATAAAATGAAAATAAATATGCACGAGTGTAAACTAACAATAATCATGTGCATTTTAATATAAATGAAAGTGCATTATTTTATCACACTTTGAAAAAATTACGTTGGCACTTTCTAACAAAATAAAATGCACTTTAATCATGTGCATTTAACATATATTCAAAAGTGTATGAATAAAGTATAACAAGTGCATCAAAGTTCAACAATATATTTGACAAAGTAGGGGTCAAAAGTGCGTGAAAGTAGTCGTGCTAGTGCACTAATGGAGAAATGAACAACAAAAAATGCATTAATATTTAAGAAGACCTCAATTAATTGAATCATCAAGGCATCAAGAATGAAGATAGATTTTAATTAAGTGCTTCAGTAACAGCACAATATAGATAAATTTAAATAATCAAAAAAGTGAATTCAACCATCTATACTTACGTGTGTGCAAAAATATACACATTTTTGTTCACATTTTTTATTAAAAATTTGTTACAAAAACAATTCTGAATGCCTACAATAAAATTACTAAGAATAATATAATATTCATAGACATGATTGATGAAGACATAGACATGTACGTAAAATATAAAAAAGAAAAGAAGAAGAAGAATGGAATTAAATGATTGAATGAGACATTCAAGGAAAGTTAATATTTTATTTTGCGGATGATGTGGGTAACGGTTTTAGAGATCACCATATATATGGAATTGGAGGGAAAAAATGACATTAATAACCTTCTGGAAGATCAATCACACGCAAGAATTAAAAGATGAACCAATGGTTGATATCTATTCTTTTTTACTCTCCTAAGGTTAAGTTCTCACATGAACCTAAATATATATATATATATATATATATATATATATATATATATATATATATATATATATATATATATATATATATATATATATGTATAGGGGTGAGATCACATACTAACCATTCCTCCCATGCTAACCTACAAACTATCAAAAACGGTGCATCTTTACATTATTTGTACTGCATATTGAAGTTCAAAGTGTTGCATATTATTTGTACTGCATATTAAAGTTCAAAGTTTTGCATATTGTTTTTATTGCATATTGAAATTCACAGTGTGCATCTTTACATTATTTGTACTGCATATTGAAGTTCAATGTGTTGCATATTATTGAGTTAGTAAGTTAGTATTTTAAGCATGGTTAGTATGTGATCTCTTATCTATATATATATATATATATATATATATATATTAAAAAAAAATCTATTTTTAATATTTATAAATAGACCTCTATAACTTTTAATATTTGTAAATACACCCCTATATCCGTATCCTACTTTTTTTGGTTTTGACGTATCCCCGTACCCGTTTCCCGCGTTTCCGCGTTTCCACGTACCGGTATCGGTGCTACATAGTATGGAACTATGGAAGTGGAAACACATTTTATGGATGACTCACTATGAACCACCACCTCACACACACAAGCTTGTATTAGTTGTATAAGCTTCACAGAGCTTAATAAGTGAGACTTGCTATTTTCAGCTCAAAAGTTGTCACTTTTTAAATTTGAATTGACGAGTAAAAACCTTGAGCGCTTTGGAAGGTGTACTTTTCCATTAGTAAGTGAGACACGCCGTTTTCACCTCAAAAGCAATATTTCTTGGGGGTAAAACCGTAAAAGCTGTCACTTTTTAAATTGTGAGTGAAAAGCTTGAACACTCTGAAAAGGTATAGTTAAAAAAAGATGACACCCCATCCCTGAGGGCCCCCAACACGGACCAGACGGCACGATGGGAGGATGTAAATTGGACTATAATCACAATCTGACAGATAGAGAGTGGGGTTCCGTCCCCGGTACTTGTAGAGGCCCTCTTTTTTAGTAACCGCTCATCGCAGTTGCCGAGAGTCGGACTCGGGACCTAACCCTTGTGACCTAACTCGGGACTTGAAAAGGTATAGTTAAACAGTACTAATGGTTCAAGTCTTAAAGGTTTATAAGTGGGATATACGGTCATTTGGTCAATGCAAGTGCTCACTACACTAATGTTCCAAAAAGGTTGAATCCCTCACGCTCCAATGCAACAAGGTATTTGGAAGTAGGGATGGACTGGTCCCGGGTCAGGTCCGAATTGGGCTCAGGGCGGGACCGGGTTTGGGAAATGGAGGCCCGGTACCGGCCGGCTATGTTCCGGGACCGGGTCGGGCAAGGTATTTTGATTTTTGCTTATTAATTCTAACCCCCCACCCACCCCCACCCCCAAACACCCCCAAACCACCCAGCCCAACTTACCCAAACCATTAGAAAAATCCAAAAAAAGAGCCCATACTGGTCCCGGACCGGCCGGGCCGGTTCCAAGAGAGCTGCAGCCCAAGCCCGCCCCCCAAAACACCCCTGGGTCGGGTCCTAGGCCCGGTCCCGATCTACAGGGCCGGTTCGGTACCGCACAGTGGCGGTCCGGTCCGACCGATCCATCACTAGTTGGAAGTGCCCACTATAGTAATGTGTGTACTTGCTTGTGCTCTTGGTATAAGAGGAAAAGAAGAGGAAAAATGGAATGCTAAAAAGACAACATAAAAGAGAGGTGAAAGCTTGAAGAACTGTTTAAGATTTATGTCAGTTTTTTGGGACGAAAATTCGTATGTCTCACTTAATATGTTTTTACCACTTTTAAGTTTTTTTTTTTTTAAAAACCACTATTATGTTTATTGTTAGTTCAAATTTATATTTTCAAAAACTATAGTACATGTTTTTATGTTTTGATAATTTGGAAACCCAAAGTTAATTGTGATAACATTTTATATTATTAGGGGGAGAAAAAAGAGTTGGGCTAATCGTTCATTGTGCATAATTGAAAGGAAAATTTAAATGGAAACGAGGAATACTTGCCAAGGAAAGATAACTTCGATATATTTGATCAAAATAAAAATGCTTCCTTTTGGGTTATAGACCTATCTTTTTGTATGTCACACTTTGTTTTTTTGCTTCAATTATTACAATCCATTATTTATATTCCTTGCATCTTCAATAGTTCTATACTCTTTAACTTAACATGGGTCAAATGCTGCTACAAATGACACCGAGTTGCCTCCCAAGACCTTGTTATGCACGGAGTATTTCATTGTGTGACATGTATTGTGATCATATTCACATGTATGATTCCAATTGTACCACGTTTAAGAAAAATGTAGTACACGCCGCTATGAGATACAGTGAATAATAAGACTCCTACTTTTGGGAAGCAGGCCCCTTTTAAAATAAAAATCATACTGCATACGCTGAAGGATGATTGATCTCCATCATTGTTTTAAATCCATTTGATGTATGGGTGAACAATTTCCAGTTCTGATATCAGACCAGATCTAATAGGTTGAGTGAAATAATTAACCACTTGTTCTGTTCCGTGTTCCAACCAATTCCTCCAAAATAGAATCATAACATGAACTTATTTTACTTGAAAGGTTTTGACTCCACTCTTACTGAGAATTGAACCCAAATTAGCACAAGTCCAGCTCATTGAAGTTCTCACGTTTAAATTTATATATGTACTAGTATGTCTTTAGTTACTATATTTCACCTAAATGGCTAAATCATATTATATATCTCTACGACTCTACGCATTTGCGTATGAAAGGAACAAAATATAGTGATTTGCCCATGAATGTTGCTAATCGATGCACAAGACAATTTCACTGAATGGATGATGAATGTATTTTTGTATTCTTGTATTTGACGCTATAAATGAGTTTTTATTTGATCACACACATTAATGGACTGTTTTTAAACATAATTTAAAAAACAATCCGTGTATTTCTAGAGACTGATGCATTATACGAAGTAACTAATTCATGATATTAGCTTTTGCAACTTAAACGGTATCAAATTATACTTCGTGCGGTATTTGTAAGAATCTCTGCGTCTATGTCGAGCATCATGATTGTACAATATTGACTCATACTTTATCACTGGGACTCAGAGCCAAATCATACCCTTTCCCTCTGCAATCTTATATAGTTAAGAGACTGCTTAAAGGGTTTCTCCAATCTGTATATCAGATCTTCATGCAAAATACCCCTTACATTTTTCCATTCTTGATAACATCACCATCACAACATTATATATAGTCTTTGGTGTTCATTCTGTGATGGCAAAACAGAGCTTGGCCTCATCCCAGGGACCGTTAATCTCAAACTTGTACTCTTGAAGTCGTATCAGCCAAAATGGGCAGACCAAATTGACAAAGACAAACACAGCTAACAACAAAATAAAGAGCAGTGTGTGCAACCAGTAAAGGAGAACTAAGGACAAGACCATTAACCCGAAAGAGAGGAAAAGGTGCAATTTGAATGAGAACTTCTTCACACAGTAGGTGACAAATGGGGCAAATAGAAAAACTTGCAAGGAGAACAACACAATGGCAAATACATGAAGCCTTGATGGAAGGCGAGAGGCAATTAGAAGTGAAGCCACTATAGAAGCATTCAAAGAGATGTTGCTCATAAGGGTTGGGTTTTCTTGACTTCCAGGAGCTTTTACAGTTGATCCCGAGTAATTATGCAGGAAGAGGTTTATAATGAGGAGACAAGCTGTTAGTGCCCATATAGAATCTGAGGCTATGGATCGGGTGAGTGTATGGAAGATAGGAGACAACATGTATAACCCAGTCATGAAAAATGAAATCTTGAGGGTATAACTGAGAAGAATATTAAAGGAGATTGAGTCTGCAGTCAAGAGAAGAATGAAAAAACCCAACCCAAGAAGGCTAACATTTAGAACTAAAAGTGAATTTTCATTCAAGGTAGATCGAAGTGTATAGGTCCAAACCAAAACCACAAGACAAACAGTGGAAATATACTGAGAAATGGAAACTGAATCAAGGATCACCTTTAGCAAGTCTCTTTTGACCACATTGGCGTTCATAATCATATCTTCTAGGAAAGATTCATCTGTATGATTGTCATCAAAACCAGGTTGCATCCCCCCATAAGCAACTTTCCTCCATTTAGGTTTTGTTGGAGAAGAGTTTTCACTCATTGTACTTTCCATCTATGTCATATAACTTGAGAAGAGAACATCTGTAAGCCATCTTAGGAAGACTTCAGCAGTGAAGGACGCAACAACATTTTAATCATAATGCCACCATTCACCAATGCATATCTTCTTCACAGCTGCACTGGTTATAATGGTTTTACTAAATCAGGTACAACTTTACGGAATCAACTATTTACGCAAAGTCAGGTACATTTCATCTAAGCATTTCACCGAACTTACAGGCCAAAAGAAGGAATTTAAAAACTAATACACATAGTTTTCATGCTTGTGCTGATATTGAGGATGTTTTAAGGCATGCTATAAACTCTGGATTTCACACCGAGAGACAAATCTATCTAGAGCACAAAGCACAAAGTCTATCTAAGGCATGCTGAGTCAAGTGTCTCGTTGTCGCAATAAGCAACAATTGTAGACAAACTATATATGGTGCAAATTAAAGGCGGAAACACTGCATAATCTTAGAAGTCATAGCAGCAAGCCATCGATGTGGCTGGTCTAATAATTGTATTTTGGTTGTTCAAAATTACTTTAAAATTAAAATATTCACAATAATCCTGGGTGATGCAATAATTCCACAATTGTATCTTTATCAAAAAAGAATCAGAGTACACATTTTCTTAAACAAGAGTACAATGTAAACAGTACACATTAATAACTAATTTGATAGATCAAACTTCAAAGTACAACTTTCTTAAACAAGACAACAAAAGCTAGCTAATAATTAATCAGTGTCATCAGATTACAAATTTGCAAATTAACATAGAAAATTGAAATTACCTTCTTGAAAAGATCAAGTGAAAAATTATAAACTGAGAAAGGTGAGAAATTAAGCAGATGAAAACTGGAAATCTCAGACAGCTTACCTCGATTCATTCGTCGGTTAGAAGGCGGAGCGGACAAGCAGCGGCAGTGGCGGCGAGGTGCGAAAGTGTGACAAAGCGAGGCTGCCGAGTGCCGACTGGCGAGCAGGCGAAGCGGAGCCGGACTTCAGAAAATCACTGATTCAGAAAATACCCATATCACAAACACAGCCCATATTTCGGTTCATAGAAAATTATAAGCCCAACCGAACCAATTAATACGGATTAGGGGAATTCTATTTGCAAACCACTAATTGCTAGATACAGCCACGTTATTTTAAAATTCCTATTATACCCTCTTTATTATCTGCGCATGTCACACCTCGTTCTGCATTATCCCCTTCCAGATTGCCTCTTCTTTCCTCGGGCACGAGTCACCTGTCGGCTATCACCCTAGTTTGCACACACACAAACACCATTTTACCGATCTTGAAGAATATTATCCAAAACACATGTAATATTCAATTGCTTTTGAATAGATCCTTTAAGCAGGTCAAAAGCTAGCTTCCATCGGTTCTAATCAAAGTGGAAATTTTCAAATCAATTCAAGACACTTAGATCCTTTATAAAATTAGAGATTAGATGTTGAAATATTCATTCCCCTAAGTTAATTACTCCACGCTTAAAGAACTGTCCATAGCCCAAGAGGTTTCATCCCCTTTCCAGAAGTCGAAGCTAATCAGCCGAGGGATTTGAATTCGTGAAAGATATGGAAGCTGCCATGGTTTTCAGACTATCCGCACCATGTTTACTTCTTTCAATCATTCATACTGTTCTACGGAATTTCATGCTCACAGATGTCCTTTGAGAAATTTGTGTGAAGGGGTTTTGTTTGTTTGTGTGATCTTGCAGTGGTTTCGTAGAAGAAAAAAATGATCGGGGCCGGAGGGACTTTCATTATTTTGGTTGTGTTTAAGGTATTTTGGATATCTCCATTTTATTTATTTATTAATATTTAAATTTGTGGCTATGAATAACAATTTGGGGGCTGTATATAGAACTACCCCCAATTTGATGGGGGGCACATGCCCCCAATAAAGTCGTGAGTTTTAGCCTAAATAAATTGTACATTAGTGCTATTTACTTTTGTGCCCCCAATAAGAATAAAATAATGCCCCCATTAACTTTTATGAACACCAGACCATATTGTTTATATTTAGAAGATGAAAACCCACTTTTATTTTGTTTTGAACCCAATCAAAGAAATGATATGTACAATATATTATTTTCCCATTGTTAATTGTATTTTTGCCTGGCCTTATGATATTTAAGTCATAAGATTATGTTTATAGTGGCCTGGTATCATTTATGAAGTGAGGCTCCAAAGTGATTAAATAGGTGATTCGTTCTTTTATTAGGTGATTAATTAATGGTTAAAAATTGACCCAATCCTCTTTTTTTTCTCTCTTTTTTGAAAGAAGTAAATTTCTTTTTCTTTCTTAAATAGGTTATTACGTATAAATCACAAGGCTTTTTATTTCAGTTTTATGGTTTGTGCCCATCTATATATAATAATAGTTTTTTTGGGTCTTGGACATTAAAGATTTAAAATTTGTATTTTATTTCCTTTTTTCGTTAATGATTAATTTAATTTGAAATTGAAAGTTACAACTTCAGTAGCATAAACTAGCTACTTTTATACGCAGTATATAAGATAACTTTAAAAAATATCTTTGCATGCATGAATATATTTAATTGCAATATAAAACTTATAACAAGTACTATTTGAAAACTATAAATTAGTAGTATTTCTACTCTTTAATCATTTTAAAAAATTGGCATTACGGAAAAAATTTGACAAATCAATAACATAATGTGTGAGTGATAGTGTTTGGGGACCAAAATATATAAAGAGTCCGCTTGGTAACATTAGAATTGGTTGAATTGGTTTATTCTGCTGAAATTTATGATGTTCTGGCTGAAGTGGCTGTGTTGGCTAATTCTGCTGATTATGAGAAAAAAATTAAAAATATTTGTTATTAATAAATAAAATAAAAATTATATGAAATAATATCTAAAAATGAATCTCTACAGTAACTTCAGCTTATACAACCAGAAAAACAACTTCAACCTTACTTTTTCGTATTATTACACAATTCAGCGCGCGAAATCAAAAGTTATGTGTTTGGTGACAAAACTGACTGACAAGTCTGATAAGCTGGAAAAAAGGTCACCAAACAGGCAAAAGTTCTCTTACTATCAATATTAATACTCCGTATATTGGTTGTAGCATGTTTGAAATTCGATGAAATATTGATATTTTGTCTCATATATATCAAATGAATCGAATAGTTTTTTTTTAAACCAACCACCACATTGAAAGTAAGCTCTCATTCAATCAAAACATGCCCCAATAACTTTTTATCCTGGATCCGCCACGGAGTGTAGTCGAGGTAGAAATGCGATGTTATTTAACTTCCTCCAATCATGGTGAACGTGTCTTTGATCTATGGTACTTTTAAATTAAAACAGGTCATCCATACAACATGAACATTGCATAACATTATCCATCATAATTTTCATTTTGAAACATTGTTAAGAACCCTTTTCATTTTAATCAATGCACTTAAAATTTAGTTTCGTACCTTTCAAAACAAACTTGCTCTTCTGTGAAGCGCCAAGAACCCGTGCAGCCTAAAATAAAGCATTTTTAAGAAATCAAAATAACACCTTGGTAGACCAAACTGGTTCTCAAACAATAAAAATTAAAGAATCAAATGGAGATAGATAGCAGCATAAAAAGTAAGAAAATCATGAGTGAAACTGTTTTCTTTTGGTTGTAACTTTAAGGGAAAGCGTTTTTACTTTCTTTGCATGTTTCTACATGCTGGCACACTTAATTCACATGTGTAGCAGCTTTCTTTATGTATCTTTTCAATATTAATCACCGGGCTATTTCCTAAAGGAGTTGAATGGAGTCAACTATATAAGGTTTAGTTTTATATTTCGATCCATCAGCGTTTTGGCTCAAGGCTTGAAACTGGGGAAAACTGATAACTCATTAACAACTGCACCAGAGTTATAAATTAAAGGTAATAATCATATTCTCAACTTTATCTACTCTTCTAGCACTCATTTAATAGCTTTTGAAGACAAAACCACTTAAAGAAAGATTACAAATAACTTCTTAAACTATAAGAGTACATAAATTTCAAAAGAAATTAAAGTTTGAACTTCAAGTGGAAAATCAAAACATCTAGTATTAGCTAGTGAAGATGAGCACCAGGTATGTTTAATGAAATGCATTCAAACCAATGGTATAAAGTAAAGTATGGGAAAAATCTTATATTCCGGGCTAGGCAGAACTTATTGAAATTTGGAGCAGACTAATGCTAATCATTCATTATGGCACACTCGGACTAAATCATAGCTTTTTCTTTGTCAACTAATATCTTCCCACGCAGAGAGTAAGCAACAGATGTAAAAAACACGGAAAGATGCTAAATCATGAAGCTATTTTATTTTGTAAAATTGTTTTTTTTTAAATAAAAAGATCATGGGGGTGAAACACTCCTACTAAATGTGAGAATGCTTAATACCAGAGATTGCTAATAGCAGAAAAGTGATATGGATAATGTGAACCAAATATCAGTACGAACAACTTGAGGTGTGTGGGAATGGATAAGGGGCCGTTTGTCAACTCCATTTGTTGATTCCCTCATGTTAGTCTGGGATTTGGAATAAAACTTTTGCTGAGCAAAGAAGAGTAGAGCAAAGAGGAACAAGATAGCAATGGTGGATAAAAAGAGCTCTAACACTTTGGTTAAAAAAGAGATACATTTCCGTTTTAAAGATTCAGTATCTATCAGATGCCAACCATGTTGCTAACTATACTTCCCGAAAGTTGGGGTATTTAGTTTTATTTCCCTTTAATCCCAAATTAAATGAATGGCCTATATATTTCCTGTTATAGCTTTACCAAGATTTTGGTGTTCATAATATTGTGCGAACTAAGCAGATTCAAGTGCTGGTAAAATATGGCAACTCATGAAGTACAATATGCAGACGAATCATGATGGTTTACATCACGATTTATTTACATCAAAGGACCTTTCCAATCAAATGGCTATGCTTAATTTAACAACTCTTAACTATTTGAAGTGTTGGGGCCCCTCTTGAGTATTTTATCAAACACAATGGATTCATAACAAACTCAAAAATCTGATTTCTTTCAAAGGAACTGCACATATCCTCTAGACAATGAAGGAAAGCAGGGAGAGGGGTAACTTACAGTGCAAAGGAGGCTTGGAAGAGCGGAAGCTTTTCCAAAGCTGCGCATAAACCCATAACTTACAGTGCAAAGGAGACTTTGAAGAGCGGAAGTTTTTCCAAAGCTGAAAGCAGGAGGTCGGGAGGATGAAGGTCGCACGGCATCCAGATGCAATGAATGATAATGAATTGAATAACATAATAATATGGGACATTAATGAGGAAGGAGATGAGTATACCCGAGAAAAAATCAGAGAAATAGAGGGAAAACAAACCTGGATGAGAGCAGAAACGACGGGAGCCAGCTGGGTTTGGGTTTGGTTAGGGCGCGCTACGATGCACGCTGAGAGGGGGTGAGGGGCGATTTGAGGCGAGGGGAGCTGAAGTTGTGCGAAGTGCGAACCAGGGCAAGTTGTAAACAAATAGACGGGAGCTAATAACCGGAGTTAAATGGAAAAACTCAATTCCTTCAAAAAGTACATACTTTGAAACACAATGTGTCATACAATAAAGCAAATGATTACACCAACACAAATTTCAACCCTAAAATGACCTAACCCTCATTCAGGATTATAAGCTTGTAAGAATTGTCCTCCTAAACTTTTATTTGGAGTCTATATTAGGTGTGGGATACCCTCAAGTAGTTCTAGGATATCCATTTCCATCAAACTTGCTATTTTTAGCAAGTTGGACCCAAAGTAACACTTGGCCTGGGCTGTCCAACCTTCCGTTTAGAAGAGTTATAAATATTCCTTTATATTGTATTGAGCACTTATATATAATACGATGGCCCAATAATGTATTTCGAAACTCATTCCTTATAATATGTGCCCAGACGATATCACGATTAATCATTTATCACATAAAGCATTAATTGCTTTACACATGGTTGATTATAGAGAATTCTACACATCAACTTTAAATTTCAAACCGTAGTTTCAAGTACGTCCTGTGCGGTGTCACAGGTTTGGTCTACTTTAATTTGGCCCGTTCCGATTCGGTCTAGTTCAGTATGGGACTGAAATCAATCCAAGTAAAAACATAACATCTGTCGACAATTTGGAAGGAATCTTATTATTTTTAATTATAAATGAATAAAAATTAATTATTTATGGATTATAATATATAAATAATATAAAATGAAATCTTCATGAAAAAATATTTCCTCCGTCCCATATTTCTTTTTGACTGTCCCAAAGAAGTTTGTCATTTCCATTTAAATTAATAAATATTTGGCTAAAATTATTTCTCTCTCCGCTGCACGAATCTCATCCACACGATTTTTACTTTATTATTCCACGTGCAAGTCAACATTGACCAAATTTTATAGGATGGAGGGAGTATATAAGAAAATTTCAGACAAGACCGAACCAGATCAGACTAAAACAGATCAAACTAGACCAACAAATTTCAATCCAAGTAAGAACATCCTAAGACCGGTCCGTAATCAGAATCCTAAAAAAAGTGGACTGAAGACCGTACCTATTGTGACACCGCACCCGGATGTACTTGAATTTGAAATTCGACTTGTATTTGAAATTCCTAGCAAATAAAATTCGTGTAATTAATTGGCATATTTAATTAATGTGCGATTAATTAAATTGTTTATCGGGTTCATTATATGAGAAGGGGCTACCAAATATTTAGTTGGGCCATCATAATAAATTATAGGAGCCCAATAAAGTGTCAACCAAAGTTGATAAAAATATTTGGACAACCCGAGTGCTATTTTGGCCCAACCTGCCAAAAATAGCAGGAATAATTGGGAGGGACTTCCTATACCCACTTGGGGTATCCTACAACCCACCTAGCCTCAAATAATGAGGGAGGGGGGACAACTAAATGTGCTCATGCGTACAAGGAGGAGAGGAAGTCTCCTAAGGACACAATGGCCATACCTCCATGTACCACTCTTGGCATCATTCTTATTGATTGAGAGAGAGCATCCCCTATCCCTTTGCATCCATTTTCGTCCAACCAAGAGGAGAAGCTCCAGAGAAGCTTGCTCACAAGAGCCCATAGCTTAAGGAAGCACAGGGAGGAAGAAACTCTAGAGAAGAGAGCTAGGTTGAGGTAAGAACCCAACTATTGCTATTTAACTAGTATTACTTGTATGATTTTTAAGAAATCATATGGTGGATCAAACATGGAGTTCTACACGTTTAAAAATGGGGAATAATGTTATATAGTGGTGGTATTTAACTTAGGAGAGTCGTGGAATTGATAGGAGTTGAAACCACCGGAAACCGCCAAGGAGAAGAAGCTGTTCGTAGTTGCAGACTACGAAAGCCGCCCGGCTTTGGTGAAAGCCGCCCGGCTTTTGGGCTACTGTCCAGGAATTTCACTTTTGATCGGCCTAGAACGGGGATCGATCGAGGGGCTTAGCAAAGGCAACTATTGTAGCACATCACAAGGTGAGGATGGCTGACTATATTGCTTATAATCTTTGGGTTAATTTCGTAGGATTACCTAAAGTAAATAAATGTGATTTTCATGGATTATTAATGATTAATAATGCCTAAATGAAAATATTGTTGTCAATGAATAAAGGAGCATAATATACAAATTTAAGGATAAATTGTGTATGATTATGTAATATGAGCATATTGGCTTGATGAAGGGATTAGTTATAAATATTGTGTTGAAATATAACTATAACTTCATATAAGGATATATGAGTGGTTAAAGGTTATATGTTGTATATTGATATGAACTATATTTTCAATGGAAAATTAGTTTGGAAATTGTCTATATGACTTTGAATTGAAAATGAGTTTTGTTGGAATTTATCCGACTAGTATTATGATACTAGTCGGGGTTTTGGAATGGAATATGTTAGAATTGATCCAAGGTTTGGATTGTAAATTGTTGAGCCTTAAGTAGTCTTAAGAGATACTAAGGTGGATAAGTGATGCTAGGGGTAGGCCTTAAGGGATACCCAAGATAAAGAGAATAATAAATTGATCCTAGGAATAGGATTGGCCTACGGGTGTATTCGGTAGTCTTTAAGGATTAGCCGATAGAGTATTGGTAATTAGTAAGGACCATGGCCCTTCCCGACTCTAGAGAGCGGGGTTGGATAGCATGGACTTACATCGTGATCACGGGTTAGGGTGGAATCCGAACCGGAGACCTTACGAGGCTCCCGACAGCGGTAACACATAAGATAGGACCCCGAATGGACCTTACCTTCCTACGGGACGATGGGTATGAGTTCAGGGGCGGGATGTTGGACTCCGGCCCGGGGACCCGGTGAGGCCTCGGAGAGCGGTGACAAGTCTCGTAAAGGATGATAAGACCTACGGGCGGTGTCGTGCTAACGACGGGTATAATGAAATATATGAAATGGGCCGTGTGCCGACAAATAAATAAATTTACTTATTATAGAGATAATAAGTGGGAAATATAAATTATTATTTATATTATGATATCACCCTATTTTGAGGGTCTTAGAAATTGAAACATTGATTATACTTGGTATAGTTGTCATTGTACTTGTCAAATGCTTCCAAGTACTGACCTCCCCTTCACGGGGGAGGCCACCTCACAGTTTCAGGTAGGGAGTAGAGCTTGCTACCAGTGCCCGTTGCCTCGGGAAGATCTAGGAAGGAAGACGTGGTTCGTGCTTCCTCCGTCTCTATTTTAAAAACATTTCAATTAATGCTCATGGATATTTTTGAATGATTATTGGGGCTTGTATGCCCATGTTTGCCGGAGTGTGGCATAAACACTTGTATTAAACGTTTCCGCTGATTTCAATTGATTATTTTACATTATGTTTGTTTATGGATGTACTATTGTGAATGATATTCAAGACGCCTAGTATAGTATGGATGAGTTGGACTGCGGTTGACTATTCGTACTGTACGGCGGGTTGTTGACGTGTCCGGTAGGTCCGGGGCGTGACAATTTAATTGGTATCAGAGCCTTAGTCCGTAAACTTCATAATGAAGCTTCAAAATCCCTTTTGAAAATGATTATTGCAAACCATGAGCATAAAGATTTGTACTTATGGAACTTTTGGTACTTGAGTTGCAAAGTCTCTAATTGTTAAGATGGTACCCTTAACAATTGGTATGGCGGCGATTTGAGCCAAAAGATGTCTTTAAGTACCTATCCGTCACTTGACATTTGATACGAGTCTAATGGCTCATTCTAAACTTCTTTCAGAAATGGAGCCAATTGGGAGAATCACTAGGAGGAACCCGACGGGCCGTGTACCGGGTGGATCCGAACGCGGCAGCCGGGGGTCCACTAGGGTGTCAAGGGGAAGGGGCCGTGGAGGCCAACAACAAACCGTGAGCGATGGCCACGTCGACACGGAGAGTGAGACTTATTGGTCCTATGAGGACTCAACCTATAGACCGGAAACCGAGCCGGTGGAGACCCCTTATGAAGGGGATGATGATGATGTTAGTGACGAGGAGCAAGATGACTCCTTGGCAAGAATTGAGGCGCTGCTCCAACAATACCACCGAGAGCGCGAGGAGAGGAGGGAACGCCGAAGGCGCCGGGCGGGGCAACCTTCGGGTATGGCTTCAAGAGGAGGAAGCCACAATGCATCTAGAGTCCATGTGGAACCACATGGAGGCCGAAATGATGGAGGTCCAACCATAAGGATCTCCAAGTTTATCAAGGAAGCAAGAGACTTGGGGTGCAAACCCTTTGACGGGACCAGAGACATTTCGGTTGCCGCTCAATGGATCAAGAGGTTGAATGAAGCAGCCCTTGACATGCAAATCACGCCCAACCTTAAACTGAGAATAGCGGTAAGGTTGCTTGAGGGGATGGCATCCAAATGGTGGGATGGAACCAAGAGCAAGTATGGCGAGGGTGTCGTTTGGGAGGACTTCCAACGGGAGTTCTTTGCCCAATATTACTCCGACTTCGAGGTGAACAAGAAGGTGAGGGAATATACCCTCCTAACTCAAGGGGGTAACATGACGGTGAAGGAACTTGAGTACAAGTTTCGGGACCTTGCCGACTACATACCGGAGTACGCTTGTGATGAGAACCGGATGGTGAACCACTTTTGGGATGCCCTAGACTTGGAGATACGTGATAGGGCAACACAATTGCCTAACATGACCTTCGCCCAAGTGGTAGACCAAGCCTTGAAGGGCGAAAAACAGTGGGAAGAAAGGAAGAAAAGAGACGCCGAGGAGGCGAAGAAAAGAAAATGGGAGAACCATGGCCCCCAAGGTTCTAACAAGAAGGGGAACCACGGGGGAGGTAGCTCATTTAGAACCCCTGCACCACCATCGAAGGGAAACCAAGGCCCAACCGGGCAAAGCTCGAGGTCACAAAACTCGGGAGTACCAAGGTGCAGCAACTGCAAGAAGCTTCACCAAGGCAAGTGCCGTGATCCCCCGAGATGCTATCAATGCGGGGAGGTCGGGCACATGAAGGTGAGTTGCCCACAACTTGGGCGAGCCGTGGGTGCCGGACCAAGCAGTGGAACCATGGTGAGCAGGAACCGAACGGGAGCACCGAGTGCAAGCATGGGGCACGGTGGAGCTAGCACAAGCAATGCACCGTCCGTTAATCAAGGGAGGACCCAAGCGAGGGTCTATGCGATTACGGAGGCCGATGCACGTGCTAACCCGGACTCCGTTGCGGGTAAATTCATGAACATTTGATGTTAATTTCTTGTAAACCTTTTAAATGTTGAAATGTATAAGTTATATGGCCAACCCAGCCTGTTTAAAGTTCAAAGGAGTGGACAGATATCTGCCTGGGGCGAAAGCCGCCCGGCTTTGACGAACGTCGCCCGACGTTTGTCTATGGTTTATTACATAAATCCTACGGCGACCATAAGCCGCCCGATGTTGACGAAAGCCGCCCGGCTTTCGTAGAGGATTTTTGTTAAAATCATTCGGCGGAGGAAAACCGGCCGAGTTTCGTAAAAACCGGCCGGCTTGTGTTCAGGCATCTCCGGTGTGAGGCACTGTTAACGAAAACCGGCCGGCATTCGTAAGAACCGGCCGGCTTTTAGGAATTAAAATTGGGAATTCTTTCGGCGACCGAAAACCGGCCGGCTTTGGCAAAAAACGGCCGGCTTACGTAACCCTTCTTGCCGAGCCGAAGACCAAGGTACGAAAACCGGCCGGCTTTCACGAAAAGCGGCCGGCTTTCACTTATTGGTGCACGGTGTTGGTTTTTGGGTGGAAACCGGGATGGAATCGGGATGGGGCGTTAGATGACGATCATCCAAACCATAGCCGGGGTACTCTTTTACCTAAGAAATGAGTCTAATAAGTGGGGAGTGTGTCTTACATTGCTTATGAATGTAGGAACACTAAAGATTAACGGGAGAGACGCAAGAATCCTCATTGACACCGGGGCGCAACGATCATTCGTGAGTGAGGCGTTTGCCGGGGGATTCAAAGAACCGCTTGTACCGATGGCTCAAGCCCTATTGGTATCCACACCTCTAGGGGAAGACATCGAGAGAGATAGCCACTATCCATCGTGTGAGGTGGAAGTGGAGGGCCAAAACTTGACGTGTGATTTCGTACCGCTGAGTATAATTGAATTCGATGCAATCCTGGGGATGGATTGGCTTGAGAAACATCATGCTAGGGTCGATTGCTACACAAAGATACTTGAACTCGAAGGCGATGAAGGGGTAACCTTACGCTTCGAGGGGGATCGGGCCAAATCCAATAGTTGTATCATA
The DNA here is from genome assembly GCA_945859915.1 of Cuscuta epithymum. NCBI lineage: Eukaryota > Viridiplantae > Streptophyta > Magnoliopsida > Solanales > Convolvulaceae > Cuscuta > Cuscuta epithymum. Next base: position 2,578,109 of record CAMAPF010000954.1, on the reverse strand, counting down.
TCCGCCGTAAGAGCTAGGAGTATGATGAGAAAGGGTTGCCACGCATATCTAGCATACGTGGTAGACAAAACAAAAGAAGAGGCGAGCATTGATGATGTGAGGGTGGTATGCAAGTATCCGGATGTCTTTCCAAAGGACTTACCGGGACTTCCACCCGATAGGGAGATTGAATTTGTGATCGAGGTCGAGCCCGGCACCAAACCAATCTCCATACCGCCATACCGAATGGCACCCGCAGAACTTAACGAGTTGAAAACCCAATTGCAAGAGCTTTTGGATAACGGTTTCATTAGACCAAGCCACTCCCCGTGGGGAGCACCGGTTCTTTTCGTGAAAAAGAAAGATGGGACACTTCGAATGTGCATTGACTATCGTCAACTGAACAAGGTCACAATCAAGAATAGGTATCCTTTGCCTAGGATTGATGACTTGTTTGACCAACTACGAGGAGCAACTGTGTTCTCGAAGATTGACTTGAGGTCGGGGTACCATCAATTGAAGATCAAAGAGGATGACATACCGAAGAGTGCCTTCCGCACTAGGTATGGACATTTTGAGTTCCTTGTTATGTCGTTTGGGTTAACAAACGCCCCGGCGGCATTCATGGACTTGATGAACCGAGTATTCCACAAATACTTGGACCGATTCGTGATAGTGTTCATAGATGACATCTTGATCTACTCAAAAAGCGAGGAAGAGCATGAGGAGCACTTGATACTCGTTCTTGAGACGCTACGGGAGAAGCAACTCTATGCCAAGTTTTCTAAATGTGAATTTTGGCTTAAGGAGATTGGCTTTCTCGGGCATGTGGTTTCGGGATCGGGAATTGCTGTGGATAACAAGAAGATAGAAGCCATTACCGAATGGGAGAGGCCAAAGAATGTCAAGGAAATTCGTAGTTTCCTTGGACTGGCAGGCTACTACAGGAAGTTCGTGGAGAAGTTCTCTGTTTTGGCATCGCCATTGACAAAGCTCACTCGAAAAGGAGCTAAGTTTGTATGGGATGACAAATGTGAGAAGGGATTCACGGAATTAAAGAAGAGATTGACCGAGGCACCGGTACTTGCCTTACCCAAACAGGGTATGGGGTACGATGTCTATAGTGATGCTAGCATCCAAGGGTTTGGATGTGTGTTGATGCAAATGGGGAGGGTAATTGCCTATGCTTCACGACAATTGAAGAAACATGAGGTAAATTATCCTACTCATGATTTAGAGCTGGGGGCAGTGGTATTTGCACTGAAGATTTGGAGACATTATCTCTACGGGGAGACGTGTCATATATACACTGACCATAAGAGTTTGAAATACGTGTTCACTCAGAAAGAGCTGAACATGAGACAGAGGCGATGGATGGAGTTGATAAAAGACTACCATCTTATCATTGAGTACCACCCAGGCAAGGCCAATGTGGTGGCAGATGCCTTGAGCCGGAAGAGCTCATCTGGGGCATTGATAGCTAATTTGAGGGCTTTAAGAGCCCAACTGGAGGTATCCAGCAATGGAGCCTTATTGGCACGGTTTGAGGTGAGACCTACTTTAATTGATGAGATCAAGAAGGGTCAGGAAACTGACGAGGAAATCATGAGGATCCGGGAGCGCATGCAAGCGGGACCAGTGGAGGACTTCAGGGAAAGAGATGATGGTCTCTTACTATTTCGTGAGCGAGTGTGTGTGCCGGCAGATGATGAGCTCCGAAAGTCCATCTTAGAGGAAGCTCATTCATCGGCTTACGCCATGCACCCGGGGGGCACGAAGATGTACCGTGACTTGAAAGAGAGTTACTGGTGGTCTGGTATGAAGAGAGAAATAGCCGAGTACATCAGTAGATGCCTTACTTGTCAGCAAGTTAAGGCAGAACATCAGCATCCAGCTGGGTTATTGCAGCCACTTTCCATTCCAGAATGGAAATGGGAGCACGTGACCATGGATTTTGTGGTAGGACTGCCACGGACCGTGAGGAATTATGATGCGGTATGGGTTGTGGTTGATAGGCTCACGAAGAGTGCACATTTTCTACCTATCAACACTACCTATGCACTTGAGAGGTTAGCCAAGTTGTATGTGGATGAGATCGTGAGGCTACATGGGGTTCCTATAACCATTGTGTCCGACAGGGATCCACGATTCACATCACGATTTTGGCCGAAGTTCCAAGAGTCCATGGGAACGAAGTTGAAGTTCAGTACTGCTTTTCATCCTCAGACAGATGGGCAATCCGAGAGGGTTATACAGATCTTGGAGGATATGTTGAGGGCTTGTGCTTTGGAGTTCCAAGGAAGTTGGGACAACCATTTAGCACTTGTTGAGTTTGCCTATAACAACAGTTATCAGGCAAGTATCGGCATGCCTCCATACGAGGCATTGTATGGGAGGAAATGTCGTACACCGTTATGTTGGGATGAAGTGGGCATGGCCAAGCTTGAAAGCACGGAATTGGTGGAGATCACCAAGTCAAAGGTAAAGATGATTCGCGAGAGGCTTAAGGCGGCCCAGGATAGACAGAAGAGCTATGCCGATAAGCGCCGGAGAGCCTTAGAGTTTAAGGTGGGAGATGAGGTATTCTTGAAAGTTTCACCTTGGAAGGGAATCATCCGATTTCAAAGCCGAGGGAAACTCAACCCACGCTACATAGGGCCATTTGTGATTCTTGAAAGAATTGGGGCCGTAGCATACCGATTGCAGTTGACTCCAGAATTGGAGAAGATACATAACGTGTTCCACGTGTCTATGCTAAAGAAATATGTGCCGGATCCGTCTCACGTGTTAGAGAAACCACCTGTGGAAATACGTGAGGACTTAAACTATGCCGTACGGCCGGTGAGGATACTTGATAGGCAAGTAAAGAAGCTCAGAAGCAAGAAAGTTCCAATGGTTAAGATCCTTTGGAAAAGTGACCGAGTTGAAGAAGAAACTTGGGAAACAGAAGCCTTGATGAAGGAACAGTATGCATTTCTTTTTGAATAAGCATTTGTGAATTTCGGGGACGAAATTCCCGTTAAGGGGGGGTGAACTTGTGACACCGCACCCGGATGTACTTGAATTTGAAATTCGACTTGTATTTGAAATTCCTAGCAAATAAAATTCGTGTAATTAATTGGCATATTTAATTAATGTGCGATTAATTAAATTGTTTATCGGGTTCATTATATGAGAAGGGGCTACCAAATATTTAGTTGGGCCATCATAATAAATTATAGGAGCCCAATAAAGTGTCAACCAAAGTTGATAAAAATATTTGGACAACCCGAGTGCTATTTTGGCCCAACCTGCCAAAAATAGCAGGAATAATTGGGAGGGACTTCCTATACCCACTTGGGGTATCCTACAACCCACCTAGCCTCAAATAATGAGGGAGGGGGGACAACTAAATGTGCTCATGCGTACAAGGAGGAGAGGAAGTCTCCTAAGGACACAATGGCCATACCTCCATGTACCACTCTTGGCATCATTCTTATTGATTGAGAGAGAGCATCCCCTATCCCTTTGCATCCATTTTCGTCCAACCAAGAGGAGAAGCTCCAGAGAAGCTTGCTCACAAGAGCCCATAGCTTAAGGAAGCACAGGGAGGAAGAAACTCTAGAGAAGAGAGCTAGGTTGAGGTAAGAACCCAACTATTGCTATTTAACTAGTATTACTTGTATGATTTTTAAGAAATCATATGGTGGATCAAACATGGAGTTCTACACGTTTAAAAATGGGGAATAATGTTATATAGTGGTGGTATTTAACTTAGGAGAGTCGTGGAATTGATAGGAGTTGAAACCACCGGAAACCGCCAAGGAGAAGAAGCTGTTCGTAGTTGCAGACTACGAAAGCCGCCCGGCTTTGGTGAAAGCCGCCCGGCTTTTGGGCTACTGTCCAGGAATTTCACTTTTGATCGGCCTAGAACGGGGATCGATCGAGGGGCTTAGCAAAGGCAACTATTGTAGCACATCACAAGGTGAGGATGGCTGACTATATTGCTTATAATCTTTGGGTTAATTTCGTAGGATTACCTAAAGTAAATAAATGTGATTTTCATGGATTATTAATGATTAATAATGCCTAAATGAAAATATTGTTGTCAATGAATAAAGGAGCATAATATACAAATTTAAGGATAAATTGTGTATGATTATGTAATATGAGCATATTGGCTTGATGAAGGGATTAGTTATAAATATTGTGTTGAAATATAACTATAACTTCATATAAGGATATATGAGTGGTTAAAGGTTATATGTTGTATATTGATATGAACTATATTTTCAATGGAAAATTAGTTTGGAAATTGTCTATATGACTTTGAATTGAAAATGAGTTTTGTTGGAATTTATCCGACTAGTATTATGATACTAGTCGGGGTTTTGGAATGGAATATGTTAGAATTGATCCAAGGTTTGGATTGTAAATTGTTGAGCCTTAAGTAGTCTTAAGAGATACTAAGGTGGATAAGTGATGCTAGGGGTAGGCCTTAAGGGATACCCAAGATAAAGAGAATAATAAATTGATCCTAGGAATAGGATTGGCCTACGGGTGTATTCGGTAGTCTTTAAGGATTAGCCGATAGAGTATTGGTAATTAGTAAGGACCATGGCCCTTCCCGACTCTAGAGAGCGGGGTTGGATAGCATGGACTTATATCGTGATCACGGGTTAGGGTGGAATCCGAACCGGAGACCTTACGAGGCTCCCGACAGCGGTAACACATAAGATAGGACCCCGAATGGACCTTACCTTCCTACGGGACGATGGGTATGAGTTCAGGGGCGGGATGTTGGACTCCGGCCCGGGGACCCGGTGAGGCCTCGGAGAGCGGTGACAAGTCTCGTAAAGGATGATAAGACCTACGGGCGGTGTCGTGCTAACGACGGGTATAATGAAATATATGAAATGGGCCGTGTGCCGACAAATAAATAAATTTACTTATTATAGAGATAATAAGTGGGAAATATAAATTATTATTTATATTATGATATCACCCTATTTTGAGGGTCTTAGAAATTGAAACATTGATTATACTTGGTATAGTTGTCATTGTACTTGTCAAATGCTTCCAAGTACTGACCTCCCCTTCACGGGGGAGGCCACCTCACAGTTTCAGGTAGGGAGTAGAGCTTGCTACCAGTGCCCGTTGCCTCGGGAAGATCTAGGAAGGAAGACGTGGTTCGTGCTTCCTCCGTCTCTATTTTAAAAACATTTCAATTAATGCTCATGGATATTTTTGAATGATTATTGGGGCTTGTATGCCCATGTTTGCCGGAGTGTGGCATAAACACTTGTATTAAACGTTTCCGCTGATTTCAATTGATTATTTTACATTATGTTTGTTTATGGATGTACTATTGTGAATGATATTCAAGACGCCTAGTATAGTATGGATGAGTTGGACTGCGGTTGACTATTCGTACTGTACGGCGGGTTGTTGACGTGTCCGGTAGGTCCGGGGCGTGACGCCTATATTATTCCGGTTCGGGACTGGATCCGACCGGTTTATTTTGGCCCGGACTGGTATTGGACCGGATTTTGAATTTTATTATTTTTACAATGTTTCAACTGTTAAAAAAATTGTTTTGATTGTCCAAAAATCTACGTAATAGCTCGTTGTTTCTATTACAGAGTATTATTTTATGATGTTTTATATGTGATTATTTCTAATTTATTCTTTTAAAACATGTGATAGTGTATATCGACTCAGACCCTCGGTCTCATTATTCGAACATCTTTATTTGATCATTCGGATTTCATGTGGGTCCCTGGACCTGGCTTCGATCAACTTTATTTGATAATCGGTGCCCCTGCAAAAGCCGTTGCCACAAAAACATACCTAAACATTTTTTCAATGAATTACGTTGAGAGTGCTTCTTTGGAATTCACCAGAATTGGGCTAGAAGTCGCTGGCGACCACTGGGTCCAGTGACTGACCTAACGGGTTATTGCTTCGAGGTGACTGGTCTGACGGGTTTCTGCTTTGAGGTGATTGTCCTCATTGATTTGCTATTGTGTCTTTTGGGATATAGCCATGTATTTATACATGTTATTTTTTGTTGGTGCTGATGGATTGAGCTTAGGTTTGACAAGGAATTCATATGATATGGTTTTGTAGATCTCCTAAAGGGCTAAAGGTAGTGTTCTAAAAGGTTAGGAAAAGTGCCGCCTAAGCGAGCCTACGCTTGATGCGCCAACAAAATGCCGCAGCTACTCAATAGAGACATGTTTACTAAACGGTGCTTAGTAAGACCCGCGTTAATAAGCGTCACACAAAATAAACAGTGTTGTAAGCTCATGTTCACTTTGTTGGTGATTTTAGTGTCACCGACCGTTTTGTGTAATTGGAAATGACATGAGTGCCAATGGGAATTAGAACTATGATCTAATACAAGTTAGTAGGTGTCGAGTGCACACTTGTATATAAGAACTAGTTTAGTTCCAAAATGTCTACGTTAGTGGAACTCGAGGTAGAACTCGAGGTATAACTTTCAGTAGACCAGCTCTGTGGTTCTAGACCTAGTTCTAGAACGGTTAGGTAGTTTCCAGCAGTTTCCCAAAAACTGCTGCGGTTATTCTTAATCGTGTTACAACTGCCTAGGACGATGAATATGGATATATACCACCATATTTCGTACAGAGGAGGGATATGAATAATATCCAACATATCTTCATCACTTTGGCACTCAAATTAAAGATAACAATCCATATACTCACTAGTTTGGCTCTATTTCTTGTGCCTAATTTCTAGAGTGTCCTTAAGGATTATCCTAGATTGAATTTCTTGTAACCCATGCATAGGGGAGAAATATCAATTCGGAAAGTGAACTTACACGATCCTTAAGATATCCTAGTACTCGAATTATCACTCCCTACGTGATTTACCCCAACAATCGAATTGATATTCCTTTTGTGATAATCATGAGTACTGTGGAAGAGATGACGTCCAAGTTCAACAAATTGGACAAGTTTCAAGGGAACGATTTCCGTAGATGGCAGAAGAAGATGCACTTTCTTCTCACCACGTTGAAGGTTGTGTACGTGTTGAGCACTCCAATGCCGGAAGTGATGGAGGATGAAACCTTGGAACAAACTAGGAGGCGCAACAAGTGGGAGAATGATGACTACATATGTAGAGGCCACATCCTTAACGGTATGTCCGATGCGTTATTTGATATTTACCAAAACGTTGAGAGTGCTAAGGAATTGTGGAATTCTCTTGAGTCAAAATACATCGCCGAGGATGCTTCTAGTAAGAAGTTCTTGGTGAGTGATTTTAATAATTATAAAATGGTTGACTCAAGGCCGGTTATGGAACAATACAATGAACTCCTTCGTGTTCTTGGTCAATTTAAACTCCACAAGATAGGTGTTGATGAGTCCTATGCCGTGTGGAGTATAATTGACAAACTTCCACCCTCTTGGAAGGATTTTAAACGTTCTATAAAACATCAAGATGAGGAACTGTCCTTGGTTCAACTTGGGAGTCACTTGCGCATTGAGGAGAATCTTCGTGCGCAAGAGAATGGCCAAATTATGGGTGAAGTTGAATCTAGACTGGCTCATGTTCACTTGGTTGAGGATAATAAATCTAACCCGAAAGATAAGGGGAAAGGCAAAAGGCGCAAGTATGAAGACCATGACAAACCCAACAAGAAACCGAAAGGTTTGGTTTGTTGGAGGTGTCAAAAGGTTGGGCATGTCAAGCGTGATTGCCGTGTGAAACTAAACAAGAATGGCGCTGGAACGAGTGGCAGGGTTCAATCCGTAGGACACCCCGATTCTCGAATATTTTGAATGTGTAAAATACTAAGATGGAAATTCAATCGTATCGACATTTCCATTTATGTGCAAGTTTTGGTTTGTAAGCTTTGTTATGTCATTTCATGGGTTACACTAAAATGGGGGAGGATTGTTGGTGATTTTAGTGTCACCGGCCGTTTTGTGTAATTGGAAATGACATGAGTGCCAATGGGAATTAGAACTATGATCTAATACAAGTTAGTAGGTGTCGAGTGCACACTTGTATATAAGAACTAGTTTAGTTCCAAAGTGTCTACGTTAGTGGAACTCGAGGTAGAACTCGAGGTATAACTTTCAGTAGACCAGCTCTGTGGTTCTAGACCGAGTTCTAGAACGGTTAGGCAGTTTCCAGCAGTTTCCCAAAAACTGCTGCGGTTATTCTTAATCGTGTTACAACTGCCTAGGACGATGAATATGGATATATACCACCATATTTCGTACAGAGGAGGGATAGGAATAATATCCAACATATCTTCATCACTTTGGCACTCAAATTAAAGATAACAATCCATATACTCACTAGTTTGGCTCTAGTTCTTGTGCCTAAGTTCTAGAGTGTCCTTAAGGATTATCCTAGATTGAATTTCTTGTAACCCAAGCATAGGGGAGAAATATCAATTCGGAAAGTGAACTTACACGATCCTTAAGATATCCAAGTACTCGAATTATCACCCCCTACGTGATTTACCCCAACACACTTCAAATGATTTAAAACACCGTTCAACATTAAAATCTTCAAAATAATCCTATACATATATACACACAAACATTGATGAACACAAATGTATAATATAATTTGTGGGGTCACCTCATACGCGTACCCATTCCCCTATCCCTACCCGCCCTCTAAACTCGTACCCCACCCCAACCCCACCCTACCCCTATCATGACCTTAACCTCTACCCATACTCCCCTACAACCCTGCATACCCATACTCCTAACCCCTACCCCGCTCGTAGGGGGGTAAAGGGGTGGGGTACGGGGACAGGGTTAAGGTTGGGGGTGGGGTCGGGGTGGGGGTAAGAGGGGTGGGGTAGTGGTCGAGTCGAGGTATGGGTAGGGTAAGGGGTATGGGGTGGGGTAAGGGGTGATGATAGGGTATGGGTAAGGGGATAGGTGTAGGGGTCAGGTGGAGGTAGGGGTAGGGTAGTCGGGGGTACTGGGTGGGGGTGGGGTAGAGGTAGGGGTACAGGGTGGGGTAATTGGTGAGGGTAGGGTAAGGGTAAGGGGGTACGGTCGGGGTATGGTAGTGGTAAGGGGGTGGGGGGTGGGGTAGTGGTTGAGTCAAGGTAGGGGTAGGACGGGTGGGGGTAAGGGGTATGGTCGTGGGTAGGGGTGGGGGGTAGGGTACTGATTGGGGTGGGGTAAGGGGTTGGGGTGGGGCCGGTCGAGGTGGGGGCAGGTGGTAGGGGTAAATGGGTAGGGTCGGGGTGTGGTAGGGTAAGGTGGGGGTAGGGTGGGGTCAGGGTCGGGGTTGAATTGGGTCGAGGTAGGGTACGAGTTGGGGCTGGGGTAAGGGGTAAGGAGTTATGGTCGGGAGGGTAGGGATGGGTCCGCGTAAGGTAGGGTAGGGGTAAGCAGTTTTTTAAACAGATTGCGTGTTTACTTCACATGTCTTACTAACCTAAAAGTGACTTGAACAAATAAGTAAACGCCTCATAGGTGTGGAGAAAGGCGGCTGGCTATATTGGGTGAATCTAAAAGTCCGATTTGAGAAGCAAAATGTAATTGAACGTTGATTTCTATTGCCATCGCAACACGTTACTATAAGCTGCATGACATATCTATTATATAGAGTTCATGGCAGGAGCGATATGCTTAGAAAAAAAAGATATTTGTACTCGTTCTTATACCGACTTTTATCCCATCATGTCTGTGAAAGATTTATTTTCTCTGTGAATGGGCTTTACCGAAAAAAAAGCCTTTCACAGAGATGGGTATTAGGGTAGGTAAGAATGATTGATAGGCTTATTCATCCCGTGTGGGACTTTGAATTCGAAGTACTCCCTCCGTCCTGGAAACAAGTTCTTACTTTTCTTATTTGGATGTCCCAAAATAAACTTCCCACTTCCTCATTTAGCAAATTATCTACATCAAAACAGTGCAAAATAGTGTCAAACAGTGCAAAACAGTGTCGAAACAGTGTCAAAACAGTAAAATTCAATCTGGGAACGTGTTTCTGCGATGGAGGGAGTATATCTATAATAAATATAATAAAATATTATAATGGTGAATGAAGGTAAGGGTACTTTTGGCATCAAAAATGTGTTGGTGTAACTATAAGCAAATATATGCTTGTACTTTGAGCTAAAATCAATGTGCTTTAGTTTCTCCATCATTTTTAATACTGGATGACCCCTCCCATTCCGTTAGTTATTCTGTCTATTAGAGTTTTGGATGCCTAATAGACTATTCCGTCAAATAGATGCACAAGCACTATTTTACTATATATTTTACTTTTTTTGTAGCGGCACAAAAAAAAGATGGAATCATTGATGTTCAATAATTCAATTATTATATCCAACAATACCAACACATTTCTTTTTTTTCCTTGCTCTAATTTTTTCATTAGTCGTTAGTTTTTTTTGCTTAACAAATATACCACACAACAAGGTATTATGAGTATAGATGTCTTTTCTCCTTTCTTTCTCAAGCAAGAAATAGAAACAAACCGTCAACACTACTATTTCGATAAAATGTGACCCCTTTTATTAATGGGTTTAAAGCATGAAACTCCATCGTGAATTATAAATTTGGCGTATTACCCCCTGTGCTTTAAAAATGCATCAAACCCCCTTGTGTTATAATTAATCATGTGTCAAACCCCCTCTAAGAACAAATTTCATTTCCAAAAAAATGAAAAATGATTAGTCTTTTTCTATAATTTAGAAATTTTGACAAAGTGACTTGCATATTCAATCATATTATTACAAAAAGTGATTTCAAAATTGTAAAATTTGGTCTTAGAGGGGATTTTGCGCATGATTAATTATAACACAGGGGGGTTTGACGCATTTTTTAAAACACACGGGGTTAATGCGTCTATTTTATATTTCACGAGTGGGTTTGGTGCATGAAACCCTTTTATTAATACTTAAATTGGCTGAATAGGCTAAATATACTTAAATTGATGAAATGTTGACTGTCCGCTGAATTGTCTGAATATGTTGCATTAAAGAAAAATGATATATAAAATACTCCGTATATTTCATAAATTGATTAAGGAAAAAAATTATACTTCGGTATAAAATAACTACAATTGTCTTCTACAGTAACTACATCCGACTCCAATCTTACCTATTATGATTATTGAACAATTGTGTGCAGGAAATCAAAGTTATGTGTTTGGTAAAAAGTTGACTAATTAGGTTGATAAGCTGAAAAACGAGTTACCAATCGGGCTCTTAAATCTTTTTGCGGAAAATAGGTGACCTAATTAGGAAAATCTACCTTATCTGTTACTACCTCCACCCCCTAACATTGGTACAAGAGAAAGTGGTGTGGTAACCAAGAAAAATTAATTGATGTAGCTGATAATAAATTGATAAAGTCAAAATAATAAAATAATGTAATGATTTTGAACCATAGAAATATTATCAAAAAAGGAAAGGGGAGACTTTCTTGGCTAGACGGAGAGAGTATTAAACAATTATTACTAAAACGTTATAATTGCTTTTTATATTAGTAATGCAAATATTTTGAGCTTGTTTTTTAGTCTCTGTTTTTGACTTATCAGACTAATCGAATACTCCGATAACTTTTTATAAAACATGAACCTTTTTTATGACACATTCTAATTTGGCAAAGAAAGAAAAGTAAGATTGACGATACTTTTCTGCTGAATTTGCAGAAAATTACTTCCTCCGTCCCGCTAAGATTGTCCCAGATTCTATTCACTTGATCAACACAAATCATTTTTAATTTCTTACTTTATATATCTAATTTTATCAAATTTGATTTTGGTCATTATGACTTTGTAAAGATTTTGATGTAGTTTCTGAATATGTAATTTTTTTTCTAAAAATAATTTGAGTGCGGACAGTGATCTGTTTGCTTTATCGTCGGTCAAACATCGTAAACCGAATTGTCTCAATCTTAGTGGGACGGATGTAGTACTATTTTAGCTATTTTCACAATATATATGCTTTTAATTCAACACATTTAGACAATTTGATCTGAACTTGATAAAATTTAACAAAACCAATTGATTCAATCAATATCATGTTATCAAAAAGGCTCTTCAAGTCTTGAGCTATACTACAAGTTTTGCGAGCAGTTTTTTGAAGTACAAAGTGAGTAAGAGAAGAGATAGGGTGAAAAGAGAAGGAAGGAGATGTACTCATGGACTCTTCCACAAGCGTGCAAGAGAAGAGCATACTTCTTACTGTCTATCCTTTTCCACTACATTTTCATCGGTCTATAAATGTTTTTATTGAAAATTTATAATGTTTAGTTAAAAAAAATTGTTTCTCATCGTAGTATGCCTTGATTTTGTTCCTAAGCACCAGTGCTTTTCCCATATCAAGTGCTTTTCCCATATCAACTATCCTGTATGAACGAATAACAATACATACTTTGAAAATGATTTCTAATAATATCAACTATTTGAATATATACAACAAAATTAATATGGAGCCACTTTTTGACAAGAAATACAATCATTAAAAACATCAAATAACTTATATCAAACCATCAAATAAATGATATTTGACAATAAGGTCATTTATTTAATATTTTGATACTAATTTTTGGTGAATTGAATTGGATTTTTAGTGAAGTTCCTCTATATCACTTTTGTTATATACTCATTGGGTTGGTATTTTTAAATGTTATCTCCAAAGTATGTATTATTCTTAATTCATTGAAGATAAGTTGCATTATTTAAAGTTATTTTCCCACAATAAAAGTATTTATTTTTTATATTAGTAAACCTTGTACTTTTCTTGTTCTTTATTTAGTGTAACTTTCATTCATATCTCATATATTATCATGTGAAAGTCTTATATTAGATCGAATGTGTACCATCGCTATTTAAATATGTGCTGATATTTGTCGCAATGTTAATGATTTTTTTTTTATGAAATTAGGAAAATAGGGTCTAGCCCTTATATACATGTGCAATTTTTACTGGGAAAATTTGACTTTGTACTCTATTTTCAAACAAGGTCGGTCCTGTCAACTTTTGGGCCTAAAGACGATATACTATTTTGGGCTTATTTTCAAGACTTGCAGTAAATTATACTCACTTAAACTAAAAAATATAGTAAACTATCTAATAAGGATTATGAAATAAAGATGAAATTCACTTTATTCTTAATTAAACTACATATCAACGCAAAAATAACAACACAAATATCACAAAAAACATAACTTAAAAACATTTTTCGCAGAACATTGTGAAGCGAAATCATCAATAATTGATGCATTATCATTTTTGTAAAGATCTAATGCTCAATGCTTAAAATTGCTAATCCATTAAGCTTTTTTGAGACACAATCGATTGTAGAAAATCAAGATGGGGTTTGGGAGTTGGGAGACACGGGCTACCCAAGACAATAATATAAATTGGTAATTTTAATTAAATAGAATAAAAAAGCTTTAAAGGCGAAAAAATATAGGAAGACGTGCTTTTATTGGTTAACAACAAATGTCTTGACCTACGAAATTAAATGTATACTCTTTTTTAACCTTGTTTAAGGCTCTAAGTGGCTCCGATCAAGGCTTTTTACTTATGCTTTAAAAAATTTAAATTGTCAACAAATATTAAACATTGGGTATTAATTGACTTTATAAACAAAAAGAAACTTACTGACATTAGATATAAAGAAAAAAATTTGGGCCTAATTTTCTTTCTATTTTTTTCTGTGCCTAGGGTGGTCGCCCCTACTGCCCTCCTCCTAGGGCCGGCCCTGTTTTCAAACTCAGGTATGCACCCCATTTCACAATAAAATCATTTGACTTTGTACCTTAATCTTTCACATGTTTTCGGTTGATGTGGCTCACACATTAGTGATTGTGAAAATGGGGTGCAAAGTCCAATATAATCCAAAATATGGAGTGCAAATTCAAATTCCCCCTTTATTTTATTTTTGAATCCTCTATTTTTAAGTTGATACAAATGATAGCTTGTCAAATAGTAAAAGTAATTATATCGAATCAACGTATATAATGTACATATTTTCAAGAAAAAGTACCATTGAGCATTTTATTCGACCGCGCAACGCGCGTGTATAAAACTAGTACTTAGTAATACAAACCAAAGTTAGGGTATTATTATGGAGTATTATTTTATCATCTAGTGTAATTCTTTATTGTAATTATTAAACCTATTATTATGGAGTCTTATTTTATCAACCAACTTCTTTATTCATGTTTTTTGTATAGTAAATAGACGGGAGAATTTGACTTTGCACCCCACATTTGGGATGAAATTGGACTTTGCACCCTATTTTAAAAAAACTTTGATTTTGCACCCCATTTCACTTCAAAATCCTTTGACTTTGCACTCCATTTTGAACTTTTCCTTCACAAATGTTAAATGATAGGGTACAAAGTCAAATGTTTTTTAAAATGTGGTGCAATGTCCAATATCACCCAAAAAGTGAGGTGCAAAGTCAAATTCTCTCTAAATAAACCTGTAAAAATTTTTCGTGAAAGGAAAAATCGCTTATATTAATATCATTAGTATCAGATCGTTACAACAAATTCAAAAAGACCAACACTGACAACAACTATCTGTAATCAATTAGCACTATCAAACATACGACTAGATTAGAAACGATCACCACTAAAAGAGCAATATGAATTGCTAACCACCAAACAGGCGTAACATGTTAATCAATGGCCATGTAGATGCTTCTAATGACCTAATGTCTAGCAGAATTGTCAATCCTTATTGTAGACCTAAAACTAAAGCCATCAACAAAAAATAGAACAACATAAACAAACTTAACACAAAAGTAAGACCATAAAAAATAAAATACTCCAAGCTTCTTTTTTCCAGTATTCTTGAAGTATCACCTTCCAAATGCTAGCACATTGGTCGCTCCAGAGTGTCGGTTCAGGAGGGGGGCGGACCACTGATCTGTCTTCTCCCTTGCTTAGACCTCGAACCAGAAATTGCCAGATGATTTTCCAATCGAAGGTATCAATTACAGACCTCTAGATTTGATCTATATCAGCACATCCAGAAGCATCAACCATAGAGAACCAGACCATGGAGAGTCATAGCGTGGTAATGTCCGCCCTCCCACTATCACTCCAAATCATTCGCTGAACAAGAAATGACGCAAGGCGCATGCCGGAAAGACAAATCCTAGACGAAAGATGCACATCTAATTAGTCATCATAATTAATATGAAAAACTTCAAGAATATAGATGTGAAGGTGATGAGGCGGAAGATGAATTGGGTTCAACGAACTCTAAAGCTGCATCGGCGGCAATAAACCTGTAAACCTATTATTTGTGCTTTTGAAAAATTTATTTCTATTGAAATATAAGAAAAGAGTTCCCCTAAAATATTACTAATAAAAAGATGTTATGAATAAAAATATAACTTGGTAACTATTAGTGATGTAATTATGTTCAAAGTTACATCCCAGTGACTACATGTGAAGTTACTGTGATGTAACTTTGAATGCAATTATAGTAAATAATAGTTATCAAGTCACATTGGTGTCCATCACTTTTCTAGAATTAATATTAGTTGAATTGTTTTTATATAAAGGTGTAATTTTGTATGTAATGTAATGTAATACTCCGTATTACATTTACATACAAAATAATTGTAGAAAAATTAAAATAATAGTAAAAAACTAAAACACATTTTCACGTCTAAACCTATTTAGGCTTTAAAGGCTTTGAGCTTGGTTGTAACGTAGGGTCACGCCTTACGTCTATTAGAACATTGACGCATCATGAGGCGCTCCAAGATCACGGAACTGGTTCCGTAGATGTCAGAAATGGGGGGATAAATGAAAAGTCTAGAAACAGTAAAGAAAATAAAAGACTATCTAAAAAATTTAATAAGAACACGTTTGGTAACACTGAAATTGGTTGAATCGACTGATTCTGTTAAAATTTATGAAATTCTGGTTGAGTGGCTGGATCATTAGCTGATTCTGTTGATTTATGAGGAAAACTTTTAAAATATTTGTTATTAATAGAATGAAGAAAAAATTATACGAAAAATAGTTAAAATGACAATCTACACCAGTTTCAGCCAATACAATAAGAAAAGCAACGTCAACCTTACTTTTTCTTATTACCCAGTATTACACAATTCAACACGCAAAATCAAAAGTTACATGTTTGATGAAAAAATTGGCCAATAAACTTTATAAGTCGAAAAACATGATTATCACGCTCTAAAAATAATGTAAATTGATAATTACATAAAATGAAGAGCTTATCTAACTATCTAAGGGAGATGAAAAGGTGACCTAGGAGTTAACTCAAATAAGCCCTCGAACTATATGCGATTTTGCAATAAGGCCCCTAAACTGGAAGAATTACAAATACACCCATCAACTAATTGAAAATCAAGCAATCATGTCCTTTTTTACCCGCTGGTGTCGGTAGTTTCTCATCTCCTTACATGCACCTGTAAGTAAAAAAGGACCTGATTACTTGATTTTCAATGACTTGAGGGGCGTATTTGTAATTCTTCCGGTTCAGGGCCTCATTGCAAATACACAAATAGTTCGAGGGTTTGACTAAAGTTATACTACCTCCGTCCCAATTTACTTAGCCAAACTTGACTTTTCAAGTCAACGGCGTCTAACTTTGACCAATTATTTTAACTAATATATTTATGCAAAATTTAATAATTTTATACTTTTATGATAGTATTTTTAACAAAGAACATTTTCATATCAATTTCATATTATCAATACTTTCTCTATATACACATATAATTGGTCAAAGTTAGACGCCGTTGACTTGAAAAGTCAAGTTTGGCTAAGTAAATTGGGACGGAGGGAGCATGAAGTACTTATGTTTGCGGTTGTTGACTTGTTGGCGTTGTTGCCTGTATATTCCCTATATAAAATTCGGATCTGGAAACGTATATTCTTGTAAAGACTGAAGAAGTTCTGGTGAATGGAGACGACCGCGGAGCTCCCATGGGACCTAATCGTGCAGATTCTTCGCCGGTTACCTGTGAAAGATCTGCTGCGCTACATGTGCGTATCGAAGTCATGGTGCTCCCTGATCAACGGCCTTGATTTCATCAATCTGCACCTCAAACACATTCCGGAATCTCCTTCCCAGTTGGGGTTCGTGTCCGGAGACGACAACAATCTCTGCTGGACTGCTTCGAATGATCTCGACTCTTTCGTTCGACTCACTTGCCCAATAGACTTAGGAACTGGGGTCAGCGTTCTCGGAAGCTGCAATGGATTGCTTGCTATTATGAACCCCGATTCGGATATGGCGATTTGGAACCCTTTCATTCGAAGGTACATCACTTTACCCATCTCTGATCATTTCCATTCTATTCCCGAGCATGAAATCCATGTTTTTCTCACCGGATTTGGACACGACCCGGTCACTGACGACTATAAGTTGATGATATTAATCGACCCTCATGAGCGTTTAACTGATACTATTCACGGCGAGGTCAAGATTTATAGTGTAAATGGCAAATCGTGGAAAAAAATTGATGATTTCCCAAAACACTTTGATTACCATTCTTTTAATGGTGTCCTTTGTGGCAATGCTTTGCACTGGTTGGTAAATTCAAGGCGTGATAATTCTTACTTGATTTTGGCCTTTGATCTTGTGACTGAAACTGCCCGGGAGATTCAGCTGCCTCTAAAGCATTGTCCTTGTCTGCAGCTTGTGAATCTAGAAGGCTCACTTTGTGCTGTAATCTATAATGTTAGATTTTCATATTTTGAGGTGTGGGAGATGAAGGAATATGGGATCAAGGAGTCTTGGGCTATGTTGTCTCCTCTTCCAACTCCCCCCTTGTTAGAATTCCCGTTTTTCAAGAATGGTGATCATGTTTTGTTTCATAACTGTGAAACCCTCTTCCTCTATGATATCAAAACAAAGGTTTCGAACAAAAGGGAGGTCGCAGGTTCCGATTTTCCCAGAATTTGTCACGCCCGTGTTTGGGTTTGTGTTAAGAGCCTGGTGGGACTTCATTTTAGTGAAAGTACTTCAAATGGGAAGGAGCACGCTGCTACACACCGAGATGATTTCCTAAGCTAGGGATTTAAATTGGGTTTAAAAGGTCGAGCAGAAAAGTTAGTAGCAAGACAGCAGAAGCTCTCATTTTGGTTACAGGAATCGAGTTTTGTGGGATATTCAGACATGGATTCATGATGAAATTCGAAAATTTTGCTGATGATAGTGATTTGTCTCTGACATTAGTTTATAGTTTATGTTTCCCGGATGACTCTGTAATCAGTGTTGCTTACATAATTGTTATCTATATTTTGTGGATTTGACTTTGGATATTCAAACATAATTTGACTTTGGATTCTATTTTCGGAGTGATATATGGATTTGTACTTTATTTCCAAAATCATTAATGTTTGCATCCAAAATCATTAGTTTTGGAGTGAGTCCGGTTCTGTTTTGACATAAAATCAAATGTCGAACCCAAAGTGAAAAGTTTGGTTCAATTTTATCTTTCAAAATGTGAAACCAGGGTTTCTTTGGTTCGTTTTATTTCAGTTCGATTTATTTTATTTGAGTACATGAGTTCAGTTTTCGCGGTTTGATTTTTATCCAAAGCCTAATCTTTACATTTAATATAATATAAAGTAGCAAAGTTACTACAACTTTTGGACTTTTGGAGGGAAAATTCTCGCTCAAATAAAGGGCATATACTCTTTAAAAAATGCTACTGAAATAGAAATTTAAAAAAAAATGACTAAAAGTAGTAATATATAGTGTCATATTCTTAGGTATAAAAATTGTACAAAAGTTATTATGACTAAAGTTACTACGGAGTACTATATTCACTAAAGTTACTATCATGTATGTTTAATTTTAATCATAAATATGTAACTTTTTTCTTCTTATTTTGTTCAATTATACACTACTATAGTGTTTAAGATCAGAAGTTGTGAATAGAGTGACTTTCACAACTTATGGATGTATGGTAGGATTAGTGGTGGACCCGGTTCTCGGGTCCGGGTCCGGTTCGGGCACCGAACTGGTGGGGGTGGCGGGTCCGGGCTCGGGCCTAACGGTCCAATTTTTTTTTTTTTTAAAAATTCCTTTTAAATTAAAAAAGCCTTTTGAGCACTTGACCCACTTCCCAAACGGCTATATAGCCGTTGGGTGGGTACCGGGGGGTCTCTAGGTGTGAAATCCGGAGTTTATAGCATGCCTTAAAACATCCTCAATATCAGCACAAGCATGAAAACTATGTGTATTAGTTTTTAAATTCCTTCTTTTGGCCCGTAAGTTCGGTGAAATGCTTAGATGAAATGTACCTGACTTTGCTTAAATAGTTGATTCCGTAAAGTTGTACCTGATTTAGTAAAACCATTATAACCAGTGCAGCTGTGCAGAAGATATGCATTGGTGAATGGTGACATTATGATTAAAATGCTGTTGCGTCCTTCACTGCTGAAGTCTTGATAATCCTTCAAATGATGGCTTACATATGTTCTCTTCTCAAGTTATATGACATAGATGGAAAGTACAATGATTGAAAACTCTTCTCCAACAAAACCTAAATGGAGGAAAGTTGCTTATGGGGGGATGCAACCTGGTTTTGATGACAATCATACAGATGAATCTTTCCTAGAAGATATGATTATGAACGCCAATGTGGTCAAAAGAGACTTGTTAAAGGTGATCCTTGATTCAGTTTCCATTTCTCAGTATATTTCCACTGTTTGTCTTGTGGTTTTGGTTTGGACCTATACACTCCGATCTACCTTGAATGAAAATTCACTTTTAGTTCTAAATGTTAGCCTTCTTGGGTTGGGTTTTTTCATTCTTCTCTTGACTGCAGACTCAATCTCCTTTAATATTCTTCTCAGTTATACCCTCAAGATTTCATTTTTCATGACTGGGTGGTACATGTTGTCTCCTATCTTCCATACACTCACCCGATCCATAGCCTCAGATTCTATATGGGCACTAACAGCTTGTCTCCTCATTATAAACCTCTTCCTGCATAATTACTCGGGATCAACCGTAAAAGCTCCTGGAAGTCGAGAAAACCCAACCCTTATGAGCAACATCTCTTTGAATGATTCTATAGTGGCTTCACTTCTAATTGCCTCTCGCCTTCCATCAAGGCTTCAGGTATTTGCCATTGTGTTGTTCTCCTTGCAAGTTTTTCTATTTGCCCCATTTGTCACCTACTGTGTGAAGAAGTTCTCATTCAAATTGCACCTTTTTCTCTCTTTCGGGTTAATGGTCTTGTCCTTAGTTCTCCTTTACTGGTTACACACACTGCTCTTTATTTTGTTGTTGGCTGTGTTTGTCTTTGTCAATTTGGTCTGCCCTTATTGGCTGATACGACTTCAAGAGTACAAGTTTGAGATTAACGGTCCCTGGGATGAGGCCAAGCTCTGTTTTGCCATCACAGAATGAACACCAAAGACTATATATAATGTTGTGATGGTGATGTTATCAAGAATGGAAAAATGTAAGGGGTATTTTGCATGAAGATCTGATATACAGATTGGAGATACCCTTTAAGCAGTCTCTTAACTATATAAGATTGCAGAGGGAAAGGGTATGATTTGGCTCTGAGTCCCAGTGATAAAGTATGAGTCAATATTGTACAATCATGATGCTCGACATAGACGCAGAGATGTTTACAAATACCGCACAAAGTATAATTTGATACCGATTAAGTTGCAAAAGCTAATATCATGAATTAGTTACTTCGTATAATGCATCACTCTCTAGAAATACACGGATTGTTTTTTAAATTATGTTTAAAAACAGTCCATTAATGTGTGTGATCAAATAAAAACTCATCTATAGCGTCAAATACAAGAATACAAAAATACATTCATCATCCATTCAGTGAAATTGTCTATATATAATGATTTAGGTGAAATATAGTAACAAAAGACATACTAGTACATATATAAATTTAAACGTGAGAACTTCAATGAGCTGGACTTGTGCGAATTTGGGTTCAATTCTCAGTAGGAGTGGAGTCAAAACCTTTCAAGTAAAATAAGTTCATGTTATGATTCTATTTTGGAGGAATTGGTTCGAACACGGAACAGAACAAGTGGTTAATTATTTCACTCAACCTATTTGATCTGGTCTGATGTCAGAACTGGAAATTGTTTGCCCATACTGCCATACATCAAATGGATTTAAAACAATGATGGAGATCAATCATCCTTCAGCGTATGCAGTATGATTTTTATTTTAAAAGAGGCCTGCTTCCCAAAAGTAGGAGTCTTATTATTCACTATATCTAGTGGTTGACCCGGTTCGGGCCGCCCGGCCCGAGACCGTCCCGGCCCGTTACTGTGCGGGCCCAGAACCGGCCCGGTTCTCGGGTCCGGTTCGGGCACCGAACCGGTGGGGGTGACGGGTCCGGGCTCGGGTGTGTAGTTTTTGGCGGCCTGGTCCGGCCGGGTCGGGCCCGGGCCTAACGGTCCAATTTTTATTTTTTATTTTTTTTCCTTTTAAATTAAAAAAGCCTTTTGAGCACTTGGGGGGTAGGGGGTGGGGTGGGGGGGTGGGGGTTAAAAAAAACTATAAATACTCCTAATTTTAAACATTTTTTTACACCTCTTCTCCAACTCTTCCTAAATCCTACTCTCTACTCATCTCCATATTCATCTTCTCAAATTCTCTTATTCTCCATTATATTTTATTTTATTATTTAATACTTATACAATTATTATATCTACTTATATATTAATTATCTACTTATAAATACATATAGAAATAATTACATAAATATGACTAAAATAAAGACGAATTACAAAAATATGATTAGTTACTAGAGTAGTAATGAAATCATATTAATTCATGTTCAAGTTTTGAACTTAAGTTACCACAACACTACGTTGTAGTAATGAATAGTCATATTTATGTAAGTAAGTTTTATTTTAGTAATATTCTTGTAAAAAACCCATACATATACTATATTACTTATATTTCTTATCTACTTAATCTCTACTTATATCTCTTAATACATACATACATACTATATCTACTTAATATATAGGGAAAATGGAAATTAATAATCCAACCTTTTAGCGGTCTTCTTTCAATAATCCCACCTTTTGATTATTCATGAATAATCCAACTTTTGCACCCCATCTTCATTTGTTGGTCCCTTATCGGTTAATGACTTGCTATTCCAAGTTATTTTCTTATCTTTGCAAAATATTATCTTTGTGAAAGATGAGATTTATGATATAATGATTTGCAAAGATAAGAAAATAGCTTGGAATAGCAGGTCATCAACCGGTCAGGGACCAGTGAATGAAGATGAGGTGCAAAGGTTGGATTATTCATGAATAATCAAAAAGTGGGATTATTGAAAGAAGACCGCTAAAAGGTTGGATTATTAGTTTCCATTTTCCCTAATATATATATATACTTTATATATTAAAGTATTAAATATACTTTATAAACTATTACTATATACTTAATACATAATAATATCTACTTCTCTACTTATATTTCATATATACTTATTTTCTTATTCTCCTATCTCCAATTCTCCATTATACTCTAATATTTAATTCTTATACAATTATTATATCCACTTAATAGCTAATACATACATTCTACATCTACTTAATATATAGTTTATATATTAAAGTATAAAATATAAGTGTATTACTCATCTTATAGTGGTATACTTATATATTATATACTATAAACATTATATTATATATTAGTTACTATAACTAGTATTATACTAGTTAATTAGTTAATTAGTATTCTTGTTACATTTTTCATTATACTAGTTAATTAGTTAATTAGTATTCTTGTTACACATTTCATTATACTAGTTAATTAGTTAATTAGTTAATTAGTATTCTTGTTACATTTTTCATTATACTAGTTAATTAGTTCATTAGCATTCTTGTTACATTTTTCATTATACTAGTTAATTAGTTCATTAGCATTCTTGTTACATTTTTCATTATACTAGTTAATTAGTTCATTGGCATTCTTGTTACATTTTTCATTATACTAGTTAATTAGTTAATTAGTATTCTTGTTACATTTTTCATTATACTAGTTAATTAGTTAATTAGTATTCTTGTTACATTTTTCATTATACTAGTTAATTAGTTTATTAACATTCTTGTTACATTTTTCATTATACTAGTTAATTAGTTCATTAGCATTCTTGTCACATTTTTCATTATACTAGTTAATTAGTTCATTAGTATTCTTTTTACATTTTTCATTAAACTAGTTAATTAGTTCATTAGCATTTTTGTTACATTTTTCATTATACTAGTTAATTAGTTCACTAGTATTCCCATTAATTGCTAAAACAACTCTACTTCAAAAAACTAGTTAATTGTCATTATAGTTAAAGTCACATTATAATATTTTCAATTTATATTTGAACGAAAAAATAGTAGTTCAATCATTTAATTAAAGTACTTAACATTTTATTTAAGTAGTTTTTACTAAATTAAAGTACTTGAAAAGTTGCTATAATTTTAATTTTAGAGTCACACATTAATTCTACTTTGCACTAAATTAGTTTGAAGTATTAATTAAAATAGTTTTAATTAGTTGCATTAGTTTTCTATTCATTATTATATTTGTTGCGAATTAATATTTGTTACATTTTTAAGATGGAAGGTGGTAGATATTCGGTTGATTTGGGTAACCTCCAACGCAATCGAAGGAACGAGATTGGGAGGAAGAAATCCCGCAAAGGTAAAGAACTTGCCGGCTCTTCATCTCAAAGCCAAGATGATTTTGAAAAGGGTTACCAAAGGCGAGATGGAGATGCGATGTCCGAAACTTTTTAATGCAACTGAAACTTTTAGTCATGTTTGTAAACCTACCGCAAACCAATTTATTCGTGAAGTTGTTAATCTCGCCGGTGCTTTTACAGAATTTGAGAATGCCGTTTTCGTGAGTTATTTTTGTGATTATATGAAGGAAAAGTTTTTAAAATATTATGCGCATATTCCCCATATTTATGGTATTGCATTTATTCTCGATCCTCGTTTTAGACTTGCTAATTTGGAAGATTGTTTCAACTTCTATTATCTTGCGTTTTTTGGTGAATTTCCAATGTATGACGAGAACCCCATAGATCCGAAAACGGAATACAACGAGGTTAGTGCTTTATTTTATGCCTTATTTAATGAGTTTCGTGCACAATATATCAATGCTCCCCCTCCCCCGTCACGAACATCTTCATCTAAAGGAAAATCGATTTTTAAATCTGCATTTGGCAATCTTATGAAAAAAACTAAAACAACTCACGTCACTGAACAAAGCGCATTGAATGAGATTACTTTGTATTTAACATATGAAGTTGATTTTGAAGAAAACGATGACTTTGACGTTCTAGACTGGTGGAAGTCAAAAGAAAGAACGTTCCCGATTTTAGCACGGATGGCTAAGCAAGTACTATCAATGCCGGTTTCAACAGTTGCTGTGGAACAAAAATTTAGTTCGGCCGGCAACGTCCTAACGGCATCTAGATCGAGTTTGAGCGCGGAGTCTCTTGAGTTGCTTATATGCTACCATGATTGGTTGAAGGCCGCACATAGAACTCAAGAAATGAGCATCACCCCCTCCCAAGATTTTATGGATGACTCAACAACCGATGGTGGCTCTACCTATGCCGGAGATTCCGATTGATTAGTATTTTAGAATTTATTATAAAATGTATTTTGTAGCACTTGTCAAATTAATTTATACTTGTACTTCATATTTCAAAATTGTAAACTTGTACTTCATATTTCAAAATTGTAAATTTGTAGTTGTACATCAAATTAATTTGTAAACTTGTACTTCATATTTCAAATAAATATGCGTTCATTTTTTCATATGTAGCACTTCTCAAATTAATTAATTGGTTACAAACTTACGACTTACTTAAATCAAAGAGAAAACTCTCAGATAGGCCCTCGTACTTTAACAAATTTCTCAATTAAGCCCTCGCACTTAGTAATCACTCAATGAAGTCCATCAACTAACCAAAATTGCGCAATCAGGCTTTTTAGCCGGTGGGATGCCGGTTTGCCTGTTACCCGCTGAGCTGGACGCCCACGTGTCCCTCCCTTACCCGGCCTTTTAATTGATGTGGCTAAACCACTTATAAACTAACTAACTAAAGCCTAAATCTTAAAAGCTTTACTAACCTTCTAATTCAGACCTAGCCTTCGTCATATTCACAAAACTAACGAAGTCATGATGCAGATGGTTAGAGGAGATATATACTTAGGTCGTGCGTGTTCAAGCAAAGTGTTATGAAGCGCTGTTAGGGTCGTTGTTCAAAGGCGCAAGTTGCTGCGAAGTACTGCGAAGTCCAGTAAGGTACCTTCTTCTACCTACCCTGTTAATATTTCGATTTTGGTAGTAATTCTGCTATGCGATTTGTTCTGCACTTTCAAAGACTTGCCTTATTATGTGTGTTGTGACTAATGTTCGGACATATTGTCATGATACAACCCCAATGCTGACCCTTTAAGTACTTCAATTTTGTGCACTTGGAGAACTGAAGTTTGTGACTTTGTGTAATTAAAGCTGACACTTTAAGTAGCTGACCCTTTGACACATTTTGTACTTTAACTAATGGCCTATGCTTTAGTTAGATGTCATGCTTTAATGTGTTGGTGTTATATTTCTAGAATGTAGAATGTGTGAAGTTAAATGATGTTGTTATGTTGTTATATTTGTAGAATGTTTGACACAGTTGAACTACTACTACACCATGGGGGGCAATTCAACTGTGATGGTCACGACATGTATGTTGGAGGGGTAGTTGAATGCATATCTGCAGATCCTGATGTCATAAGCTATCCCCATTTGAAGAAGTTCTTAGAAGGTAAAAGCAATGCCTCCATTAGAGGTATATACTTCAAAACACCAAGCTGCAATATGAACTCCTTACAAGAGCTGTTTGATGATCAGACTGCACTAAAGCTAATACAATTAGCAGTAAGTTGTGGAAAGTGTGAGATCTATGTAGACCATGCAAACGAACAACTACACATCCAAGAAGATGAACCAAATGCTATAACAGAAGATGTAGGTGAGGCAGAAGGTGATGAAGTAGACAATGATGTTGAGGCTGAAGTTAATGATGATACTGATGTTGGGAGTGATGCCCCAGGAGATGAAAGTGAGGTGGAAGAAGTACATGCTAGTTCAGATTCTGAAGCAGACAATGAGGATGAAGAAGAAGAGGTCCTACATGATGTGGTAGTCATGAACAATAATACCACACAAATGACAGAAAATGATCAAGTAATGGAACATATCCTAAGGCATGAGCATGGGGATGACAATGAAACTGAAGCAGACAAGGATGAAGAACAAAAAGATATGAATCTACATGATGTGAATATTCAGAACAAAAATTCCAAAGAACAGGTTGATGATAATGTTAAAGATATGGAAGAAGAAGGTGATGATGAGGATGACACTACTGAATATGACTCTTCTAACCCACCTAGCCTGCATTCAGATGATGAAGAAGAAATGAAGTCCAAAAGGTCAGTCCATGGGAATGGTTGTTATAACCCCGAGTCAGATCCTCCCCATTTTAAGGGTGGGCATGCTGTTTGAGGATGGTAAGCAATATAAAAATGCTATGGTGAGATATGCTGTGTATCACAAGAGAGACATAGTCTTTGTTAAGAATGAGCCATTGAGAGTCAGACTGAAGTGTGCCATCACTTGCCCTTTTGCAAGTACTGCTTCATGGGAAGACAGGTTAAAATGCTTTCAATTGAAAGTGTGGGACTCAACGCATCTGTGTAACCTCAAATTCAAGCTTAGAATAGTCAGCCAGAGTTGGATTGCTGATACCTATGAGGAAAAGTTGGCAGAAAAACCATCCATGACTGCTGCAGAGCTTAAGAACTTGCTTAAGGATGAACATAAACTCAGTGTGTCCATTAGTATGGCTTCAAGAGCATTAAAAATAATGCAGGACAAAACACAATCTGCTTTTAAGGACCAGTTCAGGAGAATCAGAAACTATGCTGAAGAAGTTTTGAGATCAATTCCTGGTAATACAGTAGTCATTAAAACTGATAGACTTGTTCCTGATGCTCCTATGGTCTTTCAGAGGATTTATATGTGCCTTGGACCAGTAAAGAAGGGATTTTTGGAAGGGTGTAGAAAGGTTATTGGCTTGGATGGTTGTTTTTTAAAAGGGCAGTTGAAGGGGGAGATTTTAAGTGCAGTGGGAAGAGATGCGAATAATCAAATGTACCCCATTGCTTGGGCAGTAGTAGAGATTGAGAATACTTCATCATGGACCTGGTTTTTAGAGCATCTGAGGGAAGACCTGCAGATGAACAACCCTGGTGATTGGACCATTATAAGTGATCAACAAAAAGTAAGCTTTTTAATAATACAATGTTACTCATGTTTATAAATTTTTGCTCAATTCATCATATTTATTAACATTTACATTTGTATTTTTTGCTGTAGGGACTGGCACATGTTATTGCAAATGTACTTCCAGGTTCTGAGCACAGGAATTGTGCTAGGCATATACATGCGAACTGGGCCAAAAATCACAGAGGATTGGTGCTGAAGAGACTGTTCTGGCAATGTGCAAAGGCCACTTCTGAAGGGCATTTACAGGCTGCTTTAAGTGAACTAGACAAGCTTGACCCTCAAGCTGGTACAGACTTGCGCAAGAATCCTTTCAAACTGTGGTGCAAAGCTTATTTCAGGACTGGGGTCAAGTGTGATGTTGTAGACAACAACTTATCAGAGGCTTTTAACAGTACCCTAGTCCTCCTAAGAGACAAACCCCTTATCCCAATGCTTGAGGGCATGAGAGTGGCCATGATGAAGAGAATTGCTAAAAAAAGAAAATATGTCAAGAAGTGGCCAGGTGATGGGATCTATGGGGATGATGGATATGAGATTAAAAAGGGCAGATTTCAATACAATGTAAGCCTCAACAAAAGGACCTGCGCTTGCAGAAGATGGGATCTATGTGGAATTCCTTGTGCACATGCCATTTGTGCCATTCTAGATAAAGGTGAAGAGCCTGAAAGCTATGTGGACTCATGGTACTCCAAGGAACTGTATGAAAAGACTTACTCATACACTCTGCAACCAATAAATGGAGAAATAATGTGGCCAAGAACCCAGCATGAAGATATTCATCCGCCCATACCAAAGAAAATGAGTGGGCGCCCTAAGAAGAAAAGAGTGAGGGAAGAGAGTGAACCGCGTGCAGCATCAGGGACCCGCCTACCAAGAAAAGGAAGGATCATGAAATGCTCTGTATGTGGTGTGGATAGCCACAATAAGAAATCTTGTTCACAAAGGCAAACACCCAACACAGAAGAAACTGGCACACAAGAAAGGCAAGAGGAAAATAGGAATGCTGAAACTAGAAGAGGTCAAAGGGGTAGAACAAAAAGGGGAGGAAGAGGAGGTGTTCAAAGGGGTAGAGGTGACATGGGGAGTGCTGAAACTGGGCTAGGTGATCATGTGGGTAGTGTTGGAACTGGGACAGAGGAGGGGGGCAGTATTCATAGGGGAGGAGGAAAGAGGGGGGGAGGAAAAAAGGGAGGAAGCAAAAGGGGGGGAGGTAAGAGGGGGGGTATTCAAAGGGGATTTGGAGTTTATTTTGATTCATCCACAGGGATGACCATTTTGGAAGTAAGTTTATCCCATCATTATTTGAAGTCTAATCTTTACATATTCAAGTGTGTAATGTATCATTTGTTTTGGTGCCTAAATGCAGCCTGGACAAATAGGAGAAACAGTTGTAACAGGCTACCATGGAGATGGAGAAGAGGGAGGTCAATGAAGTGATAGAGCCAGAAATTTGGAAGTTTAGATTAGATGTGATGTAATCTTAATGTGTAATAGTCCAAAGTTTTTTGCTGTGTCGTCTGCATGTGGGCAGTAATTAATGACACGTAATATGAACTAGTTTCAGTACTGCTGGTCTTGTAAAGTGTCCAAGTATGGTTTTGAGGTGTATGACTCACTCAGTTAATGTTTTTTGCATCACAATGGTAGCAAACATTGTCATGGAATGTATTCATCTTGTGGTTGTTACCAACCATGCTGATGGAATGTAATGATGTTGTTCTATGTATTTCACTTTTTATGTTTTGTTATACTTCAAATGTGTGCAAGTAAGGTATGATGGTACCAACTAAATGTATAGTTTGAAGTGTATTGGTAATGGTTACCTGAATTATGAGGGTTATGGTCTTTTTGGTTCTTTTTGGTACATTGAACGTATAATGACCAAATATAGGTCACTCCTAACAGGAAATGGAACCTCAGAATGCCAATTTACTGAGCTGCATGTCAACCAATTCCTACACTGATTTCACTCCAAAGATTAGTGACCAATTATTTCAAACCCAATGGTTTTCCTGTTAAGGACTCATACAATGACAACCTTTCACTTAATTGTGCCTTATGTTTACCCAAGTTTACATCCATCAGTGGGAATAGCATTACTGTGTGAATGAATGTCATGAATGTGCCAATGCAAACAAGGTCAGACTCATTCAATCAGAATAGCTGCATTAAGATGAATGAATTACATTGTGAAAGTAGGAAGTCAGAAGAAGGAAGTTCAGATTCATTAATTCAACAAACGATGTGGCAATACAACCCATTCAAAGCAATTGACATAACAACCCATTACAAGATACATAACTAAGAACATAAATAACAGCTCACAGGCCTAATACAATTATCACTACTGCCATCACAGAGTACGGTTACATCCTCAAATACATACTCCATACTAAACCCAGAAGTACAATCATAGCTAAGCCATACAACTTTCTACTCTTTTTGTTAACCCTTGCTTCATTGTCAATCACAGTTTTCACAGACCCAAGCTCAGTCTGTACATGTGACATCTGCCTCGACAGTGCTTCAACCAATTTCTTCAATTCTTCTACGCTTTCACTCTTGTCTTCAGCCCTCACAATTTCCATCTTATGTGTAGGAGTAATTTCTTTGATTCCGAAGTCTTCCTTCCATAAGAAAAAACCGCAGCTCCCTACCTGAATTATATCACATTCGCAACCAATGAACAAGGAAAAACAGTGTCAATCAAAACCACACACCCGAATCATACACTTACCTTCCACTTTTGACACCCATAGAAAGTTCTCCCACTCTCTCGTCCAATGCATAGAGGAGCTTTCAATCCACACCAACAATAAACAGCAGGCTCGTAGTCCATAGTGCGGCTTCGTTCTTTGACAACCGTTGCTGACGATGAAGACGACATACTTGCGAACCAGATACACGCTCGAACGAAGGAGGGGAAAGAGGGAAGGCTAGGTCTGAGCTTTAGTTTTTTTTAAGTTTTAAAGGCCACATCATTTAGGCTTTTAAGCTTTTAAAATTTTAACCTTTTAAGATTTAGGCTTTAGTTAGTTAGTTTATAAGTGGTTTAGCCACATCAATTAAAAGGCCGGGTAAGGGAGGGACACGTGGGCGTCCAGCTCAGCGGGTAACAGGCAAACCGGCATCCCACCGGCTAAAAAGCCTGATTGCGCAATTTTGGTTAGTTGATGGACTTCATTGAGTGATTACTAAGTGCGAGGGCTTAATTGAGAAATTTGTTAAAGTACGAGGGCCTATCTGAGAGTTTTCTCTAAATCAAACCATTTTTCTAAGTACAAATAGCTTTACTTAATTCATTAAATTAATTAACTTATTTTACAATATGTATAACTTTAAAAAAAATTGTTTTTTTTTTCAAACAAAACCTCCCAAACGGCTATATAGCCGTTGGGGCTTTGGGTGGGGGGCAGGGGGGTCCCGGTGGTGGTGGTGTGGGGAGTGGGGTTCAAAAACATCTATAAATACATCTATTTTCTAACATTTTTCTACACATCTTCTCCAACTCTTCCCCATCTTCATCTTCTCTTATTATCCTACATTCCTACTTATACATATACCATTTTAAAGATGGAAAGTACATCTTCCCTTATGCAAAACAATTTTGATAAGTGGAAGGACCCGAAGACCGGACTGTGGTGGGCAACTTGCAAGTGGTGCAAGAAAGAGTGTTGCTTGGGGCGTTCACACGGATACAGGATGCCAATAAAACATATGAAGTCCTGTGACAAAGGGAAAACAACAACCAACGGTGGCGGAAATCCCAATTGATATTTATAAGAAAATGTATTTCGTATTGTTATTTTTTTCTCAATTCTCAAATGTAGTTCCTATTTCAAATAAATGCACTTGAACTTTGTTTTTAATAGGAATTTGTATAATTATTTAAAAAAAATATATATAATGAACCGGCCCGGCCCGGCCCAGCGGGTGGCCCGGCCCGAACCGGAACCGGCCATAGCCTGGGCCGGTCCCGGGCCAACCTATACCAGACCCGAGGCCTGACCGGGCCTTGGCCCGGCCCGGGTCCATCACTAGGTAGGATGAAGCATTTATTGTTTAGTACTCCTTCCGTCTCTTAAAACTTTGTCAATTTTCCTTTGTTGAACGTCTCACTAACTTTGTCACTTTACTAAGTAAAAAATTTGTGGTTCAAATTAATTTTTCTGCACAAATCTTAATCATACAATTTTTATTTATTAAGTTCTGTGTTAGTCAAAGTGTCAAACTTGATAAAGTTTTAAAGGACATAGGAATTCCTATTTAATACATTTATTGCCTAGAAATCGTTAGGTTAACAAATACTTCGTATTAGATTCTGGTCTAAGAAATTAATTTAGAAATTATACATGGGAGGAATCTTTAACAACCCAATGAGTACATCACAAATGATATACTACGTACCATATACCGAGTATGATAATATGAGAACAAATTCCAACCGTGCTATATACAAGAAGTTTATGCAACGAACTAAATATCAAATAGTGTAAATATGCAACTTTATGACCTTTTTAGATGTACTTTCTGTGAAATATAAAGTAAAGATGAAAACTAAAACACATCTTTGTAAACACACTTATACACTCGTGTCTGTGAAGTATTTTGTTTTGTCTGTATACAGACACAACTTATTTCACAAACACTTCAAATGCGTTGTGTCTGTATACAGACAAAAAAACACTTCACAGACACGAGTGTGTAAGTGTGTACAAAAAATGTGTAACAATAGTTTTTTCCAAAGTCTCAAACCACAATTTAGAAAAAGAACCCATTCTTCTCTTTATCTAATAAAACTTGCTGCAGTGATATTTTAAGGACTTCATAATGGAGGTAGTATGTCGTGATGGTATAAAATGCGTACTCCAGAATGTGTAAATACGTTGTACTTCATATACAATCAGGAAGTTAGGGAGTACTTCGTATGTTTTTAATACTCTTTTCCTCCAATTTTACATGTCTTATTTCTTTTTTGGGTGTTCTTAAAAAATGTGACATTTCCTTTATTGGAAAAGAAATATGTAATCTACAACATTTCACATTATTATACTCAAATGTCAATAATAACTTTTACTTTTTGAACCACTTTATTAATAATTATGTCAAACTAAAGTAGGACACATAAAACAATACGGATGTGGTATTGTTTTTTGTAATTGATTTAGATCCTGTTTGGTGATCCTATTTTAGTTTATCAAACTTAGCAACTACTCCTGAATTGAGTAATTGAGAAACTTTTTCATTAAATATACAAATTTTAATCTCGCTCGCGGAATTGTGTAATAATTAAAATAAATAAGGTTGAATTTTTTTTTTCCGGCTGAATCGACTGAAGTTACTGTCGAATACCATTTTAACTATTTTCATATAATTCTTTTTGTTTCATTACTAAAACATACTCCGTCATTTATTATATAATAAACCTACAACTTATAAAGTCTAAGAGCACGTTTGGTAATACCAAAATCGGTTGAATAAGTTCATTCTGCTGAAATTAATGAAATTCTGGTTGAAGTGACTGAATTAGTTGATTCTGT
The DNA here is from genome assembly GCA_945859915.1 of Cuscuta epithymum. Classification (NCBI taxonomy): domain Eukaryota; kingdom Viridiplantae; phylum Streptophyta; class Magnoliopsida; order Solanales; family Convolvulaceae; genus Cuscuta; species Cuscuta epithymum. The sequence goes on along the minus strand of CAMAPF010000954.1, from coordinate 2,545,284 downwards.
TGATTTATTACAAAATCATTTTTAAAAGATATTTTATTAGTAAATTAAAGAAAAAATTATATATAAAAATAGCTAAAATGATCCTCTACGATAAATTCAGCCAACACAGCTAGAAAAGTCCTTCAACCTTATATTTTCTTATTATTATTCAATTTAGCGTACGATATCGAAACTTACGAGTTTGGTGAAAAAGTTGACGATATGATTTAAGAGTAGTGCATAGTAGTTAACAAATAAAATTTCATATTTCAATTAGTTCGATTTATTCGATTTGGTTATGAAGGGACAAAACCAAAACCCAATCAAACAACTCCGGTTTAGTTCTGGTTTTTTACATTTGATTTCATTTTTTCGGTTCGGTTTAATTAGTCTGGTTGCAATTCGATTTATTCTGATGGAGTTTTTAGTTTCAGTTTTTCGCATCCAGCCATAATTTGAACTTTTAATGGATTGATGGTGTGGATTAAGGCTTATTTAGGTTTAGAGAGGGGAGGGGTGTTTGGTTGAAAGCCTATAAGTCATTTTTGGGGTGGACAACTCGGTTTATGGTTCGCTTTTCTTCAGTTTTGGTTCGGTTTTGGTTTATTCGATTTGAGAGATATTGTACCAATATAAACCAGTTGTGTTTCGGTTTGGTTTTGGTTCAGTTCCGGTTCGGTTTGGTTTCAAGTTCGGTTTACCAACATGAAAATTATTAGGTTTAATTTTATTCGATTTGATTCGTTTTTTAAGTACGCGGTTAAAAACGCAGTTATCTTCAAGAATCCATTTGAATGCCTTCCCGATTGAAGTTTTAGCTCAAACTTAGTATGAGTAAACTAGACTTAATGAATAAGATGCTCAAAAAATTCCACCGGGAACCGTCCCAAATGGCGACGGCCGGACAGTAGGGACTTATTTGACACTTTTTATGCAACTTCGAGTATCAATCTGACACTTACCTCCTTGAATAATATTCTGCAACCATTTGTGGTCCTTTTCCGGCGATTTTAACCATCGGAAACAATGTCGGAAGGACCATATATGGGCGAAAACACAATAGTCATGTATCCAAAGTGAACAAAGTGAAAGATGTGGACTTAATGCATGTGGAGTTGACCTTAAACTCGTAGGACAAAAAATGGAATTTATTAAAAAAATTAGCATTTATAGCATCACATAAAATATTGAAAGAAAACTAAATGAGTCACCTGTAAAAAAGTTGCAAAACTCACAATTTTATTCAAATGAACCATGTAAAAAATATAAATGCAATTTATTATTGTTATCATCAAACATTTTTTTTCATACAATTAGAGTACAAAATATAACAAATACAAATATGTCTCATTAGCTAATTTTGCCATAGTAAATGTACAAAATGTGTAAAAGTTAAAAACTTAAAATGATATATGCTAAACATGTATTTTTCATATCTAATTTTTTAATATATCCTAAAGATGAAAATGAAGACAAATACAAAGTATTTTTATAATCCAATAAGGATATTTATATCTCCAGAATATATATGTAAAAATTCAAACGAAATTATACATTTAAAAATATATAATTTGTCTCAAAATAATCTCCAAAACTTTTCAATTCAAATATCAATTTCTCACAATTCACAATTTCGGCTATAGTAATTAAAATAATTAATTACTTAAAATATACACGTTCCAACATTCCCAGTAAATCATATCATACTCAAATAAGTTAATCATAGCCGAATCACACAAAATATTTCATAAAGAATCTCAAATCATATTACAAACCCTAATTAATACATAATAGGGGCAAAATAGTAGTTTTGGTTGCAATAGCCCTTACCTCGAGGATAGAAACGAATCGTAAATGTCAAGTCCAGCTTGAGATGTCACTCACACGTCCCTAGAAAGTTATAGGGCCGGAGGATTACAATTTAGGAGAGAGTATTCAAAGAAAATGAAGAACAGTACGATTTAGGCAACAAATGCACTTACCGGAAGAATTGATTGTTTGATCACGTTCTTGGCTTCAAAAATCGTGTTGTATGTGATAGAATTGAAGAGCTAGAAGAGAAAGAGCTTGGAGAGGCTGTCCCAGGGATTTTGGAATGAGAAAAATCAGATTATGGATCTATTTATAGTGAATTATCGAAGTTTGGTCGCATTAGGGTAAAATAGGGACGCACTCCGTTGTCCCGGCTTGTGTGGCTGGCAGTAGCTATCCCACTTGATTTTCTTGCCACGCACGCCGTGCGTGACCCCCAAACGTTCCAAATCTTAGTTTTTGCCCCGTTTCTTCCCCGATTGGACCTTTCCATGGTCCGAAACACTAAACGAACAATAATAAACTATCTAAAGACCTTCTAAAGAGTACAGATCATAATTTTCTTGGTTGTTGGGGTATTCACAATTAAAGGCTTGGGACTTGGTTGTAACACAGTGTCACCCCTTATGCCTTTTAGAACATTGACGCATCATGGGGCGCTCCAAGATCAACGCACTAGTTCCGTAGATGTCAGAAATGGGGGATAAATGAAAACTCTAGAGACACTAAAAAAATAAAAGACTATCTAGAAAAAATGAAGGGATTTTTTTCACAAATAGACAAAAAAGTGAAAGTAATTTCACTTTGTCACCATTCGTTTTTCTTGTAGTTTTTATCTGTTTGTTATTTGTTTTCTTGTGTCCACTTTTGTTGTTGGTTTTGACAGTTTGTTTGAGTTTTTTGCCTCTCTTTATGTCATTGAGTATGGTTGGATCTATGGGAATAAGTTTGGCTGTGTCAAGCCCACTACATGGTTAGCGATTCGTGTTGGTCTCTCAGGGGTGACAGTCTCAAAGTCTCACCATAGGGTTACAGTCGCAGTTGTTGAAGTTTCAGTTGGTGTCAGTTTTATTTTCATTTTGCTTGATGTAATGATCCTGAATCTTTTGATATGAATAGAGGCCCGTTTGATGATAAAAAAAACTAGCAAAGATGGACTGAACGGGATATTTCCACAAAATTGAATAAGAGCCCGTTTGGTGAAATTGGTTGAATCGATTGATTTTGTTGAAATTTATGAAATTCTGGTTGAAGTAGCTAGATTAGTTGATTCTGCTGACCGATCTATGAGAGGGAGTAGAAATATTTGTTATTAATAAATGAAGAAAAAAATTATAAGAAAAATAGTAAAATGACAATTTACACTAGCTCCAGTCAATACAATAAAAAAAGTAACATCAATGCTACTTTTTCTTATTATTACACACCTCATATGTGGTGTTGATCGGGTCTACCGAGCTTGACCGGGTTGATCCTCCGGTTCCGGATTGACCCTTGACTCGGTCCTTTATCCGGATTGCCTCCTGGTGCGATTCATTAAACATAGATGAAAAGGTGCAGGGCCGGCCCAAGAGGTGTGTAGGGTGTCCGACCGCACAGGGCCCAAAAATATGGAAGGCCCAAAAAAATAAATTAGTAGTAGTATTACTAATAGTCTACTACTCAGTATAAGTTAGTCAACCCAATAGCGAACGAAAAGGTGTGGGACAAGCATAGCAATCTGTGAAAGAGGAAACACATAGGCCAAAGGGCATAACGAGTGACTGAGCGAGACGAGCGACGTGTCGACGACTCTCCAACTCTAGGCTCTGCTCCAGCCATCCTGATTTCTAAGTTGTTGCGGCAATTCGGCCTTCGGACGGCAGCGGTATTCACTTCTTCCCATCCGCAATGGACATCCACTCATCTTGGACGGCGGGACTCCACTATTTTAGGTAAATTCGTAACTAATAGAGAGTAATTGTTCTTTATGAATTCATAGGGTTTTAGGTTGTTAAATTTGTTTTCGTTTCACTGTATAACTTTATGCGTAAATAATTTTTTCTTGGATTTATTACTGTTAGTTAATACTAGCAACTTCTATTTTGAAATAATTCTTTAATAAATTGCTACTACTCCGTAGCAACAATTTACCATTTCAATTGAAATAGCATTTCTATTAACAATTGAAAACAAAGGCCTGATTTTTGTTATTGGACAGCGCCCTCGTTTTCTTGGTACCGGCCCTCAAAAGGTGACCTACGAGTTCACTCGTTACATAAAATGCAGAGCTTAATTAAGGGGGGTGTATTGTATTAGGATTTAGTGGCAAAATTTTAAAAGTACATGGATTTTAAAAGTTTAGGTGTATTCAATGTGGACTTTTAAAAGTCCACAAAAGTCTAGGTGTATTCAATTCGGACTTTTAAAAGTCTATAAAAGTCTAGGCGTATTCAAATTTCCGTTCATTCTTATTGACTTCTAAAATCATGGATTCTCGTGGACTTTTAACTCATTTTTAGTGCAAAAATTCTCTACAATTGTCTCTTCTCCTCACCAAAGATTTCCGTGGACTTTTCTTATATCGGTTCTTCATCCCGTCCCACCCCATTCCCCCCTCCCTCCTAGGGATGGACCGGGCCAGACCCGGTTTCTGTTCCGAGTCGGGCCCGGCCGGGCTTGGAATTTTTTGGGTAAGGCCCGGGACCAGCCCGGGAGTCTACCGGTATCGGGCCGGGCCAGTTCCGGGTTGGGCCGGGCTGGTTCATTTTTTTCGGTTTTCTTATATATTCCAACCCTCACCCCCCAAACCCCTCCAAAACACCCAGCCTACCTACCATAGGCCCAACCCCCCCCCCACCCAAAAAAAAAAAACAAATAAGGCCCGGACCGGCCGGGCTGGTCCTCAAATATGCAGTTCCGGAACCGCCCCAATTAATCCCCCCGGGTCGGGCCTAGGCCCGGTACCGGTACCGATCCAACGGGCCGGGTCGGACCCGCACAGTGGCGGGCCGGGCCGGGTCCCGGGCCAGTCAGACCGGCCTCGGGCCAAGCCTACTCCCCCCCTCCCCCAACTCTACTCTTCTTTAGCCAAGCCACACCTTCCTCTTCAATCTTTCTTCTTTTTCTTCTTCAACCCAGCTCGCCCACCCCTCTCCTTCCATTCTTCTTCTTCTTCTTTAGCTTGCCGTCCCCAGTCCACCCCCTCAATTCAGTAATCCTATATTCATTCGATTCTAGAAGTTTATAGAAGAACCGATATAAGAATCGATAGTATTACATCAATGCAATTCTGATACGTCGTCAGTTAACCATTAAGAAAATAAATATTTTAACTACCACTTTCTTTCATCGTTAAATCGCTTAACACATATAAATATAATTTCAAATTAATAAATATATAACCATAAATACATATACAAGTTTTTACAAGATAGAAGTTAAAAGAAAACAATCACTAAGTAGAAAAGATCGATTGCATTTATGCTTGTACCACATGTAGCAATGAGTGTAACGCTTGTGTAACGATTAATGTTCTTAATCATTAATAAAATGGCCAAAATTCTCGAGCATTTTTGAAACTTTGAGTTTTTTTTAATAAAAATGAATTTGAATTCTTATGCTTCATTTATTTTTGTAGAACTTTGTCTTGCTATTTGAATTACATTTATTTATTTATTTATTTATTTATTTATTTATTTATTTATTTATTTATTTATTTATTTATTTATTTATTTATTTATTTATTTATTTATTTATTTATTTATTTATTTATTTATTTATTTATTTATTTATTTATTTATTTATTTATTTATTTATTTATTTATTTATTTATTTATTTATTTATTTATTTATTTATTTATTTATTTATTTATTTATTTACTTACTTACTTACTTACTTACTTATTTATTTCTTATCGTACTCCGTATTATATAGAGGAAATCACTCACGGTAGGACTAAAACATAGCATTATTCTTAAAGTATGATTAAATGTTTGGTTTTTCTTAAATGGGAATAAATGTTACATATTCACCCCTAATTTAATTAATTAATTAATATAATTAATTGTCCCTAGTTCCCTTTCAGAACCAAAGCCATTTTGTTGGTGACGAGTCAGTCCGATGACCACTACTAGAAAAAGGGTTTTTAACAATGAAAAATATTGTCGTTATAGACTCAAAAGTTGGTCGTTAAAGCTTTTAACGACCACTTTTTTTTCGTCGTCAAGTGGTTGTTATAGCCTCCGTCGTTATTGGTTTTAACGACAAAGTTCGTCGTTAATAATTAACGACGACAAATGATATCGTCGCTACTTATTAACGACGAGCTTCGTCGTTAATAATTAATGACGACGCAAGATATCATCGTTACTCATTAACAACAAGAAACTCATTTGTCATCACATAATAACGATCATTGTTCTCTAAAAACGAGAATATATTTAACCATCATTATTTATATACATTTTTTAACATCATTATTATCGAATAATGACAACGTTTTCTAATTAATAAAAAGATTAATAACCACAAGCTCCACAAACAAAGCACATGTGCATTGAACAACTCATATTATTCCAAATTTCTTCTAAATATAACAACTATGGTAAGTTGATACAATATCATAATCATCCACATTAAATAAAATCTCAATACGTAGTTCTAAAAATACATGTGTATCATTAACTATATGTATCCTTGTCTAGATGGCATTGACGTGCAGCCCCAACCGAAATTCTCATCTTTAGTACCTACAACAAGAAGTGCAGCCCCAACTGAAATTCTCATCTTTAATACCTACAAAAAAGAGCAGAGAATTCAAATTTTCTAACAAAATGACATATAAAATATAAACACTTATAAGAGAAATAATCAGCTTCTTAAACAAAATTATATTTCCCAATAGCAAAATTCACAATAAACAATGATAAATTCAACAACAAGCAGTGATTTATTCTTATTTTGATAGGCTATTATTAACACATTTAATTCTGCGCTTTTACTTCATTTACTACCATCTTTAGTCATACATACCTTGTAATCCACTCTAGGAAGGCATAGAAACATTAAGTTGCTTCACAAACATCTCTTGAAATATTCTCATTTGAGACTCCACACAACCCATACGATCCTTAAGTGCAATAGTTTCATCTTGAATCGTCTCCACACAATTGGCGAGAAACTGAATTTGTTTTCTAGTAGCATTGAACTCAACTTGAAGTTCTTCTCTACTAGGTTGCGGTCCAATTTTATTTTTACACTTTATTCCTCCTCCAAAAACCATTGCGCTGCCTATATATGGGAAGAATACAAGCCGAATATCACACAACAAGAATATGACTGCACACTCTAAAACAATACATACTGTCCAACGTGTGAAATAAATATGTTAGGCAGAAATGGAGAAATGGGAAATTATACCTCGACATTTGATAGTGAAGGATCTTTTTTCATTTCTAGTGAATTTCTTCCTGCAAAAAATGATAACCATAAATATGGATACAAGGAACTATGGCTATCAAGAGACGTAATTAACAACTAACACAGGGAACTATGACGGCTCTTTCTTTTTACTGTGAGCCCTCTTCATTTAATAACCAACAGTCCACAAATTAATGGATACAGGGAACTATGGCAGCCCTTAATTTATTTTCCGAGCTAGATCTGTTTCGCATGTGTTTATGCAAATATTCTATTTTCAGACTAAAAAATAGCTACCTTCCTATCAAATAATAAATAAGTGACTAACAAAAAGATAAATAAGTCTCAAACATGGAGAAAGTGAGATACCCATCATCAATTCATAATTAACACTTAACACTATCTGAGGGGCATCAATTATCAATTCATGTTACTTCTGAAAACTAAAGAGCTACAGGCCAGACTGCAACAATACTAGTTTTCATACTCCATTTCATTCAACTATTATAGAACACATGTTCCCTCACATTTTCTGTGTCATTCATCATTTACTACCCTACAAACTTGAGGTGAATCAAAGCTATATGGAGCTTTGTAGTACATACTATACATTAAAAAGTACATAGAACAATTTAAAGTGCCCTGCCACAAGAATATATAGTAGCCCGGCTAATCTGTGACAAAGTCTTCACTCCAAGTTCACGTGACTGCGACAAACACTTCTTACTTTTTCTTCTTGATATCACATAAAATCCTTACTACTATAACCTCAAATACTCTTTGTGCTACTTATTGGCTTATTTGAAGAATAAAAGTAAACATAGCAGAAAAGAAAACTACTAATAAATAACAAATACTTACTGTTTGGATCTCCTTGAGTTCTTGGATGCAACTCTATTTAATCATCACATTTGGATCATCCAAAATGTTTCTTCCTCTCTTTTATTCAATCCCAATAGTCTTTTGACAAGTAGCAAAGCTGCCACCTTCAATAAATAAAACTTTTAACTTAAAGTACTAACTCCTAAAAGAGAATATATAAAATGAAACCAATTGTTGATGACATACCTTTACCATTTGTTTCTCTCAAACATTTATGATATAACTCTAATTCATTCTCAGAAACATCATCGACAATGTTTCTTCCTCTCTCTTTTTTCAAATGCATTATTCTTCTTAGAAGCAAAACAGCCACATCCTTAAACCATAAAAAGTTTGGATTGAAACATTAAATGGTAAAGCAAAATAAGAATAAGTGTATACAAATTATTAGTTGTCAAACCTTTATCATTAGAACCTCCTAGATAATCACCACACCTACTATGAAGCACACAATGAAAACATTTGGTCTCCACAAAGCTATATTGTGTAATGTTTTTCAAAAGAGAGCAATATAGCTGAAAAAATTCCACCCCCTGGAAATCACTAATAAACATGTACAACCATTAGGTTCAGACCAAACATATCAAAGAAAATCAATTTACCTTTAATTTTCCTTTTCAATTTCTTTTTAGTAGTAATCTACCGTATTAAACTATGCTAAAATCATTCAAAAAATGTGAACACTTAAAACTTTTTATAGATGATACTTTAGATTAATATCAACCGAACATGATGAAACAATGTAAAAGTTAATAACTCAAGTCCTTAATGTATTGAAATTAAAAATAAGAACAAGTTTATTTTGTAAGAATTTAGATAATACTCCCTCTGTCCCAATATAAAAGGCACACTTTCCTTTTCGGTCCGTCCCAATATAAAAGGCACATTTCCCTTTTGGGCAAACAAAACAATGTCAAACAGTGTCAAACAGTGCCAAATAGTGTCCAAACAGTGCCAAACAGTGTCTAAACAGTGCCAAACAGTGTTCAAACAGTGTTCACCCTTAAAAAGTCCCCAAACGCAAATGTGCCTTTTATATTGGGACGGAGGGAGTATAAATAAAAGGCATAAATTCTTCACCAATTTCCGATTCAATAATTATAAAAACCATCAAACATAAAGATTAAAAGGATCAGCGATTCAGCCAAGAGAATTTAATAATAATAAAATCAGCCAAGGAAAAAAAATCAGGCAAGCAAATCAATAAAGCAAACAAGTCAAGCAAATTAATGAAGCAATCCAGTCAAGCAAATCAACCATTCATTAAACTTATGCAGCGACAACCCTATTGATTGATGAAACCCGATTACCCGAATAAGATTAAAATAATAAATACCGACGATTAAAATACCTGGAGCAAGCTAAGGAGGTTAAGAAATCAAACAAGAATCTTAAACACCCAGGTTGATGGATAGAGCGAGAGGAAACTTAGCCGAGCGATTGAACGAGCGAGAGGCCAGTAGTGATCGAGCGATGAAGTAATTAGAAGGATCGAGCAGATGGCGTGCGTAGAAGGATCGATCGAGAGATTGACCTTCAGAATCCTTTGCCTGCTGCAACGATAGAGAGTAGAAGGCGGCTTGAGTTCAGAAAATAGAGATTAGGGCAATTGATCGATTAGCGGGGTTTGTTTTCATTACCAAGCGGCGCCACTTTTAGGAGCGAAAAAAAGAATTCGGGTTAAAATTTAGGCGGTGTACTTAATAATCATACGCAGTACGGAGTATTTGTAATGAATTTTATTATAGTAGTACTAGTACTATTTTATTATTCAAAATTCAAAATAGCATTTTTCCCTAAATTATTTTAAATTTAAAAATAATATATGTGGAAAAAATGGTATAAATGATGATTACATATTGATTAATAACAACGACACTTCAAATATGGTCGTTACAGATAAAATATAATAACGACGAACTCAATAGTTGTTGTTAAAAGATATTTTTAACGACAAAATGTGTAACACCGCCCCCAAGTATTTGTACTTTATCAAATTGTGTAATAAACCCTGAGGAATGAATAAACGCATTTTACGTGATTGTAAACTTTTATCATTTCTTTTACGTGAATAGTAAAAATTCACGTGGGGCCCACACCGGAAGTGGGGGCCGCCCGATATTATCGGGACCACATATTATATTCATTTGGATCAAGATAATATGTGTATAATGGTGGACATCCTTGTTGGGCCATAGAAGTTATGTGAGTAACCTTTTGGGCAAATAAAGCCCATTTACCGGTACCGTCGTACTGACAGGTAAAAGCCATAATAAATTATGGAGACCATCAAATTAAAAGCTGGGGGATGTACATTCATTCTTGTAGCCGATAATAATTGGAAGAATGATAGATATTTCATTTTACCCGATAAAATGAAATACAATTAAAACAGTCCGGAAAATACAACTTTCGGGACCGAATGTACACTTGGGGACACAAAGGGATGACCACCCATCTAAGTGGGGGCCATCCCCACGTTTTTAGTCTACAAATGACAAGGGGGAGCCGCACACTATGTGGAGGAGCAAGCAGGAAATTGATTGGAAGGCCAATCAATGAAGCAAGTGGACCTCACCCTTGATATTATTATGAGAAATGCCAAAAAGGCATTCCCCATCACCCCAAATTCATACAACTCGGCCATACCACTTCCATAGCTGAGAGAAGCTCTTCAAACTCCATCCTTACCATCCTCACACGCACCAAGAACAAGGGGAAGAAGAAGAAAGGAAAAGAGAAGGGAAAAGAGGAGTTTTAGGTGGGAAAACTTGTGGTTAAAGAGGTAATGACTTCATTAATCCCATTTCTTCTCTTTAATCATATCTCATACTCCTAGGAGAGTTCTACCCATGTAAAAGTGTAGAATGGGAGTTGGAGGGTTGGTTTATACCCAAAACGGATTGAGAGAACAAAGTTGACCGTTTCACCGGAAAATAACCTTTTTGAGGTTATTTGTGTCGATATGGGTTTTTTGATGATAAAACCTTGTTGTTAACTTGTATAAGGTACTTCCAGAACTTTCACGGAGTTGAAAGGGTCGCCGGAGTTGTCGCCGGAGTTGTTGAAGTTCGCCGGAGTTTCACCGGGGCCAAATCGGAGAGGCTAGAACTTCATAAGCTTCATTAAGGTGAGAAGACGGCTATATGCTTTATAACTTTTGATTGAGGCATGAGATTACCTAAAGTAATCAAGTATATGTTTTACGGAATGATTAAAGTTAATCAAGTATTGGCTTATGCCATGATTATATATAAAACAAAGTTGAAAAGCATGTTTTGTATGTTTGGTGATTAAAAATGTGATAACTTATTATGTACAATGATACAGGGGTCAAAAATGGTATTTTTGGATCAAGGACTTCAAGTAGATTATGCATGTAAAATTTCACGTTAATCGGACTCCGTTTGGGCGGTCAAACGGGCGTTGACCGCCAAGTCAACTACAATACCCGACCGGGTGTCTGCTGAGAAATTGGCCCCAAGGGCCGCTGTCTCCTATACCCGATCGAGTATGGATAGATACTCGATCGAGTATGCCTTGAAAATTAGCCTTATGGGCTCCTGTCTCCTGTACTCGACCGAGTATTGATGGGTACTCGATCGAGTATTGGGTTATACTCAAAACGGGTAGTTTTTGAGTAGGTTAACGTGGACCGATCAGGTGGGACCCGTCCACGTTGGTTACTAAGGATTATTATATGACTATAGGACTAGGTATTGTCCATAGTTAAGTGAATGCAAGGTTAGCCATATCCAGGTTAGGGTTTGGTTAGAAATAAGGTTGAGGTTGAGTATCCTCGGGACGGTAAATGATCCTAAAACTCGGTGAGGTTGAGCATCCTCAGGACGGTAAACAATCCTAAAACTCGGTTGAGGTTGAGCATCCTCGGGACGGTAAATGATCCCAAAAACTCGGTTGAGGTTGAGCATCCTCGGGACGGTAAATGATCCTAAAACTCGGTTGAGGTTGAGCATCCTCGGGACGGTAAATGATCCTAAAACTCGGTTGAGGTTGAGCATCCTCGGGACGGTAAATGATCCTAAAACTCGGTTGAGGTTGAGCATCCTCGGGACGGTAAATGATCCTAAAACTCGGTTGAGGTTGAGCATCCTCGGGACGGTAAATGATCCCAAAACTCGGATGGGGTTGAGTATCCCCGGGAGGGTAAACCCTCCTGAAACTCGGTAGGATATTATGAAGGTAGAATGTAGCTCGTGAGCTAGGCATTCGGGAATGAATGGGAAAGGTTGGGTAATCGCCTTACCTCCAAAAGACTCTTTGTGATAAAACGACCCACGGGTCAAGTATTTTACAAGTATATACGGTATGTATTATCTTGGGAATGGGGGTAACGATGGTTATACCTATAAGTATATGTATCATCCTATTTTTGGGTCTCGTGTCTGAAACATTAGTTATTCCTCATATAGCCTGCTTGTCACTAGTACTTTATATGGAGTACTGACCCCTTCGGGGGCCCTCACATTTTTCAGGTTAAGGCTAGAGTCCTGGTACCTGCACCTTTGCCTAGGGTGAACTCAAATAAGGAAGACGTGGTTCGTGCTTCCATTCTTATTTGAAATTATGAAATTGCTCATGGACATTTGAACGATGTTTTCTAATAAACTATTGAAGGGCCTGCGTGCTCATGTTTGCCACGTGTGGCTAAATGTCAAACATACCTTATTTCCGCATGTGTTTGATTTATATATTGATGTTGATTGTATGGGTTTACTAATCGGTTTGGTAATAGAATCTTTCGGACGCCTTGTATGATTTGATAAGAATGAACTACGTTGTTCTTATTGGGTTGTACGGCGGTTGTCTACGTGGCACGGATGCGGTCCGGGGCGTGACAATTAAATGGTATCAGAGCCATCGATTTCTAAACTATATAATTAACCTCTCAATATAGTATCATCAAAAAGTTTTGAATAAAACCATGAGCAAAAGTTTTTGTACCTAAGGAACCGTTGGAAACCAAGTTATTGACCTCTTATTGTTAAGACGGTACCCTTAACAGTTTGTTGGCCATAACGTTGGACCAAGTGGTGTCTTTTGTACTATTCTGTCAATTGACATTGATACGAGTCTAACGGCTCATTCCAAATTTCTTTCAGAAATGGAGGGTAGAAGCATGGCTACGAGGAACAACCCGAGAGGGCAAACTCCGGTGACGTCCGAAGGGGCTAGCCAGGTTGCATCTCGGGGCGCGAGAGGCGGTAGGAGAGGCCGTGGAGGCCGTGGAGGCCGGGGAGGCCGTCGGGCTCAAACCGTGAGCGATGGCCATGTTAGCTCGGTGCACAGAACTCACACCGAGGATTATGACTCTACATATGTTCCCGAGACGGAACATGAGGAGACCCCATATGATGGGGGTGATACGTACACCGATGATGACAACGATGAGAGTGATGCCAAGTTCGCCCAGATGGGTGAATTGTTTGAGTGGTATCAAAAAGAGAAACTAAGAAGAGATCTTAGGCGCCAAGCTAGGCGTGCTTCTCAGAGAAGTTCGGGTCAGGGAAGCCAGGGAGCTTCAGTGGCCATTCCTGTGGCGACACAGGGGGTACAAGGAGGAGGTTTCTGTGTAAGAATCTCCAAATACCTCAAGGAGGCGAGGGCCTTGGGGTGTAAGTCATTCGATGGCAAGGGCGACATATCTGTGGCTGCCGACTGGATCAAGAAACTAAATGAGGCTGCTAGGGATATGCAGATCGGGCTTGATATAAAGCTGACAGTTGCTACCAGGTTACTGGAGGGAGTAGCCGCGGTATGGTGGGAAGGCGTGGAAGGAAAGTTCCACGGTGAGACCACCTGGGAGAAATTTGAAGTGGAATTCTATAATCAGTACTACTCAGAGTTCGAGAAGAACCAAAAGAGGAAGGAGTACATGACCTTGGTACAAGAGGAGGGTTGCTCGGTGAGGCAATTGGAGCAGAGATTCCGGGACTTGGCACGATACATACCTGAGTACGCCATGGATGAGAACCGCATGGCTAATCACTTCTGGGATACCCTACAGTTGGATATCCGTGATAGGGCCACCTATAATCATCACATGACTTTTAGTGAGATTGTGGATCAAGGGTTACTTGGGGAAGCCAAGTGGAATGAGAGGAAGAAGAGAGAAGCCGAAGAGGCAAAGAAGAGAAGATGGGGAAATTCTGGACCCCAAGACCATTCTCGGAAACATCACGCCGGGAATGGAAGATCATTCAGGGCGCCGGAACCACCGGCAAAGAAGAGTAAGGGCCCAGGAGGGCAAGGGCATAGCTCGGGGAGCGTGAGGCCACCAAGGTGTCCAAACTGTAACAGGAATCACTCCGGGAAGTGCAATGAACCACCCCGGTGCTACAAGTGTGGTAGCACAAGCCACCTCAAACTCTCTTGCCCAATGTTGAGTGGAGGTGGGCCATCGGGAGCTGTTGAGGCACCCACGTCTGGTAGGGGTCGTGCGGGACCATCTCAGGGCGGCACAGGAAGGGGCGGACCCACGGCTAGTAACGCCGCGTCCGTTAACCAAGGGAGGACTCAGGCACGGGTGTACGCAATGACCGAGGCTGACGCTCGGGCCAACCCGGACTCCATTGCAGGTAATCTTTTGACCTCACATGCGTTTTATTCATTCGTTTGAAGTAAAACATTCGAAAAATGTGTTATACCCGACCGGGTATCCCTATAGACCCGACCGGGTATGGGGAATTCTTCAGGTTCGAGGTTTGTACTCGTTCGAGCAAGTTTAGCAGAACCCTTCGATTTTGGTAAATCCAGCCATATTCGATCGGGTATGGTATGATACTCGATCGAGTATTAGTAAAATTTTGTTTTTTTTTAAGGCGTGTGATCGATCGAACGTCGTGGGCAGAAAGCAATGTGATTAACAGTTTGAGCAATACCCGACCGGGTATGGACATATACCCGACCGGGTATAGTGTAGTTGTTCGAGTACGAGGTGGGTACTCGATCGAGCAAAACTGACAGAAAATTTCTTCCTTGGGGAATCGGGCAATACCCGACCGGGTATAGGCTAGTACCCGACCGGGTATAGAGCAACTCCAAGCCTAATTTTTCTTTCAGCTCCTTTTCACTCCGAACGATGGGTGGTGTTTCTTACATGGCTTGTATATGTAGGAACACTAAAGATCAATGGTAGACAGGCGAGAATTCTCATCGACACCGGAGCGCAACGTTCATTCATGAGCGAAGCGTTCGCCAAGGGATTGGGCATGCCGTTAGTAGCAATGGCGCAACCCTTGCTGGTCTCTACACCATTGGGAGATGACGTGGAAAGGAAACACTACTATCCCTCATGTAATGTGGAGATAGGGGAGCATCGTCTAATGGGAGACTTTGTACCGTTAGACATGCTTGAGTTTGATGCTATATTGGGCATGGATTGGCTTGAAAAACACCACGCGAAGGTAGATTGCTACGCCAAGGTGTTAGAACTAAAAGATGGCGAAGGGAACACCCTATGCTTCGAGGGAGATAGAGGGAAATTCAACCCTTGCATCATATCGGCTATGAGGGCAAGGCGTATGATGAGGAAGGGATGTCATGCTTACTTAGCCTATGTCGTAGGCAAGGAAGGCAAAGGGAAGAGTCTCACGGAAGTAAGAGTGGTAAGTGAGTATCCAGAAGTTTTTCCGGAAGAACTCCCGGGACTCCCACCAGATCGAGAGATCGAGTTTGAGATCGAGGTTGAACCAGGCACCAAACCCATCTCAATTCCTCCGTATCGAATGGCACCGGCTGAACTTCAAGAGTTGAAAGTTCAATTGGAAGAGCTACTAGATAACGGATTCATTAGACCGAGTCATTCAGCATGGGGAGCACCGGTACTCTTTGTTAAGAAGAAGGATGGCACAATGAGAATGTGTATCGACTACCGTCAATTGAACAAGGTCACGATAAAGAACAAATATCCTTTGCCAAGGATTGACGACTTGTTTGATCAATTACGGGGGGCAACCGTGTTCTCCAAGATCGACTTGAGGTCGGGCTACCATCAACTAAGGATCAAGGAGAGTGACATACCCAAAAGTGCATTCCGTACAAGGTATGGTCACTATGAGTTCCTAGTGATGTCGTTTGGGCTTACAAATGCCCCCGCGGCATTCATGGACCTCATGAACCGAGTATTTCATCAATACTTGGACCAATTCGTCATAGTGTTCATAGATGACATCTTGATATACTCCAAGAACGAAGAAGAACACGAGAAACATCTAAGGCTCGTACTTGAAACACTGCGGGAGAAGCAACTCTTTGCCAAATTCTCTAAATGTGAATTTTGGCTTGGGGAGATCGGTTTTCTCGGGCATGTGGTATCAGGCTCAGGCATTTCAGTTGATAACTCGAAGATTGAAGCAGTCACTAATTGGGAGAGACCCAAGAATGTGAAGGAAATAAGAAGTTTCCTCGGTTTAGCGGGGTATTACCGCAAATTCGTGGAGAAGTTCTCAGTGATAGCATCTCCACTCACGAAGCTCACTAAAAAGGGAGCTAAGTTTGTGTGGGATGACAAGTGTGAGAAGGGGTTTCTTGAGCTAAAGAAACGGTTGACTGAAGCCCCAGTACTTGCCCTACCCGTGCAGGGGTTGGGGTATGACATTTATAGCGATGCTAGCATCCAGGGGCTTGGGTGCGTACTGATGCAATCGGGTAAGGTAATTGCTTATGCTTCTCGGCAACTGAGGAAGCATGAAGTGAATTACCCCACACATGACCTTGAGCTAGGAGCTGTAGTGTTTGCTTTGAAGATTTGGAGGCATTACCTCTACGGTGAGGTGTGTCACATTTATACTGATCACAAAAGTTTGAAATACGTGTTCACTCAGAAAGAGTTGAACATGAGGCAGAGAAGATGGATGGAGTTGATCAAGGATTACAACTTGATTATCGAGTATCATCCAGGGAAGGCTAACGTGGTAGCCGATGCTCTTAGTAGGAAGAGTTCATCGGGGGTTTTACTCTCATGCTTGCAAGCATTGAGGGCACGCGTGGAGGTATCCACGAATGGGGCTCTATTGGCCAGATTTGAGGTGAGACCCACATTATTAGACGAAATCAGGACGCGTCAAGGCAATGACGAGGAAATTCAGAAAATCCGGGAACGGATGCTGGTGGGGCCTGTGGAGGGGTTCCGTGAGAGAGAAGATGGACTCCTACTATTCAAGGAGCGAGTGTGTGTGCCGTCAGATGAGGAGCTCCGAAAATCCATTCTTGAGGAGGCTCACTCATCTGCGTATGCCATGCACCCAGGTGGAACAAAGATGTACCGGGACTTGAAAGAAAGTTACTGGTGGTCGGGGATGAAGAGAGAGATTGCAGAATATGTGAGTCGTTGCCTTACTTGTTAGCAGGTTAAGGCAGAGCACCAACACCCGACAGGATTATTACAGCCACTTACCATTCCAGAATGGAAGTGGGAGCATGTTACTATGGACTTCGTGGTAGGTCTGCCACGGACGGTTAGGAACTACGACGCGGTATGGGTGGTGGTTGATAGGCTGACCAAGAGTGCTCATTTCCTACCTATCAACACTACTTATACGCTTGAACGACTGGCCAAGTTGTACACAGATGAGATTGTGAGACTGCATGGGGTTCCAGTTACGATAGTATCGGATAGAGACCCACGGTTCACATCACGGTTTTGGCCTAAGTTCCAGGAATCCATGGGAACAAAGTTGAGGTTTAGCACGGCATTCCATCCTCAAACGGATGGGCAATCTGAACGGGTGATTCAGATTTTGGAGGACATGTTGAGGGCATGTGCCTTGGAGTTCCAAGGAAGTTGGGACAACCAGTTAGCCTTGGTGGAATTTGCTTATAACAACAGTTATCAAGCAAGTATAGGCATGCCTCCATACGAGGCATTGTATGGGAGGAAATGTCGGACACCTTTGTGTTGGGATGAGGTAGGCGAGGCTAAGCTTGAGGGCATCGAGCTAGTCGAAATCACCAAAGAAAAGGTGAGGGTTATTCAGGATAGACTCAAGGCTGCCCAAGATCGGCAGAAGAGCTATGCAGATAAACGAAGAAGGACGTTAGAGTTCGAGGTCGGCGATGAGGTATTTCTGAGGGTGTCACCTTGGAAAGGGATCATCAGGTTCCTCAGTCGGGGTAAGCTTAACCCACGCTACATAGGCCCATTCAAAATCATTGAAAAGATTGGGGTTGTAGCGTACCGGCTTCAGTTAACTCCAGAATTAGAAAAGATTCATAATGTATTTCATGTTTCTATGCTCAAGAAGTATGTACGGGACCTGTCACATATTCTTGAGAAACCACCAGTGGAAATCCGGGAAGACCTTCACTATGCGGTGCAGCCGGTAAAGATCATGGACCGACAGGTAAAGAAGCTAAGGAGTAAAGAGGTACCGATGGTGAAGGTACTTTGGAAGAGTGATCGTGTCGAGGAGCTAACTTGGGAAGTGGAGACCCTGATGAGGGAACAGTATCCATTTTTGTTTGACTAGACACGTGGATTTCGGGGACGAAATCCCAAATAAGGGGGGTGGAACTTGTAACACCGCCCCCAAGTATTTGTACTTTATCAAATTGTGTAATAAACCCTGAGGAATGAATAAACGCATTTTACGTGATTGTAAACTTTTATCATTTCTTTTACGTGAATAGTAAAAATTCACGTGGGGCCCACACCGGAAGTGGGGGCCGCCCGATATTATCGGGACCACATATTATATTCATTTGGATCAAGATAATATGTGTATAATGGTGGACATCCTTGTTGGGCCATAGAAGTTATGTGAGTAACCTTTTGGGCAAATAAAGCCCATTTACCGGTACCGTCGTACTGACAGGTAAAAGCCATAATAAATTATGGAGACCATCAAATTAAAAGCTGGGGGATGTACATTCATTCTTGTAGCCGATAATAATTGGAAGAATGATAGATATTTCATTTTACCCGATAAAATGAAATACAATTAAAACAGTCCGGAAAATACAACTTTCGGGACCGAATGTACACTTGGGGACACAAAGGGATGACCACCCATCTAAGTGGGGGCCATCCCCACGTTTTTAGTCTACAAATGACAAGGGGGAGCCGCACACTATGTGGAGGAGCAAGCAGGAAATTGATTGGAAGGCCAATCAATGAAGCAAGTGGACCTCACCCTTGATATTATTATGAGAAATGCCAAAAAGGCATTCCCCATCACCCCAAATTCATACAACTCGGCCATACCACTTCCATAGCTGAGAGAAGCTCTTCAAACTCCATCCTTACTGTTGGGTTAAGGGCCCAAGCCGAGGTCCGGCCCACTAACCCATTTTGCCAGACGAACGTCCAGCTAGAAACCAGGCCAGCCCACAGGCCCATGTCTCTTGAGGATGGACGAACGTCTGGTGTTGGAGGACTCAGGCCCAGCAGCTCATTCCGACGAACGTCTGTGCAGAGACAAAGAGCAGAACCACGGGCCAGCGGGGATGGCGACGAACGTCCCCGGAGCAAGCCTGTGGTCATCGGGGAAAACCCAGTGCACATGGTGAGTATCTATTAAGGCCAGGCGACGAACAGCCGATATCCCTCAAGGGTCACTTGGAGCAATCCAACTCACTTCCGGGGTGGACGAACGTCCCCACTGATCCGGCGGGAAACCTAGATTCTGGCGGGAAGTGCATTTAATGCTAAAGATTTGGTAGTTGGGACACCAGCGGTCCACAGGCTGCCACGTCAGTACAGCCACCTGCCCATTGGCGGGTATAAATAGAAGCATTTATTTCATTGTAAAGGGTTGGCAACCTTCTATTCTTAGCATACTAGCTCCAGCATTCTTACGAGTAGCATTCCTATCGCCTTGTAAGACGAACGGCCGACGTGCCCTTTTTAGCAAGTAGATTGTACTTAGGGGAGTTATTACGAAGTTAATAATACCTATTTACATTGCCTGCTATTACTCTTGTTTCCTGATTCATCTGATAGTTGTCGGGCTAGATAACCACACACTCACTCCACTCGAAATCTTTGGGCTTACGTGTTGGGTCCAAGGGTTGAAGGAATAAACCTCAACACTGGCGCCGTCTGTGGGAAACTGAGCAAAAAGTTTCCAGAAACTCTCCCAAACAGCTACCAAATCTACCCACAGCAAGCACAATGTCAGGAAGCCACAACCAGCGTGATCTCTCCGAACGTCTGGAGTCAAGCCGCCGGAATCGCGGCCAGAACTCGGAACGATCCGCAACAATATGGACCTCCGGGGGAAACGGGGGTATCACCGACCTCATTCCCCTTGAGGCCAGGCAGGATCCCCGCCTCATGCGGGAACTTGCGGACACCATGCGCCGTTTGGCGGACGAACGGGAAGCCCGAGAGCAAGTGTACTCGGCAAGCACCCAGCGAACCCCCCTATCTCCCGTTCGCCGCATGCAGTCGTATGATGAAACGATGGGGTCCAGCGATCATCGACCCTCGGTCCACGAGCGGCTAGGCGAGGGTTCCGGCTCCCAGGGAACGGGAGGACGAACCAGGGCCAGCATTGCCGCGTCCAGGGCCCACACGCCATCGGCCCCCCGCCAGATCCCGCGGGGGGACGAGACCCCAAGGATCAATACCGTTGGGCGACGTTTCCAACGGCGAGGGACGCAGATCTTTAGGCGGCCGCGCGATGCTGTGGCCGCTCAGCAGAGCGCCGTCCCCGAAGCCGCGCCCCCTGTGTCCCCCGGAAGGGCCGCACAGGACGCACGGCTGGAAGCCATGGAGAGGCAGATAGCCGAGATGAATAGGCGGGCGGACGTCGGCTCGGCCACACCCTCCTTCTCTCTCACATCACCTTTTACTCCACGGGTGATGAGCGTCGAGATTCCCCGGGATTGCAGGCCCCCGGGCAACTTGGTGTACAATGGGGCTGGCGATCCCAAGGCCCATCTGATAAGCTACCAAGGGAACCTGTCCATGCTGGGAGCATCAGACGAGGCCATCTGCAGATTGTTCTTCAGCACCCTCAGGGGGCCGGCGCAAGAATGGTTCGGCCAGCTGAGGCCAGGCACCATCGACTCATATGAACAGCTCTCCCAGCAGTTCATGGCGCAGTTTGCTGCCAGCACCACCCCCAGGAAGGACGTCACGGCTCTCGCCCACATCAAACAAGGGCGGGACGAACCGCTGGCTAGGTTCCTGGTAAGGTGGAGGGACGAGGTCCTGCAGGTCGACGATCTGGACGAACGTCTGGCCGCCAACATGTTCACCAGTGCGCTGGCCACAGGGGATCTATACCGGGACCTAAGGAGGAATCCCGGCACCAGCTACACCGAGGTTCTTGCTCGGGCCCAGAAGTATGCCTCCATTGAGGAGGAGATCAGGCAGCGGGACGGAATTCCCGCGGCCCAGCCACGGAAGATGGCAGACAGACTCGGACCCGGACCAGGAACCAATCCCTCCCCCCCAAACAAAAAGAAGAAGGTGGACGGGGCAATGGTCCCTTGGAAGGCTCCGTCCGGAAACAGCCAAGCGCGGCCGGACGACCGTTATTTTCCCTTGGCCTACCCAGTGAGCCAGATCTTCGAGGCCATTAAGGACAAGGGCCTCCTTATGGAGCCCCAAGATATGAAGAGGTATATGGGGCACGACCAATCGGCCTACTGTGAATACCATCAGAGGACCGGCCACCTGACGGATAATTGCAGCCAATTAAAGAAAGCGATCGACGAGCTGATCCGTCAGGGGTACCTGGGCGAGTTCGCCCAGCTGCTGAACAAAAACAGCCAGCAGAAGCCGAACTCAAGGCACAAGACATGGCGCCGCGACGATCGGCGCGAGGCAGAACCTCAGGACGTGGATTATCGAAGTGCAGATAAACGTCCGGAGGGATCCCTCGGCCCGAAGGGCGGGAAAAAGAAGTTGGAGATCAAGGTGATCTTCGGGGGCGCTGAGACAGGGGATACACCCGCCGAGCGGAAAAGATTTGAGAGATCACTCTATGTGGGTTCCGTATCGGCACCCCCCACCAAGCGCAATAGAGTCGAGGCAATTACCTTCGGCCCCGCCGACCTGCCAATGTCACCGGCGCCGCACAGAGACGAGCTGGTGATCAGCATGGACGTGAACGATGCTATCGTCCGTCGCGTCCTCGTTGATACCGGGAGCAGTGTGAACGTCCTCTACTGGGAGGCTTTCGAAGGAATGAGGCTCCGGAAGGACATGCTGCACCCCCTACGCACCCCGCTGTCCGGCTTCACCGGGGATTGCATTGACGCTGAGGGCACCATCATTTTGCCGGTAGAGGTCGGCGACGGTCCTCACACTGCCCGGATCAGCATGACGTTCGTCGTGGTCCGCCTAAGGTGCGCCCACAACGCCATTTTGGGCCGACCCGGCTTGGAAGACTTGGGGGCCATATGCTCCGTACGACATTCATGCATCAAATTCCCCACCGACACTGGAGTGGGGGTGGCACGTACGGACCCACATATGGCCAGGGCCTGCTACACGAAGGCCATGGAGAAGCTCAACGAGCGGGAGGCTCGGGTCAACAGCATCTCCGAAAAGGCCAAACAGGCCGACTTGGACGCTCATCTAGAACCAGCAACCCTGCTGGAGGAAATCGAGCTCGACGATCCGACGGACAGGAAGGTGTCCATCGGTGCGGATCTAGAGCCGGAAATCAGGGCAGGGGTCATAGCCGTCCTCCGAAGGTTCAGGATCTTGTTCGCCAGAGGACCGGAGGACATGCCAGGCATCGACCCCAACCTCATATGCCATAGACTCGCCGTGCGGTCGGACGCCAAGCCCATACAGCAAAAGAAAAGATATATGGCGGCCGACCGACGCGAGTTCATCAGGAAGGAGACAGCAACTCTCCTCAGCATTAAACACATCCGGCCGGTCATCCACGTGGAGTGGTTGGCCAACGTGGTACTAGCCCCGAAGGGCGACACTTGGCGGATGTGCGTCGATTACTCGGACCTCAATAAAGCTTGTCCGATGGACCCTTATCCTGTACCGAGGATCGACTTGCTGGTGGATGAGACAGCGGGCTGCGAGCTGCTCAGCTTCATGGACGCATTCAGAGGCTACCATCAGGTGTTCATGCATCCCGATGATGCCGAGAAAACGGCGTTCGTCACGGCGGACGGCGTGTATTGCTACATCGTCATGCCATTCGGCCTCAGGAACGCCATGGCTACTTTCCAGAGGATGATTGGGATGTTATTCAAAGACATGCTTGGAAAGACGATGGAAGCTTATGTGGATGACATCCTAATCAAAAGCAAGAAAAAGGAGGACCATGTCCAGGACATGGAGAGGATCTTCAGCATCATGGAGAGGGCCAGCATGAGGCTCAATCCGAAAAAGTGTGCCTTCGCCGTCAAGGGCGGCAAATTCCTCGGCTACATGATGAGCGAGCGGGGGATCGAGCCTAACCCGGAGAAGGTGAAGGCAATTATGGACATGGAGGCCCCAAGGAACCTAAAAGACGTGCAGCGACTCACCGGGCGTCTGGCAGCCCTGAGCAGATTCTTATCCAAGCTCGCCGATAAGGCGATCCCTTTCTTCCAGATCATGAAGAAGGCCAACCCCTTCCAATGGACCCCGGAGTGTCAGGCTGCTTTCGAGGATTTCAAGGCATACCTCTCCTCTCCGCTCGTCCTCACCAAGGCGGATCCCGGGGAGAGATTGTATATGTATTTGGCGGTGGCCGAGCTGGCCGTAAGCGCCGTGCTGCTAAAGGAATCCGAAGGCGTTCAGCGGCCAATATACTTTGTAAGTAAGGCGCTGAACGGCCCCGAGACAAGGTACACACTGATGGAAAAGACGATCCTCGCCTTGATTGCATCCATCAAGCGCCTGGCGCCGTATTTCCAGGCACATCCGGTGACTATCTACACAACTCAGCCCCTCGCCACAGTCCTCAGGAACCCAATGGCAAGCGGAAGGATAACCAAGTGGTCCTTGATGATCGGCCAGTATGACGTGGACTTCAAGCCGAGGCCGACGATCAAAGGGCAGGCTCTGGCGGACTTCATTGCGGAATGCACCGCGCGCACCGAGGACAGAACCCATGACAACAATGACTTTGACGATTGGTGGGAGATGTACACCGATGGGGCCTCGAGTGCGCGGGGCTGCGGCGGAGGAGCAGTGATCACTTCCCCCGAAGGTTTCAAAGCCTACTACTCCATGAAGTTTGAGTTCAAGGTCACCAACAACGAGGCTGAGTACGAGGCACTTATCGCAGGGCTGAAATGCGCGAAAGCCCTCGGAGCAGCTCGTCTGAAGGTGAGAATGGACAGCCAGCTGGTAGTAACCCAGATGACCGGCACTGCAGAAACCAGGGAGGAGAGGATGAAGGTCTACAAAGAGCTGGCGGAGGAACAGACCGCGCAATTTGAGCAGGTGGTGCTTGAGCAGGTATCGCGGGTGGAGAATACAGAGGCGGACATTCTGTCAAAACTAAGCAACCCCCCAACCGATGACCCGGCATCAAGCATCCCCCGACACATCAGAGGCTTCGTCAGGCAGGAGATATTCCCAGCACCGGCGACGGACGTCATCCAGGTGGAGGTTATCTCCATTGCCGAACCTAACTGGGCAAAGGAGATAGCAGATTATCTCAGAAATGGGACACTCCCCGAGCCTGAAGGTGATGACAGTACAGGGAGGGCCGCGTGGATAAAGAGGCGTGCCCCTAACTTTGAACTTATTGACGGACAACTTTACAAGAAGACGTTCGGCGGACCGTACCTCAGATGCCTCCCGCCGAGCCTGGCGGCGGCAGTAATCGAGGAAATACATGAAGGGATCTGCTCCAGCCACCAGGGCCCCCGAACCTTGGCCAGGAAAATCATCCTGCAGGGCTATTACTGGCCGACCATACAGCAAGATTGCTTCAACCACACGCGGAAGTGCGCAGTATGCCAGCAGTATGCACCTGTCCCTGGCCGACCAGCGAGTTTCTACACCCCGATGACCATCGCGCTGCCATTTGCTAGGTGGGGCGTAGACCTGCTGGGTCCTCTGCCAACGGCTGCTGGTGGAAGGAAGTTCGTCATTGTGGCGGTTGATTATTTCACGAAGTGGGTCGAGGCCGAACCATTGGCCTCCATCACTGAATTCCAGTGCCAGAAGTTCGTCTGGCAGAACATCATTTGCCGCTTCGGGATCCCGGAGCAGATCATCACAGACAACGGTCGGCAGTTTGTCGGCAAAGGCTTTGAAGCATACTTGGCAAAGTGGGGCATCAGGCACTCTAAGGCTTCGGTGGCCTACCCGCAAGCCAACGGCCAAGTGGAGAACATGAACCGGACCATCATGGATGGGATCAAGAAGAAGTTGGAAGACTACACCTCCACCTGGCCGGAGCAGTTGAATTATGTCTTGTGGACGTACAGGACGACGCCAAGAACGGCGACCGGGGAAACCCCTTTCGCCTTGGCTTATGGCTTCCAAGCTAAGGTGCCGACGGAGGTGTTGGTACCTACACATCGCACCAAGCACTTCCAGCCGGGAGACAACGAGACCAACCTACGAGCAGAGCTCCATTTCATTGAGGAACGGAGGGACCTAGCGGCTCGTCGCATGGAAGAGTATCACAGGGCCACCCAGAGATACTTCAACAAGGCCGTGAAATTCCGCGAAATAGAGGCCGGGGACCTCGTACTCAGGAAAAGAGAGAAGAGCAAGCCGCTCGAAGGTGGCAAAATGGCGAAGAACTGGGAAGGACCTTACCGGGTCATCAGAAGATACAACCAGGGGACGTTCCTCCTCCGTACCCTGGAGGGGAACCACGCCGGGGTGTGGAACGTAGAACACCTGAAGAAGTTCTATCAATAGTTAGAGGCCGTTGTCCTTGTATTGTTCCCACTGAATGTAAAATGACCGGACGTCGTCAATAATAAGGCCCCCTGTTTTTCATCACTTCTGTTCTCGCCAACAACCGTACAAGAAGGGAATCTCGATGCAGATAAACCTGTTCTTCCTTGAGATGTCTACGGATACCGAACGTCTCCTCGAAGTAGGGACGCCGGTAGGACCACGGACCAAGGACGAACGAAGCAGAAGGGAATCTCGATGCAGATATACCTGTTCCTCATTGTGATGTCCGCGGATACCGAACGTCTCTTCGATGTAAGAACGTCGGTAGGACCAAGGACCAATGACGAACGAAGACTACGATTGCCTCCCTCAAAAAAAAAAAAAAAAAAAAAAAAAAAAAAAAAAAATATAAATATGGGGAGAAGAGGAGGGTAGCTCCTATGAAGAAGGGAATCTTGTCCGGGTGTGCCAGATCTTCTCCAACCGCCGAAGACGAACGCCTCTCGATGTAGAGGTTAGTAGAGACGCGGAGGGGGCTAGACGAACCAAGGGAGCCTGCCAAGATAAACCTGCTTATCCCACAAATGACCATGGATCGATGGACGTGGGATAACAAAGTCGGGGACCCGTGAGGGTAGACCTGTTCGTCCCTGCGAGTTCTTTGGGTACCTAGCGTCCTCGTCGAAGCAAGAGACGTCGGTAGGACTAAAAGGACCACGGACGAACG
The DNA here is from genome assembly GCA_945859915.1 of Cuscuta epithymum. Lineage (NCBI taxonomy): Eukaryota > Viridiplantae > Streptophyta > Magnoliopsida > Solanales > Convolvulaceae > Cuscuta > Cuscuta epithymum. The sequence continues at coordinate 2,518,692 of CAMAPF010000954.1, read as the reverse complement.
AAAAAAGGGGGGAATCTCGATGTAGATAAACCTGTTCCTCCTTGTGATGTCGGCGGACACCGAACGTCTCCTCGAAGTGGGGACGCCGGTGGGACCAGGGACCAAGGACGAACGAAGACTAAAAGACTCCGAAAAAAAAAAAAAAAAAAAAAAAAAAAAAAAAAAAAAAAAAAAAAAAAAAAAAAGAGCCAGACGAGCATGGAGCAAAGAATGATTTTTATTCTTCGGCACTATCGGCCGGGAAATCACAAGATAGTGAAAATAATGGAAAAGTTGTGCAAGTACAAGGTCATGAACGGGAAATCACTTTTGATCAACGTCCGGAGCTGGAACTTTGGAAAGAGCCTGCTTGCATTCTTCACTAGCTTTGGCTTCCGCCTGCTCTCTCAGCAGCTCAAGGGCTCCCGCATGGGCATCAGCCATCAGGATGTCGAAGCCAGCCGCCTCCGGATCGAAAGGAGCCCCGAAATGACGCTCGAACGTGGGGAGATTCTCCGCTACGAGCCCGACCATACCCTTGCGATAAGTATCATCGGCAAGGTCATTAAGGAAACGCCGTCCGGTGGGAGTGGCCTGGAGCAATTTGACCCCGTCCAGATAGGCGTCCGGGCAGGTGGCCAGAAATTCTCCGACGAGCCTCGGGAGGAATTTCATGGCCATGGTGTGGATGGCACCAGTGTAAGCTTTGGACCTCTGGAAGGCAATGGAACCAGACTCCTTGATTTTGGCAACATCGGCCTCATAAATAGGGACATGGTTGTCCATGCCCGTCTGGCGAAGCTCCACCTTGGCCTGCTCTACGGCCCACATCCGGCTGCGGAGATCCACGAGCTCGGCCTCCTGCTTCTTGAGAAGCTCCTTCTGAGAGGCATTCTCCTGAACGAGCTTGTCATAGGCCTCGGCCTTCTCTTGAAGGGTGCCAGCCCTGCCTTTTGCACTCCTCAGAAGGGCATCACATTCGGCCCGTACTCTGGCCATCTCCCTGCCCTGGCGCTCGAAAGCCATCCGAGCCCTATGGAAGTAGAGCCCAGCCTTGTCCAGCGTGCTCTGGCCGCACTCCAACAGATCTTCAGGAGCCTCCTGAGCAGCGAAGTCCTGTGGAACCTTGAGATTCAGGCCGCACCATATAGAGGACGCCGTTTGACCAAAGAGCATCATTGACTCCTTGCGGGGCCCAACCCCAGAGAACTCGATCAGGCCAAGAGAAGACTCACTGGCTCCTGGGGGAGAGTTTGGACGAGCGTCGTCAGAACCCTTGGCAGCTTGGGCATTATCGTCCCGGAGACGACGGACGTCGGAATTCCGCGGAGGAGAAGCATGGAGATGGGCCCGGGAAGTGGGTTTCCGCTTAAGGGGGCTTCCGGGCTCCCCATCAGAATCATCGGCCAAGATGATGGCCTTGGAGGAAGTGCCCTCCACACGCGGCCTCTTGGGGGCGCCGGCCCCCGAAGTTTCATCGGCCCGTGCCCTGGTCACCCGGGGCTCAACCTTGGGGACGAGCGGCTTTCCGGGATTGTCGCGCCCCTTGTGATCACGACCGGCGGCAGATGAAGCGGTATTGATCCGGCTCATGACGGACGTGGATGGGAAAACTCCTGCACAAGAGGAACCAAGACGTTCAGAGCCATAACAGCGAAGAGATGTCAAAACAATACAAGTACAAACGGACGCACCTAACCCAGCCTGAGCTTTAAAGGGCTCGGCCACCAGCGATCGGAGATTCTGGATGCCAAGTCCGGCTATGCGCTTGGCATACCCGAGCTCCTCGTCCGTCATGGGCGGCGGGATCGTCTTCACCGGGTAAGCATTCCACCGGTCGGAGAATGGCATCGGTGAGCCTACCCCGGCTAGGAAGAAACGCTCTTCCCATCCGTCCGGATTCCCGGCATTGTTCGAGAAGAGAACCATGGACGGACGGGCTATCAGGGTCAGATACCCTGTACGTCCGAATGGGGACAGCCGGAAGAAATGGTGCAGCAGGTCCACGGTGGGGGTCACACCGACGCTGTGGCATCTAATGATGAAGCCAGCGATTATCCGATAAGCGGCAGGGACGAACTGCGCGGGTACTATCTCGAGGGCCCTGAAAAGTTCCAAGTGGAAGCCATGCAGGGGAAAATTCAGCCCGGCTACCACCGAATCCAAGTGGACCACCACGTAGCCGGGCAGATGGCGCATGGGGTTGCGCAGACGCCGATCGTCGTAGGTTCTGGGAGGATAGAACCATTGGCTGATCAGACGCTTGTCAGCGTTCGTCAGGCGTTGAACTTGACGCCGAACGTACGAGAAGCTGAGGCTATAACGGGGAGGCCAGGGTGGCATTCCCCGCTCATAATATTCCAAGTCATCACCGGAAGAACATCCATCGTCGAAACGATTTTCAGAAGACATGGCAACGAACGGTACCTTTGGGAATTGGGACTTCCGGTACGATTTGAGAGAAACCTAGAGAGAGAAGACAATTGTGCAGCGTAAGGAGAAGAATGAGTGGATTACATGGGTTCTGAATACTTATAGGCAGCACCGCCGGAACACACCAACCGAAGCGGGACACGTGGTGCCTGGGTACCGGTACCTACCACGGTATTTAAGCACCTCGATTTCGTCGCCGCGTAACCACCACGAAGATATCCGGATCCATGCCACGGACGTCCCCGCAGGAGGGTTGTGGAGACATTCGTCTTCCCATGTTTGCACAGTTCATCGGCCGCCCATAACATCGGCGACTGGCGAGGACACACGCATCAACACGCAATGGTAGACGAACGTCGCCACCTGACGCTTCTCCAGGGAAACACATCCATATGTCCGCACTTGAGAACTGTACCATCGAAGCAATTACCGACGGACGTCCCCCAATTGTAAAAATGCTGTGTGGACGGCAGGCCGGCCTCGGTATCGAGGTATCGGAGGAATTTTCCGTACTACGTCAACAATGAAGGGCACAGAAGGGTCATGTCCATGCTACCAATAGGGCACGCACGTCTTTCCATACAACCATACACGGACATCGTCAGGAAATATTGAGGCAGCCCCCGACGAACGTACTTCACGCTTGGGAAATGTGCTGTTTGGACAGCCTCCGACGACCGTCGTCAAGAATGCTGTTGCCAGGAGAGCAAGGAGACGTCCCTGCCCAAAGTCAAAAGACGAGCAGGGATGGACGTCCTAACAAACTACTTTGCAGCAGAACAGTTCGAGGCACGGAATGAATTTCCATACAACAAGAGACAAAGGGAACGAATTTTGGCAAAATGTGGATCTTTATTCTTCAGCACTATCGGCTGGAAACTACAAGTCTACGTACTGCAATAAATCTAGGCTAAGAAATAAATCAACACATGTGGGGGGGACGGCGGTCGGCTGTTGGCATGAGTATGTTCCTCCTCCCGAGGCTCGGGCTCAGGGGTTGGGGGCTCCGGAATATCCCCCATGGCTATGGCCGCCGCCCGGCGTCTATCCCGCCCTATTTTCCCCAGGGCCTCGATCAGTAGATCGTCATCCGCATGATCGGCTGGGTTGACGCCAGGGCCTAGGAGCTTCTCGAAGATTGGGAGGATGGCCTTGATCCCTTCATTATAGCCACCGGCGAAGGCGCTATCGGCAGAATCATAGAGGAATTGGCGCGACAGGGGGGAGCTTTCCATCAGCCGCACACCGAACCTCAGACGGTCCTTCGCCGGAATTTTCCCCAGAGCATGAGAGAACACGTCACCAAAAGCCCCGGCGCAGAAGTCCTTGGCCGACTCCATAAACTCGCCGGTATTCTGGTAACCGGAGGTATTGATGCACCATTCCGGGGGTGGCATCTTTTGGGGCCGGAAGTACCGGCATGAGCTTGAAGCCGGCCTTCTCCAGGCAGGCCAATTGGGCGCCGGTTTCAGCCCGGAGGGACTGAAGCTCCTCCCTAGCCGAAGCAGCCTCTTCCTCTGCCCGACGGGCGGCCTCCCGAGCCTTCAGTATGGCGGCTTCGGCCTTGATCCTTGCCTCCTGCAGGGCGGCATCCCTGGCAGCTTCGGCCTGCAGCACCAACAGCCCTGACTGAAAGAAAAAATGGGATAAACAGAGTTTAGACGGCGAAGCGACGAGCGTCAAGGGGACAAGACGGGTCGAATCGCAACAATACCTGGATGGCCGCAGCAAGAGCAGCGCTGGTCGCCTCGGAAGACGACCGGGGGGGGCAGTTCGAGGCCGGCTTTAGCCCCAAGCTCCCTCCAAAGCTCCTCAGCCGGCCGGCTCAGGGATAGACCGCTAACATCCTCAACGATGGGGCCGGAGGAAACACAGTCTCGCCCCCTCTTCGTTTTCTTCTCCGGGGCCTTCTCGCTCCCCTTCTTGGGAACCACCTTTGTGGCAACGACCGGCGGGGGGAGAGCAGTTTCAGCATGATGAGTCAGGGCCCCCTCGTTCAGCAGGGTGGCAATCAGGTGCTGCTCACCGTCTGCAGTCCGACGGGCGGCGTCGGAGGCCGATGATCCGGCTCCATGGGCGGCTGCCTCTCTGGCCGCTTTGGCCGCAGCCATCTTCGCCTTCCTGTTCCTCAGGCACTCAGCATTGTCCATTTGTTCGGCGGTAAGGGGGAGACCTGCAAGAGAGAAATACAAGAATATGAAAAGACGAACAGGAATAGGGAGGAACACCCACCTCAGAGGACAGGACCGCCCGTGCCCCGAGACGAGCGTCCAAGGGAGGAAGAAATCCAGGAACACGGGCGGTACCTATGCCTGCTTCAGAGAGTGCCTCGACGGTCAGGTATTCCCCTATAGGGCGAACGCCGCCTTCCAGGACTTTCTTCACTTCCACTTCCAGCCCGGCCGACAGCGCCGGCGACTCAATCTTCGGAGGGTAGCCGTTCCACCGGATTGGGAGGGGAGGACCGTCATATCTAAGAAAAAAGAGCCTATTTTTCCAATCATGGATGGAGGAAGGATAGTGCTCAAATAGCTTCCTCTTCGGACGAGCGGCCACACTCAGGTAACCGTCGGAATTCTGCGGGGTGACCCGGTAGAAGTAGTGGAACAGATCCAGCGATATGACGGCTTTTGCGGACGAACAGCGCACGAGGAATGCGGAGATAAATCTATAAGAATTGGGCATGAACTGCGCCGGAACCACCTGGTAGCAGTTGAAGAACTCCACGTAAAAGGGATGGAGAGGAAACCGCAGACCGGCCTCCACAGAATCCACATGCAGGATGATCATCCCCGGCCGTCGCCGCATGGCATGTTCGGCCCCGCTATGGCTAAAGACGAACGGATGGGGAAAGAAGGAAGCAATCTTGTTCATAGCGACGCTGGAGAGGGACTGCCTGTGCTCTAAGACACTCCTAATCTTGCAAATGTGCCTCTGTACATCCATGGGAATACCTAAATCGTGCACCTCCAGGTCGGAGCCAGATTTGGCCTCGTCTGCAGAATCATAACCGGCGGGGCGCTCGTTCAGGGGGACGGCGTCAATAACATCTACGGCCCCGTCGGCACCCCCGTTCCCGGCGTCGCTCCCACTACTTTGCGACACATTATCCGGCTCGCCATCAGCCCGGATGGTCCCCACCGTCGTGGCTGAACCAGAGGTCCCGGAAATGCTGGCCTTCCCGGGGGAGCGAGCACTCACATCGGCCGAAGAGGAGCCCGAGGAGGAACCCGACGAACCGGAATCAGAGCTTGACGAAATCTCCATCGAGGTCATTTCGGCTAGGAATCAGAACAAGAAAAGGAGCAGAGGGGGGAAATTACCTTACAAAGGGGTTAGCCGGATTCAGAAGAAGACTTGAAGAGCTGCGGAAAATCGGGAGCAAGGGAGCAAGGGAGCAGAAATTGGGAACCCTAATTCAGAGGGAAAACCCGGTATTTAAAGGAGAAAACACCGATGGCGAAGCCAACAAGGGGCCGACACGTGGCAAGGAGCGTACCCCGGCCACGCGCTGTGCGTGGGATGGGAACGTAATGATGACACCTCCTCGGGAAAATGCACCGCCGCAACATCAGCCGTCACCTCGTTTCCTGAACCGGCGACAGCTGTCAAGCACCATGACCACGAGCGTACGCTTCCACCAGATGCAATAAACATAAATATCGGGATACGGACGTCTACTTCGGGGGGGTTCATACTTCCTTATGTCCTGCGCATGCTCAGAACATCAGAAGTGGGGGACTTGTGTTGGGTTAAGGGCCCAAGCCGAGGTCCGGCCCACTAACCCATTTTGCCAGACGAACGTCCAGCTAGAAACCAGGCCAGCCCACAGGCCCATGTCTCTTGAGGATGGACGAACGTCTGGTGTTGGAGGACTCAGGCCCAGCAGCTCATTCCGACGAACGTCTGTGCAGAGACAAAGAGCAGAACCACGGGCCAGCGGGGATGGCGACGAACGTCCCCGGAGCAAGCCTGTGGTCATCGGGGAAAACCCAGTGCACATGGTGAGTATCTATTAAGGCCAGGCGACGAACAGCCGATATCCCTCAAGGGTCACTTGGAGCAATCCAACTCACTTCCGGGGTGGACGAACGTCCCCACTGATCCGGCGGGAAACCTAGATTCTGGCGGGAAGTGCATTTAATGCTAAAGATTTGGTAGTTGGGACACCAGCGGTCCACAGGCTGCCACGTCAGTACAGCCACCTGCCCATTGGCGGGTATAAATAGAAGCATTTATTTCATTGTAAAGGGTTGGCAACCTTCTATTCTTAGCATACTAGCTCCAGCATTCTTACGAGTAGCATTCCTATCGCCTTGTAAGACGAACGGCCGACGTGCCCTTTTTAGCAAGTAGATTGTACTTAGGGGAGTTATTACGAAGTTAATAATACCTATTTACATTGCCTGCTATTACTCTTGTTTCCTGATTCATCTGATAGTTGTCGGGCTAGATAACCACACACTCACTCCACTCGAAATCTTTGGGCTTACGTGTTGGGTCCAAGGGTTGAAGGAATAAACCTCAACACTTACCATCCTCACACGCACCAAGAACAAGGGGAAGAAGAAGAAAGGAAAAGAGAAGGGAAAAGAGGAGTTTTAGGTGGGAAAACTTGTGGTTAAAGAGGTAATGACTTCATTAATCCCATTTCTTCTCTTTAATCATATCTCATACTCCTAGGAGAGTTCTACCCATGTAAAAGTGTAGAATGGGAGTTGGAGGGTTGGTTTATACCCAAAACGGATTGAGAGAACAAAGTTGACCGTTTCACCGGAAAATAACCTTTTTGAGGTTATTTGTGTCGATATGGGTTTTTTGATGATAAAACCTTGTTGTTAACTTGTATAAGGTACTTCCAGAACTTTCACGGAGTTGAAAGGGTCGCCGGAGTTGTCGCCGGAGTTGTTGAAGTTCGCCAGAGTTTCACCGGGGCCAAATCGGAGAGGCTAGAACTTCATAAGCTTCATTAATGTGAGAAGACGGCTATATGCTTTATAACTTTTGATTGAGGCATGAGATTACCTAAAGTAATCAAGTATATGTTTTACGGAATGATTAAAGTTAATCAAGTATTGGCTTATGCCATGATTATATATAAAACAAAGTTGAAAAGCATGTTTTGTATGTTTGGTGATTAAAAATGTGATAACTTATTATGTACAATGATACAGGGGTCAAAAATGGTATTTTTGGATCAAGGACTTCAAGTAGATTATGCATGTAAAATTTCACGTTAATCGGACTCCGTTTGGGCGGTCAAACGGGTGTTGACCGCCAAGTCAACTACAATACCCGACCGGGTGTCTGCTGAGAAATTGGCCCCAAGGGCCGCTGTCTCCTATACCCGATCGAGTATGGATAGATACTCGATCAAGTATGCCTTGAAAATTAGCCTTATGGGCTCCTGTCTCCTGTACTCGACCGAGTATTGATGGGTACTCGATCGAGTATTGGGTTATACTCAAAACGGGTAGTTTTTGATTGAGTAGGTTAATGTGGACCGATCAGGTGGGACCCGTCCACGTTGGTTACTAAGGATTATTATATGACTATAGGACTAGGTATTGTCCATAGTTAAGTGAATGCAAGGTTAGCCATATCCAGGTTAGGGTTTGGTTAGAAATAAGGTTGAGGTTGAGTATCCTCGGGACGGTAAATGATCCTAAAACTCGGTGAGGTTGAGGGATATCGGCTGTTCGTCGCCTGGCCTTAATAGATACTCACCATGTGCACTGGGTTTTCCCCGATGACCACAGGCTTGCTCCGGGGACGTTCGTCGCCATCCCCGCTGGCCCGTGGTTCTGCTCTTTGTCTCTGCACAGACGTTCGTCGGAATGAGCTGCTGGGCCTGAGTCCTCCAACACCAGACGTTCGTCCATCCTCAAGAGACATGGGCCTGTGGGCTGGCCTGGTTTCTAGCTGGACGTTCGTCTGGCAAAATGGGTTAGTGGGCCGGACCTCGGCTTGGGCCCTTAACCCAACACAAGTCCCCCACTTCTGATGTTCTGAGCATGCGCAGGACATAAGGAAGTATGAACCCCCCCGAAGTAGACGTCCGTATCCCGATATTTATGTTTATTGCATCTGGTGGAAGCGTACGCTCGTGGTCATGGTGCTTGACAGCTGTCGCCGGTTCAGGAAACGAGGTGACGGCTGATGTTGCGGCGGTGCATTTTCCCGAGGAGGTGTCATCATTACGTTCCCATCCCACGCACAGCGCGTGGCCGGGGTACGCTCCTTGCCACGTGTCGGCCCCTTGTTGGCTTCGCCATCGGTGTTTTCTCCTTTAAATACCGGGTTTTCCCTCTGAATTAGGGTTCCCAATTTCTGCTCCCTTGCTCCCTTGCTCCCGATTTTCCGCAGCTCTTCAAGTCTTCTTCTGAATCCGGCTAACCCCTTTGTAAGGTAATTTCCCCCCTCTGCTCCTTTTCTTGTTCTGATTCCTAGCCGAAATGACCTCGATGGAGATTTCGTCAAGCTCTGATTCCGGTTCGTCGGGTTCCTCCTCGGGCTCCTCTTCGGCCGATGTGAGTGCTCGCTCCCCCGGGAAGGCCAGCATTTCCGGGACCTCTGGTTCAGCCACGACGGTGGGGACCATCCGGGCTGATGGCGAGCCGGATAATGTGTCGCAAAGTAGTGGGAGCGACGCCGGGAACGGGGGTGCCGACGGGGCCGTAGATGTTATTGACGCCGTCCCCCTGAACGAGCGCCCCGCCGGTTATGATTCTGCAGACGAGGCCAAATCTGGCTCCGACCTGGAGGTGCACGATTTAGGTATTCCCATGGATGTACAGAGGCACATTTGCAAGATTAGGAGTGTCTTAGAGCACAGGCAGTCCCTCTCCAGCGTCGCTATGAACAAGATTGCTTCCTTCTTTCCCCATCCGTTCGTCTTTAGCCATAGCGGGGCCGAACATGCCATGCGGCGACGGCCGGGGATGATCATCCTGCATGTGGATTCTGTGGAGGCCGGTCTGCGGTTTCCTCTCCATCCCTTTTACGTGGAGTTCTTCAACTGCTACCAGGTGGTTCCGGCGCAGTTCATGCCCAATTCTTATAGATTTATCTCCGCATTCCTCGTGCGCTGTTCGTCCGCAAAAGCCGTCATATCGCTGGATCTGTTCCACTACTTCTACCGGGTCACCCCGCAGAATTCCGACGGTTACCTGAGTGTGGCCGCTCGTCCGAAGAGGAAGCTATTTGAGCACTATCCTTCCTCCATCCATGATTGGAAAAATAGGCTCTTTTTTCTTAGATATGACGGTCCTCCCCTCCCAATCCGGTGGAACGGCTACCCTCCGAAGATTGAGTCGCCGGCGCTGTCGGCCGGGCTGGAAGTGGAAGTGAAGAAAGTCCTGGAAGGCGGCGTTCGCCCTATAGGGGAATACCTGACCGTCGAGGCACTCTCTGAAGCAGGCATAGGTACCGCCCGTGTTCCTGGATTTCTTCCTCCCTTGGACGCTCGTCTCGGGGCACGGGCGGTCCTGTCCTCTGAGGTGGGTGTTCCTCCCTATTCCTGTTCGTCTTTTCATATTCTTGTATTTCTCTCTTGCAGGTCTCCCCCTTACCGCCGAACAAATGGACAATGCTGAGTGCCTGAGGAACAGGAAGGCGAAGATGGCTGCGGCCAAAGCGGCCAGAGAGGCAGCCGCCCATGGAGCCGGATCATCGGCCTCCGACGCCGCCCGTCGGACTGCAGACGGTGAGCAGCACCTGATTGCCACCCTGCTGAACGAGGGGGCCCTGACTCATCATGCTGAAACTGCTCTCCCCCCGCCGGTCGTTGCCACAAAGGTGGTTCCCAAGAAGGGGAGCGAGAAGGCCCCGGAGAAGAAAACGAAGAGGGGGCGAGACTGTGTTTCCTCCGGCCCCATCGTTGAGGATGTTAGCGGTCTATCCCTGAGCCGGCCGGCTGAGGAGCTTTGGAGGGAGCTTGGGGCTAAAGCCGGCCTCGAACTGCCCCCCCCGGTCGTCTTCCGAGGCGACCAGCGCTGCTCTTGCTGCGGCCATCCAGGTATTGTTGCGATTCGACCCGTCTTGTCCCCTTGACGCTCGTCGCTTCGCCGTCTAAACTCTGTTTATCCCATTTTTTCTTTCAGTCAGGGCTGTTGGTGCTGCAGGCCGAAGCTGCCAGGGATGCCGCCCTGCAGGAGGCAAGGATCAAGGCCGAAGCCGCCATACTGAAGGCTCGGGAGGCCGCCCGTCGGGCAGAGGAAGAGGCTGCTTCGGCTAGGGAGGAGCTTCAGTCCCTCCGGGCTGAAACCGGCGCCCAATTGGCCTGCCTGGAGAAGGCCGGCTTCAAGCTCATGCCGGTACTTCCGGCCCCAAAAGATGCCACCCCGGAATGGTGCATCAATACCTCCGGTTACCAGAATACCGGCGAGTTTATGGAGTCGGCCAAGGACTTCTGCGCCGGGGCTTTTGGTGACGTGTTCTCTCATGCTCTGGGGAAAATTCCGGCGAAGGACCGTCTGAGGTTCGGTGTGCGGCTGATGGAAAGCTCCCCCCTGTCGCGCCAATTCCTCTATGATTCTGCCGATAGCGCCTTCGCCGGTGGCTATAATGAAGGGATCAAGGCCATCCTCCCAATCTTCGAGAAGCTCCTAGGCCCTGGCGTCAACCCAGCCGATCATGCGGATGACGATCTACTGATCGAGGCCCTGGGGAAAATAGGGCGGGATAGACGCCGGGCGGCGGCCATAGCCATGGGGGATATTCCGGAGCCCCCAACCCCTGAGCCCGAGCCTCGGGAGGAGGAACATACTCATGCCAACAGCCGACCGCCGTCCCCCCACATGTGTTGATTTATTTCTTAGCCTAGATTTATTGCAGTACGTAGACTTGTAGTTTCCAGCCGATAGTGCTGAAGAATAAAGATCCACATTTTGCCAAAATTCGTTCCCTTTGTCTCTTGTTGTATGGAAATTCATTCCGTGCCTCGAACTGTTCTGCTGCAAAGTAGTTTGTTAGGACGTCCATCCCTGCTCGTCTTTTGACTTTGGGCAGGGACGTCTCCTTGCTCTCCTGGCAACAGCATTCTTGACGACGGTCGTCGGAGGCTGTCCAAACAGCACATTTCCCAAGCGTGAAGTACGTTCGTCGGGGGCTGCCTCAATATTTCCTGACGATGTCCGTGTATGGTTGTATGGAAAGACGTGCGTGCCCTATTGGTAGCATGGACATGACCCTTCTGTGCCCTTCATTGTTGACGTAGTACGGAAAATTCCTCCGATACCTCGATACCGAGGCCGGCCTGCCGTCCACACAGCATTTTTACAATTGGGGGACGTCCGTCGGTAATTGCTTCGATGGTACAGTTCTCAAGTGCGGACATATGGATGTGTTTCCCTGGAGAAGCGTCAGGTGGCGACGTTCGTCTACCATTGCGTGTTGATGCGTGTGTCCTCGCCAGTCGCCGATGTTATGGGCGGCCGATGAACTGTGCAAGCGACGGCACCCTACGAACTCTTAAGGGCCGTCACCCCGTGGAGCAAGCGAAATTAGAAAAAGGCAAGGCGAAATTGAATTAATTTTTAAACAACATTTTCAAAAACAAAATTAATAAATGGCCCGGCCCGACCCGAGACCCGCCCGAGTAGACTGGCCTGGACCGGTCCCGGTAGAATCCTTGGCCAGTACATGCCTATATAGAATGCAAGTTTGGTGGAGATAGAAGTAGTAGTAACAGTGAAATTACTCTTGATAGTAAGGAGATACCGGTGTCTAATATGTTTTGTTACTTGGGCTACATAATTCAGAAGGATGATGAATTAAATGGAGATGTATCCCATAGAATCAGAGTTGGGTGGATGAAATGGAAGAGTGCGTCAGAATTTCTATGCGAACGAGATATGCCGACTTTTTCATAATCGATTTAAAAAAACTAACAGAAAAGACTTCTTAATAGACGTTGTTGGGGTAATTGACTCAGGCCCAAATACGTTGACGGCCCAACTGGCATATAGACCCAACCTCGGTCCACCAAATCCAGAAGCTAGGTCGAACTAGAACCAAACCACGTGAACATTATCAAATTTGGTATGAAACAATGTTAATGGGACGAACTAAAAATGAAAGATGAGACAATTTTAGCGGTATGAAGGTAGTAATATATATGAGCTCAGCCACTATCGCTAAAGCTTGGGGGTTGATTACGTTGAGAGTGTTTCTTTGAAATTCACCAAAATTGGACTATTTAAGTTTAAGTTTAGAACTCGCAGTCGTTTAGTGTGGTCTGGTTGGTCTATTTAAGTTTGGTCTGGTCTGCGACTGAACAACAGTCCAAAAAAAACATCCTAAACCCACTTAGGTTTTAATAATTTAAGGGCTCCGAACTTGGTTGTGTCGCATCGACACGCCTTACATCTTTTAAAACATTGGCTAAAAAACATCCTAAACCCACTTCAATGCTACACCGTGCACGATGCACATGTGGCACAAGGATATAGACATAAAAGATTAAATTTATGACATTTCTCTTTGGCTAAAAAAGATCCTAAACCCACTTTGTGTTTTTGGTACGTTTTTCTCAATAATGTCAACCACAATGTCTACATCTAAACAATGTGCTTGACATTATAGATAAAAACTTACCAAAAATATATAAGATCGTTCAAATAAGGAGAGAGATATTCTATTTGTTGGTTTTTAATTGACTTTCCCTCATTGAAGATGCTCTAAGGATAGTAAATAACCGAGCTTTTTATTCCATGTGGCGCCTAAGATCACGGGACTGATTCCGTAGGGATAGATGTCAGAAATGGGGGATAAATGAAAATCTAGAGACACTGTTGAGGTTAATTCCGGTAGGTCCAAAGGCCCAACACAAACCTTTGAATATCAGATGCGTTTCCCAATAGAAAGTTACCAAGAAAGGAAATCAGCTGGCCAAATGACTCAATAGCTCCAATTGCATTTGTGTAATGGTGATTACAGAGAAAAGGTCGAACGGTAGGTACGGTCCAATGGCTAATACAAGAGCTAAAGTGAAGTATATTATGTGTGTGTCTCAAAATGCTAACCCTTAACAATGAAATAAATGTTACTATTTATACTAGTAGTGAGTATGTGAGATGGATGATGTGGCAAGCTCTCAATGGACAACCCCTTTTTCACTTGCACACCTATGCCTCCACTTGAGTGCCCATGCTCCTGCATTAAATGCGCCCCTGCAACTTGCAAGGCTTCCTCGATCGACACTTTAGAGTAATGTAATTAGTGACCAAGAAGGATGCTTGTTATTCGTCAAGTATGGAGCTTGACCCGTGCGGGAACTACCGAACGGTTCATGTTCAGTGGATGAGAACCCGTTCGGGGACCCCAATGCTCTGCCTGGTACTCATTGGGCTCCGCTGCCTCTTTAGGGCTTCACGGATATTTTGGGCCGGTTAATTGGGCCGGACCCTAATATCCCCACATACACTAAAGAAAGTACTCCGTTCGTCCCTTAAAACTTTGTAAAGTTTGACCGACACGAAAAATAATAAAGTAAAAACTATATGATGGAGGCTTGTGCAAAGAAGACAGAAATATCAGGAACCAAAAAATTAAAAGAGAAAATGACAATAAAAAATTCTGACATCCCAAAAAAGAAAGATGAAAAAGTTTTAAGTGATGGAGGAAGTAAAAAACTATCTAGAAAAATTGAAAAGAAGTAATTATAATAATAATTACATAAAAGGAGAGCTTAATTAAAAGTTATACTCATGTGTTGCGGTTGTGGCGTTTATATTGCCGAGTTCGTATACCGTACAACCGGCTATACGGTGACCATCGTACAACCAGTGGCATTTTCATAATTCAAGTGAAAATTATGGTTTATGCAAAATGATCATTAATACACTTTTAGTGAGTATCAGACTTATTATGCTGAGCATTAAAAGTCTTAATAATGAGCACCATGATCAGTGCTTCATATCTTCGAATTCACTTTCATTTTCTTATTTTTCTTTTAGAAAAAATATATTAAATTACATCTATAATCAAATCCAATGAATTTAAATATGTGAACCTAATATAATATAGTGCTTTTGAAATATGCATTGATATGAAAATTGTAAGCCCGACTAGTTAAGCATCAAGATGTTTTCATTGATGAGCATCAAACTTTTTTTATTGAGCACCGTAAATCCGTAATTAAGTATACAAAATTACCGTTTGACCAATTTTGGAATATACGTAGTATATTGATTATTTTTGACATTGAAAATAATAATCCCAACCAATGTTCTAAAAGGCGTTAGGCGCTAGTCGGGCGCCAGCCCAGCGCCTAGCGCCTAGGTGGCTAGGCGGGCGCCTAGTCGGAGACTAGTCGGAGACATATAAATTGCATTTTCATCTATATTTTTGCATAAATATGATAAGTGATATTGTATTTTTGTGTGCATAAAAACATACACATATATATTAACAAACATGAATGATAGAATTATCCAATGTTCTAAAAGGCGCTAGGCGCTAGTCGGGCGCCAGCCCAGCGCCTAGCGCCTAGGCGGCTAGGCGGGCGCCTAGTCGGGGACTAGTCGGGGACATAGAAATTGCATTTTTATCTATATTTTTGCATAAATATGATAAGTAATATTTCATTTTTGTGTGTATAAAATACATATATACATATACATTAACAAACATGAATGATAGAATTATCACATTTAATCATACGTAGTATTTGATAACGAATCACTTAACTTCATTATGTTATACATATAATGATATAATTTAGGTATATATACAAACATATACGGTATATAGTTCTATCTTAATTTATTACTTCATTTCTTTATATCCGTAGCTAAAGTTAAAGTACGCATATCGCTTAGAAAATCAACATTAAAAAGTGAAGTAATGTTCGACGAATCTAGACGGTCTAGGCAGCCGATTAGGCGCTCTAGGCGGGCAACTAGGCGTCATAGGCGGCCGACTAATTCACCAAGACGGCAAACCAATTAGTCGGAGCGCCTAGACGAAAATCAGGGCGCCCGACCACCGCCTAGCGCCTAGGCGGGGACTAGTCGGGCGCCTAGAACGATTTTTAGAACAGAGAATTATCAAATTTAATCATACATAGTATATGGAAACTAATCACTTAACTTCATTATATTATAAATATAAATACTAATAAAATTTGAGCATGTATATGTACAAACATACATAGGTTTATCTTAATTTACAATTTCATTTCTTTATATGCATGGCTAAAGTTAAAGTACGTATTGCGTTTAAAAAAATAAAATTAAAAAGTGAAGTAATGTTCGACGAATCTAGCCGGCCTAGGCGGCTGATTAGGCGCTCTAGGCGGGCAAGTAAGCGCCATAGGCGGCCGACTAATTCACCTAGACGGCTAACCAATTAGTCGGAGCGCCTAGACGAAAATCAGGGCGCCCGACCACCGCCTAGCGCCTAGGCGGGGACTAGTCGGACGCCTAGAGCGATTTTTAGAACAGAGATCCCAACTATTGCCGGTCCGCTGAAAATAATTCCAACTATTGATTATTTTTGTATAATCCCAACTATATAGACTATCCGCTAATAATGGTCCATGACCATATATTACCTCTATAAAAAGTGAATTTTAAATAGAAATTAAGCGTAAAAATTAAAAGTTGAGATTATTTAGAGGGATTACTTGTTATATCTCACCTCATCCATTTTAGAAACTACAAGAATTTATTCATAGGGACCATTATTGGCGGAAGGTCCCTAAAGTTGGGATTATTCTGTAATAATCAATAGTTGAGATTATTATGAGCGGACCGCCAATAGTTGGGATTATTACTATCAATTTGTCCTAATTTTAATTCATTACCGTTATATTTATTTAATTATTTTTTTCTTTGACATTTAAGTTGCAACAACTTCTATTTTATATTTGAAAATAAATTTGTCAAATAACATACTATTGTAGTTTACCTTCCGGGGTAAAAAAAAAATAACATACTATTGTAGTACATGTTGACAATTTTTTGCCATATACTTTATTTAAATAAATTTTGGCTCCACCTGAATTGCAATGGTAGATCCGCCCCTGATTAGAATCTATAGCGATTTGGGGCCGGCGGGAGCCTAACCCTCATCACGAGGAAAGCCAACACGAAGAGGGACGGGTTAAGTAGAAGACATGGAAAAGGTGAAAGGGACGAAGGAGAGATTGCGGAAACTCTAAGCTGCGCGCCTAGGGTTCGCGGTTGAAGACACATGCCTATGTGAAGGAAAATTCGGCACAAGGGTTGCTCAAAGACAAAAGATGTCCTTTATAGGAGACAATGGTGAAATATGGATTGTTAGGGACCCGCAATCAAGGTAATCAAGTGCTAAGGAGTATGAGACATATTTGGAAGTTGTAAAATCATGTGGCACACGTCGGGTCCACACTCTCGAAGTCTAAGGCAAGCAATAAATGAGTGTGACACTCCATTTTTTAAAGAAGTTCAAAATGAAAGATATTCAGCAGCAATTTGGAGGTGTTCCATACGGGCAGCCGGCTTCCCCTCCACGTGGTCCTCCATATCCTGGTGGCACATGTTCGGTATTGAGTAATGTTAGTTCTTGTCATGCCCCGGATCTATCCGGACACATCAACAACCCGCTGTACAATACGAATAGTCAACCATAGTCAAACACATCCATATTATACAAGGCGTCATGAATATCATTCACATGTAAGTCATCCATAAACATACATAATAAGTAATTTAATACGCAGCAGAAAACATAGTTTGAAATCAAATGCCACACGGGGCAAACATGAGCACGCAGGCTCTAAAGTAAAATATCCATGAGCAATTTTATTAGTGTTCAAATCAGAATGGAGGAAGCACGAACCAAGTCTTCTCTCCGGGAAATCACTCGATCAACGAGCACAGGAAGCAAGCTCTAGCCTCAACCTGAAATGGTGGTGGGATGCCCCCGAAGGGGTCAGTACTCTATAGGACTATAAAGTACTGGTGTGGATGGCATCAAAGGGATATACAACAAGTATTTCAAACATAAGACCCTCAAATAGGGTGATAATATGATATGACTGTAACCTCAAGTTACCCCATTTAAAAATATACTTACTTTATATCAAAGTCAAGTAGTCAGCCCGTAGGCCCATGTTTATTTAGAAATCACCATTTCCCGTTCCCCGTGACTACTAGTCACGACAACTCATAGAGTCCATCACATTACCATTGCATAGCAAGGGCTCGGCCCAACTACATTTCTATGCAATCCTTTATGTCAAGTACATCCTATCACATTTGCATAGCAAGGGCTCGGCCCAACTACATTTCTATGCAAATTGCAATTCACATGGCAAGGGCTCGGCCCAACTACATTTCCATGCAAATCACAATTACATGGCAAGGGCTCCGCCCAACTACGTTTCCATGCAAATCACAATTACATGGCAAGGACTCGGCCCAACTACGTTTCCATGCAAATCACAATTACATGGCAAGGGCTCGGCCCAACTACGTTTCCATGCAAATCAAAATTACATGGCAAGGGCTCGGCCCAACTACGTTTCCATGCAATCATAGAGTCCGGCTCTAATTCTTCATTATAGTCCAATTCCTAAGCAACCCTATGTCTAGAATTGACATCTCAATAATCTACCTTGGGTCATTCTTAATGACTGCCCATAACTTACCCTTAGCTTCATACTAAGTCATTCTATACACTTGAAGTATATTCAAGTGCATTTCATACAATCCAATACTTAGGATCAATTCTCTCAACAATTTCAAATAATCACTAACTAGTATTTCAATACTATTAAGACTATTTTCATCATACAAATATCCTCATTTTGTAATTCTCTACATATTTATAAGTATGTAGCAGCAACTTAAATATTCGACTTCAATACATAAATATCCATTTATGTATCCACATATTTAATACATAAGTAAAATGCCTATTTCACAAAATAGTTCATTAATAACTCATTTAACCTCGTATTATCCATACAACCTCAAATCATTTACAAATTCATTCATTGTCAACTATATCCACTTTTCATCAATATTTAGGCATCATAATCCATGAAAAATCATGATTTAGGCATTTAGGTAATCTCATGCTTAACCTACAAGTTGTAAACAATTAGATGTCGATCCTCACCTTAATTGAGCTTTAAACTTTTCCTTCTTGATCCAATGGTCAAAGCTTCGGTCAAAGTGGATTAAGAACTGATTCCTTGCTTAAATATGAGTGTTAAACAGCCTCCTCAAAGTGCTAGCTCAACCCCTAAATGTCGATACGAAAACAGCCCCTAGAACGGGTGTTTTTCCGGCGAATTCGTTCCCTAACCTTTCAAGGTTTTGTCTAGGTTAGTATCTAACCTTTCCAACAATTAAAGTCACTTTATAATAACATTTTATACACTTCAACCAGTTTATAATAGTTCTTCAATCGTTCATATGAGTTAGACAATAGAGAGGAAGGTTTTGGATTCAAACTTACTTTGAATACAAAAACGTATTCTGCAAGGTTGTGTTTTGTTCGGACGATTTGGAGGCCTTAAACTGCTTCTTTTTCTTCAAACCGCACGTCTATGGATCCCTCTTCTTGAGAGCTTTCAGTGGACACCTCACACGCCCTTTTTGGATGAGTATTTCTCAAGATACGAACCAAACAGTGAGCTTCACGAACTGGAGGTTATCCCTGCGGCCAGCTCCCTTATCTCTCTCCCTTTTGAGTGTGAGGCTCTCCCTTCTTTCTTATCTCTTTCAGTTCGAATGGGAGGTGAGGGGGAGGTGTTTAGGAGCTCTCAAAATGATATCAAAGCATGTCGTTCACAAAAAGAAAGGGTAGGGTGTTTGATTGCAATCAAACATGGTGTGGACCTCCTCTTTTATTTCCTTTTTGTAATGTTGTAGCTCTTAAGTCAAAATGTCCGCCCCACATAGTTGTCTCACCCATTTTCTTTGTCTTGCAGGTACCAAGGTCATGTGGGATGGTTCCGAAATGATCCCATTCAATTTGGGGTCCAAAATACCTACCAATACTTCCAAAATGAAAAGATGGACCCTATTGTTTTATCTTTGTCATGAGATGTCTTTTTGTACTCATTATAATTTATGTAGGCCAAGTCAACTTCATACATCATATTATTGATCCCCAATATGTGTAGGATCATCCCAATAATTTACATGATGAACATTATAGAAGGAAAAATCCTACTCCCATTATTTAGCTCAATAATGTCGAAGATGGGACCATATGCATTTGTATTCTCCTCTAATCATTTTATCACTTATTTTGACATTTGTCATTCATATTATTGGACTACTAGCTGTGTGGGTCACCCTCGAGTGGGCCTAGGACGTCATTCTTGAATACTTACTATTTTTAGCAGGTTGGGCCCAAAATAATGTTTGGACCGCCCGAACTTCCTTAATTTGTATCAAAAGGTTATGTATCATTATTTACGAAATGTTGGGCTCTTATATTTAATAAGATGGCCCCAAATAAGTATTTGAAGCCCATCACTAATATACAAGCTCAACGGTAAAAATGATCAAACATGTGTTACATAAAACAACAATTGCCTTACAATTGTTCGGTAAATGGAAATTCAATGCATTAGCTTTGCATTTAAATTTAAATTTCAAGGACGCTCGGGTGCGGTGTCACAGTTCTGGTTATGTTTTTACTCATCACTTTCCTACTTTTGGTACTCATAATGTTAATACATGTTTTCCATCTGTTGAGAATTCATATCCATCACATGCTCCACCAGTTGTCTGTCAGCTTTGCTTCTCTCCAGGTCACTCTGTTATTACCTGTGCTCGTTTCACTGCTCATAATACTCTGGCGCTCGCGACTCTTCCCACCGGTGAGACGCATGATTCGGTCTGGTATCCTGATTCTGGGGCTTCCGCGCACATGACTCCTCATGAAGGTATGTGTCCTTTATAGATGATTTCTCTAGATATACCTGAGTTTATCCTATGCGAAGGAAAAGTGAAGTGTTTACTCATTTTCTTAATTTTCAAAAACTTGTTGAAATTTTTTTGAATATGAAAATTAAAGTCTTTCAGAGTCATGGTGGAGGTGAATTTGATAACTCCATTTTTCGTCAACATTTTCTTAATTCAGACATTTTATTTAGAAAATCTTGTCCTAATACTCAAGCTCAAAATGGTGTAGCTGAACGCAAGCATAAACATTTACTCAAATTGACCAGGACTATACTAATTGATTCTTCTATTCCTAGTCAATTCTGGGTCGATGCTCTATACACAGCCACGTTTATTATTAATCGTTTGCCTACACTTATTTTGAATGCGGACACTCCATATCAACGGATTTTTAATAAATTGCGTGATTATAATTTTGTGTGTGTGTTTGGTTGCTCTTGTTTTCCCAATTTCATTGCTGCCTCTAATAATAAGCTCTTACCACGCTCTATGCATTGTGTCTTTCTTTGGTATGCTCCGGGATATAAAGGGTACCGTTGTCTTTCTCCTTCTACGGGGCGAGTTTATGTTAGTCGGGATGTTGTTTTTCATGAAAATAATTTTTCCTATACTTCTTTGGCATCTAAACCCCTGTGCTCCACGCCTAGCTTATTTCAGCTTAAAAGGACTAGGTTAAATAGGGGGACCCTTATCACCCTTTCTGTTTATCATTGCTTCGGAAGGTTTCTCTAGAGGACTCAAAAATAAAGTGGATGAAGGAAACATCAAACCTGGGTCCTTTTTCTTGAGAGCATCTCCAATGCTATAATGTGCATGGTGCACATGTGGCATGAGTGATAGCCACATAAATATTTGCATATAAATTATCTCTCTCCTTATTTGAATGATTTTATACAATTTTGGTAAGTTTTTCCCTGCAATGTCAATAACAATGTCAACATCTAGACGGTCTCCTTGACATTGTGGAGAAAAACTTACCAAAACTGTATAAAATCATTCAAATAAGGAGAGAAAGAATTTATTTACTAATATTTATGTGGTCATTTCTCATGCCACGTGTGCACCATGCACATTTTATCATTGGAGATGCTCTGAGCAGTTTGTAGATAGATTGTTGCATCTCAAACCCACCCACCTCAAAACATAGAGCCCCCTCCCCATTAAGTCTGGCCTCCCCCTCTGGGATCAGGAGCCATGCCTGAGCAATCTCGTCGGGAGACCAGCTCCCTTAGCTTCCCACCCAAATAGGCATGGAGAGCTTGGGAGCCAGCCTCTGTAACCTTCTTCAGATCCTCCCCCTTCAGCCTTCATGAGTCCTCCACGCCATGTGAGCGACCTCCAGCTCCTCCAGCTTCATTCACAGTGTTGACCCTCGCAGTCTCCACCACCCCTAGCCTCGCCTCTAGATCGGTGGTGACTGATGGCCATCTCTCGGACCTCCTTTTTTTTCTCTTCAAGGTGGATGGAACTTGCGCCAGAAAGGATAAAAAACTAAAGAATATAAACACAATACATTGGAACATGCGAATTAAAAAAAAAATCAAGACATCACATGAAGAGATTAAGAAACACCTTAGAGATGGCATGGATAGCCCGTCGCAGCGCTGACCGTGCAGTGGGGTAATAGCAATGGTAAGGACAACAGAGTTCACGCTTCCGTGAAGCAGAGACGCGATAGAGGAGCGCATAATAACGAGAACAAAATTATAGGGTGTCGGGGCATGGTCTTGAGCTTCACCTTCATTTGGCTGAAGCTCGGAATCGGAGTCAAGGTCGATGAACGAGCAGGAAAGGCCTTTCTCATCAGCAGCAACTCGATCTCATCTCCTTCGGTTTGGGCACGGGAATGGACTGGGATGATGGTCTCTTATCAGCCCTGGTAGTGAGAGGTCGATGGTCCGCAACCGGCGGTCCCACTTGGTTTCTCCGTGGTAGAGCTTTCAGACATTTCCCTTATATGTACCCTCCTGAATCGGGGTAATGCCAGCCTTTACACTGAGCCTCTCCAATTGGGACGTCATCTTCTCACCGTCTAGAAGAAATCATTATGGTCAGCACCAACAACAAAAGAATATAATTAAAGAAATATGAACTAAAGATCAAGCATAGCCGGCCTGGGAGATAAGGACATCCCATCCTCACCTATGTAATGGGCCATCAGGAAAGGGGAACTATCAGCGATAAGATTGGCGGCATGCTTGTTCCCCTCTTTTAGGATTGGGATGGTCCACCTCCGGATCAACTCGCTCCACTTGTTCACAAATGGCAAGCTCCATTTCACCAGCGAAACCTAAACCCACTTGGCCACTTGTACCTTCAGTTCTTAGAGAAGCGAATAGGCAGAGGCATCTCCTGTTCACTTCTTTGTCAGGTCAAAATAGTTTATTTTAGAGTTTACTCCGTATAATTCTTTATTGATTATTTATAGAGTTAATTCCCTATATAGGTAAAAAAAAAGTGACCCAAGAGTACAAATAGGGCTACATGTTTTTTCTTCCATCTAGTAGGACTATTTTATGTGTATTCAGACAAATATGCCCTTGAGGCTTTTGAAAGGACTTAATTAATAATAAATTCAAAAAAAAATAAATAAAAATGTAAAAAAAATAATAAAAACGTCAAAAATTATTTAAAAAAATCATTAAAAATTTATAAAATAAAAAAAATCTTTTTGTTTTTATTTTTTTTTCTTTTTTAAAATTAATAAAAAAAATTAAAAATGCAAAAAATAAAAATATAAACACCGCCACCTCTGCAACCCCCAGCACCACCACCTTCCATTACCGGTTGGAAATCTGCCAAAATTTGTAGTAATGCGATAATAATGGCAGATTCAATGATAATTTTGGCATTATGATGAGTAATAATTCCATTTTCTTGACATTTTCAGAAAATAATGATATTTTTATAAATAATGGCAGAATTTGCACCAATCGGATTTATCCATTTTGTTTTATTTTTTTTATGGGTTTTTACTACTTTTTTATTAATTTTTTAAAAAAAAATCAAAAAAAGAAATCTGCCAACAATTCTTTTAATGCCATAATAATGGTAGATTGAATGATTTTTTGGCATTATGAAGAGTAAGTATGCCATTTTTGGGAAAAAATGGTTTTTTTAAATAAAAAGTGGCATAATTTTTACCGATCAAAGGTGGTGGTTCTGGGAGGCGGTGGGAAAGGTTTCCATATTTTTTAATTTTTTTTAATGATTTTTTACTTTTTTTATTAATTTTTTAAAAATCAAATTCAAAAATAATATTTTTTGATTTTTTAATTTTAATAATATTTTTTATTTTTATTTTTTTGTACGATTTTTTTACTATTTTTAAGATTTTATAATGCATTATAACATGTTATTATGAAATAATACCCTTAGGGGCATTTTTGGTATGCTGAATTTGTGTAGTCCTATTTTGGATGGTAAAAAAAATGAAGTGGTCCTATTTGTGCTTTTTAGTTATTTTTGGTCTTACATAGAGCAATTTCTATTATTTATATCGATGTTAAAATTGAAGAAGTGACTTATAGATACACTTTATTCAGAATGAAATATGTATTATAAAAATGAAGTGAAAGGAGCAAATTTTAAATTACAATTTTAATTATTTTCATAACTTAACTTCAATGTTTTTCGAATAAGAATCAAATAAGATTCTAATATAACAAACTAATCAAATGGAAATATAAAATAAGAATGAAATATTATACGAATATAAATACGAATAGTAACCTTTAAAAACTCAATAGTAATAGACCAAAGCTTGAATAGGCCAAAGATTCAATGATTATGGCAACAAAGACTTTGCTAGCTCTTTCTCCACTCTTCACTTAATCAAAACTTAAAATTCAGCTGCCATAACTATAAATTCAAATTCAGAACATATATTATGCAAAAGAAGAAAAATGAAGAATTTGTCTTCATAGATATGGTGTCGCATCTTTAATTTTCTTCATAGATATAGTGTCACATCTTTTGGAAATTAATAGTTAACTCTTATAAGCGCTACTCAATTTTTGTTCCCAGTTTTGTAAGTTACTTTTTTAATCCTATAATAGAACTCGGTTGATTTTCAATTATGTCATTAAGGTTGTTTGCTTTTTGAATTTTTATGAATTTTGATGTTATCATGAACCTAAGAAAAAATAAAAAACTTATTGTGCGTTAAATATCATTTGACTTTCTCCTTCATCACAGTTTGTCGGTATAAAATCATGTCAACCATTGAACGCTCGGTCGCTGTGAAATCGTGGAGAATAAGTCTATTCTATCATACCATGCTTTGTTTATAACTTTACACGTTTAAAATTGTATTGATTGTCTCATAGCAGTGCAAATCTTGAGATCCACAAATTAAATATCTCTTGGCTGGCATATAACCTCATCTGCCCACTTACACCACAAATCAAGGCTGAGAGCAAATCGTATTTTCATGGTGACTCATTATCCTATAATAATGTATGATGATATTCATCGGAATTTCTTAGATATTGAGCTTTCATCTTATTTAAGCAGGTTTTGTAGAACACAAACATATGAAGGATGCATTTTTGTTGTACTGTCCAATGTGCACCAGTTTTCAAAACACCATCAGGGAGCCTGTAATAAAATACCAATATGAGTTTCCTCTAGCAGTTAGGGATGAGGGCGGCTGATTGTTCCAAATTCTTGCCGAACAAATTGAAGCATTTCACCACTGGGATCAATGATTATTGTTGCAACCCACGTCTTGGTGTACACTTTAAGCTCAACAAATCACATCTCATGAACATTCACAATTGACAAATATACAGTCGAGAACAAAAATGTATGAGCCAATACCAAAAAAATCATCATGTCGAAATACTCGCATAGTAAATCTACTTGCATTTCATCATTATTTTGGACTTTCAATTCAGTACATGCAAAGTGAGTCTATACTTGATCGTTAGTGTTGGGGTTTTCTTTGTTTTTGACCCATGAGGAAAGTCCAAGTATTGAGCTCATTAAAAGTCTTCTTTGACTTTCTATTTTTGGGAGCTAATAATAAAAATATGGGTCAGCCACTATCTCACATTCGATGGACAGAAAGAGCAGCAGAAAAGAGAACACAAGTCGAAAACATGAGCTGAGTGTGCTCATCCCGTTTTTCCAGCAGGCAGCAGCAGAAAACTTCCGTTTCCCAAAGATTGAACCGTTGGATCGTCGTGATTTTTGGACAGCAGCTTCACAGAATCTGAGCCAACATTCTGGACGGTGGAGATCGGGTTTTGAGGTCCGGAGGTCGGGTTTCGCTGGTCTGGACAATAGCTATTTTTCTAGTGATATATTTCTTATCTTGGCTCTACTTTGATTACATACACCTTGATGTGCTTACTTCCAAGGATATGATGACTTTGTATGCCTCTAGTATTATCTATAGAAGACTTTGTACTGCTCCTTTGATGATGATAGTGGATTTAAGCGGCCAAAATGGTCCCGTGGTTTTTCCCTAGTTAACGGGTTTTCCACGCTAAAATTCCGGTGTTTGTGTGTGTGGTGTGTGACTGTTTTAGCTGAATATATTGGTGTGTGGCAACAATATTGTGTGTGTTCTAATTGCATTAAGAACACCCTATTTGTTTGCATCCTCAAAGGTTCATTCAAGTTGGGGAAAGTTTAGCCAAACGGAGATTAATTCCGCATTTTATTAGTTCCGTTTGTGGCTGTTTTTCCCATCAAATTGGTATCAGAGCCGAGTTCTTCTGTATCGGGTTCAACTTGTTTGAATGATGGAAGCAAACACAAGTAGGATGATCAATTTGAATGGTTCTAATTATCATGTTTGGAAAGGCAAAATGGAAGACCTACTTTATGTCAAGGATTATTATTTGCCTGTGTTTACTACTGATAAACCTGAGAGTAAAACAGATGCAGAATGGAATATTTTGCATAGACAGGTTTGTGGGTATATTCGCCAATGGGTTGATGATAATGTTTTGAACCATATTAGCGGGGAAACTCATGCTCGCAGTTTGTGGAACAAGCTTGAACAGTTGTATGCTCGAAAGACCGGGAACAATAAATTGTTCTTAATAAAACATATGATGAGCTTGAAATACCATGATGGAACTCCTGTCACTGATCATTTGAATTCTTTTCAGGGAATCATAAATTAACTTGCAGGAATGGGTATCAAGTTTGAAGATGAGATACAAGGCTTGTGGCTCCTTGGCACTTTACCGGACTCATGGGAGACTTTTAGGACATCATTGTCCAACTCTGCACCAGATGGTATTATCACCATGGAATTAGCTAAAGGCAGTGTTTTAAATGAAGAGATGAGAAGAAAGTCACAAGGTTCCTCTTCACATTCTGATGTCTTAGTTACAGAAAGCAGGGGGAGAAGTCAGAGTAGAGGTCCAGGTAACAAAGGGAAGCATCGAAGTAAATCCAAAAGAAAATTTGCTGATTTTGAGTGCTATCATTGTGGTAGAAAAGGCCACACAATACGGTTCTGCAGGCAATTGAAAAAGGAGAAGAAGAAGAGCGATTACAACAATCAAAAGAACCATAAGAAAGATGAAGGTGGTAATGGCAATGCTGAAGTTAACACTGCTACCGATGAGATCCTTATTTGTTCTGATCTTGATATGGTCAACATTGCACATGATGATTCCAATTGGGTTGTTGATAGTGGTGCTACATGTCATGTAACATCACAGAGGGATTTTTATTCATCTTACACTCCAGGTAACTTTGGTAATGTTAGGATGGGTAATAATGGACTATCAAAGATTGCAGGCATCGGAGATATTTGTTTGAAGTTTGATACTGGGATAGAGTTGGTTTTACATAATGTAAAACATGTTCCAGATATGAGACTTAATTTGATCTCCGCAGGCTTACTTGATGATGATGGTTACAGCAACAACTTTGGTAATGGAATATGGAAACTCACTCGTGGTTCTTTGATCGTGGCTAGAGGTAAAAGATGCTCAAAGTTGTACATGACACATCCGAAGATCTTCAAGGATAGGGTTAATGCTGTGGTGAATACTGACATGACTGATTTATGGCATAAGAGACTTGGTCACATGAGTGAAAAGGGGATGTCTCTTTTGTTGAAGAGAAATGTGTTACCGGGTGTGCATGATATTCATCTAAAGAAGTGTTCTCACTGTTTGGCAGGTAAACAGAACAGCGTTTCCTTTTAGAGCCATCCTCCTTCCAGGAAGGAGAGTATACTTGATGTGGTGCATTCTGATGTTTGTGGTCCTATGAAGACTAGGACACTTGGTGGTTGCTGCTACTTTGTCACATTCATTGATGATCACTCCAGAAAGGTATGAGTTTATACCTTGAAATCTAAAGATAAAGTATTTGAGGTGTTTAAGCAGTTTCATGCCTCAGTTGAGAGACAGACTGGAAAGAAGATCAAGTGTATTCGGACAGATAATGGAGGGGAATACATTGGCCCCTTTGATGCTTATTGTAGAGACCATGGTATTCGACATCAAAAGAGTCCTCCCAAGACACCGCAGTTGAACGGATTAGAAGAGCGGATGAACAGAACTTTGATGGAGCGTGTCAGATGTTTGTTGTCACATGCAGGGCTGCCAAATTCATTCTGGGGAGAAGCTTTGAATGCAGCGGTACATGTTATTAATCTAACTCCTTGTGTTCCCTTGTCTTTTGATGTACCTGACAGGGTTTGGAGTGGCAAAGATGTTTCTTACCGTCATTTGAGGGTCTTTGGGTGCAAAGCTTTTGTGCACATTCCTATAGATGAAAGATCAAAGCTTGATGTGAAGTCCAAACCATGTGTTTTCTTGGGTTATGGGCAAGATGAGTTTGGTTACAGATTATATGATCCAGTCCACAAGAAACTTATTCGAAGCCGAGATGTTGTGTTTGTGGAAGATCAGACCTTGAAAGATGTTGAGAAGAAAGATACAGTTCCTCAACATAATGATGATGTTACTGATTTGGATCCAGTGCCTCCTCAGCATGTAGAACCACTTCTTGATAATGATGTTCAGAATGATGAACAACATGATACTGATGCTCCAGAACAGCCAGAGGTGGATGAAGAATTTCATTTAGAGATACCAGTACCAGACGTGCCACCATTTGTCCCACTTAGGCGGTCTACAAGAGATCATCATCCTTCCACCCGTTTTTCAGCTAATGAGTATGTCTTACTCACTGATGGGGGAGAGCCTTAGTGTCATGCAGAGGCCATGGAAGATGAGCACAAAAGGGAGTGGGTTGAAGCCATGCAAGATGAGATGAATTCCTTACATGAGAATAATACATTTGAGTTGGTGAAGTTGCCTAAAGGCAAGAGAGCTTTGAAGAACAAGTGGGTCTACAAAGTGAAGACTGAAGAGCACACCTCACAACCTAGGTACAAGGCTAGATTGGTGGTCAAAGGGTTCAGTCAGAGAAAGGGTATTGATTTTGATGAGATTTTCTCTCCGGTCATGAAGATGGGATCTATTCGTGTTGTTCTGGGTTTGGCAGCAAGCCTTGATCTCGAGGTTGAATAGATGGATGTCAAGACAGCTTTTCTTCATGGTGACTTGGATAAGGATATCTACATGGAGCAACCTGACGGGTTTCAGGTTAAGGGAAAAGAAGGCTATGTGTGTAGACTTCAAAAGAGTCTTTATGGGTTGAAGCAAGCACCAAGACAGTGGTACAAGAAGTTTGAATCAGTTATGGGGGAGCAAAATTACCGAAAGACTACTTCAGACCATTGTGTTTTCTTCCAGAGGTTTGGTGATGATGATTTCATCATTTTATTGTTATATGTTGATGACATGTTAATTGTTGGCAAGAATGCAGAAAGAATTACTCAGCAGAAGATGCAATTGAGTAAGTCTTTTGCTATGAAAGACTTGGGGCCAGCAAAACAGATTCTTGGCATTCGGATCACTCGAGATAGAGCTTTGAAGAAACTACACATGTCACAGGAGCAATACATTGAGAAGGTGCTTCGCAGATTTAACATGGACAAAGCTAAAGAGGTTAGTTCACCTCTTACTACCAACTTCAGGTTGACAGATAAAGATTGTCCATCTTCTGAGAAAAAGATTGAAGAGATGGATAAAGTTCCTTATGCCTCAGCTGTAGGGAGCTTGATGTATGCTATGGTGTGCACACGACCTGATATTGCCCATGCAGTAGGTGTTGTTAGTCGTTTTCTGTCAAATCCAGGTAAGAAGCATTGGGAAGCAGTGAAGTGGATTCTCAGATATCTACGTGGTACTTCCAAATTGGGTATAACATTTGGAAATGGGGAGCCAGTACTTGTTGGTTATACTGATTCTGATATGGCAGGAAATAAGGACAACATGAAATCCACTTCTGGATATTTGATGACTTTTGCAGGGGGGGCTGTGTCATGGCAATCGAGACTGCAAAAGTGCGTGGTTTTATCCACCACCGAGGCTGAGTATGTGGCTGCAACAGAAGCGTGTAAGGAGCTATTATGGCTCAAAAGATTTATGCAAGAGATTGGCTTTATTCAACAGCGCTATGTGGTTCTTTGTGATAATCAAAGTACCATTCACCTTGCTAAAAATTCTATGTTTCACAAACGAACCAAACATATTGATGTGAGGTATCATTGGATTAGAGATGCACTTGAAGACAAACTGTTTGAACTTGATAAAGTTCATACCGATGATAATGGTGCCGATATGTTGACGAAGGTTCTAGAAAGGGAAAAGTTGAAGGTATGTTGCTCTATCGCCGGTATGGCGAACTCTTCCTCATAAGTCAAAAAGGGGGAGATTTGTTGGGTTTTTCTTTGTTTTTGACCCATGAGGAAAGCCCAAGTATTGAGCCCATTAAAAGTCTTCTTTGACTTTCTATTTTTGGGAGCTAATAATAAAAATATGGGTCAGCCACTGTCTTACATTCGATGGATAGAAAGAGCAGCAGAAAAGAGAACACAAGTCGAAAACATGAGCTGAGTGTGCTCATCCTGTTTTTCCAGCAGGCAGCAGCAGAAAACTTCCGTTTCCCGGAGATTGAACCGTTGGATCGTCGTGATTTTTGGACAAAAGCTTGACAGAATCTGAGCCAACATTCTGGACGGTGGAGATCGGGTTTTTAGGTCCGGAGGTCAGGTTTCGCTGGTCTGGACAGTAGCTATTTTTCTGGTGATATATTTCTTATCTTGGCTCTACTTTGATTCCATACACCTTGATGTGCTTACTTCCAAGGATATGATGATTTTGTATGACTCTAGTATTATCTAGAGAAGACTTTGTACTGCTCCTTTGATGATGATAGTGGATTTAAGCGACCAAAATGGTCCCGTGGTTTTTCCCTAGTTAACGGGTTTTCACGTTAAAATTCCGGTGTTTGTGTGTGTGGTGTGTGACTGTTTTAGCTGAATATATTGGTATGTGGCAGCAATATTGTGTGTGTTCTAATTGCATTAAGAACACCCTATTTGTTTGCATCCTCAAAGGTTCATTCAAGTTGGGGAAAGTTTAGCCAAACGGAGATTAATTCCGCATTTTATTAGTTCCGTTTGTGACTTTTTTTCCCATCAGTTAGATCTACAAAATCACAACCGAAATAACCAAGCATAGAGATGATATCCTCTCTATCATATTTTTGGCTAGCAAACTTCAAAAAAATTATTGTCATCATTTGTATAATCACTACTCCTATATAATCACTTTATATAATCACTACTATTTACTTTTTAGAAAAGAAAATAAATAGGAGGTCTCTCACTACTTATGAGAGAACTAGTTTTGTGACGCGCAATGCGCGAAAGTGTAAATGCCCAATATGAGTTTGTTAGGGTAAAAGGTATTGAAAGTTCTGTGTTAATATAATTGAGATCTGTGAAACAATGCAGGCAAAGTAAATAGCAATTATGCCGAACTAATATATGATTGATATGCCTATATTTTATGTGGCAACATACAGGTTATATAAACAGGCGTGAGAATGTGAGATAAGCCATTGACAAAGAATTAATAGAACTGCAATTGAAATCCTCTTCATCACACACTCTTCGAAGGCTAAAACTAGAAACCAATCTTTGATTTAAATCATTCGACCCCTAGAATGAATACAAGAAATTCGGGGTAAGCCGAATTTAACATTGAAATCCGTAAGAGCTTAGAAATTACATATGAACTTTAATTGTTCTCTTTAAGACTAAAAAAGAGTCTAAACAGAGTGCGGAAACAACACACATAAAAAATTTATATTGGTTTGTCCACATTCATGGATAAAATACAACATTTGTAGATAGCACAATAGATGAACTACTATAAGTGTTTAGGGTGCAAATGTAATACCTGTGGCACTAAGAAATTGATCACAACTTGGACTTGTTGGCAAGATTGCTGCATATAAAAAATAATTTCAATGAAAATAGAACTCACTAAAACGATCTACGTACCAAATACTACTTCCTAAACAGACCGTATATCATTAAAACTAAATGAAAGAAGAGGCTTAAAACAGTCTAAATTTTTTATGATGGAGAAACATGTCAACCATGAACAACATCTCTGAGGCCACAATGGTGTTTTATGAAATACTTGGCAATCAAGTATACTCATATGCAGTAAAAATTGTGGCTTCAAATATAATACTCCCATGTTCAATCAATCTTTAAACATTAATCTCCACTTGATGATTGGCATATAAGCCAATATGCTCTCCTTTGCAAGAGTAGGTGCCGCTTGGTTTAATATGGAAACTAAGATCGAACTATGAGCATTGCTTTTTAAATGACACACCTAGTGAATAAGTGATAACACTTCTTAACCTAGTTATTTCTAAAATCTTATAAGTTGCTATCCTTTATTGTCTGACACAAAACCGCTTCTACTATTCTAGGAAGGCTATCTAGATGCAAATCAACAATTATGAAACTCAAATAGTCATCAAATGAGCATTCATTCAAAGTAGCTACTCAATTGTGTGTGATTAGCCTGAGCAACGCAATCCAAAACAATCAAGGGAATGTACTTTTTTTATTTTATGAAACTTGTGACCTCAACAAAAGCACTTACAAAATTTGAGGTTAATTATTAAACAAACCATGAAACTACATACACTTTAATAAATAAGACAAAAATGAAAAATCCAAACATAACCAAGTGAATTGGGAATACTAATGGACTGCTTGTCGAAGGTGGACGTGGGGGATGGAGGTAGAAAAGAGTTGCCCTTGAAGCCCATCACGACGCTTCTTCAGCTAGCGTTTAATTTTTTCGATCTCCACCATGTTGTCCTCAGCGCCCACCAGACTTTTTACTTGTTCCGGCGGCCCTCCGCGGCTCTGCCCTTTCATTGGGCCTTAACGACACCATCCTGTCTGACCAAACAATCCAAAATTTTCAGTGCGATGGGAAAAACCAATGCACAACTAAAATGTATTCCGGTGAATATAGACACACACACACGTAGAAAGGGTGATTTACGAGCACCGGAGTCGAAGAGATAGAGTGGAAAAAGAAAAAAAAACATTGATTTTTCAACTTGAGAAAACGCAACTCATAACCAAATAATCAAGAGATATTACCCAAAATAGGACTAAAACAGTTTGAAAATTCCAAAATAGGACTTCCATGTTTTTATTCCCGAAATAGGACTAATTACTGTCATGTTTTGACAGTACCAGACTTTAAACATGACAGTATTTTCCAAATTTGGCAGTAATTAGTCTTATTTTGGGAATAAAAACATGACAGTCCTATTTTGGAATTTTCAAACTTTTTTAGTCATATTTCGGGAACTTTCCCAATAATCAATTCGACAAAACTTAGGATGTTTTTACTTGGACTTTAATTTGCTGGTCTGGTCTGGTCTGAACTAGTCTGGTATGGTCTGGTAAGGTCTGGTTTCTTTGTATTTTTATAACTATCCAAGTCTGGTCTGGTCTGGTCTGGTCTGATCTGGTCTGGACTGGTCTGGTCTGGTCTGGGACAAATTACAGACAAAGTAAAGACATCCTTAATGGAGAGAAGACGAAAGGGTGGTAAGGTTTGTCTGGGAGACACTTCTCTACTAACGTTGAGAGCCGAGAATGAAGGGGATCATTGATGGTTTTAGAAAGTTTTATTTTAACGGAGGTGCAACGTACACAACCAAACGTTAGGCTTTTATTTAAACGGAGATAGCCAATGCAAGGGACATTAATCAATGAGTACAAGGGCCGGAACACAAAGTACAAGTATAGCATGCATAAGTGTTACACCAACAAATTTTGTATTCCCAAAAGGGTTTAACTTTCATTCACATTTATAGGATTTTATTTATTTTAGACAAGTTCTCCCGCTCAATCGTTAGTTGGCTTATCTTCTATGAGAAAGAAAATTGTGTCGCTGAATTGTTAGTCAGCTTATTTTCTTATACCTAAAAGCATTACATATGAGAGAGAAATTTTTTTCGTTGAATTGTTAGTAGATTTATCTTATCTTATACCTAAAACCATTACATATTTGACAAAAAAAAAGCATTACATATGAGAGAGAAAATTTTCCCGCTAAATTATTAGTCAATTTATCTTATATATAAAAGCATTACATATGAGAGATAAAATTCTCTCACTCAATTGTTAGCCAAAATTATCTTATAGTTAAAAGAATTACATATGATAGGGAAAGTTATTCTGCTCAATTGTTAGCAACATTATCTTCTTATATTCTTATACCTAAAAATACTGCGTACGAGAGATAAAATTATCCTGCTCAATTATTAGATAGCTTAACTTATACTTAGAATAACTACATATGAGAGAAAAATGATCTCAGTCAATTGTTAGCAAGTTTTTTTCTAATTTATCTTAGGGAAAACTGTCAAATAGGTCATCGAACTTTCATAAAAAAATCAATTAAGTCCTTCTATAGGAGACTCTGTCCGGTCGTCGCGATTTCGGGTGGTTCCCGGTGGAATTTTTTGATGAAATATTTTGAGCATCTTATTCATCGAGTCTAGTTTACTCATACCAAATTTCAGGTAAAAATTTAATCGGGAGCGCATTCAAATTAATTCGAGAAAGCAAAAATGCGCAGTTATCTTCAAGAATTAATTTGAATGTGTTCTCGATTGAATTTTTAGCTGACATTTGGTATGCGTAAACAAGACTTTCTGAATAAGATGCTCAAAAAATTTCATCAAAAAATTCCACCGGGAACTGCCCCAAATCGTGACGGCCGGACAGAACCTCCTATAGAAGGACCTAATTGACCTTTTTATGAAAGTTCGAGGACCTATTTGACAGTTTTCCCTTTATCTTATCTTATCTTATATACTTAAAAGAACAACATATGAGAGAGAAAGTTATCTCGCTCAATCATTAGCAAACTTATCCTCTTATCTTCTTATACCTAAAAATACTGCGTATGAGAGATAAAATTATCTTATTTAATTATTAGACAACTTATCTCATACTTAAAATAACTACATGTATAAGAGAAAAGTAATCACGCTCAATTTTAGCAACCTTCAATTCTATAAGATAATTCAGCTAACAATTGAGCGGGAATTTTGTTTCCTCATATGTAGTGATTTTGAGTACTAGAAGATAAGCTTGCTAACACTTGAGCGGGAGAACTTTCTCTCTCATATGTAATTCTTTTAAGTATAAGATAATCTAGCTAACAACAGAGCGACTCTCATATGTAATCCTTTTATATAAAAGATAACTGACTAAGAATTGAGTGGGAGAATTTTCTCTGTCATATGTAATTCTTTTAGGTATAAGAAGATAAGCCCTGATAACAACTGTGTGGGAGAATTTTCTTTCTCACAAGTAGTGGTTTTGTTATAAGAAGATAACGTTGCTAATAATTGAGCGGAATAATTTTCTCTCTCATACGCAGTGCTTTTAGGTACTAGAAGATTAGAAGATAAGCCGGCTAACAATTGAGCGAGAGAATCTTCTCTCTCATAAGTAGTGTTTTGGTATAAGAAGATTAGCTTGCTAATAATTGAGCGGATGAATTTTTCTCTTTCACATGTAGTGCTTTTAGGGATTAGAAGAGAAGCTTGCTAACAATTGAATTAGATTACTTTTCTCTCATATATATGTAGATATTTTAAGAATAAGATAAGCCGTCTAATAATTGAGCTGGATGATTTTCTCTCATACATGGTATTTTTATGTATAAGAAGATAAGAAGATAAGCTTGCTAATGATTGAGCGGGAGAACTTTCTGTTTTCATATGTAATTCTTGTAAGTATATAAGATAGAAAAGAAGCTTACTAACAATTGAGCGAGATTACTTTTCTCTCATATATCGTTATTTTAAATATAAGTTAAGTCGTCTAATAATTGGGCAGAATAATTATATCTCTCATACGCAGTATTTTTAGGTCTAGGTAGATAAGAAGATAAGCTTGCTAACGATTGAGCGGCGGAACTTTCTCTCTCACATGTAGTTGTTTTTAAGTATAAGATAATCCGACTAACAATTGAGCGGGAAAACTTCTTCTCTCATATGTAGTAGTGCTTTTATGTATTGGATAAAGTGATTTCAAATTGAGCGTGAAAATTTTCTCTCACATATAAGAAGAAGAAGATAATAATTGAACGGGAATTTTTTTTCACTCATGTGTAGTGCTTTTAGGTATTAGAAGATAAACTTGCTAACAAATATGCGGGAGATTTTCCATCTCTCATATATGTAATTCTTTAAAGTATAAGATAAAATAAGTTGGTGAATAATTAAGCGGAACAATTTTCTCTTTCATACGTAGTGATTTAGGTATAAGATAACCCGACTAACAATTGATCAAAAGAAGTATCTCTGATAAGTAGTTCTTTTAGGCATAAGATAAGCCGACTAACAATTGAGCAGAATAATTTTCTCTCATATGTTAACACTAATTTAACTAATCAGTAGGAAGTTCTTATTTAATTAATATTTGTTAATTTTAATATTTTGTATTCACTTAAATTTTTTACCTCTCACTTTTTTATAATAGTATTTAATTTTAAAATTAATTTAATCATGAGTGTTGACAATTAATTTTCCTCAACTAATGAGTGTTGACAATTAATATTTTGCCTCTCACTTTTTTGCCTCAACTAATGAGTGTTGACAATTAATTTTCCGTAATATACTCTTCATAAAATATTTATTGTATGTGTATTAACTTATTGTACTCTTAATTTTTGAAAATGTAGAATCCTAAAAAGTTATTTTTATTTTAATAAATAATTAGATCATGAATAAAATATATGCACCAACTATTCTTTCCCGTGCGTATGCACGGTACTATACTAGTTTAAATAAAAAAAATGAAATATTGCTTATGAATAATTGATAAAATCGTGCCACAATTTAGGATAAATTACTAAAACTATTAATAACGTCACATTCAACAAACCATTCAACTCCAACCAACATAACCGCTTTTGATCTCCAAACACAACATTAATATTCTTCATCTAATCATCCGATCTACAAAGTCAAAACAAAGTGAGTGCATCACGGTAATTACGAAATCATTAATTAATGAATTAATGATAAAGTTCACTAAACATAGTGAGTTATTAAAAGGGAAGTGTCAACTGATCAAGTAGTGCAGTCACTGGTGTAGCTAGTCTTGGTTCATATGCAAACCCATGCAGCTCAACTCCTCCACCTCCGCCGCCGCGTGAGGATGAAACTTGATGAACAAAGGGGCAATGAGGGACCCACACCCACTTCTTGGACTTGAATTCATACAGCATAGCCTTGTCTGAATTCCTGATAGTGATCACCACAAAATTCCCATGGCCTACGCTGTTAAACCCCTTCCCATTCTCCATTTCTGTGAACTGCACATAGAGCTGTTGAGGCATCCTCTCGATCTCCGCCCACGTGGTCCCACAGTCCTGGAGGGCCCACATCCTCAGACTTCTTGGCACGTTCAGCTTGCTCTTCTCCACCGCAGCAACCATGATCAGCCTTCCTCCGCTCTCCACTAAGCTTGGGGAGCGCAAGAACCGCCTCATCGGGGGTTGGATTTTGCACCAGGTGTTCGACGAAATGCCGTAGAAGAGAACGCTGAATGGGCTGGAATTCATGCAGTAAAATCTCCCCCCTGCGAACACCATATTGCCTGATTCAAAGCTGCACAGTCTTGGGAGAGCAGAAGTGGTTCCCCATATGGAGTAAAACCCATTTGTGTCCACGTGGAAGCTCTCTGTTGTTAGATTCTTGACTGCATAAGGAGATGTTAAGTCATCTCCGGCCACCACCAGGTCTATTGAAGAGCTTGTGATGTTGGATCCAATTGAAGGGAAAAGCCTAGGCCTTAAAGTCGGGGCAATCGGGACCAAAGATGGCGACCCGACGAGGGGATTGCATAAGAGGATGTTCTTTGAGCCCGCCTCATGCGAAACCCATCCGATCAATCCACCGGAGGAAGTGGCGGGATAAAACCCCGTCGGGACGAAGGGGAAAGAAAAGCGGTACCATGTGAGTGTCTGAGGATCAAGCAAGTAGCCTTCATATGTCTCCCTCTCTGAGCCAT
Organism: Cuscuta epithymum; assembly: GCA_945859915.1. NCBI lineage: Eukaryota > Viridiplantae > Streptophyta > Magnoliopsida > Solanales > Convolvulaceae > Cuscuta > Cuscuta epithymum. The sequence goes on along the minus strand of CAMAPF010000954.1, from coordinate 2,480,901 downwards.
CATCCCTATTGCTGCTATGAGAAATGTAGGTCTTCAAGCTCTTGTGTTTGAAGAATATGAACCAATGGCAGTGTGGAGAAACTTGGAGATATAATTCAAGAAACTTGCTGGAGAAGAGAAGGCTGTACCATCTCTTGCAGACTGATCTTGAACGGAAAAAAGCCGGTGGGGGGAGGAAGGCAATGATCCTATCAATCAGCTTATGAGGGAGCCTGCTCCAAACTCTACTGTCCATCCTCCAAGTGCTGCTGGAAAGAATGTGATTTGCACTGCTACTGGTCCTACTGCTTATGTTCATTACTGTGGTAGGAAAGCCATATGGAAAGGGAATGCCAATCTGGGAATGGAAAGCTTCCATTTTGGAGCTAGCTTTAAAAACAGGTTGAATTGGTTTTGGAAAGTTAAAAATTGAGGGCAAAGGTTTCTACTTTGGAGACAGAAGGTAAGCTAAGGTAGATTGGGTAATGCAAGATCATTATATAAGTCTTGGCAGGAAGGAAAGTGAACTCAGAATTGATTTTCTTCTTTTTGCTTCACTTTGTCTTCTTTTACACTTTGGTTGCTTAGGGTTTTCTAGGAAATTAGATGAAGCTAGTGAAAGCTAGTCCTCCCCTATAGTGTTTTCTTGTCAAGCTAAGTACAGTTCACACACACATGCAATAATAAAACAACACCACAGGTTTTCAATGCCACTCCTATGTCCAACAAACCTTAGTACACGTCTTGGGAATTTAATTCCATGCAGATTTTTCTTGATCTTCTTGGGTATTAATTATTACTTCTATCCACTTCTCCCATGAGTGTTTCTAGTTAAATTAGTTTAACTTCAATAATAGTGAGGTTGGCATGGCCTTTAATATAGTGGCAGGTAATTTTTAATTTATGTGCATATATAGATGGTTCAAATTAAACCCTCTTTATAACATTTGTGAACTTTTTTATAGCTCAGGGAAATTAACTTGTTTGTATACTCCGCAAATACTTGAGAAAAAAATATAGCATTACTTTGATCTAAAAAGGATGACACCCCACACCTAATAGAAAGATAGCAGAGTTCTATCCCAACTCATTGCGGAGTTAAACCCGAGACCTCTCCTTTGTAACACCCCTTCCTAGCATGTGAGCTACGCCTGATTTTCACTTTGATCTAAAATCGGACCAAATCAGACCAAATGATATGTGCATGCCTGAACCTATCGCTGATAACAAGACAGTTAGACCTGCACATCCAGAGATCTGGATTGAAAAACATTGTGTTTACCAAGTAGCAATTCTACTCTCTGCTTTTTCATCAATCACTTAATTTGGTGTTTTCTAGTTTCTAGTTAAATTGTAACCTTTCCAAGACAAGAGAGTGATATAGTTATTAAAATGAATAGAGTGCCAAATAATAATGAATTACAACTAAAGAATAGTATCAATGTTATCAAATACGTAGTACTTTTTTTGTAAATGTATTACTCTCTTGAGTTCCTTTGTCCCTATTTTTTTCGTAATACAAATGACACAAGGATTAAGATGTTGAATATTGTGCAGTGGAGAGCCGTGTAAAGAAGAGAGAAAGTGTAAGAATGTTAATAATTGTTGTGAATCACAAATTCTTTAATAAAAAAAGAAAAAGAAAGTTTATTTTGGGGTGCAAAAATTTGAATATTTTTGAGGATTGGAGGAAGTATCAAATCCTCAACTACTCAAGGAAGTGGAGAGTTCCAATTTGACCAAATGACCAGAAACAGTTTTTCCTTAAAAAGACATTTCTTGAAGGAAACACAACTTTCCAAATCTGATGATGACAACTTTTTCTATTAATGCCGGGAAGAAACCATCGTCCAAATACAATGGTGCGAAGTACAATAGTGTGGTCCTTATAGTGTGGCGGTGGTCTACTGGTTCTGACTTCTGACTCAGATTTGCTTTCCTACACATAGCCAAGCAAAAGGAAAGTGAGGCCATGAAAACCTAGGGCGGTCCCACCGATTCAAGGCCTAGGCGGACAATTTATAACAAGCCTACGGGTGGAAATAGGTCAGGCGACCTGTCAGGGGCCCGTGGCCTGACCTGTTTAAGGCCTGGTCTATTTATTAATCAAACTAGGCTTGAGTTTTTTGAAAAACTCGTTTATTAAAATAGGCCAGACTTAACCCAACTCTGAAACATTTTTAGCTTAACAGACCGGCCTATTTATATGTATGTGTCTATATATGTTTGTATATATATTTACTTATATTTAAATTTATTTGTATTATTTATAATTATATATTAGTCCAACTATAGAAAATTAGGCATAGTAGTATTTTTATGAATTATGTATTATAAATTAGAATACTAGCTATTTGAAATATAATCATAAGTGTGTTAATAGGTTATTAGGGTAATTGAAATTCAAAGTTTTTCAAGATTTGAAGTACATAAAAATTTATAAGCTACATAAATGACATATTAAAAAAATGTATTATTAGACATTCAAAGCAAAACTATCGTATAATTAGACTTTATAGTGAATATTTGGGGAATAAATTTTAAATCGGGTTAAGAAGATTTTTCAGTTTTTATTTTTTATTTTTATGAACTTTTGATTTTTTTTCTTAACTGACCCACTAAACAGGCTTCAGGCCGGGCTTTTAAACAGGCCAGACTCAGGCCGAAAAAACAGGCCTTTAACAGGTACAGGCCAGACTCAGGCCTATTAATTCTAAAACAGGCCCGACCTGTTTAGGCAAAAGGAAAGTCTGGCCTGACCTGTTTCCACCCCTAAACAAGCCCAATCTAAAAGAAATGTAAAATGTGTTTTTATCTTAATCATTATGCAGTTTTCAAAATAAAATCTTAACAATCACGATTAATAATATGGGATTTCTTTCTTAATATTACTAAACTTAAGCTAATTTTCAAAGTGATCACATTTACATTTTGAAAAAAATGTGACTAAGAGGATTATTCATGTCACTGCACCACTTCCATGTCACTGTCGGATGTCACTGCTGCATTTGCATGTGTCGTTGCCGCCGTCATCGCCCATGTCACTGCTACCGACATTACCGCCGTCGATCACCGCCAATGGCCATAGTGACATATTCGCCGCCAGTGTCACTATGATCGTCACAGTCACACGCCACGCCGCCTTCCGCCACAATGACACACCATGCCACCGTGACACGCCGCCTCTGGTCACACTGACACGCCGCCTCCGGTCACAGTGACACGTCACGCCACCACCGGCCATAGTGACACATCTGCAAACATCTCCGCCATCGGTGTCACTGAGGCCGCCGGCGGTGTCACTGTGATCGCCACAATGACACACCACACCACCTCCGCCCACAGTGACACGTCAACTCCACCCACAGTGACATTGCCCGCCACTCTACCGACACTGCATCTCCGCATATGCCGCTAACTACCCCACATCCCCTCCACATCCCTAGACATCAGTACCACAAACACTAGCCCGTGCCCCTTGTCCTGCCATGCCCCTAGCCACCCTCACTCATCCCTCAACCACGACAGCCTCCAACAATCGACATCGCCCCGATAACCAACCACTGCCCTTGACTTGACCCCCCCCCCCCCTCACATGTCACCACTAGACCTTCCCCACCATCTCACATGACCCCCCCCCTTCCCCACTTGGCCTCCCCAACTTGCTTAGCCTCCCCTAACCCGCCGTCCCTAGCCTTGCACCCTCACAGACCCCCCCCCCCCCCCACTCCCTGATATGATCTCCTCTCCCCGGCCTTCCCCACCCTCTGCCCTAATCCCCACAACCGTCGCACTACCACACAATAAACCCTAGCCAATAGCCACCACACCTCTTCATGTAACCTCATTGCGCACCGTCGCTACCTGTCACCCTATCCAACCCTAGGTGTTGCCGTCGGATCGAACTATTATTGGCATCTTCATTCATATCCCCAAACTTGGTGAAGGGTCCTTCTTCTAACACTTCCCACATTTCATCATGAAGAGCACACAGTTGTGCCTTCATCCGGATCTTCCAATCATCATACTTCTGATCTGAGAATATAAGATGCTTTGCAAGAGAGTTATCCATAATAAGAATTAAAGAGGCTAAGAACAAGTGGATCTTTGTTCAAAGAGTAACCTAAAAGATTACAAGAACAAGGAGGCTCTGATACCACTTGTTGGTCCCGTTTAAGTGTGGAACAGTCTAGAGGGGGGGTGAATAGACTGTTCTGCTTTTTTAAAATTTTTCTCTAAGTCAAAACTGACTTATGAGAGGTGGTCCAAAACTGGTGACAGAGATGGTTGAGTTCTGATACCAGAACTGGACTTGGCAGCGGATATGAGTTTTGTCCGGGTAGCCTCAGGGAAACACTAAGGCAAATGCCTTTCTGATAACTCTTAGAACAAGATCTGCTGAACACAGATTCCAAGTTCTTGAGAGTGTTACAGTTAGAATCCTAAGTGCAGAAATTAAATGCTTAAAAGTAAATGACACCGGGATTTTTATAGTGGTTCAAGGAACAACGTGTTCCTCTAGTCCACTGTTCCACTAAGCTTGTAAAAACAGCAGTTTACAACGCCTTAGTCCCTAGAACTTAAGAAGCTCTCCACGTCTTCTTCAAGTCTAGATGTCTCCTAGGATGCACTTCCTTGCTTCCTTTAAGACTGGTCCTTTCACTGAACTCCTTGAAGTATCACCACTTCACTCCAGTTAATTGGACGCCCTTCTTTGCAAAAGATGTTTGAAAAACAGAGTTTTTCTCCAACTTGCTTCGTTACAATAGATTTGAAATGAGGTGCTTGAAGTGTTGAAGAACTGTTGGACTTTGCTCTTTGTTGGAAGAAAAGATAAGAGAATGATATCTTTCCAACGTAGGCTTTTCTTGTTTGAAGAGGATGGAATTTGAATCTCAAGAAAGCTTGTAGTTGTGAGAGCAAGAGTTGTAGCAAAGTTGTCCAGTTGTTCTTCGACTAGTATCTTTTATACTTGGGTTGTCTTCCCGTTAGAGGAGGAGACAACTGCATTGAATGCGCGTACTGTAGAGTTGACAGATTGGACCCATGAATTTGGTAGCTTGCTATTTTTGTATAATATTCTCCAGGAATCTCGGTCAATCATCTGCAAACTGCAATTACTCCACAACGTATCAGGCTCATTTAATGAGCATTAAATGCTTTCCTTTTACTTCACATGGAAAGTCTTCTAGCCGTTAGGGTAGTTCCCGTTAGTTTCACGGCCGTTAGAAGTACCTTCAGAGTAGCCGCAGGTCTGATGAGGTTCTCTCATAGTACTATGATGACTAGCTGTGATGGCAGCTCTGGCGTCGAACTTTGGTGCTTCTCTGAAGAGTGGCTCTGGTAGCAGTTCTGATGCTCTCCTGAGGGGCAGCTCTGATAGCAACACCCATGAGAAAGCCAATAGGGTCTCTGACCAGTCGACTAAGCTAATACTTACAAAGAGAAATTCTAATACAAGATTTCTAAAGGGGGTAGTCTAAATTACTAAATAACCTAGCATCATCAAAATCTAAGTACATTTATTCCTTACACGGTTTGTTCCTCCGCCAGCTCTTTATAGACCTTCATCCTCTCCTCCCTGGCTTCGGCCGTCTCGTTCATCTGGGTAACCACCAGCTGGCTATCCATTCTTACCTTCAGACGAGCTGCTCCGAGCTATGAAGCACGGATACTTCGCTAGGGTAGCGTATCGGCGTATCCGATACGTTCCCGTATCCGATACTCTAGGATACCCGTACCGTACGTTCCCGGGCCGTATCTGCAATTTTTAAAAGTTTCCATTTTTTTTTGTAATTTTTTGAAAGTTTCCGATACTCGTATCCTGACGGATACCCGTATCAACTTTTTAAAAAAAAAATCCCAAAATTTACTTAATAGAATTCTAAACAAAAATGAAAATCTAAAACTACATTTTACTTGGTAATCAAATAATGGGCCTATATGGCTATATCCGAATTAAGTCATTAACTCATACTCCGAATTGGATACTTGCACTTTTAATTTCAAGATTGTAGTTGTTTGACTTATTTCTCATTTTAAATTAATGACTTATTTACTATATTTATATTTCGAGATGACTAGTGTATATGAGAAATATTATGAATTTATTACCAAGTATCTTGAAAAAGGAAAATGCTTAAATGCAATGAATGGGTAGACATCATAGGATATTATATGTGTGTGTGTGTGTGTGTGTGTGTGTGTGTGTATATACCCCGTATAACTTTTAATATTTGTAAATACACCCCCATAACTTTTAATATTTATAAATATTATATATATATATATTAAAAAAAAATCTATTTTTAATATTTATGAATAGACCCCTATAACTTTTAATATTTGTAAATACACCCCCATAACTTTTAATATTTATAAATATGGCCCCGTATCCGTATCCTACTTTTTTTGGTTTTGACGTATCCCCGTACCCGTTTCCGCGTTTCCGCGTTTCCGCGTACCGGTATCGGTGCTACATAGGCTCCGAGTGCTTTTGCGCATTTTAATCTGCAATAAGCGCCTCGTACTTAGCCTCGTTGTTAGTGACCTTGAACTCGAACTTCATGGAATAGTAAGCCTTGAATCCCTCAGGGGAGGTGATCACCACTCCTCCACCACAGCCTCGCGCACTTGAGGCTCCATCGGTGTACATCTCCCACCAGTTGTCGAAGTTGTTGGTGTTTTGGGAGTTATCCTCGGTGCGCGCAGTGCATTCGGCAATGAAGTCCGCGAGTGCCTGTCCTTTGATAGATGCTATCAAGGCGAGGACCGTCTTCTCCATCAATGTGTATCGCGTCTCCGGGCCGTTCAGTGCCTTGCTAACAAAGTATATTGGCCGCTGAACGCCCTCGTCTTCTTTGAGCAACACGGAACTTACTGCCAAGTCCACTACTGCTAAATACATGTACAGCTGCTCTCCTGGGTCCGCCTTGGTGAGGACGAGCGGAGAGGAGAGGTATGTTTTGAAATCTTCAAAGGCCGCCTGGCACTCCGGGGTCCATTCGAAGGGACTCGCCTTCTTCATGATCTGAAAAAAGGGAATTGCCTTGTCGGCCAACTTGGACATGAAACGGCTCAGGGCTGCCAGGCGTCCGGTTAATCTCTGTACGCCTTTTAAGTTCTTGGGGGGCTCCATGTCTTCAACTGCCTTCACTTTCTCCGGGTTGGGCTCGATTCCCCGCTCGCTCATCATGTAGCCGAGGAATTTGCCACCTTTGACCGCGAAGGCGCATTTCTTTGGGTTGAGCCTCATGTTGGCCCCCTCCATTATGGTGAAGACCCTCTCCATGTCCCGGACATGATCTTCCTTCTTCTTGCTTTTGATCAGGATGTCATCCACGTAGGCTTTCATGATTTTCCCCAGTACGTCTTTGAACAACATCCCGATCATCCTCTCAAAAGTTGCCATGGCGTTCCTCAGGCCGAACGGCATGACTATATAACAGTATACGCCATCCGCCGTGACGAACGCTGTCTTCTTTGCATCATTCGAGTGCATAAACACCTGATGGTATCCCCTGAAGGCATCCATGAAGCTGAGTAGCTTGCAACCCGCGGTCTCGTCCACCAGCAAGTCGATTCTCGGCACAGGGTATGGGTCCATTGGACAAGCTTTGTTGAGGTCCGAGTAATCGACGCACATCCGCCATGTGTCGCCCTTTGGGGCTAGAACCACGTTCGCCAGCCACTCTACGTGGATGACTGGCCGGATGTGCTTGATGCTGAGGAGCGTCGCAGTCTCAGCCTTGATGAAGTCACACCGGTCGGCTGCCATGTACCGTTTCTTCTGTTGAATTGCTTTGGCATCCGGCCGTACGGCCAATCGGTGGCATATGATGTTGGGGTCGATGCCTGGCATGTCCTCCGGTCCTCTAGCAAATAGGATCTTGAACTTCCGGAGGACGGCAATCACCCCTTCCCTGATTTCAGGCTCGAGGTCGGCCCCGATAGACACCTTCCTGTCCGACGGGTCATCGAGCTCCACTTCCTCGGGCAGTATGGCTGGTTCTGGACGGGCATCGAACTCAGCTCGTCTGGCTGTTTCCGAGATGCTGTTGACCCGAGCCTCCCGTTCGTCCAGCCTTTCCATGGCCTTTGTGTAACAGGCTCTTGCCATATGAGGGTCCGTGCGGGCCACCCCAACCCCGATCTCAGTGGGGAACTTGATGCATGAGTGCCGCACAGATCATATGGCCTCCAGGTCCTCCAGGCCGGGTCGGCCTAGAATGGCGTTGTGGGCACATTTCAGGCGGACCACGACGAATGTCATCTCCATCCTGGCGACGTGCGGCCCATCCCCGATTTCTACGGGGAGAGTGATGGTGCCCTCTGCGTCGATGCAGTCCCCGGTGAATCCAGCCAGCGGGGTGCGCAGAGGAGTCAGCTGTTCCTTTTTTAGGTGTATTCTCTCGAATACATCCCAGTAGAGGACGTTCACGCTGCTGCCAGTATCAACAAGAACTCGGCGTATGAGGGCGTCGTTGATGTGCATGCTGATTACCAGCTCGTCCCTATGTGGAGCTGGCGACCTCGGCAGATCAGCAGGTCCGAAGGTGATAGCCTCCACCTTGTTCTTCTTGGCAAGGGGAGCTGATATGGTGCCCACATAGAGGGATCTCTCAAATTTCTTCCGGGCCGCGGGGGTGTCCCCAGTTTCGGCACCCCCGAAGATCACCTTGATCTCCAATTTCTTCTTTCCGCCGCCCGGCCCGAGGGACCCCTCCGGACGCTTATCAGCCTTGCGGTATTCGTCGTCTTTGGGTTCGGCCTTGGGTCGGTCATCACGGCGCCGCGTCTTGTGCTTCTGGTATGGCCGCTTCTGGCTATTCTTTGTCAGGACCTGGGTGAACTCTCCGAGGTACTCTTGACGAATCAGCTCGTCTATGGCCATCTTTAGACTCTCTGGTGATATTCGCAGTAGGCGGTCTCATCCCTGCCCATGAGCGTCTTTGAATCCCGGGGAGCGTCTAAAAGGCCTTTGTCTTTGATCGCCTCAAAGATCTGGCTAACGGGATACGCCAAGGGGACGTAGTAATCCTCTGGACGTACGTGGCCAGGTTCGGGGAGAGGCTTCCATGGGATCATGGCTCCGTCCGTCTTCTTCTTGTTTGGAGGGGATGGTCCACCCCCGGGGCCGAGCCTGTCCGCCAATTTCCGGGATGGGGCAGCTGGTGCGCCATCCCTCATTCTAATCTCCTCCTCAATTGAGGCATACTTCTGAGCCTGAGCTAGGACCTCGGTGTAACTGGTGCTGGGGTTCCTCCGGAGGTCCCGGTATAGGTCTCCCGTAGCCAATGCGCTGGTGAACATGTTCACTCCCAGCCGCTCGTCCAGGTCGTCCACCTGTAGGACCTCATCCCTCCATCTGACCAAGAATTTGGCCAGAGGCTCGTCTTTTCCCTGCTTCACACTTGTGAGAGATGTGAAGCTCTTCTTGGGGGTTGTGCTGGCGGCGATTTGCGCCATGAACTGCTGGGACAACTGCTCATATATAGTTGTCGATGGATCCGGGCCTCAGCTTCCCGAACCACTCCTGTGCTGGGCCCCTCAAGGTGCTGAAGAAGAGCCGACAGATGGCCTCGTCTGATGCGCCCAGCATGGAGAGGTTCCCCCGGAAGCTGATCAAATGGGCCTTGGGATCTCCGGTTCCGTTGTACACCAAACCTCCGGGTGGCCTGCAGTCCCGCGGGATCTCTGCATTCATGACCTGTGGGGTGAATGGTGATGTGAGGGAAAAACGTGGCGTAGCCGGGGTGGCCTCCGGCCGTCTGTCCATTTCGGCCATTCGCCGTTCCATCGCCTCTAGCCGGGCCTCCTGTGCGGCCCTTCCGGGGGACACAGGAGGGGCGGCCTCGAGCGCGACATTCCTTTCGGGTACAACCGCTTCGGGTTGCCTCCGAGTGATATGGGCACCTCGCCTCTGGAAGCGGCGCCCAATGTTGCTGGCAGCGGGGGTGATCGCCGTGTCCTAACGTTCTGAGGGAACGTCCGACGTGCGCCCCCGATGGTCGTCCTGCCATCCATAGTGGGGGGTACTGGCACTGGTGAACCCCCTGGTACCCTGGGATGGGGGATTCCGGCCCAACCTCGTATGGACAGATGTTCGATGTTCATCGGATTCCGCTGTTTCATCCAGGGATTGCATGTGGTGTATTGGCGAAATGGGTGTCCAGATTGTATTGGCTGAATATACCTCATCAGTCGCCTCCTGTTCATCCGCCATCCGGCGCATGGTTTCAGCCAGTTCCCTCATGAGCCGGGGGTCGCGCCTGGCCTCATGGGGGATGAGGTTGGTGAGGCCACCATCGCCTCCAGCGGTCCCTAGCGTCTCAGAACGCTCCGTGGTTTGCCCGCGGCTCCTTCGTCCGCGAGATAGTTGCTCCGAAAGGTCGCGTTGTTGATTGTTTCTTGCCATCGTGCTTGCTGTGGGTAGATTTAGTAGCTGTTTCGGGAGAGTTTTGGAAACTTTTAGTTCAGTTTCCCACAGACGGCGCCAGTGTTGAAGTTTATTCCTTCAACCCTCGGGTTCAACACGTAAGCCCAAGAGTTTCGAGTGGAGTGTGTGTGAAGAAACTAGCCCAACTAACAAGTGAGACGGATTAAGAAACAGTAAGTAGCAAGTGAGAGATTAGGTATTATTAATCAGTTAATAACTCCCCAATACAATATTTTCGCTAAGGCTCGTCGGTCGTTCGTCTTACAAGGCAGTAGAAGAGCTGCGAGTAAGAATGCTATAAGCTAGAATGCTAAGAATAGTAAATTGCCAACCCCTTACAATGAAATAAATGATGCTATTTATACCACCAATGGGAAGCTGACTATGCTGATGTGGAGGCTTGTGTGTGACTGGTGTCCCAACCACCAAATCTCCGGCATTAAATGCGCTTCCCGCCAGAATCTGGGTTTCCCGCCTAGTTGTGGGGACGTTTGTCCAGTCCGGATAAGGGGGGCCTGCTCCTGGTGATATTGCAAAGGGTAATGGGCTGTTCGTATCCCGGCCCTTAGATGATTTGTCATACAGGTTGGACTGGCTCCAAGTGATAATGATCCATTGCGTCTGTCTGTGGATCTGATCCACTTGTCTTTGTACAGACGTTCGTCCGAGTGGGCTGCCCCGCCCAGGAGGACGTTCGTCTTGGTGAATGGGCCGGCCCATGTGCTGGTCATTAACCCAACAATCCCTTTAGTTGTTTTCATTTTCTTTACTCTTACTTTTCTCTTTTCTGTGGTTCAAGGCTTCAAGCCACATTCTATGTTATTTTCCTTTTCATTTTAGATTAATTTATTATAAAAGAAGCAAAGCCAGGTCATCATGATATTGCTTTTTTTTCTATCACAAATATTTAATTTAAAACATGTCGAAAGATGTGAATTGCTTAACAAAAAATAATTAATCAATAACTTATAATAATATAAATCACCCTTATATTAAATTTTATTGAGTAACAACTATTTATACAGAGTTTTTTCATAGATGTTATCAAAAATAGCTAATGCACAAAAATATTGCTATAGTCACTTAGCATAATCACTATAATTTTAGACTTGGACACAATCATGATCATTAAAGTTACTATGATAGTCACTAAGTCATACTTTTGTCCACTATTTTCATTTCATTTATAAACATCTAATTTTACCAAACATTTTTTGACAACCAGCTAAAACAATGAATCGATCAAAACCACTAAATTAATCAACCGGTCAAACCCGCTAATAGAACCAGATAATTAACCGCTAACAAACGGTCAAGTATAACAAGGCCTTAATCAAATTTTGGTGGGGTGTGCTCAATCTAATCTCAAGGGGTAGGTGGCCACTTTTGTGGGTTTGCGTACAAGGCATATATACCCTAAGGCGTACCAATTCCTTAGCTTACTTAAACCACATTTTCTCTAATACTATATCAATTGTTAGGCAATTAAGCAGGCAACCCACCTTATAAATTATTACAGTATTATATATATAGTGATCGATTATAAGTAACTTGGTCATGCTGAATATTATCTATCAATCCATACACCTTATTGAAGTATAATAAGCTGGAAACGAAAAAATGAAGAGACTGATCTACGGTTCAGCAACGTTGATCATAGTTTTGGTTCTGCCATGTTTGATGGCTTCATCCCTTTCCCGAGATTTTGATTTCTTCTACTTTGTTCAACAGGTACATACATACTTTTCTCAGATTTTCAACCCCATGCATGATATGCTATATTTATAATTTCCCTTTTTATTTAGACAAATTAAAGGGTTGTTATTGAACTGAGCATTTTTCGAACTATTCGAGGTCGAGCTCGATTTCGAATCGAATGAGCTGTGAACTCGAACACTAGCTTGATTTTGAGTTCGATTGTTTATTTGAACTCGAGCCAATATCGAGCACTTATAAATTATAGAAATAAATCACATACTCCCTCCATTTCGTTGAAAGGTTCTCACTTTTCTTATTTGGATGTCCCATTTAAAAGTTCTCGCTCCATTTTATAAAATAATTTACTCTCTTTAATTACACATTTACTCAAATTTCTCTTCCCTATTCATTACATATCAAATCTCACAATTTCCTTTCCCCCAACTTATTTAGCTTTAATTACTTTCACTTTATATGTTTATTTTTTCTAAATTTTCTCTTTCCTCTCTATTTTACCCAAATTACATTATTTAATCATTTGCCTAAAAAATCGTGCAATTTACTCACGAGAACCTTCCAACGAGACAAAGGGAGTCTATCTTACAATTTAAACGTTTTGTGTGATTAGATTATTTATGATTATTAAAGATTCAAGTATTTTTCGAATAATTGAACACAAATCTATTGACGAGCATAATTTATTGAATTTATAGAGCGCTCGAATCGGACACAGAACTTCTATCGAGCCAAACTCAAACTCCATTTATACATAGCTCGTCACGCTTTGAGTTCGAGCGCGAATAGTAGTATATTACTTTAATGAACCCAATTCAAACTCTTCATGTTCGGCTCGGCTCGTTAATAATTTAGGCCAAGTAACCAAACAAAGAGGGCTGGTGGAGTATGTATTACCGTATAGGATAAATGTGGTCTTTGGCTCCTTTATTATTTCCAGTTATTAATTTTTTCTTTTATTATATTATTATCACTCCCTCCGTCCCTAAATTTACTTCCAACTTTCCCTATTCGTCCGTCCCAAAAAAAACTTCAATTTCATTTTTCGGCAAATAATTTGTGGTTCACAGCATTTCTCTCTCCTCTGCATAACTCTCCACCACACAATTCTCACTTTCTTAATCCGCGTGCCCCTTTACATCGGAAGAACATTTAGGGACGGAGGTAGTATTATTATTACTAGCTCCGTCCCATTTATATTGGGACGGAAGAAGGTGACACGGTTATGAAGAAAAGTGAGTTTGTGTGGTTGATGTTAATTGATAAAGTAAGAATAAAGTAAGAATGATTTAGAGCCACACAAACTTTGTCAAATATGATATGAGACTTCCCGAAAAGGTAAAACAAGACAATATAAATGAGGCGGAGAGAGTATATGAATATATGATGATGATGGGGAATCGACAGCGGTAAATTCATCATTACGTTACCGGGAAGCACCAAAAGAAAGTAAAATAGCAAAAGGGCTTAATTATCAATTTACACTCTGATCCTCAAAAGAATAAAAGGGTAGGCAGTCTAGAACTCTAGGCACTAATTTTAGAGTAGTTCTGATTAGGGTTGTAAATGAATCAAATAATTTGTGTTCGATTCGCCATTCGAATTCGTATAAGACGATCCAAATTCGGAAAATTGAAATACAAATACAAATAAGAATATTAAATTTGATTCGAATTGTTATCAAATACAAATAAGAATATCAGTGTATTCGATTCGAATATTAATCAAATATATTCGATTAATAATAATGGTAATATTAATATCAATATTAATAAAAATAGTAATAACACTATAATAACTTTTAAAAAATAGCAATACTCTCAAAGTGTAGCCTATATATACATTTTTGGATACAAATTTCAAGCCTATTTGTAATAAACCAGAATATAAATATGAATACAAATCAATTTTTTGGTCCAAATAATTATGTATTCGATTTGAAGAATAAAATTAGAGTTGTTTGACTTTGATATATACAATTATTAACTTGTTTCACACATTATAAGTATGTATAATTTCTAATATGTGTGTGTTAGTGTTTATTTCAAAAGGTTTGAAATAGATTTATATTTATTAATCATAAAATTAATTCACTTTAATATATTGTGCACCATCTAAAAATGCATTGATCCATTAAATTTAAATTCTAAAAACACATATTAAATCATAGCATGCATTTACAACATAAACAATACGGAGTATAAGAAAAGTTATTTTAAAGCGATACTCCGTATTTGACTCATATTTAACATGTGATCAATTCGATTCGATATTCGTATATAATTTGTTAACTATTCGTATTGTTAAACAAATACAAATACAAATCAAAATTAATATTCGTTGCATATTTGAATTCGAATTCGTATTCGAAAAAATTAAACAAATACAAATACAAATCTCAATATGATTTGATACTTTGATATGGTCTGAATACACAATACACATCTTGGTTTTGATCTTTCTTGCACGATCTTAACTGAACATGTCTTTGTTGCTTCAAAAACAACTTTTAATCTTTCTTATTCTTAATTTTAGAGAAGGTGTGTGTAGTCTAATGATAGAACCATCTACCCTCAAGTCTCTTCTTTTGGAGAAGTTTTGGATTCAATTTTCAATTAATTCCTCTCGAATACTCAAGCATGTGGTATTTTCAATTCATCAAGGGTAGTTATTAATAACGAGATGTGATCATTGATAATTTAATGGTCAACTAGACTAACTGTGATATAAAAAAAACATATATAAAGAGAATTTAATACCTACAACACTTGACAATTTAATATAATTTTTTCGGATTATCAATCAAATCAAATATTTTTTAATAAAATACTTAACTTTTGATTCCGAATAAATAAAGTTGTACGTAGTTACTATTTTTTACTGAACTTATTAAGATGTCTATTTAGCTTTTTCCATATACTTTTCCTTTAGTTTAAAACTAAAGAGCACATCTAAAAGTTTGATTTCTAGACAATATTCTCAGGGGAATCGAAAGAATTCAGGAAAATTAAATATGATCGGTAGAACCAACTAAAATGCAGCCCACAATGTATACAAATTGCTTTTACTCGGATCGATCTTGGCTCGGATCACACTAATAAAATTCCGTGGCATGAGTTTGGCTCGAATATAATCAATTTATTGATTACATTTGTTTCAAAAGTTGGCTTGAATTTTGACACAGAATATCAACGGTCAAGTCTAACTCCATTGTGTTCGCAGAATTTTAGATATAAATTTTTCATAATTCAATTGTATCACTTGTATGGACCATCACTTGAGTAATTTCAATAACTCACAGTTAGGAAACTATTGATCCTTGGTGTGTAGTTGTCATGCATATGTGTAATCAACATAAATTTGGTGAGCAAATTATGCACATATAATTGGAGTATTTTCTTAAATTGTTTCAGCTCCAATCCTATGCTTATTTTTTGTCTGGTGTTTAAACTGTGAATAGTGGCCGGGGGCATACTGTAGTCAACGGTCACGGAGCTGTTGCTATCCGAAGAGTGGAAAGCCGGCGGAGGATTTTAGCATTCACGGCCTTTGGCCCAACTATCTTAGTGGCAAATGGCCTCAAAACTGTGATCCTCAAACCTCTTTGGACGAATCTCAGGTATATATATTAAATAAATGTAATATACTTATATACTCCCATCTTCAAAAAAATTGATTTCACAGATTTTGGATAGAAAAAAATAATAATAAAGGTTGACTTTTCAAAAATAGTTTTGTCTGTTGAAATATAATTGAATTAATCTTCTTTCAACTATTCCTGATTAGGATTTATTATCATCATTATATAAATAATTAGGAAATCATAATTATGATTCTATAATGATAATTGTGTGATTCACAATTATCCTCTAATCCTACGAAGCTTAGTTTTTCTCCTAATAGGAGTCTTCTCCATTGTCAAAGTAAGGTATAGCAGTCCAACTAAAGTACATGAGAGAAATGAATAGTAATGTATAGGGGGCAAATGATGAGTACTTTCACACCAAAGTTAATTTAATTTGATCTCCTTATGCTAAGTGCCACTGACTACTAAAAACAAAGTTTAGCAGTTAGAACTCTTTTTAGATAACAAAGTTTCAAAATGGGAGATTCAGAAACTAGATTTGAGGTAACTAAAGAGTATTGATGGAACGTTTGAAGTTGATTATGCTTATATGTGTTTCACTTTTAAAATCATAAGTAGTATTAACATCTGTTTTTCAGAAATTGATCATCTCCCATAATAACTTTCATAAAACCGGTTCAAAGATTAAATGTACTTATACGCTTATCCAAACTCTCCAATATATTTCTGCTTCCTAAAAGAACATAAATAATTTCAAGAAGTAGATTTAAACACCCGTTGGGTTAGATTTGAGTAAATAGCCAAGTGATCGGAACTAAATGGAAAAATAACGCTAGATGCTCATAATTCTTTAGATCTTTGAATATGCTAGTTTCAACAACTCTAGTTCGTTTTAATGTTTACATTAAGAATTTAAGAAAATATTAGGTTTCACCCGGCTTCAATCCACCAAATAGCCATAACATCAATCTCCTATTGCAAATGTATCAATGTCATTGGAATTATTTTGGCAATATAAATTAGTTATATATCCTAGTAAGTATTTGTCCTTTTCAACATACAATAAAGTTGGCATGTCACATACTCACTTTCAATTGCGCGATCTCAGATTTCAGTCATGTTTTCTTATAAAATTTACAACTTTTATGTTTAAGAACTAATTAAATTATTTCTTAAAATTAAATCTTTTTATGAAAAAAAACTCGTGGTGTTCGATGTAAATACAGATCTCAGATATGATGAGTGCAATGGAGCAGGAGTGGCCATCCCTTGCGTGCCCGAGTAGCGACGGGGTGAGGTTCTGGAGTCATGAATGGGAAAAACATGGAACATGTTCTGGCCTAAACCAGCATGACTATTTTCAGAAAGCCCTCTCCTTCAAGACCAAAGCCAACCTTCTCCAACATCTTAATCAAGCAGGTACTAACTCTATTTTGAAACTCGACACTTTAAATTATAAAGCGACAAAGCCGAGTGACCGAGTCACGGGTTTTGACAACACGGGTCAACTCAGTCAATATTGGGTGCATATGCATATGGTGGAACAAAAGTTGGAGTGAGCCGGTGTACAGAATTTTATCAAATAAATTTTTACACATGAATTTTTACACTAAACACCAAACATACAAGCATTTTTCAAATTTGAAATGATCGGGCCCTAGTAAGCGCCCTACCTCATATCCAGATTGGGTCTATCCACTCATTATTAATAAAATTTATAATAATACATACACCTAATTATAGATAAGATAAACTAAAATTTATGTCTCCAACTAGCCCCGCCTAGGCGCCTAGCGCTGGGCTGCACCCTACGTACTAGCACAGGTCACCTCTTAGAACTTAACATTGAGTTTAACTATATATTATATATAATTGATGAAATACTTTGTATATAATACAGAGTAATATTTAGGAAATATTGTCTGGCCATGGTTTACTTGTATATATGAGTTCGGAACGAATTTCCCGTGTAACTGTGAATTTAAGATTTTGCTCGTTTCTGGTTTCTTCATTGACTAGTCCATCTTTGGAATTCGATCTCTGATTTCCGAGTCAACCAATTAGGGTCGAGTCAATTTTCATAGGGTGCTAATATTTAATTTTTATTTTTCTTTAAAAAAAAGTAATGAGCTTTTTCGAAATGAAATCTAATTGTTTTCTTTGGGGTAATGTCATGAATATTATGAGTTCAATCTTGTATGTTCAAAAGTCAGTTATTTATTTCTTGAGTTTTGATTAATCTCATGCATTTCCGCTTTCATCAATATTAATCACATGTAACACGAAAACTCTCGGGAAAGAGTACGTTCCCGTTTCGGAAACTCTTCTGAAACTCTCAAACAAGTCTTTTTTGAGCAAAAGTTGATGTTTTTCGTTTCTCGTTTCCACATGATTTTTGCGTTTCCATGCAACATAGGTTTTTACAAGTTAAAACATTATTAACAGATCTAGTTAAAGTGAAACTTGAGATATAAATCGAGTTCAAACATGTGAATCTTGAACTCTATTCGAGTAATAACACTACTCTTCATTAGTGCCTTACCCCTTAGTCGCCTTCTAAACATTGTACCTTATGTGAACATCATCTTGTCAATCAATAAAGTTTCTAACAACAATATAATTATGAACGGGGGTTGGTACTTGGTACCCCTGAATTATGTCAACACACTTAGTGCATAAGATGTTGTACATTGTTATTAGGAGGTGGAACTATATTTTTTCCTTTGACTGCTTTACCCTTACGGCCGTAAGTTTTTAACTCACGTTAACCAAACTTCAGCCCGCACATCTGCTTCATCAAGTAGAAAGCTGATCGATAGCCGAGCTATAATTAGCTCCCAATTCAACGGCCAACCCCATGTGCCTCTTGCCATTCCACCATCTTTATTTTATTTGATTTCTTCTAATATTCTTTTCTGTTAACTCAACTTAGCTCCTTTGACTTGTTATTGTATAATATGGAGTATAAGTAATGATATACTTCTCATTTACTTTATAGTTTATAGTAAACTTTATAAGTTTTAATTTTTGGAAAAAATATATTGTTACAATTACGGATTATATGTAAAAAAAAAAAAAGAAATGTTTCACATGTGAACTAACATACACAAATTTTCCATCAAAGGTCGATACTACATAGCTAAATATGCGACTTAAATGTAATCTTTTTTTACTTAAAACACATATGATTACAACCTAGTCAAGAATGCGAAATATTTATTGCTCATAAAACTGGTTTGTTCAAAACTATATGCATTTAGATGATATTTACATCAACATTCTTAATGTATTTCTAGAATATTGATTAAGGATGAACCACATAATCACATATTTTCCATACAATAATTGAGTGACATGGAATATAACTATTCCGACAATTTTTAAAATATACGTAGTATACGATATGTAAAATTTCATTAATTATTTACAAAACTCTCACAACAATTTTGCATATAACACTTTTTTACAAAAAAAAACAATATGATTTTAATATTGGGCAACCACTCTCACGCCTTGCGCGAGTAATCGCTAGTTATATATATATGGAGTAATTACAGTGCCGGTCCTATCTAAACTCAGGCCTGAGTCGAGCTTCATAAAATGGGCCCCATACATAGTGTTAGTTTATCATATAAATTCATTAAAATTGAATGATTAAATATCACAAAAACACAAAAACGCAATCTTTCAATAAAAGTCTTCCATTATCACAAAACGACATTGAATGTATTAAAAAATTACTTAAGTAAAACCTGTCAAACAGTTTTAGATACATAATTGAGTGGAATCCTCAACAATATATACTATTAATTTTCTTTACAAATCAGCTCTCGAATTAACTTATAAGGTGCAAATCACCCCTTATATAAGAGGTTTTTTCTGACCGTCGCCATTTGGGGTGGTTGCCAGTGGAATTTTTTGATGAATTTTTTTAGCATCTTCTTCATTAAGTCTAGTTTATCCATACCGAATCTCAACTAAAAAATCAACCAATAAGGCAATCAAATGATTTTCTGAAATATATTGGGTTGTTTTACTGCGCAGTTATCTTCAAAAATTCATTTGACTGCCTTCCCGATTGAATTTTTTACTGAAATTTGGTATGCGCAAATTAGACTTAATGAAGAAGATGTTCAAAAAAATTCATCAAAAAATACCTCCGGAAACCCTCCAAATGGCGATGGCCTTGGAAAATACATAGGTATAATAATAGCAATGTTTAAATAATTATGGGCCCCTAATTTTTTCAATTTTTTGGGGCCCTGAGGCTTGGGCCTCTCCAGCCTAACATAAGGCACGGGCCTGAGTAATTAAAATGGGTTAAAGAACATTAATAATATCACTCTAATAACTTGTAATTACAACCACAATATATAATGCAATTATGCAACTACAGGAATTCGACCTAGAGAGGGTAAAGATTACTCACTTGAGGAGATAAAAGCAGCTATTAAGGAAGGAGTGGGATTTGATCCATTCATAGATTGCAATGTTGATTCATCAGGAAATCACCAATTATACCAAGTTTATCTTTGTGTAGACACTTCTGCACAAGATTTCATCGACTGTCCAGTTTTCCCTCATGGAGGAAAATGTGGTTCCAAAATTGAATTCCCTTCCTTTTCATCATCCAAATCTTCCCATGATGAATTTTAATTTGTACACATATTTATGTAATGCCATTGCTCTTTTTTCCTAATGGATTATATATAGCAATGGCTTGATGCTTCCTGTAATTAGTCTTTACTTAATGAATAAATTGTCTCTAAGTATAGTACATATATGTATTCCTACTACGGTAATAAAAGTCATAATTGACACGTACTTGTGCTTGCATTATATTCCAATTAAAATAGAAATAATTACAGACAAAGTATGACTAAGATTTTAGTTTATTCACAAAATGTGACCTCCTAAATACAATGACTATAATAATAACTTTATTTATAATAACTTATGTTCAATTTTACGGAGTAATATTCAAGTGACTATGAGGCTATGCTATAGTAGTTAATAGTCATATTTTTTTTATATCATAAATAGTCATATTTTTGTAAATATATTTCATTTTAGTAATATTTTTAAAAAACACTCTTAAAATAATTCACATTTTGGTCAAGAGTCATGTTGCCTTTGTGGTGATGCTAACTTGATTGTATGTATTTGCGGCTTTCCGCGAAATGCTAGTTATTATTTAAAAATTTGAAATCAGATTCGACAAATCTATGGTACTCTCAATGTAAGGTACCTTATCTATGCGGATCAACTAAAATACTCCTTCCGGTTTTTATTAATCTTCACACTTTCCTTTTTGGGACGATCTAAATTAAACTTCATACTTCCAAATTAGGAAAGTTTCTAATATGAAATACCCTTTATATCCCTATCCCATTTACCCATTTGTTCGGCCCATACCCCTGCCACTTTTATTCGCAGCTCCATTTACTCTCTCAAATCTTCTCTCTTTAATCACCTCTCTCTGTCTTAAACCCTTCCACCACCTCATAACCTTGATCGCCACCCCTCCTCCTCACTTCCATCGCCACCCCCCCCATCTCCTCACTTCCACTGCCTCGTTATCTCTTCTTGATTTGTGATTTTAAAACATAATAATGAACGCAAAACAATGTCATTTTAAACATGCAATTTTCCTTATCGGAGTAAGTTTTTAAAGCACACCATCGGGTAGATGAGAGAGATTTTAGTTTTTATTCTCTTAGGCTATAAGTTTCTCAAAATTTCACCTTCACAAATATATTTATGGTAGATATAAACCTAAACAGATATACAATCTTAAAATCCTCTTTTGTTGTTTTAGATTTCACATTTTTACAAGATTTTTTTGGACGTTTTCATATTAAAAAAAATCCAAATGCACGACTGCTCATACTCATGGGGGCCGGTCACCAAAACTTTAATTGTTAATTCACTTTCTATACATGTTCATTTTTTGGGTGGATATCTTTGAATACACGTTTGAATATAAGAAAAACAAAAACAATAAATCTATTGGCAGTTCGTATCATATATACTTACAGAATCAAGAATATTGACGTCAGATTAAGAGTGTTGATATGAGAAGCTAGCCATCTTCATTAGTAATTTGGTAATTTATTATCCCGTGCAACGCACGGGTAAAAGACTAATTAGATTTAACTTGGTAAAGTGTACGGGACGGAGGTTGTATCAAATTTTCAATTACACATGTTCTACGTAGCATATCAATATTAAAAGAAGAGTAAAATGCATAACTAGTCCCTAAACTATCAGTCTCATATCATTTTGGTCCTCGAACTAACAAATCTATCATTTCAGTCCCTAATCTATGTAATCCATATTAGTTCGGTCCTTCTATCTATATTTTGACATTAAACTAACGGAATGTACTTAGTTAGTGCATGTATGTGTAAATCAAAATGCTTATAAGACAAAATATAACTTATAAAAATATGATTTAATATCTAAATAAATTAAATTAGAATGAAAACTACTATCAAATCATAATATAACGCGTTAAGACATACTATCGTAATATACTATATTCGTTCTCTTTTAAATGCAACATTGGACTTTTTGCACTATTCATATGTTTTACTTTGATTCTATTTTATTGGGAAAAAAGTGCAAATAGGCCCATGTACTAACAAAAAAAGATCAAATAAGCCCTTATTTAGGAGGCTCTGTCCGGCCGTCGCCATTTGGAGTGGTTCCCGGCGGAATTTTTTGATGAAATTTTTTGAGCATCTTATTCATCAAGTCTAGTGTACTCATACCAAATTTAAGCTAAAACTTCAATCGGGAAGACATTCGAATGAATTCTTGAATATAACTGCGCAGTTAGAAACGCAGTTATCTTCAAGAATTCATTTGAATGCCTTCCCGATTGAATTTTTAGCTGAAATATGGTATGAGTAAACTAGACTTGATGAATAAGATGCTCAAAAAAATTCATCAAAAAATTCCACTGGGAACCACCTGAAATGATGACGGCCAGACATACACTTCTAAATAAGGGCTTATTTGACCTTTTTGGTTAATACATGTGCATATTTGCACCTTTTCCCCATTTTATTTAATACAGAGTAATGTATTATAAAATAAATTAAAAAAAAGTGTTAAATTCCTCTCATTTTCATATTTCAAAATCTATTTTTATAATTTTTTTACTAATATTTGTATAGTTCTCAAAATTTGTCAACACACAAGTTTCACGTTTGCCAACACACAATTTTGACCATTAATATCTTTAATTCCTTCTTAACAAAAAATTAAAGAAAAATTGGAAAATTTAAAATGAGAGGAATTTAACATTTTTATAAATTTAATTTATAATACATTACTCCGTATTAAATAAAATAGAGTCAAAGTAGAACATGTGAATAATGCAATAAGTCCAATGTTGCATTTAAAAGAGAACGAAAGTATTATTATATTATGTTATAACTTTATACAACGCGTTGTATCATGATTTGATAGTAGTTTTCATTCTAATTTATTTAGATATTAAATCAGAATTTTATAAGTTATGTTTTGTCTTATAAGTTTGTTGATTTACATGCACTAACTAAGCACATTCCGTTAGTTTAACGTCAAAATATGGAGAGAAGGACTGAATTAATATGAATTACATAGATTAGGAACTAAAATGATAGATTTGTTAGTTCAGGGACTAAAATTTTGATGCCGATAGTTTAGGGACTAGTTATGCATTTTACTCTTAAAAGAAATTTAAATTTTGATGTAGACCAAACCCGGTTCAAAATTCAGGATCCCTACCTCCGCCGCTGTTAAGAAGTATCCTGAGTTCCCTTTGAGTTAAAATTACCAAATTCTAGCTTGATGACGAGCTTGGTTACCGAGAATCTATTATCTTCCCTATCATTCTTCCCGTTCATGTATAACTCTGAAGCTATTATACTTAGGAGTTTTCTTCTCTACTTGCAGAGTTGCAGTAGTTAGCTAAACTTGCAGACATTAATCCCTAAGTGCATGGCATAGAAGCGTCGTTCCAGGCTCCATTGCGACGAAGACGGCCCCCGACCCTCTACCATCGTTCCTATTTCCTACCTCATCAGTGGTGTATCCTCCCCCGCCAAGCGTTGCTCCCCAACCGCCAGTCTGTCGCCTCTCTTCCCCTCTATTCAGGTAAATATGCTCTTTTAAACTATGTAGTATCTACTACTCGTAATTGATATTAAAAAATTGTTTACTCTGGGTTCGTTTATATATTTATACTACTTCTGGATTCTGGGATAGTCTTCAAAATCTTTCACCAAAGTTTTGAGTTTGGTAATGCTTATAATATGTTTGTAAAAATGTCTGGATTTGTTATTGTAAATCAATAAACCATAGTATTGAGTTGCCTCTCTGCGCATAGCTGCGTTTCGGTTGTCCTGTCCTTGTTACGGAGTATTATTTTATGGTTTTATTGTTGTTCCAAATTTCCCACCACTTAACAAACTTAGCTATTTGTGTGCGGGTTATTTTTTATGGTTTTCTTACTAGACTAGAAGTATGTTTCGGACCAAAGATGACCCAAAAATACTATTTCCTAATTAATGCACATCTTGTGCGCTGCTTATAGTTATATGGTTCTTTTAGTTCCTTTTTCTCCCTGTAGAACAAATTACATCAGTGCCTCAAGTTTTCATTTGCTTTGCCTTGTTTCTCATTAAATATTTCCTATGATGTATTCCACTCTCCTATATCTAAAAAAAGTCACATTTAATCTGTTTCCCCTGGAATATAATTAATTGTTTTCATATGAATGCCAAAGGTAATTCTCTAATTTATTAGTATCATTAGAAATCTCGGTTCCCGGCATTTCCAATCCAAATTCTGTGGGGAAAGTGCATTTTACGCGTAGACAACTTCCAGTGTGTGGAAGAATGTGAATTTTACTTGTAGACAACTTTAAGTGTGTTTTCTTCTCTATCAATTTCTATATTATTTTCAGTAATTTGATTTTGATGCCTTACCTTCATAACCAATGAAAAACTAATCAAGTGTCTATTGAAATTCGTAACTTTTTTAATTCAAGATAATATTTTCTATAAGACATGATGAAATTAAGAGAAAAAGAATTACGTAGAGGTAAAATTTAGCTCGCTATATAAAATTAAAAATATAAAGAAAAAGTAAAACAATCAATCAATATGCTTGAAAACAATCAATAGTTGAGGGTTTTTTAGTTTTGTGGGATTAGACACATGTCTCACTTGACTCATAATCTTTGTTAGTACTATACAATTAGTGAACATACAAAAATACATGTGTTTGCGACTTTGTGTATTATACGTTTGGATTTTGTAAAAGAAAGATAAGTATATGTTTTAACTCTTAAACATTAGGAAATGGGTACGTACACAATTTAAACTTTCCCTATTTTCAAAATTATGATATAAAGTATGTATATATTACTCACAAACAATAATGATAAATTTGGCATTTGAGGCTTCTTTAACAATCTAAGATGTAGAACTTCAATTCATAATCATAAATCATAACTCACTCTAAGAAAAATAGGTCAATTAATAGAGTATGTCTAAACTCTGAAGTTTCATTTTTTTTGTTAAGAGTATCATTAGATTTGGAATTTTGACCTTAAATCTAAAAGTTTATTAAGGATAAAGTTTATGAATAACAAAATTAGTTTCATCATTTGCAATGGAGCCAAAAATTCACTATTTTTTGGCTTGTGAATACGATGGAATAAAGCAAAATGGCTCACTAAACTGTCTGTGCTTCTTTGCTATGAAGCAGCGGTCAACTCATGCAATTTCCGATGTGATTTTCACCATGGGTCATCCTGAAACAGTCTCTCTGTGCTTTAGGGGTAAGACTGCGTACATCCGACCCCCCTTACCCCACCGTAGGTGGAAGCCTTTGCGGCATTGGGGTAATGATGATGATGATGATAGTATTTTATGAATATTTGATAACTGAAGCTTGGAAATGCTTCAGTAAGTGAATTCTTTGAATTATGTAAGTGAAAGGTTGGAGCCAACTCGGTGAACAGTCGTAGTAAATGTAGAAAGAATTAGAGAATTAGAGGCGTGATTGCTTATTGTTGAAAAGAATACTTGGGCTTGTATCATTTTAAAAAGATCATAGATAAGCTGATTTTAATTTTTAACGTTTAAGAAACATTTAATATGCCTGGAACGTGTATCAGGTGTATCGGATACACTGTATCCTACAACCTTTCAAAAAAATTGTGTATTTTAGCAAATGCTTGGAAACGATACACTTATGTCAGTTATGTGAGTATAATGCCCATATTATATTCTGGGGAAAATTATATGTGAATTATGTCACCAAGCCCATAATGCTTGTGAAGGCTGCTTTCCATAATTATGAGTTTTTTTATTCGTGTGCTGTGTGCAGATACCAAGGTCTAAGGGTAACACCAAGGTCTAGGAATTGAGGTGTGATGGAACAGAATTCACAATTCCATGATCATGAATTGGAGAATGAAGAGTATGTACTGATGGATCTCGATGATGTCTTTGACCAAATATCACTTCCCACAAATGCCCCCTATGTCCTATCGGTATTGTATACCTTTTTCGCTATTACCAAATTATACTACCTGATGTTGTAATTACTAATGCTTATATGTGCATTGGTTTTTCTAGATTTGTGACATACTAATAAATAATGTAGGGTCTTGATACTGTGAACCCCATTCTGAACATTGACGGAAAAATCAAGCTGGTGAGCATTGGGATTTTGACACTTAGATCAATTGTATTCTTTAATTAATAATTTTGTTTTACTGTTTATCT
Source organism: Cuscuta epithymum (assembly GCA_945859915.1). Classification (NCBI taxonomy): domain Eukaryota; kingdom Viridiplantae; phylum Streptophyta; class Magnoliopsida; order Solanales; family Convolvulaceae; genus Cuscuta; species Cuscuta epithymum. Next base: position 2,454,398 of record CAMAPF010000954.1, on the reverse strand, counting down.
TTCTGGATAGTAGTTTTGAAGAAAAATTTAAAACATTTAGAATTCCGTGCTGCTATTGACCATATATTTATTGAGCTCTCTATATTATATATGATTGCATCGTGATATTTTTTTGTAAAATCCCCCCCCCCCACGCACACACTATGTCCCGCAATCTCTTGATCACAAAAAAGAAAAAACATGCTCTTTAGAACTATCAGTATAAGGTTTCATTCTCTTCATTAGTGTGAAAGTATATTAAAATATACTTTAGAATATGCTTAAGAATATATTAGGAATATACCATATATAGTATTATTGTATAGCATCTTGTATAGGAATATTCTATCTTTGTAATCTATATTTATAGGGCCTTACCCTTCAATGAAAGATACAGAAAATCCTTTCCTCTCCAATATTATTTCTTAGTTTATGTGTTATATTTCAACATGGTATCAGAGCCATCTCAATTTAGTTTTTCTTTTCAGATTTCAGTTCAGTTATTCATATCTCAGTAGTTTTCAGACTGGGTTCCTTTCTCCAAGAGCTGATTTCAGTCCAGAACCTATTCCCAGAACCTCTTCCCAGAACCTCTTCCCAGAACTTTTCCCCAGAAATTTTCTCCAGAACCTCTAGGCACCATTCTGTCTTCTAGAAAATCACTCAGTACAGATCCTCTACAAACCAGAACCTCTATTCAGAACCTTTGAGAACCTTGGTATAGCTCAAATATCTCACCTCTATTCTGGTGCGCCCGCCATCTATGCCCAGGTGTTCAAAGTCCGCAGTTCCAAATCAACGGCCGTGAGTCATACTCGCCTCCGGAGGTGCTCACCGCCGCCGCACGCGCCGCCGCACGCGCCGACGCGTAGCTATAGTTGCTGGCCGGAGATTTGATCGGAATTTTTCCTGAGACTCGCCTGAGATCCTCTACCACCAGTACCACCAGGTAGACCTTACTTCTCTCTCATTCCTTCTTCAGAAAGGGGCGGAATATTTGTGGGACGAAGTTTTGCGTTGGTGTTGGTCGCTGGCATCGACTTGTTCGCTGGGTGGCATCGACTGAAGTTTCGTTGTCGCTGGATCTGGGGCGGATTATTCACATCATCAGCACATCTGTTAAGGGTCGCTGGGTTGCTGGCATCGACTGAATTGTTCCTGCCTCGATAGCTTTGTTGCGTAAAAGTCAACGCAAACTCAGATTTGATTTTATTTTATTTTTTTTTTTAAAAAAAAAAAAAAGAAAAAAGAAAAAAAAATACAAAAAAAAAAAAAGAACAAAAAGAAAAAAAAATGTTTCGTACAGGTCAATTTGACAGAGGAGTAATTTGCAATTACTGCAAGAAGTCCGGACACTTGCTCAAAGATTGTAGAAAGTTGGCATTCAAAAATCAAGGAAATTTGATTGCTCATGTTGCTTCCGCTACCACCTCATCTGATGGATCAGTTGCTATTTCTTCGGATGAATATGTCAAATTTATTTGCTACCAAGAATCTCTAAAGCATTCATCCGTCCCTATCTCGGTAGCCGCGAATTCAGGTATTTCAAACACATGTCTTGTTTCGTCATCCTCGAAATGGGTCATTGACTCAGGTGCCACAGATCATATGACCGGTAATCCTAGTCTATTTTCGTCATTCCATTCATATTTACCTACTTCTAGTGTCACTTTAGCTGATGGATCTACCTCACCCGTTCTTGGATCTGGTACTGTTGTTCCAACTTCTACATTACCATTATCGCCTGTTTTGAGTCTTCCTAATTTTGCATTTAATCTGCTTTCCATCAGTAAAATCACGCGTACTCTTAATTGTTCTGTAACATTTTTTCCTGGATATTGTGTGTTTCAGGATCTGTTAACGAAGCAGACTATTGGTAAAGGACATGAGTCAGCTGGTCTTTATATTTTGGATACATCAATCACAAAAGGTATCTCTTGTCTTGGGGTTGGGACTTTGTTAGATGCTCATTACCGATTAGGACATCCATCTCTCCCATTAATGAAGCAAATAAATCCCAAATTTAATAAGATGACCTCTTTACAATGTGAGTCATGTCAATTTGCGAGACACCATCGTACTAGCTTGAGCCCTCGAGTTAATAAACGAGCAAATGCTCCATTTGACCTTGTTCACTCTGATGTTTGGGGTGTTTGCCCGGTTGTGTCTAAAGCTGGTTTTAAATATTTTGTTACCTTTGTTGATGACTATTCTCGTATGACATGGTTGTATTTCATGAAACGTCGATCTGAGTTGTTCACTCATTTTTCTTCCTTTTATGCTGAAATTAAAACTCAGTTTAACGTTCCTGTTCGGGTGTTAAGAGGAGACAATGCCCAAGAATATCTATCTGCTACATTTAAGTCATTTATGCTTCAACATGGCATTATTCATCAAACTTCATGCGTTGACACACCTCCTCAAAATGGAGTTGCAGAACGAAAGAACCGACATCTGTTAGAAACTGCAAGGGCTCTTCTATTCCAAATGAATGTGCCTAAACAGTTTTGGGCAGATGCCGTGTCTACTGCATGTTTTTTGATAAATCGAATGCCATCTTCTGTTTTGAATGGTAAAGCTCCTTATCATTGTCTATTTCCAAACAAAGAGCTTTTTCCTATCCCACCTAAAATATTTTGTTGCACTTGTTTTGTTAGAGATGTTAATCCTCATCTTACAAAGTTAGATCCCAAATCATTAAAATGTATTTTCTTGGGATATTCTCGAGTCCAAAAGGGGTATAGATGTTTTTGTCCGAGTACTGGTCGGTATCTTGTTTCTATTGATGCATCATTTCATGAAAATACACCTTTTTCATCATCTAAGGCAGATATTCATGAGAGCAATGATGATATACTCATTTACACGATGACTATTCCCGAGTCCACACTTTCGACAAATATTCCACAAGTTACTGTTCCTGACCCTAGGCCTCCCGTACATTTGGTATACACCCGTCGACACAAAGCACCTGATCACCCTCCACCGGCGATACTTGTGATTACTTATCCTGATACTAGTTCGACTCCGATCTCATGTCCTGAACCAGTACCTGCATCCTCAGATCTTGTCTCCACATCAGATCTTGACCTCCCAATCGCACTACGTAAAGGTACACGATCTTGTACTCATCCTATTTCTTCATTTGTGTCGTACAATCAGTTATCTCCTGCTTCATGTTCTTTTATTGCTTCCATTGATTCTATTTCTGTTCCCAAATCTGTAAAAGAAGCTTTGTCTCATCCTGAATGGCGTCATGCCATGGTAGAGGAAATGAATGCTTTAGATCTTAATGGTACTTGGGATTTGGTTGACTTGCCTACAGGGAAGAAATCTATTGGATGTAAGTGGGTCTTTGCTATTAAGGTTAACCCAGACGGATCTGTTGCTCGGTTGAAAGCCCGATTAGTTGCGAAGGGTTATGCTCAAACCTATGGTGTTGATTATTCTGACACTTTTTCTCCTGTTGCTAAATTAACATCTGTCAGGTTACTTATTTCACTCGCTGCAACTCATGATTGGCACTTACATCAGTTGGACATTAAAAATGCATTTTTGCATGGTGACCTTAAGGAAGAAGTCTATATTGAGCAACCTCCGGGATTTGTTGCTCAGGGGGAGTATGGTAAAGTTTGTCGACTTCGCAAATCTCTTTATGGTCTGAAACAGAGTCCTCGTGCATGGTTTGGGAAATTCAGTCAATCAATTGAACAATTTGGAATGATAAAAGGCAAATCAGATCACTCTGTCTTTTACAAACAAACAGAATCAGGTGTCACGTTGCTTGTGGTGTATGTTGATGATATTGTGATTACAGGGAGTGATAATGCAGGTATTTTGGCCCTTAAGAATTTTCTGCATAGTCAATTCCAGACGAAGGATCTTGGCTCTTTGAAATACTTTCTGGGAATTGAGGTAACACGAAGTAAGAAAGGCATATTTCTATCTCAACGTAAATATGTACTTGACTTACTAGCTGAGACAGGTAAATTAGGGGCAAAACCAAGTACAACACCGATGGTTCCCAACGTGCAACTCACTCAAGAAGGCACACCGTTTGAAGACCCAGAAAGATATAGAAGACTGGTTGGAAAGCTTAATTATCTCGCAGTCACTCGTCCAGATATTGCCTATTCTGTGAGTGTAGTGAGTCAATACATGTCATCTCCAACCATTGATCATTGGGCTGCAGTAGAACACATATTATGTTACTTAAAGGGTGCACCAGGACGAGGTATTGTTTATCAAAACCATGATCACATGAGAATAGAATGTTTTGCAGATGCTGATTGGGCCGGTTCTAAAGATGATCGAAGATCTACATCTGGTTATTGTATCTTTGTTGGTGGTAATCTTGTATCTTGGAAGAGTAAGAAGCAGAATGTGGTTTCTCGTTCGAGTGCCGAATCAGAATATCGAGCTATGGCACAATCTGCATGTGAGATCATATGGATAATCCATTTATTGACCGAGCTCGGACTGAAGACATCAATGCCTGCTAAATTGTGGTGTGATAACCAAGCTGCTATACACATAGCAAACAATCCTGTATTTCATGAGAGAACAAAACATATTGAGGTCGATTGTCATTTTATTCGAGAGAAGATACAAAAAGGATTGATCTCTACAGGATATGTGAAGACTGGGGAACAACTTGGAGATCTGTTAACTAAAGCACTAAATGGAATTCGAGTTGGTTATTTATGTAACAAGTTGGGCATGATAAATATCTATGCTCCAACTTGAGGGGGAGTGTGAAAGTATATTAAAATATACTTTAGAATATGCTTTAGAATATATTAGGAATATACCATATATAGTATTATTGTATAGCATCTTGTATAGGAATATTCTATCTTTGTAATCTATATTTATAGGGCCTTACCCTTCAATGAAAGATACAGAAAATCCTTTCCTCTCCAATATTATTTCTTAGTTTATGTGTTATATTTCAACAATTAGATAGTATGTAGTTGAAATATAATTCTCTAATCTTACATTCCCTTTTATTTGGTGTTACTTTTCACAGGTAGGAGAATATGTGGAGACTATTGGGACTTGCCTTGTTTTTAGTGGAAGCGGTGAGACATTAACTTTGTAACTTTTTCCACATCTTGGTGATAATAACCCTTGATATCCCAATGGTAATGTCGATAGTGGTGTAAAGCTTTATAGCCACACATCAATCCTACATGTAACAACTAACAATCATACACATGAATCCATTTTTACGTAAATATGCATATGCAGCCATGCAGGCTCTCCCCTAAGTTTAGTTATAGATATTAAAGTATAATATGCACCAGATGAAAATAATTTCCTGATACGCCACTCTAAAACAAAGTGCCAGTATTCAAGAGTTGTGATAAAGCTCTCTTTGCAGATACCTCTCCAGTGGTTCATGAAGAGACCGGGCCATCTGAAGCTAACCTTTTGTCAAGGAAATGCACAGGAGATCCTAAGCAAACAACAAGTAAGCAAGTAAAGCCAATTACCCAGTTTCATAAGATTCTCAAGTTCAGATTATTGCTGGAAGGTGAAAATGAAGAAATGGTTAAAGCAGCAAGCACATAACTGTATATAATATACTCCGTACGTGTTTAATGCAGCCTCCATCTGCGGTTCATATATTGTTGAGTTCCTCTAAATTAAGCTTGTATATATACAGCATTCAAGATTTGCTACTTTGGCTTGATGTAATGTGTTTTTCAAAATGCAGACTTCATAATTTACTCGGGGTATTGAAGTGCGCAAAACTATCTTTTGTACACCACTCCTCCCCTACTTGTTTGACAACCAGACTGTTTGGTCCTACCCAAACTGGGTGTCCAGACATCACATTCCTGAACTGACTATGGTCTTGGTTCAAGCTTTTAGAGGATCCCGGTTTCGATGAGGCCCATGCCTTGAGTGTTCTAACCCAAGAGGTAATACAAACTGGTCCTCGGGCACACTTTAGCCCCTGACTATTGTGTATTTGTGCTACTTGAGCATGGAGGACATATCTATCATTGGGATTGCAGAGTGAGTCTTAATTTTATGGGAAGATATATTTATGAATCATCCCTGTAATTTTAGCAGTAGCCTTCACTAGATTAAATCTCAAGACATAGAGTAGCTCACAATAGAATGATGTAGGCATGGGCCGGTTCCGGGCCGGGCCGGTCCAAACCGGGCTTTTATTTTTTGGGGGCGGGACCGGCCTGGTTTGCAACCGCCAACCGGGTCCGGGCCGGTCTCGGGCCGTTTTTTTTTTTTTTTTGCTTTTCTAATTAACACCTGACCCCCCCTCACCCCCCACCCGCCAAACCCTCCCAAAACACCTAGCCCAACCCGGGAAAAACAAAAAAATGAAAAAAAAAAAGGGCCCAAACGGGCCGGTTCCAAAGGAAGGGTGGTCCCGGATCCGGACTGCTCTAACACACCGGGCTGGTCCTAGGCCCGGTTCCCAGGCCGGTTTACCGTGCCAGTCCGGGCCCGCACAGTGGCGGGTCGGGTCGGTTCCCAGGCCAGGCTGACTGGAACCGGTCCATGCCTAGAATGATAACAGGTAGACTAGGCTTGTTTTTTACGAAGAAGTTGATAATTTTTTAGAGGAAAAAATAATTAAAATACCTCAAACTTTGAAGGGGTGTGAGATAAACACCCCAAACTTTCATATGTGATTTAAATACCCCAAACTTTATATAAAAAGTTATTTTAACACCATGTTCATGTATCCTTTGTTTCAAAAATTTAAATTTATGATGTTAATTGCATAATTTAAATTAGCGAATTCAAAATATTGCAATTATATAGAGTGGGGGTAGTAATATTTATTTTACAATGGAAGTTTAGAATGTTAATTGTATCTTCATGAATGCTAAAATATTTTAAATTATGAAATAAACATAAAAAAGTAACATTTTTGAAAAAGATATATATGACCAAGGTACTAAAATAACTTTTAATATAAAGTTTGGGGTATTTAAATTACATGTGCAAGTTTGGGGTGTTTACCTCACACCCCTTCAAAGTTTGGGGTATTTAAATTATTTTCCCCTTTTTAGAAAGATTAAACTTTGTAAAGAAAATAAGAAATGAAATTTGGCAATGTAAGGTTGGCCGAGTAAAGAGCGAAGAACTGAAGGCCTGAAGGGCATGTGTGGAAAGTAGTTGTTCAACCTTGAAAATTTGGAAGTACGAATGTACGATTACATTAAATGTTGGACGCGGATAAAATATACACCCTCCGTCCCAAAATTATCTTCATAGTTACTATTCACATGATCAATTCAAATTAATCTTAATCTTTTACTTTGTATATCAAATTTTTATCAAACGTAAATTTTCTTTGTTAGGCTTTGTAGTAGTTTTAATGTAGTTTCTGAATATGTAAATTTTATTTACTAAAAATAATCTGACTGTGAACAGGGATCGAGTTGTTTTATCGTCAGTCAAGCATCGTAAATCGAACTATGAAGATAAATATGGGACGGAGGTAGTAATAATATACGGAGTATATAAGTATTTACAATTTTTCACATCAAAGTTAATTAATGTTTGTGCACAAAGATGGATTTTTAAATCATAGATAGTGACATCTCTGTAAAAAACATGCAAACCGATTTCTTTGCATAAGTATTTTTGTATGTGTTCAGTGTTATAACTCTATAAACATGTACTGGGTTTTTGAAATTTATTTTCTTCACCCAAATAAACTCTAAATATTTATTATAACACATACTCCTCCGTCCGGGAAACAAGTTCTCACTTTCTTTATTTGGATGTCCCAAAATAAACTTCTCATTTCCTTATTTGGCAAATTATTTACATCAAAACAGTGTCAAACAGTTCAAAACAGTGTCGAAACAATGTCAAAACAGTAAAATTTATCTCTCAGTAACTTTATTTCCTTAAAATGTAAGAAAGTCAACTCGGAAACTTGTTTCCGGGACGGAGGGAGTATATTTTAGAAACTACACATACAATAAATTTGTGACTTTTTATCTACAATTTGATTTCCAACGACTCTCCATCTATGATCTTGGGAGATGATGATAAGATGGAAGATGACAAAAATGATGGGATGAATATTATGAAAGGTGATGAAGAGGATTTGTATGGTGAACTGGTGAAGGGAAGAAAGGAAAGATACAAGGAAATGAGAGAGTGGCCGAGGAAAATGGAAATTTTTTGAAGTTTATAAAGTTGTATAAGTTCTGTATACAAATAATTTCTCTATGACTGAATAATTTTTTCAACAACCCATTTTTTATGTCTTAAAAATTTTGTCAATTTTTCTTTTAATCAATCAACTAGTGGTTTATATTATTTCTTTTTTCTATGTACAAATTTCAATTGTATTATTTTGAGATTGAAAGACTCTTCCAAATATTGATCCTCTGTCTTGGAATGAGTGATATTAATCAATAGATGACAACTTTTAATTTAATATAAACATTTCGCACACATTTATATGTAATGGTCTGTGCACATAGATAATGTTGTACGTATTGCCTATGCACAAAGGCAATTAGGGATGTACATATATCTGTGTGCACAGACAATTACTTAAAAATGTGTGCGAAATGTGTACATATTTCTTGTGCAAATACTCCCTCTGTCCCACAAATTTCTACACACTTATCATTTTGGGATATCATTTTCATTTACCCCAGTGCCGCAAAGGCTCCCACCTAAGGTGCGGTAAGGGTGGGTCGGATGTACGCAGTCTTGCCCCTGTACTAAAGCACAGAAAGACTGTTTCCGGATGACCCATGGTGAAAATTGCATCCAAAATTGCATGGACTGACTGCTGCTTCATAACAAAGAAGCGCATACAGTTTAGTGAGCCATTTTGCTTTATTCCATCATATTCTCAAGCCCAAAAATAATGCATCTTTGGCTCCATTGCAAATGATGGAAACCACTTATCATTTTGGGATGCCCCAAATTTTTTTTCTGATTTTCCTTTTTGGAAAGTTTTGTGTGGAAAACATTCATTTACCATTTTCTTACTCAATTACAATCATATATTTTCACTTATTCTTACTTTTTTAATAAGCGTGCCAAGTCAAAATGAGATTTATATTTTGGGATGGAGGGAGTATAATGTTTCTTTTTTTTTTTTACCTCAGGGGGGTCTGGGGGAGGGGAGCTGGGGGGAAGCCTGGAGTAATCAGGTCTGAAACTCACTCCATTAAGTTTCAAACCCTTGTGTGCCTAGCGGGTTTCGAACTCGAGACCTCCCACTAGGCACGGTAACCTCACAACCAGCTGGGCTGGAATGCTTGGTTGAATATAATGTTTCTTTTAATTTACAAAAATGAAAGAAAATCTTACCTCCCAGGTCACTCGTCATTTAATCTCTTAACATTTGTGCAGCTCCAACATAATTATTGATCACATGATTAAGCTAGTAATAATGGCATAACCCTAGGTTAATATTATTTTCTTTCCGTTGTCTCATCATTTCTTTTCGATCTGTCCCACTAATATTGTCCTACATAAAATTTGATAAATTTTATTTGATTCTAAATCAACTTTATTCTTATTTATCAATTCAATTCTAATCAATTATACTCATTTTTCTTAATAATAAGGGGCCGTTTGTTATGATGTAAAGTAAACACTTTGCGTGTAAACTGTGGGGATGTAAACATTTTACACTGTTATGTAAGGTCATCTGTTTTTTATGACCTGCAAACGGAATTATCTTCAGCGTGTTTTGCATGTCGTGTGTTACATGTTGATGGTCGTGATGGTGTTTTTGACTATCAGATTTCTGACGACAACAGGAATTTGGAGTTTAAAGTTCATTTTGAAATGTCTGATATGAAGGCGGAGTGCAGTTGTAAATTCTTCCAGCGGATTGGTTTGGTTTGTCGTCACATCTTTCTTGTCTTAAAGGACGCGAAAGTTGAACAGATTCCAGAACATTTTGTTAATACATGTTGGTGTAAGAAGGGTTTAATCAAACCGTTGTCCTAAATCTCTGATTATGTATTCAGCAAAGCGTCACGCTAGAGCAGAATAAGATGTGTGTGAACTCTTTATGGTCTGATATATATGCATGCATGACTCTTGTTGAAAATAACCCAAGTTACTTGCAGCAGTTTTCAGGCATTATTAAAGATCAAAAAGAGACTCTTCTTTCCCTTTCGAGTGGGGTTGCACAGTCATCAACAAAGCAGTCGGTATTTGAGTCCTTTTATGGTTCCGCTGCGCCTTCTGTCGTCACAGTTCATCCTCCAAAACAAGCCAGAAATAAAGGTTCAGGAGGTAGAATCAAGTCTCCCAAAGAGGTTTCTATCCAAGAATCTAAACGTCCTAAGAGACTTTGTTGTTCGTGCAATGAGATATGCCATCATGATAGCCGGAATTGTCCGTTGAATAAATAGCTAGGATTGTTTAAGATCGTGGTTTTTATTGATTAATGGATTATCTTTGTTTTTTTACCCCGGTGGATGTAAACTGTTGACAAATTATTTTTCATGATTTTTTTTATAAAGTATCCACCTCGTTAATATCTTTACTGCTTTATACACAATATTTGTATGCATATTTCTATTCACTTATGTGCACCTTGTATTTCTACACTATTTAATTAGAAGTTAATTGATAAAGGTTATTTGATTTAAGTGCAACATATCTCTAGAACTTCTGCATTATTGATTATTTAGAAATTGTATGCCTCACACATGCATGTTTTGAAGTTTTGATCTTTGGTGCAGTCTTCAGTTTTTTTACGTGCATATTTCAGTACGAAGGTGTGCACCCTGAACTTCTACATTACCCACCACTAAATGTATTACATTTAACCTGTTTCTCAATATGTTTCTCTTTTCTAACAATTTCTTAATCAAAAAATAGGCCACGCATTTTTTTGAAAAATCACACGTAACTTTTACACAAATTTAATGACAGAATGTGACATATTGTCAAGTGGTTTTTTAAAAAAAATTAATGACATTTGTTTAGTAAGTAATTATTACCTAAAATGCACACGAAGATATAGTCAAGTGCATCCTGGATTTGCAAAGCTTCATTATTAATTACTTTGTATTCTCTACATGCACAATAGCTTATCCCATGCAAAATTAATTACTATTTGGAACTATAGGATGTTACGCAATTTAAATTATATTAACTACAAGCATAAATCAAGTTAAAATAAACTGATGTAAACCAAAAACATATATTAAAACCAACTGTATTCAATGTCAACTTTCACACACAAATATTAAGCATAATTCTGTTTTTAATTAAAAAAAATGCGAATAAGTCATTGTAAACTGTAATTTTAAAACATAGTCAAACTAATGTCAAGTTCAAATTTCACTGAATTGATTAATTGGGCGCTGCTCCCTTCTTCTGCTCTGCCACCTTTTCTTTCTCTTCTTTAGCTTTCTTGACAAAATCTTTGCCTTCGCCAAGTTTGACTGCATGTACTCATTCTTCTCATTCAGGGGAATTGCATAAATGTACTTCATGCATAACATCCCTACCAGTTTGGTGTCCGTTTCCTTCAGCCCAATATTCCATCCTTGCAAGCCTTGACCTTGATATGTCTCCATATGTCGCATTGTGAACATGCCATAGTCGCAAATGTTCTTCGTGTGCCTCCACTCCATTCCTAGCCTCTTCGGTGTTGCCTTCCTGACTTTATCAGATTTGGTCATCATATTCCTTGAATCCATGTACTTCACAAACATATTTATCTGCACAAAATTTTGCTTAGCCTCGTAATTTTCATTTATCCCTTACAAAATTATAACGACAATGCACCTAACCACAAGTACTAGTTACATAATATTATTTCGTACCACGTTTTGAGGCATTTCCCCGTATTTATCAAATTTGTCTACGCTAGCCGCTGAACTGTCAATGATTTCCACACGCTTCAGCTTATTATTAAGACAAAGTACATAGTAGTGATGCACTTGCACGATTGGGAAGAAAAACTGCACCAAAATAACCATTTTTTAGAATTTACAATTTAATAGCAATGCATTATATTTCATTAAAACAGCATACCAAATCAACTTTTGAAAGTGAAGTGTGCTCTTTTATTGCCTCCAACCCCAACCAATGGCTTCCACAAAAAGGGAGTAAACATTGTCTTCATTCAATCCCAGGTCTGCCTGTGTGTCAAGCTACAACACAATTCCACGGTAGTTAAACCAAACTGTATTTTTTATACATTGTGTTCAAAATACAATTTAAAAATAAATAAATAAACAAAACATTTATTTTTTTGTGCATGTGTACTTACGCAAGGCAAGACTTTAGCAAATAATCTACTGGTAGACTCACTGCTTCAGGCTTTCTCTTTACAATTAAGAATGAATGCCCAAGCATTGATTACACTTTCCTCGATGTGTCGACCATCCTTGATGCTCATCAGTTGGCCGCGGGTAAGCTGTAATTGGTTAAGGCCTTTGAAAATAACCTCACTCTTTTAGAGGTTGCGTGCAATTAGTAATGTGCATTCACTTATATTTTCCCACATGTTTAAAGTTAAAATGAAATTTGCATTTCACATTGCACTTACGCATCTCCATTTGACGTATCCAAGCACCCATGGCGCGTTCATCTGACGTTAATGCATCACTTGGATCAACAACTCTTCTCGCGTAGGGTGACTTCATGGTTGCTGCAGCCGTTTGTTTTCTTCTTATCTGGCCCAATTCTTTTGTCTCTTCAATGTCCTGTTGGCATCAATGTTTTAAAAAAATGACATAAATACTATTGTATACTTTTCAAACAACAAGGGAATACACCTCCCCTTTCATCTGCACTCAATACACGTGTATGTGATTTTTTTAGTTTTTGTAATTACCTTTCTGATTTCCGGCACATGATTTACATTTGAGCTTGATTGACCACCAACTGTTACCATTTCCCTATCTAAAGGCAGTTGCACACTTGCATCGGCTTTTCCGTTCCCTTTTTCATTTATACTGTTCTTCTCGAACCCCAGAAGAGCATAATTGCTTACTTCATTTGGTGGATCGTCTTGTGTGAGACCTATACTAAAGTTTGGCATATCTTCCCTCCTTTGAAGAACCTTTGTTATCTTTATACCGTCCACCTCAGCTTCAGCTAATATTTCAAGGTTGACTGGGGTTGACCAAAATACCTCCATCTCCCTGTCCATCTGTGTAGGTGTAACAAAATCAGGAGAATTCTTCTTCTGTAAAACTGCCATGAGCATATTCGCCGCTTCCCCCAACTCTTTGAACTCTTCACTGCCACGAATTACATCGGGAGATTCATCTAACATATTCATGATGTCAGTCGTTCTCTTAATAAATGTGCTGGTCTAATTAGCAAAGCATTGCAGAACGTCCTGTCATTTGCAAAAAAAAAAATGATAAGTTAGGCATTTGCTAACTTAGATACAACAATCTCGAAACAAAGTAGACAAATGGTTCTTTAATAACAAGCGTATTAAAGAATAAAAATATTCTGCACATTAACTCCTTCATAAGCATGCAAGATATAAAAATAAGTGCACCAGACATGTAGTCTTCTACAAGCACATAAATGTCGTATTTTACTCTACCTATTCTTCACCCGGTGTTGTCGAGGGCTATCCCACATCTTGGGTTCTCTCTTCAGCAGTGACACTTTTTCCCGTCCCTCGGTTGATTGTCATCTTCTCATCTAGATACCCTAAATCAAATCCTCCAGCCTCTATTTCTTCAGATTCTCTCTCCCTCAATAACGGTGTGCTCCATCCCATTATAAAGGGAACCTTTCTAGGCACGCTTCTTCTATATACTTCCATCCTATCCACATACAACACCTACAAAGTATAATGATTAATGAAGAATTAGTATAACTTTATCAACGGTATTCATATGCATATTCGATTGGCATCGTAATATTAACTGCTTTGCACATTGTTTTCCATCACACAAAAATAACTTCTTATTGCCTTAAAACCTCCATTTCACCTAACTGTAAATGCACTCTCAGAAACTCTAATTCATAACTAAATCACTAATACATCAGTCTTATGAACAAATCTTAAATTCATGCACCACACATTTTATAAAACTACATATTCAACTACCTTAATATGCATAATCATATAATGTTTTCACACTGAACATTGATTTACAGCTTTACGTTAACCATTTTGCATATTAGTTTTACATCACACAAATTTCACTTAATATGGCATTAAAATGCAATTTCACCTAACTATAGAGGCACTTTCAGTAACTAGAATTCATCAATAAATCATTAATTCATCTGTCTTATGAAGAAATCTAAAATTAATACACCTCACCTTCTATAAAACTGCATATTCAACTACGGTAATATGCATAAACACATGATTTTTTGCACACTGAACATTGATTTGCTGCTTTACGTTAACTATATTGCATATTAGTTTTCCATCACACAAATTTCACTTAATATGGACCTAAACTGCAATTTCACCTAACTGTAAATGCACTTTCAGTAACTCGAATTCATCAATACCTCACTAATTCATCAGTCTTATGAACAATTCCTAAATAACATGCACCACATAAAGTGCACATTGAACTACTTAAATATCAAAATACGATGTACTCACCATCAAGAAAAGGAGCGGACCGGTGTATGCCTTTTCCTTTCCTTTAGCCCATTCCCTTTTCTTCTCAATTAGAGCCTTTATCACGTATTCGCACCAATTTAAATCTTTAATTCCTTTTGTGTCCTTCAAATTGTTTATGAAGGAGCAGTTTATGTATTCGTTCCTTGTATTGTCTATCAAGGTCGATATAACGAGAATTATGAAGTTCCGCACAAACCAATCTCCACCTTCCTCACATCTTAGTATTTCATGTGTCACCTCTATTGGCAAAACCTTATCCTTTCCTCCGAAAGAAGATCTCCACTCATCCAACATTTCACTTTTATCTCCTTTCCCTTTCTTTAACACTGGTGTGTCACCACGTGGAAATCCCAGAACCAGCTCCACATCTTCTTCTGTGATGTGAATTTTCCTTCCTTTACCTAACTTCAGTTAACAACTAATTGGGTCGAAATTGTCCACAATCCAATAACCAATATTAGACCGCAACTCTTAGATTCCTAGGTCTAAAAAAGCCCCAAACCCAACTTCACGCACTTGTTCTCGCTATTTGTTAGTCAATTTCGCAATAGCGTTCATCACCACATTCAGTGATGATCTAGTGTAGAGGCTATGGTACTGGACCTTCAAGTCATTCACCACAACCCTCTTCTCGTTCTTGTTTGGTCTGCCCACACATTCGTTTTCCTTTCTCACCACTTGTTTTGGTAAATTCATGAAGTCTTCATCATTTTCAGCTTCTTCACGTTCATTCAAGTCTGCCTCACTGCCCTCTTCTGTATCAGGCACCACCACATCATTAACGTTTTCATTACACACCTTTGTCTCCTTATTCATCCTTCCACTCCTCCTTCTTTCACCACTTTCTGGACCACTGCTTCTCTTTCCACGAGCAGCCTTAGATCCTGCACATTGAAAAGAACATTTCATTGAAAATTGCACTAAATGAATTAGCACACTATTTGAATACTCTATTTGCACCCCTTAATCATATTCACTACACAATATATATATTTCAAATGAATGTAATTTAATAAAAGTTCGCATCTACGAAAGACAGTTGGTTGTAATCAAACCTTTCAATTGGCCCCTTGATATACCCCCAGGTTTCTTGGTTGCAACAACTTTTGCATTTTCCTTTTTCAACCTTCTCTCAACTTCTTTTTCCATCAACTCAAGACCTAAATTGTCTTCTATAAATGTACATGCAGTTGAGGACAATTTTTTGTCACTCATACACCGTAAAATATTCAATACAATGAATTTTTGCTATTTTTAACCTTGGAATTCATGTCTTGATTTTCTCCTAATTTCCTGCCGCTGCATGCTCAATTGCTTTTGTTTCTCAAGCTTAGAATGGAACTGCATGAGCCCAGTAATCTTGTCTCCTAAAATTTCAATCACATCTCAATTTCAATAGTTCAAACTATTGAAACAATGAAAGTATAAATTTACTAACCATCAGGATGCATTTGTACTTGTTTCCCCTTCCTTATTAATCACCTTCTTTTTCTTTTTTCATATTACTCCCACATGGTGCTGCTTTCTTTCTCTTTTGTAGAACTGTTTGGTGGTTTTGTCCAGTTCCTACTTCGTTAGTTAGATTAGTTAGTACACTTGAATTCATATGCATACCAAACTACATTCATGTGCATCTTAACCCCTTGTTGAATAAACAACAATCACATTAATGCTATGCCACACATAATGCAATTAAGAACATATTCAAATGCACCCACTAGTTAATTCCAAAGAAAATACATATTCAACTACAATCATCTGCATCTTAACTACTTCACTAAGATATCAGAAATCACATGAATGTTTACCAACAAAATATGCACTTAAAAACATTTTCAAATGCACTTAACCTCTCTTTGAATAACAACCAATCTTCATCTGGATATTAATTCCATCACCCAAAAAATGAATAAGCATTTGAAAAAAACAGTCTGCATTTATTTCACAGTTCAATTGCAGCTTTATGTCCTGTCTTTTGCACCAAAAAATTGAATCTAAGTGATTTCTAAGTTATGTCATCCGCACCCAACCATTTTTTGTCTACATTTTTACCAGCATACACAACTTCCTCAAACACAAGTCACTTTCACCTGTAGCTAATCTATTTTGCTCCAAGCAATAAAAATATAATATATTTGCTTGCACTCTTGCTTATTTCTAAATTACCTCAACTGTACCCTACCAATCTTAGTCTGCATACCCTATCAATTAAATTGCACCATTACCTAATCTATTTTGCACCAAAAATTATTTTAATCAGGCTCACTCACCAAACACGAACACAAAAACCAACATTCATACTAAGATTAGTCTAATGTATTACACTTTTACCTAATCTATTTTGCACCAAAATTTAGTATAATCAGGATCACTCACCAACACAAGAACTCAAAAAACAACATTCATACTAAGATTAGTCCAATATATTGCACCTTTATGTTATCTATTTTGCACAATACTTAATCTAATCAGGAACACTCACCAAGAACGAACACAAAAACAAACATTCATAACCAAAATTCAATTTTCACTCAAGTTCAACTCCATATTAGTAATAATATATTACACATTACTAAATTCAACAACAACAAAAACATAATCAATATGACGTCCATCACAAATGCATCCACACATTCCTCTTTGTGCATCTAACATACAAAATCCTCCATGCAAACAGATTAATCTAAACAAAACAAATACCTTCTTCGCACGGCAAAGCAGCTTGTCGCAAAGTGTGTTCTTCTTTAACTGAAGCCATTTGCGCAAATGGAATTTCACCGGTCGTTGATCTTCACCAACGACGTCCTTCGTCTACGCTGAAGCTTTTGCCGCTCTCAAGGAAATATTCCGGCTTCTGAGACCTTGGCTAGTTAGAGCATTAAACAACCTCTGCATATTCCGGCTTCATGGGCGGTTTGAATCTAAGTGGGGATTATGCGCAATCGGGATTTCCTTCCTTTTCCGTATTATGGCGGTTCCATTTAAAACAATGTCAAATGACTTCTTTATCCTTAATTACTAAACTTGTTTTAAAATTCCCGTTCGGCTCCTGCGCAGCTCATGAAGTCTAACGGTGAGGAACCTGTTTTGGGCCATTGATTTGGCTAAATTGGACACACGAAATTGATTTGCATTTTGTATGGGGAGCAGTGTTTGTATGTGATCTCTTCCCTATGGTTAGTAAATTTATACTTTCATTGTTTCAATTGTTTGAACTATTGAAATTAAGATGTGATTGAAATTTTAGGAGACAAGATTACTGGGCTCATGAAGTTCCATTCTAAGATTGAGAAACAAAAGCAATTGAGCATGCAGCGACAGGAAATTAGGAGAAAATCAAGACATGAATTCCAAGGTTAAAAATAGTAAAAATTCATTGTATTGAATATTTTACGATGTATGAATGACAAAAAATTATCCTCAATTGCATGTACATTTATAGAAGACAATTTAGGTCTTGAGTTGATGGAAAAAGAAGTTGAGAGAAGGTTGAAAAAGGAAAATGCAAAAGTTGTTGCAACCAAGAAATCTGGGGGTATATCAAGGGGCCAATTGAAAGGTTTGATTACAACCAACTGTCTTTCGTAGATGTGAACTTTTATTAAATTACATTCATTTGAAATACATATTATTAAGGGGTGCAAACAGAGTATTAAAATGGTGTGCAAATTCATTTAGTGCAATTTTCAATGAAATGTTCTTTTCAATGTGGAGGATCTAAGGCTGCTCGTGGAAAGAGAAGCAGTGGTCCAGAAAGAGAAAGTGGTGAAAGAAGGAGTGGAAGGATAAATAAGGAGACAGAAGTGTGTAATGAAAACGTTAATGATGTGGTGGTGCCTGATACAGAAGAGGGCAGTGAGGCAGACTTGAATGAACGTGAAGACGTTGGCAATGATGAAGGCTTCGTGAATTTACCAAAACAAGTGGTGAGAAAGGAAAAAGAATGTGTGGGCAGACCAAAGAAGAAGGAGAAGAGGGTTGTGGTGAATGACTTGAAGGTCCAGTACCATAGCCTCTACACTAGATTATCATCGAATGTGGTGATGAATGCTATTGCGAAATTGACTAACAAACAGCGAGAACAAGTGCGTGAAGTTGGGTTTGGGGCTTTTTTAGACCTAGGAATCCAAGAGTTGCCGTCTAAGCTTGGTTATTGGATTGTGGACAACTTCGACCCAATTAGTTGTTCACTGAAGTTAGGTAAAGGAAGGAAAATTCACATCACAGAAGAAGATGTGGAGCTGGTTCTGGGATTTCCACGTGGTAACACACCAGTGTTAAAGAAGGGGGAAGGGGATAAAAGTGAAATGTTGGATGAGTGGAGAGCTTCTTTTGGAGGAAAGGTTAAGGTTTTGTCAATAGAGGTGGTGCATGAAATACTAAGATGTGAGGAAGGTGGAGATTGGTTTGTGCAGAACTTCATAATTCTCGTTATATCGACCTTGATAGACAATACGAGGAACGAATACATAAACTGCTCCTTCATAAACAATTTGAAGGACACAAAAGGAATTAGAATTAAATTGGTGCGAATACGTGATAAAGGCTCTAATTGAGAAGAAAATGGAATGGGCTAAAGGAAAGGAAAAGGCATTCACCGGTCCGCTCCTTTTCTTGATGGTGAGTACATCGTATTTTGACATTTAAGTAGTTCAATGTGCACTTTATGTGGTATTTAGGTAGGGTACAGTTTTATAAAGGGTGTGGTGCATGTTATTTAGGAATTTTTTATAAGACTGATGAATTAGTGAGGTATTGATGAATTCGAGTTACTGAAAGTGCATTTACAGTTAGGTGAAATTGCAGTTTAGGTCCATATTAAGTGAAATTTGTGTGATGGAAAACTAATATGCAATATAGTTAACGTAATGCAGCAAATCAATGTTTAGTGTGCAAAAAATCATGTGATTATGCATGTTAATGTAGTTGAATATGCAGTTTTATAGAAGGTGAGGTGTATTAATTTAAGATTTCTTCATAAGACAGGTGAATTAGTGATTTATTGATGAATTCAAGTTACTGAAAGTGCCTCTATAGTTAGGTGAAATTGCATTTTAATGCCATATTAAGTGAAATTTGTGTGATGTAAAAATAATATGCAAAATGGTTAACGTAAAGCTGTAAATCGATGTTCAGTGTGAAAACATTATGTGATTATGCATATTAAGGTAGTTGAATATGTAGTCTTATAAAATGTGTGGTGCATGAATTTAAGATTTGTTCATAAGACTGATGTATTAGTGATTTAGTTATGAATTAGAGTTTCTGAGAGTGCATTTACAGTTAGGTGAAATGGAGGTTTTAAGGCAATAAGAAATTATTTTTGTGTGATGGAAAACAATTAGTGTTCATAGAGCAAAGAATGAACTACTCTATGAACTATAAGGAGTAGTTCTTTTCTAAATACTCCGTATGTTACATGTAAACTTATTTGACCACCAACAAGAGTTTATGTGTAAATGTGTAATTTAAATCTCGATTGCACAAATGGCCAAACAATGTATTTCTATTTTACATGCAAACTACTTCCTCTGTATTTAAAAGTTCCCTACACTTTAATTTTCTTTTTGAGATGTATTTAAAAGTTTCCTACACTTCCATTTTTGGTAAGTTTACCCTTTATAAAATATTCAACTACTCTACTTTATCTACTCCTTCCGTCCCATTTTACCTGTCCTACTTTCCTTTTTGGGTTGTCCCAAAATAAGTGTCTCGTTTTCTCTTTTGGAAAGAAATATGCGGTCTACACTATTTCACTTTATTATATCCAAACCTCTACCACAACTTTTACTTTTTCAACCACTTTATTAACAATCGTGCCAAGTCTAACTAAGACACATAAAATGGGACGGAGGTAATACTTTTTTTTTCTCTTTCATACTTTTACACACTTTCTTCTACTTTTTCTACAATATTCACTATCCCTACTATTCTATCCTAAAATATTGTGCCCAAAGCTAATGTAGTGCCCATTAAAATACGAAGGGAGTATTTTACGACCCTAAACTTTACACGCAATCATTTTTCATGTAAAGTTTTAATATGTAAACTAACAAACGGGCTCTAAAAATGATATAAATGTGAAGTAAAATGGAGAGACTAATAAAATACGGAGTAGTTATCAACAACTGATCAATCAAGAGCCTACAATTCCTGCTACCGCACATAGTTCCATCCTTCCAGACTCTTCTAAATATTCCGGAGTCCTATATCTTCATCATCTAAATTCATCTTCTCCATAACAGTCCCCACCCCCCTCCCATTTACACACAAAGCTTCACTTCATAGTCTCTATCCTGGTAGCAGAAACCCCAATAATGGACTTTGATACGCTACACCCCATCTCAGGAAATAGAGACCTTTCTCAGCAGTTCCTGCCCTTCCATTTTAGCTTCATAAACCCAACCCCACTTCAAGATTCCTCGGACCCAGACCAGGTAAATAGTGAGTCTCCCATCGCGCATGACTCACTTGACCGAATCGTGCTCGTGAACCCTGTGACCCAAGGCATGGTCGTCATAGAACCTGGTGGCAGCTCATCTTCATCTAACTTGGATTCTCTTCTGCAAGACCTACTTAGCAAAGGAGGCCAGCTACCAGCTTCAAAATCCTCCATTGAATCATTGCCAGGAGTGGAGATTGGTGGTGATGAAAAGAACAGTGAGTGTGTAGTGTGCTTGGAAGAGTGGGGTTTGGCTGGATTTGCTAAAGAAATGCCTTGTAAGCATAGGTTCCACCAGAAGTGTATTGAGAAGTGGCTGGGGA
Organism: Cuscuta epithymum; assembly: GCA_945859915.1. NCBI lineage: Eukaryota > Viridiplantae > Streptophyta > Magnoliopsida > Solanales > Convolvulaceae > Cuscuta > Cuscuta epithymum. The sequence goes on along the minus strand of CAMAPF010000954.1, from coordinate 2,433,058 downwards.
TTCATGGGTCTTGCCCTGTTTGTAGGTACAAATTGCCCACTGAAAATGGTGATGATCTGAACAAGAAGGTTTCTAACGGGCAGAGGAGAGAGATTTGGCTGAGCTTTTCATTTGGGAGTAATGGTAATAGAGGAAATGCGGAGACAACTGAACAGCCTATTGCTTCCACATCAGCTTCACTTGATGATGAAATGGAGTCATAATAAGAATTTTTGTCGTTGTAAGTTCCACATATGTATAGAGTTATAGTTACATACTTAAAGAGGTTTATTGTGAAGAATTAGAAGTAAAAATTTAATCTTTCCATATTTCTTCATGGATGACATATTGTGTATGGTTGGTTCACAGTTAGTTCTTCAAGGATAAAAGATCTTTAACCGTTAATTTACTTGTATCTGATTTGTATACACAACACTTCTAGCTGATGATGCCCCACAGCCACTTTATATGATACAAAGCTTACACTCAAACTGTATGTCTATATGTACCCATTAAACCTTTCCAGACCATTGCAGTTCAAGTCAATATCTTTTGGGTGGCAGCTATCAAAGTCTCTAAGGCACTTCTTATTCAAGTCCGGATTCTTCAAGAATCCAATTGTTTTTAAATTTTGGTCATATGTGTTGGCTTTGAAGATTAGGTCACATGGTTTCTCATTACAGTTATTATCAGAACTGGTGCATTGGCTTCTTTTTCTTTCACTTGTGTAACCATTTAATCTATTTCCAAAGGAAGGATGCATTTCCATCAATGGAAGTTCCACAGAAGAATTTTCAGGCACCTGCTTCCCAGCTTCTTCCATCGCTTCTGGCTCATATCCCATCCTTCCTAAACATTCTGTGTCTTTTCTTACTGAACATTCTTTTTCGGTCAACCCTGAAGATGAACAGCTAAAGCACTCCATATCAACCATTAACTTCAATTTAGAGATTTCAGCTTTTGCAAGCTCCACTTCTATAGAAGAACCACATCCAGAAAGTGTCTCGTGTGCCATCTTTATAACAGACTGGAGATACTTCCCCTGGGCTTCAATTCTCTGGTGGATATGTCTTTGCACCTGGTTGGTATATGATTATGCAGTATAATTCATAGTCTAATTCACATACATAAATTATAATATCCGAATTTAAATGAACTCCATGAAACATGCCTCGATTTGTTCCTGCAGTTTCCTATGCACCTCCATTTGGATTCGCAAAGCCTGAGCTGTTTCGGTGCTTATAGATTATCAGAGCAGAAATTTTATCCATATAGGTGTTAGTAGACTAGATTTCAAATCCATTCTAATAAAATTATGAAGGATATTTTAGGTGGAGGGGTTTGGGGCTTTGGAGGGCTTGGTATATATAAAATGTTTCTATAAAATGAATAAAGGAGGAAGATTAAAGTACTGTATTATCACATATTATGTTATTTCTTCAACTTTTATAATATCTGAAATACATATCAAGAGAGATGTACTAGCCCCGCAAAACACTCCATTACCCAACTCCCACTGACTAAGAAGCTGTTTATAGGTTATTACTCATTCATCTGACCCTGGGCTTCATCACTGTTGTCTGCAGGTGATTGACTCTGATGTTCTATGTAATCTGCAAGCACCAAAGTCCTCAGTTTTGCTGTGTCATTTTGTAAGCGGGAAAAAGTAGTGTGTTAATACCTGATTTGGTTCCTAGCCTATGCAATATTGCCAAATTTGGTACTTATCTTTTAGGCTTAATTTGGTTCTCGATATGGAATTTAGACTCAACTTTATCTACATTCGTGTTTTGATCTAATTGAGAAGGATACTTTCATACAATGAGGATTAAGTTTGGTTATACTTACATAGTTGAGGCCATTTGAGTCGGGAATTGGGACTAAATTCAGTGAGCATACCAAAATACTCTTCTCATTTAGAACTAGATATGAATGAGGGCAAAATTGGATCCATAGTTTAATAAAATAAATTGCTGAGGGCCAGATTAAGCAACAGCGTATAGTCGAGGTAGTACATTTGGCATTAGCTCTTAACTTAATTAACACCATAAGCTAATTTCTTGGAATTAAGGCCAGTGAGCTGTGAGTGACTCTATACTAGTTGGGTGGGAAGTAGCAGCAACAAAAAAAGCACATGCTAGTACCTTCTTGCTTGCTATCTTGGCGTGGCTGAGGATTCTGGCCTTTCCCAAGTCGAAATTTCTGCAGCATGGAGCTAGCATTCATGAATTCATACTTCACACCACAAACTATAGACAGATAATCAAAAGTTGATTTTAAGGTGACAATGGAAAAAATACCTGCAAATGGCTCTTGAGGTGGTAAAGAGTAATCCCCTGAATGTTCATTTTTCTCATCAATGATTTCGGTGTAGCCTCTGCACGTGCATGATATTGTCACCAATATTATGATCCATGATGAACTAAGTGAGCCTTTTTTTTGCAGAATATATAAAAGATGAGAATGGAGGAGAGTAAAACTCACTCTCAGCACCTCCAAGCTGAGATACTGCATCAACAAATCTATGGTGAAGTTCTGGAGTCCATTTCAGCCGTGGCTTTGTATCACCACTGCCTACCAGCCAGGGGTTCTTATTCTTATTATTTGCGATCTCAAGGATCATTTTCGCCGAGATATACATCCAGAGAGAGGAGAGGGAGGGAGGGAGCGAGAGAGAATTGGGTTGATCCTTAAAATGTGGAAGCAGTAGGTGTTTATATAGATTTAAGGTAAGCTGCCAGGGTCTCCCATGTTGTTATCTCTGTATTTGTATTTTACCCACCCTCACACTACATATAGTTTAGTAATTCTGTAATATAATTCGTACTCCGTATGTGATATTGAAAGATATCAATTTAAGGTCATTTTTCTCTTCTATAAGTCCATAATTTTTCTCGTAAATAGTTTAGTTTCAGCTAAAATAGCTCAATAGAATCTCAGTTATTCTATGAAAATCCAAATGAAACAACTGTCTTCAAATTGAATCTCAAAAGGAGAGAAAAAGGCCAAGTGTAGGGTTTGTTTTATCTTCATGTTTTCTATAATCCTGTCAATCTGGGTTAGGCAGTCCCACCATGATTGTTGATTCTTGATTCCCTGCTGAGTTAGGCAGTCCCACCATGACCCATAATGGGAGACACTTTAACTTACATTAAAAGCAGCAGGATGCAAGAGTCTTGATTGAAAAGCTATGAAACTGATCATTAATCTCGATGCTTTGATTGCGTATTTCTTTTTAGGGATTGAAATTGGGATAGCTGCCAATGAATTTCTGTAATATTTTAGTTATTAATATGAGCATCCCAATAATTTTTATTAGTTGCTTGCTATAGAGAATGGTGTACACAACATGTACACAAAATGTGTACATTGCCTGTGTACACAGACAATTTGACATCAAGTTCTGTCCCTTTTTAAATGAATTGCCTGTGTACACAGGCAACTAGGGGGGTTTTGTGTACAATTTGTGTACAACTTGTGTACACTAAGAATTTTCCATAGAGAAGGACCATTCTTGGTGTATGTACACAAAATGTAAAGAGTAATTGGAGATGAAGGAACTAAAGAAGTAAAGAGTATAGCGATGGAAAGTCAAGTCTTTCATAAAAAAGCCAATTATACTCAATACAACAATGTGCAATGTGCACGGATCATTACTAACGGCACTCTCTTTTAAACCACTATTTATATTTTATTTCTTTCTAGTAATATACCTAATACACATATTTATATCATTGACATTTATGCTCTTATTAAAAATATAGCAAGCCATGAGTCTTACAGGACTCTCTTTGCAAAAATCTTGTGTTTCATGACAGGATTAAGCACAAATGTGGGCACATAGGTTCCACTTCATCCGGGAGATTGTGGATGTTAGAGATATCATGCTGGACATGATGCCATCGGAGTTTAATCCTGCTAATATGGGGACCAAATGTCTCTGTTGAAAAGTTATTGTCTTGTAAACGAACATTAACTAGGGATTGTGGATTGGGTTGTTTGTTTTGCAGATTGCTGGCTTTAGGGGTTGTTTAGCCCCTAGGTCTTGCCCTGAAAACCAAGAATTCTCTGGACGATCACCGTGTCCCTTGGATCTTCTAGATCTGAAGATCCAAGGGTGCTTCATTTGTTTTGGTTCTTTGTGACCTAAAGAGTGCTTTACGCATCTCCAATTCTTGCCTACTTTTCGATATTTTAGGCAACCCAATGATGATGAGTTCCCCCATGCCACTGTTGTCTACTCACCTAGAGCTGTCAAACGGACCAACCCAATCCAATCCGACTCAACCTGTAACTGGTATAGTTTATGTGGGTTGGGTCGAACCCACTCGTTTAGTGATGGTCAGAATTTCTACAACCCGACCCAATCCACCTAACCCGTGGATCGAACGGGTTGGCCCACGAGCCAATGTAAAAAATATATTACAAATGATTCTTTAAAAATAATTACTATGGAGTATATATTTATATTAGTTAGTAGTAATAAGAGAAATATAAGAAATCAAAATACTAAGAAGTTAACCCAATACTTGTTAAAAAGATACTAAATACTAATTATACGAGAATTTGAAAATATGTAACACAAATACTCATTGTATAAAAGTAAAAGTAAATATCTATTTAAACCTTTTTAAACCTTTTGATTTATTATTAGTAAATCATGACTACTAATTGTTAAATATTGTATCGAACTTCACATAAAATATATGTTTCAACATTTTATTTGAATATTTGTTATGGAAATAATAATCATTTTGCAATACTTGTAATTTTTTTAATTGTGATTATAATAATTTTGGTAGTCAAAGAACAATATTGAAGATAATAAAAGTCAAAAACTACATGTTTGTATATTGACCCGCAGGCCAACCCGTAACTCGTTGGGCCAATCCACTTAAACCCGCAACCCGCGTGGGTTGACCCACAAAACCCACGGACTAAATGGGTCAGAAATTCACAACCCTAACCCACCAATAAATGAGTTTAAACATGCTAGCTTGCGGGTTCCGGCCCATTTTGACGGCTCCATTTTGACTACACCACACATAAGACAAATAAGGTGGAAAATGTGGGAGGTATTGACCTAGCTAAGTAAGGTCTTTATATCTCTTTCTGAGACTTGGACATGTCTTGGTTGCAACCCGGCCCCCCTTATTGTTGCTTCGACCCTTTGGATTCGGTCCATTTACTTCCTTGACCTACTTACCTTAGCTTGTTGGGCTTCGTGACCCACCTACTAACCCTAACCCTAAACCATTTATTTGTGTTTAAGTGTGGCGTAGATAGGCCCATGACAATAGCATCAGGGGGACATGATCCAGCCTTACACCAACAATCCATTTACCAGACAATATTTTAAATGTTTAGATGATCAATATCATTAATTACAGTCAGAACTGATATTGAAAACATATAATTAATTATGTGCGGCCAGAACAGTTTATTGAATCAAAATAGATAACATGATTGGACACTCATGAAACGAGAATACTAGTTTGTTTTGCTAAATAATAAAAATGAAATACAGCCCTTTCTAAATCTACACTGTTACTATTATATATTACTTTCCTCGCATTTTATTTGTCTTACTTTAACTTGACACAATTAATAATAAAATAATTGGAAAAATAAATGTTATAATTGAGATTTGAATATAATAAACTAAAATGCTATTGTGACACCTACTTTGAAATCATGAAATGTTGTAGGAAATGAGCGGTATATAAAAATTTGCATGCATGTCTATATGGTGTGATGATGTCTGATAGTTGTACGAACAAGAACAGGTTCTTTCCTTACAGATCAAGAAAGACATTTTTGGAGGTCATATTCATTGTGAAGCACAAGCCATTGACCAATATGCATGGCAGCATGGGAGAGCCAGTTACAAAATCACATACTGCTTTATTTTTTGTGTAAAGTTAAAGTTAGCTGGTAGAAAAATTGTACTAGCATTTCAATCGTTTTCATTTTGTAGATAAATTGTAATTTTTCGTAGTTAAAAACATAAAGATCCACATGATAAGCGATTTTTACAGCTTTTGTGGCTTATAACAGACTCTGGTATTATCTTGAATTTTTTAATTGTGATGATATTTCGTTTATTAGATGTATCGTTTATTAAATTCAAAATTGATAACTACATTATGAAAACAAGTACTACCTCCGTTCTTAAATAAGTGCAACATACCAAATTTTACACTATTCACATGTTCTACTTTGACTACATTTTATTTATTGATGCATTAATATATTTAATATTACTAAATTTGTCTCATTCTAAATTTTCAAAATCTATTTTTTTTTAATTTTTTTTACTAATAGAGAGTTAGATATATTAATGATCAAAATTGTGCCTCGACAAATGTGAAATGTTGACCGTTGCACTTATTTTAGAATGGAGGAAGTATCACGTCAGCATTGATCCTTATTCGTTCAAAGCAAAAGGCAGAAAGAAGGAAAAAAGGAAAAGCTGTTCAAGAACAGCAAGGTGGCAAGCAACGAATCTATAATATCAATTAGGTAATTTAGGTTGAGATCAATTTGGGATTTATGGAATCATGGTTAGCAATAGTTCGGTCCACCCACGTCTCATATTACTAGCGATTCCGATTGTCCCAATTTACTTGATTCAATTTACTTAATTTATTACACGTCGAGTGGCTTTTGTTATGAGTTATGACTATCGACAATCCACAATTTGAGCAAGTCTTATTACCCTAATTGAAAGGGAAATTCTACTAGATTGTTAGGAAATTACATTATACATAAACGAATCAATTAACCAATAGGTGATGCTTGATCAATGACACTATGGTTTAAATCATCATTATTTTACAATGAGTACATGAACAACTCAAATTACGAGTCATTTTTCAATATTTAAGAAGCAAAGCGCCCCTGAATAATCACAATCCTACGAGTGTAGAGTAGTTCCTGTGCCTCTTCGACCACCCTAAACTGCCTAAAGCATTCTGTGTTCAAACTAACTTTATAACCCCGCCTTCATCAAGTTTTTACATTTCATCAGATAAAGCAACTCAGCAGATCAGGTGTACGCCATCTCTTTCAAGGAAAAGCAATTCTCCATAGTAAACATTGGATTGGATAATTCCTCCATAACTACCATAAGTCAACATGGAACAGAACTTCACATCATACACATAAAACAACAAACAGTGGTCTCCAGTTCCAACATAAGCCGCTTGCATCTAGACATCGATCAGTTCAGCACAACCAATTCCAGCACCATATACAACTGTTCGCAGTTCGCCCACCAATGCGTCAGTCACACCTACGTCACCTACAGAAACTCATCATTCGCTACAAGCACCTCACACAGGATGAATTAAAACAGTTGACAATTGACATCTTGAGCATGACCTCAACTACACAAGTAAAAACAAAAAGCCTTATGTACAGTTACCAGACAAACAAAAACGACGCTAACTGGGTAACTTACCAATACAATTATAGCAATAAACCCCGAAAAAGTATCCAACCAACGTATCTGTTAGGCTATCCTTTTAACTCTCATTGCCTATTAGTGAGACACCAAAAAACATCTGAAAGACTGAAACCAATTATCTTCAGCAAATGGGTCAAAAATCCTTCCCGTTAAACGAACAGCAATGCATTCCGAAACCTTGTGAATTGCACCATATCCAGGATCTAGACCAAAAAATCACAACAGAACGAACAAGGAGAAGGGTATGGAATTTATAGACCAAGAGCTGTTAAAGCAGAACAAAATGCTTAACTCTAAAAAATGGATAGGTAGACAAGGTTGAAAATTGAAGAGGTACTTCTTCAAGCCAAGGAAACAAAAGAGAGTTACAGAGGGAACAGTGGGCAGTCCGGACAATGACTTACAGCAAGATGCATCAACTAGTTCCAAGTGGGAATCCAAGTCTTAATTCCTAACCAAGGAGCACAAAGAAAAAATGAACTGTAGATGGACTTGGCAGTGAACATAATTATAGTTACCATAAATCAAAACTGTTTTTTGAACTGGAAAAGGACTTGTTTCTCATTCGGCCACACCATTCCCATTGGTTACAAATTGTTCAATGCCTAAGTCAAAATAACCTGTCCAACTACACAACCTTAAAAAAAAGCACTTAGAATGACTCCTGCAATGAATCAACAGTAAAATCTGCAAGTGAAAAAAAACAATAAATAAGAGCCAAAAAGTGAACAGAACAATTGTTTATAAATGGAATTAAGCCAACAAATACATACAATAGAACCCAGAGCGATGGTTCCGCGAAGAGCTTGGAGTCTTGGACATGCAGTCATTTATGTTCTTTGATGACATGCATAAACTGTCATAGAAAAGATCGATGCCACAAGGAATAAAGAACTGTCATGTTCCAAACTACTTCCAATTAAATTGATCAATAAAATTATTGGTGCCATAAAAATTTACTTAGATATAAACTGCCATAAGATGTACTGTTTAGTTCACCCAAACAGATCAAAATTTGTTGCCGATGTAAGATCCTATCATCACATTCAACCAACTGAGACCAAATATCGCATCCTCAACCTAATTTACATGTCAGGAGAGAAATCATCCATGAACTCTTTCAAATTGAGACCAAAAGTATGAAGACAACCAAAGCATACCGAATTCATTAATAAAACCAGGTTATACCATTTAATGCGACAATCTATTATTTTTCTTTGCAACTGAGATCAACTCCATAATACATTTTATAGCTCAGACGTACACAAGTTGGAGACAAGGACCTCAAGCAATCAATTCAGGTACACCTATAGTCACATAGTTAGCCAGAGCATGAAGCAAGTCGTCAATCAAACCAGTTGATGGTGTCCAAGACAAATCTAGTAATCCTCTCACACTGATCAATCCCTGATGCATTTTGAGCCAACACACACACACACACCTTGCAAATAAATAACTCCAATTCTCAATCTAAGACCAAAATCTACAGAAGATAGCCGAGACAGAGGGATTCATCAATCAAACCAGTTATCTTCACATACTGAGATCAAACCCCTAATACACTTTCAGAAGGCCAGCGCAAGACACATCTTAAGACAAAAAAGGGTAAATAGAGCATCAGTTCAACTACATGAGTCCAAAATCATGCAAGCAGGACGTGTCAGGTGACTCAGGTCATAGCATGAAAGTGAACAAATTTCTAACCCTAGATAGCAGCTTCCCATTTTCATCACGACCAAGTACCACACATATAGTTACAAGAGACGATCTAGATATTTCCGAGAAACATGTAAAACAAACATAGCCTAGCGGTGACAGATATATATATCCTGGCCATTTTCATACGCCTGAAGCTGAGGCCTAGGATAGGAGGCAATAAGACCTAATTTGAAACTATGTACCTCGTAATGGTAGACATGCCATCAAGTTCAGCCGCACCTTTCTTAGCTTGACCGACATGGCTCCATACGCAAGGAATTGGTATGAGGGGTTTCCCTGGGGAGGACAGAGAGAGGGGCAGCCCTCCTGTATGCGATAGGACATGTTCATGATGAATAAGCTACTGTTCCAAGGGGTTGGACAGAATAATTTAATCCTAAAGCGTAATCCCTTGCATAAGAACACGTAATGCAAAGCTGGGTTGGAATGTGGATTGTGCATACTTCTCCGAGTGGCATATAGAAACATGGTAGAGAAGGTTAGCTCAGAGAAGGAAGCTAAACACACAGAGCATGCTTAGGCAATCTTATGCAGCAAGATGGAATTGTTTGCATAAATGTATGACTTTCCAGATTTAAGTGCCGAGTATATATACATGGACTGAGGCAATAAAAAGTGAATATCATAGAACCCGATTGTATAGTTTTCAGAATTAGCATGGCCTAGTGGTTAGGATGTTCCACAACATGCATTGTTGTGGAACAAAAAAGATTGATGCCGCAAGGACAGCAAAAAAACATTTCCCAATCACGTCATTTAAAATATTATTGGAAATAATTGATGAACTATCCACAAAAGTTTACTTGGAGATAAGCCATCACACATTGTACAGTATAGTTCCCCATTCAGATCCAAAAAGATATGTTGATGCAGAATCCCCTCCATCTCATTTGAACAATTAAGACTGAACATCAAATCCCAAATAAAATTACATCAGAAGTGAAGAGTAAAATGGAAGATCCATCCTGAGGACTCTTCACAATTGAGAACAAATAAACCATTCAACTTCAAGCCAACAACACATACACACAAATTGGACACTAGGATGATTTACGGTGGTCTAAGCACCACACTTTTAAGAAGATAACCAAAGCATATGGGTTCCATCCATAAACCAGGATACAACATTAAAAAAGACAAATCCACTTTGCGGCTAAGATCAACTCCATTATACATTTATACGTCTTCTAGCCTGAACATACAAAAGTTAGAAACAAAGACATCAAGCAAACAATCAAGGTAAACCTAAATTTAGGAAGATAGCCAGACCATGGGCAATTTGTCAATCAAACAAGGTGATGACGTTCAAGATGAATCCAGTAGTCCTCCCACTCTGAGATCAACCCCTGATACATTCTCAAGCCAAGACGAACACAAGTTGGGAAAAGATATCTTGAGTACTCAATCTAAAACCAAAATCTAAAGGAGATAGCAAACACCGAAGGTCAAACCAGTTATCTTCCCAAACGGAGATCAAACCCTTTCCAAGCTGAGATTAAACCCCTGGTACATTTTCAGTTCAAGGGAGATACGGAATGGCAACATTTACCATAAGATGGGACTAGGGTAAACCAAACATCACTTCAACTAGATGAGACCAAATCATGCAAGCAGGACATCTGAGAATATAGCACGAAGAGAAGGCAATGAAAACGTGAAACTATGCACCTTAGTTTGAGCAATAATAATTGATCACCTTAATGCACTGTCAATACTTCTTGAGTTTGGATTCTTGAAAGTGAAAGTGAATACTGATGCACCTTTCTTCAGAATAAGTAGCGCAGAGCCGGTTTCATGAATGTAGATTGCACAGACTTATTTATCCTAATGGCATAAGAAACGTGTTAAAGGATGTTAACTCAGGCAAGGGAGTTAAGCACAAAGAGCAGCACCAAAGGAGAGCTTATACAACAAGATCAAACTTCTTTGCATCTAATCAAGACAACATAACTTCCCGGGTTCAAGTACTAAAAATACAAACACAGAATTAACTAATCCAGTTCATGTCTCCAATAATGAAAAATATCCAAAAAAAAAAAGAGTTGAGCATAGCCCAAATTAGTCTAAATTAGTATGAATTGTGGATCAAAGAAGTAAAATGTATAAGTATATAAAAATAACTGAGACGCAATAAGAAATGAATGTAATAGAACCAGCATGTAGCGGTTCTCAGATTTAGCTTGCCCCATGTGATTAGAATGTCCCGTAACATGCTAATCTGCCCATAAAAAAGAATGAAGCCACAAGGACTACAAAAACCATATCCCAATCAAAAATCATCTTAAATATTGTAAGATGCCACCGATAATTTACTTCAAGATAAACTGAGATGGAATGTAGTGATGTACTAACTATCTTGTTCACCCTATCAGATAATGAAAAACGCATTGATGTAGGAGCCCCTCATCACGTTTGACCCACTAAGACTAGTCCATATCTCCAACCAAATTTACATCAGAAGCCAGAGGGAAACCAAAGTACCATTCTGAGGAACCAAACAAGGTAACTTTTTGCAATCTAGACCAAATAAATCATGCAACTTCAAGCCAACGACACATATATACTAGCTGTAAAGTGGAAATATGACGTTATACATGGTGAAGGATCTCAAATTTCAAGAAGATAACCAAAACATATGAAATCCATCGACAAAAACCAGGTAAAGATGTTTAAAAAGATGTATCTTTTATTTGCACCTGAGATCAACTCCATAATACGTCGTCCAACCCAGATGTACAAAAATTGGAAATAACGACCTAAACTTGCAAAGATAGCCAGACTACAGGCAATTTGTCAATCTTCTCAGGCTGAGATCAATCCCTGAAACATTCTCAAGCCAAAGCGAACACAACTTGGGAAAAGATATCTTGAAGATAACCATGACAAAAAGAGAATCATCAAGACAAAAGAGGATTCATCAATTGAACTAGTGATCCTCCCAAACTGAGAAGTCATAACTCATAGTCTCATAATAACAAGAAGTGAATAATTTTGCAACCCTGAAGCTGAGACATGAGAGAGGAGACTGTAAGGCCCAACTTCAAACTATGTATGCTGACTTCAGCAATCATAACTGATCACAATGGAATAACAAGTACAACTAATAGTAAACGACTACAAACGCCTTTGAAAGCTTACTCTCAAGTTTGGAGTGTGAAGCCGTCATGTGCATTCATTTCTGGTGTATATAAAAGTTAACAAAGGCACATCTTACTTAATACAGAGTCGGTTTCATGATAGTGGATTGCACAGATTTACTTACAATGGCATACAGAAATGTGGTGCAGAATATGGGCAACCTTATACAACAAGATGGGACTTTTTGGCATCTATTCAAAAGAGGAGAAAACATTCAAGATTTAAGTACTAAAAAGCCAAACACAAAAGCTAACCAGTCAGGTTCACATCTCCAAGGAGGCATCAAACATAAAAGATGAACTTGAGAGCCAATAAAAAGTGAATATACCGGACCCACATGTGATGGTTCTAGCACCCACTTGGGGTCTTGACTAGTGGTTAGAATGTTCCATGACATGCATTCTGCCATTAAAAACATTGTCACCAAGAAGGCTACAAAAAATAAATAGTTCCATCTCAGTTCATCTAAAACATTATTGATGTTGTGATAATGAACTTGGAGATATATGAATGTCATAGGATGAACTGCCAAATCGTAATAAAGTAATCATTATCACCTAGTAAGACCAAAAACTATAGTTGTTGTATGACCCCATCGTCTATTTCGACAAACTGAAGCTGAAAATCCAATCCTGTCTAACGTACATCAAATGTCAAGAAAGATGTTTACGATTCATCTTCAGCAACTAAACAGAATAGATGGAAGCAATTCCCACAGTAAACACTAAACATAAACATGACATCACTGAATTTTTAATCTAACCCAAAAGAAAAATCTTCACCGGCAACTCTTCACAAATTGAGATCAAATATGTGTACAACTTCAAGCCAAACACACAAACGGAAGGTAACCTAGGATACGGGAGGTCTTCAATGAAACCACGTGATGGCATCCAACAGGAAGGTAACCTAGGATACGGGAGCTCTTCAATGAAACCACGTGATGGCATCCAACAGGAAGGTAACCTAGGATACGGGAGCTCTTGAATGAACAATGTGATGGCAACCAAACTAGTTAAATCCAAGTATCACGAGAAGAGCGAAAACATAGGGAATATGATAAATCAAAATGGTAGATGATGTTCAAGACAAATCAAGTAGTTTCTTGTCAGACCTATGATCAAGGGTAATTTGTCAATCGAACAGAATGAGGACTTTCAAGACGAATCCAGTAGTCTTCTCATACTGAGATCAACCCCTGATACATTTTCAAGTAAAGGCAAACACGAGTTGGGAAAATATATCTTGAACACTCAATCTAAAACAAAAATCAAAAGGAGATAGGAAACACAGAGAGTGGAACCAGTGATCTTCCCAAACTGAGATCAAACCCCTTCCAAGCTGAGATCAAACCCCTGATACATTTTCAGTTCAAGGCACACACAAACTGGCAACACTTCCTGTAAGACAGGAATAGGGTAAACCAAACATCACTTCAAGTAGATGAGACCAAAATCATGCAAGCAAGACATCTCAGATTACAGCATGGAGAGGAGACGGCAAAGCCAAACTTGAAACTATGTACCTTAGTTGGAGCAATAGTAACTGATCACAGTATAACAAGTACAATTAATGGTAAATGCACTATCAAAACTTGAGTTCGGATTCGTCTGAATGAAAGTGCAAATCGACGCACCTTTGTCTAGAATAAGTAGCGCAAAGCCGGTCTCTTGAATGCGGATTGCACAGACTTACTTATCCTAATGGCATAAGAAACGTGATAAAGGATTTTAACTCAAGGAAAGGAAGCTAAGCACAAAGAACAGCGCCAAAGGACAGCTAGATGGAACTTCTTTGCATCGAATCAGAACAACATATCATCCCAGGTTCAAGTACTAAAAAAACAAAAACAGACTTAACATATATAAGTATATATAAATGATGGACTGAGAGGCAATAAGAAGTGAATGTAGTAGAACCCGCATGTGGCGGTCCTCAGATTTAGCTTGGCCTAGTGATTAGAATGTTCCATAACATGCTAATCTGCCCATAAAAAAGAATGAAGCCACAAGGACCACAAATACCATATCCCAATCAAAAGATGTTTAAAAGATAGATCGAATAGTTTTTATTTGCAACTGAGATCAACTCCATAATATGTCTTCCAGCCCTGATGTACAAGTTGGAAATAACGAACTTAACTCACAAATATAGTCAGACCACGTCACCACGGGCAATTTGTCAATGTTCTCAGGATGAGATCAATACCTGAGATACATTCTCAAGCCAAAGCAAACACAACTTGGAAAAAGATATCTTGAAGATAACCAAGCCAAAGAGGGATTCATCAATCAACCAGATACCCAAAACAAAGAAGGATTCATCAATGGAACTAGTGATCTTACCAAACTGAGAAGTCATAGCTCATAATAGAAATAGCATGAAGTGAATAATTTTGCAACCCTGAAGTTGAGACATGGGAGAGGAGACTGTAAAGCCTAACTTCAAACCATGTACGTTGAATTGAGCAATCATAACTGATCACTATATATTGATCTTGCCAAAAATCATTAGTCGAATAACAAGTACAACTATTGATACACAACTACGAACGCCTTTGAAAGCTTCCTCACAAGTTTGGAGTGAAAGCAGTCTTGATTTCCGATGTGAATCAAAGCGTACAAAGGCGCACCTTTCTTCATGATTGTGGATTGCAAAGATTTACTTCTCCTGTGGCATACAGAAAGCTAAACACAGAGAGCAGTGCGGAATATGGAAAACCTTTAAGAACAAGATGGAACTTTTTGTCATCTAATCAAAAGAGGAGAAAACATTCAAGATCTAAGTACTAAAAAGCCAAACACAGAAACTAACCAGTCAAGTTCACATCTCCAAGAAGGCAAGAAGTGAACGGCGTAAGTACATATAAAATGATGAATTTGAGAGCCAATAAAATGTGAATATAGAAGAACCGGGATATGATTGTTCTAGCACCCGCTTGGGGTCTTGACTAGTGGTTAGAATGATCCATGACATGCATGATCTGACATTAAAAACATTAATGTCAAGAAAACTACAAAAAAATTAATAGTTTCAACTCAGTTAATCTAATAGTTTGAACTTGACGATAAGAGTGTCATCGGATGAACTGCCAAATCATAATCAAGTAATCATTATCATCTAGGAAGACCAAAAGTTATAGTTGATGTATGATCCCATCATCAAGTTTGACAAACTTAAGCTGAAAATCAAATCAAGAGAGATGTCCATGATTCATCTTCGGCAACTAAACAGCATAGTTGGATGCAATTCCCAAACAGTAAGCATTACATTGCTGAACTTCATCTAACTGTGTACAAATCCATGCCAAACACACAAACCGAAGGTAACCAAAGATACAGGAACTCATCAATGAACAAAATGATGGCATCAACCAAACAGTCAAATAATTTTTCATTAAACGTGAGATCAACTCCATGATACCTTGTAAACCTCAGACAGACAAGTTGGGAATGAAGACCTTGAGCAATCAAAGTAGGTAAATCCAAGTATTACTTGGAAGAGCGAAAACACAGGGAATATGTCAATCAAACTGGGAGATAGGTGTTCAAGACAAATCCAGTATGATCAAGTCCCTGATACATTTTCAAGCCAGGGCAAACAGATACTCAATCTGAAATAAAAACTTCAAGAAGATATGTGATCCATAAAGGGAATCATCATCAATCAAAGAAGAGGTCTTCACAATAAAGATTAAAACCCTAATACATTTTCAGGCCAATGAAGATACAAGTTGGAAGCAGCAATCCTAAGATGCAACAAAAACACCAGTATCACTTCAACCAGACGAATCCAAAATCTTGCAAGCTTGAAGGTGAAAAATCTGTAATGCAAGGGAATATTCAGCAAACTAAGATAGCAACTTTCCGATTTTGTTGCAAACACATGCTATAGGGAAGTCAGATCTATGTTACTATGCATATGAACAAAATCTAACATGAGCATCTCCACAGCAAGAAGGTACTTGTTTGCATCTTACCAAGGACGACATAACTTGCCAGAAATCAAGTACTAAAGAGCCAAGCACAATACTAATCAAACCAGTTGAAGTCTCCAACCATGGGTAAAAATCCAAAATACAAACAGGCTAAAAGAAGAAGAGGGTTGACAACAGCTAATAAGTGGAGTAAATTTAGAATAGACCGTAGTAGCTATCAGCTTGTGGTGGTTCTGCTATATGGCAAGACTTCTTGATGCCAAGAAAACTACAAAAATATATAATTCCAATTAAACTCACCTACATAACATTGATGCCATGAAATGATGAAATATATGATAAATGTCTGAAGGACGAACTGTAAAGTGTAAAGTAGTAATCTGAGTGATCATTGTCGCCAACTGAGACCTAAATTTGTAATTGATGTTGAACCCCCTCATCTCATTCAAGACCAAACATCAAATCCCAAATATCATCTACATCACAAGTCAAGATAGTGAAACCCATGATTCATCTTCAACACCCAAACAAGATAGATGGGTGCAAATTTGGAAGAGTAAACATAGGATGAACTGTCAGCTACTAATCATTGTGAGTTTGTCACCCAGTGAGATAAAAGTTGGAGTTGATACAGGGTCCCCTCGTATTGTTCAACCATATATAAGTTTAAAAACCAAACCGTCAGAGAGGCAGCCATCAACCATACGATATACTATGTGCCGAGTAATAAATAAACTGGAACCAAAACAAAGGCTCGGTCATACAAATATAAATAAAGATATTAAAATGTTAACAGAATTTGGGATAATGTTTTTACAATATATAAATATATAAATGGAAAATTTACAAAGAAAAAGATGAAAAGTTAAATATTGAAAAATCGGAAAATGAGCATATGACTAGCAGAAAATATGTAATGTTGAGCTGAACATCATATGGAATACAAAAAAAAGTTAAAAATCCAAAAAACATAAAAATGATGACGTTTGACTTGAAATGAATGTTTGATGTTAAATGTTGCAATCATATGGTATACCGACTCAAAGAAACTATAAATTTTTATGTGGTTAATCTATATTATAAAATTGAACATAACTTGCCCAAAACTTAAAGACTTGAAGTTTTTGGCCCTCCTCTGTGACTGATTCGCAAAGACATGAATATGAAATATGCATTATATCACTGCAAATGTTTTCTTTTTATTTGGTAACGAAGAAAAACAAAAAAATAGACATATCTGCATATGTTCTAGGTGCAGCGAACGCTAAATCAACAGATGAATCTAGTCTACGTGCTTAACCAACGGGTCTAAGCTTACATCAAGCCCAAAATTGCAAAAAAAAAAAAAAATAGCATAATTTAGGCATGTAGCTTAATTAGCATATATCGAACCTATTGATATCCTTCGACAAGGAATGATCCTGCAATTTTCAGCTAATAATAACGAGTGCGTGATCCGAACCGAGTCAAAACGGCAAGAGTAGATAGATACAGCAATAGATCAAAATTAGCATCAAATTTCAAACAAAAAAGACGAGCACATGTGAGGTCATGAACACACAAATCCAAAACTTCGCACATCCACAGATGAAATCCAATCCCTGATTCGAGCTACATCAGTAAAGAAATCAAACCAATAAATTGCCTAAAAACGCTCGATCATTATAAAGGTGCATCTTCAGAAATCCAGACTCAGGGCGAACGGAAAGGAAGCTGATTAAATTAGAAATCAAACAGGTCTGTTACGTCCGGCGATTCGATCCGTCAAACACGCATATGATGTGAAATCAACGACGGAGCGGGCCGACCTACATGAATACGTCGATGGACGATAAAATCAATAATGCGAAACCAGAAGGCTCGAGAAACAATGGATCAAAACGAGCCAGAAAAACAGGTGGAGTCAACCAAACATTCACAGCCAAACCGATGGACGAGAACCAGATGATCACGCGATACAGATGACACTGTATGCTTTCACGGAAAGACTGGGAGTATTTATAGGTGCTGAGAGGCGGTTGGGATGAAGCGAAGTCGGTTAACGTGTTTCTGGAAAATTCGATTCTCGCGAGTGGTGTACATTATTCCACGCGCACTACGGTCAACAATCGTTGACAAATTCAACTTTATTTTGAGGGAGGACTTATTATATACAATCCTGCTATAGGTATCTCAATTGGTACCCCCAATTTGTACCACAACCTATTTTTGTGGCTCACAAAAGCCCACCTCAATATATAAATTGTCCCACTTTAATGAGGTGCTTTTGTGAGCCACAAAAATAGGGTGTGGGTACAAATTGGGGTACCAATTGAGGTACCTTTACCATTTTTCTCTTACATACATATATATATATGTTCCTAATCAGGTCTAGTTTATCCACACAAAAAATCAGCTAAAAAACTCGGTCGGGAAGACAGTCAAATATTTGAATATAAAACGTAGTTATACTTATAAAACGCGGTTATTTTTCAAAAATTATTTGACTGTCTCCCAAATCGAATTTTTAACTGATTTTTTGTGGATAAACCAGACTTGATAAGGAACATTCTCACAAAATTTCATAAAAAATGACATCGGAAACCACCCCAAATGGAGGCGGCCGGACGACGCCTCCTGTCCATCTGGATGGACATGATCTTTTTCCCTATATCTATCTAACTATGAGCCCGTTTGGAGAACTCTGTTTTCGGCTTATCAGGCTTATCAGCCAGCTTTTTCACCAAACACGTAACTTTTACTTTCGCGCGCTGAATTGTGTAATAAGCCGAAAAAGTAAGGTTGGAGTTACTTTTCTGGCTGTATTGGCTGAAGTTACTGTAGAGGACCATTTTAGCTATTTTTACATATAATTTTTTCTTTAATTTATTAATAAAATATATTTTTAAAATATTTTTTCTTAAATCAGCAGAATCAGCCAAAACAGCCACTCCAGCCAGAATATCATAAATTTCAGCAGAATCAGCCAAAACAGCCGATTTTGGTGCTACCAAACGGGCTCTATATCTATCTATATATAGTACAATTCAAAGTTACAATTTAGGAAAGTTTTACCACATGTCACCTTCTCAATAATTTTTTTTCATACGTGTATTATTATATGTCTCCTATCTACGCGTGTTTAATAACATAAGTCTCCTACTTATGTTATTAAACTCCTAGCTAGGTTATATTCCTTGGCATATTATTAGATCCTAACAAAATAAAATCTAATGATTATTTTAAAATTTTAAAGTGCTATAACTTTTTTATTTGTATTATGATTGTTACAAAAATTATATCAAAATTCATAACTTTTTATTATCTTTCATATGACACCAATATGAGTATATAAAAATAAAAATAATTTAACACTTTAAAAATATTTGTTTTTAAAATTGCTATATGTTTTTATTGTACTCTGGTTGTTACAAAAAATATATCACAATTATTAACTTTTTATTATCTTTCATATGACACCAATGTTGCATATATAAAAGTAATAAAAACTAATTCTATTAATTTTTGTAATTTGGATCGTTTTTTACACTGCACACAATAACCAGGAGCAACAACTTAGAATAAAACTACACAAACCCCATCACTTTTATTTATTATTTTATACTTTGCTCTAAAATTTGCGCAGTTTTATTCTAAGTCATCACTCCAATTAATTGTGTTCATGGTAAACAACGAACATAAATTAAACAAATTAATATATTTTTTATATGCAACGTTGAGACTTGGGGTCGTATGAAAAATAATAAAAAGTTAAAAAAAATTAATATATTTTTTTGTAATAATCGGAGTATAAATAAAAAGGTTATAGAAGTTTTAGAAAACAAATTTTATTTGAAAGTGTTAATTTTTATTTTATTTTTATATATTCAGTATTGGTGTCATTAAAATAAGAGTTTTTTACAAGAATATTACTAAAATAAAACTTATTTACATAAATATGACTATTCATTACTACAACGTAGTGTTGTGGTAACTTAAGTTCAAAACTTGAACATGAATTACTATGATTTCATTACTACTCTAGTAAGTAGTCATATTTCTGTAAATCATCTTTATTTTGGTCATATTTATGTAATTATTTCTTAAAGGATAATAAAAAGTCATGTATTTGATATGTTTTATGTAACAATCAGAGTACAAATAAAATGTTACAACACTTAAAAAAACAGATGTTTTAAAGTGTTAAATTATTTTCTTATGTTTATATATTCAATATTGGTGTCATATGAAAGAAAAAGTTATGAATTTTGATAGGTTTTTTTGTAACAATTAAAGTACAAATAAAAAGATATAACACTTTAAAAAAAGTTATTTTTTAAAGTGTTATAGTTTTTAGTTGTATATATTCAATATCGTTGTCATATGAAAGATTATAAAAACTTATTAATTTTGATATTTTTTGTGACAATCAGAGTACAAATAAAAATGTTAAAGTACTTAAAAAGCAAATGTCTCAAAGTGTTAAATTATTTTTTTATCTTTTTATGCTCAATATTGGTGTCATATGAAAGCTAATAAAATATTACGGAGTATAAGTTTTGACATATTTTTTTGTAACAATTGAAGTACAGATAAAAAAAAATTATATCACATGAGAATTTATTTTCATGGGGCCTTGATGAATTCTAATTGAATAAGACAAAATTTTCATAGTTAACAATTATTTTTAGAATTTTAAAAGTAATATTTTGAGTAATACTTTTTAATACACGGTGGGATATATAATGAGTAATAAAAAGCTATTAAAAATAAATTTATGAACATGTATTCCAATGGTAAAACAAGTATAGCAGTATTTAAAATCCTATTTTAAGACTTATTTCCAATAATTTAAAAATACAATTAAGATTTATGAAAATTTTGTTGTGGTCGATTAGAATTCAACAAATTTTGTTGCGTTCGATTAGAATCAACATGAAAAATATTTTTTCCTACATTTTATATTAAAATTAAAAATAATACTACTATGAAACATCTTTTACCCCGTGCACGGCACAGGTAAAAGTAGTAGTTATGGGGTTATATCAAGATAGAAACTAGAGGCAAACCAATAAGACTAGAAAACATATTTCTGATGATATGTTGAGTTAATCGTTCACTCAGAAGCAACATGATACGTCAATCTTTAAGACAATTGTAAGTCAATCAAAATCTATCTAGTAACTTTATCATTTACTCCTATTAGAGATAATTAATTTAATTAATATCTTAAAGGATAATTATGTTTGTTTGTGCTTTTCAAAAGTGATTAATTGAAAAGAGATTATTGAAAAATGTTTTGTGGTGAAAGTTAGTAGTGTTTGTGAGTAGAAGTGATTTTAATTAAAATGTAAAAGTTGAAATATTTAGTAAAAAAGTGATTTTTGATGTAATATAATACTCCGTATTAAAATAAAAAAATACTCCCAAATTACTTTACCCCCAAAAATCATTAACGAGACAGAACTCTTGTCTCTACCGCCGGCTGCCTGCTATCACGGATAATATTTAGTATATTATCTACTACTACCTCCGTCCCCCTAAGTTTGGGAACCGTACAACCGATTGTAACCAAACCGTTAACAACATCTACGAACCGAACCGTTAACAATTAATACCTCATTTGTAGGAACCGAACCGATGCGGGTTATAACGGTTCGGTTCCTGGTTCCTATAAATAATATGTGCATGGAACCGTTAAGGAACCGTTATTAAAAAAATAAAAAATAAAATAATAATATTAGTAGTAGTAGTAGTAACAATAACAATAATAATAATAATAACAATAACAATAACAATAACAATAACAATAACAATAACAATAACAATAACAATAACAATAACAATAACAATAACAATAACAATAACAATAACAATAACAATAACAATAACAATAACAATAACAATAACAATAACAATAACAATAACAATAACAATAACAATAACAATAACAATAACAATAACAATAACAATAACAATAACAATAACAATAACAATAACAATAACAATAACAATAACAATAACAATAACAATAACAATAACAATAACAATAACAATAACAATAACAATAACAATAACAATAACAATAACAATAACAATAACAATAACAATAACAATAACAATAACAATAACAATAACAATAACAATAACAATAACAATAACAATAACAATAACAATAACAATAACAATAACAATAACAATAACAATAACAATAACAATAACAATAACAATAACAATAACAATAACAATAACAATAACAATAACAATAACAATAACAATAACAATAACAATAACAATAACAATAACAATAACAATAACAATAACAATAACAATAACAATAACAATAACAATAACAATAACAATAACAATAACAATAACAATAACAATAACAATAACAATAACAATAACAATAACAATAACAATAACAATAACAATAACAATAACAATAACAATAACAATAACAATAACAATAACAATAACAATAACAATAACAATAACAATAACAATAACAATAACAATAACAATAACAATAACAATAACAATAACAATAACAATAACAATAACAATAACAATAACAATAACAATAACAATAACAATAACAATAACAATAACAATAACAATAACAATAACAATAACAATAACAATAACAATAACAATAACAATAACAATAACAATAACAATAACAATAACAATAACAATAACAATAACAATAACAATAACAATAACAATAACAATAACAATAACAATAACAATAACAATAACAATAACAATAACAATAACAATAACAATAACAATAACAATAACAATAACAATAACAATAACAATAACAATAACAATAACAATAACAATAACAATAACAATAACAATAACAATAACAATAACAATAACAATAACAATAACAATAACAATAACAATAACAATAACAATAACAATAACAATAACAATAACAATAACAATAACAATAACAATAACAATAACAATAACAATAACAATAACAATAACAATAACAATAACAATAACAATAACAATAACAATAACAATAACAATAACAATAACAATAATAATAATAATAATAATAATAATAATAATAATAATAATAATAATAATAATAATAATAATAATAATAATAATAATAATAATAATAATAATAATAATAATAATAATAATAATAATAATAATAATAATAATAATAATAATAATAATAATAATAATAATAATAATAATAATAATAATAATAATAATAATAATAATAATAATAATAATAATAATAATAATAATAATAGCAATAATAACTACCACCACAACAATAATAATAAAACAATATAAGATATTTAACTAACAATTCTATTTTATCAACAATTCTAATACATTAAACTCCTTTCTACAAATCATGTTTTGTTCCATCACATAAATTTTATAAATATAAAATAACACATATACTTGTAGTTGATTGCACATATTTGTTACCGCCGGCCAACACCACTACTGCTTCTATTGATATTTCTGATTACCGACGGCTTCTTGGGCTTCTTCAGTATCTCTGTTTCACCCGGCCTGATATTTGTTTTGCGGTTCATCGACTTTCTCAATTTTTGCATGGACCCGTTTCTTCTCATTGGTTTGCCGCTAAACGTCTACTTCGGTATCTCAAGGGCACCTCTTGTCATGGCTTGTACATGCGGCCTACTGCACATCTTTCTCTCACAGCGTTCTCTGATGCAGATTGGGGCAGTACCTCCACTCACGGCCGTTCCACTATTGCATATCTTCTATATTTTGGTGGCAATATTATTTCTTGGAAATCTATCCTTCAAAAATCTGTCGTCCGATCTTCAACCGAGGCTGAATATCGTGCTCTTGCTCATGCTACTGCCGAACTTTTGTGGGTGCAACATCTCCTTCGTGAAATTGGATACCCACTTTCTCAGTCACCACACCTTTACTGTGATAATTAAGTGCTACATACGTATGCAAAAATCCAGTCTTTCATTCCCGTATGAAGCATCTATGTCTTGACTATTTTTTTGTCCGCAACTTGGTAGCTGCTGGGAAGTTGTCTGTTCATCATGTACCTACTACACCTCAGCTAGCGGACATTTTGACTAAGCCTCTTGGTCGTACTCCTTTCCTTCATTTCCGTTCCAAGATTGGCGTCTCCAATGGATCCTCCATCTTGCGGGGAATATCACGGATAATATTTAGTATATTATCTACTAGTTATTAGTCATGTTTGTTGTAACTATTAATTGTGATATTATCTCTTTACTATCCTATCGGTATACCAGTAGCATAGATAGAGTTAAACTCTTCAACTGTACTTATATATACTCATGTACGTTCACTGATAATCATCAATAACACAATCCTTTATACCTGCCTCCTTTACCTTTTGGCTTCTTCCCCCATTTGCTTCTATTATACCATGCGATTGTATTAAGAGAGATTCTCCCCACAATTCAAGTATCATAGATCACCCAATCACTGGGATTTCTTCTAGTATTCATGGTTTCTCACAGTTAGGCTACCCTATATGTGTGCCACCAATATATATACCATGTATAACTCTTCAATTTGAACAGCGGCTTCCCTACATGCTTAGCAGATACACCAAGCAGACACGGATGATTGGAATTTATGGGGAAGCCTCAGTGTCGATAGAAAATTAGTTCGCCATGAGTGCACTACAGAAGCCTCGGTGAGTGAGTGATGTAGCAGAAGATGGGAAGGATATTGACGGGATGAGAAATGCTAGAGGTACACGTTTTGTGTACACGTTTGGTGTACACTTGTCTGTCTTTCACAGACAAATTGTCTGTCACAGACAATTACAGACAAGTGTACAACAAACGTGTACACAAAACGTCTACCTCTAGCATTTTTCTTGACGGGATATACACAGGCATGGTGTAAATACAAAGTCCCTCAAAATTGCAATTATTTACCAAATTACCAAGAAGCAGAAAAAAGCATGTCCAATGTTGCAACTGCTTCTGCTTAAAAAAAACACTTTTGGAGATGTAAGGAAAAATTGATTAGTAGTAAAAGTTGATATTGTTTGAGAAAAAAGTGATTTTGATAAGTAAAAGTTGGTAGTGTTTGGTAAAATAAGTGCTTTTTGTGTGATAGAAAAGGGAAAAACACTTTTCACACGCAAGCCGAGAAAAAGTGAAAATTGGTAGTGTTTGGTAAATAAGTGCTTTTTTAAGCCAAAAGCTGAGAAGTGCTTTTTTTAAGCTGTTGCAAACACTCCCTAAAATTAAGAGAATCTTCCTTTTGCAAACACAAATTTTAGCTTTTTTTAACAAAAAAAGCATAAAAGCTCCAACAAACACAGTCTAAGGGTTTGTTTGCAAACACTAAAAAAAGGCGTTTCCCTGCTTTTGACTTAAAAAGGTCAAAAAGAGTGTTTTCAAGTGACAACTTCTACTTAAATTAACACTTAAAAGCTAAAAGCTAGAATCTATTTTTTCTTTTTCTATTACATAAAAAACACTTATTTTGTCAAACCAACTTTTACTTTTCAAGATCACTTTTTTTTCAAACACCAACAACTTTTACTATTAATCACTTTTTCCCAAATCACTTAAAAAGTTTAAAAGTTATTGTATGTGACTAGTGTTTGCAAACAAATCCTAAATATACTCCGTACAAAATGGAAGATGAAGATGGTGTTAGAAATCTGACCTCGCAACTCACTCGTCATTTACTCTCTTAAAGTTTGTGCACTTACTGATCACATGATGAAAGGAGTGTTTGCAATAGCTTAAAAAAAGCACTTCTCAGCTTTTGGCTTAAAAAAACACTTACTTACCAAAAACTATCAATTTTTATTTTTTTCTTGGCTTGCGTATAAAAATGTTTTTCCCTTTTCTATTACACAAAAAGCACTTATTTTTTACCAAACACTACCAACTTTTACTTTTCAAAATCATTTTTTTCTCAAACACTATCAACTTTTACTACTTATCACTTTTTCCCAATCATTCAAAAAGTGATTTTTTTAAGTAGAAGCAATTGCAAACACTCACTAAGCACGAATAAGCTAATAATAGTGGCATAACCCTGAGTTAATGATAAGTTACTCAATAATCAATCAAGAGCCAAGAATTCCTGCTGCCCCACATAGGGGTGTTTGGATCTGATTCTTAAAACTGCTTCTGCTCCTTCAGGGAGCAGAAACAGAAGTTGAAGTGTTTGGATGAATGTGTAGAAGTAATTCTGGTACTGTGATTTACTCCTAGAATAAGTTTTTTTAGAAGTTGTGGGAGATCAGCTTCTAAAAACAGAAGCTAATAAGTTCCAAACGCCCCATGGGTCCGTCCTTCCGGACTCTTCCAAGGACGTGTTTGGATCTGATTCTTAAAACCGCTTCTGCTCCTTCAGAGAGCATAATCAGAAGCTGGAGTGTTTGGATGAAAGTGCAGAAGTGATTCTAGTGCTTTAATTTACTCCTAGAATCATTTTTTTAGAAGTTGAGGGAGTCCAACTTCTGGAAACTGATTCTGATTCTGCTTTAAAAAAGAAGCAGAAGTAGAAGCAAAATCAGTTTCAAACACCCCCAAATCTTCCCGTGTGTTATACTATCTTTCGTTCTTTAATTTTTGCAACATTTTGACTTTCACGTTTGTCAATGCATAACTTTGACTGTAATTATATTTAATTATGTATTAGTAAACGTTATAGAAAATTGATATTTTGGAAATTCACATTGATAAAAATTATGATAATGTATATTAGTAGAAAATCGTGGTCAAAGTAAGGTCTATGAATAGTGCAAAAGTCAAAATGTTGTAAGAATTAAAAAAAGGAAGAAGTAATACGTATCTATCGTCAAGGATAAAAGATCTTTAACCGTTAATTTACTTTTATCTGATTTGTATACACAACACTTCTGGCTGATGATGTTCCCCACAGCCACTTTACATGATACAAAGCTTACACTCAAACTGTATGTCTATATGTACCCATTAAACCTTTCCATACCATTGCAGTTCAAGTCAATATCTTTAGGGTGGCAGGTATCGAAGTCTCTAAGGCACTTCTTATTCAAGTCCAGATTCTTCAAGAATCCAATTGTTTTTAAATTTTGGTCATATGTGCTGGCTTTGAAGATTTGGTCACATGGTTTCTCATTAAGTTATTATCAGAACTGGTGCATTGGCTTCTTTTTCTTCCACTTGTGTGACCATTTAATCTATTTCCATGGGTTGGATGCATTTCCATCAATGGAAGTTCCACAGAAGAATTTCCAGGCACCTGCTTCCCAGCTTCTTCCATCACTTTTTGCTCATATTCCATCCTTCCTAAACATTCTGTGTCTTTTCTTACTGAACATTCTTTTTCGGTCAACCCTGAAGATGAACAGCTAAAGCACTCCATATCAACCATTAACTTCAATTTAGAGATTTCAGCTTTTGCAAGCTCCACTTCTACAGAAGAAGAACCACATCCAGAAAGTGTCTCGTGTGCCATCTTTATAACAGACTGGAGATACTTCCCCTGGGCTTCAATTCTCTGCTGGATATGTCTTTGCACCTGGTTGGTATATGATTATGCAGTATAATTCATGGTCTAATTCACATACATAAATTATAATATCTGAATTTAAATGAACTCCATGAAACATGCCTCGATTTGTTCCTGCAGTTTCCTATGCACCTCCATTTGGATTCGCAAAGCCTGAGCTGTTTCGGTGCTTATAGATTATCAGAGCAGAAATTTTATCCATATAGGTGTTAGTAGACTAGATTTCAAATCCATTCTAATATAAAATTATGAAGGGTATTTTAGGTAAAGGGGTTTGGGGCTTTGGAGGGCTTGGTATATATAAAATGTTACTAAAAAATTAATAAAGGAGGACGATTAAAGTACTGTTATTTCTTGGTACTAAAAAATTAATAAGGGCTTGGTATCACATATTATGTTATTTCTTCAACTTCTATAATATCTCAAATACATATCAAGAGAAATGTACTACCCCTGCAAAACACTCCATTACCCAATTCCCACTGACTAAGAAGCTGTTTATAGGCCATTGCTCATTCATCTGACCCTGGGCTTCATCACTGTTGTCTGCAGGTGATTGACTCTGATGTTCTATGTAATCTGCAAGCACCAAAGTCCTCAGTTTTGCTGTGTCATTTTGTAAGTGGGAAAAAGTGGTGTGTTAATACCTGATTTGGTTCCTAGCCTATGCAATATTGCCAAATTTGGTACTTATCTTTTAGGCTTAATTTGGTTCTCGACATGAAATTTAGACTCAACTTTATCTACATCCGTGTTTTGATCTAATTGAGAAGGATACTTTCATACAATGAGGATTAAGTTTGGTTATACTTACATAGTTGAGGCCAATTGAGTCGGGAATCGGGACTAAATTCAGTGAACATACCGAAATACTCTTCTCATTTAGAACTAGATATGAATGAGGGCAAAATTGGATATTTGGATCCATAGTTTAATAAAATAAATTGCTGAGGGCCAGATTAAGCAAAAAGGTATAGTCGAGGTAGTACATTTGGCATTAGCTCTTAACTTAATTAACACTATAAGCTAATTTCTTGGAATTAAGGCCAGTGAGCTGTGAGTGACTCTATACTAGTTGGGTGGGAAGTAGCAGCAACAAAAAAAGCACATGCTAGTACCTTCTTGCTTGCTATCTTGGTGTGGCTGAGGATTCTGGCCTTTCCCAAGTCGAAATTTCTGCAGCATGGAGCTAGCATTCATGAATTCATACTTCACACCACAAACTATAGACAGATAATCAAAAGTTGATCTTAAGGTGACAATGGAAAAAATACCTGCAAATGGCTCTTCAGGTGGTAAAGAGTAATCCCCTGAATGTTCATTTTTCTCATCAATGAATTCGGTGTAGCCTCTGCACGTGCATGATATTGTCACCAATATTATGATCCATGATGAACTAAGTGAGCCTTTGTTTTGCACCTCCAAGCTGAGATACTGCATCAACAAATCTATGGTGAAGTTCTGGAGTCCATTTCAGCCGTGGCTTCATATCACCACTTCCTACCAGCCAGGGGTTCTTATTCTTATTATTTGCGATCTCAAGGATCATTTTCGCCGAGATATATATCCAGAGAGAGAGTCGGTTTGATCCTTAAAATGTGGAAGCAGTAAGTGTTTATATAATTGGGTAGCTGCCAGGGTCTTTCATGTTGTTAGTCTCTATGTATTTGTATTTTACCCACAATTACACTACATATAGTTCAGTAATTCTTTAATAATACTTATACATGTGATATTGAAAGATCAATTTAAGAAGTGGTTTTACTCGGGGGCGGAGCCAAGGGAGAGTAGGGTGGACCGGGTGGTCAGCCGACCCCTTGAAAATTTGGAAATATGGAGTACTGAATATCTTCGATTTGATATATTATGACTCTCGTAACTCATTCGAGTAAAAATGTATGACTCCTGAAAAATCAGCACAATCTAAACTCTAAATGTCTAACAGTCAAACTAAAAAAACTTCTAATTCACTCATTACATGAACTTTATGACAAATATATCAAATTTATATCTATCAATCTTATTTAAGTTATCATTTATCCAAGTTACACAGGCCCACCCTTTTTATTCTGTATTTAGTTTGACCATCTGGGTTGGTTTTCTGGTTGTGCCACTGGTTTTACTTTTCTATAATTCCATAATTTTTTCTCGTAGTTTCAACTAAAATAGCTCGATAGAATCTCCGATATTCTATGAAACAACTGTCTTCAAATTGGATCTCAAAAGGAGAGAAAAAGGCTAGGGTTTGTTTTATCCTTATGTTTTCTATAATCCTGTCAATCTGCTTGTTAGTTGATTCCCTGCTGAGTTAGGCAGTCCCACCCAGGGCTGGATTCGTGCTGGTTCGGGCCCGGGCTCGACCGGGCCGCCGGTTCAAAAATGGTGGGTCCGGGACCGGCCCGCCCTTAGGCCGGTGCCGGTCCGGGCCGGGTCACCCGCCCGGGTCACGGGTCAGGCTACCCGCCGAGTCGGGCCGGGTCAACCAAATCCCCCCCATTTTGCTACTTATTCAAACTTCAAGTGCATTTATTGAAAATAGGAACTACATTCGAACTACATTTACTAATAAATACTCCCTCCGTCCTGAAAACAACCTCCCGGTTTGACTTTCACACACTTTTAGAAAATAAATTTGACTTTACTGTAGAGTGCATTGTTTGCACTGTTTAAACACTGTTTGGCATTGTTTAAACACTGATTAGCATTGTTTATCACTTTTTTGATGTAGATAATTTTCCAAATAAGGAAAGTATTGAAGTGTGAAGTTAATTTTGAGACATCCATTGAAGGAAAGTGGGAAGTTATTTTTGGGATGGAGGGAGTAATAATAATATAATTAATAATCAATCAATTAACTAATTTGAGAAGTGTTACATATAAAAAAAATTAACTTATATTTATTTGAACGCGTATATGGTTTATCACCCAAGTTTAGAGGGGAATTCTAGTTTTTACAACCATTGTTTTGATGTATATTGTTATGGTCCAAATAATTCTCGTACAAAAATCAGGTCGAAATTATATTACACATCAAGGAATTAATTAACCAAAAGATGAGCTCGATTAAAGAAGGATTAAACTATGGTTTAAATCATTACATTATACATGAACAAATCAACTAAATGTAACTCGTTTTTCAAGATTTAAGAACCAAACCGTCCCTATAATCACAATGCTACTAGTGTAGTGTAGTTCATGTGCTTCTTCGACCACCCTAAAGCAATCTGTGTTCGAAGTAACTTTACAACCCCATGAGCTCAAAGTTTTTACATCTCATCAGATAAAGTAAGTGACATGCTTAGATAACAGACGCATTTTACACTATTACGCCATCCTCTCTTTCAAGAAAAGGCAAAGTTCAAAGAACAGTGGTCTCCATTTCTCACATAGGCCGCTTATTGCTGCATCTAGACACCGGTCAGTTCAGCACAACCAATTCCAGCACCATATACAACTTTTGTCAGCTCCTACAGGAACTCTCATCAACTGCTACACCTCAACTACACCAAGTAAAAGCAAAAAGCCTCACGTACAGTTAGCGTTTTTGTTTGTGTCTGGTAACTGTATAGCAATACAATTGGATAACTTACCAATACAATTATAGCAAGCACCCCCGTAAA
Organism: Cuscuta epithymum; assembly: GCA_945859915.1. NCBI lineage: Eukaryota > Viridiplantae > Streptophyta > Magnoliopsida > Solanales > Convolvulaceae > Cuscuta > Cuscuta epithymum. Next base: position 2,401,692 of record CAMAPF010000954.1, on the reverse strand, counting down.
TTTTATTCCAACCAACGTATCTGTTATCTGGAAAGACTCCACAGCAGACATAAAGATAAATCTGCTAGACACAAAAATCAGACGTCAGGAAACAAACTTTTTCTACAAGCAACAAACCACCCACCAGTCAAACAAATCCATCACCTGATCACATCTTCAGTCTGAGGCACATTAACAACCTAAGATATGAGGGGATGGATATCGTTGAATAACTGGTCCAGTCCATTCCAGAAATCAAATAGGAAAATAGAAAATAACCAAACAAAGTTTCATGCCTTTCACCAGACCAATCAAATCACTCTGGTCATGATAGAGCAACCCCAAGCTTAGTGAAACCCAGAATATTGAAACTGCATTGACAAACATATGAATAATGAAATAATGCTATTGAGCGTGATATGAGTTTTGCTGTGTGTTAGATACTGTTGGTCAAATGTATGCACTTGTGTGTTAAGAGGTAGACAAGATGATGCATCAGTGGTATATACTTCGTACAAATATATGTATGTGCATAATTTATGTATGTAGAGACGAGGTCAAGGCACCGAACAGAAATTCCTGTTGACAGATCTCTGTGTTTAGTGCAGTTATAATGCAGCAAGACAATCTACTTTATATAAATCAAACTAGTCTGTCCTTCAACTAGATATTCATAAGGTAGTAACAATATTAACTATAATGGACAGACCTCAGATGTTCATGTTTCCACAAAAAATTGAAGTTACGCAAACCACTGCAGATCTATTTCGTTGAACTTGTTTAGACTAAAGAACATGTTGTTATGCTCATACAGACTGTCACAGATGCACCAACAGGAAAAAAAAAGAGTAAAACATGGAAGCGATATGAATATGAGATATTAATGAACACAAAATTGGGTCAAGGTCGATTAAAGTTTGACATCACCCAAACCAAGAGAGAAATTACCAAAGATCCGTGCAAGCAAAGCAAGTGAAATTTCTAAATCCAGAATAGTTCAATCCGGAGTATCCAAAAAAAGCAGTAGATTAGCACAAGGTCACAGCTCAGACATGAAGAATGGCTTGAATCCACAGCTCCTTTGCAACATCTGATATCCACAAAAGGTTGAGGTTTCTGAGATCAAGAATAGCACAACAAAATCCCAAATAATGCGTCAAAGCAGATCCTTGATTCAAAACTTATTGAACAGATCAAGGATATAATGAGTAAATGGAAGCAAGAACCTCCAACGAATGATGCTGAAGAGTTCCCAAAAAGTCGATCATTTTAGCTCAATTGCTTATAAGACACCAAAAATCATCTGAACCAATAATCCCATGAAGAGATTTTGGATGAATACCAGGGTGATTACTATGATATGAACCAAAATGCATCAAATTAATCCTTTCCATTCTACCAACAGCAATGCATTCCAAAACCTAGTGAATCGCACAATACCGCAAAAAAAAAAAAACATAACAGATACTACTGCATGAAGGGTATGGAATTTATAGACTGAGAGCTGTGGATACACAGTCTCAGCAGAAGCAAAAAGGGATATACAAAGTTGAAAATTGAACAGGTACTTTTTGCCAAGATGGAAACAGAAGACATTTAGATGGAACACAGTGGGCAGTCCGGATGGTGACCTACAGGAAGATGCATCAACTAGTTCCATGTGAGAAACCAAGTCTAAGATATGTATAAATGAAAGAGCCAAGCAAAGTGAACAAAACAATTATTAATAAATGAATTAAGCCACAAATACAAATAATATAACCCAGAAAGCCAGAGCAATGGTTCCGGGAATAGCTTGGCCTTGGAGTCTTGGACATGAAAAAGATTGATGTCATAAAAAGACAGTTCACCCAGACAGATCAAAATTTGCTGCCGATGTAGGATCCCATCATCATATTCAACCGACCAAATATCACATCCTCAACCTAATTTATATATCAGTAGAGAAATCATCCATTAACTCTTTGAAACTGCGACCAAAAGTATGAAGATAACCAATAAAACCAGGTTATACTGAAACGACAATCCATTATTTTTTCCTTGCATCTGAGATAAATTCCATAATACATCTTAGCGCAGATGTACACAAGTTGGAAACAAAGATCTCAAGCAATCAATTCCGGAAAACCTATATTCACATAGTTAGCGGGACCATGGAGCAATTTGTCAATCAAACTGGTTGATGATGTCCAAGACAAATCTAGTAATTTTCTCCCGCCATGATCAATCCCTGACACATTTTGAGCCAACACACACAACTTGCAAATAAATAACTTGAATACTCAATCTAAGACCAAAATCTAAAGAAGATAGCCAAGACAGAGGAATTCATCAATCAAACCAGTTATCTTCGCATACGAAGATCAAACCCCTGATACACTTTCAGATTAAGCCAGCTGGCAAAACACATCTTAAGACAAAAATAGGGTAAATAGAGCATCAGTTCAAATAGATGAGTCCAAAATCATGCATGCGGGACTTGTCAGGTCATAGCGTGAAAGTAAAGAAATTCGTAACCCCAGTTAGCAGCTTCCCATTTTCATCACGATCAAATACTACATATACAGTTACAAAATATGATACAGATATTTCTGAAAAACATGTAAAATGAACATAGCCTAACAGTGACTGATATATAGCCTGGCCATTTTCACACTCCTGGAGCTTAGGCCTGGGAGAGGAGGCAATAAGGCCTATGTTGACCAAGTATATATAGTGATCATAACTGATCACTATATACTAATCATGCCAAAAACTAAAAATGGAATAATAAGTACAAGTGATGGTAGACATGCCGTCAAGTTCTGCCACTCTGTTCCAAGCTTGACTATCGTCTGAAAGGATTGGCGACCAGGATTGGTGACTTGGACACGCTATACTTGACCGACATGGCTCCATACCCAAGGAACTGGTATGAGGGGGGTTTCCCATTGTCAAGTCCGTTCTGGATGGCTCAACGTGTATGCGATACGACTTGTTCGTGATGAATGAGCTATTGTTCCTAGGAGTTGAACAGCATAATTTAATCCTCAAGTGTAGTCACGTACATAGAAACGTGCAATGCAGAGCTGGGTTGGACTGCGGATTGCACGTACTTCTCCGAACGGCATATAGAAACATGTTAGAGAAGGGTTAGCTCAGGGAAGGAAGCTAAACATGCAGCAAGATGGAATTGTTTTCATAAAATCATGACAACATAACTTTCCAGATTTAAGTGCTGAGTATATATACATGGACGGAGAGGCAATAAAAAGTGAATATCGTAGAACCGGAATGAATGGTTCTCAGAATTAGCATGACCTGGGGTTTAGAATGTTGCACAGCATGCATAATCTGTCATAAAAAGACAGATGCCGCAAGGACTCTAAAAAACATGTCCCAAATAAGTTCATCTAAAATATTATTGGAAAAAATTAATGCACTACCCAAAATATTAATGATGCCACTAGTTCACTTGGAGATGAAACCGTCACACATTACACAGTCTAGTTCCCTCCCAGATCCAAAAAGATACGCTGATGTAGGATCCTCTCCATCTCATTTCAACAATTGAGACTGAACAACAAATCCCAAATAGAATTACATCAAAAGTCTGAGAGTAAAATGGAAGATCCATCCTGAGCAACCAAGCAAGATGAACTCTTCACGAACAAATGAGATCAAATCAATCATGCAACTTCAAGAAAACAACACATGCACACAAATTGGACACTTCAAGAAAACTTTCAAGAAGATAACCAAAGCATATAAGGTTGCATCCATAAACCACGATACAACATTAAGAAAGACAAATCCACTTTGCAGCGATGACCAACTCCATTATACGTCTTCTAGCCTGGACATGCACGAATTAGAAACAAAGACATCAGGCAATCAATCATGGTAAACCTAAATTTAGGAAGATAGTCAGACCATGGGCAATTTGTCAATCAAACAAGGTGATGACGTTCCAGATGAGATGAACCCCTGATACATTTTCAAGCCAAGGCAAACACGTGTTGGAAAAAGATATCTTGAATACTCAATCCAAACCATAATCTTAAGCAAGTAGTGAACACAGAAGGGGTCGAACCAGTGATCTTCCTAAACTGAGATCAAACCCTTTACAGACTGAAATTAAACCCCTGATACATTTTCAGTTCAAGATAGGCACATACTGGCAACACTTACCGTAATACGGGAGTAAGGGTGAACCGAATATCACTTCAACTAGATGAGACCAAAATCATGCAAGCATGAAGAAGAGAAGAGAGCAAAGCCAAACGTGAAACTATGTACCTTAGTTTGAGCAATAATAATTGATTATGCCAAGCAGAATAACAAGTACAAGAAATGATAACTGCGCTGTCAAAACTTCTTGAGTTCGAATTCGTCTCAATGAAAGTGAGTACTGATGCACCTTTCTTAAGGATAAGTATCGCAGAGCCGGTTTCATGAATGAGGATTGCACAGACTTTTTTATCCTAATAGCATAAGAGCATCGCCTAAGGAGAGTTTGTACAGCAAGATGGAACTTCTTTGCATCTAATCAAAACAACATAACTTCCCAAGTTCAAGTACTAAAATTATAAACACAGAATTAACCGATCCAATTCATGTCTCCAATAATGAAAAAATACAAATTATGCAGCCTACAAGAAAAAGAGGGTTGTGCATAGCACAAATTAGTCTAAATTAGTATAAGTCGTGGATCAAAGAAGTAAACTGTATAAGTATAGATAATAATGGACTGAGAGGCAATAAGAAGTGAGTGTAGTAGAACCCGCATGTGGCAGTTCTCAGATTTAGCTTGCCCTTGTGATTACAATGTCCCGAAACATGCTAATCTTCCCATAGAAAAAAATGAAGCCACAAAGACTACAAAAACATATCCCAATCAAAAATCATCTTAAATATTATAGATGCCACCGATAATTTACTAGGAGATAAACTAAGATGGTATGTAGTGATGTACTAACTATCTTGTTCACCCTATCAGATAAAATAACTAGTTGATGCAGGAGCCCCTCTTTTCTCGTTTGACCAACTAAGACTAGTCCACATATCCCACCAAATTTACATCAGAAAGGAGAGGGAAACAAAAGATCCATTCTGAGGAACCAAACAAGATAACTCTTCGCAATCTAGATCAAATAAATGATACAACTTCAAGCCAACATATATCAACTAAGATGTCAAGATGTTTAAAAAGATATATCTAATTTTTATAAGCTCCTGATATCAACTCCATAATGCGTCTTCCAACCCAGATGTACACAAATTGGAAATAACGACCTAAACTCACAAAGATAGCCAGACCACAGGCAACTTGTCAATCTTCTCAGGCTGAGATCAATCCCGGTTACATTCTCAAGCCAAATGGGAAAGATATCTTAAAGATAACCATGAAAAAGAGAGATTCATCAAGACATTAGAGGATTCATCAGTCGAACTAGTTATCCTCACAAACTGAGTGAAGTCATAACTCATAATAGCATGAAGTAAATAATTTTGCAACTCTGATGAGAGAGGAGACTGTAAGGCCTGTCTTTACTATGTACGTTGACTAGAGCTAAGTGATCACAATAGAATGACACGTACAATTTATGGTAAAAAGCTACAAACGCCTTCAACAGGTTCCTCTCAAGTTTGGAGTGTGAAGCAGTCTTGTGCATTGATTTCCGGGGTGATTAAAAGTGAACAAAAAACACCTTACATAATACATAGTCAGTTTCATGATTGTGGATGGCACAGATTTACTTCTAGTAATGCGGTGCGGAATATGGGCAACCTTATTCAACAAGATGGAACTTTTTGGCAACTAACATTCAAGATAGGCCAAACACAAAAGCTAACCAGTCAAGTTCACATCTTCAAGAAGGCATGTAGTGAACGGCATAGTAAGTACATATAAAAGATGAACTTGAGAGCCAATAAAAAGTGAATATACCAGACCCGCATGTGATGGTTCTAGCACTCGTTTGGGGTCTTGACTAGTGGTTGGAAAGTTCCATGACATGTATAATCTGTCATTAAAAACATTGACACCAAGACTACAAAAAATAAATACTTTCATCTCAGTTCATCTAAAATATTGTTGATGCTGTGATAATGAACTTGGAGATATAACTGTCATAGGATGAACTGCCAAAATTGTAATAAAAGTAATCATTATCACCTAGTAAGACCAGAAACTATAGTTATTGTATGATCCCATCATCTAGTTCGACAAACTGAAGTTGACATCCTGCCTAGTATACATCAGATCCAAGAGAGATGTCTATGATTCATCTTTAGCAACTAAACAAAATAAACGGAAGAAATTCCAAAATACTAAACGTGATATCTCTCAATTTTTAATCTAACCAAAAAAAATTCTTCACCGGCAACTCTTCACAATTGAGATCAAATACGTGTACAACTTCAAGCGAAACACACAAATGGAAGGTAACCTAGGATACGGGAGCTCATCAACGCGATGGCATCCAACAAGACAAATCCAATAATTTTTCCTTACATTTGAGATCAACTCCATGACACAAGTTGGAAATGAAAACTTTGAGCAATTAGGTAAATCCAAGTATCACGAGGAGAGCGAAAACGTAGGGAATATGTTAAATCAAACCAGTAGGCGATGTTCAAGACAAATCCAGTAGTTTCTCATCAGACCGGATCAACGGCAATTTGTCAATCAAACAGTGTGATGACATTCAAGACGAATCCAGTAGTCTTTTCATGCAGAGATTAACCCCTGATACATTTTCAAGCAAAGGCAACACGAGTTGGGAGGATATATTTTGAATACTCAATCTAAAACCAAAATCTAAAGGAGATAGCAAACAAAAAAGAGGGTGAAACCCACGACCCTTCCAAGAAGCTGAGATCAAACCGCTGATACATATTCAGTTCAAGGTAGACACTGGCAACACCTACCGTAAGACAGGAATAGGGTAAACCAAACATCACTTCAAGTAGATGAGACCAAAATCATGCAAGCAGGACATCTCAGATTACAGCATGAAGGAGAGGAGACGGCAAAGCCAAACTTGAAACTATTTACCTCAGTTTGAGCAATAATAACTGGTCACTATATAACAAGTAATGGTAAATGCGATGTCAAAACTTCCTGGGTTTGGATTCGTCTGAATGGAAGAAGTGCAAACTGAAGCACCTTTGTATAGAATAAGCAGCGCATAGCCGGCATAAGAAACGTGTTAAGGGATGTTAACTCAGGGAAGGAAGGTAAGCACAAAGAACAGCGCCAAAGGAGAGCTTATACAGCAAGATGGAACATCTTTGCATCGAAACAAGACAACATAACTTCACAGGTTCAAGTACTAAAAATACAAAAGACAGATTTAATCCAGTTCATGCCTTCAATTATGAAGAACAACCGAACTATGCAACCTACAAGAAAAAAGGAGAGTTGATCACAGCACAAATTAGTCTAAATTAGTATGAGTCGTGCATCAAAGTATACATAAGAACATATAAATGATGGACTGAGAGGCAATAAGAAGTGAATGTAGTAGAACCCTCATGGCGGTTCTCACATTTAGCTTAGCCTAGTGATTAGAATGTTACATAACATGTTAATCTGCCCATAAAAAAGAATTTAGCCACAATGACTACAAAATACATATCCAAGTCTCAAATACTATTGATAATTTACTTGGAGATAAATGACACAGGATGTAGTGATATACTAACTATCTTGTTCATCCTATCAGATCAAGAAACTCATTGATGCAGGAGCCTCTCATCTCATTTGACCAAGTAAGACTGGACCATCCTGAGGAACCACACAAGATGAACTCCTCGCAAATGAGTTCAAATAAATCTTACAAGTTGAAGCCAACAAACAATAACCCTAGTGGGAAAGTGGAAACTAAGATGTTTTGTGTGGTCAAGGCTCCCAAATTTCAAGAACATAACCAAAGCATATGGAATCCATTAATAAAACCAGGTTAAGATGTTTAAAATATAAATCCAATAATTTTTATTTGCACCTGATATCAACTCCAAAATATGTCTTCCAGCCCAGATGTACAAGTTGGAAATAACGACCTAAACTCACAAAGATATCCTTACCACGGGCAATTTGTGAGGCAATTTGTGAATGTTCTCAGGATGAGATAAATCCCTGAGATACATTCTCAAGACAAAGCAAACACAACTTGGAAAAAGATATCTTGAAGATAACCAAGCCAAAAAAAGATTCATCAATCAACCAGATAGCCAAGACAAAGAAGTATTCATCAATGGAACTAGTGATCTTACCAAACTGAGAAGTCATAACTCAAAATAATAGAATGAAGTGAGTAATTTTGTAGCCCTGAACCTGAGACATAGGAGAGGAGACTGTAAGGCCTAACTGCAAACTATGTGTGTTGACTTGAGCAATAACAACTGATTACTATATATTGAGCTTGCAATAATCATTAGTGGAATAAAAAGTACAACTACTTATACACAACCACAAACGCCTTCAAAGTTTCCTCACAAGTTTGGAGTGTAAGCAGTCTTGATTTCCAGTGTGAATAGAAGTGAACAAAAGCGCACCTTCCTTTCTTATGAAATAGTCAGTTTTATGATTGTGGATTGCGCAGATGTACTTCTCCCAAGTCCTATGGCATACAGAAATGCAGCACGAGGGTAACCAATGAAGAAAGCTAAACACAGAAAGCTGTGCAAAATATGGGGGACCTTATAGAACAAGATGGAACTTTTTGGCATCTAACCAAAGGAGGAGATAACATTCAAGATCTAAGGACTAAAAAGCCACACACATAAACCAACCAGTCAAGTTCACATCTCTAAGGAGAGTGAACGGTATAGGTACATATAAACGAACTTGAGAGCCAATAAAAAGTGAATATCAAAGAACCCAGATGTGATGGTTCTAGCACCCGCTTGGGGTCTTGACTAGTGGTTAGATTGGTGGTCAGAATGTTCCATGACATGCATAATCTGTCATTAAAAACATCAACGCCAAGAGAACTACAAAATAAAATAGTTTTAACTCGGTTAATCTAGTAGTTTGAACTTGGAAATAAGACTGTCATCAGATGAACTGCCAAACTATAATCAAGTAATCATTATCACCTAGTAAGAACAAAAGTTATAGACTAATAGTTGATGTCAAGAGAGATGACCGTGATTCATCTTCAGCAACTAAACAACATAGATGGGTGCAATTCCCTAACTGAAAACATGACATTGGTGAACTTCACCTAAACTGTGTACAAATTCAAGCCAAACACAAGCGGAAGGGAACGAAAGATACCGAAACTCATCAATGAATAAAATGATGGCATCCAAGCAAACAATCCAATAATTTTTCATTAAACGTGAGATCAACTCCATGATACCTTGTATCATGAGAAGAGAAAAAACATAGGGAATATGTCAATCAAACCGGGAGATGATGTTCAAGACAAATCCAGTAGTTTCTTGTCAGACCAATGATCAAGTCCCTGACACATTTTCAAGCCAGGGCAAACAAATGCTCAATCTAAAATAAAACTTCAAGAAGATATATGATCCATAAAGGGGAAACATCGATCAAGGCAGAGGTCTTCACAATAAAGATTAAAACCCTAATCCATTTTCAGGCCAATGAAGATACAAGTTGGAAGCAGTAATCTTAAGATGCAACAAAAACACAAGTCACTTCGACCATATGAATCCAAAACCTTGAAATCTTGTAGGTGAACAATCTGTAATGCAAGGGAATCTTCAGCAAACCAAGATAGCAGCCAAGATAGCAACTTCCCCAATTTGTTGCACACATGCTATAGGTAAGTCAAATACATACGTTACTATGCATATGAACAAAATCCAACATGAGCATCTCCACAACAAGAAGGTACTTGTTTGCAACATGAACATACCTTGCCAGAAATCAAGTTCTAAAGAGCCAAGCACAATACTAATCAAACCAGTTGAAGTCTCTAACCATGGGTAAAAATCCAAAATACAAGCAACCCAAAAAGAAGAAGAGGGGTTGACCACAAAAAATAAATGGAGTAAATTTAGAATAGACCGGAATGGTGGTTCTCAGAATTAGCTTGGAGTCTTGGACTAGTGGACAAGAGAGTTCTGCTATATGGCAAGACTTCTGGATGCCAAGAGAACTACAAAAATATATAATTCCAATTACATTCACCTACATATTATTGATGACGTGAATTATATGATAAATGTCAGAAGGATGGAGTGTAAACTAGTAATCGAGTAATCATTGTTGCCAACCGAGGCCAATATTGCCAAAATTTGTAATTGATGTTGAACCCGCTCATCTCATTCAACGAACTGAGACCAAACATCAAATCCCAAATATCATCTACATCACAAGTCAAGATAGTGAAACCAGTGATGCATCTTTAACACCCAAACAAGATAGATAGGCACAAATTTCAAACAGTAAACATTGGATGAACTGTCAGCTAGTAATCATTGTGAGTTTGTCAGCCAGTGAGATAAAAATTGGAGTTGATACAGTATCCCCTCATATTGTTCAACTAGATACGAATATAAATTTAAAATCTGAGATTGAGTGAAGGATCCAAACCGCATCACGAGATAAAAACCAAACCGTCAGAGGCAGCCATCAACAAAAACTGGGATAATATGTTTACTACAATACATAAATGGATAAGTTTACAAAGAAAAAGATGAAAAGTTAAATATTGAAAATTTGAAAAATAGACAATATGTAAGGTTGAGCTAAACATTATATGTAATGATGACGTTTGACTTAAAATGAATGTTTGATGTTAAATGTATTGATCATATGGTATACTGACTCAAAGAAACTGTGAGTTTTTATGTGGTCAATCTATATTATAAAATTATAAAATTAAACATAACTTTCCCAAAACGTCTGTGACTGATTCGCACAGACACGAATATGAAATATGCATTATATTATTGCAAATGTTTTCTTTTTATTTTGTAACGAAGAAAAAAATAGACATATCTGCATATGTTCTCGGTGCAGCGAACGCTAAATCAACTGATGAATCTCGCTGACGTGCTAAACCAACGTATCTAAGCTCACATCAAATGATCAAACAAGCCAGGTTAGACGTTAAGCGAAAACGCCAGGGAATCTCAACCACTAACCTGTACCAATCAAGCCCAAAATTGCTAAAAACCGCATAATTTAGGTATGTAGCTTAATTTGTTGGCATATATCGAACCTATTGATCTCCTTCGATCAGGATCAGGAATGATCCTGAAATTTCAGCTAATAATAACGAGCGCGTGATCCGAACTGAGTCACAACGGCAAGAGTAGATAGACATACCAATAGATCAAAATAAGCATCAAATTTCAAACAAAAAAAACCAGTACATGTGAGGGCATGTACACACAAATCCAAGACTTCGCACTTCCGCAGATGAAATCCAATCCCTGATTCGAGCTACATCATCAAGTAAGGAAATCAAACCAATAAATTGCCTGAAAACGCTCGATCATTATAAAGGCGCAACTTCAAAAATCCAGACTCAGGGCGAACGGAAAACGAAGCGGATTAAATTAGAAATCAAACCGGTCTGTTACGTCCGGCGATTGGATCCGTCAAACACGCATATGATGTGAAATCAACGACGGTGCGGGCCGACCTACACGAATACGTCGAGGGACAATAAAATAAATAGTGCGAAACCAGAAGGTTCGGCAAACAATGGATCAAACGCCAAAAAGAGAGCCAGAAAAACAGATGGAATCAACCAAACATTCACAGCCAGACCGATGGACGAGAACACGAGGATCAAGCGATACAGATGAGACGGTATGCTTTTACGAAAGGATTGGGGTATTTATAGATGCTGAGAGGCGGTTGCGATAAAGCGAAGTCGGTGAACGCGTTTCTGGAAAAGTCGATTCAAGCGAGTGGTGTACATTATTCCACGCGCACTATGGTCAACAATTGTTGACAAATTCAACTTTGTTTTAGGGCACTATTTAGCTAAGGCTAAAGAGTCAAATAGGTACATGAACTAACTTAAAGTGTTCAATTAGCCCCTTATATAGGAGTTTTTACCCGGACGTTGCCAATTGAGGCGGTTCCCGGTGAAGTTTTTTGTTGCAATTTTTTGAGCATCTTCTTCATTAAGTCTAGTTTACCCATACCGAATTTCAGCTAAAAATTCAACCGGGAAGGCAGTCGAATGATTTTCCGAAATGTACTGCGGAGTTAAACAGCGCAGTACATTTCGGAAAATTATTTGACTGCCTTCCCGGTTGAATTTTTAGCTGAAATTCGGTATGGGTAAACTAGAATTAATGAAGAAGATGCTCAAAAAATTTCATCAAAAAATTCCACCGGGAACCGCCCCAATTGGCGACGGTCGGGCAGAACCTCCTATATAAGGGGCTAATTGAACACTTTAAGTTAGTTCATGTACCTATTTGACCCTTTAGCATTTAACTAATTATCTTACTAGTTTGATTAGCACGTGAGTATTTGAAGCAAAATTAAAATATACTCCAATGGTTAGTTATGTCATTTTCCTCTTCATTTATTATTAATAATGTTATATTTAATAATTTATTTGCTCAAGCTAGTAGCTCATTTTGACTAATTAGCTTTCTCAAGCAAAAGGTTAAGCAATGCTCCAATGGTAAGTTATTAGGTTTAAAATTGCAAGCAGATCCTCAAGAGGACCCATTGGAGATGCTCTCAGAGCATCTTTTTTTAATAGGAAGAAAATTTTATCATCAACAGATGAGAGCAATGTTAATCCACATCTACATAGGGGTGGGTCGGAGAAACCGAAAACCGAATCGAAAAAACCCGAATCGCAACCAAAACAATCGATTCGCAAGAAAATCGAAACCGAACTCAAAAAACCGAACCAAATCATAGTTGTTTGGTTTCGGTTTTGGCTTTCACATCTCAGAATCGAACCGAATAAACCGAACTTTTTAAAACTAGTTAATTTATTTATTAATCATTTAGTATAATATATTTTGTTAGTTCTTAATTCTTAACTCTAGAAAATTAATGTTTGATACTACATTTATTATGATTTGCAAGATGTTGCTATAATCCTAATATGTTGATATTTTAAATCGTAATTTACATTTTGCTTGTTGTTGCATGACAATGATATTTTGTTGATACATTATATGTTATGTATATATGTTTGTTATCATATAATTTTTATATTGAACAAATATGTATTAATATAAACTATATACTTTAAACAACATAACAGAAAACGTGAAGCATTAGAGTATAAATATCTTTGTCTAAAACGATAGTAGAATACGTTATTTACTAATAAAATTTCAACTTACGAATACACACTGTATATAATTCACAAATAAACTCATATATTTAATTAATTTAGAAAATGTTTAAATTGGTATACACGTACTCTCTAATTCATTGCTTGGAAGTGCATTTGTTTCTTTTTTTTTTAATTATGTATGTTTTTGTATTGTTTAATTATTAATACTAATTTGATATAGTTTATTTTTTTGTTTTTGTTTTTCAATTACTATTTTTCTAATGAACCAAAATATTTTGGTAAAACCCGAAAAAACCGAAATTGAACCGAAATAAACTGAACCGAACAAACCGTGGTTCCAAATTTTTGAACGTAAAACCGAACAGCATCGAACCGAACTTTTTACTTTGATTCGACATTTGGTTTTAGGTGAAAACCGAATCGTTTGAACCGAACTCACCCCTACATCCACATAATATATAAATCAAAAGAAAGGGTAAAGGGTCACATAGGCCCTCGAACTTACATAAAAAGGTCAAATAAGCCTTTATATAGGAGGCTCTGTCAGGCCGTCGCCATTTGGGGTGGTTCCCGGTGGAATTTTTTGATGAATTTTTTTTTATAATCTTATCCATTGGGTCTAGTTTACGAATACCAAATTTCAGCTAAAACTTCATTCGGGAAGGCATTCAAATGAATTCTTGAAAATAACTGCGCAGTTAAAAGTACAGTTATCTTCAAGAATTCATTTGAATGCCTTCCCGATTGAATTGTTAGCTGAAATTTGGTATGAGTAAACTAGACTTAATGAATAAGATGTTCAAAAAAATTCTTCAAAACACTCCACCGGTAACCGCCCCAAATGATGACGGCCGGACAGAGCCTTTTATATAAGGGCTTATTTGACCTTTTTATGTAAGTTCGAGGGTCTATTTGACCCCTTTCCCTTAAAAAATGAAGTTATCCACTACGTGTAATCTTTTGGAAGCCGTTTATCTCCACTACGTGTGAAATAAATAACCAAAATAGAAAAGTTGGTTCAATTTAGGTGAGTCAGCATGTTCAACATCCTTTCTGAAATTCAAAAGTGGGTTTAACAGCGTTGGTTAATTTCATGTCAGCTTAACTAGGTAGACAAAAGAAAGCATTGGAGGCCTAAAACGTTTCACATTTTCTTAACTCGAATATCTGGCAAATTTTCACCTTTTTAAAAGAGAGCGTTGGAGATGCTCTTATATTATGTGCTTATTTCAAGACAACTATAGAAAACATATTTCACGTTATATAAACTACTATAGGAAACATATTTCCCATTATATATTGAGTTAATCACTAACTCAGAAGCAATATGATACAACAATCTCCATGCGAGCAATTGTAAGTCAATCTTAATTTATCTAGTAACTTTGTTATCAACTACCTTCGTCCCACAAAACATCTAGTAACTTAGTATTTACCCTTTATCTGTTACATATGTAAGCTAATATCCTTATGCGAAAATTAGACTACGTAAATTGAGGACCTAAACAAATGAATTTCCAGAGAAGACATCAGCAAGCGTGGAATCTCACGACCGCCCCTTCCACATTTTTTGTCTCATTCGCAATCATAGTCCCTTGAATTTGATCTTCTTGTTTTGGGTTCTCTGAGAAGAGTTTGGCTTGGGTACACAAAATGTGTACACAAAATGTGTACACAAAATGTGTAAACATGTATGTCCTTCACAAAAATTTTGTATGTCATAGACAAGTCAAAATTAGTTATATGTGACAGAGAAAATTTATGTGAAGGACGGACATGTGTACACATTTTGTGTACCCCAAGCATTTTTCCTCTGAGAATCGCCTCCGATTTGGCTCCCAACTCGACTAGCAAATATCTCATCACTCAAGCAGTATAGTAGTACTCTATCAAAGCCATTTTAAATCCAGAGTCAAACACCACAGCAATAGCTAAAACTAAACAACATTCATCCTAATATTTTTCATATTTCTCTCTCATTGGAACAACCATATTTTGAATGAAATTGTGATCACTATTTTCCCATTCCCTTAACTTCACACGCAGATTGCATATATGAGGAAAAATATATTCGCAGTGGGAAAAGTACTACCACTAAAATGACATGTAGCTTCATAAAACTTTCTCAAGCAACTATGAATTACACTAGCAACATCCATTCATTTTGAGAAGGATTCAACTTGTAATTTCTATCCAATTCTGCTATACGATTAAAAGATTCCTTCAATGGTAAAGTTGTCTCAAGCATCAAGAATGTTGAGTTCCATCTATCTGACACATCTAGACCCACTCTTTTTTTATACTTTTCAACTTACACTGACTAATTGCAGTCTCAAACTTTTGATCGGCAAAAGGGGACCTTTTCAAGTACTTCAAGGTCTCTCGGATCTTACGAAGCAAACTCCCAACCAATGTTCTAAAACTCGATAGGCGCTAGTCGGGCGGCCAAGCACCGCCTAGCGCCTAGGCGGACTAGGCGCCGATTAGTTGCCGACTAGGCGGCCAACTCGGTTTCAACATAATACCAAAAAATATAAATATTCTTGGCAAAAATACTACCATAAACAAATAAAGTTTAAATTTTAAACATTTTTTTTATAATTAAGTTTACATTTCAAACATAATAAACATATTGCATACTACGTATTACCTAGTATGATAAACATATCTTTATATATATAACAATGGAACCGTGTGTCAAATAACTGTTCCCGCCAAGAACAATGTCTGACACGTCATTATATAAAACGTTTGTTCAATAACCGGTTAATATCTGTACACATGCACTACCAGTCGTGCTTAATTGAGAACCGTCACTGAATTATTCTTCATTGTAATTAACCCAGGTGGCAGGCAGGAGCTAACAATAATTGTAAATGGATCGAACTACTTTGTATTGTTTAAACTTTAACTGAATTTCTTGATTCCTAAAGAAAGAATTACTTTAAAATTGTCATTTTTGTAACAATAATTTGTAGTTATAAGTGAAGATCCGTATTATGGAGAATACTGGTAAGGCAAGTTTCTATATATACTTGGGATTAACATGCACGTAAAAAACCGATTGGAATAAAGGTTGGTCATTTTGTTGCAAAAATGATATGGCTGGGTATTTAAAAAATATGTTTATACCTCATTTGGGGTTTATTTAAACTTAAAATATGAAAAAGTAACAATTAAGGGGAATAAGAAAAATATGTTTATACTTCATTTGGTTTATTCTCGGCCCCTTAAATGATGAAAACCGTGAATAACCAATTTGATTGAGAATGTAATGTGTTTAGTTCAAAGAAGGGGGGATCAGACCGGAATAGCTATATGCATGTTGGAAAAATGGTTTTACAAATTAATATTATGGTCATTAATATTATTTGTAAAAATCATTTTGAAATGAATGAGAAATTATTCCCCGAAAGATAAGCGTGAAATTATACTTAACACGCATACACTGCCGCCGTCAGTCGGTCGGGTTCGGGTCTTTGACGAGTCAACAATCGGGCTTAAGATAGGAAGATTTAATTTTGCTACGTTTTCGGATAAAACCAAATTAAAGACACAACCATTCGTTTTAAAAGAAAGGTCATGAACTTTCTTTTAAAAGGTGTCTTTTGGGTTAAGAGACTCCTGGCCAGAGTTCTATAAATACCCGCCTTGTCTTCACTTTTGAGATATCTGAAAATTCAAAAAAAAAACAATTCCTCAAATTCTCTCTTCCTTCGTTGCATCTTTGAGTTCGCCGGAATCCCTTTGGGAGCGAAGAACCGTTCTATCCTGGGAGACGCTTGCTACGTGTGTCGGGCAAAAACGTCTTAAGGAGACAACGCTTTTGTTGGGCTCGGTTGATACAAGTATTTTCTTTTACTTCTATTTATCTAATTAATGCGTGCAGATTTACATGAATTTTAGTTAACAATCTTAAGACGTTTTCTTTTTTTTATTTTGTTTTGTTTTGCATGCATAAGGATACTACTGTCTTCTTCTCGTTTGGTTTCATAATTTTTTTTAATCTATCTGGTAGACCAGTGACTCTATGATGCATTTATAATTTGCATGTCAGTTTGTGAATTCCATTGAGTGTAATAATATTACATCTTTATTTTCTTCGCATAAATTGTTGTTTATAAATATACTCCGTATTTTATCCTTTCACTTTTGAAGGTCGCATGTCTGCATTTTTTTTGCTTTATGGCTTTACTGCACATATAATAAATAGGCCGTAGATAATAGAAATGCATGAATAGTTCATCTTTAATTTCTGAGTGGATATATTGTGTTGCATGTTTATTAACAACAATTTATTCGGTCCAATGTTCACACCTATGTGTTTTCTTTTCCAACGGTTATTGTGATCATTAGGAATGTACATGTCTCTTACTTCAATTCTTCGTACATGTCTATTAGTATTTGTAACTTAAAAGTGCATTTAGTAAGTAGTTTACTGATTGAATTTCGCTTGCAACTTTTCTGTCGCCATAACTATCACTTCAGTTTACCAAGTTGATCTAATCATTTTGATTTAGTAGCGATTGTTGTACAATTTCACAGTGTTCATATTTAAGTTCGTACTTTATATACTTTGTGTATATACTATACGTAGTAACTTTATTCTCAAATATTTTTTGACCATTGGGACCATCTGTTTTATGTAAACAGAATGGGAGAGGAATCAAACATCACTTTTCCAAAACTTTCACCGCTCACTACTGTTCCGGTCAGTTCTTCTCATGGGGAGAAACCTAACAAATTCAATGGTCATGATTTCAAACGTTGGCAACAGAAAATGTTGTTTTATTTAACAACGTTGAATTTGGCTAAGTGTCTCTCCGAAAGCCAACCTGTTTTAGAGGAAGGCGAGACTGATAAGGAGAAAGTAACCGCGGTGGATGCGTGGAAGTACTCAGATTTCTTGTGTACAAATTATCTCTTAAATGGACTCGATGACTCCTTATACTCCGTGTATGCCGATATAAAGACGGCAAAAGAATTGTGGGGATCACTTGAGAAAAAATACAAGACTGAGGATGCCGGAAAAAAGAAATTTATTGTCGGGCATTTCTTGGACTTTAAAATGGTTGATCACAAATCGGTTGTTTCTCAAGTTGAAGAGTTCCAACTTATCCTTCATGAAATTCACGCTGAGGGTATGTCCCTTAGTGAGTCCTTCCAAGTGGCGGTGATAATTGAAAAATTACCTCCCAAATGGAGAGACTTCAAGAATTACTTGAAGCATAAGCGTAAGGAAATGTCCCTAGAGGAGCTCATTGTTCGTTTAAGGATAGAGGAGGATAACCGCAAATCGGAGCACAAAGCCGATAGATCAAGTTCCATGGATGCTAAAGCAAACATGGTGGAAGCGGGATCCAAGAAGGGGAAGAAGAGAAAGCACAACGACGAAGGAACAAGTGGAGCCAAGCCTTCGTCAAAGAAATTTAAAGGAAAGTGCTATAATTGTGGCAAGCCCGGTCACCGTGCTAAGGACTGTCGTGCTCCTAAGAAAAAGAAGACCGGACAAGTCAATATTGTGGACGACCTCTCTGATGACATGGGTGAAATGAACCTATGTGCCGTGATATCTCAATGCAATTTAGTGGGAAACACTAAAGAATGGTGCATTGACACTGGAGCTACCCGACATATTTGTGCTAACAAGTGGATGTTCACCGATTATCAACCCGTTGATAACGAGGAACAACTATTTATGGGTAACTCTTCTACATCCAAAGCAGAAGGTCGCGGCAAAGTTGTCCTTAAAATGACCAGTGGAAAAACTCTAACGTTGAACGATGTGCTACATGTCCCTGACATACGCAAGAATCTGGTTTCGGGCTCCCTCTTTAGCAAAAATGGTTTCAAGCTTGTCTTTGTGGCTGATAAATTTGTACTTACAAAGAATGATGTGTTTGTAGGGAAGGGCTATCTCAATATGGTCTCTTCAAAATGAATGTACTTACCGTTGTACCCAAACTTGTTGATAATAATAAAGTGGGTTCTTCTTACTTGGTTGAGTCTTCTTCTATTTGGCACGCTAGACTAGGACATGTCAATTATGATACTTTGCGTAGATTAATGCATTTAGAATTGCTTCCTAAATGTCATATTGATCCTTATCACAAGTGTGAAATTTGTGTTGAAGCAAAAATGGCTAGAAAACCTTTTCACTCTATTACTAGAGAAACTGAACCACTAGATCTCATACACACAGATCTTTGTGATCTCAAGTATGAAGAAACTAGAGGGGGGAAAAGGTATTTCATTACCTTCATTGATGATAGCACAAGATATTGCTATCTGTATTTGCTACATAGCAAAGATGAAGCTGTTAATGCTTTTAAGCATTATAAAGCTGAAGTTGAAAATCAACTTGGGAGGAAGATTAAAGTGTTAAGGAGTGATAGGGGTGGTGAATATGAGTATCCCTTTGAGCCAATCTGCTCGGAAAGTGGAATAATTCATCAAACTACTGCTCCTTATACACCTCAATCTAATGGAATCGCCGAGAGGAAAAATAGAGCATTAAAGGACATGGTTAATGCCATGTTAGTTAGCTCTCGTGCTCCGAACAACTTGTGGGGGGATGCTGTCTTAGCCGCCAACTACATTCTAAATAGAATGCCCCACAAGAAAACACACAAGATTCCATATGAGTTATGGAAAGGGAAAAAACCAAGTTTTAATTACTTGAAAGTGTGGGGATGTCTAGCTAAAGTAGCTATTCCCAAACCTAAGAGGACAAAACTTGGACCAAAGACCATTGATTGTGTCTTTGTTGGTTATGCACAAAATAGTAGTGCATATCGTTTCCTTGCCCACAAATCCCATAACATGGATATATATATTGGCTGATACTTTTATAGAATCTAGAGATGCTACATTCTTTGAGAATGTATTCCCTTTCAAGGGAGATTGTGAACTTGTCTCCTCCGACATGGATGTTTTCATTCCAACCCATGTTGAAGAAACAAACTCACATAAGAGGCCGTTTGATTCTATAAAAGATAACAACGAAATAACGCAGGAAGGTGAAGTGGGACGCAGCAAAAGGGCTCGAAAATCGAAAGATTTTGGACCAGAATTTGTTGTGTACCTTCTAGACGATGAGCCTCAAACCTATAAAGAAGCCATGTCTTCACCGGACGCTGTACAATGGCAAGAGGCTATCAAAAGTGAAATTGATTCCATCATGTCTAACCACGTCTGGAAAGTGGTAGATTTGCCTCCTGGATCTAAACCTCTAGGATGCAAATGGATCTTCAAAAAGAAAAGGAGAACTGATGGAACAATTGAAAAGTACAAAGCTCGATTGGTTGCCAAAGGATACAACCAAAAAGGAGAATTTGACTACTTTGATGTCTACTCACCGGTCACAAGAATAACTTCAATTCGAACATTATTAGCAATAGCTGCATTGAAGGGTTTGGAAATCCATCAAATGGATGTAAAAACTGCATTCTTGAACGGTGACTTAGAGGAAGAGATTTACATGCAACAACCTGAAGGTTTTATTGTCCCCGGACAAGAAAGAAAGGTTTGTCGCTTAGTAAAATCTCTTTATGGGTTAAAACAAGCCCCCAAACAATGGCATGATAAATTTGACAGTGTAATGCTATCAAATGGATTTAAGATCAACGAGGCTGACAAGTGCGTGTACGTGAAAGGCAATCAAAATGACTACGTCATAGTGTGTCTATACGTAGATGATATGCTCATTTTTGGTAGTAACAGTAATTTGATAAAGGCTACCAAAAGTATGTTGGCCAGGAGATTTGAAATGAAGGATCTCGGTGTTGCTGATGTGATTCTAGGAATTAAAATCATCAGAACACCTGAAGGGTTGATATTATCTCAAACACACTACATTGAGAAAATGCTTGAGAGATTCAAGAAGTATGATATCAAACCCATGAGAACTCCTTTTGATTCCAGTGTTCACCTCAATAAAAACAGAGGAGAAAGTGTGTCACAAGATGACTATCCTCGGGTCATAGGATGTTTAACATATGTCATGAATGGAACACGACCCGATATAGCTCAAGCTGTGAATAAGCTAAGCCGGTTTTCTGTAAATCCCGGTAGAGAACACTGGAAAGCAATTATAAGGCTGCTTGGGTATTTGATGTACACCAAAGACTATGGTTTACATTTTCAAAAATATCCAGCCGTGCTAGAGGGATATACCGATGCAAATTGGATATCCGATTCCAAGGATACAAAATCAACAAGTGGATATGTGTTTACCCTTGGAAGTGGTGCTGTGTCGTGGAAATCTTCCAAACAAACATGTATTGCAAGATCTACCAAGGAAGCTGAATTCATTGCCTTAGATAAGGCTGGAGAAGAAGCTGAATGGTTGAGAGAGTTTTTGGAAGATCTTCCTTGTTGGGAAAAGCCTGTCCCTCCAATATCCATTCATTGTGATAGTCAAGCTGCAATTGGAAGGGCAAGGAATGCAATTTATAATGGTAAGTCTAGACACATCCGTCGTAGACATAATACCGTTAGAAAATTAATTAAAAATGGGATCATCTCTCTTGACTATGTTAAGTCGAAAGAAAATATTGCGGATCCGCTAACCAAACCTCTACCGAGAGAGTTGGTCGAAACGTCAAGGAGAGCGATGGGCCTACGGCCAATGATCCAATAAAAGTCCATGGGGAAACCCTACCTATTATTGAGAGTGCCTCATAATTAGGTTCAAAGGGAAAACACAACTGTGGACTGGCTCGGGCGGTACTAGCCAAGATATAGTACACTCATGCCATGAGCATTTAGGGTAAGTTACGCTTTTAATGATCTTTATATCTTGATACGTTCAAGTAAGGTATGGCATGATACCTTCCATAGAGATCACCTATGCTGGTGGAAGAAGGCCGCTTCTATGAGAGTCTATGGCACGAGATAAATTCTCCGGTGCACGATATACTCTTGAAAACACTAGCTGAACCAGGAGGTGTTCAAGGCCGAAACGAACACAAACGTGAGAACCAAAGATGCACTCGGGGCTCTGTGTGTTATTCATTGTCTAGGTTTACACTATGGCTGACGGTTCAAAGCAAAGTGCTACCGATTGTCCAGTAAATCCGATGGATATACACTAAGGTAGGTTCAAAGTTTCACGACTACCTAACCCTATGCAGAGTTCCCATCTTCCCATGTCAAATTCCAATATGTTTCCTGTCTTTAAGCCAATTTCCCATTCATGTGGGGGGATTGTTGGAAAAATGGTTTTACAAATTAATATTATGGTCATTAATATTATTTGTAAAAATCATTTTGAAATGAATGAGAAATTATTCCCCGAAAGATAAGCGTGAAATTATACTTAACACGCATACACTGCCGCCGTCAGTCGGTCGGGTTCGGGTCTTTGACGAGTCAACAATCGGGCTTAAGATAGGAAGATTTAATTTTGCTACGTTTTCGGATAAAACCAAATTAAAGACACAACCATTCGTTTTAAAAGAAAGGTCATGAACTTTCTTTTAAAAGGTGTCTTTTGGGTTAAGAGACTCCTGGCCAGAGTTCTATAAATACCCGCCTTGTCTTCACTTTTGAGATATCCGAAAATTCAAAAAAAACAATTCCTCAAATTCTCTCTTCCTTCGTTGCATCTTTGAGTTCGCCGGAATCCCTTTGGGAGCGAAGAACCGTTCTATCCTGGGAGACGCTTGCTACGTGTGTCGGGCAAAAACGTCTTAAGGAGACAACGCTTTTGTTGGGCTCGGTTGATACAAGTATTTTCTTTTACTTCTATTTATCTAATTAATGCATGCAGATTTACATGAATTTTAGTTAACAATGCATTGTAAAACTCAGGGCATTTGAAGCCGTTGCTTCAAAGCACTTTGGGGAAGCTTCGATCTGATCTAATTAATTAAGGGGAATGAGAAAGATAAGGAAAGAAAGGAAAAGCAGATTGATCATATTTTAGACAAGGACACAATGAATGAATATGGCCTACGTACTGGAAGCAAAAGAACTTATACGGATGATGATATTATAATAGTAATCCCAGCCCCTACTTATGAAATCTCCCTTTCACTTGTGTCAATAACTGAGCTATTCCTGTACGCGAATAGATGATTTCCTTAAATTTGTGTTTTGTATCACAAACCCTTTTATTTTTTATTTAAGTTTTTGTTTTGTATCGCAAACCCTGTTATTTTTATTTAAGTTTGTGTTTAGAATACTGTGTGTAATTAAAAGTGATTTGTTAATTAATTCAATGTGTTTTAGGTTATTTACGTTAACTTCTATGGACTTTTTTGGGTAAACTTCTATGGACTTAAAAACAGTTTTTTTTAAGTTAAAAAACAAGAATTCATACACATACATGCAACTCACTCTTACTTTTGTTTTATATTTCCTTGATTATTAAAGGAATATAGATATAGATGTCCAATTAGAGTTGTTTTATTATTATTATGTGTAATTCAATTTTGAATAGAACAAAAAAATACTATCGTATTATTTGGTGCCAAATTTGGAGTCATTTTTGGGTTCATTATCAAGGTTGAACTCGACTCCTTAATATATGTGAGTGCCTTTTACGTTTCAACGCAAATTCCCTCTAATGGTATCAAATGGAATGATGATCAACAAAAGTCAGCTCTCTCAAATGTTACCAAGCGAGAAGGATGAAAATATTGACAAGCAATACATGTGGCTTCTCAAACAATTTCACAATAAAAAAAATGTGGAAGTTTCTAAAAAAATGTACAATTTCCACTATGTTTGCTTTATGTACCCACTTAGTTTAAGCACTTACATAGTATAATTTTCTTTTAATTTTTTGAATGTACTTCAAACCTATTATAGTGATCTTACTACATCATACAAGTATTTTAATGTTCTTACAATAAATATGTCTTACAGTAATATTTCAATTATATGTATTTCACCATAATTAAAAATAAAAAAAAATTCTCCCGTGCATCGCACGGGTACAATACTAGTTGCATATTACCTGGCAGGGTTTCCACGTAGTATCTTTCAGCCACTCACTCAATCAACCTCCCAATAGATCTATCTACTTAAGCACTACTGAGTTCGGTATTCTCCCCAACTCAAAATACCTTCTCATAACTCCCTAGAGAATCTATCGATGCAGAGTTTTCCACAACCAAAGGAACACTGAAATATTCAACAACCATGGCTATTAGTATGACAAAAATTCTGCGTGCTACTAAGATAGAGATGACATTGCGTAGTTTAGTGAACAAATCTTTTTGGGTATATGAGTTACCCTGCACAGTTGATATGGAGATTATACTATAATACTTTGGAGATTTTTCTGACTTGTCATGTTAGTCACAAGTCACAACACTGTAACGGAAGCTAGTATAGACCATAGAGATAGATGAAGTACTCTATCTCAATATAAGTGTACGGAAGTACTCTAACTTGAGTGCTGTAGAGACCAAGGCAGTCAACAATTATAGGCTAAATAGTATAATGGTTTTGTGTTAACTCTCAAGCAACACTATGGCATTTGGATCATTTATAAACAAAATCAGGGGATGTAGAAATCATTTTTATGCCATTAATTTTAAACCCTTTTGTCAATTTTTAATAAATCATGGTGTTAATGTAATGAGATAAAAACAAAAAAGCTCTTCTTAGTACTGAGTTAACTAGTTTCATCACCCTGTCAACACATGACAGACAACATTACATGGGAATCAAAATATCAAATATCAACTCTTTCTGCCATTAAACATTGCTAAATGGTAACCATATAAAAAATTAAAAGGTTTGCCGGTGCTGAAACTTTAAGGAACAAAATGAAAAACTGGAACTATGAAATACTTCGTACACTACAAAATTCTTGCTGAATTTCATAGAAAAAACGAACAAGAATTCATGTGCAAGCCAAAAACAGATATCTTAGAAATTATTTGGTCTCTACAGGGTTTTCTTATTTAGTGCAAAAAAGAGATTAGTGGTACTTAGGCAGTCTCTTGGCCAGATCTCTGCACACTTTGTTCTGTATCAGAAAATCTCAAAATCCTAAAGCAAATTCGAAGAAGTGAAGCCTATTTTCAAAATCTCAAAACTCAAAATCCTAAAGCAACAAGGAAAGCAACTCTAACCAGCAGGCTCTTTTTTCTTTCTGAGGTAAAATTAAAAAATGAACCAAGGTTTCAAGCCTCAAGAATACAAGACTATTAATATATCGAGCAAGCATGGGACATGTTTTGAATACCATAATAAGAAAACGTCTTTTTCTTTGGGGGTACCAATGCTAATGATAGCAATACAAATTGATTGGCTAGGACTTCCAAGTGGAAATTCAAATTGCTAAAAAACAAACCAAAAAGACTGGTGAATAAGTGAATAACACAACTGAAAAACAAAGTAGTGAAAATAAATTACTAGTTAAAGTTTTCATATCTTCTTTGAGGAATTGTATCAAATAGACAAACACCATAGTTGCATTCCAAATTCCTATCAATATTAGGCAATAAATTACTCAATCTACATACAAATTGTCTCTTAAGCATGTGTCTCAAGAAAAATCGGGATATTCTCAAAATATCTTAATAACAAGTGAAGTAACTATAATGATACAATGAAAATATCCTTACCTGGACAGTGGAGAGTGTTGTTGGACACCGGAGAGTGCAGAGGCTATTCAATACTCAACAAAGAAGGGAATAAAAAATGGAAGAGAAGAGTACCATCACACGGACGCTATTGCATCGAAGAGAATGTTGTATTAGGTCTGGCAGTAAAGAAACGCAGCTATAAGAGTCGTCCTCATCAGGGGCGGTAAAAAAGTAAAAAAAAAAACGCAGCTATTTTTTAAAAGGACTGGGGCGACTAACATTGACCCTAGGCGCGCGATTTTCCGGCGATTACTCGGTCTCTGCGGCCGATTAGTCGGCAGAGCGAGTTTATGAGCGAAAAGAAGATAATCTCTACGGCAGGAAGCCGCCTAGCGAATATACGGCGCCTAGGCGGCCGACTTTTCCGAGTTTTAGAACCATGCTCCCAACTATAGCTAAACCATCTTGCACAATTAAATTGAGAATATGTGCACTACAACGAACATGAAAAGGTCACCTCCCAGATGCAATAAAGACTTACTCAAAATCCAAGATTTTAAAAAATAACCATTGAGTCATTCGATGTGGCGTTATCATTCGATGTGGAGTTTCTCAATCTATGACCTAACTAGTTTTTGGACTTTTGTATGACCGAAAATCCAAAAAAATAAGGTGGGCCATGGGTCGGCTGCAGACAGCGGGCCATGGGGGCGGATCTGCGGAGGTGGGAGAATATAGGCTAGGGTTGGAGAAAAGAGTGGGAGTTTATGGTTTTATAGATATGATCTAAAGTTTATTTGTCAACCTAAATTATTTATTTATTTATTACGAATTTTATTTAAATATTATGATTTTTAATATTATTTTGCTTAGATCATAGATTGAGAAAGTGGACTAGTTTTAGTTATACCTAGGGTAAACAACTTCTTGTCAATATTCCACTCTACCATGATATCAGGAATAAATCTAAACAAGGATTCACCATCATGAGGAAATGAAATAGATTTAAACGCAATAATCTTTCTCTCCAATTCCCACTGTTTTGTGATATAATGAGCGCTCAAACTAGCATATCCAATATTCTAATGATCTGATGTCCAAATATCAGTAGTTATACTTATCAAATTCATCCAAGTATGAGGAAATTTTTTCTATATCTTCTTTATGAACATCAATTACATCAACCCGAAAGTGTATTGCGAGAACCCAACTTGAAACTCAGTTGCAAATTGTTGATGAAATATCAAAATACTCATGTTCAGCCATGTTAAAAGGATAATTGTGCTTTATTACGGCTCTCGCAAAATCCCTCCTACTTCTCAGCTGATCGAATTTGAAATTTTCAACTTTAACTTTATTATCTAGAGCATTTTAGTCAACTGAATTAACTGTTGCCCTCCACCTTTAAGTTTTTTTAATTTGCAAGGCAATTAGCTATATGTTACTCAAAAGGCTTGTCCCGCTATTACTACCCCCAATTAGTTCTCTCTTACAATGTTTACACTTCGCCACATAGCCAATAGAAGTTTAATCCTAATCATATCATCTCATACCTTTGATGTCAGTTTTTTTTTCCTTTTACCTCATACATCTTCAGAGTCAATGGCACTTGCTTCATTATTATCAATTGGGCTATTTGCAGTTGTGTTGCTTGGTGTTGCCTCGTTGTTTTCTGAAGCCAAAGCATGTAGGTATTCTAAAACAAAAAGCAAATGACAAAGAATGCATAGTTCAATTTACTTCTGCACACTGGAATGACTGTCAAAAAAATTATTGTACCATCAAAAAGGAAATTCTTTCAATTGTTATGTGCATTACGAAATTTCAAAACAACTTACTCAATCAAAAACTTTTACTCCGTATATACTGTAAATCTGCAAAAGAAGTTTTACAAAAGGATGTGCAAAACATTGCATCCAAAAAAATATTTGCAAGATGGCAAGCAATTCTTAGTATTTTCTATTTTCATATTGAATTTATTAAAGGGGATCAAAACTCAATTCCAGATTTTCTGACAAGAGAGTTTCTCCAAAACAGGAACTGAGTGATGCCGAGAAAAATCAGAGGGAAAGAGGTCCAGCAGGACCACACGCAAAGCCCAAAAACAATTTCCTCAGCAAAACCCATCATTTCCTGTGCTCAGGCAGTCGAAGAAGATGATGACAATACCCAAACATATTCTCAAGTCCAGATCCAGGAATGGCTCAACAAATAGGATCCACGTTACCCGAACATCTAGTCTTTAGAAGTGCCAATTGCCGAAGAAAAGCTTTGCCTTCAAAAACTAGAGGAACTACAGAAGTTACAAAAGGAAATCGCATGTCTTTCAAAGGCAGTGTCATTTTCCCAAAACTCAGAAAAGGCAGAATCCTCAAAAACCCCTTCTCAAAAAGCAATTTCATTTGTACCAAAAGAATCATCAACGTGTATCACATTATCTCCAAAACTCTTGCAAGAAGAATTTTCACAGATCGCGTTGACAAAAACAGACTCTCAGATTAATACTTTCAAACCTAAATTTGAGTATTTTACCAAAACATATTTTCAAAATGTTTGGACAATTGAGGATCATTTCTTTGATAAAAACCCTCAATCGATCGTATAAAAAATATTTCCACAAGGCTGGCTTTTTAAACCATGGGATTTATCAAAACCACAACCATATTATAAAGCAATTTTGGAATTGACGGAATCTGTTACCTTCACTGATCACCCAAAAACAGGCCCTGCTCAATACTCAATGGAAAAAATACACAAAATCATCCCACCAGCCGATTGGGGAACTTCCCTTGATACACAAAAACAGTCTCCCTTAAACTTCAAAACTACCATCAACCACTGCAGAACCTTTGCATACTGGGACTACCAACTAGCCTGGTATAATGCATTTCTCATCCAAAACAAAAAATCTAGCCACACTTGGCTATTTTACTTTAATCTCCACATGGAACCTACAAAAATACGATATTGCTTTGCATCCCATAACTTTTAAATATGGATGTTCATGATAGCTTCCACCTTTACAAAGCCCATTATAAACCTAATGAAAGAGAGCGCAAATTTCACCTTGTGTGCTCTTCTCATCAAAACTTTTCCTTCCATGGGTCCTTGCCTGGAACTTTGAATTTCAGTATAAAGACTCCAACACCGTTCTCATTCGGCGTTTCAAAGTGAGGTGGTGGACTGCATTCTCAGTCCCAGATAACATCAAAACTGAAGAGTACGAACATGGCTCCAAGCAAAGGGATTGATAAAGCCCAGACCAGAGGCTATACAATTCTTAGCCGAAAAATCTTTTGCAAAAACAAAATTGGCATCGGCAAAAAGTGAAACTGAATACTTCAAGATAATGGCCCAACTTCTCGAAAGCAAGGCCAAATCAGCAACAGCTTCTTCGGAGACGTCATCACAAATCATGCCCCCCGCAGATGAAAATGATGATGACTGTTTCGGCTAAAAAAATGCCAAAAAAAGAAAAAGAAAAGGCAAAAGAAAAGAAAAGCAAAAAGAAAAATAAATTAGTTTTGGTCTCATACGCACACTCCAAAGCGTACTACAAAAAGATGAGCAAGTGGTATCAAGTGAGTGCAAGGACAACTACCCCATCAATTCCATTATTACAAAGAGTCCCACATTCCTATAAAAGGACTCCCCCAATGCAAAACACACACCTCTCCGAGACATACAACACAAAATATTCTCTTGTAGAATATATGCTTGAGTGCTCTCCCCTTTAATTTCTAAGCTTGTAATTTTCATTGTTCAAATATGTAAGTGGTTTTCCTTCATGTATTAATTTTATATACTTTTCCTCTTATGTACTTTTAATTATTGTACCATCTAAATAAAATGATGTTTTATTTTTAAATTATCTCGTTTTCGTATTAAGTATGCTCTGCACCTGCAACTCTGTCTGACCTTGTGCATAATAAATTAACTAATATTAATTTCAATTCTAAATTAATTTATACTCTGTATTAATTAATCTAATCTATATTTATTTTCGGGTACCTTTTGATCCTCGGGCGTCTTTGGTATCAGAGAATCCTATTGGGAGAAAAGATTTAATGAGACCTGTTTAAGACCTATAAAGATCTATAAAGATTTTTTATACTTGAAGTATATTATCTCATTAAGATTTACATATATATATATATATAGAGAGAGAGAGAGAGAGTATGGATCAAATAAAAAGTGCTTCCTAGGTGAAAAATAAGAACTAATCTTGTCCATTGATGTGAAAAAATGGATGGAAAAGATCAATTTTGAGGTAGGAAACGCGGTGGCATATTTGTAATTACGGAGAACTTTTATTGAAAATATTATAACAAATGTGCATCAGCATAGTCAAAAAGTGCACACGTAGAACACAAAAGTGCAATACGGTACAAAATAAAAAGTGCACAAGCTGGAAAATTTTTACAATCTTTTTTTACATGCATGAGTGCACATTTAATGAGTAACTATCCACTTTATAGTATAAACGTTTGCACATTTTTTGAAATCATCTCTTGTGTTTAAAGTTCATCACATTTTCAAGTGATGGAAGGCCAAGATTTGTTCTCACTTTTCATGGGAAGACTACTTTTTACTTGAACCAATCCCTATATATATATATATATATATATATATATATATATATATATATATATATATATATATAGGGAGCAGATCAGGTGAGAAGTGTTCTGAGGCTGAGAACTACTATACGAAGTAATTTAAAAAGTTGTAAAAGTTACACATTTGGCTTTATAAGTTATGTTTAACTTATTAATAGTTTTTTAGGACATATTTGTCTTGGTAAATAAATAAATATCTTTTTTATAAATATTTTTTTGTAAATATTTTTCAACTACTACTAGTGTTTTTCATTGTAATCTCATACTAACTCAATTTTTAACTATAAAATTATACTTTTTATTTAGGGTTGTTGGATTTATAAATTATGATTTCTGTTGTATACGTTACCTTATTGTCTTTATTAGTTAAACTTCGCAGTTCTCAGCCTAAGACACATTTCTCACGTGATCTTTTCCCTACATATATATATATATGTATAATTATGACTATATTGTTGCGGGTCGGGTCCAAAACGGGCTGGAACTTAAAAAATCATACCCGACCCATTTCTCTCTCATGTAATGGGTTCGGATCCAGATCCGGTAAACGATTCTAAATTTAGACCCACACCCTCAAATACGGTGTCAGATTCAGATCGGTTCCGGGTCTAGACCCGACCCATTGACAGGCCTACCCGTGACATTAACCTTCCAAATTTTGTGCTTGGGTTTTAATTGTAATTTGCATGCTTATATTTTTAGAGTAATATCAATGATCATACTCATTAAATTTGCAATAAATGCAGGATGGTCCAAATAAATTGCATCAAAAACAAAAAAAAAATAGCAACAATGCAAGTTGAAAACAAGTGCACTAAGAACATAAAAGTTGCACCAAAAACTAACTGTAACAAGATCAAAACTGGAGGAAAAACAAAAATGTGCATGAAGAACAAAAAGACTTAAACAATAAACATAAAACTGCTCAAAAATAATAACTGCAACAAGACCCAAAAAAATACAGCAAAGGAAAAAGTGGGCTAAGAAACAATCCTACCCCAAAAAACATAGCTCTAGATGGTAATGTACTGTAATCTAGACCAACTCTCCTCCATTCAACAAAGTTGGGGGTGCAATTTGACCATAGTAAGGTGAGTAGATTGTAATGTACATGTACCTGCCAGAGAATATTTGCAAATTCATGTATAACTTCACCTTTCCCTTTAAGCTATTTAATTAATTTGCATCTTTAATTTCATCCACTCAAGAGCAAACGTGTTGCAGTCCTCATATCTATGCATGACAACATTTCAATCAAAGCATAATATGAGGTCATACCTTAAAACTGTAAATAATATCTTAAAAAAGATGGTCTCCTTTAAATTCCTTTGATCTTATAGAATTTTTTGATCTGACCTTTAAAACAAAAATATTCAAACTCCTAAAATTCATGCATGGAGTGATGCACACATATAAAAAGGTATGCACTATATGATCCGCATTCATGAAAATGCTATATTGGACATCCTTTTCACCTATTTATTAAGTTTGAGAGTTACATCTATAGTCACCAAGTTTCACTTACCGTCCACCTCGATCTAGAACTCTAGAAGTAATTCATATTTGTACATTCCAAGTAGGAAATTGTTGTTAAGATGTTTTAGAGCCAAACATATAGTTTATGTTTTTAACATGGGAATGATGTCTTAGATCTTTACAGTATACAAATGGGGCAACTCTATTGAAGGAAAAAATTAAACAAGACAACAAGAGAGACATACATTGATAGTTTGTTTTGGTAAGTTTTAATATCTAGGAATGGAATACATATATCTTGATACATATTCTTAAAATGTCTTGATGGAAAATTTTGAAATGGCAGGCTTTAGTATCTGGATAGATATTTCAAAATGCTAAAAGAAATGTTAAAACAGAGCAGAAACCATCTAATAATTTAGAAATTTTGGTACCCGCCTAATGGATGAAAATGAGCCTTTTCACTCTATCTATCCAATCTGATGTCATTCTCCGTGTTTCCTCTATATTGAATAATCCATGAATTGTTCATGACAAATTTAGGCCTTTGTAGGAACCGGTCATTAAATTCCTCAATCATATGGTCTCTACTGTTATAATTAGAAGTATAAGCACAATGTTAATGGTTTGGAGCATGATGTATGTGGTATCATTTTTGAAGCTATTATAACAACTAAAAATTTGCATGTGGATTACAAAAACACTTTTGATGTTTCTACTAATGATGCAAATGCTGGAAGCCATTATAAAATTTAAAAGATTGATATCCATTAAAGAAGCTATCTGGAAGCAAAAAAATAAAATTAAGTGGCTCATTAGAGGAATAAAACGACAAGTTAAATTGTTTCTAATCCACATGAGATAAATATACCGTCCTCAAGGGGATATGTAATTTACCTTACAACTTTACTAACGTCTAACTCTCAAAGTTAGGGATCACTTAAGAGGTAAGTTTAACTTCCTTAAGAGGATAGGCAATTTTACCTTGTAGATTTAACTCACATGTCATTTTTAAAGATGAAGATCACTTGAGTATATTTTATTAAAGGGTCCTATAATTAATTTTTTTAATCACTCGAGTATATTTAAGTTAGGTAATTTACAGTTTGGTTATTAACTAACCTGCATTTTCTTACCAAAAAGTATAATGTTAGCCATTTCAAGGCTGAAATGGGATTTCTTACTATTTCTTAATGTTTAAATTTAACATGACTATTTTATTTGTTTTGTCTCAACTAACAATAATAAGTTAAAATTAGGTAAGGCCAATAAGTAATTTTCAGTTTTATTATTGACTAACCTGCATTTTCTTACTTAAAGTATAATGTTAGTCATTTCAAGGATGAGACGGGATTCCTTACCATTTCTTAATTTCTAAATTTGACAGACCGTATATGAGAATTTTTACAAACCATGTCCTAATGTGACAGTTAGGCACCAAATATTCCTCATATGTAATCCATGTGCACATTTCAGCACATGTAAGTAAACCAAAAGGAGAGGGAAAATGAAACAAAAACATCTTTCAACTATGAGTAAATGACAGTTAGTTACTGAGATGATTTCATATGAACATTTCACCAAACACCTAGCAATCAAAGTAAAATAAAGAAATACAAACTATGACAAAATAATACAAGCACAATGATGTGAAGAAATATAGAAGAAAGGGCGACAATACAGGATGGTAAATGAATATAAACACACAACAATTTAAAAAATGCGCATAAAAGAATCAACACAAAAATAGAATACATCAATGGAAAAATGGTATACAGTAGTAGTTTGACAGGGCGGCGGAGATAGCTAATTAAGAATATTAAAGCGCTTACAATGTTCATTAGGCAATGAATCACCGCAGCTGCCACGTGCCACCATTGAATCGCAAGTTATTTATAATGGAAAAAGAGGAAGGAATTGTACTTCTGGTGGCCTCTCTGCCATTCAAATCGCCCGCAAAAACTGATGTGTGTTTTCTCGCACTTAAAATAGATCGTAATATAGTGGTGTAAGTACGAGTATCGTCTCCACAGGGACGGACAAAAGGGAATCAAGAATTAATTAAATTCAGCGATTAAAAAGAAAATAAAATAAAAGCGTCGTGCGAGATTGGTTGGTTTGGAAAATAAAACTAATGCGAACAATTAAACTAGAGGGTTCTTTCTAATTAATGACGAAGGGAACAGGGATCGATTCCGGGGTAACCAGATTTCTGGCAGATCAGGACTAATTACATGAAATTAATTTAATTGAGCCTAGCTAATCATTACTAAGTTCTTACCGCTCTCGCGGCGTAGAGTACAATAATTTAGGGGACCAGACTCATCTCTCATGCGATAGGATCCTAAATTATTGCCAAGACGAGCGAGCTTACGGCCCCTTAATCGCTACTAATCTCTTAGCGAACGATTAAGTGTGTGTGAATGTGTCCTAGAACAAATTAGATCTCTCTTAATTTATTCTACATGCAAATGTAATTCTAGTCGCGATTCTAGGTTACAAAAGATATCAATTAAATTATTCAAACACAAATTAAACGGCATTCATGCAATTAAACCGAAAAGAATCTAGCCATACATCATGATTAACCCCTTCATCAATTCCAAATCCCTAATTAAAACTACTCACAATTCATAATTGAAGAATCAATAGAATTGGAATAAAAAGAATTAATTGTTATCAATTAAAAAGGTGGAACTTACAAAGAATCCCAAAAGATTGATGAACAAGGCTGAAAAGTCCTCTAAAATTTGTGCTAGGCACTCTCTCTAAGCTCCCCCCTGAAAACGGGGGTTTACAGGCTGTTTAAATAGAAAAATCGGATGAAATTTGAGCTGAATTAGGATTTTCGGAGCCAGACACGATGCCAAGCACGATCGTGCCTTCGATCGTGCCTCCGGAGCAAAAACGCGCATTTTGGGAAGGCACGATCGTGCCTCCCTCCAGGCACGATCGTGCCTGGAAGGCAGTAACTTCGCGGTGCTTTTCTCTTCAGGCACGATCGTGTCTGACTTTGAGGCCTACTTAACTTCCGAATTTGACAAAACTTCCTTCTTGAAAGTTGTAGATAATGAAGTCCTCTATCCACCCCAATTTGCCGAATGTGATTTGAATCATCCAATCAAGCGATATGATCAAAACGGTGGAAGGTGTCTTTCTGAAATCGCAGCAGAGATCATCTGACGTCATCGTCTGTTTTCACCTTCTTCCTCTCATATTCTCGCAAAGGTGTCTTCATATGATTTGTAGCCCTTGAAGTTATCTTTCATATGAAACTTGAATCGTGTCCATTGGTTGTTTCTACAAAGAGATATGCTTGAACGATTGACAGAAGGTCATCCTGATCGTCGTTTTCAAGCTTCATTCATCTTCTTTTGATCCCGAAGCCAATCCTAGAGCTCTTTTTCTCCTTCAAATCTTAATCGTGAATCTTCCGGTGACCTGCAAAGCTCTCAAATCACTCTCGAATGCTTCTCGACTCATCCCGATTTCTTCTCAAGTGCCGGTATCGGGCTCAAATTCCCTGATTTTGACTACAAACAACACAAAACTTGAACCAACGCCCGGTAAACATAACTTGAGCTAAAATTGAGACTTGTAACACCTTAAAGCTAGGGAAAACCATCAAAACCGATCCCAACACGCATCAAATACGTGTCAAAATACGGACTTATCAAGCGACAATGGGGGAGATTAATTTTTATGGTATTGCATTGGATAGTAAATGTATCCATGAAGACGAATCACATTAACCATTTACAAGCACACTACACGCGTTGATTATGATGAAGGGAAAGGGGAACACCGTTTGCTTAACTCTTTGTTATCACCAAACTGTGCGTACAAAATACAGTGACGAACCTAGAAACTCAGAGTCAGGGGTCCCTAAACTAATGTAACTCTCATTAGTATGAAACTACACAAAAATATTAATAAGCATAACACATCATCAAAACATTAAGATGATATAAATAAAAAAATTACATATAAAAGTCATTAAACAATTCTACAAATGTTCCCTCCTATGTTTCATTTGTTGGAAATATTGTATAATATATAGGTCCACCAACATGTACATAAAACCTGTCTTTTTTAATCCATGTTGAAAATCATATTCCCAAAAAATGATTACCACTAACTTCTCACTCATTCCTAAACAAATAACACGGTAAACAAAATGCAGCATCTTTGGCAATACAGTATTCCAACCATTTATGCTCATCAAACCAACTTGAAACAAATCTACGTTTTTTGCCGTCAATTACTTTAATAGAAAAATCATGATCCCGATAAAGAAACGGCCCTTTTTTACGGTAACTACGATGTACCTCGTCTTGAACATTGGATGAAATCAACATGTTGTTCATGTAGACTATTCGTCAAATTACTTTCAAATTACTTTCACTGTCAGCAAGTACTAGATCCAATTCTTTATTTACTAAAGGCAAATCATTTGAATTAATATCCCTTAAGAAATAATTACATAAATAT
The DNA here is from genome assembly GCA_945859915.1 of Cuscuta epithymum. Lineage (NCBI taxonomy): Eukaryota > Viridiplantae > Streptophyta > Magnoliopsida > Solanales > Convolvulaceae > Cuscuta > Cuscuta epithymum. Next base: position 2,365,338 of record CAMAPF010000954.1, on the reverse strand, counting down.
TACCACAATAAAGATGGTTTACGAAATATGACTAGTTACTAGAGTAGTAATGAAATCATAATAATTCATGTTCAAATTTTGAACTTAAGTTACCACAACACTACATTGTACCAATGAGTAGTCATATTTACGTAAATAAGTTTTATTTTAGTAATATTCTTGTAAAAAACTCATATCTTAACTACTCTTGGTACTCCAAATTTCTTTCAATAAGGATACACTACCAAAATATATTTTCATCCTTAATCATAAAATTTCAATAAAAAAACATTCATAATTACATAATTTTTTTATTTAATCTTAATATTCAAGGAAATCTTATATTTAATTCAAAAAAATGAACTAATAAGAAGTGGTTGAGGTATGAAGGGAGATAAGCTGATGGCAATAGGTTAAAAAATTGAAGGGAGGTATGAAGGGAGATACACTGTGGTTGGAAGGTTTTAAAAAATTGAACAAAGGACAAAATTTGAATGTTCTAAAATAAAACAAGTGAGGGGGGAGTCAATCCCTACACCAAGCGGATGAAGAGGCCTTAAGGGTGCGCATATTACCATCTCTCTGCTTCAACTATTCAATCTTTAAGTCGCATATGTTTTATATATATGTTATATATAGGTAAATTTTGTAAAATATATGTAATATATATTGGTATTTTTTTCGAAATTCACGGGGTCTCGGGACTCCACGGGACCCTTAGTAGGTCCGCTACTGACAAAATAGCATGCGGATACTGGGATGGCAGTAGCCGTCTTGTGTATGCGATCCCAAGCGTGTGTGAAGTTGCAGAAGACATACCCGGGTTTTAACGGCATAGCTGACCTCCGTCACCCTTACTATGCATGCCATAACCGCAACACGCTTGGACTAAATATGCGTTGAGTACAATTGGCCAATGCACCAAGAGACACAAACATATTTTTGATGACCATTATGCCCTAACAATATTCATGTTTATAGAAGAAAGGGATACACACATCAATGTAATTTATAAGTGGTAATCAATCCTTCAAATAAAAAAGCGTTTTACGTATTAATATGCTTTTATAGCCTTCGGTTTCATCAATAGAAAATAGTATTAATAATATATCAAATACTACGTAATATTTAATGTTATGTCAAAATTATAACGTTTCATAAGATTAAAATTGAACATGTTGATTCAATTGTAAAAAGTAATTTAAATAATCTTTTGATTCATTATAACAATTTCCCATAAAATAAGAAAAAACGTATTCATTTGAAATATCCCAAAATTTCCAACAATCACCAGCATATTCCAAATGAATAATTTTATGTATTTCAAAATGGTAATTCATTATTGGGTTCATATATGAGGTGAAGTTTTTCAATTTGGTGTTCGAAAACTATGAATTAACTACACCTACACGCTTAAATTTTTAAAAATCGAATATATTGGTGAAACGTGTAGTTTCTATGAACCACCAGATGAACCGGCTAGTACCACGGGGGTGGGGGGGGTGGGGGTGAATTGTGTGTGTGTAGAACTGTGGCAGTTTTTCGCCGAGTTCTAGTGGGGGACAAGGGAAGATTAGAAAATAAGAACACAAGGATTTAACGAGGAAAACTCCATTGACTCAAAAGGGATTAAAAAACCTCGACCTCCCTCAGGGGAATTTGAAACAACTTCACTAAACCCTACTAGTCTATCCTTGAGCCACCCCAACTCTATCCTCTCTAAGAAGAGTTTTGCAACTCTACCTTGCAGGTAGAGAGCCTCCCAACTTTACTACAAAGCTTCTCACAATACACACTACCCAACAAGAGGGAAGAAGCATGCACAAAGCTATCCCTCAAACCCATTTACAAAAATGATAAAGAACAAAAGCTAGAACTACTAGATGAACTGTTTCACGAGATTGGTCTTCTATGATCCTTCAATATATAGGTCACAAGAGTTGATCTGTAGGGATTGTCTTGCCATGTATGGTTGTGTCTTCTATGTTTGACACTTGCCTTGGAAGGAGATTCCATTATCTTTAAAAGCCTTTCCTTTTTATGTGTATATTTGAATCATTCTCATAAATGCAACGATGCTTTCTTAAAATAACAAGCTTGTCAATATATAGAGACCAGACCACATTCAAAAATATTCAATCAAGCATGTATTGGATAGGTAATCAAACATGGAAGGCAAATCAATCATATGAGGATAAATTAAATCATGCATTCGGTTGCGCCCTGGAACCAGTGACTATTGACTAGTTCTTTCCATACTTCCATCTGCAGTAGACCAGTAGCGCTAGTCAATCGTTTGGCACGTAGAACATAACAAAAAGAAGTCATCAACAAACCTTAGGTGCCAAACATGAATATAATCATAATATGAGCAATCATAATATAAGGCAGCAAAAAATAAGGAAAAGGCAGCAACAAATAAGGCACCTAATTCTTCCCCCTTTTGTCATCAAACAAAAGGAAACAAAAAAAAAAAAAAAACAACACCACAACAGTTTAAAGTAGCAGTTTAAAGTAGTAGCAATCACAAGCAATACAAAGTAGCAGTTTAAGGAAGTATCAACACCATACAGTTTAATTAGTCCTCATCATAAGAGGAAACAATTCTTATGCGCACCCCCCGCACCCGCATCATCAAGTATCCCCACGATCTCACCCTGGAATGACTTGAATTCAGAACGCAAAGAGTTGGTGGCCTTGGGGAGCGTACTCGTGAGACCGAGGCCTCTCGTACCTCAATTCACACACGGATTGGCTGAATGCTAGGCTCCCGCGACATGAGAGGTCAAAGGCGTTCGGGTGCTACGAGGCATCGACGTCGTGCCGCGACGGACCAAACTCCAATGGAACCGCACAACAGTACCCAGGTCAGGGAGGCAACTCCCACTGTTAACAATGTGGGTCACCATTTCCAATACGTTGAGGGAAACGACAGTCGTGTTATCCAAAGGCATTGCCAGAGCCGGCCATGGTGGGCAGGCACCTAGGCAATGGCCTAGGGCACCACTTCCATGGGGGATCATTTTTTTTAAACAACTATTATATTTATTAATATATTACTCCGTATTACTTTACTACTTCGTACAAGGCAAAAGAATTGAAAGAGCCATTCAACCCCCACTCACACGTAGCGGCCGCAGGAGAAAAAATTGAAAAGTCAAAGATAGAAAACAATTTAATACTCCTAGAGTGCCCAAACCACCCATGGCGCCCAATAGGAAATTAGGAGTATTACCCTAGAGTGCCCATCTGAATATCTGATTTTTAAAATTAAAAAATACGGAGCATACGGTCAAGCAAAAAAAGCAGCCGAGAGTATCCATATTTGAGATTTCAGTCTTGATAATTCGTTATATTTAAAACTTCAATTTCTTCAATTCTTCCGCAATCCACAATTCATAGAGATTAAAAACTGAAAGTGGTAAATGAGTTATTCTAATTTCTGAATGACCAAATCCAATTTATTAATTACTATTTCTAAATAAATTGTACTTGTGGTAACCTGATGAAACATATTTGTGTTACATTGTTTCTCTACTTTTCTTGAAGTTATTCATTTATTAAATTTAGTCTGAAATTTGTTTTTTTCACTTTTTAAATGGTATTTCAATAGCCCAAAAACACGTTATTTACTAACTTGTAATATACGAGTAACTAATCATGACTAAATTATTATTTTGTATTGTGTACTATGACGGGGAAACGGAAACAAAAGTTAGGGGCTTCAAAGAAAAAACTTGAGAAAAGAAAAGATGATGTAATGCAATCTTTTGAGGGGGCAATGGATAGGTATGTAAAAACAAAACTTTTTCAATCAACCTCAAACAAAAATCCCTACATAAATCATAAATGATAAAGATGAGAATGAAAATATGGTGTTCAATTTGAGAACGCAAAAAAAAAAAGATGAGGGTAGATGTGTTGTAAATGATGATGAGGTGAATGCTGATGTTCAGAATGATATTGTAGATGTGTAGCTAACTGGAAAATACCTATTTCTTAAAAGAAAGATTTTTTTAGTTGAGAGGGGCCTAATGAAAATAACTGGTCATGATATCATGTTGATAAAAAACGGAGTTTTACTGACAAACACTATACTCGGTGCTTGACAAATGGTGAAAAATACGACCGCCCATGATTAGTTTACCCAATGTGAAAAAACAAAGTCTTTTGTTTTTATTCTAATTATTTCATCTTTAATTTTGTTATTAATTTTAATTTCTATTTTATCTCATAAGTCATTCTCTGTCTGGGGCATCAAAACTCCTAGAGACGGCCCTGGGCATTGCGGCGCATGATTAGCCCGCGCGGAAGCTAAAACGACAATCATTAATCCCATTAAGCCTATTCCTACGGTGCAAGAAGTAATGATGGTCGGGTTGCAAAGGCAAATTGACGAGTTGACTCGCCTGGCAGACAGTGCGCCGGCGCAACCATGTATCGGTCTCACCTCTCCTCTCTCGCTGAGGATCATGGCCTTCGAGGCAGTTCATGGCCCAATTTGCTTCTAGCTCTATGCCCAAGAAACACTTCAGCTCCCTCATGAGCGTCAAGTAGGGCGTCGGGGAGTCCCTCTCCGCATTTGTAGTTCGATGGAGGAATGAAACTTTAAGGGTCGGGACCTAACGAAGTGCACATGGATTACCCTCTTTACCAATGCTTTGGTGATGGGGAACCTCTACCGAAGAGGGGTCTGAGGACCAACTATGTTGAGGTGCTGGCCTTCACGCATAAGTATGCCGCCATTGAGGAGGAGATTATCCTAAGGGATTGAGCGTCGACGGCAGGGGAGGAAATAAGAGATACCCTCAGTGGCTGGAAGAAGTTCGAGTGGGCCCTCTATGTGGCTTCCGTGTCCGCTCCGCCCCCCAAGAGGGACAAGCTAGATCGAGCCTATCACCTTTGGACCAGCGGATCTGCATAACTCTCTAAGACCGCATCGAGACAAGTTGGTCATCAACATGAATATCAAGAATGCCATTGTGAGATGGATCCTGATAGACACGGGCCAACGCAGTATCGTCAACGTCTTGTATTGGGATGTCTTTGAGAAGATGGGCCTGAGCAAGAGTGAGCTTCACAAGAGACTGCATTGATGCAGAAGGAACAATCTCCTTGCCAGTGGAGATCGGCGATGGCTCTCACTGCACGGCGGTCCCCATGACCTTCGTGGTCGTACGCCTGAAATGCGCCCATAACGCAATCCCCACTACGAAATGTTACTTATTTTTAACTAGAGAAATTAGGCTCTTTGATATCCACTATTTATATTTAATATAACAAAAAGCACATTTATATATAGTTTGCACATGGAAAGATAATTTATATGCATATAAAAATTGCTATATATATGTTGATAGTCACTATTTATATTTAATATTCCGTAAAACAAAACACACATTTATATAGAGTTTGCGCATGGAAATATAATTTATATGCATATAAAAATTGTTAGGAGTGACATAAAATTGATGGTTATGTATTTTATTTTTCTAATTACATAAATTAACAAAGTAGATACACCCACTTTTTCTTTAATTATAGAATTCGATCTACTATAGTACTATGTATGTAGGTAATTGGTATAGTATACCTATTATCATGACTATCCGTCATTGCTCTTTTCGACAGATCAGTCATAACTTTGATAGTGAACTCTCACACTTTTCTTTTATTCATATATATACTTCGTACTTGGCATACCTCTATATATGTGTGTTTTCATTAATTACTTTTAAAGTAACCCAAACTTAAATTACCATAGATGCATTGGAAGTTGAAACTTGAAAATAGTGCGCTTTTATTGTCATCACATGGCTTCCAGTCTAGCCTAAGGTGCAGCTGCACTATTGATTCCGATCCGGTGTGTCTCACATACCGTAGTCCACACCGTAACTATATAACTGTACTCACTTTTCATAGTTTGGCGCCGTGAAAGTTAACGGAGATATCCGCGGCGGCTGTTCTGAGATGGAAGGCATTCGGCATAAGACGGTGAAAGTTAACGGAATCAACATGCACGTAGCGGAGAAGGGGGAGGGCCCACGGGTGGTTCTCTTCTTGCACGGCTTCCCGGAGCTGTGGTACTCCTGGCGCCACCAGCTCCACCACTTCGCCGCCCTCGGGTACCGCGCCGTCGCGCCGGACCTCCGCGGCTACGGCGGCACGGACGCCCCCGCCGCCGCGTCTAGCTACACTTGCCTGCACGTCGTGGGTGACCTGGTTGCGCTGATCCACTCCCTCGGGGTGGATGGCAATAAGGTTTTCCTGGTGGCTCATGATTGGGGCGCCATTATTGGTTGGTATTTCTGCATGTTCCGGCCAGATATGGTGGAGGCGTTCGTCGGGATCTCTGTTCCGTTCCGGCCGCGGCACCCGGCGGTGAAGCCGGTTGAAGCCATGCGGGCCGTCTTTGGAGAAAATTACTACGTCTGCAGATTTCAGGTAAACGGTATAATTTTTTCCTTGCATCAAAATTATCACGTCCCTCATATTATTGACATATTATCATTAAAATAGTCGATGCAACTTTATTACTTTCCTCAAGACCTCAACCAATAACAACTCATAAAATACTGTAAAATTGAATAAAGATGGTGTTAGTCCCTCCGTTCCTGTGAGTATATGACACGAGTTTCTAGACAAGTAATTAATTACTCCGTAGGTAATTCGGGTAAAAAGGAGATGAAAGAAAGTTTTAAAAAAAGTAAACATATGAAATGGAAATAATTAAAGAGAGATTAGTTAGGATAGGAGAAATTGTGACGAAAGAGAAATATGAGTAAGGAGGTGTTTGGATTTGATTCTTAAAACCGTTTCTGCTCCTTCGCAGAAGTAGAAGTTGAAAGTGTAGAAATACTTCTGGTGCTATAATTTAATTCTAAAAGCAGTTTTTTTTAGAAGTTGAGGGAGACCATCTTTTCAAAACTGATTGTGATTCTTCTACTGCTTTAAAAAGAACCAAAAGCAGAATCAGTTCCAAATACCCCCTAAATGTGTAATTTAAAAATAATACTCCCTCCGTCCCTAAAAGGAGAAGTTCCATTTCGCTTAGGAAATATGGAAACTAATTTAATAATCCAACCTTTTAGCGGTTTTCTAACAATAATCCAACCTTTTGGTTATTTATGAATAATCCAACCTTTGCACCTCATCTTCATTCACTGGTCCCTGACCGGTTGATGACCTGCTATTCCAAGCTATTTTCTTATCTTTGCAAATCATTATACCATAAATCTCATCTTTCACAAAGATAATATTTTGCAAAGATAAGAAAATAACTTGGAATAGTAGATCATTAACCGACCAGGGACCAATGAATGAAGATGAGGTGCAAAGGTTGTATTATTCAGGAATAATCAAAAGGTGGGATTATTGAATGAAGACCGCTAAAAGGTTGGATTATTAGTTTCCACTTATCGAGGGTCAACTTAAATCACTCTTAAACTCTTACTTTTTATATCAAAATTTTATAAAAGTTGAATTATTTTTTGCATGCTTTGTAGCGAGTTTAATGTAGTTTCTGAATATATAAATTTTATTTACTAAAAATAATCCGAGTTTTCACAGGGATCATTTAACTTTATCGTCTGTCAACCTTCGTAATCCACAATTGGAACAACATTTAGGGAAGGAGGGAGTATTTTATTTGCTAAAATAAAATATGTACCTTTAAATGGGATACCAAATAAGAAATAAGACAACCTTTCAACAGGATAGAGAGAGTATCATACTCCCTTCACCCCAGAAACAACTTCCACCTTTCTTTTTTGAGTAGTCCCAAAATTAACTTTTCACTTCCTTATTTGGAAAATACATATCAAAACATTGCAAAGCAGTGACAAACAGTGCCAAAATAGTGTCAGAACAATAAAGTTTACCACCCAAAAAATTTATATCCTTAATATGTGTGAAATGCAAAAGAGAACTTGTTTCTGGGATGGAGGGAGTACTTGATCATATTTGAGTTATTAAAATTCATTTTTTTTTACTTTATTCATGACTAAATGAATAACTAATAACATAATATCACTTTTCTTAAAATTTGATAGTACTTGATAATATTTGAGTTATTAAAAATCATTTGTTTTACTTGATCATACTTTATCAATTCCATAACTATAACATAATACTCCCTCCGTTCTTTTTTATTAGTCCTTCTTTCCTTTTTGGGACGTTTTTTTTATTTGTCTCCTTTCCCTTGGAAAGTTTTTGAGAAAATACCCCCATTTTTATTACTTTTATCCCTCTTACTTTTTACAAACTACTTTCTCTTTCCTACTTTACCATCACTTTACTCTTCTTACTACACTCTCTTTCCTACTTTATCATCATTTTACTCTTTTTAATATACCATCTTTCCTACTTTATCATTTACCGTACACACTTTATACTTACCCTACTATTTTATTATTAAATCCCGTGCCAAACCCTAAGGGGACTAAAATTTGAACCACGTCCTTTTATCTCAATCTTTGGGGGGCGGGGTAGTTATTATTATACTCCACAGTAAATATCAGGACTAAATGTAAACATAATTCTACAAAATTACTTACAGGAGTAAACAAATAGTAATTCGCTCTTATTATTAAGGAAGTACATAATAAGAGTTTAAACAAGTTCAGCTCGATTTGACTTCAAACAATTTCACCCTCGAGCTGTAGTGATCGAAGAAATGATTGATGATTTTGCATTATTCACATATTTGACTTTGACTAAATTTTATGTATTACTCCGTATAAATTAATGGTCAATAAATATATATGAAAAATGGATCTTTAATTTGCAAATTGCAATAGAAAAATAACGAAGGAAGTATAAATTTACGTGTTTTGTGTGGCATGAGTAATATGTCGCGAATAGTCCTCCATATTAAATAGTGATATTTTGAAAAAACAAAAATGTAAAATGAATAAATGATTAACAATTATAGACGCAGGTAGCTTTTTTGGTTGTCGACTTTGAATGAAAACTGTGTGATTATGTAGACCACATTTTTTGTTAAACGAGAGCAGGAATGGAGAAAATATTTTGTGTTATTCTATCCTTGATCAACTGGACGATACGTCCATATATACATGAAGTACGCATGAGTATTTTACACGTACAAGGATGCCCATGCGTTGGTCAATCAGAAAAGAAAGGAAAGAAATTAAATGAGAGAAACATTCCTATCACTACAAGAAAACATGGCAATGGCGACGGAATTTTCTGTAGCAATACATCGAAATTCCGTAGCAAAACTTAATTTGCGACGGATTTGCGACAGAATTGTATCTGAAGCCCCCAGCTTTGTAGCGATTTGAGTCCCGACAGAATTATTCAGTCGCAAATACACACGACAGAATTAGCTATAGACACTACTAGAAAAAGGACTTTTAACTACGAAAAATATTGTCGTTATAGGCCCAAAAGTTGGTCGTTAAAGCTTTTAACGACCACAATTTTTTCGTCGTCAAGTGGTTGTTATAGCCTCCGTCGTTATTGGTTTTAACGACAAAGTTCGTCGTTAATAATTAACGACGACACAAGATCTCGTCGTTACTTATTAACGACAAGAAACTTACTCGTCGTTACGTAATAACGACAACATAATTCTTCATTGTTACTTAAAAACGACAAGACATTTAACCGTAGTTATTATGTAATATGTATACAATTGTTAACATCATTTCTTATCCAATAACGATAACGTTTTTATAACAACAATCACAACCCAAAGAAATACATTTAGTTAAAAAATTATAAAATATTGATGAATACTGTTTTATTATAATTCCATGCAATTATAAAGTACTTGTTCATTTTAGCCACAGATATACCAAACTTCTAATGTTCCAATCATTGTGAACAATCGACAAATATCTTTTACATACAACAATTATTGTAAGTTGACATAAAGTTATAATAATCTACACAATAAAATTACATTGTATCCTTAACTATATGAGAAATTGAATACAAAATCACAAATGTAGTAACTAGACTGCACTGCTGCAACTTGTCAACGACCGTCGACACTGCTGCAACTTCTCATCTTTGAAAACCTACAAAAAACGAACATAGAATTCAGATTTTCTAGTAAAATGATACTTCGTACTACATAAAGGCTTATTAGAGTAACAAACCAAAATACTTCTTAAACAAAATTATACTCCGTACGTAGTATTTCCCAATAGCAGTATGCATCACTTAGGCTAAGGTATTATTAAAGTGCCCATTTACTAGATAGGAACTAAGAATTGCAAGAAACTAAATTTACCATTTTATAATAAAATCCAATCATAAACAATGCTGACTGGGCTCACGTTAAAAGGACCTGACCTGGCAGCAATGGATTCGATATAATCTGACACCTATTCAATTCAACCTAAAGTCATAATTGATGTCATTGTATGAATTTCCATGCTACAATTTTGCATCAGAATTGATGAGGGTGTATTTGCTTTCAATCTTGTTCCTTCACTAGAAGCTTTGACATTGCTATGACTTCTTTGTGTAGCATTAGGCGAAATCCACGTATTTTCTGTAATATTCACAAGGAGGCTGGTAAATATAATTAGCTACAGAAGCCATCTGCAATTAGAACGAAACTGAATCACCATTTAATGTTTTAATCATAAGAATGCACAATATATTTTATGTAATGTGTGATATATTTAAATACATAAGTTAATCCCTAAGGAGTAAAATGCATGAAATTTTAAGCCCAAAAAATCTTGGAGAATAGCAGTAATTGATATCTGAAAAACAAAGGGAATTGAAGTATTGACAATGTGTAGTAGGTTCCTAGAGATATTGAAGGCATAATTCAAGCTAGGGAATTGAGATATTGACAATGCAATTCAATATTTTTCCAACCAGTAGAAAAAATATTGAAGGCATAATTCAAGCCCCTTATTTGAGTTAACCCAAATAACACATAGACATGGTACCTGGCCAAACTGTTCCAAACACAAAGAACTGGCCATGGACGATAGACTAAAATCAAACAACATTTTTATCATTTTATTGTAACGGCTTCAATGAACTGCTTTTAGCAAGTGGCAAATAATCTATTAAGAAATCTGTCTCCAAAGCTTTGCAGATTCCAGCAACACATCAAGGAAATAGTGCAGCGAGAATCAACTCCATAAGAAGGTGCAATTAGGCAACTACTCTTTCTCAACAGATAAATTAAATATGCAATAGTAGGTTACTAAGCTTGTCCAAAACATGACAAATATATCAAAAGTTAAACTATTAGTAAAGGATGTAGTGATAGATTAAATGTCCCATATCAATTTTCAGTACATAAATATTTCTTTAATTTTGTTGAATGATTGAAAAACTCAGAAGGGCTTGATTAAGACACTGATTTGCTATATGTATATATAACTTTCCATTATCATGGGTGTCTTACCATATGACATCCAAAGAATAGAATCTGATGTCCATCTTTGCTTTTCACTAAGACATGTGACTCCCATACCTAGTGAGACTACCATATCTAATTTTGCATGTAGATGGAGTAAATTGAACCTGCTAGTAGAATAAATTTGAATTTTTTTAATCACGTGTAATAATACTTCACTGATTGTATTTCAACCATGAATATAACATAGTTATATACTCCGTAACATATAACTATGTTAAACATATGCCCAGAATACTTTACTTCGAGCAAGTTTAGCATTTCAATAATTTCAGACCCCAGAAAACATAAAGATTAAGTATTAGTGATTCAGCCAAGGAAATAAAAGTGAGCAAATCAGCCAAGAAAATCAAAGAAGCAAATCGTCATCCAAGTAAATCAAAGAAGCAAATCAGTCTAGAAAATCAATGAAGCTAATCAACAAAAGAAAATCGACGGAGCAAATCATCCAATTAAATCAACCGAGCAAATCAATTATACTCCATACCATTGTGCAGCAACCCTATTGATTTCTGAAAACTGATTAAGAAAAAAACATTAGAATAATCAATATTGAAGATTAAAGTTACCTAGAGCAAGAAAGTCGAGCATTTGAACTAGTAGATGGATGGAGCCACATAAATATCACCATTCCTCAAAATAGAACATTAAACCTTAAACCTCTGAATTGTTGTACTGCCATTCATAAATATCAATTAAAATATCAGAAAAGGCGCATACCAGGTTAAAAATAGGTTCTAAAATCAATAGGGTTGCTGCGCAATGGTATGGAGTATAATTTTTTCAATCAAAATATCAGCAAAACAGAGCAACTCGAACATGATGACTGGAGATGTCAGGATGGAGAACGAATCCAGACTGTCACGATGAACTCACGGGCAATTTCTTTATCGGCGGGATTTCTGGAGTTTGGAAAGAGTCGAACGACCCACAATTTGATAACCCCTGGACAACCTCGACAACACTACCTCTTTTAAAAAACTAATTTGATTGGCAGGAGACTGCTTTTCAATTAAGGGATCTCAAGAAAAGCGCCGGAAAAGCCCGGCTTTCTCACGCAGCATTGCTTCTCAAAACCTAGGCGCAGTTCGACTGCTTGCCTGTGCTTTGTCGATTAATGGCGCTTTTAAACACTTTTACGAAGATTGGGCCTGTGTGAGTGGAGAAACGTACCTGTATACGGAGACTCAATTGGGGACTTTTGAGAAGAAACAATTCACCGAGATCGACGGCATATGCATACGAGAAACGACGGCAGCGAGGTCTAGCTTCAGAGAGACGACCGCGGCGCAGATTTGGCTTGAATACCAAATCGAAAATAGAAGGAAACAAATACTCCGGACGTCGGTTTTTCGAAGCAGCAAGTTTGATTTAGGGTTTGTTATCTTTTATCTAACCGACCTAAATAAACCGGGTTAAGGAATGAAAACAATTGGAGTTCGAAAATTTTGGCGGCATTCTCAAAAAGTATAATTAATCTAATTCAAATTGATTGATTTTTTTGTCAAATAAATTTTTAAAATAATACGTGGTACATAAGAAAACAATTATTTAGCAATAACAATGACTACATGCTAATTAATAACGACAACTTTTCATTATGGTCGCTAAAGATAAAATTTAATAACGACGAAGTCGTTAGTTATTGTTAATAGAAACTTTTAACGACAATTTTTTAGAGTCATCGTTATATGATGGTCGTTAAAAGCCCTTTTTCTTGTAGTGAGAAATAAGGGGTAGCCTCTTTGCAATGATAACATTCTGTTGCTATCCCGTCGCACATGTCCTGTCAACCATGGTTAAAACAAAGACGATGAATTACTTTTTCGTAGCTAAATCTGTCGTTATTATGCAGTTTTTACCATGGTTAGATGCTACAACGGAATTAATTTCTATCGCCATATCCATCGCAAATTTACTAGGAATTTCAATCATATTTTCGACAGTAAAACAAATGTTTATTATCATCGCAAATTATATTCATATACAAATAGAAATCTATAATTAAAATTCTAATATAATTACACTGAAACAAATAATGAAATACTCATATTCATCGCAACAAAGGTTGTCATTTAAATACAATAAAGTTTACTAAAATGTATCAACAAATCAATGCAACAAGTTCTACTTTACTAAACGTCATGCAAATATATAAAAACTAAACTATTTGTAGATGAATGAATATTATATTGGTTTTCATGAAATCCCTGCACTCCTCCCATTGTCCATATCATTGATTCGCTTCTCCAAAACACGAATATAAGCCACAGCATCCTTCACATCATTCTTCAACTCATGGATCTCATTCTTCATATTCTCGACATCAGCATTTTGTGACTGCTCACTAGTTGTATGTGCCTCCGAAGAATTGCCTGGAATAGGGACTGAACTGCCATACGAACCCAATCCATAAATGTTTCCTTGCTTGTCATGTCCTCCAACAGATTCATAGTATATTTCATTATCATTCACATTCTCTCCGGCTTGAGACAAAAACTCTCGTTGTAACTCAACTTCATCCTGCATAGTATATAAGTATGTATATAGTTCATAATTGCTATCATCAGTATATAACACAACATAGACGCACATGTAAAACATGGTATTGCTAATTGAATTCATTCAACCAAACTCATTCAAATAAAAAACTTACATGAACTTTTTGTGCCTTTTCACCAATAAACGTTTCCTCATCGTGATTAGTCGTATGTGTATAGGTGAATAATTCATAAAATGTCACCGTGCGTCCTCTTTTCCGCTTCTGCATATACAGTATCCATTTAATATAGTGTATATTACATTAAAAATATAACAATTAAAAATGACAGAGTTTCCCTGCATATGCCATATTTTCCTTGTTAAAATGCAGCAATAAACGACTCCAAATCATGTATCTTATACATACTTACTGCTACAAACCAGTTTAAGCAAGCCATCACCAATATGTTTATACTTTCTTACGGCTTAAACGTTAAAGCAAAGAACTATGGACAATGAAATATATATATATATATTTCAACATGCAACAATAAAGGCCCTCAAATCAAATATCTTTTACATGCTTACTGCTGAAAACCGATCTAAGTCATCATCGATATATTATACGAAGTACTTTTTTTACTAGCACTTTAAACAAGAAATATGAATAACCAAATAATAAATAACTACTCTACATCTTTTCTTTCATTTATATACCACTATATGGAGTGGTTTTTTTCTTTAGGTTACTATCAACAACAAATGTTCCTACTTACGTATAGCAACACAAATAAAACATCAACAATGATCTGCACCAGCCACAAGGAACTTACAAGTAGTTCAGCAACTTTTTTATGAGACATGGAACCAGTGGTATGTGTGGATGGAGCAGGTCTCTCTAGATCACCTCCACGCCTATTTTTCTTAGCCTGCAGTGACTTTTCCTGACTTTCTTCAGAATTCCAGAACTCATTCCACTTCTTCCATGTATCCAGTGGAATATAGTTAGGCTTCTCTTTGTCTTTCATCCGGGATAAGTAGTCTCCATACCTTCCTTTGGCTTTTACTTCCCATGCAATGTATACTAAAGAAGTAGTTCTTGGGTCCCACTCAAAATGTTTCTATAATTTAAGTATATATATTAAAGCAATAAAATCAAGTTAAATGTGAGAAAATAGAGTTCGAAATAAAACAATTGAATTTAAAAGATTTCCTTACTCAATCTATAAATAACAATAACAGTAATAAGTCACTAAACTCCTCCGATGAGCTTGAAATGAAATAACATTAATTTAAAAACTTACTTTGAACTCCTCCCAATAAAACATAACAGTTTCATCACTAAGGTATTTCCAGGCATAGCCAATAGGATCTACTCTTTCATGGAATAGCTTGGTAATCCTCCTTGAACACTTATCAGAAGGGACTAATCTATATCAAAGAAAGCGATGAAATTTTAGTAGAGAAAAAACATAGAGAAAAAAATCTGCAATCATAAGTTCAGTATAAGAATATCTTTAACTTACTGCCTATCTTGCACACCAATCCAAGTGCGTCCATTTGGACCTTTGCTGCCAAATGTAATATTTTGGGGTGCCACCGACTCATTTCGTACTTCTGATTCACTTGTATGTGTTGTGGGTGCACAAGTCGCTGCTTGAGGTGTTGGTGTGGATGTAGACGGTACTGCAGAAACCACAGGTTGTGTAGATGATGGTTCTGTTGTTTGAGGTGTTGTGTGCAGTTCATGGGATTGAGGTACATTGACAGCTTGAGATGTGGTTGCCATCAAAAGTCTAGCTCCTGTACGCCCTCCACGTGAATAGCGTTGTGTTTGAGCCCTGCCTCCCCTCATTGATAAGTTTAGTATCTTTTCTGCAAAATTGGCATTAGAAGCAAACGAACCCCAATCTATAATACTAGTAAAAGTTAAATATGCATGCATAGATATTGAACCTTAGAATTGTTTTGTCACATTGAATAGAGCAATCACATGTGTGATATTAATGTCCTCATAGCCTTGTATAAAAAACACTAGTATCATTAAAAATTAAAAACAGTAGAATAGCATAAAATTAAAACAAAATGTCTGAGAGTATTTCTCTTAATAGAATAAAAAACTATGCCCTAATATAAAACCCTTATAGTCCTAATTAAAATCTAATCACTATAATAATCCTCATCGTACTCATCTTCATCTTCATCTGAAGACGAATTTGAGTCAAACTCAGGCTCATTGTCCTCCTCGTCATCATCATCGTCGTCAACATCATCTCCTGAATTAAGAGATGATGTTTGATGTTTGTGTATTATAACTGTTCAAGTCTGGTTTGGTCTGGTCTGAGACAAAAAACGATCCAAATAAAAACATTCCTGATCCAGTCTGAATCGGTCTATTTTATATTATTGGTCTGGTCCATAATATTACAGCCATTAAATTCTGATTTGGTTTGATCTAATTTGCTTAAGATTGGTCTGGTCCACTCAGATTTGTAGAGAAGGGAGGGTGTTGCGTCATCATGTTTGTGGTGGGAATAGAAATTTCCGGCGCCGTGGTAACATCGGCTGCGACGGAACCCATGGTGGTGGAAACCACTGCTGCGGCCGTAGACATTGAGAAACGAGGGAGGCGGCCGAAAAAAAAAGGAGAGAAAAATAGGTCAGGCTCGTGATACCATGTGAAATAATGGGAAATGATTTTTTTTACCCTTAGGAGCCCAGGCAGGTATATTTATAATAAAATATAAGTTTCCAAAATACACAATCTTCCTAAAATATATCAGCTATTAGTTTCAATCTAATTAAATACATCCTTATAATTACAAATTAAAATATATTTTTATGAACTATGTTAAATGTTCTAGAAATAAAAAATTGATGAATCATACGTAAAATTAGAGATCGAAATTAAGTGAACTCCATTAATATGTAAATAGTACATTTAGAATGTCACTTTAAAACTAAATTAGTACGAAGCATAGTACAAAATATAGTTTTGAAGGCAAGTACAGAACATACATTAATTTAAATGTTATAAAATTGAGGGTACAATATTTCATAGTACTGTACCGTTGCAAGATGCAAAATACAATTTAGGCTGTATACTAATATCCCGAATAAGATTTGTGTTGCAATTTTTGTATGAAGAGATACACTTCAAAAGAAATTGCGATGGGATGTATATTTCACAATTTCTAAAGCAATAATAAACTAAAGTTATCTCACCACGGTTAAACAATCGACTCAAGTTAATTCTGACGACGACGGAAATTAATTATGTAGCGAATTTGGTCACAAAGTGTTACTACGGAATTAGTTTCAACGCTAACACAGTTGTTAAATTATTCCCCCCAAAACTTGGCGCCAAGTTTTTTCGCAATTTGGTGAGTTTTGCAACCCAAATGTATTCGGTCGTCAATTACGTAGTCAAATTGCTATGGAATATGTGTCGTAGCAAATTCCATCACAAAATAGCTACGGATTTTGTTTTGTCGTTACATTCAGTCGCAAATTTGGAATTTTCTTGTAGTGTATTCTAATCTAACCTCTAGGTACGTACAAAGAAAATGTTACAATAAATTATTTGTACAAATAATTAGTAATAATAGTAACGGCTAACACCCCCCCTCAAGATGGAGCATGTGGGTCGCAAATGCCCATCTTGCCAAGTAGATAGGAAAATTGATGTGCTCCAAGTGCTTTAGTAAGTAAGTCCGCCGGTTGGTCCGTAGTAGGTGTGTAAGAGGGCAGAATAGTACCGGCCTGAATGTGATCACGTATAAAATGGCAATCAAGCTCAATATGCTTTGTTCGCTCGTGATACACCGGATTGGAAGCGATATGTAGAGCAGCCTGATTATCGCAGAAGAGTCGAACCGCACCCGAGTGTGTGACTCCCAGTGAATGAAGCAAGTTCCGTAACCAAATTAGTTCACATGTTAGAGACGCCATGGACCTGTATTCAGCTTCCGCAGAGGACCGAGAGACTGTAGCTTGCTTCTTGGTCTTCCATGATACGGGAGAAAAACCAAGAGAAACAAAGTAACCTGTAACTGACCGACGAGTGACTGGACAACTTGCCCAATCAGCATCACAATAACCAGTAAGTGAAAGAGGGGAATCGGACCGTAACAAAATCCCTTGCCCGGGTCGCCCTTTAAGATATTTAAGGACACGGAGCACCGCTTCCCAATGAGCCATCCTGGGTTTTTGCATAAATTGTGAAAGGATATGAACAGAATAGCATATGTCAGGTCTGGTCAAAGTCAAATAGATAAGTTTTCCAACAAGCCTCCGGTAGCGCTCAGGTTCAGAAAAAAATGCACTAGAATCAGACTGCAATCGATGATGTTGCCCCATAGGAAAAGCAACCGGCTTGCACCCAGATAGCCCTGTCTCAGTCAAGATGTCAAGGACATATTTGCGTTGGCAAAGAAAAATCCCCGTGGGGTTCCTGGCTACCTCGATCCCGAGGAAATATTTCATGGTTCCCAAATCCTTAACAGGAAATGTGGAGGCAAGAAATGTTTTGAATTCTGCAATCATGGTTCGGTCATTGCCGGTGATTAATAAATCATCGACATATATGAGCACACATAAGATTTGACTACCTTTGCGTTTGGTGAACAAAGAATAGTCGGCATGAGATTGCGTAAAACCATAGTTACATAAGGAGGAAGTGAGCTTAGAAAACCAACATCTAGGCGCCTGCCGAAGTCCATAAAGAGAGCGAAGCAAGTGACAAACCTTACCGGGAGATGAAGAAGAATACCCCGGCGGCAGATGCATGTATACTTCTTCACGAAGATCTCCATGAAGGAAGGCATTATCTACATCCATCTGATGTAACTCCCAATGACATGAGGCTGCCACCGCCAAAACCGTGCGCACCGTAACCATCTTAGCAACAGGTGCAAATGTCTCTCCATAGTCAATGCCTTCCACCTGGCGGTTCCCGCAAACAACCAGTCGCGCTTTATATCGCTCCACTGTCCCATCACTTTTATACTTGATCTTGTACACCCACTTGCAAAAAATAGCTCTTTTCCCGGGTGGTAAATCCTGAATCTTTCATGTACCTGTACGTTCAAGAGCCTGAATCTCACGACTCATTGCCTCTCTCCAACGAGGATCGCGGACAGCTTCTCCAAAGGTACTGGGCTCCTTGTTCAATGTAATAGCTGCAAGAAAAGCTCGGTGCGCGACCGAAAAGTGATCATATTTTATATAATGAGATAGTGAATAAGGATTACCTGAATCTGCCGTAAGAGTTGATGTGCAAACGGGGGAAGAGTTTATTTTAACCGTGTTTAACTGAACATCATAATCTTGGTGCCACGTCGGAACCCTGCGCGGACGTGCACTTCGGCGAAGCTGATCATGATCAGGAGAGGGAATAGTACTGTCCATGCCGTTGTCAGACGTAGTCTCCATGTCGTGCCCAGCAGATGTCCGTGTCTCCATGCCTTCCTCATCCTCCATATTTGTGGAGTCAAAGACTCCTCTTCTGTCCGTCCGTGCATGTTCATGAGACATGTCAGACTCCTCACACGTGTGGAGTGTTGTTTTCTCATCAGTGGCACGTACATAGTGCTCCCATGTACGCATGTCATTCCCTGCATGATTGTCAGAATCCAAAGGAGGTTCCCTTGACTTAAAGGGAAATTCATGTTCAACAAATTTTACGTCACGTGAGACAAAGTGTCGCCGATTCTGTAAATCAAAAACCTTCCAGCCCTTTTGTGAGTAGGAATATCCCAAAAAACACACCTCACACCACGAGGTCCAAATTTATCTCCTCCATTGTTTGGCTCATGTGCGTAGCAAAGACAACCAAACACCCGCAATTGGCTATAAATTGGTATTTTGTTATACAACAATTCATAAGGACTTTTATTATCTATTACGGGGGAGGGCAAACGATTTATTAAATATCCCGCCGTCAACACACACTCACCCCAAAACTCAATGGGCAAGTTTGCATGAAACCGGAGAGTTCTAGCCATTTCCAAAATATGTCTATGTTTTCTTTCAACCCTACCATTCTGTTGAGGGGTGTATACACAACTGGTCTGAAAAATGATGCCGTTAGTCAAGAAATAGTCCTGTAGACTAACAAATTCCTTTCCATTATCACTTCTCACTACTTTCACATTTTTATTAAACTGTCGATTAGTCATGGCCAGGAATTGTTTAAGAATAATTTTGACTTCACCCTTGTCTCGCATCAAATGTACCCAAACAGCTCTAGAAAAATCATCCACCACAGTCAAAAAATATCGAGCACCACAAGTAGACTTAACACGATAAGGTCCCCAAATATCACAGTGTATTAACTCAAAAGGTTCAACGGCTCTACCACTACTAACAATAAAACTATCACGTGTTTGCTTGCCTCTCATACATGCATCACAAACTTTATTTTGAACAGAATTCAACAACACTTTATTTAAATAACCAAGTGACCGTAGTACTTTCAGTGACGGATGACCCAACCTTGAGTGCCACAAATCACCAGAGTCTGAACTTCCCACCGCATATGCCTGTGCTTGGTCCAGTCCCCGGAAAAAATAAACTCCCCCTCGTCGTTCACCCACTCCAATCGGCATCCTCGTAGGTAGGTCCTGTATCACACACAAATCATTAGTAAAAATTACATCACATTTTCGGTTATCAATTAATTTCGCCAAGGAAATTAAATTGCATTTTAGTCCAGGTACAAGTAGAACATTAATTAAATTTAAACTTGCACTAAGGACCACACTTCCAACGTGGGTAGCTTTGGTACGTTCGCCATTCGGCAGTACCACATCTACCGGTGCAATTCGCACCATCTCCGTCAAAACTTCATCATTCCCGGTCATGTGATACGACGCTCCCGAGTCGAGAAGCCACTCGTTGTCTAGATTCATACCTGAAAGTTTTTCCCCCGAGGAGGAGGAGGAATTCTTACAACTTTCCATTATTTTGAGAAAAGTCTGCCACTGTTCGTTTGAGAATCCTGGTGCATGCATGGTTGTTTCCTTCGTTCCTTGTGCAGGTGCAGCATCTCCCTGGACCTCGCCCATATGCATGGCATGAGCAATTCCTCGTCCATAACCTCTGCCTGAGCCTCCACGTCCAGTCCCTCCGCGATTGGGGCCTCCACGTCCTTTTCCTCCTCGCGCACGACCCGGATTCTCATGCCACCAGTCCGGGTAATTCCCGGTTCTCCTGAAACAGTTATCATAATCATGTCCAGGTTTCTGACAATATGAGCACTTCATTCGTTCCTCCTTCCCAGGAGTAATCCCGGTGCGTGCAGCAAACGCCATGGCATCATGGTTTTCTTCTCGCCCACGGGTCATGTTCCGCAGTCTTTCTTCCTGCACCATCATGTTGTATACCTTAGTCAAGGGCGGCAGATCATCCGCGCTAAGAACATTAGAACGTAAAGTTCCATAGGCCTCGGTATTAAGTCCCATCAAAAAATCATGTGTTTTCTCGGTTTCAATATGCTTGAGAAATAATTTTTTGATTCCGCAAGTACACCCATTACAAGTGCATTGTGGTATGTTTCTGAGTCCGTCGTAATCGTCCCAAAGCCCCTTGAGCTTCCCAAAATAGTCAGTAATCGTCTGCCCTTGTTGACGGCAACCCCGAATTAATTCCTTTAATTCATAAGTTCTCATCGCGTCCCTGACGGCAAAACGCGCCTCCAAGTCGTTCCATAGATCACAGACACTGTCCATATAGGCCAAGTTGGATCGGAGTGCCGGATCTGCCGAAGTCATAATCCAACCCACCGCCATGGAGTTGACAGTGTTCCAGTCTTCGAGGTCTCTTTCACTGTGCATGGGCTGTTTGATGGTTCCGTCTAGAAACCCCAATTTCCGCTTTGCGCGGAATGCATTCCTCATCGCCGTAGCCCATTCTCGATAATTGCTCTCACCCTTGAGAACAACGGCGCATATTTGTAGTCCAGGAAAATCCGAGCTCGACAGGTAGTATGGTGAGGACGGGTCGTTTATTTTCTGTCTCTCACCATGTTCACGATTTCCATCACCGGTGTTCCCTGTCTCGCCGGCCATCTTCGTCGCAGAATTGCGTGATCGGTCAGCCAAGGATCAACGCTCTGATACCATGTTAAACGAGAGCAGGAATGGAGAAAATATTTTGTGTTATTCTATCCTTGATCAACTGGACGATACGTCCATATATACATGAAGTACGCATGAGTATTTTACACGTACAAGGATGCCCATGCGTTGGTCAATCAGAAAAGAAAGGAAAGAAATTAAATGAGAGAAACATTCCTATTCTAATCTAACCTCTAGGTACGTACAAAGAAAATGTTACAATAAATTATTTGTACAAATAATTAGTAATAATAGTAACGGCTAACATTTTTGTTTCCATACAAGGATGATCGAGATCATGAGATGGTGAAAGGTCTTCAACAGATTTATTGAATGGTAGCTTATACTAGTATTGACTACTTGCAAGTTAAGAAAGAATGAGCACTATTTATAGTGTGAAAGTGAGTTGCGATATTACTCCGTATTGGTTTTGCCTATTCTCTCTTCCAATGGCCCATGAGCGCTATTTTATTCGTGAAAGACTGAGAGGTACGTTTATACTGATTTTGCCTATTTTATACGGCTCTCGTCTAAAACACGTTTTGATAGTCAATTTGATGTTTGCTTCTCGATTGAAACGTTTGACGTGCACATATGTTGGTTTCAAGTAAGCAAATGGTTCACCATGGTTAAAATGAAGCTCATTCGTGGAACTTACACAAGCGTTTTACAAAAAGTGTACAAAAAAGACGTACAAACTTAAATTAATTAAAAGAGTTGGTGAGATCTCGAAAGCATAACAAATCAATGGATCATGAAACTAATCATTATCATTCAAGAATCAACCCAAACTTTCATTATCATTGTCATTCAAGAATCAACCCAAACTTTTGAAAATTGTTCGAACAATTCGATAGGTTTTCAACTCTAATCTATACACCATCAAACACAAGAAATCGTACTTAATTGATTATTTCACGTGTCCTTGCTCTTAGGTTCCTACCGCAGTAGCACAGCTCTTGGAACAACCACCACCGATAATTTCCTAAATAAGAGTAAATAAAAGGCAACTTGTTAGTATATGAGTAAAGTTTAGAAACTCTCCGAATAGGAGTTATCATGTGTGATTGCACAAAAATATCACTAGTACTTGCTCATCTCCACATTGGCGTATCCAGGGAATATCATGAGTGGGGACGAACTCACGTACCCTAAATATTTTCCCAAGCATGTCATATGTAGTTGAACACCTTATGAACTATATTTTGAAATTAGTTATTTTTTTGAAACAAGGCGGCTTAAATTGATATCACAGCATTCAGCCAAGGAACAAGAAGACAAAAGGACCACTTCCAACCACCGACCCTCGAACCAAACTTAAAGCCAATCACCCTGGACAAAGCAATATAATTTGTTGATCCTGTAATGGGTCTAAATGAGTCTAACGTGGTTAGAGTGAACCCCCTCATCACCCCAACCTAATGCAAGAGTCTGGCTGAAATAAAAATAGCAGAAGACAACAACGACAATGTTCTTGCCTAAAAAACTCAAAAAGAGTAAAACAAAATTTAATAAAATAAACTGACAGAGCAACTGAATCCATGCTTCAAACATTATCCTCGGCGGTGGCTCAGGAGGGGGACGGATCATCAACCCTTCATCTTGAAACATTCCCTACAAGCCCACCACCACAATTTCCAATGGCATCTCCTTAATCCCTGCGATTATAGCACGAGTGAACCCGGAATCCATGCTTAATGGAGTCTCCCCAATCGAAACCAGTAGCACAAGCGAGGAGTCCATAACCCGAGCAAAAAGCACAATCCAAATTTGCTTCTTCCTGCTTACCCTCCAAAACGCCCGAGCCAATACCCTGCTACGTTCGAAACCTCCCAAACTCGTCGATCAACAACCTGCAGCGCAACAGTCCACCAAAGTCCGTGATTCCTTCTCAAAGCCCGCAAGTCCGAAATCGAAAACCTGCACAATGATAGAGAAACAAGGGATTCCAACGACTGGAATAAAGGAATCCGCCGAGGCAAGATCCGATTTGCCAAACAAACTGACGAAAAACTCAAAAGTTGCGCATTCCAACCCTAATTGCTAGGGAGACGACCGCGGCTTGGGGATTACTTTTGCATATAAAGTTCGATGAAATCTAAAAACATCATTGTGAAATTAGTTATAGATAACAAAATATTCATTCGAATAAAAACATGTAATCGTGTTTGAAACATTTGAATAAGAAACGAATAATGTATGTATGTAAAATTCATGTAAATTATGCACGCGCAATTATATCAGTTTATATTAAGTTCAAAAATATAAGTAGCAATTACTAGACTGTATAAATTACGTGCAAATAAAAATTTAACTGTATAAATTACGTGCGAATAAAAAATTAAAATGAACTAGTTTAAATCATGCAAACCAAAAAAAATTGATAGGAATTATGTACCTCTACTTTAAATTTGGTTTAAGCTTAAAAAATGGAGAACTTTAAAGAAAGTGGATAAAAAATAAATATATGTAAAGGGAAGTTAGGAAGGATTTCGAACCCTTGATCTGTGGGACGAAGAGTACGCATGTAGCTACCGCTTCCGTTGGGCCATAGTCATTTTAGAAATCAACATAAATAGGAGTAAAAACGTTTTGAAATTTTAAAATAAGACTTTCACATTTGTATTCCCTAAATAGGAGTAATTCTGCCAAGTTTGGAAAAAATGCCAGGTTTAAAGCCTAGTAATGCCAAACTTGGCAGAAATTTACTCCTATTCAGAGAGTAAAAAACATGATAGTCTTATTTTCGAATTTCAAAACATTTTTACTTCTATTTAGGGAATTCTTTCTAGTCATTTTTAGTAGAAACAAAACATGATTTTTTTCAAAAATAGGACCAATTAGTTTAAACATTCTTAAATAGGATTTTTTTATGTGTGATTGGACCAAAATACCCCCACTGCTGCCTGCTGCTTGCTGCCGACCACCTGCAGCCGCTGCCGGACCGCTGGTTTCCGCCGGCCGTCGCTGGAAAACTTCCAGAAATTTTTTGTGGCTGTCGGCCAACGTTTCTGCTGTCGGCCACCATCGGATCAGTTCACCGCCGCCGAGCTGCCGCCACCACCGGACTGTCCCCCGCTACCAACGGACTGCCTAGCTTGATTGTGAAAGAGAACGGGGGGGGGCAATTAATTGGGTTAATTAATATAATATAATTGCCAAAGTTCGCCGCTGCGGCCGGAATCCGTCGTCGACCGCTGTCAGAGTGTTGCAGCCACCACGGACTGCCTTGGTTGTGCAAGGAAACTAGGTGGGCAATTATTTAGATCAATTAATTAATGAGAAAGTACCCGAAATAAGACTAAAACAGTTTGAAAATTCCAAAATAGGACTGTCATGTTTTTATTCGCAAAATAGGAGTAATTACTGTCAAGTTTGGAAAATACTGCCATGTTTGAAATCTGATACTGCCAAAACATGGCAGTAATTAGTTCTATTTTGGGAATAAAAATATGACAGTCCTATTTTGGAATTTTCAAACCTTTTTAGTTCTATTTTGGGTAATATTCTCTTAATTAATTAAATAGATAAGAGTAAAAAAGGTAAGGTTAGTCCTATTTAAGAAAAAACATGCATGTGGTCCTATTTTGGGAAAAAGAATGAATTTTGGTTCTATATTGGACAATTTTCTTTTTTTAGTATTCTTTTCATAATTAATGTATATAACATTCTTATAAATTAAATACAGATATATAGGATTTGGGTGGGGTTGAGTGAGAGCAGCTACCTCAACTGGTCTGGTAAATGTATGGTCTATATATGTGTGTTTTATAACTAAGGAGAGGGTTACACGTTCGAAACTCACTCAACCAAAGATGTTTGTGTTTAATAGAACATGTATTATATACGAGGTATATTTGAGGAAATGTACTTGATACTCTGTAGGGGTAGGGGGTGCATCATGTACAAACAATGCTTATTGTGCAAATATTTGTACGGTGTCTTTTTGCGTTATTTGTATTGCATATAACGTTCAATGTGTTGCATATTATTCTGCAATGAAATAAGTAGTTGCATACTAACATTCAAATATTGCATCTGAAAAAATTTGTTTTATAACCAAAATGTCGCCGTGCATCTATTGCCTTTTAGATCAACTCATCGGAGTGCCAGAATGAATTTCTAGTTTGAGAATTAGGACATGTTTGCATTTGATCCTTTATGGTACTCCCTATATGTTATTTACAGTATAATGGACTGAAAAATTACACACACTAAACTTACTTGTACTAATCATGTTCATTCCAAAATTAAAACCACCTTGAAAACAACCTAAATTGTTTGAAATTGTTTTTTTATGCATGCATTAATATGGAAACCTTCATACTCGATCTTTGCTTGGATGCTCCATATACAGGAGCCAGGAAGGATAGAATCTGAAATAGCAAAATATGGAAGTGAAAAAGTGCTGAGGAAAATATTCACTGACCGGAGAACAGGCCCTCCCTGCATACCAGAAGAAAATCCATTTCAAATTGATGAGGCCACGCAACCTGAATTGCCCTCTTGGTTTTCTGAAGAGGACCTCAACTACTACGCTACCACATTTGATGCCAAGGGATTTTCTGGGGGATTGAACTATTATCGCGCTATGGATTTGTAAGTTTCCCCGCTACATTCCGTGTGAAATCGAAAACCGAAAAACTGAATCGACAAAATTAAGGAACATAAAGTTACATTTGCTCGAAATTAAAGAATGAAATGAATTTATGTTGATCAAGGAACACGAAATTAAAATGTTTTTTGGGATAGAGGGAATGGTAATTATAAATTATTAATCTAGCTAATTAGAGCATCTTGTGAATAATTGGACTTGTTTAGGAACTGGGAGCTAACAGCAGCATGGACAGGGGCACAAGTGAAAGTCCCAGTGAAGTTCATAGTTGGGGATGTTGATTTGGTGTATACCACCCCAGGGGTTAAGGAATACGTGCACGGGGAGGGTTTCAGGAAAGATGTGCCCTTGCTGGAAGAGGTTGTTGTGATACAAGGGGCAGGCCATTTCATCAACCAGGAGAGACCCCATGAAGTCAACCATCATATCCATGACTTCTTCAAAAACTTCTGATCAAATGAAAGATTAAATTAATTCGCGCCTTCTTATTTGCTAATTAATACTGTATTCACTACCTATACTATGCATGTGTGGTTCGTTTTCTACTTATTATCATGTCGTGGCTAACTCCTGATTAAATTCCTAGTTTGAACTTACGATTGTTCATTCACTTTCCAAATATGTCTAGTGACATCTAAAACTATTGGGTCATTACTTCATGAATCAATTGGACTTACGAGATACCATGATGTGATGTTATTGTCATTGAGGTTGATTTAAACGCTACCGGACTATTATTGAATTATCCATCTTATTGCGCCCCTTTTAAATTTATTGGGCCAACGACAAATTCTATTGGATTGCTCGTCAATGCTAGCCATCTTCTCGATCAAGAGGGAAATATTAATATGGACCTGTTTAGATAAAATTTAGTGATTTTATTAATTTGGGTTATTTAATACATCCAATTAATTTAATTATAAATTATGTCTTTGAAAGAATGAACTGGTCTTATTAATTTCTTTATTTTGAACCCAATATAAAATAGTGGCCGAAAATATAAGAGGTTAGATCCAACTTATGAAGAGGACAACGAATCTAGTTAAGAAATGTGCTTATATGCATTGAAAATAGCCATGAACTTTGTTAAAAAAATGTTTAGATATCTCACAAGTGCTGTTTTTTCTAGCCATTAAAATGCAAGCAAATAGAACTTAAAAGCCCATTTTAATTGAGGCCCAAGAGATATGGACGAATTTTGAGGTCCCTAATGCATATTCCATCCCCTCCAAACCTATAAATAGGGGGTCTTAGTTGAGAGAAATGGAGGGGAGAACTTCTAGACAAAGAAACGCTGCAGAAAAACTTTAAAGAATTCCCGAGAGGCTCTGAATGATTCTGAAGAAGAGAAAGATATCAATTCACGAATTTTATGAAGAATATATGAATAATCCTTTGTAGTTTGTAATTTCGTTGATTCTTGATAAAATAAGCCCAAAAGTTGCGGAACGCTCGAAGATCTGAAAATCGAAGCTTGAAGATTCGAATATTTGTAGAACACGGCTTTGAAGATTAGAAAATATGAAGAACGAATCTTTGAAGATTTGAAGGTATTCATATGAAGATTGAATCGAGATTAAATTGAAAATCTAGCCATATATCCCGAGAAACCCTTTAACAGAAGATCAAGCCACAAAACGGCTCTTTTGTTGAAGATCAAGCCACAAAATGATCCTTTTGTTGAAGATCAAGCTACTTGAAAACTGAAGGCCCTTCAAGCTGAATTCTGCATTCAAGAAGATTTGAAGAACAAAGATTCGAAGATCTGAAGAACGTTCGATTATTTAAAAGATTAAAGATTAAAGATTTAATTTTGAATTAAATTCTTTAATTATATTTATTTCAAATTGCAAGTGAAGAATCAAATGATTCATATTTAGAGATTGAAACCGATATTCTCATATATTATTATTTGCGACCAATTTTGAGTAAATACTTAAAATTTGTTTCACAATGTCATTTTCAAAAGTGTGATACATGAAATTTATAATTAATGTTGTACTTTTGTTGAAGTAATTTAGTACTTTTTGTGAATAATGGGAACATGTTACCCTAATGAGGGTTCTGACAGATATATTTATAATAAAGAGCAGTTGTCAAAATACATAAAGAATCCTACTACCTACGTCCCGGTGGACTTTGCCAAGTGCAAAGTAGGTGAAGAATAAGAATAGTAAAAACTGTGTGGTTGAGATTTGTGCAGAGGAGAGAGAAATGTGCAGAACCACAAATTAGTTACTTTAATAGGAAAGTGGCAAAGTTTTTTTGGACAACAAAAAAGGGAAAGTTGGCAAAGTCCAATAGGATGATTGGAGTATTTTATATTAACTATTATACCACCTCAAACTGTGTGGAAGATACAACGCGCATATTGTCCTTCAAAAAATGAATTTGCTAATCAGAAAAACTTTTTGTAAAAATATCAGTTAACTGAAGATGAGTAGGAATATGTTTAACTACTAAATTATCATGAACAACGTAACTCTCTCGGGAACAAAGTGGTAATCAATATTGATGTGCTTGCTCCTAGCATGCTGAACAGGGTTGACAATCAAATATGGTGCTTAAATATTATCACAAAAAAAGTTGGACTGACACAGGAACTGGGAACCCGAGCTCGAACAGAATCGAACAAATATGTATGGTGTCCCGAATAGTGTAGGCAATGGCACAATATATTATGCCTTAGTAGAAGAGTTGGACATAGGAGGATGCTTTTTGGACTTCGAAGAGACAAGTTTAGGACCCAAGAAAACAGCAAATCCAGTGGTAGAGCAAGAACTCTATGGAGCCATAATCCATAATCAAGAATACCCTATAAATATCTGAAAATGCTCTTGACTGCAAGCATATGAGTGGTATGAGGAGCATGCATAAATTGAGACACTAAATGAACAGCATAAGTAATATCAGGTCGTGTGAAAGTTAAATATTATAATGCACCTACCATACTGCGATATTTATTAGCATTTGCTAAGAGTTCGCCATTAATGAGGGAGAGAGTAGTGCGGTTGGCAAGGGGAGAGCGTACAGGTTTGAGAGTGTGTAAGTGAAAACGATGAAATGCACAAATCAGACACATATTTTGTTTATGAGAGAAAGAGACCTGTAGGAGTGCGAGCAGCATGATCTTTCATGGCAAATTGAGAAACAATGATGCGCATGAAAAAAGCAACAAGAGAGGAGGAGTTACCATTAATTTTAATATCATCTACATATAATAATAAATAGAGAGCAGACGAACCCTGACGATAAATGAACATAGAGTTATCAGACTTGCTATAAGAAAAATTGTGAGAGGGGAAAAAACTAATAAACCTATGAAACCAAACCCGCGGCGACTACTTAAGACCATTAATAGCCTTACGTAAGCGACACACATGAGTAGGGAATTGAAGATGAACAAAACCCTGTGGTTGACACATGTAAACTTCCTCAGTGAGGTGGCCATGAAGGGAAACATTTTTTTACATCTAACTAATCGACGTATGGCCTTATAAAAAAGCAGCAAGTGTAAGAACAATACAAACATCGGTGGCTTGACAACAAGGCTAAAAGTCTCGGAAAAATCTATACCAGCCTGCTTGAGAACAATACGAACAGTGTGGGCTTAAAACATTTTTGAAGTTAACCTGAACCATGGCTTTCTGTGTTTTGTTTCTATCTTGAGATCATTGTTTTTTATATTAAACAAAACTAAATAATATATATCAGCCTGCTGATTAAACCCTTAAGCAACTGAATGCGCTTTATGACGCTCAATAGAACCATCAGCGTGAAATTTAGTTTTACAAACCCACTTAGACCCAACCACATTTTTAGAGTTGTCAAACCGGACGAAATCCCAAGTATTATTATTAGTGTTAAGAGCATTAAGTTCATCTATCATTGCCTCTCTCCATTTTAATTGTTTATGTGCCTCAGAATAACAAGTGGGATCAGCTTGAGTAACAACTTTTTGTAAATTAAACAGTTTGATTTAAAAATGGCAGATTTGGCCGTAGTTTGCATCGGATGAATATTGATTACAGGGCAAAGAAATAACCGAGGTTGGGGAAGTGGTGGTCCACGGTGGTTGTAACTGGCTGGGAGAAAGTTGGGGCTGCTTAAGTTGGGCCGAGAGGGCTATGTGGGTGGTCTACGGTGGCTGCAGCTGGCTAGGAGGTGGTTGGGGCCGCAGGAGGTCAGCCAAGTGGGCTATGTGTAGAGTTGTGCATGGGTTGGGTTCGGGCGGGTCGGGTCTGTGTACCCTCAACCCGTTCGGGTTATTTAATAAAAACACTAAGAAGGCGTTTACTTCGCCGCTAGAGTCACAGTTGGGTTAGTAAGACATGTGAAGTAAACACGCAATCTGCTTAAAAAGCTGCTTACTAATCGAAAGAGGTGCTTAAAATGTCGCTTACTAACCATACCACCACCCCATGTATTAATTAAGCGGCATTTTCAGCCTTTTTAGTTTCCGAATTTACCCTTACCCTTACCATTTGCCCCTACCCTATATTACCCCTCTACTCGCTACTCCCTCTACCCATGCATAAATGGTACCTTAACTATTGGTAATGTTGCATTTTGGTACCTTAACTCTTAAATGAATCAAAACGCTGCCTTAACTATACATAAATGAGATATTACCCAAAATGGGACTAAAAAAGTTCGGAAATTCCAAAATAGGACTTCCATGTTTTTATTCCCAAAATGGGACTAATTATTGTCATGTTTTGACAGTACCAGACTTCAAACATGGCAGTATTTTCCAAATTTGGCAGTAATTAGTCCTATTTTAGGAATAAAAACATGACAGTCCTATTTTGGAATTTTCAAACTTTTTTAGTCCTATTTCGGGAACTTTCCCTACATAAATGTTACGAATTGAGATTTTATTCAAATTTCCAACCAAAAAATCCTTCATGACGATCAAAATTTCATGTGAATTACGGTAAAATAGACTTTATGCATAGAATTATGGCCGCCACGTGTGTTTTTTTTGTCGAAAAGTTGAATAAAATCTCAATTCGAAACATTTATGTATAGTTAAGGTACTGTTTTGATTCATTTAAGAGTTATGGTACCAAAATGCAACATTACCAATAGTTAAGGTACCGTTTATACACATATTGTACGCACTACACCTTCAAATTACACACTATACATTCAAATTTGACAAGTATTTGTAACATATTAAGTTACAAACATAACACAATGAGATATAAGTTTATTTTTAATTAACAAATTGTACAAAATGAGCAAGTACTTAGCAAAACATACAAAAAAAATGTAACTCCATAAAGACCATAACTAGCAAGTTAGCAACTTTCAAAAATACAAAATGAAAAGAACTACATACCTTAGATTCATACATTCCATTACCCTTAACCTTTAATCCTGCGTATAAAAGATAAGTAGTAAAAAAAGAATGTGTGGATAAACGAATACCATAAATTACTTTTCATAATTGACATAGTTGATTAAATTTGGTTAGATTGCTTCTTTTCAATTCAAAACAGATTGGGGGCATTCAAAATATT
Source organism: Cuscuta epithymum (assembly GCA_945859915.1). Taxonomy (NCBI): domain Eukaryota; kingdom Viridiplantae; phylum Streptophyta; class Magnoliopsida; order Solanales; family Convolvulaceae; genus Cuscuta; species Cuscuta epithymum. Next base: position 2,333,208 of record CAMAPF010000954.1, on the reverse strand, counting down.
TAATGCTATGTTTCAAGTCATCTAAAGATACACGCTAAAGAGGTCAAATTCAATTTAACACTAACTAAATTTAATACCAACCAATCTTATTTCAGTAAATGGTAGAAGCTTTCATCATTACCAAAAGGGGAACTACCAGTTTTAGTGGAAAACATAACAAGAGACAAAATAAAATGAAGAAACACTTGTCCTGGAAAACAGAGGGGCAAATGAATAGCACCAACAGGAAACAGAGGGGTTGTGGGAAGTGGAAAACATTCAACACCAATACTTCCAACACCACTGTTAGTCAACAGGAACACAGCATGCTAAGGTTATAATAAATAAATAAACCATTAAGTTCATATGTGCATGATCCATATAAGATCCAGAGGCGTGTGCAGAAGCATTATAGGTCCCATTCATTAACTCTGAAAAGGAAATACACAACGTCACATTTACATACAAACAGAAATAAACATCAAGTGCATGTACAAATTAAAATAACTTGTTTCCAACCTCTCAACTTCATCAATATTTTCCTCAATTGATAGAGGCTGGTTTTGCATTCTAAACCAATCTTGAGTACAAATTAAGGCTTCCACTATTTTAGGAGTCAAAGAGCTTCTAAAACAATCTAAAACTCGACCACTAGTACTGAATGTGGATTCAGAAGCAATTGTGGAGATGGGAACAATAAGAATATCTCTAGCCATTTTAGACAGTATAGGGAATGTCTGGCTATTTAATTTCCACCATCTTAATATATCAAACTCTTTATCTTCCTCAAGAATAGCCTCACTCAAATAAATTTCCAACTCATTTTTTTTCAAGCCCAACAACTCACTCTCTAATTTCTATTTTTTCAGTTGTGCTTTGAATTTGGAGACTAGTCTGGAAGACTCAGCCTCACAAATCAGTAAAGTAGCAGGAGTTGAGCTTGATTCAAAGCTTCCACCAACAGTTTCTGTGTAACTAGTGACATAATCAGCAAACGGCTCAGATAGAGCATTTCTCAGGATACAAAGCATTTCTAGGGTCTAGAATTTCTCACCCTTTTTTAGTATACAAAGCATTGAATTGAAAGGGCGTGTATTGAAACTTGTCCCTAGGGTCTAGAACATTCACAAAGAATATCAGATAGTTCATCTTTTCAGGATCACCCCAGTAGTTATCCGATTTGAATTTCATATTACTTCCCATGCTACTTGTAGAAGGTTTATCTGACTTGATCAAGTCTTGAAGGACCAAAAACAGATCAGACCATTCTGAGAAGAAAGTATTAGAAGTAACATAGAGAGAGTCTAAAATCCTAAGTGTCATATACTAAAAAATTTGTAGAATTGTCACCATAGAATCACAAGAAATCCAATTAATAACATCTGGAACATCTAAACTCAAATCAACAGAATAACTGGATTCATTCTCATCATAGGCTTCAAACACTTTTTCATGAGATATAACTGACTTCAGCATTTAGTATGTGCAATTCCACCTAGTTTGAACATCAAGGTGTAGTCCACACTCAATGTTCTAAAACGCGCCCAAAGACGCTACCTAATCAGGCCTAGGCGTGAGGCGTCCGCTTAAAGCCCCGCATACCCATGATGCGTTGCCAAAGGCGGTCAAATGTAGTGTTGACCATTTAGGCTCAAAGAGGAGCCGACCTACAGCAACTTATACGAAGGGAGAGAGCTGGAGTTTTTTTCTCAATTAATGTTAGAAAATCATTAATTACAAAAATAAGGTTTAGTTAAAATTATTCATCATTATACTATACTGCTACTTTAAACTATGGTTAGCAGAAATGACAAATGGAATGGATAGCGAAAAGTAGCTAGATTGGAAAGAGAGAAACGTCATTGCTTCCCGCTTACCCCCACCCCTAACCCCCTAACCCCCTAGGACCTAACCCCTACCTAACCTACTCCTACCCTTACCCTACCCTACCTTACCTCGACCCACCCTACCCCGACCTTACCCTGTCATACCCATCCCTACCCCCTACCCTACCTTACCCCAACCTCGACTCCACCCTACCCACAATCCCCAACCCTTACCCCTAACCATGATCCAACCCCACTGCCCCTACCTTGACCCCACCCCCTACCCCAACCCCTACCATACCCCCTACCACATGCCCCAAACTTGGCCCCACCTTACCGCCATTCTACCCCCGCATAGGGGTGGGGTCGGGGTGAGACCAATGTGGTAGTGGGTTGGGGTAGGGTAGTTAGGGCCTAGGGGTTAGGGGGTAGGGGTGGTAAGGGCCTAGGGATGGGGTGGGGTGGGGTCAGGGTAATGTAGGGTAAAGGGTAGGGTAGGATGGGGTCGGGATCGGGGTGGGGCTAGGTGGGGGCATGTGGTAGGGTCGTTGTAGGGAAAAGGGGTACGCGGGGGTGGGGTAATAGTCGAGTAGGGTAGAGGTAGGGGTAGGGGTAAGGGTAAGGTACGAGGATGGAGGTACTGGGTAGGGTGGGGTCGAGGTGGGGTCTGGGTAGTAGCGTAGGCTGGGGTGGGGTAGAGTAGCGGATGCAGGGCAAGAGGTAAATGCAGAAATTGAAAAAACTTAAATTTTCACTTAAATAATAAATGGGATTAGTATGCTTAGTAAGCTGCATTTTAAACGCCCTCTTTTTGGTTCCTTTTTACAAGACCAAACTCCCCAATTCTGCCTTGCTACGTATCATACGCCCGCCGTGGCAGCAATTTCCCCCCACTTTGGTGCGTCCCTGCTTTGAACGAAAGAAGTAAATATGGACAACAAGGCCGGAGCTTCGAGTTCGGAAATAGAAGTGACCTGGGGCGACCAACAGAAAATTAACCAATTCAGCAGACTTAACACTCGTTTCCATGAGCTGGAAGATGAAATCAAAGTTGCTAAGGTAATAATTTAACCTTTTAAGTGCTTCATTTTTTATTCATTTCTTTTTTCGTAATTATTGGTTGTTGAGAAATGGGCAGGAATTGAGTATTGTTATTAATGAAAAAAATGTCTGATGCAATTTTTGTGTTTATCACGCAACTACTACTGAAATTTCAGTCTCTTTATCATACTCCATGTGTCCATCTTTTTGCTAGAATTCCCCTGATGCCTTCGTGGTGTTCCTCATAGCCCAAGTTTCTAGCAGGAACCGTTATCTCTTTTCCTAACGCAAGCTTTAAGACCCCTAATTAAGCAATTTCAGCGTTGACTCAGTACATATTCTCTAGTTGCTCCTGCGCCCCCAAACTCCAATAATAGCCATGGTCTATCCCACTCTTATATGTTGTTTGGTATATACCTAACAACCCTGAGTTGTGCGTTCTTATTGCTACTAATCAGTTATAACAATCTACTAAATCTGGGACAAAAAGTGCACCTCTCCTCCCCTAAGATAGAAAGGGTTGTTCTTCAATGCAGATGTAGTAATCATGGATTAATTGATGTATATTTAGGGGGGTAAGCCCTTTCAAACTCCCTTGAACAGATATTGAGATTTCTCAAACTTCCTTGACTAACTAGCTGATTGGGAAAAAAATTCTCATTAGTTTTCACTAGCGTGAACTTACCTATTTAAATACAAAAACCTTAAACTAATATCAATAAAATGAAATGAAAAGTAACTGAAAATGAAGCAAACTTGCATGAGTGAAAGAAATTTGATCTCTTATAATTACTCCAATAAATACTCAAATTAAGGATAACTTATTCATGCACCAACCCATGGAAAGTAAGTAACTGAAAGTAAATAAAAGTGCCAGGGCAAATGCATGTTGCTAAGCTTCTCTTCTCCGCATTGATTGCAGCTGCAATGTGCTAGCTTTCTAGGTACATAACATTCATCTCCACCCTCTTTTCACCCTCTTTTCCTTTCTATTCCCTACACTTTTGTTCTACATTTCCTATAAATTTGTAATTTATAATTTTAGTTTGGATCTTTTGTGCCTCATTTCATTCGGGTGTTTATCTCACATTGTGCATCTTCACACATAGGCTAATCATGTAATGATACGAGATGCTTTTTATATGAAAGAACGTGTCTTATCCCACACTGCAGATATGTAAAAAATATAGGAACCAGTATTGTCACAGAAAAAAGGATAACACGTGTTCTTTTTTAAAAACAATTTTCAGAATAAATCTTCAGTGACATTCCCATCAATTTTAAGTATTTGAGATCTATTTTACTAAAAACAGAGATATCAACGAAGATGTGAAGTAAATGTTAATGCAAGTTGGCTAAAATGAAATGGAACGATATGAATACTATGTGATCATAATATACTCCTAAGTTTGAAGAGTAAATGTTGTAAGACTACTAGAAGACCGACTTTTTAATATGGATGATGGGTCCAGATTGTTGATAATGAAATATATTCAATAAAGACAAATGTTTCAAAGATACGTATATTATGATGGATGTATGGTAAGATTTGAAAAGACAAAGCCCTCGGCTCACGTGAGAGTGGGTATAATGGCTATTGGAGTAAAGTAAGAGAGAACAGCTGAACAAGTTTTGTTGGTTCTGACGCATCATTTGTCGAGAAGTGTCCTCGTACAGAGAGTGGAGTCTTGAAGACTCAAAGAGACATTAGGCTGAAAATGACACATATTGAAAGTGTGAAATAGGACATTAGAGCGTTTGTCCTTAATGACCATATGATTTACCATAGATGATCATGGAAAAAGAAGATTCTGCTAAAAGACTTCGGACAACTTTTTATGGGTTCATGTAGTCAATCCCATTTATCTGGGTTGCTGACTTGCTGTTGTGTTCTTCACAAATAAATTTTAATTTTACACCATCAAACCTATTTGTATTTTATTATTTATAATTATCAAGAAGCTACTTTTAATGTTTTAAATTTTAGTATGGGAGAGAAGTATAATATGCATATTTAAGTATGTATATGTGTGTAAATATATGCATGCACATATATACAGATACACTGATACACATATAATAGCTTAATAATACCCGGTTCTTTTATCTTTGGTATGGTTCTTGTGGGCACATAACGGTATGGTTGAGATACAATTTCGGAATGGTTTCACTTGAGAACCAGTTCTATGATAATTTTTTGTTCATTTTGGTTCTGGTACGATTTGGAATGGATATTCGGTATTGGACGAAACAGTGAGATCCATGCTCAGCCCTGATCACTCCTGATGTTCTCATAGCTGCACCTTAATGCACCTTTCTCCTTTCACAAACATTGGTTTACCCTTCACTTTGGTTCTTTCCCTGATGTTGACATAGTTCTCAAGATATTTAAACTGCATATTTTGTAGTCTCTTATATGATGTTAATCATGTTTGCCTATGTTTGATTATCCAAGCCATGATTAATTTTTGTTGTCTTGCTTTGTGCAATTTCCCTGTTGTTTGTTCTGCATACCAGTTGACTTTATGGCCATAACACCTGGCAGGAAAAAAATGAAAATCTTGAAGATGCGAGCAACGAGTTGATTCTCACTGATGAGGAGGTAGTGCGTTTTCAGATAGGAGAGGTTTTTGCGCATGTGGCGAAGGAAGAAGTCGAGAGCAAGATAGAGGACATGAAAGTGGTTACTAGTAAGAGTCTGGAGAAACTATTGGAAGAGAAGGAGGCGATGGTTGCCCAGATGGCCGGGTTGAAAAAGGAACTGTATGCGAAATTCAAGGATTCCATCAATCTTGAAGAGGATTGATGAAATGACATAGTTACTAATATTGCACTTCGTTGTGCCCTCCACAAATTTACATGTCATTTGATGGGGGCAGGGGGTGGGGGGATCCCTTCACATTTGTTTTTTTTTATTCATATTATAAGGATTCTGCCTGCCTGTGAAATTTTCAGTGCTCCATTTTGTTTGGATTTGTTATTGCTATCACAAATTCACAAGCTGTACGTCCTGTTTGATTGTACGTCCCGTTTGATTTTGATTACTTGATGTCTATGTAGTGTTAATGTATTCCAACTTCCAAGGACCTAATATTTTAGAAGATGTACAAAATAATGTAGAGAAGTAGAAGCAAGGGATGTAAAAGTATAAAAGAGAAAACAAAAAAGTAAGGGTGTTTATGTAATCTACAGATTTAAAATTTATTAAAGTAGAAAAATGTTGCAAATAATATAATACCTAGTAACCTAGGGAATAATATAAGAATAGATTCACACTTATAATTAGGGGTGTTTGGAACTGATTCTGATTCTGCTTCTTTTTAAAGTAGAAGCAGAATCAGAATCAGTTTTCAGAAGCTGGTCTCTCTCAGCTTCTAAAAAAACTGATTCTAGAAGTAAATTAGACACCAGAATCACTTTTGCACTTTCACCCAAACACTCCAACTTCTGCTTCTGCTCCCTGAAGGAGAAGAACAGGGAGCAGAAGCAGTTTTAAGAATCAGATCCAAACACCCCCTTAATAGAAAGCTCTTATATGGTCTCATATATGGGTGGACTCGGGCCGGTTTGGGCCCGGTTCGGGCCTGGGCCCGGCCGGGCCTCGGGCCAGAAAACTAGGGCCCGGGCCCGAACCGCCGGTGGGCGGTTCCGGGCCAAACCGGGCCGGGCCGGGCCGGGCCAACCGGTCTATTATTTTTTTTTGGTTCTCCTTTTTAACCCCCTACCCCTCCCCCTCAACCCCAAACCACCCCAAACCACCTCAAATGGCCCAAAATACCTAATCCAACCCAAAACTTAAAAAAATTTCAAAAAATAAAAAATTAAAATCCGGCCCGGACCGGGCCCGAACCGGCCGGGCCGGTTCACCAAAATCAGGGCCCGAGCCCGAACCGCCATCCCACCGGGCCGGGTGGCCCGAACCGGTGCACCAACCGGTTGACCGGGCCGGTCCGGGCTCGCACAGTAGCGGGCCGGTCCGGTTCCGGGCCGGTTGGCCCGACCCGAGTCCACCCCTAGTCTCATACTCTCATTCAATCAGTTGTTTATTATTAGACAAATGGTAAACTAATACTATGTAATGATCAATTTGTAATCTAAGTTGCAACTTTTTTCCCAACTAAGTTACAACTCTTAAAAAGTTGCACGTGTGTCACTTGATAATGAACATTTTTTTTGTTTAACACACTAAAATGGTTTCATATTTGTGTGATCTAAATTCATTTGCAATCTACAAATTTAACATCAACTACATATATAATTGCACGAGAACTCTTCTTGTCAGGCCGGCCTGACGGGAACCTCCGTCCGACCGAGCCCGTTTGGGCACCCTCCCGGTGGAATTTTTTGATGAATTTTTTTGAGCATGTTCCTCATCAAGTCTAGTTTGTGTATACCAAATTTCAGCTCAAAATTCGATCGGGAAGGCATTCAAATCTTTTTTTGAAGTTGACTGAGTCAAAATATACATATAAAAACGCAGTCAACTTCAAAAAAAGATTTGAATGTCTTCCCGATCGAATTTTGAGCTTAAATTTGGTATGGACAAACTAGACTTGATGAGGAACATGCTCAAAAAAATTCATCAAAAAATTCTACCGGGAAGGTCGCCAAAAGGGCTCGGCCGGACGGCTCTCCCGGTCAGGCCCGCTTGACATGATGATTTTTCATAATTGCACTCCTCAAAATTAGAGTGGCATTTCCTGATATCCCAAATATAATGAGTAAGATTTTTTTTTTTTGTGGAAAAAAAATTTAATAAAAAAACTAAAAGTAGCAATGAATAAAAGTCATAAAACTACTAGCCTGGATAAAATCTCAATGATGAGACTTTGATGTTGATACACAAATAGTCACAAAAAACCGTTAATCAATGTACCTAGTTATAGACAAGCTAGTCCTTAAATGGAAAATGATAACATATAGATCCTTTACCAAGTTTAAGATGAAGATCTAGAGCTCCGGGAACTATATTGTAAAATCAAGACTCTAGAAGTAAAAAAAATAGTAATAATGAGTCGTTAATATCTGGCTATTTGCAAACCCTCGTATAATTCCGTTGTAATTGCATATTTGCCTCATCTGAATAAGGATGTTTTCTTTTGGACTGTTTTCAGTACCAGACCAGACCAGACTTAAATAGACCAGACCAGACCAGACTTAAACAGACCAGACCAGACCAGAACAGACCAGACCAGACTTCCGTAGTTATAAAATACACAGAGACCAGACGTTTACCAGACCAGACCAGACCAGTTCAGACCAGACCAGACCAGACTTAAACAGACCAGACCAGACCAGACTAGACTTAAAAAGACCAGACCAAACCAGACCAGCAAATTTCAGTCCAAAAGAAAACATCCTAAATACCAAAGCCATTTATTATAGTCACGTTTTCTTTTAACTTTTGTAGTGGTGATTTCAAAGGGGTGAGACCATTAGGGCCTCCACGATAAGTTGGAGAACACGGTCGCGTATGAGAAAATATATTTAGGACTCAAGCAGTGGTGACCTGCCACACATCAACGGGTGACCGGCTGACATCAACGAGTGACCTGCACCACATAAACGGTTTTCAAAAGTTTGAGACTTTGATTGATTTTTTAAGTCCGGGGATCTAATTGACATTTTAGATAGTACGAACATAAAATTGAGAGTTTTTCCCTAAAACAAAGATAAAAGAAACTGGTTAAGTTGCTCTAACCGGCCATAGTCTCATCCGGTTTCTAGAATTATAGAACCTCAACCGCAAGTTCAAACGAACCCCGCCCATTTTAGATAGTACGAAAACAAAAGTGACAGTTTTTTCATAAAACAAAGGTAAAAGAAACTGGTTAAAAGCATCGGCTGTTTTGGAGAGCCGGCCCTAGGGGAATCCCTAGGCGGCCATCCCCAACCTCCTTCAAGATATGATTTTTGACCTTCTCTTTTTCAATCAGCAAAAAGTTTTGAAAGATGATGACATTCTCTATGCAATGAAAGATCGAATCAAAGGTTTTTCAATGTTTCCGGTCTTTTAATTTCACTGGCCGAGAATTTTGTTCGTTTCATGTGAGCGTGTGTAGTATGTAATTCTCCTAGCAATGTCTAGAGTTTGGCTGTTTCTAACCTGTGTAATCGGTCTGGTGAATTTTCGTTATTCATGTTTGGTAAACCTTTTTCAACCTTGTTGTTCTGATGATTCAAATGCTCGCCCACCACCTGAGCCACCGCCTCGCTCTGGAAAGAAGAAGATGGTCAATTTGATCTCTTTTTCAGTGGCTGGTCAGATCGATGCTTTAGAATTTTTTTTCTCAACTGATTTTCCTTTGTTGGTTGCTGGTCAAACCAATTCTCTGTTTCCGGTGGCTGGTGAAGCCGAATCTTTTAGTTGCAATTTTTTATTTTCTCTTTGGAATAGCAAGAAGAGCAGCAGAGCTGTTAGACAAAACTACATTATTGTGTGGTCAACGATCTGGAAGTATTTATTGTATCTGTTCCGTTCTATATCTCATCCCATTGTAGCCTTAGGCTATTCATTTTCTTATATCTTTGTCATCGTTTAATATTTTTTTTTTTTTATTTAATTTTTTTTTAAAGCTATCAAGAGCTTCCCATTTGTAATGTGAAAATGGCACGTCATAAAAACAGACTAAGTACAATCACTCAGTAAGCTCAAAGTAAAAACTAGTTTGACTATTACATGTGTTGAGAGAAATAGAAATATTGATTAAAATAGATCTGATGTTTCCCAAAAAAGCAGAACTCTGAAATGAGTTGCTTCACTTGAGTGGGATGAATCTTGATGAGTGAGTAGCACCAATACCAGGCCTACCGTGCTTGACAGGCTTGTATGAGATGGAGAACTCAGCCAAGTAATGCCCTATCATCTCTGGCTTCACTTCAATCTGATTAAAGGTTTTCCCGTTATAAACTCCAATAACACTGCCAATCATCTCTGGAACAATAATCATCTCTGGAACAACAAGGATCTGGCTTCTCCCCTTGTGGGGCCTCTAGTTTCGCTTTGCGAAGCTTCTTAATCAAAGCCAAAGGCTTTCTTTTCAAACCTCTCCCAAGCTTTCTGCGGGCACGGGCACTGAAGAGCTTGACGAGATCATCAGTAGACATATCAAGGAGGGCATCGAGATCCACACCTCTGAAGCTGAACTTCTTGAATGTTCTCTTCTTTGGCTGCCCTGCCGCTACATCGTGTTCTTTGGCTGCCGTGCCGCTACATCGTGTTCTACATCGTGTTCTTTGTCGTAGTTTAATAATAAGTTAGTTATTTGATTTAAAAAAACTGGTTAGGCCGCTCGAACCAGTCATAGGCTTGTTTTTCAACTGTTTTTGGCTTTAAAAAGCACTTCTTTTATCAAACACTACAATTTTTATTTTTCTCGGTTTTCGTGTCAAAAGTGCTTTTACTTTTTTTTATTACACAAAAAGCACTTATTTTACCAAACACTATCAACTTTTACTTTTCAAAATCAGTTTTTTCTCAAACACTATTAACTTTTATTTAATCACTTTTCCTCATTTTATTAAAAAAAACAATTTTTTTTTAGAATTATAGAACCTCAACCGCTGGTTCAAACGAACCCCGGCGGGGTCAACCAACACAGTGGAGATTTCCTCTCGTTAAGGAACCTAGTAAGATCGATCAAGCTCACCTCCGGAAGTCCCGAACGGGGTAACCACTGCAATCTGTCGAACGCGGAGCTTCCCTATTGTCGGCTCCACCCTTCCTCTCCACGGGAAATGCCTGAAGCCCATCGTCTAGCTGCAATAAGCTCATCACCACGCCCCGAATCCGCCTGCTGTCGATCTGCCTGAGAAAAAACTCCCTCCAAACTCGGCATCTTTCTTTATTAATATAACTCAAATAAATTAGGTACGCAAATTATTAAAAGACCGAGCTGACCTAATATTAGATAGCTGAATTTGACAGTTAGATAGCTCAATCATGGACGCTTTTGTGGTGTAGAGTGAGAATGTCAAGCTATGGAAACATAAGGTCTCTATGGCATATTGCTCTTCAGGCGCATTGTTTTGAAAAACAATTATATCCCAGTCCTTGCCATTTGCTAAAAACATTATTCGTTTGGAAAAAATGGAAGTAAAAGACTAATTCTTTATGATGGCAGTGGCTATCTTCCTCATTCTTTAAAGATTCCTGTTGATGTTGCCGTTCCTTTCTTATCAGCTTGAAACGTTGCAGGTTTCCATTTTTTTACTGATGTTATTGCTGCCCACACAACAGTAGATGAAAGATGAAGCGTTTTGTTTATATTAACGATGATGCTCCATCACAAGATACTTTTTGTGACAACCGCATATCAAATCGAAAATATACATTGTGGAACTTTCTTCCAAAGAATTTGTGGGAACAATTCAGGTAACTGTGGTTTTCCTTTCACCAACTCTTTTAGGGTTCATCTATTCATGAACTGTAATATATCATTAAGTTACCTTTTCTGTACTAAGTAAATTGTAAGTATCTTAATAGGTTCAAAACTATGGAATTTTGAATTATCATTCTGACACTTTGCAGTTTCCTATTATTAGAAGCTGTATATGTACTTACCTAAATGTCATATCCATTTCTTATCATCCATTATGTTCATTTTTTTAATTGCGAATTAAATATTTGAAACACTCCCCTTGGTATGACTACTACTTTCTCTTCATCATCCATTTGCCATTTGTTTTACACTTTGAGTTCTCTTTCCAATGACGACTTTCCTGTTTCCTTTCCAGCCGGTTTATGAACCAATACTTTTTGTTGATTGCTTGCCTTCAACTATGGTCACTCATAACACCAGTGAATCCAGCTAGCACATGGGGGCCCCTTATTTTTATATTTGCAGTGTCGGCTACAAAAGAGGCATGGGATGATTACAATAGATATCTCTCAGACAAGAAAGCTAATGAGAAAGAAGTTTGGGTTGTACGACATGGCATTAAAAAGCACGTATGAGTAAATGTTTCATATCATCCATACAATACTGCCTTTGTGATTGTCTTTTTCTCTCATCTCTCATCCCCCATGATATTTTGAATAGGCTTGCCGAGTCTTTTTATTTCCAAATATTTGTATACTGAAGTCCGAATTTCAATGAGAGTCAATGCTCTGAGTCAAAGTTATTCTGAGAAGTATAGTTCTTCCCTCATCACCTTTGTGGTGAAAGGCAATTGCACTTTCCCAAAATAGCTCTAAAGTGATGGGAGTGGTTATATTCCATAGTTTTGTCCTCCTAGCTATATTATACTCCTATCGTCCCATTGAAAGGTTCTCACTTTCCTTTTTTAGACATCCCATATGAAGGTTCCCATTTCTATTTTAGAAAATAATTAGCACTATTAAATGACAGTTTAAGCATGAGATACTAAAAATTATTCATTTATAACATCACAGTTATCATCAATAACCTTAAAGATTACATTTATAAAATCACAGTATATTATATACCTATCAAAATTATTTCTCAAAATATACTCAAATTACCTTAAAGATTTATTGTCTAATAACCGTGCCATTTTGCTATGGGAACCTTAGAATGGGACAGAGGTAGCACCTTTTAATGAGTACAAATCCTGTCTACTAAAGGTGTAGAATTATTTCCTCACAACAAAGAATAAATATGTAAAGTAGTTCTCTTCTAATGGTAAGAATTCTCTTACCAGTGCAAGGAGCAAAACTATTATTTCCTAATACAATGAAGAATGCATAATGTCCATCCCAACAATTAGATTACTTAAGCCGCTACTTTGCATTAAAATGGACTAAAAGTTTTAATTTTGCTGCAATAAATCTTGAAACCACCAATCTTCAGTATTATCTTGATGTAGCAGAAGATGATAACTGCATTAGTGATGCTGCCTTCATGCACATTGCTATCATAGTATCATTCAGCCGTTGTCTCAAGTCTATCTATTTGATATTGTATTCAAGCTTTGGGATGCATGACACCATTGTGATGCTTTATGTATTATTATAATACTTTATTCACTTTCAACTGATCCCCAAATCTTCAGAGCTGGTCAGTTGGATCATTCTCCAGCTTTATAATCTATCTGAATTGTTACCTTAAAATCTTATTATCTTAGATGTTAGAAAGTCTCATGCTCAACTTGTCTTATACTTGTAATTTGATTGTTATGTTGGAGCTATTATGTTTGTTGTATCTGTAGTAAATATTGTTTCTTGTATGTTGTCCAGTATTTCTGATATTGAAATTCTTTTTTTTTTCAATCTGTCTTGCATTTTAGATTCAAGCTCAACACATCCATGTTGGTAACATAGTGTGGCTTCGGGAGAATGACGAAGTCCCTTGCGATCTGATCTTAATTGGAACTTCTGATCCACAAGGCCTTTGCTATGTGGAGGTAAAACTTACGTTAATGATCAAGTATATGTTTTTTTAAACTTGAGTGACTTATCTTGGGCTATACATTCTCTATTATCACTTTAGTTCCTGTTGCATCTCATAATAACTATTGCATTACAAAAAAGGGAAAGTGAACAATTCTATGTCGTCATTTGTTAGAACCTGCAGATTAATCTAACAGAACATACAATTGAATCAAGAACGTAAAGGCAACTTTATTCTCTTAGGCAACAATGAGCCGAAGCCCCCCAAAAGATAGAGCCAATGCTCTGATCTTCCCAGTACAGACTAATGTCTAAAACAGCCTAACTACAACACCCAGCCGTATGCTATTTATAGTAAGGAAGGATAACAACAGGTAGTTATTAGCTCATAACAAACTAAACTAATAACAACCCTACTTCCTTCTAGAATACACTTTATTAGAGTATTTATCTCCTCTCTTCAGATTAATAAAGTCTCTATCATCATTTTTGAGATATGATCCTTTATCATCACCACAACCACCACCTTAATCCTGACTATGTTGGGATTGTTGGCATGGAATTTATATTGTCAATTGATTACTTAAAGATACTTAGCATTATATATTACCGCAAAAACATATGTTTGCGAAGTTTTACATCTGAGGTCCTTCATGTGGCAACTTGCGACCTTACACCTTACCAAAGTATAATACAATAAAATTCGTTACAGCGATCACCATAAGTTTTTCCCATCTGCATGGGAAATAGCATGAGACAGTGATGAGTGTAGATAGTTGCTATTGTCTCATTACAAGATTGGTATTATAAAGTTTGAGGAAACTTCATGTCAGGCCGGCCTGACGGGCTGCTCTGTCCGGCCGAGCCCGTTTGGGCACCTTCCTGGTGGAATTTTTTGATGAAATTTTTTGAGCATGTTCCTCATCAAGTCTAGTTTGTCCATACCAAATTTCAGCTCAAAATTCGATCGGGAAGGCATTCAAATTAGTTTTTGAAGTTGAGTGCAGTTTTATATGTATATTTTGACGCAGTCAACTTCAAAAAATGATTTGAATGCCTTCCCGATCGAACTTTGAGCTGAAATTTGGTATGGACAAACTAGACTTGATTAGGAACATGCTCAAAAAATTTCATCAAAAAATTCCACCGGGAAGGTGCCCAAACGGGCTCGGCCGGACAAAGCAGCCCGTCAGGCCGGCCTGATGAGAAGAGCACTCTATAAAGTTTAGGTGCACATTGTGGAACTTGACCATAGATACTATCCTCAGTGGAATTATTAAAATTGATCTACCTGGTCACACACATACTTGTTATCTGTGCACTTGAATTGTATCAAATGATTTGGAACCTTTTTTGGGTAAGTTACAATGAGATATAAGAAATGGCCTGGTTGGAGGAGGATGCCCACTTGTATGTTTCCTGACACTTAGAAACCCACAGAAGGTTCATACCAGCTCCTCTGGGCCCTGAACACTTGAGTTCAATATTAGATAATAAAATGTTATGGTGGCTACTTTGTAACATTGCGAATGTCTTCTAATATATGTGATTTGCAAGAAATTCTTAATGCTCCAATGCCATCCTATATTCCATCCATCACATTTCTGCACTCAAGACTGTAAATTTAGGGAATTGTAAAAGATACCAGTATACTGAATTACTGAATATCTTCTGAAATGTTAACCATAGACCCATATGTTATGTCCATAAAGAAAAAAAATTCCTGTGCCAGAGATTGCATCACATTTTCTGAAATGATTGCAAAATCATATCTCAAATCTCAACCAGCTCCAGTTTGTGGTACAGTAGATCCCAGTTGGAAGTTCATCTTGCAGATTTCTTCTAAAGGGACTTCTATTATTCTATGAAAGTACTGAAATTTCAAAATTTTAATTAATCAATGTACTTTGTAGACATCTGCCCTTGATGGTGAAACTGATCTGAAGACAAGGGCAGTAGCTCCTGCTTGCTTGGGAATTGACTCTGAATTATTGCACAGAATAAAGGCGAGCTATTGAAGTTTAATAGAACAAAATTTAAATACGTATTGTTGATGTATTTATGCTAATACTCCATTGCATTTTCTTCTGTAGGGTGTTATTGAATGTCCCAATCCAGATAAGGACATCATGAGATTTTATGCTAATATGAGACTGTTTCCGCCATTTCTTGATAATGATGTATGCCCCTTAACCATAAAAAATACAATACTTCAGTCGTGTTACTTAAGGAACACTGAGTGGGCTTGTGGAGTTGCAGTTTATACAGGCATGTCTCACTTCCAGAATTATAAGTTATTTTTATGGTGATCTGTTTAATAATAGGAGAGGATCACAATGACACCTTCGAGCCTTCAATTTGATTTTTCTTTGAAGAAATGAAGAATATGATCTTTTTTGGTTTTAATGTTGAGTAATTTGGATTGTTATATTTGGAACCAATGTCACCATTTAATTAAATTAGCAAACCAATG
Source organism: Cuscuta epithymum (assembly GCA_945859915.1). Lineage (NCBI taxonomy): Eukaryota > Viridiplantae > Streptophyta > Magnoliopsida > Solanales > Convolvulaceae > Cuscuta > Cuscuta epithymum. The sequence goes on along the minus strand of CAMAPF010000954.1, from coordinate 2,317,538 downwards.
GTATCAGCTTGTACATCATTACACATCATATCGGCCAGAAATTTCCCTTTAAATACCACATTTTATATTCTTGGTCTCTGTTGATTTTGAACCTCTCTTGGGACTAAGGCTTGGATGTTATCGTTGTTTGTTGTTGAATTTGGACCCCTGCATGTTATACTAGAATGCATGTCTATATAAATGTATGTGCTTTCTTTATCTTTTTCATTACAATTTAAGTAGCAGTCCATTTATACTGCCTCATTTGCTTTCATTGCAAGCCTGAGGGATATTTACTTTTCTTTTAGTATTTGTTGTTTAAATAACGTTTGCTTCCAAGGAACCATCACAAATAATAGATAGAGTACTAAGTTTTAAGAACAGTCACCTTAGTCTTTAACAACTCTGTGGAAGACTGATAGATACCTCGCACAGACAATACGATCACAAGCACAATACAGTAATTCACACACAATCACAAATGAATCACAGGAATAAGAACTCAAACTGTAGAAATCTTATTCAACAAGGTAAACCGTATACAAATGAATCACAAATGAATCACAGGAACAGGAATAAGAACTCAAACTGTAGAAATCTTATTCAACAAGGTAAACCGTATACAAATGAATCACAGGAACAGGAATAAGAACTCAAACTGTAGCAATCTTATTCAACAAGGTAAACCATATACAATTCCCAAGAGGAGATAGAACTCCAACTCCCAGTCCAGACAACAAGTCTAAAAGCCTGCCTTCCCTCTGCAGTCTTATTCTATTTATATCCTTCTACAAATAGAAGGTAGTTATTAGTTACTAACAACATCTAACTAATAACTAACTAGTCTTCTTGGGCCTTCTATAATAAACTTTCCCAAAGAACCTATTCTTCTTGTGTAAACTAGCCGGGTCCCTATCAAAGACTGGAAACTTTTCTCATATATATGCACATAATGAATTAAAGAACTTCTGTATTATTGTCTGCTGGATCTATGAGCCATTAGTGCTTGTAAGTGCAATGTTATTACTTATTACTCGCATCAGTATTCAGAGGTTGCGGAGAAATCTTCACACATTTTCTTTATGGGAATACTTTTGGCTTATATGTCCAATTGAAGGTGTGTGCTAAATAAATTGACACTTCATAACATTCTCTTAAGGGACAATAAGAACAAATACGAGTTTAAATGATCACCTTAGGCTTTTGACTTAGTTCTATTTTTGCAGTTTTGCTTCTGAAAAATAGAGGCATTTTTGCTTTAACAATATTAGGATTACGCAATTTATGTGTGTATCTTTCTAAATCCTGAATTTTTCGGGCGTGCGTGCTGTCTGTGCCATTTTAGGTTTACACAATTTATGTGTGCATCTTTCTAAATCCTGAATTTATCATTTTTTCCATACCAATATCTGTTCAGGAAATGAAACAAAACTGGGAATGAGCAGGGGTCTACCTGAACCCAAGCTTACGGCTGTTGATGCTATGATTGACAAACTGACAGCAGCAATATTCATTTTTCAAATTGTTGTTGTTGTTGTTTTGGGCATAGCTGGGAATGTATGGAAAGATACTGAAGCCAGGAAGGTTTATATCTTGTGCTGCGAATCACTTATGCATCCTTTCCTTCATTACTCATTCATTTTTCCTTTATCAGTTACATCTTGTGGAGTGTTGACAGAGTTACTATTTATAAGATTTTTACTGGACCAACTCTAACTTTTTATTCTGCTTGAAATTTTTTCCGCATCATGCCTACTAAAGTAGTGGTCTCCTAGTTTAGGAATTAAGCAAAAACATATTTTCATAAGCCTTAGTAAAACAGTGAGGTTATAGATTGTATTATGCTTCTTCATTTTTGTTTGCAGTTAGTTTTCTCAAGTATATTTGTTTTCATGCTTTCCCACATGAAATAATCAAACATCATATTCCAGATAGGATGACATGTTCTTTTAGAAGTAAATAAAGAACAAAAGAAAACAGCTTTACCATATCGCTACATCAAAAGAAAATTCTCTGTTGGCTTTCACAAGAAAAATATAGTTGACTCAAGATGTTACAGAAAGAGTCTTTAACATGGAACTCACTGTTTTTTTTTTTTCTGGCATATCAATGTATACAACAACAACATCCTAGCCTTGTTAAAAGTTTAGGGTCAGTTAACATGAATGGCATATAAATGTATATATTAATTTATTTCTTGTTTAATGTTTTTGGGTGGAGTGGTGTTAGTATTGGGCACGAGTGAGTTGTCCATTTTCTTTACTGCAAAACTGGTTTTTCTTTCTGTTTGCTAATTGGTGATCCTTCTAAACTTTCTAACTATTTAAATACTACATGTACTTTGTAGCAATGGTATGCACAATATCCAGATGAAGGCCCATGGTATGAGTTACTGGTCATCCCTCTTCGGTTTGAGCTTCTTTGTTCCATCATGATACCAATTTCAATAAAGGTTGATCTTAGAAGTCCTCTATTTCTCAATGTTGCATCTACGAGCTAACAAGTTTCTTTTGCGCGCGTGTACTTTAATGAATCCGTTTTTGAAAAGATTGCAAAAAGTTCTCTCTACAAAGTCGAATTGCTCCACTTTTAGATAAGTCTTATGTGCTGGGTACATGCAGCATTTCTACTCAACCATATATTATTGTGATAATATATCCAAATCCTGTATAGTTTGGGTTCTTGCCTATTAATTTGAATTTTGAATTTGGAGAATTCAATTGATAGGATTACAAGTCTACACGATGACATCTATTTTGAAGTAGGAGTATCATTGTTTTACCTAAAAATAGGGCATATTAACTCCGAGAAAAAGAATTATTAAATATTTTTTCCTTATTGGGACTGAGTAAATCCTATTTTTTTGAATAAAACAATGTCGGTTCTATGTGTGGAAACGATCCACTTTATAATTCTATTTGCTATAATTTCTTACTTCATCCGTCCCGAACTGATTTGCAATTTGCGGGTTTTAAAGTTGGTTGGCGATAAAGCTAAATCATCCACGCGGCGGCTGATAGTTAAATCACTTTCAATAATTAAAATTTACATATTTAGAAACTACACTGAAAGTTTATAAAGTCGCGAAACCCAAATTTGAATATATTAAAGAATTGATATGCTAAATAAGTAAATAAAATTATAAAATGAAACTGTGTTGACAAAAAAGTTGACTTTACAAATCATGTTGGGACAGAAAGAGTATACTTTTTTATTTACTTTTTAAGAATAGAATAAATGAATGATGCAGCTGCAAGCACACTTTCGCTGCTTTCTGAAGCGTTTTGCTGTTTTCAAGAAACGCGGTGCAGATTATTCTTTGAGTAGAGTGCTGCAATTGATGCTAATTCAAAGATAAACTGAGAATAAATTAAGATAGCAGTTTCTTAAAAATAAAACATAATCAAAGAACTAAGTAGCCCTAACTAATTGGGTCAAGGACTCAAGGCTTAATGATGAGTTATTTACTTATTTCTAGTTTATTTTATGTTTTTTATGTACTCAATCACTTTGAAAAAGTGTACTATCCTCTATCTATAATTAAACCATGAAACCACTTCCTCATGAGTCATGAGATTGACTTATTAGGGAGTGTTTGCAAAAGCTTAAAAAGTGTTTTTCAGCTTAAAAAGTTGAAATTGTTTTTTTCAAGTGACAACTTCTGCTTAAACTAAGAAGTTAAAAGCTAAAAGTTGAAAGAAGGTGGATGGGTGCTTTAAACTGCTTTTCACTTTTCTATTACACAACAAGCGCCATTTACCAAACACTACCAACTTTTACTTTTTAAAAACACTTTTTTCTCAAACACTGCCAACTTTTACTATTGGGCACTTTCTCTAAAATCACTTTAAAAAATCGCTTCTTTGAAGTAGAAGCAATCGCAAACACTCCCTTAGAAGCTGTGCAGTTTCTCTCAAGCATGCAATTGATGTTATTCAATGGCTTTAATTAATTACTTGTTCGATGAGGCAGGTATCTCTGGATCTTGTGAAAAGCTTGTATGCAAAGTTTATTGATTGGGACTATGAGATGGTTGACTTAAAAACTGGGACACCATCAAAAGCTACAAAGTAAGTAATTGACATCCAAAATTCTCAGTACAGTATGTACATTATTCAGTCCATTTGTTCACCTGGAGGTTGAGATGCATATATATTCTATTCTAATTAATATTTGTTTCCTTGTAACTGACAGCACAGCCATTAGTGAAGACTTGGGACAAGTCGAATACATATTGACTGACAAAACAGGGACACTTACTGAGAATGAAATGATTTTTAAAAGATGTTTTATTAATGGAAGTTACTATGGGAGTGAGACGCTAGATGCTATAAAAGGTATGTTTTAAGTTTATGTACTTTATTTTCCCTTTCTATGATGTATTTCTGCTAGGGTTATTTATTTAATCATTGATCAAATTGCCTTTGAGTGCTAACCATATTCATAGTGGACATAGCTAAAATTGAGAAAGTAAAGCATAATTTTTGCATTCGAGTATATTTAATACTCCCTCCGTCCCATAGAATTCTTCCCTGTTTGACTTGGATCGGAGTTTAAGAAAGTGGGAATAAAGTGGAAATGCATAGTTGTGGTTGAGTAAGAAAAAGGTAAATGAATGTTAGCCACAAAAAACTTTCCAGAAAAGGAAATGAGAAGAATTTTCCGGGGCATCCCAAAAAGGTAAGTGGGAAAAATGTTATGGGACGGAGGGAGTATGCGTAGTTCTTAACTGCTTAGACATCAAATATTATTTTCTTCTTGACACATGGTGTTAGAGCCTCTTTTGGGTGCATAGTCTCTTATTTCTTCGGTGAAACTCTGTTCTTTATTTAGTATTCATTTCTTGTAAAACTCCTCTCTAATGTTTATCTCTGGTAAAAGCTTCCTCACCACAATTTCTCTGTCATGACTTCTTATCCTCTATGTTAGTTTCAAGAAATGAATACTGCTCAGGACCTGGTTGCGACTCACCCCCTATGGAACATACCGCAACAGTTTCACTGTATATGAAATTATAGATTTCATTATTTCTTTTCGAATACTACCTCCGTTCTTTATTAATTGCAAAACGTTGAATTTTGCACTTTCACTAATTCACATACTCTACTTCAATTATCTTTTATTGGTTAATGTGTTGAATTGCCAATGAACTTTAGGAATTCGCGTTGAATTTTCCTAATTGACGTTCAATACTCACTAATTCACTAATTCACATACTCTACCTCAGTTCTTTGTGGACAGTTTCACATACTCTACTATTAATTCACTAATTCTCTGGATCACGTTCAATGAACTTTCCTAATTCACGTTGAATTTTATTACTTCAATTTTCCTGGACTAGTTCTTGGTGGAATTGCCTACAGGTTCTTGAGACAGGTGTAGTGGGGTTTCAGATATTCCTTTCTTTGAAATTAGAGCGATTTTTAGGGTTGACACTTGACACTAGAGTGTCTAAGCCGAAACGGCCCCCCGAGCAACAAAATTGGATGGTTGCTCCATATTAGTCGTTCCTTGAGACCTCCAGTGTAAAAGACATTTTTAAATCATGATGCTCAGCTAGAGCGCTACAAAAAGACTATTGGACTAGCTCAGTGACTCTTCTGTTTGTTTTGTTGCTCATACAGATGCTGAACTGCTTGATTGTATTACCTCTGGTTCTTATGATGTTATCCGATTTTTGACTGTTATGGCTATATGCAACACAGTGGTTCCTGTACAAAGGCAAGCAACTTCCCTTGCATTTCAAACCATTTGTTTATATGTCCCATGAGTTACATGCTAATATGATGATTCCTGGTACCTTGCAAGTTTCTTTATATCACTGACTTTGTCTTCTTCGTGGCTGTTTGTAGCAAAGCTGGACCAATCTCATATAAGGCACAGTCTCAAGATGAAGAAGCCCTTGTTCACGCTGCTGCTGACTTAAATATGATTTTACTCAACAGGAATGGAACTGTTCTTGGTATGAATGCTTTAAGTGATTATTACATGTCTGGGAGGGAAACTTCTTGAGAGGCTGATAACTATCTGTACTTCTCTTACTGCCACTGAGTTCAAATTTTCGAATCACTCTCTGCTTGGCTGTGCAGAAATAAACTTTAATGCTTCAATGATTCAGTATGAAGTATTGGACACTCTGGAGTTCACTTCTGACAGGAAGAGAATGTCTGTGGTTGCCAGAAACTGCCAGACTGGAAAAATCTTTCTCCTCTCAAAAGGAGCAGATGAGGCAATCCTTCCCTGTGCATACACTGGTGATACTTCTCTGCCAAACTATTATATTGCTGTAGTTTTATGTTGGATAGTAATGCTAGCTTCTCTTACAACTAGATATATTTCTCTCGGGTAAACTATTCCTTGTATTCTTCTGTGTTCTTACTCTATCCGATGTGAAAAACAAGGTATCTGTGTGGAAAATAGTTTTTTTTCTTTGATAAATAGAAAAATGCAAGTTAGTCCTGTTGATGGTTGGTCACAAGTTAGCTGTTGGTTACTTGCAAGAAGTTCCATGGTAGAAGTTAGAGGTCTAAACCCTAAAATTGATTACATATGTAACAAGCATTGAACATACAATTTGTTAATTTATATGTTTGAACTTGAGGGGAGTGATGAATAATAAGGTTCACTGGCTCGCCCTAATTCTATTATTTGGGCTTAGCTCAATTAAGTAGTGTGTTAATATCTAAACCATAAGTTATGTATAAATTAGGCCATTTGTTTCTTCAACAATAAAAATACATAGTACCAATCTTTTCACCTTCAATAGATCCAAGGTTCCAAGGCATTGTTTGGATCCTAAACTTTACTCGGGGTGACACTTTTAGTTTGAAATACCTAGTGGATCTCTAATGGTAGGGAATAGTAACACTGCTTCAGCCAGAATTCAGGTAGTGAACGTGAACCTTAATTTTAAATTACTGAACTGAGTCTACAATGTGTTATAAATCGAGGATGTAAGGTGTCATGGTCCATCCATGAATTGCATACCCCATTGTATAAAGTTATTTTCCTTTGGAGTATGCATACTAGTCACATGGTTCATAGCAGCCCATGCACCTGTTTTCTGAATCTAAAAATGAAATGTGTCAGGACAACCAACAAGATTGTTCTCTGAGGCTGTAGATCTGTATTCTCAGTTAGGTCTGCGAACCCTATGTTTGGCTTGGCGTGACGTAGAAGAGGAGGAATATCGTGAATGGTCCATGATGTTTAAAGAGGCTAACAGCACATTGATAGACCGAGAGGTTTGCAGTAAATGTAGCAATATTTATTTACCTTGGTACTCTTTACAATCCTCATCTTCATCGTCATATCCGTTCCATTAAGTATTACTCTCTATGTCCCACTATCTTTATGACTGTATCCCATTTTTCCTTTTTTGTCTGTCTCACTAAGTTTGATCATACCATATTTGGTAATATTTGTGTGGTTCTAATTCATTCTTACTTTATTCACATTCACCAATTCAATACCAACCATATAATTCTACTTTTCTTATTAACCGCACTACTCCCTCATGTCTCAATCTTAGAGTGACAGAGGTAGTAGTAATTAGAGTTTATAGAACTATACAAAAAGCATTAATGAGTATCCATTTATGTATATCAACTAAGTCAGGTAGTATAGGACAGATAATCTATCTCTTTATGCTGAACATCCTTTCCGTTGTGCATTATATTTTTCATTTTATTTGCTAGGTTTTTTTCCTGGCTCTTTAATATAAAGTCTTTTGTTAGTTTGTGATCTGAAGGGCTTCCAGTGCAAGACTTGGTGACAATGGTTTTAATTCTTTTGAACAATTCAGTGTTAACTAAACTTTGATCATGGATTGACACTAAATTTTATGTCAGTTTGTCACTGACCCAATGTAGTAGAGATTAAGGTGATGGTGATGCTGACAACAATGTCATTTTGTCTTTCATTTTTTAAGTGGAGAGTGGCTGAGGTCTGCCAAAGATTAGAGCATGACTTGGAGATATTAGGAGTTGTTGCTATTGAAGACCGACTACAAGTAAGACTTTTGATATCATCATCTTTTGATTTCATTTATTGGCACCATTTTTTGAAATTTTAATTGTGCATTTCTAATGCGATTTTTTCGGACAAGAATGTGACGTAACCACTTCATCCAATTAGTTCGTATGTGCTGCAGGATGCTGTCCCTGAAACCATTGAGACACTCAGGAAAGCAGGAATATTCTTCTGGATGCTGACTGGTGACAAGCAAAATACCGCTATACAGATTGCACGGTCTTGCAATTTAGTTTCTCCAGGTAGTTCCCTTTCCTAAAATAACACCACTTGGACTGCTTTTACGCTATAAAAGTATTAGTCTAGCAAGACTCTTGGAGCACAAATAGAGATGCTCTATTCGCTAATAATATTATCAATAATTTTGGAGTTATTTTTTGGAGTATTGACTAGATTAGGTGCCGCATTCTCTTACCTTGAGGAGAGGAGTACTTCTTCTTTATTGATTTTGATATTCTTTTTTCATCTCCCAACCACGCTCATAACATATTTCCATTGAGAGATCACTATACTGTTGTTGAATTAGGTCACTTCAAAATAGAAAAAATGGCTCAACTTGTACAAATCTTTACTTAAGAACTGACTTTAGAGATACTCTTTAATCCAAGATCACCCACAGAAAACACACTGTGTATTATATATGCATTTCCCATCCCTTTGAATAGCGATAGAATACAAAATAATCAATCCGACTTTGGACTTCATTATTCTCATGAACAAGAGAATTGGATTGCCAAACTAAGTTATCGTGGATTGCCAAACTAAGTTATCGTGGATTGCTTCAAGTTGCGTAAAGAGCGACAGAGCCTACATACCAATCTAGACTCCCTGTTGCTACAAACCCAAACTGTTGCTCTAACTTCTTCATGATGATCACTATGAAAGAAATGATTCTAGATATCTAACTAATGTAGAATCTAATTAGTCATTGCAGTCATATATAGATAGGATCAAGCGAAACATGTGCAATCTTTGCTGCGGGAGAAAAAGTAAGTGTAGTTTAAGTCAAACATTTGAGTGTAACTTTTATGTTGATCAATCTTTCTATGTTATAGACTTATAGGTGTATCTTATGCTGATCAATCTTTCTATGTTTCTATCTGGGCCGACTTTTTCTGCATAGTTCCACATATAACCAACAACAAACTTATGATGGGAAGAGGAACTAACTCCCATGATATTCAACACTGAGAAGACTGGTTGTTTTACCACTTTGAAAGTGTGAATGTGTTATGGGCATGCTTGGGACCTCTTTTCAGTTCTAGAGAATACTGAATAGAGAATATGAGAGAGGAATAATTAAATAAACCTAAGCTAGAATTAATCGGTGACCGACCTTGTCAAGACACAAAAATTAATTCTTCCCCAGCTGTTTTATTGAATGATACTGGTGACCCTTATATGGCTATTACAAATGTCCTAATTATAAAAGGAAATAAATGATAATTAAGAAGTTGCCTAAAGCAGAATAGGAATACTTATAAAAGGAAATAAATGCTAATTAAGAAGCTGCCTAAACCATACTAATAATAGTAGTGTTAGTAGTAATAGTATAAGCTTTCCTTGCTCATATCATTACTCCCCCTCTTGGACATCAAGCTTATCCTCAAGCTTGAAGGGAAGTAACGGGTAGTGCCCGTTTTTCCATGATCAAATGGTATGATTAGAAAAACATTTATCACATTGCTCCAGATGCACATTTTTGTAGTGTATGCATAATCAATGGGCTACATACAAAGACTAGACATTTCCATGTGAATCTTGTAATTAGGTTGGCCTCTTGACTGAATAAACTAGAAAATGGAGTGTGGAAATTGATTTGTTGGTCCGTATGCATAAGTCCTTCAAAAATACCTTGCTGATGCAAGGAGCGGCCACTAAATCCTTCCATTGTGGGCCTGGTACTTTTCCCGAAGAGATTAGATCCCAAGTGTAGTGTCATAGGTTCCAACCCTAGGCCCGAGGGAAATTGCCAATGCAATGTTGCTTAAATGAATATCCCTTCTTGCGGACTATTCAACGGGCTTATAACCTCAAATGCATTTACATCAGCATGCTTCAGTGTCACTTCCTCTTCTATCTTGTGAAAACCCTAGTAGTATTGGGCTTAGCCCATTTGTATATCTTGTATAGAAAACCCTAGAACTCTAAATATAGCTATAAATATAGCTTCTTGTATAGCACTTTATTATCAAGAATATGAAATACAACAATACTTGTTCACATGGTATCAGAGCCACTATGGCAATTGTTAGTGTAGTGTTATGATTTTTCTGGCGGCATCATTTCCGGCCAGTATTCCGGCGTGAACAGTAGCGCGACTTTCAATTGAGTGCTTCTGGTAGTGATATCAGCCTACCGCTGTGCTCAAGGCTTCATCGCGACTTACCGCCGGAGGAAGCACCTGCGCCGCATCACCCACGCGCCGCCACACGTCGCTCAAGTCCACACCTACAGTTTCACATCTGTTTGCAGATCTGTATCATTCTGCTTATCTGGTGTTGACACCTCCTACCACCAGCCGTTCCTGAGGTTCCGGCGACCTGCACAACGTAATTTACGCCGCCGCCGAACCCACGCGCCGTCGTCGAGCCCACGCGCCGCCGCCGAACTCGCGCGCCGCTGCCGAACTCGCGCGCCGCCACCGAACTCGCACGCTGCCCAGATTGGTCGTCGCCGGTGGCTCGCCGGTGCTCTGGCTGGTCGCTGCTACTCTGGTTGGTCTTCACAGTTCTCTGGTTTGCTACTGCTGCTCTCTCTTTGCGATAGTATTTCCTTGCAGCAGTAATATTATTACTCATATTTACTCTTTTACTTAAAAAAAAAAAATGTCTTCTGGTTTTTCTTCATTTGCTTCAGTTCCTATTATTACAACGGACCGTTTGGTTGGAAGTGCTAATTATCAATCATGGGCCATTTCTGTGGAGATGTGGTTCAAAGGTCAAGGACAAATTGATCACTTGCTCATAGATGCCAATTCAGTCAAGGATAAGAAAACGGAATGGGAGAATATGGATGCACTGTTGTGCAATGTTTTGTGGCAATCCATGGACTCCAAACTTCATCCTACATATCAATCATATCGGACGTGTAAACAGATTTGGGAAAAAGCCAAGTCTAATTACACTAATGATATTCAAAGTCTGTTTTCGTTTGGTTCCAAAATTGCCACGCTCAAGCAACAAGAATTGGACATCCAGGATTTTCTAGGCCGGGCTGAGGCTTTACTCTTTGAGTATAACACCATTCAACCTATCACAGAAGATAGAGAGAAACAACTAGAACAACGACAACAACTTGTTATGGTTTTAGCTTTGGCGGGTCTTCGCCCAGAGCTATTATCTATACGTGAACAAATTCTCTCTAGCTCTACTGTTCCAACTATGACAGACGCCTTTTCTCGAATTCTTCGTGCGGCCCCGATATCTGCTGAATTGGGTTCTACTGATTCTACAATTCTTGCATCACAAGGTGTGGGGTCCGACGGAGGAAACAACAAAGGATATCTGCGTCGAAGCCGACCTAAATGTGACTACTGTCATAAGCTTGGTCATACTAAAGATAGATGTTGGAAGCTACACGGGAGACCTTCTAGCTCAGCCACTGTTGCTCAGATTCCGCCATCTCCGGTTGTTCTACCTCCTGACGAATATGCTGCATATCAGAAATTTAAGTCTGCTAATGTGCCTTTATCTACACCTGGTACGTCTACCGCTTGTGTTTCAAACACCACAAGCTCATGGATCATTGACTCAGGTGCTTCAGACCATATTTCTGGTAATCCCCATCTTTTATCCCATATTACCAAGCACCAACACCTTCCTTTAATTACTTTGGCTAATGGCCATCAAACTTCGGCCATGGGTATTGGGCAAGCACTACCACTTTCATCCTTACCACTACATTCAGTCTTATATGTTCCTGATAGCCCCTTTAACCTTGTCTCTGTTAGTAAAATCACGCGTGCTCTTGATTGCTCTATAACCTTTTTTGCTGATTCTGTAACTGTGCAGGACCGTCGTTCGGGGAAGACGATTGGCGTCGGGCATGAATCTCAAGGCTTGTATCATCTTCATCCTGTTGATCCAATCGCTTGTGTCTCTGTTGAACCTGCATTAACATTACATAACCGTTTGGGTCATCCTAGCCTCTCAAAGTTTCGCCGTATGGTTCCAGGTTTCTCAAGCCTTTCGTCTTTAGAGTGTGAGTCATGTCACCTTGGAAAGCAACCTCGTAAATCCTTTCCAAGGCGTGCTAATAAACGGGCTGCGTCCCCTTTTGATTTAGTTCATACAGATGTATGGGGTCCGTATCGAGTCACTTCTACTTTAGGATTTCGCTATTTTGTTATTTTCGTGGACGACTTTTCCCGTTACACATGGTTGTTTTTAATGAAAGAACGTTCTGAATTATTCCATATTTTTCAGACTTTTTGTGCCGAAGTACACACTCAGTTTGGTCATTCTATCAAAGTTTTACGCAGTGATAATGCTAAAGAATTTTTTGCGGCACCCTTTAATCAATTCATGACATCACGAGGTATGCTTCACCAGTCTTCTTGTGTACACACGCCTCAACAAAATGGGGTAGCTGAACGCAAGAACAGACACTTAGTTGATACTGCCCGTACTTTGTTATTACATTCACATACACCACCTCAGTATTGGGCAGACGCTGTACTCACTGCGTGTTATTTAATAAATAGAATGCCTTCCTCCGTTATTAATAATGAAATTCCTTATTCTGTCTTGTTTCCTAGTCGTGAGTTATTTCCATTACCACCTCATGTGTTTGGGTGTGTGTGTTTCGTCCATGATTTTACACCTGGATTATCCAAAATGTCAGCTAGGTCAGTAAAATGCGTTTTTCTTGGATATTCACGAGTCCAGAAGGGTTATCGTTGTTATTCTCCATTACTTAAGAAGCATTTTATTTCTGCTGACGTCACTTTTATGGAGTCCTCTTTTTATTACCCCTTATCGTCTGCTGATACTCCATCCTGTTTGGACTTCATCTCATATCTTCGGCCCATCCAAACAGAAACGGTTATTTCCTCTCCATCTGACGAGCACCCCCACCACCCTCCTGCCGTAGACCCTCCTCCATTACAGGTATATCATCGTCGTCCTCGACCTCCTGCCATTGAGCCTATCATGGCCACGCCAGTTGATTCCCCCATGCCGGTTCATGCATCATCATCACCACCTACCGCACCATCATCACCACCTGAAAACACTCTGGATGATTTGCCCATTGCTCTCCGAAAAGGTACACGTTCTACACTGAACCCACATCCCATATATAACTTTTTGAGTTATCACCGCCTCTCTACCCCGTACTATGCTTTTATTTCTCACCTGTCTCATATATGCATTCCTAAAACCACACGTGAGGCACTGGCACACCCGGAGTGGCGTAAAGCTATGATGGCTGAGATGGAGGCCCTTCATTCTAGTGGGACATGGGACTTAGTTCCCCTTCCCGCTGACAAATCAGTGGTGGGATGTCGGTGGATTTACACCGTTAAAGTTGGGCCTGATGGGGAGATTGATCGCTTTAAAGCACGTCTTGTGGCAAAAGGGTATACTCAGATATATGGTTTGGATTACACCGACACTTTTTCTCCTGTGGCGAAGATTGCATCAGTTCGTTTGGTTTTATCCATGGCAGCAATGAGCCATTGGCCATTGTTCCAATTGGATATCAAAAACGCATTCCTTCACGGAGATCTACACGAGGAAGTTTATATGGAGCAACCACCTGGGTTTGTTGCTCAGGGGGAGTCTGGTATGGTGTGCAGATTGCGTCGTTCATTGTATGGCTTGAAGCAATCTCCACGTGCATGGTTTGGGAGGTTTAGTGCCGTTGTTTGCAGCTTTGGCATGATTCGCAGTGATGTTGATCATTCTATATTCTACAGACATTCTGCTGACAACAAATGTATTTATCTTGTTGTGTATGTTGATGACATTGTCATTACAGGTAGCGATGATCAAGGAATTGTGCTCCTCAAGCAACATCTCTTTAGCAAATTTCAAACAAAAGACTTGGGAAAGTTGAGATACTTCCTTGGCATTGAGGTCGCACAGTCTGCAAATGGAATTGCTCTCTCACAAAGAAAGTATGCCTTGGATATTCTTGAGGAAACAGGGTTGCTAGATTGCAGGCCAGTGGATACACCGATGGATCCGAACGTTAAACTCTTATCAGAACAGGGAGATCTTTTGCCCAACAAGGAGAAATATAGAAGATTGATCGGCAAATTGAATTATCTTACCATCACGAGACCAGATATCTCATTTGCGGTAAGTGTCCTTAGTCAGTTTCTTGATAAACCATGTACTGGACACTGGGATGCAGCTATCCGAGTTTTGAGATACATCAAGAAAAGTCCAGGGCAAGGATTGTTGTTCGAAGATCGAGGCCATCACGATATTTTGGGATATTGTGATGCAGATTGGGCCGGATGTCCGATGGATAGACGTTCCACATCGGGATATTGCATCTTGATTGGTGGAAACTTAATTTCATGGAAAAGTAAGAAACAGGATGTGGTTGCCAGATCTAGTGCTGAAGCAGAATATCGTGCAATGGCCCTTGCTACATGTGAAATCTTATGGTTGAAGCATCTCCTCCAAGAGTTAAAATATGGAAACACAAAACCGGTTCAACTCATGTGTGATAATCAAGCTGCAATGCACATTGCATCAAATCCGGTATATCATGAGAGGACGAAACATATTGAAGTTGATTGTCATTTTATCCGAGAGAAGATCACAAGTGGACATATCATCACCAAATATGTGAACACAACTGAACAACTTGCAGATATTTTAACTAAGTCTCTCAGAGGTCCTAGAGTGGGATATATTTGTAACAAGCTTGGTACATATGATTTATATGCTCCAGCTTGAGGGGGAGTGTGAAAACCCTAGTAGTATTGGGCTTAGCCCATTTGTATATCTTGTATAGAAAACCCTAGAACTCTAAATATAGCTATAAATATAGCTTCTTGTATAGCACTTTATTATCAAGAATATGAAATACAACAATACTTGTTCACATATCTGAACAGGTGTAGCATAACTTACCAGATGTGGTATAGAAAGAAGTGGTCTGGTGACCTTTACATGGTAGATATAGCCCATCTTGTGTAACAAACTGTTCAGAAAGAGAAGTTCTCAGCGTCTTTAGCTTTTCTAGAGGTGCCACCAAAGTTGGAGGCAAGGGAGTTGTTTGAGGCTGTTTTTCCAGTGACGTAGCTGACTGTAAGGGAACTATTTGATGTCGCTGTGGAAGGTTTGGCAACCACAGATGTGGAGACGGCTTGTCTTCCTTGGGTAGTAAAGTGGGTTGTGAATTAATTGGGTGTGGAATTGATGATGAATGTCATGGTAGATAAGTGTACCATATATTTATGGTGCATCCTCCTTCATAAATATTCTTCCCTTGAAGTTCTAAGAGGGCATTATGGTGTCTAGGAAGGAATTGAAATATACTACAGCTTGGAGTTCAAAACGATCAAATTTCAAAGTAGTTGAGGGACATGCAGAGCCTGATAATCCATTTCAGGCCATTGTTTAAAAAAAAATCAGAATTGGAATAATTATAATTGGTTTGAGCAATGACTTGGAGACTACTAGGGGCAGCGAACTGGGGATTCGTGGAGCAAAAAATTTGTTTTCAGATATCTTTGTTACGGGCATGGTTGTGATCTCTTTCCTGATATCTGGAATAGAGTATGAGTGAGGAATAATAAAATAATCCTAAGCTAGAATTAATCAGTGACCGACCCTGTCAAGACACGCAAAAATTAATTCTTCCCAAGCTGTTTATTGAGTAATACTGGTGATCCTTATATAGCTATTACAAGAGTCCTAATTATAATAGGAAATAAACACTAACTAAGAACTTGCTTAGAGCAGAATAGGAATACTTATAAAAGGAGATAAATGCCAATTAAGAAGCTGCTTAAAGCATGCATAAGAATAATAGTAATAATTGTAATAATAATAATATAAGGTTTCCTTGTTCATATCAGAATGGTACTTGTGTCTTTCTTTTAACCATGTAACATACACTTTCCTTTTATCTTTTGCTACTAGAAGTCTATAATTTTATTTCAATCAACTTTTTGGAAAAGGGAAAAGTGTCAAATAATGGGACATACGCAGCATTGGTAATTTAGGATTATCATTTTGGGTTTCTGTTCACAATCAGTCAATCATTAATCTTATGCTTTAATTAGATCACTATCTGAGACTTTGAAAGTGAATAATATACTTCCGTGCTGGGTATATTTCTTTCAGAAGCTAGATTTATTTTGATTTTTTTATATTGTGTTCTGAGTCTCATTTTTGCAGAACCTAGGGGCCAACTTCTACCGATTAATGGAAAAACTGAGGATGAAGTATCTAAAAGCCTTGAGAGAGTTCTACTGACAATGAGAATAACAAACTCAGAGCCCAGGGTATGTTTCTTACTTTCTCTTACTGCGTTGTGTACTTTATTTTCTATGGTTATTGCAATGCGGTTTTGAAGTTTCACGTAGAGAAGTCCTATACCTAAAGGGCTAATAGTCAGACATTATTAAATTCATGCTCCTCCTTTATCTACATCCTTGCATTTGACATAAACTCAGGGAATCTACACACATCTGCATTCTGCTAAACTTTTTAGCACTCTAATGATAATATTTCACTATTCCCTTCTCTCCTGATCTAAATCCATACTCAAATCTCCTGATCTTCTATATCCTCCTGCCCAGACCTTAGGGACAAAATCTTGAATTAGTTTTGGAAAACAAACAATCATGAAACATATGGCCTGAAAATAAATGTCTTAACAAATTGTCTCACTCATTCAACATTTTCATCCCAGAGCATCCTGCTTAGAAAGGAATGAATCTGTGGCTAAAAAATAAACCTCTTTTGGGGGTGCTATTTGCTCCAGAATTCTTTTTGGTGATTTCTGTACAATAGGGTTTTGCTTTAGTACAGGGGTAAGACTGCGTACATCTGACCCTCCCCCCCTACCCCAGTGTAGGTGGGAGCCTTTGGGGCACTGGGGGGGGGGGGTAATGTTGTTGTTGTTTGTTGTAGGGTTTGGCTGATAAATTATTCTCTTATGCAGTCCATTTTCCATGAAGTTTCCGTGTAATGTCTATGTGACTTTCCAATCTAGCATTCTTTTCACAAAAACTATCAAGTAATTAAGAGCTTGTTTCGTGGGCACTTCTCGGCTGAAATAGCTGAATTCACAAAAACATCCACTAATAAAACCATACCTCCTCACCTTAGGCTGAAATGGCTGAATTTACTGATAATACAAAAAGTGGCCCATGTGTTGTTTTTGGTCGAAATGAAAACGGAGAGGATAAAATTCTACCCCTTGTGTTTGGTTTCTTTTCGAGCAACTCACTAGTAATACTATTACATACCATTTACCCAATACTTCTACTTTTAATACCCCCCCCCCCCATTTGAACTTAATCAGCGGATTCAGCGCTCACCAAATAGGCCCTAAAAGTGTCGAAACTTAAGCCCCTTGCAGAGAAACTAATTATTGAGAACTTCGCTTGAGTGTTAAATGAGATTTGTGAACTATCATGATAATGATAATGTTGGTGTTGGTGGTTGATATGAAGCGAGAACTATTTAGAATTTTCTATTTATGAGAAGTTTCTACATTTGTTTCCGTTTCCTTATTTAATACTCCCTCCTTCCCACAAACTAAATTTCATTTGGGTTTGAGTCGTTTGACATGCTTTCTAAGAAATTAAAGGTGATGATGACTAGAGTACAAGTGTACCCTTTTGAAAAAGAAGAAAAGTACTTCTGATTGAAGCCATCTCCAATCTAGAAGATGTACAGTTACAAAAGGCTGTTGTTCAACAGAAATTTCCCAAAAATATGACTAATGTTTTGCTGTTGTAGGATGTAGCATTTGTCATCGATGGCTGGGCTCTTGAAATTGCTCTTAAGCATCATCGGAAAGCTTTCACAGAACTTGCCATACTCTCAAAGACAGCTATATGTTGCCGTGTCACTCCATCTCAAAAAGCTCAGGTGTCCTTGTTGACTATAATACTTTTGGCATTCTATTTTCAATTATTTATTATATTACTCCCTCCGTCCCGCTAAGATTGTCCCATTTTACCTTTTCGGGAAATCCCATTAAGATTGTCCCATACCAAATTTGGTAAAGTTTGTGTGGCTCTAAATTATTCTTACTTTATTCTCACTTTATCAATTTAATATCAACCACATAAACCCATTTTTCTTAATAATCGTGCCACCTTCTCTTGTCCCAATCTTAATGGAACGGAGGTAGTACTATTTCGGGAAGAAATCGACATCGATCTTTTTTATAAGTAAAGAATGTGCACATTAACCACTTCAAGGCCGAGTTTATCCCTCTCTCTCTGATACGGAGCAGACCGCGATCACCCCTGGGGAGCCAGCGATCGAGGAAGAGCCGGGCCATAGGCCCTGGATTGTTTACCGACGGCGTGGACGGGATGGGCCCACACCCGTGGGCTGAGGGCGGCCAGTTTAGTGGCTGAATTATTATTAATTAGTTATTAGCTTTTAATAAGTTTCCTAGTTTTAGTTTATTTCCTTATATTAGTAATATAAGAGTTTTTCTTTAATTAGGACATGTGGTCTATTTATACCCCCTAAGAGGGCTTGCAAACTATGCTTTATCAATAAGAATTTGGGTGTTTAAGCTATAAGCTTTTGGCAACGGTTGCTACCGTTGATTGTTATTTTCTGTTTTTATCAATTTGGTCCGACCTGCCGGATCCCGTCCCGCCACGATGACGGGTCTCAAAGTGAACGTTTGCAAGAATTGGAAACTGAACAAAGTCGAATAGGAGAGGTCGCCCGCTTGGGGGCTGAACAGATCCGGACGAACCAGACTCTCGCCGATCATGGTACGAAACTGGAAACAATGAACCTAACACTCGGAGAACACGGGGCGAAACTGGAGGAGATCGCGTCCTCTCTGGTCGCGTTAACAAAGGCATTAACTCCGCACAAATCGCCGATCGGCGACGAGGTGGGTGCCAACATCGGCACGCTGATCGTGCCACATAGCGACGGGGAAGGTCGCACTTCCTCTTCGACGCCACTTCCCACGTTTGATGGGGGGGACCCGATCGGTTGGTTAGCCCGGGTGGAGCAGCAGTTTGAGTTACAGGCAACCCTACCGGAGAAAAAGGTGGCTGCCGCTATGGTGGCCATGGAAGGAGGAGCACTTTACTGGGTTACGTGGTTGAGATCACGCAAACCCAATCTGTGGTGGGACGACTTCAAACAAGCCCTGGTGACTAGATTTGATTCCCGATACCAAGGAAACCGATTTGAACGTCTTTCTGGAGTCAAACAAGACGGAACAGTGGAAGATTACAATATTCTTTTTGTCCAATTAGCCAGCCAAGTCCCCGGATTGTCCGACGATCATTACATGGGGTACTATATGAACGGGCTTAAGGAAGAAATAAATTGCTCACTGCGTTTACTCCGTCCAGATTGTCTAGAGACTGCTATGGAATTGGCCCACAGGGTGGAACATAAGCTATTAATTCAGAATGGTGGAAAAGGGGGAACAAATCAATATTCTTCCGGATCACGTCCCAGTAGTTACCCAAGGTCAAACCCGCGGTTTTTCCCGAGTACAGGCAGCAGCAGCTCGCGTAATCCCAGTGGCAGCATACCAAGGGTCACGTGTCAGCCGACGGGACCCACATCACGCGCGGCCGCAGCAGTTACCGGTTCTTCCGGGCAAACCACGGAACGTTCCCGATTTACCCGACTGCCCACAAAGGTACTAGACGAATTGCGCGCCAAGGGATTATGTTTTAAATGCCGGAAGCCTTTCACTCCGGGTCATGATTGCCCTTTTAAACAATTAAGGGTAATGCTTGCCGAGGAGGACGAAGAATTTGAATTCCAGCAACACGACTATTGCGAAATAACTGGGAAGGAAGAGCTGCCACTTTACGAAGAACCCCCTGATGGCGAGAACAGTGACTTTCCGGTGTATGCCATGGCTGGAATTTTTAGTCCCCAGACAATGAGGCTTCGCGGGATCATCAAAGGGTGCTCCGCCACAATGCTAATCGATAGTGGGGCTAGCCATAATTTTTTATCGTCCTCGCTGGTTTCTTTACTGCACCTCACCCCGGACAAGACAGGTAAATTTGGAGTGCAATTGGGAGACGGGCACCGGCAAGAATCCGAAGGAGTATGCCGTCAGCTGCCCATAAGCTTGCCGGGATGTGCTATCAAAACAGATTGTTTTGTCTTTCCGTTAGCTGGAGTGGACCTCATACTAGGGGTTGCGTGGTTAGCAACGCTCGGGGAAGTGCGAACAAACTGGAACAAGTTAACCATGCAATTCAAGGTTAACGGCAAGCAAGTAGAGTTAAAAGGGGATCCTTCCATGTGTAAAAATGCAGTAAGCTTACGTTCTCTTCTTAAAACAACCGACAAGGAGTTTGGTGCAGTGGTCCTCATCCGCGAAGCTAGCAAAATGGCGGGTGCTACGGCGGATACATTGGATGATATTCTGGGAACAAACGCAGAAGTATTTAGCGACCTACAGGGGCTGCCACCGCAACGCTCAAGAGACCACCGGATCGAGTTAGTTCCCGGGGCGAAACCAGTTTCGGTTCGGGCGTACAGATACGGACATTTACAAAAGGATGAGATCGAGAGATTAGTTGATGAGATGCTTCAGGCTGGCATCATTCAGCCCAGTACCAGTCCATTCTCCAGTCCGGTATTGTTAGTCAAAAAGAAAGATGGCAGCTGACGCTTTTGTGTGGATTACAGGGAACTAAATAAGTCGACTATACCAGATAAATACCCCATTCCGGTGATTCAAGATATGTTGGATGAGCTGGCAGGAGCTGTGGTTTTTTCTAAAATTGATTTGCGCTCCGGGTATCACCAGATCAGGGTGGCTAAAACAGATGTGCATAAGACCGCTTTCCGGACTCACACCGGACACTATGAATTTCGAGTGATGCCATTCGGGTTAACTAACGCGCCGGCTACTTTTCAATCGGTCATGAATGATTTGTTCCGGCCCTATTTGAGAAAATTCGTGCTGGTATTTTTCGATGACATTTTGGTGTACAGCAAAACATGGGCCGAACACCGAGAGCAGTTGGATCACGTGTTAAGTATCTTGAAGACGCACCAGTTCAGAGCCAATAGGAGGAAGTGTAGTTTTGGCCAGCCACGTGTAGAGTATTTAGGACACATCATATCTCAGGCAGGGGTGGCTATGGATCCTGCCAAAGTCAGTGCGGTGGTAGAGTGGTCCCGGCCGAAGTCTGTACGGGAAATTCGGGGGTTGACTGGTTATTACCGAAGGTTCGTAAGAGAGTATGGGTTAATTGCACGTCCACTTACAAACCTTTTAAAAAAGGAGGCCCTGCACTGATTTCAATGGACGGAAGAGGCCGAGAGAGCCTTCCGCCAACTTCAGAAGGCCCTGACCGAGGCTCCAGTACTTGCCATGCCTTAGTTTGACCGCCAATTTGTGGTGGAATGTGATGCATCAGGTATCGGTGTTGGGGCGGTACTTATGCAAGAACGGAGGCCTATTGCTTATTTTAGTAAATCATTGGCTGATAGAACAGTGTCTAAATCAGCCTACGAGCGGGAGATGATGGGACTAGCTTTAGCCGTGCAACATTGGCGGCCATATTTAATTGGAAGAAAGTTTATCGTGCGCACGGATCATCGAAGCCTTAAGCATCTACTCACCTAACGAATTGCAACGCCTTCCCAGCAGGTTTGGGTTGCCAAGCTGCTTGGCTATGACTTTGACATCGAGTACAAAACAGGAATTTCAAATGCAGCTGCGGATGCTTTGTCTAGAAGAGGCGAGGAGGCAGAATTGGCAGCAATTAGCATACCGGAATGGATAGGATTGGCTGACATAGAGGAGGAGCAACGGAATGATAACAACTTGCGGGACATTATACAGGCAGTGGAGGCCGATCCGAATAGTATGCCGGGCTATGAACTCAAAGGACGAAGGCTGATCTTCGAAGGACGGTTGGTGCTGGCTTCGGACTCAAAATGGATTCCTCTCCTTTTAAAAGAATTCCATGACACGCCGACGGGTGGCCACGCTGGAGCTTATCGGACCTACCGAAGACTGGCCATGAATGTAACATGGAGAGGAATGTTCCGTAGGGTGCGGGCATATGTCGCGCAATGTTTGGTCTGTCAAAAGGTAAAATATGAGGCCGCATCACCAGCAGGACTGCTGCAGCCCTTGCTGATTCCCAGCCTGGTTTGAGAAGATATATCCATGGACTTCATCACTTGCTTACCGAAATCAAAAGGATACACATCTATTCTGGTGGTGGTGGACCGTCTATCCAAATATGGGCATTTTATTGCACTCAAGGCTCCTATCACAGCACGTTCGGTGGCAGAAACATTTGCCCAGGAGATAGTTAGATTGCATGGCATTCCTCGCTCAATTGTGAGTGACCGGGATTCTCTATTTGTAAGTGCTTTTTGGAAGGAGATTTTTGCCTTGTGAGGTACACAATTAAAGTTTAGTTCGGCATACCACCCGGAAACCGATGGCCAAACGGAGGTATTGAATCGAGTATTAGAGACATATTTGCGGTGTTTTACTTGCGAACAACCGAGGCAGTGGATACGTTGGCTACCGTGGGCCGAGTAGTGGTATAACACTGCCTTTCAAACGGCAGCGGGAATATCCCCATTTGAGGTGGTTTATGGGTGGTCACCCCCCACAATTCGGCAATATCTTCTAGGAGAGGGCAAGGTGGCAGCCGTGGCAGATGTACTGGGAAGTCGGGACGTCATGTTGAAGCGCCTAAAAGAAAATCTGCAAATTGCACAACAACGCATGGCGACCCAGGCCGATAAGCATCGCCATGATGTAACTTTCCAGGTCGGGGACAAGGTATTCTTAAAGTTTAGGCCGCATCGACAAAGCACTCTTTTCCGCCAGCCATACAACAAGCTATCGGCCAAGTTTTATGGCCCTTTCTTAATTGAAGCACGCGTTGGACCCACAGCTTATCGCCTTGCACTACCGCCAACTAGCCGAATACACCTAGTCTTTCATGTTTCTCAGTTACGAAGAGCTGTTGGAGATCATCCGGTTGAAAGTAACTTACCGGAAAGTTTAGAGTTACCAGTTGGGCCAATTTTTGAGTCTGAAGAGATCCTGGCAACACGAAAGAAAAATGACAAGGAAGAAGAGCTATTAGTCAAATGGGCAGGGCAGTCAACTGATGATGCTACATGGATGGATAAAGCAAGATTTCAAGGCCAGTTTCCAGATTTCAACCTTGAGGACAAGGTTCGTCCGAGGGGGGATGAAGTTGATACGGAGCAGACCGCGATCACCCCTGGGGAGCCAGCGATCGAGGAAGAGCCGGGCCATAGGCCCTGGATTGTTTACCGACGGCGTGGACGGGATGGGCCCACATCCGTGGGCTGAGGGCGGCCAGTTTAGTGGCTGAATTATTATTAATTAGTTATTGGCTTTTAATAAGTTTCCTAGTTTCAGTTTATTTCCTAATATTAGTAATATAGGAGTTTTTCTTTAATTAGGACATGTGGTCTATTTATACCCCCTAAGAGGGCTTGCAAACTATGCTTTATCAATAAGAATTTGGGTGTTTAAGCTATAAGCTTTTGGCAACGGTTGCTACCGTTGATTGTTATTTTATGTTTTTATCTCTCTCTCTCTCACACACACACAGACAGACATACTTTGCCTCTTCTCTCTTTCCCTCTAAGTTTTACTTAAAGTAGTCATTTATAGGTTTAGGAAGCTAATTTTGTATTTTTTGGAAAAACTATTATTTTTCCTTACTGCTTAAAAGAACATTATAAACCACAGGTTGCCTCTTAGTCTCTTAGATACTACTTGTTGAATTGTATGACTTGGAGCCTTGGATAAGTTATAGCTCACTCACTTTTACCGCTGGATGGCAAGCACACACATCCCATTCACGTCCACGTGTTAAAGCTTATTAATCTTATATTCTAAAGTATTAATAGTTTAATACCAACACACACCCATTCCCACCCTTCTTTCTTGCTTCTTTGGTAATATTATTTATTGTTTACATAGTGCTGCTTCTACTATCTAGCGGTTGATGGTTTGCTAACATTACCCTTTAGCCTAAACATTTCAATATTCAGCATGTATAGCTGTATAGCCGTCCACAGCTTTGTGGTGAGCGTGGTAAACAATAGCATAAAAGGTTTTCTTTCCCTGATCAACCAATTTCTGGTACTCTTGGAAACCCCCAAGGACCTTTATTTATAGGCCTTGATTTTTTAAACAGTTTTTCTATTTTATCTGGCTTTGTAGTGGCATGTTATGCTTTGCTTTGGGACTCCCACTTGACATGTCTATTATATTTCATTTGTTTTCCAGCTTGTTGAACTTCTAAAATCTTGCGACTATAGAACTCTGGCAATAGGGGATGGTGGGAATGACGTGAGGATGATTCAACAAGCTGATATTGGTGTTGGCATAAGTGGGAGAGAAGGATTACAGGCTGCTAGGGCAGCTGACTATAGTATTGCAAGTGAGACCTCCGTTTTCTTTCTTCATGTTGAAATATAAACTAGAATAATATTGAAGAGTGGAGGAAAGATTTTCCGTGTATTTCATTGAAGGGTAAAGCCCTATAAATATAGATTACAAAGATAGAATATTCCTATAAAAGATGCTATACAATAATACTATATATGGTATATTCCTAATATATTCTAAAGCATATTCTAAAGTATATTCTAATATACTTTCACACTCCCCCTCAAGTTGGAGCATAGATATTTATCATGCCCAACTTGTTACATAAATAACCAACTCGAATTCCATTTAGTGCTTTAGTGAACAAATCTCCAAGTTGTTCCCCAGTCTCACATATCCTGTAGAGATCAATCCTTTTTGTATCTTCTCTCGAATAAAATGACAATCGACCTCAATATGCTTTGTTCTCTCATGAAATACAAGATTGTTTCCTATGTGTATAGCAGCTTGGTTATCACACCACAATTTAGCAGGCATTGATGTCTTCAGTCCGAGCTCGGTCAATAAATGGCTTATCCATATGATCTCACATGCAGATTGTGCCATGGCTCGATATTCTGATTCGGCACTCGAACGAGAAACCACATTCTGCTTCTTACTCTTCCAAGATACAAGATTACCACCAACAAAGACACAATAACCGAATGTAGATCTTCGATCATCTTTAGAACCGGCCCAATCAGCATCTGCAAAACATTCTATTCTCATGTGATCATGGTTTTGATAAACAATACCTCGTCCTGGTGCACCCTTTAAGCAATATCTGGACGAGTGACTGCGAGATAATTAAGCTTTCCAACCAGTCTTCTATATCTTTCTGGGTCTTCAAATGGTATGCCTTCTTGAGCGAGTTGCACGTTGGGAACCATGGGTGTTGTACTTGGTTTTCCCCTAATTTCCCTGTCTCAGCTAGTAAGTCAAGTACATATTTACGTTGAGATAGAAATATGCCTTTCTTACTTCGTGTTACCTCAATTCCCAGAAAGTATTTCAAAGAGCCAAGATCTTTCGTCTGGAATTGACTATGCAGAAAATTCTTAAGGGACAAAATACCTGCATTATCACTCCCTGTAATCACAATATCATCAACATACACCACAAGCAATGTGACACCTGATTCTGTTTGTTTGTAAAAGACAGAGTGATCTGATTTGCCTTTTATCATTCCAAATTGTTCAATTGAAGGACTGAATTTCCCAAACCATGCACGAGGACTCTGTTTCAGACCATAAAGAGATTTGCGAAGTCGACAAACTTTACCATACTCCCCCTGAGCAACAAATCCCGGAGGTTGCTCAATATAGACTTCTTCCTTAAGGTCACCATGCAAAAATGCATTTTTAATGTCCAACTGATGTAAGTGCCAATCATGAGTTGCAGCGAGTGAAATAAGTAACCTGACAGATGTTAATTTAGCAACAGGAGAAAAAGTGTCAGAATAATCAACACCATAGGTTTGAGCATAACCCTTCGCAACTAATCGGGCTTTCAACCGAGCAACAGATCCGTCTGGGTTAACCTTAACAGCAAAGACCCACTTACACCCAATAGATTTCTTCCCTGTAGGCAAGTCAACCAAATCCCAAGTACCATTAAGATCTAAAGCATTCATTTCCTCTACCATGGCATGACGCCATTCAGGATGAGACAAAGCTTCTTTGACAGATTTGGGAACAGAAATAGAATCAATGGAAGCAATAAAAGAACATGAAGCAGGAGATAACCGATTGTACGACACAAACGAAGAAATAGGATGAGTACAAGACCGTGTACCTTTACGTAGTGCTATTGGGAGGTCAAGATCTGATGTGGAGACAAGATCTGAAGATGCAGGTACTGGTTCAGGACATGAGATCGGAGTCGAACTAGTATCAGGATAAGTAATCACAGGTATCGCCGGTGGAGGGTGATCAGGTGCTTTGTGTCGACGGGTGTATACCAAATGTACGGGAGGCCTAGGGTCAGGAACAGTAACTTGTGGAATATTTGTCGAAAGTGTGGACTCGGGAATAGTCATCGTGTAAATGAGAATATCATCATTACTCATGAATATCTGCCTTAGATGATGAAAAAGGTGTATTTTCATGAAATGATGCATCAATAGAAACAAGGTACCGACCAGTACTCGGACAAAAACATCTATACCCCTTTTGGACTCGAGAATAACCCAAGAAAACACATTTTAATGATTTGGGATCTAACTTTGTAAGATGAGGATTAACATCTCTAACAAAACAAGTGCAACCAAATATTTTAGGTGGGATAGGAAAAAGCTCTTTGTTTGGAAATAGACAATGATAAGCAGCTTTACCATTCAAAACAGAAGATGGCATACGATTTATCAAAAAACATGCAGTAGACACGGCATCGGCCCAAAACTGTTTAGGCATATTCATTTGGAATAGAAGAGCCCTTGCAGTTTCTAGCAGATGTCGGTTCTTTCGTTCTGCAACCCCATTTTGAGGAGGTGTGTCAACACATGAAGTTTGATGAATAATGCCATGCTGAAGCATAAATGACTTAAATGTAGCAGATAGATATTCTTGGGCATTGTCCCCTCTTAACACCCGAACAGGAACGTTAAACTGAGTTTTAATTTCAGCACAAAAGGAAGAAAAATGAGTGAACAACTTAGATCGACGTTTCATGAAATACAACCATGTCATACGAGAATAGTCATCAACAAAGGTAACAAAATATTTATAACCAGCTTTAGACACAACTGGGCAAGCACCCCAAACATCAGAGTGAACAAGGTCAAATGGAGCATTTGCTCGTTTATTAACTCGAGGGCTTAAGCTAGTACGATGATGTTTCGCAAATTGACATGACTCACATTGTAAAGAGGTCATGTTATTAAATTGGGGATTTATTTGCTTCATTAATGGGAGAGATGGATGTCCTAATCGGTAATGAGCATCTAACAAAGTGCCAACCCCAAGACAAGAGATACCTTTTGTGATTGATGTATCCAAAATATAAAGACCAGCTGACTCATGTCCTTTACCAATAGTCTGCTTCGTTAACAGATCCTGAAACACACAATATCCAGGAAAAAATGTTACAGAACAATTAAGAGTACGTGTGATTTTGCTGATTGAAAGCAGATTAAATGCAAAATTAGGAAGACTTAAAACAGGCGATAATGGTAATGTAGAAGTTGGGACAACGGTACCGGATCCAAGAACTGGTGAGGTAGATCCATCAGCTAAAGTGACACTAGAAGAAGGTAAATATGAATGAAATGACGAGAATAGACTAGGATTACCGGTCATATGATCTGTGGCACCTGAGTCAATGACCCATTTCAAGGATGATGAAACAAGACATGTGGCTGAAATACCTGAATTCGCGGCTACAGAGATAGGGATAGATGAATGCTTTAGAGATTCTTGGTAGCAATTAAGTTTGGCATACACGTCTGAAGAAATAGCAACTGATCCGTCAAATGAACTGGTAGCGGAAGCAATATGAGCAGGCTGATTTCCTCGATTTTTGAACATCAATTTCCTACACTCTTTGATCAAGTGTCCGGGCTTTTTGCAATAATTGCATATTACTCCTCTGTCAAATCCACTCGTACAAGACATAACTTTTTTTTTTCAATTTTTTTTTTTCAACTTTTTTTTTTCGTTTTTTTTTAACTTTTTTTTTGTGTGTGTGTGTGTGTTAAAGATAGTAATTAGATACTAAAAAAAATTGAGATATTCTGAAATCTTACAGCAGTTCCTGTGTGGACTAAAAAATTTGGAGAATTAAATATCCAACCTGGGCCTTGACTGCTACGGACTGCATACTTAGTTTCAAGCTAGAGATGTGTCCGTCTGATGCAAGCCCCAGCATGTGCGAACAACCAAAGGAAGCATCGGATGTGTACAAATATGCCAGGCGCCAGGAGATGCGAACAACAACTAGAGTGGAGCAGCGGAAGTCCACAGATGGAGCCGGTATCCCCAAATATCCGTCCAGAGATGTCCGATGTCAGACTCCAGCAACCAACCACAGATACTCTCCCCTTGATGAAAAAAGACCGAGATAAGTAAAGTATACCTGGTAGAGGACTTTCAGGCGAGTTTAAGGCGAAGAGTTCCGATCAGTTTCCGGCCAGAAACACGGCGTCACGCGCCGGCGCGTGAGTTGGCTGCGGAATTTTCCGGCGGCGCGTGTCACTCACGCACAATGATTTGGGCGTGCGAACTTCGGGTGTTCGGTCGACGGCGGCAGGAGAACCAGAGGATGAGGGAGGTTGAACAGGATTGTAGGATACCCAGTTGCTTCTGAGATCTGAGGTTCTGGCAAAAGCTTGTGGGAAGAGGTTCGGGGAAGAATAGGAGGTATAGGAGGTTCTGAGATTGAACTAAGGTTCTGAATAGAGGTTCTGGGTAATGGTGATGATGTGTAGAGAGGTTCTGTCTGGGTTGAGTTTCTTGTAGACAGATTGGTGCACAGAGGTTCTGAACTGAACTCAAGTTCTTTGAGAAAGAACTGAGTGTGAAAAACTAAATTGAAATCTGAAAAAAAAAAAAAAACTGAACTGAAGTGAAAGTCTCTGATACCATGTTGAAATATAAACTAGAATAATATTGAAGAGTGGAGGAAAGATTTTCCGTGTATTTCATTGAAGGGTAAAGCCCTATAAATATAGATTACAAAGATAGAATATTCCTATAAAAGATGCTATACAATAATACTATATATGGTATATTCCTAATATATTCTAAAGCATATTCTAAAGTATATTCTAATATACTTTCACACTTCACGTTTAGACCCTCAGGGCTTGTTTGAGGGGGGGCTGGGGTATATAGTGGAGGGGGAAGGTTGATATTGCTTTTACCAACTTATCCCTTTTTATTTGTGTTGGATCAACGATCAAGAAACGGTGATCTTGTTAGGTATATCATATATTTCTATCAATGTGTGTAGTTGCTCACCTCCATTTTTCTTTTGACCAACTAATATAGTACATAAAAAATAAATATCACCCTTTTCCTCCACAGCCCTCCAAAATCCCTCAAACAAAAAAGGGGTAAAAGTTTGATATAAATTGATCCAGTGAAGCTTATTGCGTATTGGAAATGACCAGTAAATTTTCATATTGGAAATGATCAGTAAATCTTCTGAAATATGTTGTTATCTTATAACGGGTAAGTTGTTGTAACATGTATAGATTTCTTCTAAATAAGTTGATGTGCATATCTTGTTTGATTATCAAATAAATGTGTGCATATTGTACTGTCTTTTAGCACAGAACTGTACTCCGTTATTTGATTAAAGTAGAAAAAGCAGTAGCAATGCATGATTTTTGCTTTTGAATGATTAATATATTAGTGGCTGCAATCTTCCCAGCTATGATTGTATCTTGCTATTATTCTTTACTTGCAGAATTCCAGTTCTTGAAACGACTAATACTTGTCCATGGGCGATACTCTTATAACCGGACTGCATTTCTTTCCCAATATTGCTTCTACAAATCTCTCTTGATTTGTTTCATCCAAATTTTGTAAGTTCCTTTCTTTTGTGCCGTGTTGGTTT
This sequence comes from Cuscuta epithymum, assembly GCA_945859915.1. Classification (NCBI taxonomy): domain Eukaryota; kingdom Viridiplantae; phylum Streptophyta; class Magnoliopsida; order Solanales; family Convolvulaceae; genus Cuscuta; species Cuscuta epithymum. Next base: position 2,287,376 of record CAMAPF010000954.1, on the reverse strand, counting down.
GCGTAGTGCTTCATGATATTGGCTGCTAACTTTATGTTCTTTCAGTTTCTCATTTATTTCAGGTGTCTCTGGAACTAGCCTTTTCAATTCTGTTAGTTTGATGGCTTATAATGTGTTCTACACAAGCGTTCCGGTTCTGGTCAGTGTTCTTGACAAAGATCTGAGTGAAAAAACTGTAATGCAGCATCCTCAAATACTGTTTTACTGCCAAGCTGGAAGGTTTGATCCCCCCCTCTCCCTCATTTTGAGTGCTTTTCTTCTATTCTGGTTCTGTGTTCAATAGATCATCCATCTGTGAGTTGGGCTTTGCCATTTCTGAAATTGAAGTACAATCTTGTTCATACCAGGCTTCTTAACCCTAGCACCTTTGCTGGATGGTTTGGTCGATCTCTTTTCCATGTAAGTGCTACTTGCTCTTCACCTAATCTGGAGTCTGTAGTAATGTAGTTCAGCATGTAAGTTAAGCTCGCTTCATGTTCCTATCCCAATGACTCAATTTTATTCTTCCCAACCTTCTATGTTGTAATTTGTCTCAAAAGCTCAAGAGAATTTTTTTATTAAACCACCATCATACCAACATTGTTGGGATCAGAATGACAGAATGTTTAGATTAGGGGTGGGCATAAAAACCCGTAATTGATTAACCGTACTAAAACACCGGAAATCCAATGTTTTTTTGGTTAACCATACCGTGTTTTAAAAAAAACTTGTGGTACGGTTAACCAACTGAAAGAAAAAATGGTACATGGTATAGTTGATTAGTTACGGTTCTTAAAATGAACTACCGCCGGTTAACCGATATCCAAAATTAAAATATTACTTAAACTCTATGTCACAGTCAAAATATTACCAGTACGGTGGAACAACAATATGTATTGAGTATTTGAGTGTATAGAGTTTTATATATTATATTACAAGATATGTATATACGTAGTATATATTATTATTATTATAATTATAATAAGTATTATTATTCCATTATTACACCTGCAAACCCACTTGTCAGTCTTTCGCAAACCCATTTATGTGTACAAAATGACTATCTACGTTTAGTCGTTTATAAATATCCTTATATTAGAAACGTTGTTCTTCTTATTCAATAGAAACCAATTTCATATAGTTTACGATTAACACTTCAATATTTATCAAATTTATCGGAGTAACTAGAAGCGAATATATAGGTTTAGGTCGAGCAAAAAGTGGTGATTCATGGGACTGAAGCCTATGTCCTATTCTCACGGGAGAGTCTGAAATCTTTTAGAGTAAAATTGGATGAGTAAAATGGTTTTTAAAACGTTTTTTTCGGTTTACCAAGTAATGGTTAACCTATATTGTGGTTATTTATTATCCGGTTAACAAAAGTCATGGTACAGTTAATCGTATTATAAATATACTAACCGAAATCACAGTTAAGTGGTTAGCCAAAAGTTGGTTAACCAAAATGCGGTTAACCAATCGTACCCACTCCTAGTTTAGATCTTCAGTGAAGATGTATGTACTGTGCAGCAGAGATGTGTATATTGATGGTCAGAAGCCGAGTGAGATCTGACTATGTTGTCTCAGACACGTTTAATACTTCGAGAGATAAGTGCCTCGTAAAGAAAATGACATGTTGAGTGGACTCTTAGAATGATGGAGACTTAAAGAGTAGTAAACTAGAAAATGAAATGTAAAGATGGGGTTATACCGTTATATGGTATAGCATTGGGGCTTTATTAGCATGACAATATATTGTTCAGCAGCAGCTACATGCGCATTTGGTTGGTGTATGAATCTTAAAATCAATTTTCTTGTGCTTCATTCAATGGACCAAACTTCCATCATCCTAGACAGAATTATTGCATATAGTTATTGACAGCGATGCTCATATTTTCCTCTTATTAGGTTCATCTCGTTTTACTGCTCTAGCATATCAAACATGGGGTATAACAAATTAGCATATTATAGGAAGAATAGGAATTCATTCAACAGTTTCAACTTAACGCAGCAAAGTTCTCTAATTTCACCTGAATGGGCTTCATTAACACTCGTCTTGTGCTCCAGTTACAATCTAATAGTGCTTGGGTTTTTCGATTAGGGATGCAGATCACTTTCGGTAACCCATCTTGTTGGATCCAAATTACTTTTTGTACCTCACTCATATCAATTAGGTTTGTTGATGGATCAAAAGGATACGTCATCGAAGTTGGAGAATTGCATTTCTCTCACCCTATTACATAGTATCATTCTATCTTTACCTATGTTCAACAGTTTGTGTCATGTAATAACTACCTTATAATCTTTTCATCTCTATGTCAGTCACAAAACCAATCAAAAGTAAAACCATTGTTGCACTGGCCGCAATCACAATGACTTGACCCCCTTCATTCACAACAATAACATTACCCCAGTGCCGCAAAAGCTCCCACCTGCGGTGGGGGTAAGAGGTGGTCGAATGTACGCAGCCTTACCCCAGCATAGAGAGGTTGTTTCCGGATGACCCATGATGAAAATCACGTCGAAAATTGCATGGATTGACTGATGATTCATACCAAAGAAGTGCAGACAGTTTAGTGAGCTATTTTGCTTTATTCCATCATATTCCCTAGCCAAAAAATAGTGATTTTTGGCTCCATTGGAAATGATGGAAAACTTGACCCCTTGCATTGCTCAACTAAAATCACACGCAGTGCTAATGTTTCATGCCTTCTTACTTTAATGGACCTTGAAAGAAGAGCAGCTTCTTAAAAGCTAGCTCAAAGATATGGAGAACCCAAGGTAGTCAAACTCGAGATCCTACGTAGGATCGTAAAGGGGCTTGAAGATCGTAAATCGTAGGATCGTGACTCGAATCGTAAGATCCTACCATATACGTTATATGTATATGTGTGTGTGTGTATATATATTCGTAATAATTAGACATGAAAATAATTCATACTACATATATAATATCATAGTTATAATCAGGTATTGAATATAATTCATCAATAATAATCATACTAAGATATTTAGAATATAATACATTAATACCCAATACTTCAGATATTATACAAAATGGTTATAATAATAATAATAATAATAATAATAATAATAATAAATTATAGTAACAAGGCTAATAGCTGTTATTAAATTAAAGTAGTATATTATTAAAAATATAGTACTGCACTACTGCGTAATAATTTAACATACCTATTGGTGTAATAATACTATGTAAAACTTAATACGAAGTAGTAGAATAATAAAATAGAAATAATGAGTGCTTAATACTATTGGCCTAGAGATCGATTCAAGATAACAAGGCGACGCAAAGAGATGCGGTCTTTTTGCCGACAGCTGAGGTGAAGATAACAAGGTCGCTAATACTCGGTCTTTTTTGCCGACGATACCTTATCCTGAAGCCTTTAGAATTCTGCGACAACTAGTCGCTATTGACTCGCGATTCACCTGCGATTCCACGAGTTTGCGGTTCTGCACGGGCAATCTCGTCGATTCTAGTATTTTACGATCTTTATCAAAACCAGGATCGTCATGAGTAGTAGAGATCGTATAATCGTACGATCCTACGTGCAAGATCGCGATTTTGACTACCATGGGAGAACCCAAGACTCATTCTTTAAAGTAAAGTACTGTTAAAGCATTTGTCCCACACCGGAAAGCTATAATAACAATTAAACACTATATATGGCTTTGGGCTATTCCTCCTATTAGGTTGACCTTTTAGGATGGAATCCCGAGTCTTAACATGGTATCAGGGCCAATTTTGGTTGTGGTTTGACTGCTTATTTAGCACCCATGATTAAGGGTAGCTTGTTAAGGGTTTGTTTGGCCCGTTTATACACCCCGATATTGTCCAGCCCGATTCCGGTTGAGGGGGCGTGTTAAAGCATTTGTCCCACACCGGAAAGCTATAAAAACAATTGAACACTATATAAGGCTTTGGGCTACTTCTCCTATTAGGTTGACCTTTTAGGATGGAACCCCGGGTCTTAACAAGTACCTTGAGTGTCAAACATGTCAACAAGGAAAAGATTCAAGGGCTTGATGGCATAATAGACTCAATAAGTGAGCTATTACTCCACCCTCCCTTATCATCTCTCATCATTGCCCATCATGCATGTTTATAATGAGATCCTTGCTTTTAGATTTTTTGCTTAATTACTATATACTCTCTCCATCCCGCTAAGATTGTCTCATTTTTTCCTTTTTGGTCTGTTCCACTAAGATTGTCTCATACCAAATTTGGTAAAGATTGTGTGGTTCTAAATCATTTTTACTTTATTCTTACTTTATCAATTCAATATCCACATAAACTCACTTTTCTGAATAACCTTCTCACCTCCTTATGTCCCCATGTTAGTGGGATGGAAGTAGTAATACTTTATGTACTCCGGTTAGTATTTTTCAATGTTTATTTCTTATTTTGTGTGCTTTATTTGGAAAACAAGGGAAGTGAAATGAGATGTCTTACTTTTGGGTGTTGCTTAGGGCCCCCACTAATGTGTTAGTATAGTTGAAGGTAAAATATTGTAAATTGGTTATATTATGAAAAAATTCAAAAGCCCCAGATAAAATATGCTCTAATTTTAGATGCCGAGAACCAGTTAACGTAGGAAATTTAGAGCAATGGCTACAATACACAGTCAGGAACTCAGGATATAATAAAGATAAACATTGTGCTACTTAATACCACGATTATCATACTTGACCAAGTACAACTTTAATTTTTAGTAAGGTAAGAATGCTAATATATTGTTAAATCAACTTCAATTATAAGAACTTATTTGGCTTAAGTAATTTTTTCATATGTAACTTGTCTTTCACTTTTTTTTAGCCTATACATGAAAAATTAGTGTTGGTGAACAAGACTTTTTCTTGGGACAAAAAATGTGTTTAAAACAGAAACTTTTTTGAATGGACAAAATGTAGTACTATCACACTTGGAGTTACTTTTCAGGCTATTGTTGTCTTCGTCATTACCACACATGCTTATGCTTTTGAGAAGAGCGAATTAGAGGAGATGTCAATGGTGGCACTTTCTGGATGTATATGGTTGCAGGCATTCGTCGTTGCAATAGAGACCAAGTAAGTTGCTTTACCTTCATTTTTTGAAAATGAAACAAGAATGATTAATAATCCTTTACCTGAATCGTCTGGAAGTGTACATCTTGAATTCGTAACAGTTTAGTGTTTATCATTAAATGCTTCATATTGAGTATGGTTTATGTTGCTTTGTAATAAATATAGCTTCCATCCAGGACGAAAAAACCACTTGACTTTGCCTTCTAATTTAGTTAGTTGGAGAAATATAAGAAACTGACTGATTTTATTTATGATATGTACAGCTCCTTCACTTTATTGCAACATATTGCCATATGGGGAAATCTTGTTGGATTTTATTTTATCAACTATGTTCTTAGTTCTTTGCCATCATCCGGGATGTACACAATCATGTCACGGCTGTGTAGTCAACCATCTTACTGGATTGTTGTCTTTGTAAGTGCCCATTTTCCTTCTCTCTTTGTCATGCTTATCAAGGTCAGTCTGAACATTTGATTGATAAAAAAATGTAATAATAATCATGCAGTCATGCTAGGTACACACACACATATATTTGTGTGCAAATATATTTCATTTCTTATTATTAAAAATTAAATAATTTCATATTTTGAAAATTTAAAATGATAAGTATTTAACAACATTTTTCAAAAATTAAATCTATAATACATTGTTAAATAAAATATAGTCAAAATTGGGCACATGAATAGTGTAAAATTCAACAAAATTGGGCTATGATCTTTTTGTGCCTTTTATTCTGCACATTTCAATTTCATGTAAAAAGTGTTAGTATACATGTATAATTTTAGTTTAATTAGTTATTGTCTTTTTTAATTTTAGTTTTAGAAAAAATGAACACTTAAAGTTTAAACGATAGATCCACCACTGGTCGATAAAATTTACCCTTCAGTCAGAGCAAGGTGGATGAAGTGAAAGAATGCATCTGATTTTTTATGTGATTGAGGTATGCTGATCACATATATATTTCATTGGCCTTTGCTCCTATGTGCTCATGGGCACAAGATCTTGAGCAATTAGTGTTGTTAGGTTTCAAGTTTGAGGAATAATAGATCTATTCTAGGAAAGAAGTGTAATACAACGTATAAAACACATTTATTATCATCATGAGGAGTACAACAACATCCAAGTTTTAATCCCAAAAGATTTTGAGTTCGGCTAACATTATCATATGAAGAGTAATTTATCATGGTATGAAGAACTCATTAATTGATCATTTGTTTCTCATGTGCCCATAGGCAAACATAAGTAAACCCCTATTTGAATTATGTAAACAGAGGGATGATTTACATAGAAAACCAGATTTTGTTACAGAACTCTATTCCCTCTCAAAATATAATCCAAGGACATTTCTCAGTACCTTACACGTAAGTTTATATTTTTATACCGGGTATTTGACGGTTTGGTCTATGTGGGAATGTGGGGTGACTTAACAACGTGTTTGAATCCTACCATAACACTTTCAGGGGGTGTTTGAAACTGATTCTGATTCTGCTTCTTTTTTAAAGAAGCAGAATCAAAATCAGTTTTTAGAAGCTGGTCACCCCCAGATTCTAAAAAACTGATTCTAAGAGTAAATTAGAGCACCAGAATCACTTCTGCACTTTCAACCAAATACTCCAGCTTCTGATTCTGCTCTTTCAGGAAGCAGAATCAGTTTTAAGAATCAGATCCAAACACCCCCTCAATCATGCAATATTTTTAAGGATTTATGTATGGTTAGTAATTCATTGTCGGTCTCCTGAAATTTCAGCTTATAGTTGCGGCTGGAATGGGACCAGTTCTAGCTCTGAAGTATTTTAGATACACATACAAGTCAAGCAAAATCAACATACTGCAGCAAGCTGAACGTCTCGGAGGTCCAATCCTGTCATTGGGACACATAGAGCCGCCTGCGACTAGATCCTCCTTAGAGAAAGACGTGTCTCCTTTATCAATCTCTCAATCCAAAAACAGGAGCCCGGTACACGAGCCTCTTCTCTCAGACTCTCCAAGTGCAACTAGACGTTCTTTTGGACAAGCTGCTGCACCATTTGATTTCTTTCCGTCACACTCCCGTTTATCTTCAAACTATGCCAGAAATTCCAAGGATAAGTGAGTGATGATAGCACACTACTTTATGGGTCACCTATCTTTTTTCTTTGTGGTGAAATTCATTTCATCATCAATATTATAGCATAGGGATGGAGATTTTGAGCCTTTTTTTTGTAAATCAGGAAATGCATCTTTCTATTCCACTTGCAGGTTAATGAGTTAATCTAATTATACTTCTCGATTATTTATTGATTATGAAAACTATGAACACATTTGTTTACTCTCAAACTGTCAGACAGTCAGACGAGTAAAAAAATCAAATAGATCAATTCCAAATGAGAACACTCCAGATGTAATTAATGCAATAATAATGCCTTAATGGTATACAACTGACTATACTATGAATATAATTTTGTGGTTAGACCAATGATTTTTGGTGAGACTTGATGATACGCATTTACGCAAATTAGCAAATAGGTGAGAAGTTTTGCTAAAAGAACAAGACTAACCCGGTGGCCGATTGGGTTGATGTGAAAACGGGCAACCCAGTCCTAAAAGTGGGCTGGTCAATGATAATTTGAAAATGTGAGAAAACTAAAAATCCTGGATTTGTAAAAACACCTGGATGATTTGGTAAAACCAGTTTCTAATGGCTTGTATTGATTTCTTTTTTTGTTAAGCATTTTTAATTTAAGATGATCTAAGCTTCATGGAAAATGTGAAATCTACATTTTATTCTAGGAAGAAAACTTTTAAGAGCCGTTTGGTAACACGAAAATCGGCTGATTTGGCTGATTCTACTGAAATTTATAAAGTTCTGGTTGAAGTGGCTGCATAGGCTGATTCTGTTGATTTAAGAAAAAAATATTTTTAAAATATTTTTTTTAATAAAATAAAGAAAAAATTAAACTAGTATGTAAAATAGCTAAAATGGTCATTTACAGTAACTTCAACCAATACAGCCAGAAAAGTAACTCCAACCTTACTTTTTCTGCTTATTACACATGTCAGCGTGCGAAATCAAAAGTTACGTGTTTGGTGAAAAAATTGGCTGATAAGCCTGATAAGTTGAAATACAGTGTTACCAGGAAAATGATGTTTGTACCCACTTTTATACCCATTTTTGTACCCACCCATGTTTGTGAAGTTATTTTTTTTTGTCTGTGAATTCCTTCACAGACAAAATATGTCTGTGAAGGAATTCAAAGACATATTTTGTCTGTGAATCGGCTTCACAGACAAAAAAACAACCTTCACAGAGGTGCGTATAAAGTGGGTACAAAGTGGTGGGTACAACATGCATGGTTGGTGTTACCAAATGGCCTCTAAAGGTGTGCAAATAAAAGATCCAACTCATGAGGATTGACTTCAAAAGGACAAATAGTGTTTTGGAATATAGCACGTGTTTTTAATGTTCTCATTATGAAGAATATTTATTTCATTTATAGTTATAGGTATATTATTAGGAGTATAATTTGTTACTCCCTCCGTCCCGCTATGATTGTCCCATTTTACCATATCGGTCTGTCCTACTAAGATTGTCTCATACCTTATTTGGTAAAGTTTGTGTGGTTCTAAATCATTCCTACTTTATTCTTACTTTATCAATTCAATATCAACCACATAAACCACTTTTATTAATATCCGTACTACCTTTTCTTGTCCCAAACTTAGGGGGACGGAGGTAGTATTAATGTTGATTAGGTTGATCCATGATCAATTGGTGGAGTTGGCCCCGCCAGGTCTAGGTTGTTTGTTACTAGTCCTGGACTCAGGCCGGGTGGCCCGACCCGAGACCGGTACTGTGCTGAACCGGCCCGGTGGCCCGGCCAGTGACCGGTCCGGGTAGGCCCGGCCCGGCCGGTTCGGGCCCGGCTCCGGGCTTTTTTTTTTCCAATTTTTTTAACTTTTCGGGTTGGGCTGGGTATTTTGGGCCATTTGGGGTAGTTTGAGGGGTTGGGGGTGACCGGGGGGGGGGGGAATTAGGAAAAGGGGGAAAAAATGACACGAGGCCCGGCCCGGACCCGGTGGCTATCCGAGCCGGTCCCGGGCCCACCTATTCAGAACCGGCGGCCCGGTCGGGCCTAGGCCCGGTCGGGCCTAGGCCCGGCCCGAGTCCACCCCTATTTGTTACCGGGGTTTGTGGTCAACTCTTGAGTTGACCGCCTTTTTCACGCCTTTCTACATTGCGAGGTGTTTCTCCACCACCTCACGCCTAGGCCCCACCTTTTGCCGCCTTTTAGAGCACTGTCTGTACATGAGTATATCATACTTATATACTAAATCGATGTTACTTTTTATATGTATTATTGTTGTTGTTATTATTGTTATGATAATTTATGAAGAAAGAGTGAACACTAGCGAGTCAGGACTTATTATGATAAAAAATGAGTAAAAATATACTTGGCATGTCAGGACCGGCCTCGGTCCATCTTTGATTCAAAATATGGAATAAGAAAATGTCCCTTTGTTTGGCATTTGAAAAGGTTGTTTAAAGATGAGCTCTAGAAATCTAGCGAGTATATTAAGATGGTAAGAAAATTGTAACAATAATACTTTATGTGAACAATCATATCTACAAATTATGAGCCCGTTCAGTAACACTAAAATTGGTTGAATTGACTGATTCTGCTAAAATTTATGAAATTATGACTGAAGTGACTGTATTGGCTGATTATGCTGATTCATGAAAAAAAAATTAAAATATTTGTTATTAATAAATTAAATAAAAGACTATGAAAAAATAGCTAAAATGGTCATCTATAGTAACTTCAACCAATACAGCCAGAAAAACAACTCAAACCTTACTTTTTTTGCTTATTACAATATTCAGCGCGCGAAATCAAATGTTACGTGTTTGGTAAAAAATCGGGCTAATAAGTCTGGTAAACCGAAAAACGGGTCACCAAACGGACTATATATGTTGTTAGTATGTGTACATAATAAATCCTACATGACTGATCAATAGAACAACTTCAATGTGGCGTTGTATAACTCCAAACAAATTAAACGTGGCAAGTGACACCATATTATGTACGGAGTACTCGTATTGTTTCACAAATGAAACCCTGTCCATCTTTGAAAGTTATGAAAATCCCGGCCATTAGACACTGCCATCCCAATTCCAGTCCTTCCTCCTCTCCCAACTCCTCTATAGTACAACCTCCATTGCCCAACTTCATCTTCCCCATCCATCTGAACAAGGCATGGTGAACCCACCCCTTCACAGTCCCAACCATCACCCCCTTCACATCCTCTCAACACAGGATTGCACCCAACCACCCTCCTCCACCCCTTCAAACCGTCCGGTGAAATCGCCACCCCGATGCTTCTCCTCCCATCCACACCAACACCTTCATACGCCATAATGTATCTCCCATCCTTCCTGTTCCTCACCACATTCGGGTTCATCACTCCTAACTCGTCAAACGCCCCCACACCGCCTTCCCCTATCATCCTCCCTTGTTTCACCCATTTTATCCCATCTCTTGACCGTGCCATCCCAATCGCAAAACACCCATTTTCGGCATCAAACGAATGGTAATACATCCTAAGGTCACCATTCCCATGGTAAATAACATGAGGTGAGGCTATGAATAGAGAATCCCAATCCCCTTCTTGACCTGCATCAAACAGAGCCCCCGAGTGATGCTCCCCTTCTATTCTTGCCCAATGCCTTCCATCTTGGCTAATAGCTAATCCTGGTAATGACTTCATTACTCCTTGTTTGGCTCCACTAGTTAAGGACTTGTTCCCATTTCCTGAAAAATGTTATCTGATTTGAATAAGAACAGGTAAAAATGCTGAGACTAATAACAAAGGAAAGAGAACAGCACCTAAATATGCCCTTTCTGGGTTTTCCAAACAGAAACCCAGGGAATTGCCAGCAGAGAAATCTACTGCCTGGGAACTGAAACCTGTGTAGTAAAGCCAATAAACAGCAGTGTTTGATCGGTTGACTTTGTTGCTGGACATGATGACCACCTCACTGGGCATAAGACTCTCTGTGTCAAAACCCCACCAGTCTTCACTGCAACTCATCACCATCCCCACATCCCCGCCTGATCTCACCCCGCCCTCGCCTCTCTCCCAGTGGGCCCCGTTGCTCGAAACCGCTAACCCGATTGAGTCCGAACCCGGGTTCTTGCCGGACCTGCCGTGGTACCACAGGTACCACCTCTCTTCCTCGTCGCCCAAATACCTCTTCACCACCGGCGACCCGATTTCGACGCCGTCCCAAGAGCTCGCAGATCCCAAATCAAACACCAATCCCCTCGAGATCAAAGGACCTGGAGAAAAACCAATTTGATTCCCGGTTACGGGTTTGGGTTCCCCTTCGGGTCTTGATCTAGAATCGGGCTGTACGGATAGTAAACCCTCGTCCGTCGCGTGTGGCTTTGCGGAGCAGCGCGGGAGAAATGGGAAATTCTGTTTTGATTCTGTGGTTGAAATTGAGAAGTGCCCGACCTTGTTCTTTCCAAAATCAATGGGTTTTTGCTTTTGCAGGAAGGGAGTGTTTGGAATGCTGGTGGTGGTGGACAAGGAGGCAAGTGTTGAAACCTTCATGGCTATGGCTGGGGATTGGGGAAACTTCTAGAAAGAATTCAGAGTTCAAAACCAATGAGCTTTAATTTGTGCCACTTGTGAAAGAGAAGTGGTGGCTTGGTGGTTGGGTGGGATTTGGTTCTGCTTCTGATTGGTGAAGGGAAATATATATTCTGTGGTGTATATAAAGAGGAGGCAAGCTGGAAGTGGCAGAAGGTTGAGAAATGGCTACACTTTGAGAAAGATAAACCAAGTAAATAAAGGGAAAAGCATTGATCTTTGGCATGAAAAGAGAGAGAACCAAATAGGGTTCTGTTTGCCTGTGTTTATTCAATCCCTCAAGCAAGGTAGCACTGGTCAAACTATACTTCTGACTTTACCAAGCAAGGTATCAAAATCTGAAAGAAAACCCCCCTTTTCTCAAGAAATATTTACCAGGTAAAAAACATCTTATGAACAGCATTTTGGAGGTAAAAGAATTCCTAGAGACAGCATAAACTTATGTCAACCACAAGTTCTTCCATGAATGGTTGGTTTTCAAAGCATGCCATAACTTCTTTTTTTCAGAACTGTCTGTGCAGCAATTTATGCAATCTGTGAATAGCTAGTCTACTGCATTATGTCATTCAGTCGTGATTCTGTAAGAAGACAATTAGTGAAGGCACCAGCTTTCAGCCTGGAAACGCTGTGGGCTATGGTGGTCATCAGTTTAGTGTGTTTGGGTTCAACTAATTGATGGAGGGAATTTAATGCATGGGGGCGGAAGGAGCATTTTTTGAGCTTTTATCCTAACTTTAAAATAAGAGCATCTTCAATGCTATAATGTGCATGGTACACATGTGGCATCAGAGATAGTCACATAAATATTAACAAATAAATTGTCTCTCTTCTTATTTGAATGGTTTTTATATAATTTGGTAAGTGTTTTTCCACAATGTCAAGATAACAGTTTGGATGTTGACATTGTGGAGAGAAACTTATCAAAATTATTCGAAATCGTTCAAATAGGGAGAAAAGTAATTTATTTGCTACTTTGTAATATTTATGTGGTTATCTCTCATGCTACATGTGCACCGTGCACATTGTAGCATTGAAGATGCTCTAATTTGAGTTTCAGTTGAAAATATACACAAATATTAAAGTCTTTAACAATTCATAACAATGTAGTCCTCAACGCTATCAGCCAAAACATAAATTAATACTAGTACTCCGTAATTTAAAGCAGAATATATTACGGGAAAACGTAGGAACTCAACTTTTCTCTAATATTATGCCGTCTTTGACATTTAGCGGTTAACAGATGATGAATTATGTTATAATGTTGTTAATAACTGTTCCAGCCAGATGATTTATTTATAGTAGCAAATTACAAAAATATGTTTGATAATTTAAATGTTTGGTCATAGCAATTAGTAGAAAATGCCCTATTTCAAAAGACTGCTATTTACAACATTCTCATTTCAGCAATTTCGTCTAAAAATGCTAGGGCCGAACCAAAGGACTAAATTGTAGTTTTTCTCTATTTTAAAATTTCATTTGTTTTTACTTTTTAATGCTAGGGCAAATTCTTCTATCACTCGTTTCCATTATGGGTGGACTCGGGCCGAGTGGCCCGACCCGGAACCAGCCCAGCCTGCCACTGTTCCGGCCCGGCGGCCTGGTCAGGGACCGGTCTGGGTAGGCCCGACCTGAGGGAGGTGGTTCCGGTCCGGGCTCGGGCCCCTCAAAACGTGAACCGGCCCGGTCCGGGCCATTTTATTATTATTATTATTATTATTATTATTATTATTATTATTATTATTATTATTATTATTATTATTATTATTATTATTATTATTATTATTATTATTATTATTATTATTAGATTTTTTTTTAAGTTTTTGGATTGGCCTGGGTATTTTGGGCCATTTGAAGTGGTTTGGGATGGTTTGGGTGTGAGGGGGGGTTGGGGTTAATTAGGAAAAAGCAAAAAAAAAAATATACCTGAGGCCCGGCCCGACCCGGCGGTTACACGGGCCGGTTCCGGGCCCTCCCATCCAGGACCGGAGGCCCGGCCCGAACCGAGTCCATCCATAGTTTCCATACCTAAGGAAGTACGGAGTAGCCGTTCTCACTCGCCACTGGGCGTTCTATTCTAAAATGACGGTGATTGTAGAACGATAGTAAATGGAAAGTTCCCGAAATGGGACTAAAAAAGTTTGAAAATTCTAAAATAGGACTGTCATGTTTTTATTCCCATAATAGGACTAATTACTGTCAAAGTTGGAAAATACTGCCATGTTTGAAGTCTGGTACTGCCAAAACATGACAGTAATTAGTCCTATTTTGGGAATAAAAACATGGAAGTCCTATTTTGGAATTTCCAAACTTTTTTAGTCCCATTTTGGGTAATATCTCTTTGTTAAATCATTTGTATCCTCATCTTTTAAAATTTATATCTAATTAAAATTTGTAAAACTGCCAAATTCTCTTCTACGTAAGAAGCATTTTTACGACTACCTTCGTCCAGCCCTAAGGTTCTCGTTTCATTCTGAAGAATTATTTAGACAATAATAAATATGTAATTTGAGTATATTTTGATAAATATTTCTGATGGGTATATAATATAATGAGGTCATTGATGATAATGGTGATGTTATAAATGTATTATTTTTAATTAAATTAAATTATCATTTAAGAGTGATAATTATTTCCTCAAAAACAAAGCGAACCTTTGGTTGAGACATCTAAAAAAAGAAAGCGAGAGCCTTATGCTGGGACAAAAGAAGTTATTGCTATAATAGACTTCCCTTGTACGTGTTCTAATTGAGAGGTGTATAGAGCCACAAATTATACCGTGGGATCGGCCCACCTTGCGCATGGTGTGCCGATCCCAAACGGTGCCGTTTTAATGTTTTATTATTAATAAAAATTAATCTGCTCTCCTGAATTGTAAGGTCATCGTACCCTAGCAGATTCAATTTGGAGTCCTCGGAAGAAGCATCGGAAGCTCTAGATCTCAATTACGGTTGTGCCGTCGCCTACAGAACGTCAAATTGGACTTCATCTCAGCCGCTCTTATCTTCTCCTCCACATAGAAAACCAAGGTAAATCTGCCAGAACAATACCCTTCAAGCAATAATCACCACAAGCCATCGTTAGGCATATGAGTGACATCCATCGTGATGTAGCTGCTGATTACTCCACCTGTGGCTGCCTGACACGGGGATGAAGATGAACTTCCGACTCTTAAGTTCTCTCCTAAGTTACATTTTATTTATCTAAAAAAGTTACATTTCTATTAAAAGGATTTACATTTCATTTATCTCAAGTTACATATATTTTAGCCCGAGTTACATTCCAATTTTCCTCTATAAGTTACATCATAGTTACACGTGATTTACATTTGTCATAAGGCAAGTTACACCACAAAACAATGTGAGTTACACCACAAATTAAACCTCTATTAAAAAAATATTTTTTAATAGCTCTATTATTCAAAAAAAAAATATTTTTTAACTAAATCAATTTTTATAGCCCCAATATTAAAAGTTAAAAACATATTCACTATTTATAAAAAGTAATTGGGCAATTAGGATCACTTTTTCACTGTTTACATGGAAATCAATGTTTTCCCCTTACATTCCGTTTTAGACAACTTACATATCAACATGAGTCAAGTTACACTTTTTATCAACGTGAGTTACATTTTTGTAAACGGGAGTTACATCACCCTGCTACTGAAACACAAAAAAAAATTATTGTTCATCCGCGGGTACTGTTCATCCGTGTTTTACTTCTGGGATCACAATGCTCATTGTGCGCCGGTACCACGGTATACGGACTCATTGGATGTTTTAATCCGATTGTAATTTTTTTCCTGGTCTGATCTATTTAAATTTAATTTGGTTTGAATTGGTCAGGTCTAATAAATATCTGATCAATGGACATTGAGAAAATTTTACATAAATAATGTAGAGAACTTTTTTGAATTCTAATCGAACACGACAAAACCTTCCATAATTCATAATTCATAATTTTCTGATATGATTTGGCATGATTTGTTTATGTATGATTTGGTCTGAAGTTGTCTAGTAGATATTTAAAGTATGGACATCAAGAAAATTTTATATAAATAATGTATAGAACTTTTATTTAATTTTAATTGAATACAACACCACTTTTCATAATTTATAATTGTATATTTGAAATTTTAAATTTAATGTAAAGTAAATGTATGAGAAAGTTCCCGAAATAGGACTAAAACAATTTGAAAATTCCAAAATAGGACTGTCATGTTTTTTATTCCCAAAATAGGAGTAATTACTGCCAAGTTTGAAAAATACTGCCATGTTTAAAGTCTGGTACTGCCAAAAACATGACAGTAATTAGTCCTATTTTGGGAATAAAAACATGACAATCCTATTTTGGAATTTTCAAACTTTTTTAGTCCTATTTCGGGTAATATCTCGTAAATGTATAGAATGTGTCATGATTTTTTTGAATTACACGAGTTGTACTTCTAAATTAGTGTAACATAAATGCAAAGTAGAATTCTAATCTAACTTAATGTATATGAGGATACGAATTTGAAAAAGGAATCTAAAATATTATAATGAATGTTTGCTTAGTAGATAACACATGACAAAACTTTCAATAATTCTATCTTTCAAATGTATTATCTATAGATAGATTCATCCCGAATTAGATTGCAAATTGCAGCCATAAAGGGTGATTAAAGATTATGTTAAACAAAAAAAATGGCCACTATAGTCTTATTAATGATGGATAGGTTTCTATTGATCAAAATTATCGAGTTTTTAGAAAAGTGTCACATCACCCTTCACTCACTCGAAAAATTATATGGTACAGTCGATTGTATCAAGGGTATTGTACAACCGGCATTTTTGTAATTAGTTTCTGTTAGAAAAACGGTTTATAAATTTATATTTTGGTCACTTTGGAGCTAAAATATATAAAAACCTACTTCCCATAATTAATGGGACTAAGTTCTAACATATTGTACTCCGTGAGATGAACGTTTTGATATATTATTTGTAGCAAACCATTTTGAAATGAATAACAAATTGTTCCCCGAAGTTCTTTTCGAAACAAAGTGTGTATATGACGTATCCCACACCGGAAATCCTAAGCTTTATTGAAGGCTTTTTATAAGCCAAATATGATACGGAGTATTGGGTTGGGCTCCAAGGGGCACCGAAGTTTTGTGAGGAAAGACCCGCACACAAGTGAAATAACACTTCACGTCGTTGCCGCCCCATCCGACCGTGTCGGGTCCAGTTTCAGATACGGGTGGGTACCCACGTGGCTTTAAGATATAAACATTATTTTGGTATAAATTACACTACACTATAAATGGCTTAAGGCAACACTTAAAAAATGTTGCATTACACCCTAATGTGTTGCCTTTGGAACCTATGGCAACACTTTTACAATTTTTAAAGTGTTGAAATTTTGGCCGTTGCTACAGGTGCCTATAGCAACAAACTAAAATGTGTTGCAACAACTTTGGCTAGGGCAACATCATTCTCCAAAAAAAACTAAAGCAACACATTTAATGCAATACTTGGATATTGCAACACTTAGGAGCAACACTTAGGAGCAACATTTTGCAATAAATTTCAATATATTATTATTATTATTATTATTATTATTTAAAACCCAAAAATTTAATACAAATAATTATTTTCAGATAATAACAACTTTAAGAGAAGGGTCGTCACATTTTCTTAGCAGGCACCTTGGGATTGTGTCTCCTAACTAGAGTACTATAAATCCCATTAGGAGGCCTGCGTTTTTACACTTAACTTGAAATCCAAAATACACAATTCATTTGGTTCGCTGGAGTCATTCGGAAATGAAAAACCGCTCTATTCTAGGAGACAATTGCTAGCGGTCAAATTTATCTCAAAGAGACAACAAGCATTTGTTAGGTTTGATTCAACCGCTTCAATAATTATTTATTTAATCATATTTTGTAGATTTTTGAGATATGAAAATAACAGTTTCAATTTATGGCGTAATAGTTAGATGGCTTCTTTTTGTTATTCTTTCTTTACGTAGGCATGCCTCTTTGGCTCTTTGCCGGTCATTCCTTTAACTTGCTTTCCTCCTTTTTCTTTTGCTTTTTCTTTTTTGTTCTTTGAGATATATACCACTCAACAAATTCAAGATGCCAACTATTAACAACTTATTAGAGATAAAATACAACCAATAAGAAATGTTAGGTAATTTCCACTCTTCGTGGATGTCCTTAGCGTTGAGAAGCAGGTATTAGGGCATATGTGCTACTCGTTTGTATTATAAGCTGATACCCCAAAGGCCCATAAATAAAAGCAATTTGACAATATAGAGAGAGATATGGATAAAGGAATTCCATTTCTTCTTTTAAAAACTCTATAAAATTCCTACTTAGCGAAAAAAGTTTAAGATTTGCATTGGTGCAAATTCAATTACTTGAGCTTCAGTCGATAAACAATGATAGCAAAAACTTATCTATTAAGCGGAGAAAATCCTAAGAAAAGAAAAGGATTAATGAGAAAATATTGCTACCACGTTTTGAATAGACAAAATTAAGACTAACTTTTATTTTGAACAAAAAAGAGACTAATTATATATGAATGTGAATGAATACCTTTTATATAAATATCATAGAAAACCACTAATCTCCACAAATTTCGCAGATCCTCTTAGTCGGCCGCCTCTACTTCGCCTTAGATCTATTGCCTTCGCGCCGCCGCCACCTTCTCCTCTGCTCCTATTAGTCACTTTTTGTTGGAAATTTTGGATATAATCCTATTTTTTGTCCCTGAATTTTCTTTTAGTATTATATTTACAAAATCCCAAAAGAAAAATTAGCACCCCACTCCCGCAAGAATGGACTAAAAGGGCAAGCTACCTTCGCTAGCTTTCATAATTAGGTATACTTATTTTATAAGTAGATCTGTTAGTGTATTGGATGGTTCATGAGTGGAGCTTCAATATTGTAAACTACTCCGTATATTATAAGTTCACAATGTTTAAGCAGGAACTGTAGAAACGAGTAAATCTCACTGTTTTTTTTAATAAGTAAATCTCACTGGTTATTCATCAAGTTGTATTTTCTTTATTAACTTTTTTATTGATACATGGGGAATTGAGACTATCATAGGTAATTCTTATTTTTGTTGGTAGATTCTACGGTACCCCCAAATGTACCGTATCTTTGTCCACATGAACCAATAAAAATAATGCAGTTAAATTATTTAAACGCTAATGCTTCATGTACCCACCCTTATACCCACCATGTTTGTGAATATTTAAGCGTAACCCTTATACCCTTAAACGCAAAATATTGTCTGTGAACCGGGCGGGGTTCACAAACAATAAAAAAAGCTTCACAAACATAGGTGAGTACAAAGCTAAAAAGCTTCACAGCTTAGGGAGTGTTTGCATTTGATTAAAAAAAGTGCTTTTCAGCTTTTGGCTTAAAAAAAGTTAAAAAGAGTGTTTTCAAATGATAGCTTCTGCTTAAATTAATCACTTAAAAGCTAAAAGCTGGAAGCAGGTGGAAGGGTGCTTTAAACTGCTTTTCACTTTTTCTATTACACAAAAAGTACTTCTTTTACCAAACACTACCAACTTTTACTTTTTCACAATCACTTTTTCTTCAAACACTACCAACTTTTACTATTAATCACTTTTCCCAAAATCACTTTAAAAAATCACTTCTTTAAAGTTGAAGCAATTGCAAACACTCCCTAAGAGTGGGTACAAAGATCATTTTTGTTATTTAAATCTAAATTAAAAAGCATATAATGATTTGGACCAACAAATCCATAATAGATACGGTATCCCATTTTTTAAATGGGTACCAGAGTTGTCACCATTTTTGTTTGGTGGTCAGATTCCGACTAATAATTGAGAACATATTATCTATATATGCTCTAGATATAAGCTTTACAATATACTTAAATGATGATGAATAATGATAGCTAGTAAATAATGAAATACTCAATTAATTCGATTTTTTGTTTATTCCGTGACTAGAATTTAAAGGGTTCTATATTTTAAACGATCCTAAACTGCAAAATTTAATTTTGTTGTTGTATATGTGCAACATTGACATCATGTGAAAGCAATGTAAATAAAAAATTATAGCACTTTAAAAACAAATGTTTTTGAAAGTGTAAAAATATTTTTTTATTTTTATATATTCAATATTGACACATGAAAGATAATAACAAATTATTTCGTATGATTTTTGATGTATTTTTTGTAACAACCGAAGTATGAATAAAAAAGTTATACTCCCTTCGTTCTTCAATACTTGTCTCTAATTCCATTTTGAGTTGTTTTTAAATAGTTGTCTGTCTTTTCATTTTTTGAAAGTTTTTTCAATGAATGTATTTATATACTTCATTCTCTTTCCTACTTTTTCATTCACATTTCTACTTTTTCATTTAAACACAACTCACTACACCATTTACATTAAACATATTATTTTCTTCTTAAAACTCGTGCCAAAGTCTAAGGAGACAAGTATCAGAGAACGGAGGGAATATTAGTTTAAAAAACACAGATGTTTTATTAAAGTGAATAATTATTTTTCTTTATATACTTAATGTTGATGTCATTTGAAATGTAATAAAAAGTTATGAATTTTGATACATTTTTATACATCAATCAGAGTACAAATTAAAAAAATTATAGCATTTAAAAAAAGTACTCCCTCCGTCCCTAAATGTTGTTCCAATTGCGGTTTACGAGGTTGACCGACGATAAAGTTAAATGATCCCTGTGAAAACTCGGATTATTTTTAGTAAATAAAATTTACATATTCAGAAACTACATTAAACCCGCTACAAAGCCTGCAAAAAATAATCCAACTTTTATAAAATTTTGATATAAAAAGTAAGAGATTAAGAGTGATTTAAGTTGACCAAGGAATAGTGAAATGGAACTTCTTTTAGGGACAGAGGGAGTATGAGATTTTTCTTAGGTGGGACCCCTCACTAACATTCCTCTTTGTGGCTTGGCTTATTACTTTCGTGTTTCTTTTGCCTAAGCCGCCAAGATCTAGCTTCTCTGCCTTGCTTAGGTAGGCAAGGGGTGTCCTATTTTGAACCGATAAAAAAATTAGGTAGATTCTATGATACCCAAAAGGTATCATACCTTTGTCCACATGGACCAATCAAAATGATACAGTTGAATTATTTAAATCTAAATTTTAAAGAGTATAATGATTTGGACCAATCAAATACATTATAGGTACGGTACCCCCATTTTTTAAATGGGTATCGGAGTTGTCACCAAAAAATTAATGACATAAGATGAGTGATTTCATTTTTGACACAATTTCCGAGGCCTTAAGATTAATCTCCATATTCTCTATTTTAGTAAGGTAGTCTGCCATAAGACAGACAATCTCAATCCAAGTCCTCACTTCAAGAGGTTACACAATATTTTTGAAAATATTTTAATTTGACCTTAATTTGTTAAATACTTTTTTATTTAACATTATTTTGAAAAAACTCATAAAAATGTGTAGGCTGTTAAAAGTATATATAAACAATACATTTAAAATTTTAAAATGTTGAACTTTAAAAAATTTGCCTCATGGACAGTACAACCCTTAGATTTTATTCTTAAATGGCTAATATTAAATTCAACCATGCTCGGTCTACACGTTGGTTGTACACACCATTTTACATGCCGATCAAATTGTCTTTGCATAAACATTTTTTTCGTTTTATGAAAAGAATCACTTTCACACGGACAAGTTTTTTTGCTTGTGACACATGCAATGTTTTTTTGCAAAAAATAATTCTTTTCACAAAACGAAAAAGAATTATGTGTGTACAATTATTTTGATTGAGGTGTACAAATATCTTTTTGTATTAAATTAGGAAGAGGGTCAGATAGGCCCTCGAACTTACATAAAAAGGTCAAATAAGCCCTTATATAGAAGGCTCTGTCCGGCTGTCGCCATTTGGGGCGATTCCCGGTGGAATTATTTGATAATTTTTTTTGAGAATCTTATTCATTAAGTCTAGTTTACTCATACCAAATTTCAGCTAAGACTTCAATCAGGAAGGCATTGAAATGAATTCTTGAAGATAACTGTGAAGTTAAACGAACAGTTATCTTCAAGAATTCATTTGAATGCCTTACCGATTGAATTGTTAGCTCAAATTTGGTATGAGTAAACTAGACTTAATGCATAACAGACTCAAAAAATTTCATCAAATATTTCCATCGGGAAATGCCCCAAATGGCGACGGCCAGACAGAGCCTTTTTCCCTATTAATTTCGAGGGGCTATTTGACCTTTTTCCCTATTAATTTTACCTACGTATTAGTAAAACTAAACAGAATTCTTACAATATGACCATGCTAGTTTCTTTACTTCCGTATGACTAATAAGGTTTGAAGAAAAAGATTCACGTAATATTATGGATAGTCAATGACCCAAATAACCCCAATTTAAAGTGCGTGCATTGCAGGAATATCGGTTGGAAAGAAAATTGAGTGACGCTGATTTTTAAGGAGGATAATTAATTCAATTTTTAATAATTAAAATCTATACATTCATAAACTACATTAAAATATCTTAAAAGTTCTAAACTCCAAATTAGAATATAATTAAAAATTGACATCCTAATTAAGTGAACAAAATAAAACTGTTTGACCAAGAAAAGTCAAATTTGCAAATCAAATTGGGACGAAGGTATTAAGTCATTGTGAGGATATTTGACGTTTTGTGTGCACTAGAGTGTTATATATATATTGTCACATTTGTTGATCAGAATACCACATTGTATGAATGTTAATAATGCACTAGTGAATTTTGCAATGCAGAGAACGCATGAATTGAATGCATGACTTATATTGCACTTCTTTTAGGAGATTTGTTTATTAGTAATGTCAATATGTGATACCTTTGTCATATTACCTCATCAAGTTTCATATAAAATTCACTGCATTGACGTAACAATAACTTAAAAGCTGTATTTACAATTCCTACCAACATTATAACAATGCACTTTATACTGTTGTTATTGCACGTTATTACTGCACTTCCCATCAACATTAATTCTCATCACATTCACGTTAAAAATTTATCTATAGTTCTTCTTTTATTTTTTTTGTATTTAATAATTGTGCATTTCATGTTGGCATTATTGCTTTACGTTACTGTACTAGTGGTCATAATTACTGCAGTTTTCGCCAAAGTTGTACACTATACATTGCCTTCGATTTGGTGTACAACACTTATTCCGATCCTCAATTCATTCACTCATTCACTGCTGATGTACAACACTATCTATTGTCATATTCACTACCTATGTTCAACATTATCTATTACCTTGTTCACTACCTTTGTTCAATGCCCATGAACCCTAATTTTATGAAATAGAAAAAGAAGAAGAAGGACAATGGATGTTGGGCGGCTGGGCGATGGAGGATGGAAGAGGGCGGCTAAGCAGCGGAGAAGCATGCGGCTGGGCGGCTGCCAGCAAGTGTGCGGCTAGACAGCGACGGCTAGGAGGGCGGCCTTGCGGTTGAACGGCAACGGCGAGCAAGCGCACAACTAAACGATGGAGACGGTGACACAATTGGACGATGTGGCGGCAAGCATCTATAATATCTTGGAAAAAACACGGAAAATCTGGTTGTAAAAAAATGACGATGACAAGAAGATGTTGATGAGAATAAGAGATAAACTACGAAAAGCATGTTAGATAACCGTTGCCCGTATAGATCGTGATTATTAATTGTAAGGTTGAAGAATGGCGAGAAAGAGAAACGATATATAAAACCAAACCAAAATGAAGAAGAATGAAAGGAGAGGAAAGATTTTAAATTTCCATATGAAGAAGGCCGAATGATTGTAGGCTATGAAGCACGGATACTTCCCTAGGGTAGCGTATCGGCGTATCCGATACATTCCCGTATCCGATACTCTAGGATACCCGTACCGTACGTTCCCGGGCCGTATCTGCAATTTTTAAAAGTTTCCATTTTTTTTGTAATTTTTTGAAAGTTTCCGATACTCGTATCCCGACGGATACCCGTATCAACATTTTTTTAAAAAAAATCCCAAAATTTACTTAATAAAATTCTAAAAAAAATGAAAATCGAAAACTACATTTTACTTGGTAATCAAATAATGGGCCTATATGGCTATATCCGAATTAAGTCATTAACTCATACTCCGAATTGGGTACTTGCACTTTTAAATTCAAGATTGTAGTTGTTTGACTTATTTCTCATTTTAAGTTAATGACTTATTGACTACATTTATATTTCGAGATACACTAGTGTATATGAGAAATATTATGAATTTATTACTAAGTATCTTGAAAAAGGAAAATGTTTCAATGCAATGAATGAGTAGACATCATAGGATATTATATGTATGTATATATATTCAAAAAAAAAATATTTTTAATATTTATAAATAGACCCCTATAACTTTTAATATTTGTAAATACACCCCCATAACTTTTAATATTTATAAATATGGCCCCGTATCCGTATCCTACTTTTTTTGGTTTTAACGTATCCCTGTACCCGTTTCCGCGTTTCCGCGTTTCCGCGTACCGGTATCGGTGCTACATAGATTGTAGGTATTCAATTGTCATGGATATTTTTTTTCATAAATGCAAAAACCTTAATGGTATAAAATTGTGAGTAGGCCAAATGATTGTAGGTATTCAATTGTCATGGATAATTTTTCGTAAATGCAAAAACCTTAATGGTATAAAATTGTGAAAAAATTGGATCGGAACCTGCCTAAATTGGATCAAAACCTGCCTAACCGTGGAATTCAATTGAAGGGTAATTCTGGGACTTAAATAATCATGACATGCCCTAACGTATGAATACATGAAAGAACCATCAACTAAGGAAAAAAAAATATGAGTCATAGATTGGAAAAGATGCAAGTTTTTTTTTCTCTTAATTTTAATGAAGCTTTCTTGTAAATTCGAATTCCGTGAAACCTTGTTTTTTCTAGTTAATTCCTAAAGATACTCCATCATTTTTCGCAAATTATACCGTGGGATCGGTGCACCATGAGCATGGTGTACTGATCCTGAAACGGTACCGTTTTCTATTAAAACAAAGCGCAAACACCACGAACATAACAAATCGTCTTGCGCAGGAGTCCCGCAGCAGTGAATCTCGAGGAGAAAATTGCTCTGCCTTGCTATGCATCTGGAATTGCGACGTCTTGCGCAGACCTCGTTACTCCACATATGCGCTTCGTACCCTCTTCTACTTCAAAATTGCCTGGTCGAATTCTGCTCCCAGCTTGGAGACGAAGCTCAGACAGTCAGACACAAAACAGATCCATCACTAAGTTCCCACCACGATCGTGATTTTTCCATCCCATATTAAAATCGTTGGTTGCTCTCCTTGAAATTGGTGATGAGGTTCACCCACTGGAATACATTAAATGCTTGAGTTTAATCCATCAAATTCATATACGATTGTATTTATTATACAGTTCATTTAACGCGATTTACATGTTTTTAAAATGAGTTACATTATTTTATGTGTAAGTTACATCATTTTATGTGTCACTTACATTAGTGTAAGTGAAGTTACATTTTTGTTATACGCGAGTTGCATTTAGACTTGTCTCAGCAAGTTACATTTTGCATACACATAAGTTACATCTTCTATCAACACGAGTTACATTTCACTTAACACGAGTTACATCATAAATAACCTCTGCTATTGAAACAACAAAAAAAGATTTTTTTCAAATAATCTTTATGTCCCTGATATTAAAAACAAAACATTCTCACTACGTAAAGTAATCGAGCTATTAGACTCGTTTTTTATTGTTAACATTGAAATCAATGTTTTTTATTTATATACTATATCTTTGACAAGTTACATTTCGACTGGACTTGAGTTACATCGATCAATAACGTGAGTTACATTTCTTTACACGCGAGTTACATCATTCATACTACTCAGACAAAAAAACAGTTACTGTACACGCGTGTACTATTCACGCGTTACTGTTCACAGCGAATTTTTTTTTAAAAAAAAATATACAAAACTACGCCGTTTTGGGTACGGGAGCATGGTGCTCACGTGGGGTGATACCAATGTATACGAACTGATCATTTTTATACGAGTATTTAATTTAATGAGGCTTTCTTGTAAATTCGAGTTTGGCAAAACCTTGTCTTTTCTACTTTATTCCTACAAAATACTCCGTATAAAGCTCCTGTGCGTTGTCCTCAGATGCACGCCATTTTTGAGCTCTCAGCTTCATCATCTCGTGTCTTCTTCTTAACCAATAACCACTGCCCCCACCGGTAAGTACTCGTATTCTTCTTTACTAATTCATACGCGTATATCAGCACATGGATATAAATGTATACTCATCTCTGTGATCTGTTCATACATGTGACTGCATGCATACGGCATATGTATGACATATCCTTCAGGCATTGCTACTTTTGCCTTTAGTAGCGGCGGCCGCGCTAAAAGCATTCGAGCTACTTTCTCTCGCTATACAGACACCTTTATGTATGTATGTCACATAGCTTCGTGAGGTGTGCCAGTCCCTGCGCGCCGCTGAATTTGAAAATTTCACGACTCGTCGATTGCTCCGGTAAGGTAATTGCGATCGATTTGAGTCCTTGCTTTTAGAATGTATTTATTTATTTGCATTGAGTTCCATAAAAAATTGTAGTTAAGCTGATGGATTTTGTTTCAAATTTTCAATCAGTCCACTGCCAAGTGGACTCACGGGGTTCGTTATACATCATATATTGCTACTGTAATACAATCTTCTTCCGAAGCTAATTGATTGAGGTAAATGTTCGGAACTATAATATAATTTGTTTTAAGAAATGTTCGTGCACAGTGATTGATCTGGTCATATTAAGCTGCTCACGGATTTTTAGCGTAAACATGATCAAAGCTATTTTAAAATCTATAATCTATCAACTTTATTAGTTTTATAGAAAATTGATGGTTTTTCTATCATTTCAGTCTATTGATTGATCCAGTAAGCACTTGAAAAGGAGACTGGTTGTTTGGTTTGATATGAAATGATCTGTGTATTTCGTTTCCTATTGGAATAAAACCACAACTTTCACTATTCTTATGCAATTTATCTCAGATCTCACAAGGGTGAAGTGCTGCACAATAGAGGTGAGTCCTAGACAACTCGAATATCATGTGTGAACAAACACGAAGATGAAGTTCGGGAAGGATTTTAAGAAACAGCAGGTGCCAGAGTGGATAGAAGCCTATGTGGACTATAATGGACTCAAAAGGATATTACATGACATTTGGCATATAAAAAAACTCAAGCAGCCTCCAACTCCGGTACAGCAGAAGCTTCCATTCTACAGGGCCTTAGGCAGTCTAAACCAGGAAAGTAGTGCTGAGAATAGTGGAGATGTTGAGGATCAAGTTATATCTGTAGATACCGTTCAAGAAGAAAACTCCATAGAGTTGTACTTTTCCAAGTATCTGAAGTCTGCTGAAGGAGGAGGCCAGAATGAGATTACATTCTTTAAGAAACTGGACAGTGAGCTTAACAAGGTCAATGCCTTTTACAAGAAAAAGGTTGAAGAAGTGAAAAGTGAAGCAGCGCTGCTGAACCAACAAATGGATGCTTTGCTTGCATTGCGGATCAAGGTGATGAATCCAGATTTTGATGCATCTGCTTCTCTACAGCGGCTTTCTGTAGATATTAACAATTCAATCCCCTCAAAAGTTAGTTCCAGAAACCGAGCTACCGATTTGGGTGGGTTACAAAGACATTGCTGCTCACCATCTTCACTTTCGTCACTTCAAAGCTGTTGAAAGTGGTTAAATTTACCATTCCATAATAATCTTCATTCCACAAGAATTAGAACTTACTCTAAAAGTTTAAATTTATATCCATATAAATGAATATATGTTTTTTATGAAGAAAGTTTAATAACATCAACTCATAGAACAAATAATAGGGAATTCATAAAATCAATAAATGGTTGCAGAGGCTCCGATGTGTATCTTTACAAAGGGCGATGTATTTTTTTAAAGTTCAGATGAACTATTGGATGCCAAGGCACTTCCTCATGAATTTTAGCTAGTCAATTTGTGGATTGTGAATTGCAAGCCTTATTTTATGTGTAACATATGGCATATCTACAGGCTTGAAATCTAGAACCAAAAAATGTATCTTCAATTGGTGACACTACTTACTGTTCACTACAGATACAGAGCATATAGCTTTGGCGCCAAGGGTGGATCATAGTCCAGAAAGTTTGTCCACTAATCATGCTGAGTACAGTTCTGCTTTAGCAAGGAACACAAATTTAGACAATAAGGAAACAGATCCCATGCAAATCCTTGATCATGTAAAGATTGTTAATACATGCGAAAGTCCCATGTCTACAATACGAGGGGTTTTGAGAGATTCCAAAGAAAATGATTTGAGGTTCAAGAAAGAGGAACTAAAGAAGGTTGATCAAAGGTTGAAAATGGCCTTTATTGAGTTCTATCGAAAGCTCCGCCTCCTAAAGAACTTCAGGTAATAAACAGCAACTGTCTGAAAAGATTAAAAATGTTTCTTTTGGTTGGTTTTGTTCCTCATTTTGTGTTGAACTGTGACTATTTGCGGACTGTCTGACAGCTATACGAACCTGTCAGCTTTCTCCAAGATCCTGAAGAAGTATGAAAAGGTGATAAGATATATTAAATTCTTTGTACTCTGTGACGTTGCTATTTCATTGTATTTATTAAATGTTAAATATGCATCCCGGAATAGTTCAGGGCTCGAGCTATTTATAGTTTTATTTTATAAAATATTACAATATACTAGTACTAAACTTTTGTATCATTTTATGTAAATGCAGATTACATCAAGAAGAGCTGCACGGTCATACATGAGAATGGTGGAGAACTCTTATCTCGGAAGCTCTGATGAGGTCTGATTAAAGTTGTTGTAAGTTTATATGAATGCAGATATTTGTTTTACTGTAATTATATCCTCCCTCTAAATGTTGCTAAATACATCTTTGAAGTAATAATTATGTGATTAAGATTTTTGCTGGGAAGAGGGAAAAAATATAAACCACATAGGTGTTTCTTAAAAGGGGAACATGTCAATGTTTTTTAGACCATCAAAGAGGGAAAGTTTGCAAAGTGTAGTAGGACAGAAGAAGTACATTACTAAGTGGTCATGACTGTGTGGGCAACAATGAACAAAGCTACCCATGTACATCTTCTAGGCCCGATAATCCATTTTGTTTGTTTTGTATGCAATTCATGAATCATATACCATAAGGACTTGCCTTTATATACTTTTATTGTAGTACAAAGACATTATAAATTTACAATACACTGCCATAGCAATATGATGCACACATATTCTCAGGAGGTAGTATTTCCCACACAAGATGTTTGGAGGGACCTTTAGGAACTCTAAGTCCTTATTAAAACTGTTATTAGAATTGTTCTGTGCTCAAAGATGGTGTTTCCCGGTGTGGTGTTTCCCATTTCAAGTTTCTTGCTTGCAGCTTCCACGCAAAATAATATATTGCACAAGAGAGGATCCATCGTTTCCCCCATCAACTTTCATGTCAGTACAGTAATATCCTATAATTGTGATGTGAAATGGTCAAAGCGACTTTGAACTCCACAACCGCTCCCAAAGCGCCCCTTAAACTTCCATGTAACCTCACAACCCTAAAAGGGAAGCTTGGTGCACATTGGCATCCCTGCAAGGGAAGGGTCCCACACAAGGGTGTATAAGGAGCAAGCCTTCCCTTGCCATTTGGAAAGAGGCCGCTCCCAAGACTTGAACCTGTGACCTCTGAGTCACACATTTAAGACGCACAATGTAACTTAGTTAACAAAAGGTTATGAAAAAACAACCAATGTGAAGCATATACCAGTATACCTCCATCCCTTAAAGAAATTCCTAGTCTGAATCGCACCCACTTCATGGAAGAGTTTTTCCTTTGACTTCCTGAAATGCCCTTTGTACTAAGGGTAAATATTACTCGGAGTACACTGTTTGATATTGTATAGTCATTATTGTTTGAGGTTGATAGCAATTAATTTACAAAATAAGTAAAGAAGACTTTATTTAGGCACATCCAAAAAGGAATATAGGAAGTCAAATAGTTCTTTAAGGGATGGAGGGAGTAGTATATAGAGTATTGTACTACAAGATGTCATCTACGACTATAAATGTGAGACATTTTTATGTGGCCTTCAGAGTCCTAACATCCCTTATTTTTTCTCAAACTTTAAAATGTTTTGATCATGACGTGAAGCTTTTCTTCCCAATATGTAGATTTGTATTATTTCTGAAATAATTACACTTTTTTATACTTGCTGAAGCATGCTGCTTTTTTAGGTTTGTGGTCTCCTAGATAGCGCCGAGTCTACTTTCATCAAACATTTTTCGAATTCTAACAGAAGAAAGGGCATGAAAAAGTTGCGGCCAATGCCAAAACCTGAAAAGCATCGTGTGACATTTTTTTCAGGCAAGAAAAAGTGTTTCACACAGCATCGTCCTTTAACTTAATCAAAACACATGTGTAGTCTATCTTCAATGTTTCATATTTACTTTTCTATTTGTTCTTAATTTCCAGGTTTCTTTTCCGGATGCTCAATTGCTTTGTTGGTTGCTGTCACTCTGCTAAGAGATACTAGAAAGTTGATGGAGGGTGATTCCTCTTATCTGGACAACATATTTCCACTTTATAGGTGAAGGAATACCCCAGTTTTGCATTTTTTATTTTTCATGCTGACCTTAAAAAAGGAAAAAAAAAGTTCTGTATTTATTATTATCCTAGAGAACTGACCAAATGACATTTCTACAGTTTCTATGCATATATTGTGCTGCATATGCTTCTATATGCTGCAAACTTATATTTCTGGAGGCGCTACAAAATCAACTATGCTTTTATATTTGGTTTCAAGCAAGGGACAGAATTGAGCTATCGGGAAGTCTTTCTCCTTAGCAACGGTCTAGCTATGCTTGTCCTTGGCACCTTTTTGGCTCATGTGCACATGAACATCGAATCACGAAGTGAAAAATATAACAGATATCTTGAGTTTATCCCATTAGGATTGGTCGTTGTAAGATTCTATAGATCGCCAAATATCAATTACTACGTCCTTAATACTACATGTTACAATTACTTCAAGAATTTCATTCTTGCAGGTTCTTTTTATACTACTGTTCTGTCCCTTCAACATTATCTATCGATCAAGTCGTTTCTTCCTCATTAGAACTGTTTCTCATTGTGTCTGTGCTCCTCTCTACAAAGTAAGCATATTTGGTTGGAAAAGAAAAATATACAGATTAGAAAAACATACAGATTAGCCATTTTTTATTCATTCTTTAACTTATCTGCAGGTCACTCTTCCAGACTTCTTTCTGGCAGACCAATTGACAAGCCAGGTCAATTATCCAGTTGGTGTTGGTCTGGTTAAGCTGTAATTTTCTGATCTGTTTTTTTTTTCCTAATTTACAATTTTGGCACCAGGTAGAAGCTATAAGGACTTTGGAGTACTATGTCTGCTACTATGGATGGCACAATCCCAAAGAGAGACAAAACAAATGTCATGGTCACGACATGTATGATGTGTTTTATTTCATCCTCGCATTTTTCCCGTACTGGTTTCGGTTCCTCCAGGTCTGATCGCGGTCACGCTATAACCAGTTAACTTCTAATTGCATTATAACTCCATTTAACTTAATAACTCGCATGTAGTCTATACTTATATCTGTCTTCATGTAGTGTATTCGCCGGCTGTTTGAAGAGAATGACATTGCACATTTGTATAATGGGTTAAGGTACTTCTTGACAATTGTGGCAGTAGCTGTTAGAACAGCTTTTGAACTGAAAGGGAGCTTAAGCTGGAAAGTCTTGGCTATACTAATGTCTGTTCTAGCAACCTTATTGAACACATATTGGGATATCGTTGTAGACTGGGGTCTCCTGCGAAGGAAATCAAGAAATGTTTTTCTACGGAATAAACTCATTGTTTCTCATGCAAGCGTTTA
Source organism: Cuscuta epithymum (assembly GCA_945859915.1). Classification (NCBI taxonomy): domain Eukaryota; kingdom Viridiplantae; phylum Streptophyta; class Magnoliopsida; order Solanales; family Convolvulaceae; genus Cuscuta; species Cuscuta epithymum. The sequence goes on along the minus strand of CAMAPF010000954.1, from coordinate 2,255,720 downwards.
TTTTACAGCTATGGTACTGTAAATTTTTTATATATAAATCTACGGAATAATTTTTTTTGCTTGTGGGTTTTCAAGTTCTTTCTGAATTGATTGTTAATTATATATATAAATCTTTTACCACCTGCAGGTCTTGGATGTTGCGCTTAGATTTGCATGGCTCCAGGTCGTGCTAAAATTTAATGTGGCTTCTTTGCGCGGGAATAGAATATCAAGCATATTTTCCTGCCTGGAAATTCTTCGTCGTGGCATGTGGAACTTTTTCAGGTATATATAGTCACAGTATCTTACTATATATAAGAATTTGGCTAACCATACCTGTTAATGTTATGTTTAAGCATCAGTGAAAAAACATATTTTCCATGATTTTCAAAGAGTAACTAAATCATCAAAGAATTTTTTCATGCGTAACATCCCATCAAAGGACTCCATTGATCATTAAAATAGTGAATGCTGAAAACTACTTAAGATACTGATATTTTAAATCATGCTTAAATCTAACACTAAGACCTATGCTTAGCATTTGCCTACAAATAACAGTAAGCCGTTTTTTATTCTTAGCAAAACCCACTTTTGTTAACCTGCTTGTATATTAATGCTATGCATTTGGCTTCTAAGGCCTACTTGTTTTGGACATAAACTTATTTCAGACCTAGACAAGACCAAATTAACAGTTCATTCGAGAGCAGATTTAAAATACACGATATTACTAGTACCAGACCAGAGTAGAACAAAACAAGCCAAACTTAAACATATCAAACACGATCAGCAATGTTCAATCCAAGAGAACAAGGTCTAAGTGGAAAAAAGCATAAATGCACACACCAGATTACCATTTTTTATTGGTTTCTCTCAGGTTGGAGAATGAGCACCTAAACAATGTTGGGAAGTATCGCGCTTTCAAGTCTGTGCCTCTTCCCTTTAGTTACCATGATGAGGATGGAGATAAGGATGAATAGCTTGTTTGCAATGTTCTTTTTTTTGGGGGGGGGCTAATCGCATAACTATGTCTTATGTTGGAAATAGTGGAGGTAAGCTAGCTCAAGTTTAAATGCAACGATGCCAATAAGGTACTATGTCTTATGTTGGAAATAGTGGAGGTAAGCTCGCTCAAGTTTAAATGCATCGATGCCAATAAGGCAGGTATATAAATACAAATGCAGGTGTATATGAACCTTTTAGTAGAAGAACCAACTGTAAAATACCGAACAAGGAGAGAAAATGGGATAGTTCAACAAAAAAACTGATCTGGGTGAAAACCTTCACTATTGTCCACCATCACTATATTGTTTCTTTCCCCAAATTTTCAATGCAAATTCTATGCTACTTTTCGTATAAGTTAGTCAAAGGGTCGAATTAAGCTTACATTCAATTAGAAACCACTGTCCCTCATCCCCCATGGCATTCACTACTCATGGAAACAAATAAAAGGTACAAGATTTAAAAGTAAACGTTGGTCTCATTCTCCACTAGGTCATCAAGTATTGCTATGATGTAAATGCGAGGTGATTGATATATTTTAAAACGTATTCAGTTTCTCCAAATATGTCTATGTTTGTATTTAGTTGTTATATCATACAAAAGAAAAGAAAAATCTTGTCATAGTAAAGTGTTGAAGGATGAAAATAGCATAATTATAAAGGTGCATTTTACACCCATTTCGTCAAATTAAATATGATGCACTTCCATGTTGGTATTAATGTTCACTGTATTTCTTGTTTTTTGGTTGACATTATTTTTCTGCCCACTCACGTCAATGCCCTTTGCCACCATCAATGCTCTTGCCATCGTTCATGCCGGTGTTACTACTCAATGTCATTAAACAATAAAAAGAAGCAAAAGGTAATGTTAAAGAAGCACATTCATTCTTACATTATGTGTTGCCTTCGATTCACAATCCCCATCGTTCATGCCGGTGTTACTACTCAATGTCATTAAACAATAAAAAGAAGCAAAAGGTAATGTTAAAGAAGCACATTCATTCTTACATTATGTGTTGCCTTCGATTCACAATACAACACTAAGGATGGACTCGGATCGGTTGAATCCCGGTTCTGAGTCGAGATCACCCGGTCCAAAAAAATAAAGAATTGATCGGCACAAGATCGGTTCCTGGTACCGGGCGTTCTGTTTTGAACCCGGACCTGTTATATATTTTTTGTTTTACTCGGTTTCAACTTAAAAAAAAAGGCCGGTTTGGGACCGTGAATCGCTCTTGGACGGACAGAGCATGTCCTAGGCCCACAATCAAAATTTCATGATTTGGTTTTATCCCAAACAGTGTCGAGACTAATTCTGGACCGGGTCGGACCGGGTCGGACCGGGTCCACCCTTTAACAACACCTTTCAATGCATTTATTCGTTGCACAAGTTCAATAATGGTGTTTATGCTTTCAATTAGAACAAGGAATGGCGGTTGTCCTTGTCCGCTTGAGAGCACAACCCTTGTTCGTTGAGACAATGGGTCCTTCGCCCGTCATCGTCACTCCAACGCTGTCTTTCTAGCATCCCATCAATCGTAATTTCAAGAAGAACAAAAGGAAGAATAACGAGAAAGAGAAGGAGAAGAAAAAGAGCAGGCTAGAGGCTAGCGAGTGGTTGGAGGTTGATGAGGACATTATTCTATGTTCATGGACACATATGTAGATGGAATTCCCTCCAACTAAGGGGCCCGGCCGCCTTGCATAAGATGGTGGTCACCTCTAGGGGTTGGGCTCGACTTGGCAGCTTAGGACATTTGGTCCCCGAATGCCCGACACGTCTTCCTTTGGACGTTCGGCCTCTGGTACCTCGGTCTCAGTATGCGGTATGCACAACTTTGTTTTGCACGACTCAAGATTTTTTAATTTACCTAGTCATACCCGACTCGTCATCCGAAATCGTAAACTCTAAACTGTAAACCATAAACCCTAAAATTTAAACTATAAACCCTAACCTTTAACTCCCAACCCATAACCCTTAATCCTTACCCCTAAGATGGTTTCATCTTATGAAATCACTTGTCGTGAACTCGTGATCCATTTGTTTGATCATCAAATTTCCGATTAATTTCAAATTTGTCACCCCTAAAAAATTATTGTGCACAAATTTCTAATGTTTCTCTTTTATTACTCTACTTTTGAATTTTGATATATATTTAAAATAAGATATCTTATCTTCGATCATATTGAATTGAGGCCCTATCGTGTCTATATACTTTGGCCTAAGGGATCAATCCAAATTGGCCCACATCTCATTAATAGGGTCGGGCCTAGACATGCTTACAAATAAAATACAAAATTCTTGTACGGAGTATTAAATTAGTTGGAAAAAAAAATTTAAGTTTTTGTAGTACGGCGACTAGGGTTCTCCTCATCGCATCGGAGCCGTGAAGGCCTTAGGTTCCACGGCGGCGGCGGTCCTAGCGGGTCTAGGTTTATTCGGCGGGCGGCACTATAGTTTTCTCGGCGCTTCAGTGTCCCGGATTTTGCTAGTTTTTTCCTCATCTGGAGGAAGGGGTGGAACATGGGTGCATTTGTGCTTGGAGGAAATTGGCGAATCTCAATTGCAGTTCAAGGGAGATGATAGGGATCTAGAGATTGTTCGTGTTCGGACTGGCTGTGCTTGTGCGGTATCTTGGCCAAGAGAAGGAGGCGAATCATGGGCAGATCAAGGTGTTGAAGGAAGAAGATGAAGTGATGAAGATCCGCCCCCCTCCTGAACCACCGCCATGTCGGAATTGGGTGACTATGGATAGAAACAACGCGCTGGAAGATTGGATTCGGCTGCTCAATAAGTTCATTCCGCTTAATTTCATTATCCCCATTTTTAGACTTTTTGCTAAGAACTAAGAATTTCGTTGCTGTTGTTTTGTTTTTTGCTTTAGCTTATGGTAATAGGTTTTTTACATTGATCAAGGGTTCGGCTAGTTTTGATATTATTAGTGGGGGACAAATCTATTTTTTCAGCAGTAGTTGTATTAAGCCCGTCTGGTGGTTAGCGATTCGTATTGCTCCTTTAGGGGTTGTCGTCTGTATGTCTAATCGTAGTAGTTGGAAGGTGAAGTATGTTGTCAGTTCTGGTCACTTTGAGATTGATGTAACGATCCTGATTCTAATGATATCAATATAGTCGTTTTCCTTTCAAAAAAAAAAGTTTTTGTAGTTGGGCGAGACTTACAATTTGGTCTAGGGTTTTGGTGACCGACGACGCGTCCGGAAATGGAAAATGTTTTTCCTAACTTCGAGCACAACAAATTTGTTCATCTCTTAGAGCATCCTCATTGATACTACTCAAATAAACAGTTTTTTTGTACCACATCATTGCCACATATAAAATCATAAATGATATCAAATATTCTTAACTTTTTCTCAATCATGATCTTAGATTATTGTAATTTTTGTATAAAATGCATTAAAAGAATCTCTCTCCTACAAATTAAACATACACGTTTGTATTGTAATTAATGCACCAACATATACTTTTTTTTCTTCTATTGTATCATGAGGGAATTATTTTGTCTTTTTTTCAAGTCATAAGTTGTATTCTAAAAAATAATGTAATAAGAATGTTTTATTCAAAATCATGATTAATATATACTTGTGTGTATTTTAAATATATATACTTATTTTATTAAGTATTTATAATATTTTAAATATAATTGTTTATATTTATCTATATTTTATTAAGTATTTATAATATTTTAAATATAAGTGTTTATATTTATCTATAAAATAGATGTATTGTGTGAATAGTATTTAACGTAATCAATCAGTCAAATTTAATCATCTTTAAAAATGATATTTAAACAACAATGCATACATAAAAATATAGAAAATGTGACTAATAGCAAAGTAACTTGTGGTCTGATGACATCGCTGTGACACTCTCAAAGAGGTGATCACAGGTTCGAATCTCAATGATGTTGGTCTTAACATAAAACACATACTATAATAGGTATGGAAATTTTGCAATAAAGAAAAAGAAAAAAGAAAAGAAAAGAAGGGTAATAAATCAACGATTTAATTGTTGTTGTCGTAATGTGCCCAAATGTGTTCAACCAAATCATGTTGAAGTTGGTGATGTAATTGAGAATCTCTGATTTCGGAATTGAGACGAATATATTCTTGGAATGTTGGGGGTGCACCATGATTTATAATTAGTCGATCTACATCATCTTCATCTTCAAGTGCACCATGTTGATCGTCACACCAATTTATCGCATTATCTCCTTCGTCTTCAATAATCATGTTGTGCAAAATTATGCATGTGTACATAATATCACGCAAGTTCACTCTATCCCAATAACGTTCAGGATATTTTATAATTGTCCAACGAGCCTGTAGTACTCCAAATGCTCACTCCACGTCCTTTCTTGCGGCTTCTTGCATTTCTTTAAAAAAAATTCTTTTAAGATCTTGGAGGCATGAAAAACTTTTAGCAAAGGTAGACCATTCTGGGTATATCCCATTGGTTAAATAATATCCTTTCGTGTATGGTGTGCCATTTACCATAAAGTTAACTTCGGGAGCAACACCTTGCAGAAAATTATTAAATAGTGGAGACTCATTGAGCACGTTGACATCATTGTGCACTACAACAAAATAGACCTTTTGTAACACATCTAAAATGTTACATTAGATTATTAAAGTGTTGCAAAAAAACTTAAGCAACACTTTTATGAGCGTTGCTTCAGGTCTCGTTGCATAAAGTTATATGCAACACTTTTCAACACATTATGCAACATTGATTGAATGTGTTGCATATATGAACCAAATGCAACACTTTTTTTTTGCAACAATTCGCCATTATCTTATGCAACGTTTTCATAGAAAGTGTAACACTTAATTAAAACTTTAGGCAACATCTTTCTTCCACAAGTGCAACACATTTATCGAATTCATTTGCAACACTATTTTATATATTATGCAACAATTTATTGACTTCTTTTGCAACACATTAATTGACGTCAATGTATATCACATGCTGTAATTATTTCTTTTCTATATTGTTTTGAGTAGTATTTTTATATACTCCGTAGTATGCAACACAGATAAAATAAAACTTTTAATAAAGATTTACAACGAAGGAATATTCTACATAGTGTTCGAAAGAAAAAAAATCTGACAACTAAATCTCATCTAACTACATTTCTTCAACTTTAATCTTCGATTGAGACAGAATCAAACTCAATCTACAATCATCAACTTCATAGTCCTCTAGCATTTTGCATCTGATGAAGCTCAATCTTCTTTTTCTCATCTTCCTCTTCAACATCTGTGAGAATTTTGCAAAAAACAAACAAACAGTAAACTGCTCCATAATTTCACGCTCATACTGATACGGAACAATAAAGTAGTAAACTGCTTTATTTATTAAAATATGCTTTGCAAATAATGTAACTCTTTACACTAAATACAAATAGTAAAATGCTCCAAACTTTAACACAAGTTGTTGCAATAAAAGATCATGAAGAAACTGGTTTTTCATTAAAACATGAGAATTTTTCTAGGTCCATAGAAAAAATATATAACATGGATCATAATATTTTCAAACATATTCTAAAACATGATGAAAACTACACAAGTATCGGACTCCATCAATAAGACGACCATGATTTTTCAGGGACAACTACGAGAAAGTCAGAAATCATTCGTTAGCGACAATTAGCTCGCCGAGAAAGTCAGAAATCATTAGTTACCTTGCTCGCTGTCTAACACTTTGCATCTGAACTAGTGCTACTGCAAATAGTTCAAGGTTATCTCATACACCAAACCTATCATGGTCCGCTTCACTTCTCTATCTTTGTCTCCAACTACATAAAAAAACATGTAATTAAATGATTAATAAGGCTATATTTGTGAAGTCAAACTATTCATATGGATGGGTTCTTAACGATTTCATTATCTCACAAAAACATAATGCAAAAGAAAAGTTAAAACCCTCAAACTCTAAATAAAACATAAAAGCCAATGTAATTTTCCAGAACAAACATATTTATTAAAGAAACACTCAAGGTTACAAAAAAAACACAAATAGATATTGTTTATATTCGAGTTGCTTACATACCTCGAATTTTTTCACTGAGCTCTTGTTTTAAGTATTAGAATCATTTCTATGCTGACCAAAGGTTATTATACTCATAAGAGACTAAGACTGGTATAGAATATGCACTTTTATTTTTTCTGAAAAGAAGAAGCAGAAGGCATTAGTGCAGGAAGCAAAAAGGAAGAATTGAAACAAATAAAAAGAGTTGAGCGAAAGATGGCTGCAGTTGCAAGGTATAAGGCGTCGCCTGAAAGATTGGCTAAACTGCAGAAACGTGAGGAAGAGAAGGTCACTTTCATGGCTTAGCGTTCCTTTCTATTTTATTTGGTTAGCCATGAATCTAGCAGCAAGAATTATTATTGCTAAAGGGCTCATGTACCTTTCTTTTGGGTTTTGCTACAAAGACTCTCATTGACTTGTGTTGAGTATATTGTTGCTCTAAATTAAAGAATCGGGTTAGGCTGGCATGTTTTAGTTTTTTCTTTTCAAGTTATTATATTGCAAAAAGAAGATTATCCTAGCTAGTTAGAATGTTTTTAATTAAACTAAACAAAAGTAAGCAGCTCAAAACCATCCCACTATGTATCATTTTCTAAAATTAAAGTGAACTGAGCTAACTAATAACTATAGAAAAAAGGAAAAACAACGTACTCTCATCCTTGGTCTCCTAGCAAGCACAAAACTAAACAATTTAAAAAAATAGAATTAAAAGCTCAAAGTCTTACAATGTTTTGCAGAATAAATCACACACACAAGTTTTCAAATCCATAGTATGGTATGTATAAATAATGATGTTACCACGGGCAACAATTATTCCAATTTTTTGTTTTATGTGGAACATGATATATTTGTGGTATAATTTGACACATTAATTAGAGCCGTGAAACAAGATTTTAAATATGAAATTATACACTATTAAACTATATATAAGAGGTCTTAACTCGTGAGCATGTAAGTAGTCTATATCAATTTTTAATATTCAGTTAATACATCATTGAAACATTTTAACAAACACCTTATGGACATGAAAATGAAAAACAAATTTAGAGAAAAATTCGAATCATGAATGCCATGTATACGGAATTATGAAACATATATAACGAAATAAGCATCACTAAAATAAATTAAACATGGAATTAGAGGACAAAAACCCAAAAAATCAATAAAACTAAGATTCGTTACCCTATGTGGTGGTGTCTGAAAGTAAAGGGGTAGAAAAGGGTCGTGATGTATTCAATGAAACTCATTAGCAGCAGCAGCAGCGGCGGCTTTCTAGGCATTCATTAACAGCAGCGGCGGCTTTCTAGGCACTCATCAGCGGTGGGGGCGGTTCCATCGATGCTAACTAGCAGAAGTAGTGGCTTAATCGGGGCTTGAGCACTCCTTAACAGTGGCGGCCGATTTGTCATCCTCGTCCTCTTCCCATTTTCATCACCACCGTGGTCGATTGATCTAGAGAAAAAGAACGGAAAATAAAGGTATGAGAATATACGCGAGGAGAAGAGGGGGGGCGGAGGGATGTCGTGGAAGAAATAAAGTGAGGGTTTCTGTTCTCACTGATTGGTGTTCATTATACTCTGTATATGGTATTATAACAATTTAAAGATAAAGTTGCATATTACTTAAGTCATATTACTAATATGTAACACTTTTTTACCTATGTTACATAATCTTATATTTCAAAGGTTTATGCAACATTTATATGTAAGTGTTGCAAAATTTAAACTCTAAATGGTATATGTAACATCAAAAATAAGTGTTACATCGAAAATGTTGCAAAAAGTCTATGAAATAATTACCCTAGATATGACTAAAACTCCATGAGTTTCTCAATCTATGACTTAATTAGTTTTTTAACTAAAATAATACCAATATTTAATTAAATTCGTACTAATTAATGTAATAAATAATATAGGTGGACAAATATACCCTTTATGTTATATCTATAAAACCCTAAGCTCCTACTCTTTTCTCCAACCCTAGTCTCCATTCTTACACCTCTAGAGATCCATCTGCCTGCCGCTGCACATTCCCTGCCGCCGCCGCACCATGGCCCACCGTCAGCCGCCATCCAAGAGCATGATCGCCGGCCAAAATGCGTCAAGCGGCGCCGCTGTCCACCGAAGTCCGACATGGGAGTAAAGTTGTGAACCAGAAACGAACGTTCCAGTTTGCACCGTTTGTCTGAAGCTTTGGCTATTATGGATCGGAGTATCTTTTTGAATAATTGGGAGGTATGTTTCGGTCAATCAAAATGAAAGGTTGTGGACTTGATGTGAATTATCTGTTAATTCTACACAACGGAAAGAAAAGAAAAACAAGATCGATGCAAAAGAGAATATTTGCAGGGAAACAAGAGAGAGATCAAATTGGGTTTGTGGATTTTCAAATTGCACTAATAGCAGAAGAGAACAAGGAGCACAACGAATACGTACATCACTAGTCGGTGCCTTGAACGCCAAACGGTTGCCCAGCGTCTCTATTTTTTAGATTTGGTTATATATTGAATTTAGGGATTGTGGGCATTAAATATGTGCATTGAACACCGTCACTGAACATTTCAATGTGTGTGGAGTATTGACAATGAATATATATGGTAATAGACATGTTGTATATGGCAGTGAACGAATGCATTAAGAAATTTTGTTGTGCTGTGATTATGACTAGTGTTGAATTAATACAAAGCACTGATATCATCATGAAATGCAATATACTTAATTAGACATAAAATAATAAAATTACTAAATTTTAAAAAACAATCCTCAATTGAATAAGAAGTGAATTGATTTTAGGGGGAGTGCAGTGATTATTGCCGGATGTGCAGTATAGTCATGCATTAATTTTGTGCATTAACGACAATATAAAGTGCATTAATTTTAATTGGACGAAATTAGTGCAAAATCCACATATTTTAAATAAGGGTATTTTCGTCATTCAACATTTAAATATGAACGAATTTTCTATTTGTTTTTGGATTTTTGGTCATACAAAGGTATAAAAACTAGTTAGGTCATAAATTGAGAAACTGATTGAGTTTTAGTCATATCCTAGTAAATTTCCCAAAGTCTATTTTGTTGTAGTGGTGTGATCCTGCTACTCCAAAAAAGGCGTGCCATATCCATAAATTTGCAGACGTAACAACTTCAAGCATAATGGTTGGAACCCCGTGGTCACCTCGAGTAAATTGACCCTTTCAAGCGATGGGGCAATTCCGCCATTCCCAATGCATACAATCAAGACTACCCAGCATGCCAGGAAAACCATGCCTCCGCTCATGAATTTCAAGTAAATGTCTTATGTCATCTGCATTAGGCCTTCTGAAGTATTGATTACCGAAAAGTTTGACCACACATTGACAGAAATTCTTCAAACTTTCTATACTAGTTGTTTCAGCCATTCTTAAGTACTCATCCCAACTATCCACGGGAGTTCCGTATGCCAGTTGACGGAGAGCAGCTGTGCATTTTTGTAGTGCTGACAATCCTTTCTTTCGGCATGCATCTTCCTTTTGCTGAAAATAAATGGAATAATTTTCAACTGCATGGACTATTTTAAGAAATAACGGCTTATGCATTCGAAAGCGTCGACGGAAATAGTTAGGAGGAAAACATGCTGTTCTGAGAAGTAATCATTATAAAGACGCAATTGGCCGCTTTGACGATCGATCACGGTCGATGTAAGCTCTCTTTTTTCGTCTAGCTTTTGAGCTTTCACCACTTTCAATTTGCCTCTCCACCTCCTCAAGTACGTTCAGTTTCAGAATGGTCAACGAATCATTATCACTTTCTCGTAACCGGTTAATCCAGTACTTTCGTGCCATGCGTAGTTCATCAGAATTAGGATTTGTAGACATTTTTTTATGATGAATATAAGTAGTGTTGTTGTAAGATAAATTTGATGCGTTGATGAAAGAATGAACATGTGTCTTTTCTTATGTTGTATATATAACATTTTAAAAATTTGTAAACGGCTAGTTCCAAACGGCTAGTTTGTAACGGCTAGTTCGTAACGGCTAGTTCGTAACGGCTAGTTTGTAACGGCTAGTTTGCATTTTTTTTTTATAATTTAAAATATTATAAAACATATATAATGACTTGGTTGACAAGATTAGAAATGTACTAGACAACTAGTTTATAATTTATTTAAAATATTTTTTACGGCTCAATCCTAATTGCTAATTTGTAGTATATATTTAAACCATAATATCTGTTTTATATTCTTAATAATGTTTGAAAATATTTGTAGAAACTAATAATATTCCTAACGGCCTGTTGATAAAATCTGATTAGCCTCAATTCTTTATAATTTCTGTACGAATAGTTATATATGAATAATCTAATACAAAACACTAACCACACATTAAATATTACTAACGTGATAGTTTGACTTAAGCCTTTTAAAATTAATCATTTATAGAATAAAAAACATGCAATCACCATACTCATCCACACATGATTAAATAAGACATAGACTTAAATAAAAATGAAACATAATTTTTATTCAATGACATAAGCATAAAATAACTAGTTCAAATCGTGCATAATTCCAATTTGTTCACAAAGTTTCTCATGGTCTTTCTTTTGTTGGTCGTTCATACCATTGGTATCTTTAAAAAGGAACTCAAGTCGTTTAAGTTTAAGTTCATCATCTTCCTTTTTCCTAATTATTTGAGCTTGTTGACGAAGCTTCTCTTCTTCATGTTCACGAATGCCTACCCATATATCGCTCAAGTTATTTTGTAGGCCAGTATTACTATTGGTACCATCTGCATTACTCTTTTCCCTCCGCTTGGCTGCCTTTTGTCCTATTGGACGTGCCCTACTTTCATTTGTGTCAATATCAATGCTTGAATCTCTAGGACAAAATGATGTGTATGCACCAGATTCGTTAATTTTTGTCTTTTTTTGGGAGCGTTGAACGTCTTCTTGTCGATCGAATCGGGGAGTGTCTTTCACAACTCTCCAGACATGATCATATTTAAAATTCCTTTTTTCATCTGCGTCAAATTTGACAATAGCACAAGCGTATATATCTTCATCGCTTTCCCCGCTTTTTCTTTGATTCCACTCATTATTGAACTTAGCTCCAAACTTGTTTGTCTCTTTCAACATTGCATTATGATGATTTTTTACTTGAGTTGTGCTTCTCTCCGCAGTTCCAGAAGGTCTATTTTCATTGTTGTAAATTCGGACACGATCCCAAAATGCAACCCTAGACTGATTATTCCCTATAGAGGGGTCTTCACTAATCATCTCTCATGCCTTTGCAAGAACAATCTCTTCAGATACTTCCCATTTTACATATGAATGCTTCTTCTTTGATGTATCAAAATCTATTTCATGAGACACTTCTATATCACCATCAAGATCTATATTATTTGTCCTTGTCTCTGTGGAGTGTAACAGAAACTGGCTCACTTGGATAGAACACGGCATTTTCCGGTCTTTTTGTGTGCAAGGTGTAGCAATATTGTTTGACTCACCCGGTGGGATGCCTATAGGTGTTGACTGATGAGATAAGTGATTATGAGACATACAATGACTTCCGATCCATATCTCGCTCTATTTTCCGCTCCCGGAACGTAATTTGGAGGTGTGGTCACATTGTTAGACATGTTTGAAAAGGTCCTGGAAACTTGAAAGTTTGAAAAATATTGTGGAAACGGAAGCATAAAATTCGGATGAGTTTGTGTTTAGATTGATGATGATGATTGAGCTCCAAATAGAGAATTTTCAGAAGGTGCATGATCAACATTCCCGGAAAAATTTAGGGAGTTCTTAAAAAAAGACTATTATTTTTATCCATTTGTGACTTTGCTAGATGAAAATGAGATAGACAATAGTGTATACATTCTTACAAATCAAAATAAAGAATATTTATATACTAAACTAAGTTGACCGTTGTGGCTTCCTTTTAATTTTTTAATTTTTTTAATTCAATTAGGATTGAAATCTTTTCAAATTAAAAGGCAGTATATGGGGAGTATGGGGAGCCTGCCACCTTTTGAATCAACGAATCTTTTAATTTGAATATACGAGTAGAAATATGGGGAGCTACTGACTACTAACCATGCATTTTAAAAGTTCCGTGCTCAGCATCGTTAAAAAAGGAAAATATGATAGATCATTTAAAATAATCTGGTTGGTAGTTTTGATACCCGATTTTTTTAATAAATAATCTTTGCAAATAATTTCACCATCTCAATCATAATCTAAAAAAAACATCCACATCATCAAATTAATCTCTAAATAATCTAAATAATGGGGATGCTCTATATCTTTTTTTTAGGAAAATTTATCATCGAGTTTCATTTGGGGCTGAAAACTAGGACAAACAACTCATATTTTTAAATTTTTGCATGCATAAGTTACACACACATGTGAAATCGGAATTAAAAAATTCTTTTCTTAATTTCTGGACGGTAAATATATTTCTTTTGTGTCATTTAGCCCCACTTCGCTACTATTTAATCTAATGTAATCCGTTTTTAACTCAACTCAACCTATATTGCTAATCTATATAGTGTATCCTCATGTTTTTCCAATTCAGTTTTTAGTTTCACCAACTTATCCCTATTTTAAGTCTCCAAGGTCCCTCTACTGCCGCACGGCAGCAACCGCTTTATTTTATTTATTAGCGCCCTCTAAGTCCCATGTATCTCTTGGTCAGCATAAAAAATACGATAGTATTAAAGTAAGAAATCATTGGACAACGTATAAGCAACATTGTGTATAAATAATTGAATATAAAGGCTTTGTGAATATTTATTAGTACAATATTTTAGATTTTTTTCTAAAATATTAATTACTAAATAATCAATTGATAAAAATGTGATTATAAATTACTGCGTGAAAGTTTTATAGTCACTATGGTTTAACATTTGAATATAATTATAGTTACTAAAGGTATTCGGATCACATTTTTGTCTAATACTTTTTTATATATACATTTGGAATTATTTCAATGTTTTATATTCATTCTTTTATTTTTTATACAAATTGTCAATAAGAAGAATCTTGTCATATTTATTACATTTAAATCAAACACGTCTTAATATATACTTCAAGGTTGAAATTTCAGTTTTCCTTCAACAATATTTAGACGGTGTTTCAATATATAGATTTTTAAATGATGTGCTTAGCTTCAAACTCACTGTACGTCTGTATCTATAATGTTGTTGCACAACATTGATCAATCAGTGTACTTGTGCTCAGTCATCGTGCCATGTCAACACCCAAATTAAATTTCAATTTCACATCATTTAACCGCCACATCAGAAGTCCACATCACCTTATATACTAAGTCGTAGTTGATGGGATCATAGGACTAGGCCCAACGCCTAATCAGACTTTGCCCCAAACTTGGATAAGCAGGCCCAAGCCTAGGACTGTCGTCTCGCCAGGCAAGCCCAGCTAGTGGACCCAGCGGTCCAGATATCAAGTCGACCCAACCAACCGGGCCCATTAGGGAGTGGAGGTCCAGCGGAGTGGAAGCCCAAGACGGCCTGCCTGCCGGCCAACTGGAAGCCTGCCTTGCGGCCTAGCTAGGAGCCTGCCTTCCAGCCCGACGGAAGCCTGCCGCCCGAGAAGCTCAAGCGTCCGGACCGTCAGCCAGGCCGACCCGCCAGCCAGCCAGCCAAGAAGCGTAACGGCCAGCAATCAATGCACCATTAATCATGTATTTAATTTTGTATTAATATTGTAATTAATTTAGTCATTATTATTCGGCAGTTACCATTTGTAAGCGCCTATAAAAGGCAAGTTATATTTCGAATACAGACATGCTATTTCTGGCTACCAAACTCTCTAGCTACCTTCCTTACTCGTATTACTTTCCTGATTTCTGCTTGAGTGTTCTTACGTAGCTTTCCTAAAAGCCTACGAGCGTCCTATTTTGGACCAACATTGGTGCTTTCATTGAGAGCCTCTATTGTCTCTCACAATCACTTGAGCAGGAATCGCACAGAAAGATGGCCGGAATCTCGTCCCGACGTGACCATGTCTCAGTCCACACCGAGGAATCCACCGGGTCAGGCCGCCAGCGTGCCCTCGACAACCATAGACAGGGCAGGGGGGCGGCGCCCCAAGGCGACCTTCGGAACCGATTGTCAGGCCACGGCGACCTGAGGGTGACGCTCAACCACACCCAAGGTGAGCGCTCGGCCCGCAGCCGGCGGGGGGGAGGCCGACGTCATGCTCCGCGCATGGACCCGGTTCGACTCAATGCCGGGGTGGAGGCCCTACAGGAGGCGACTCGGGTTCTGGGGGCCTTGACTCAAGGTTTCCAACAGATGGTGTCTGGCGGAAACGTGGATGAGCCTGCCCGCCAACAGACGCCGGCAGATGTGGAGGTGTCCTCCAGGCGGCGTAACGAGCGACGTTCTGGATCCGACCAAAACAGGAGGGAGGAAGTCTCCCAGCAGCTCAGCCGACCCCATCAGCAGGCGGGGAGGGGCGCCCAGCAGGGGCGCTCAATGCAGATGGAAGGAGGCGAGTCCTCTCGCCACTCTCACCGAGCGAGCAGCCGGACTGGCTCCATGGAAAGGCAAAACGTGGGGACCCGACCTCATGCACACAGGCGACTTGGAGGTGCTGCTGGACATGCCCAGCCCCGTGCTAGGGCTGTCCGAGGGAACCCACCGCCGGCCGAGGTGGAAGATCTACGACAACGCCTTGACGAGTTGAGGAGAAGGGTCGTCGGGGGGGAGCCCTACACGGCCGACCTCCGGATACCCGAACCTTTCACCCGGGCGGTCATGGATGCGCCGTTGCCAAGGGGCTACAAGCCTTGCACCATCGAAACATACAAGGGCGCCTCTGACCCCCAACATCATGTATCTCGATACCTCTCCTACATGGTGATGATGGGGTATGAGGATGCCATCCGATGTCGCGGTTTCTCTGCCACCTTGGACGGCCCAGCTCGTGAGTGGTACGACTCTCTGCCTGATGGGAGTATCATGAACTTTCGCGAGTTGGCTCAGCGCTTTCTCTTAAGGTTTGCGAGCTCCCGAGACGTCAAGAGGAACTTCAGCCACCTGTTCGGCCTAAAACAGGGGAAGAAAGAATCATTGTCCGCCTTCTTAGCGAGGTGGAGGGATGAGTCAATCAAGGTCCAGGGCCTTGATGACAAGACCGGGGTGGCCATGCTCACAAACTCCATCCGGTCTGGTGAGCTTTACAAAGATTTTGTCAGAAGTCCCCCCACCACGTACGAAGAAGCGCTCGGTCGTGCCGATCGCCAAGCCGAGGCGGAGGACGCCGTGCAAAAGAAGAGAGATGAGGAAGAAGGTGGGAAGGAAGAGAAGAAGAAGGAAGCTGGTTCTGGTGCCGAGAAAGCTGACGGCAAGACCGGCGCCAAAAACAAGTACAAAGGTAACAAGAACAAAGGTAAGGGCAAGGCGGACGTCCCGAGCGGACCGCTCCTGCCCGTCAGACAATTATCTCCACTTGCCCAGCCAGTCGGGGCCATCCTCGACTACGCGGAGGAGCAGGGTTTAATCGACTTCCCGGAGGAATGCGATGTGGTGACCGCTAAACGCAACCACGACCAGTATTGTCGATTCCATCGGAGAGCAGGACATGATACAGATGAATGTGTCATTCTCCGACGGCAAATTGAAGAGCTTATCCAGAGAGGGTATCTGGGCCAGTTTGTTGGCAAGCAAGGAAACATCCCACAAAAGAGGAGCCTAACGTGGCAGCGGTCTGACCAAGCTACCACATCAAAGGAGAAGCAACCCGCCAAGAAGCGGGAGCTTGGCGCCCTTTCCGAGGATGATGAGGCCGACCTAGGGGATGGCTCCCGTAAACACCATCGATGTTCATACATCTTCGGGGGACCCCAAGGAGGGGATACCTCGGGAGAGCGGAAACAATGGGCCCGAGCCTTGTACGTTGGGGAAGTAACCAGAGTTCCTGTCGATAAGAGGGTGAAGAGGGATCCCATCTTCTTCACCGTTGCAGATTTGCCGCCGATGCCGCCACCGCACAGGGACGCCTTGATGATCAAGATCGAGATCAACGACACCATCGTCCACCGAGTCCTGGTAGATAATGGGAGCTCCGTTAACATCATGTACTATGATACCTTCCAGGGGCTCGGCCTGGACAGGAAGGACTTGATCCCGGTAAGGACCCCACTCTCAGGCTTCACCGGGGACTCCATTGAGTCGGAAGGAAGCGTAGTTCTCCCTGTGGTGGTGGGCTCCGAGCCCTGCGTGTCTAAGTTAAACGTCGAATTCATAGTCGTACGCCTAACTTGTCCGCATAAAATCATCATGGGGAGGCCGGCCCTGGAGGACCTGAGGTGTGTGATATCCCAGGAGCACCTGTGCATGAAGTTCCCCACTCAGAATGGTGTCGGAGTTGCTAGGGGAGACCAGCGGATGGCTAGGAGCTGCTACCTAAAAGCTTGCAAACAAATCGGCCAAAAGGACTTGAGAGTCCATACTATCAACAACAAAGCCATGAAGTATGAGGAGAGCCAACTCCGTGCTGAACCCACCTCGGAAGTGGAGGAAATTCAGGTTGACCCCGAGAAGCCAGAACGGAGGGTCAAGATTGGAACCGGCCTCCCGGCCGGCTTGAGGGAAAAAATCATCCGAGTCTTGATCCTTTTCAGCGTTGTCTTTGCGTGGGGGCCGGAGGACATGCCCGGACTCGACCGAGGCATCGCTGTCCACCGGTTGGCGGTCGACCCATCGGCGAAACCCGTTCAGCAGAAGAGAAGACATCTCTCCATCGAGAGGAAGGAATTCGTGAAGAAGGAGGTCAGCATGCTCCTGAGTATCGGACACATCCGGGAAGTCCTATACCCGGTGTGGCTGGCGAACGTGGTCCTGGCCCCGAAGCCACCGACCTGGAGGATGTGTGTCGACTACACCGACCTCAATAAGGCGTGTCCAATGGATCCGTTCCCGTTACCTAACATCGACCAACTAGTTGATGGGACGGCCGGGTGTGAGCTCCTTAGCTTCATGGACGCCTTTCGAGGATACCACCAGATTTTTATGCATGAGGATGACGCGGAGAAGACCTCGTTCGTTACCCCGGAGGGAATTTTTTGCTATCTTGTCATGGCCTTCGGGCTAAAGAATTCCGGGGCAACGTACACGAGGATGGTGGCCAAAGTATTCCGGAAGGTGCTCGGAAGGAACATGGAAGCATACGTCGACGATATGATCGTCAAGAGCACCCGAGCGGCCGACCACGCAGATGACTTGGCAGAGATTTTCGGGATCATGAAGGCAGTGCGACTACGCCTGAACCCAAAGAAGTGTACCTTTGCTGTCCAGGGAGGCAAGTTCCTGGGATACATGGTCACACGAAGAGGGATTGAGCCAAATCCCGAGAAGGTAAGGGCGATACTTGACATGGAGCCCCCGAGATCGGTAAAAGAAGTCCAGATTCTCACCGGTCGGCTAGCAGCCCTCGGGCGCTTCATGTCGAAGTCCGCTGAGAAATCATTACCTTTCTTCCAGATCCTAAAGAAGCAAAATGGTTTCGTCTGGACTGATGAGTGCCAGCGAGCCTTCGAAGACTTGAAGAAATACCTCCTCTCCGAGCCTCTACTCAGCAAGCCGGAAAGGGGGGAGACGTTGATCCTGTACCTTGGGGTTTCTCAAGGCGCGATCAGCTCCGTGCTGGTTCGTGAAGAGGAAGGCACTCAACGTCCCGTCTACTATGTAAGCAAAACCCTCCAGAATGCCGAACTCCGGTACACCCCGCTCGAAAAGACGATCTATGCCGCTTACATCACCGCGAAGAAGTTGACACACTACTTCCAAGCGCATCCAATCCGAATCCTGTCGGAACAACCTCTAGGGGCAGCCCTGAGGGCGCCCGGCACAGCGCGGGTGGTGAAGTGGTCGATGCTCCTCAGTCAGTACGAGGTCGACTTCCAGCCTCGGACGTCCATCAAGGGCCAAGCTTTGGCCGATTTCATCGTGGAGTGCACATCCCGAGAGGTGACAGAGAAACAACAGGAGAGTAATGAGCAGTGGTGGACCTTAGCAACAGACGGGTCGGCCGGAGCAAAAGGATGTGGGGGCGGAATCGTCCTCATCTCCCCTGAGGGATTCCGGGCCTACTATGCCTACCGTTATCTTTTCAAAGTCTCCAACAATGAGGTGGAGTACGAGGCCCTATTGTCCGGACTGCGGCTAGCGGCCGCCATGGGGGCAGAATGGATAACGGTCAAATGTGACTCTCGGTTGGTCGTTTCCCAGGTTAAGGGTGAATTCGAAGCGAAGGAAGAAAGGATGACGAAGTACCGAGATGCGGTCCAGGAATTGCTCGGGCTGTTCAAGCAGGCAGAATTGGTTTGCGTCCCGAGAAACCAAAACTCGGACGCTGATCTCCTCTCAAAGCTATCCCAGGGGTTGCCCGAACACATTTCGAGAATTGCCCGCATTGAGGAGATGACAACTTCAAGCATAGCGGCCTCACCGTCCGTCAACGTCCTCCCCCTACAACCGGCCGCCTGGTGCTGGGTGGATGACCTCCTACGTTACATAGCCGATGGGACGTTGCCTGATAGAGAGGATGAAGCAAAGCTAGTCCGCCGACGAGCTCCGGGCTACGTCGTCTTGGACGGGAAGCTATACAAGAGGTCCTACAATGGGACGTTGCTAAAGTGTTTGCGCCCGCATGAAGCGGACATGATCGTCTCCGAACTCCATGGGGGCGTGTGCTCCGCCCACCAGGGGGCATGCACAATTGCCAGGAAGGTTGTTCTCCAGGGTTACTTCTGGCCGACGATAATGCGAGACTGTGCCGATTATGCGAGGAGGTGTGAGACATGTCAGAAGTTCCAGAAGAGCCCCGGTCGGCCAGCGACGATGTACACACCGATCAGCACCGCCCTCCCATTCACGAGATGGGGCGTCGACCTGGTCGGTCCCTTGCTAACCGGGTCGGGAAACCGGAAGTTTGTAATCGTCGCGGTGGACTACTTTACGAAGTGGGTCGAGGCTGAGCCGCTCGCCAGCATCACACATCTCCAGTGTAAGAAATTCATATGGAAGAATATTTTTTGCCGGTTCGGAGTTCCCCTCCAAATAATCTCCGACAACGGAAGGCAGTTTGACTGCGAAGCCTTTCGGCAGTTCTGCGCCGAGTGGGGCGTAGAATCCAGCCGGGTTGCGGTTTGCTACCCTCAGGCAAATGGACAGGTGGAGAACACCAACCGGACGATCGTCGATGGGTTGCAAAAGAAGTTGGAGGCCCTCGGAACTGCCTGGGTGGAAGAGTTGAACAATATACTCTGGACCTTCAGAACAACCCCAAGAAAGGCAACCGGAGAGACCCCGTTCGCCTTGTGTTATGGCTTTGAGGCAAGGGCACCGTTCGAGGCCGTAGTCCCCAGCCGACGAATGGAAGAGTTCGAACCAGCTAGCAATGAGGAGAGGCTCCGAGCCGAGCTCCACCTCATTGAGGAAAGGAGGGACCGCGCCTTCGTCAAAGCAGAAAACTATCGACGCCAAGTCAAGGCGTACCAGGACAGCCGAGCCCAGCCCCGGAGTTTTGACGTTGGCGACTACGTCTTGAGGCGTAGGAAGGCCAGCAAGCCGGCAGAGGGAGGCAAACTTTCCATCAAGTGGGAAGGCCCATACGTGATTGATGCTGTGGTCGGACCCGGGACATACAAATTGAAGACGACAACAGGCCGGCTGGTAGACCGTGTCTGGAACGCCGAGCACCTGATGAAGTTTTATCAGTAGAGAACTGAAGTGTCACCTTTTCTTTATGAACTCATGTGCTCTGGGCACATGATTACAATTTGTAATTCTTCATGTGGTCCGCCCACATTATGAATTCAATATACTTTGCTAGCGATATTTTGTATTCAAAAGAGGTCCGACCTCACTTAGCAATTAAGGGCGGCGGCGGCAAAAAAAAAAAAGAAAAAAAAAAGATACTATGCCCCCCCTCGGTGTTTGGCCGACCTCGGTCAGGCTCTTGAACTGAAAATGGCCCATCGATTTTCAAGAATCCAAGCAATTTTCTAAAGTAAAGAGCTAACCGCGACGGTCGAGGCGATAGTAGGGCCGATCCCCGGGTCGGGAGCGCCCAAGGTGCCGACCTCTGGGTCCCCCCTTTTTTGAGTGCTCGCAACCCGACGTCGCTGGCCAAGCAGCTCGCACTCTCGCCATCTTCGAGTTGGCGGTGCGGGTCCGTTCTGGTGGATCATGCAGGGTCCGCCCCTATTGTTTGGCTCACCCCGCGGGAGTAACCAGATTATTCCCCAAGTCCGGGCGAAATGGACGGGTCAAAGTGACAGTAGGACTGACCCCAGGTCATGAATATCGGGGTGCCGACCTAAGTGTCCTCCTCGAATGTTCAATGTCCGACCTCGCTAGCCGAACAAGTCGCATACTTGTTGCGAACAGATCACTTCTATATGACCAGGGGGCGCGGATAGGCTTGGCCACGCTAGCCTAATCGCTCCCCGGGAAGATAGAGAAGCCGGATCCCCGAATAAAATTGCTTAAGTACTCGCAATGCAAAGTATATGAAAAGAAACACATGTGTTCAAAATATGTGAATTAATTAAACATTCAGTCAAAACACAACGTATACGAGTGGAAGACAAGGAAAATGCAAAATACAAAGTCATGGCAGGACATGCCCATTGCCATTGGCCTCGGGAATCTCATCTAACATGGCAACCAAGTCTTGGCCGGACTCTTGAGCTCCCTCCTGCTGACCGGATGCAAGGGGGACCATGTCCTCCGAAGGTCTTGGAAAGAACCAGCACCATTCGTTCGAGTTACCGGACTCCTCCTCCTGGCGGTAGACTCCTGGGGGCAAGAGGGCTATTGCAGCCTCAGGTTTCTTCATGCGGGCAGGAAGGCCTAGCACGGATGGATAGAAGTCAGGGCCGAGACCCTCCAACTGATCATACAATTTACGCTGCGTCAAGTATTTGCCACACTGAAAGGCGTACAGAACTTCACGAGCATGCCAGTACTCCCCCTCGTCAGTCTTCAGCCATTTATTTACTAAGTCAGATTCCTTCGCTTCCACCCTGTCAGATATGGTTTTCTGGAATTCGTCGGAGGCCTTGAACTCGAGAATCGCTTTCTTGGCCACTTCTTCACGCTCTCTTGCATGCAAAAGTTGCAACTCGGAGAAAGCTTTCTCCCTAGCCTGTAGGGCGGCTCTAACTTCATCAACCTCACGCTGGAGCTTTGCCTGAGAATGGTTGGCTGCCCAAAGTGCCCCAATGGTCTTAGCAAGTCCCTGCAAAACAAAACAAACAAAATATGATGGGATCGAGGGATAAAACAGAGTATGCCAGAGATGTGATCGGCCACTCACATCAACATGGGTCCGAATGGAATCCTCCAGGAGAGGCTGAAACCCCTGTGAGGTCATACGTGCAAGGTCACCCGGCGGTAAGATCGCTGAGGCATAGTCCACAACCGGGAAGCCCTCGTGCATGATCGAGGCACCCGGAGATGGGAATGTGTAAACAACTGTGTGCTGAGTGTCGCATCTAACCCGCTCAGCCATCTTCTCACCAGCATCTTCATGCGCCTGCCCAGCAGATTGGAATTCCGGGGTGACAGTCGCCCCTTCCAAAACATGCCCCTCTCGGCCCAGGGGGGCTCCGTGCCCTGTCCCCGCAGCGACCTGGGGGGCCACAGGAGCAGTGGCTAAGTGAGGCTCCACCTCCTCGTCATCAGACTCATCCAATTCGACCAGTAAATCAACAATATCCCTCTTCTGTTTCTTCTTCGCTGGTGCGGCAGGCTGAGGCCCAAAGGTGACCCTCACCCTCCTCGGAATCTGTGCTACAAGGTTTGGGGGAGCTCCATGCTCTTTCTCCTTGGTGGCCGTGGGAGCTACACGAGCGATGAATGGCTGGGCTTCTTCGTCATCATCATCGGATTCGGCACCGGCGATATGTTTCTCAGGCCTATCGGGCACATCTGCGGAAGAAAATGTGAGGATGAGTAAGGTGAAATACAAAATAGCCAAACCTAAACTGAGGGAGTGACGATCACCTAAGTATGAGCTGATGGAGCGGGGGCCGCCTGCGGACAACACCTCGATGGATGACTTGAGATCAGGGGAAAGGGCGACCCGATCACACTTCCGGAGCCGCTCACCCCACTGGAAAGGAGGTGATGGAAGGGTAGGGTCAGACACCCAGATCCACCTCTTCTTCCATCGGCTACCTGAGTCAGGGTAACCCGACCGGAATAGCTTGCTCACTGGCCTCTGGGAGACTGAGGCAAAAAAGTTGGAGGCGCGCCACTGGAAGCAGCTAAAAAACAAATCGATTGTGGGAGTGAGGCCCACGTCCTCGCACCGCGCCACGAAAGCTGCCACGAACATGTGAGCCGCCGGAGCCAGTTGGCCCGGTGCCACACCCAGGAAGTGAAGAAATCGAACCAGAAAAGGATGCAGAGGCACAACCATCCCTAACTCCAGAGAGCGGATATGGACCCCAAAATAAGGGATCGGGGGATCACTCAGTACTTCAGTAGCCTCCGGGATTTTCGATGAACACTCGGCACCGATCAGACTGCGTGCCACGGCAAGGTCCTCGTCTTGGACGCAAGGGGGGAGGTTCACTATCCCGCTATTGTCGAGGTCCCACCAAGAATTCGGGTCTTCCCAAGCGCCAGAGTCATCATCAGAATCTGACACGTCCACGGGTTGGGTGCGCGCTCTGTCCGGAACGTTGAGGAGTCGGCCCTCGAAAACGGTGACCCGCTTAGTTGGGGCTACCCCTGGGAGAATCTCAGCCTGCTGTCCGGTAACTTTCCCCACATGCATACGTGGTCTGGGGCCACGGCTGGCCCGAATGGGTTTCATGGCCGCCTCATGCTTGCCTTCAGTGATGGCCGACAGTCCCGAGTCTGATGGCTTGGGGAGGGGCTGAACTCCAACCTGCATTGCTGTGTGAGAGCCTTGAGCATTTTTTTGATGAGAAGAGCACCCTCCGTGTTGCATGGTCAAACGGGATGGGGCCCACCTGCACATCAGAAACAAAAAAAAAGTGAGTTAGCATATACGAGGCGTTAAGCCTGCCCGTCAACTTGGAGTGCGCCAACAGGGGGGCTCACACCCGCATGGCCACCTGGATGAGGGGTGGAGCCGGTCAGCAATAAGACAACCGCCGACTTCCGGGGCGATGCCATGCCGGTGAAGGACGATCGGCCGGCCCGCCGGCCTCAACCAACTCTATGCGGCCAAGGTGGAGCTGGACGCTGGGAGGACTGCTCGCGTGGGGCGCCGGGCAACAGCCTGTGATGGACCCGCGAGTTGCCTTCATGAAAGAAGGTTGGACCCCGCGCACAGATAATTTACGTCATTGGCAAGCAAGAAGGAAAAGGGGGGTTGCAGCCACCTTGCCGTCCGGATAAAGAAGAGCACCGGGGAGACCGCCGGACAACGCGGAGCCCCGGGTAATAGAGACTTCACCCCGGCCCGTCATTTTCAGAACCAAGGCGCAGGGCGGCTCGTGGACCTACATGGGGACCCGACTGACTTGGGCATGTCACCGTCAGAGCCGCCGGCTGGTGGGAGAGCCCGGCAAGGCAGAGGGGTGAGCCGCGTGCGTCGGTCAACCTTGGGGGGCTGACGGCGGCGCTGCGCGAAAGTCATAACGCCGGAGATGGACAAGAGGGGCGCCCAGCCAGGACGCCAACCTTTGGCAGGCGCCGACCAGCAAGGGGTGGCCGCCGGCCCAGGCGAGACGCACCAGCCGGACGCGGTAGGAGACCAGACCGGCCGTCCAGATTTGCCGGGCTGCCGGGGCGGCGTCGGTCACATGTGGGCGGCGCGGAATAGCCGCCTAGCACGGCGGGGCCGACCCAGTAGAGCTGCCGGAGGGAAAGCGGCGGTCAGCCCGCTCGACCAGACCAGCCGGCCAGATTTGCCGGACTGCCAGGGCGACGTCGGTCACCGGTGGGCGACGTCGGTCACCGGTGGGCGGCGCGGGACAGCCGCCTTGCACGGAGGAGACGACCCAGTGGAACCGCCGGAGGGAAAACGGCGGTCAACCCGCCCGGCAAGTTGACTGCGGCGCTGGGCGATGCGGGCGACGCGAGGAAGACGCACGCAGGGAACCAGGAGAGAGAAAGAAAAGGAAAGAAAAGAAAAGGAAAGAAAAGAAAAGGAAAGAAAAGAAAAGAAAAGAAAAGAAAAGAAAAGGAAAGGAGAGGAAAAGGAAAAGGAAAAAAAATTTAGGGGTCCGAAAATAATTATTTTGAGGAATATTCGGAAGCTGACCTGGATTCTGGAGTATGGAAGAAAGCTGACTGCTAGAATGCTAGGATGTTGAATGAATTAATTTGAAGCCTATTAAAGCTGAGAGCTTTATTTAAAATTAGAAAATTTCCATAAGTTGTGGGATTTACAGAATCCACAATTATTACTCCCTAGTGTGTGAACATTTTTAAATTGGCAGCTGACTTGGACTACTCCCTCTTAGCCGAGTCTACTACTCGACTAAGGGAGTGGGGGACTCGTGATGGGATCATAGGACTAGGCCCAACGCCTAATCAGACTTTGCCCCAAACTTGGATAAGCAGGCCCAAGCCTAGGACTGTCGTCTCGCCAGGCAAGCCCAGCTAGTGGACCCAACGGTCCAGATATCAAGTCGACCCAACCAACCGGGCCCATTAGGGAGTGGAGGTCCAGCGGAGTGGAAGCCCAAGACGGCCTGCCTGCCGGCCAACTGGAAGCCTGCCTTGCGGCCTAGCTAGGAGCCTGCCTTCCAGCCCGACGGAAGCCTGCCGCCCGAGAAGCTCAAGCGTCCGGACCGTCAGCCAGGCCGACCCGCCAGCCAGCCAGCCAAGAAGCGTAACGGCCAGCAATCAATGCACCATTAATCATGTATTTAATTTTGTATTAATATTGTAATTAATTTAGTCATTATTATTCGGCAGTTACCATTTGTAAGCGCCTATAAAAGGCAAGTTATATTTCGAATACAGACATGCTATTTCTGGCTACCAAACTCTCTAGCTACCTTCCTTACTCGTATTACTTTCCTGATTTCTGCTTGAGTGTTCTTACGTAGCTTTCCTAAAAGCCTACGAGCGTCCTATTTTGGACCAACAGTAGTAGGTATAAAAATAAGGGAAAATGGAAACTAATAATCCAACCTTTTAGCGGTCTTCTTACAATAATCCAACCTTTTGGTTATTCATGAATAATCCAACCTTTGCACCTCATCTTCATTCACTGGTCCCTGACCGGTTGATGACCTGCTATTCCAAGCTATTTTCTTATCTTTGCAAATCATTATACCATAAATCTCATCTTTCACAAAGATAATATTTTGCAAAGATAAGAAAATAACTTGGAATAGTAGGTCATTAACCGACCAGGGACCAATGAATGAAGATGAGGTGCAAAGGTTGGATTATTCATGAATAATCAAAAGGTGGGATTATTGAAAGAAGACCGCTAAAAGGTTGGATTATTAGTTTCCATTTTCCCTAAAAATAACAACAAAATTGAGGCTTGTGGGAATCGAACCCAGGCTCAATCATTTCCCTTCCATGTTCCAAAATGCAAACCACTCCACCAGAATAACGAGATATCATTTCAATTGCTATTACGGTTATTATTATGTATAGAACTAAACTTCAATATAAGTAAATGAAAATACAAAATCTACCTCCGTTCCAATTTTTTTTTCTAAGTTAACATTATTATCAATGGATGTTAAAGTTCATTTCTATCTATTAATAAATAATTCATTTTTTTGCCAAAAAAAGAAGAAATTAATTCAAATTTTAATAATTAAAATTTACATATTTAGAAAATACATTAAAATTTGTTAAATGTTCCACACCGGAAAAGTTTGAATGAAACGAGTGCTATATTAAGGTCTGGGCTACTCCTCCTAACAGGTTGACCTTTTAGGATGGAACCCCGGATCTTAACAAAATTTCTATAAATTTATATAATTCAAATTAAAATATAATCAAGAATTTATGTCATAATCAAATGAATAAAATGAAACGGTTTGATCTAGAAAAAATTAAATTTGCAATTCAATTTGGGGCGGAAGAATATAACTATAGTAATAATAGTAATAGTAATAGTAATAGTAATAGTAATAATAATAATAATAAGAATAAGAATAATAAGAATATGAATAAGAATATGAATAAGAATAAGAATGTTATCTATATATATTAATCCGCTTAAGTGCGTTTCCCGCTCATGACTAGGGACATTTGCGTAAATACGACTAATCTCTCTACTCTTCCGAATCAGACTCGCGTTTTCTTTAGCGTCTGGAAATTAGCCTAGCTTTGAGAATTTGATAATGCCAGAGTGATATACATTCTGTCTATTTTGTGAAGATGGCTCTTTTTTTCTTCCCTTACATTGTTAAAGAAATTGCTAACCTCCGAAGACTACCAAGATTATAAACCAGTTACTGCAGACCTATATGCTTGACAAAGTGTAGGCAAAAGAACAATTTTTGACAATTTTATACAATCTTTTTTCTAATTTCTCGGTGTACTACATAAAGATAGTGAGTGCTGTAATGGGTGATATGCATATTAGTCTTTGAATATATCCACTTCTGAAGTTTCTTGGGCTGCTATTCATGTTTCACAAATTCATATTAATGGTTCACCACTTAAAAGGCGCTGGAACTTCTTAAAAAGACATAAATTAGTATTTGTTAAATGATTACCAGACACTTTAGTTATGGTGTCACACAATAGGATTTAAGTTTTGGTAGAAAGAGTTAGAGGCATAAAGAAGTGACAGAGTGGTTGGCGTTAATATCCCTTTTACTCTTTTTTATATCAAATTTTGCTTTGTACTAAAAATTTATAATTCTGGTGTATCCTATAGGTAGTTAAGGAGTTATGGTGAGAAATTCGATTAATACGAAGTATATAGCATGATGATGCTACTTCTCCATCTATGGATAATAGATATACTTATGTTTGAATATATCTTTTTCTCAAGTTTAGTGTAGTAATGAGCATAAATGAGTTAATATGCTAAGAACATTTTGCTTTCTCACAATGCATAACAGCATAAGCAATCAATTTATGCATTGATATGTTTGTGTATATTTACCCCTATATGTTTGAGTATGTTCTACCCCTATAAGCAATCAATTGTGTATTTTGAAAATCTATTGTCTGGGCATATGTAAGATAAGTAGCATACCTATAAAGAAAATCACCAGGTTCAGATATTTTAATGGATGTTTGTCAATTATTTTGTTAATTATTTACTTCATGACAAAGAACCACACCAGGCCCAAAGCGGTAAAATATGGTGAATCTTTGAGAGATACGATAAAATGAAGAGTTTAATGTATCTTCTAAGTATTTATTATTCACTTATTCATTTATAATACTTTCCTTTTTATGTTTCTTTTATTAAATGTTTTGATGTTTTGATCACTCCCAGGAGTCGCAGACAAGAGGAATCTGCTGCGATTGCCACCGTACTTAGATTCTCCGATGGGTGTGGTGGAATAGCAGGTGGCAGTGGTGGATTTGACGCTCTAGCGGCGTCCGGTGCTGAAAAGCTCCATTTTTCCTTTTCCCCTGTGTGCAAATGGACTGTCCCTAGCAATGGCATTTCATTTTTTTGCAATGCCTGCTCTTTTTTTTTAGATCTATAAGATTACTTTTCTAATTGTTGTAAGTAACCACTTCATTTTAAAAAAATCTGGAAATTGTTATTTTGCAGTTAAACAACAGTTTTGTGCTTATTCACTTTCATTTGTAGTATTTTCTTCTTTTTTATTCAAGTGGTAAGAGATGATGAATCCTTGAGAGATAGGATGAAGTGAAGAGTTTAATGAATCTTTTAAGTATTCGTTATTCACTTATTCATTTATAATACTTTTTTATGCTTCTTTTATTACATGCTTTGATTACTTTTCATTTCTTTGAAGTGAATGTGGTATGGTAAGAATTAAAAATGCATTTTTATATAATGATTTCTCTCCTATGATTATAGAACTTACTACTGAAAGAAAAAAATGCAATATGTGGCCTAATTCATTTTCTTAACTTCTTGGGAAAAGATTTCTAACCCATAAATGATAGAGTAGAACTTGATTTCATATTAATCACTTTCAAATTGTTTTGTCCTTAAAACATTCTTATTGTCTATATTCATGATGAGCATTTACATTTCCTGAAAAATGAAATTTAGTTCCAATTATATGGAAAGGTAATTCTTCCTCCCTTTGCAATCTTTCCTTTTCCCTTGGTTCTATTTTTGAGACCTCACTAAATTTCTGAGTAGGAAATTAGGAATAGGTAAAGGTGTTAAAACTGGATGCTTAGAATACATACTAGACTTCCGAAACTGCAATTTAATAAAATAAGCTCATGCTCCATTATTTCAGATTCTATGTATCCGGCTTTAACTATGCATAACATTCAATTGCCCACCTCTTCCTATCTATTTTGACTTCAGCCATCCCAAGCAACTGCCTTGAGTGATTCAGAGGTTTCCATCTCAATATATTTCACAATTATTGGTTACTATTTTCTATGTGACCTATATTAGATTTTAAAACTCCAAAACTTTATGAAGAATGTCAATAAGCAAAGGGATGAAACAGCAAGGTCAACTAAAGAGTGAAAAGTGCTTCTTTATTCTTAGTCCTTTTGTTTAGTTTGTAATGTTATTCTTGCTATTTCCTTCTTTTAAGGTTGTGATTTGAGAACTCTAAGATTATTATTGGTAATGCAGCTTTGATATATAATACAGAGTACATACTACAATTAGAGTTTCCTTTTTGAGATTTAAATGTTTGTCTCTTTTACTTTTTTAGAGGGTTTCATTTTAATAAATAGCATAATACACGCTTTTGTGCTCTGCTTGGGTTCTTATAATTAACAAAAAATTGCTACTCCATGGGATAATAAGAGGTGCATCACAAATCTAATAGCATGTGGCTATCATGATAAACTTGATCATATTCTATTTTTAAAATTCCCGTAGAACAATAAGCATTTGGTTATATCCTGATAATTACAGTGTTCCTTGAAAAGAATAATAGGAGATGGAAATGTTATACGATCCCCTGTTGTGAAATGAATAAGAAAAAAAAATGGATGGCAATTGGAGACCTGTTTCGAATGAAGAATTTGAGTTTCCGTTAACTATTCCAGAATTGGCTATGAATGAAGGTGAACTGGTGAAGTGTCTGAAAAGGATGAATTTGGTGGGCAGACATATCTGGCCATATCTGGCCGTAAGTGAATTACGAAGAGGGATTCGAGTAGTTCCTCTACATGACAGTGACGGGGTGAAGTGTGGTTCGATTAAGCTGCTAATGTATTTTGATTTTGTGTGGCCTTTTTAGCAGCTTTTTTATGTAATGATAATGTAATGTAGACTCTAGAATTTGAGTTTGAGTTTTCCATTACCATTTTTCGTTTTGTTTGATGTTGTTACGAATTGGTTGGTGTTTGTTATAAATGAACTAAAAGAAAGGCAATATTAAAATGCCAAATCAAATGTGACAGACAAATTTATAAGACAAAATTAGGAAAGGAAATTATTAATTAATGGGAATCTTGTGTTTATCACATTATACGAAGTTATTAGTTAGTTGATATAATCATGTCATTCTTGAAATTGCTATGTCAGGTCCATGGCTAATTTGCTACATGTTCACGTATAATACGGAGTAATATAATACTATGTAGTATTGTGGTAATAATACTTGACTAATGCAAAATAGATCTCAAATGATGATTTAGTCGTAACTTTATAAATTTCAGCAGAATCGACCGATTCAGCCAATTTCAATGTTACCAACGCATGCTCTATGCGTACTTAAAATATCCGGTTCTATATATTTAGTTCAGTGTATGTTTTATGTTTGCTTATTTTTACTTCATAATTTGTATAAATTTCACATATCCCGATGATCTCAAGTAACTTTTGGAATACGCTGTTTCCCGTGCAACGCACGGGTAAAAGACAAGTTGTTGAGTTTAATCCAACACGATATAGTAAATATATGTATGAACACTCAGTTTTTACGTGGAAACCCGAAAGGGAGAAAACCACGGGACTTTTTAGGCTAATGTCCAAGCCCTCTCTTTCTCATTAGGACTCTCCTCACCATTACAAAGTACATTTTGAGCTCCATTTATGGAGTATTGAGCTAGCTAGAGAGAAAGAAGGAAGAAGAAGCTAAAAGAGGATCCTTTTACATGGAGGGAAACCTCCTATTTATAGGGAATAGGGGGAAAGGAGGCTCTCCACCCTAACGGGCCGAATGGGCCAAAATGGGCCCAAAGGCCGAAACAGGCCTGAAAGGCTAAAATGGGCCTTACTGATTGGGCTCCGTACTACGTAAAGTCTTGGGCTCCTGAACAGTAATAGGCCGGGATAATATATCCCAACACAAGTCCCCCAGTTTCTTGAGTAGTGAGCGTGCGAATCTGCTCGAGAAAATATACTCTGCCTGCGCTCTTCCTCTGTCTTGCTGGAAACTATGTCTTCACATAATCATAATATATGAGTGAGTGTCTGTACTCCTGAATGTAATCTACCAGTGAGGCACCCCCCTTTCCGACATGGTCGGGCGAAGGGTGCTCCTCCACGGGCACACTCCCCCTGAATGCATCAGGCGGGAGTAAAGCACTCTGACTCGAGCTTTCCAATCGGAGAAGCTTAGAGGTTCATGCATCAATAAACCGACGTCGTGGTACTGTCAAGACACGATGCACGTGTGTATGTATGAATGTATGAGTTATGATGCATGAATGCATGAATGCATGTAATGTATGGGTGCAATGTATGAGAGAAGGAATGTGAGATGGGATAGAAAGCGGTGGCTCTCATCGATAAACCGGGCATGTCAGCGCCGAGAGGCAGACGTGCTGCATAAGAGACGTTCGTCGCCATCCTGGAAGGGATGGGCGACCCTAACGTGAGCCAGACACGATGGCGCTGAAGCGCTGATCGTGCTGCATAAGAGACGTTCGTCGCCATCCTGGAAGGGATGGGCGACCATAACGTGAGCCAGACACGATGGCGCTGAAGCGCTGATCGTGCTGCATAAGAGACGTTCGTCGCCATCCTGAAAGGGAGGGGCGACCCTAACGTGAGCCAGACACGATGGCGTTGGGGCGCTGATCGTGCTGCATAAGAGACGTTCGTCGCCATCCTGAAAGGGATGGGCGACCCTAACGTGATCCAGACACGATGGCGCTGGGGCGCTGATCGTGCTGCATAAGAGACGTTCGTCGCAATCCTGAGAGGGATGGGCGACCCTAACGTGAGCCAGACACGATGGCGCTGGGGCGCTGATCGTGCTGCATAAGAGACGTTCGTCGCCATCCTGAAAGGGATGGGCGACCCTAACGTGAGCCAGACACGATGGCGCTGGGGCGCTGATCGTGCTGCATAAGAGACGTTCGTCGCCGTCCTGAAAGGGATGGGCGACCCTAACGTGAGCCAGACACGATGGCCCTGGGGCGCTGATCGTGCTGCATGAGAGACGTTCGCCGCCATCCTGAAAGGGATGGGCGACCCTAACGTGAGCCAGACACGATGGCGCTGGGGCGCTGATCGTGCTGCATAAGAGACGTTCGTCGCCATCCTGAAAGGGAATGGGCGACCCTAACGTGAGCCAGACACGATGGCGCTGGGGCGCTGATCGTGCTGCATAAGAGACGTTCGTCGCCATCCTGAAAGGGAATGGGCGACCCTAACGTGAGCCAGACACGATGGCGCTGGGGCGCTGATCGTGCTGCATAAGAGACGTTCGCCGCCATCCTGGAAGGAGTGGGCGACCCGAACGTGAAAGAGACACGATGGCGCTGAGAAGCCGATCGTGCTGCATAAGACGGTCGTCGCCATCCTGGAGGGTATGGGCGAGCCGAACCGTGAAGCCAGGTACGATGGCGTTGGGGCGCTGATCGTGCTGCATAAGAGACGTTCGTCGCCATCCTGAAAGGGATGGGCGACCCTAACGTGAGCCAGACACGATGGCGCTGGGGCGCTGATCGTGCTGCATAAGAGACGTTCGTCGCAATCCTGAGAGGGATGGGCGACCCTAACGTGAAAGAGACACGATGGCGCTGAGAAGCCGATCGTGCTGCATAAGACGGTCGTCGCCATCCGATGGGAATGGGCGAGCCGAACCGTGAAGCCAGGTACGATGGCGCTGAGGGCCCGATCGCATTGCATAAGACGGTCGTCGCCATCCTGGAGGGAATGGACGAGCCGAACCGCGAATCTGGACACGATGGCGCTGAGGGGCCGATCGTGATGCATAAGACGTTCGTCGCCACCCTGGAAGGGATGGGCGAGCCGAACCGTGAATCTGGACACGATGGCGCTGAGGGGCCGATCGTGATACAGAAAAGTAGTGATGATCATCTTATGGCCCTCGGCCTGTCGGTGAGTGGTAATCGTCTCACGACCCTCGGCCGTGCTGGTGATGTGTCAAGTCTCTCTCCTGATTGGCTGTGAGAAGCCGATCGTCTGCCAGGACTCCATCCGGGAAGGAACGGTGAGCCTGAAATAAATCTGGGCGATGTCCCTCCTGTCTGATCTGGGGAGCTGGTATTCGTCGTTTAAGACAAAAGAAAACCTGATGTTAGCCGATCGTCGTCGGCCACCTCATTCTTTGTACTTAAGTTTTGTAATTATTCTTTTACATATGTTTTTCAGTTTGTACTTCCCGGCTAATAGCGCCGAGGGATAAAATCATTCTTTGCTCCGTGCTCTTCTGGCATCTTTTTTTTTTTGGAGTCTTTTAGTCTTCGTTCGTCATTGGTCCTTGGTCCCACCGGCGTTCTTACATCGAAGAGACGTTCGGTATCCGCGGACATCGCAATGAGGAACAGGTATATCTACATCGAGATTCCCCCTTTTTCGTTCGTCCGTGGTCCTTTTAGTCTTACCGGCGTCTCTTGCCTCGAAGAAGACGTTCGGTACCCAAGGAACTCGCAGGGACGAACTGGTATATCTACATCGAGATTCCCCCTTTTTCGTTCGTCCGTGGTCCTTTTAGTCTTACCGGCGTCTCTTGCCTCGAAGAAGACGTTCGGTACCCAAGGAACTCGCAGGGACGAACTGGTTTACCCTCACGGGTTCCCGACTTTGTTATCCCACGTCCATCGATCCATGGTCATTGTGGGATAAACAGGTTTATCTTGGCAAAGCTCCCTTGGTTCGTCTAGCCCCCTCCGCGTCTCTACTAACCTCTACATCGAGAGGCGTTCGTCTTCGGCGGTGGGAGAAGATCTGGCACGCCCGGGCAAGATTCCCTTCCACATAGGAGCTACCCTCCTCTTCTCCCCATCTTTTTTTTTTGTTTGGGGGAGGCAATCTATATTCTTCGTTCGTCATTGGTTCTTGGTCCTACCGGCGCTCTTGCTTCGAAGAGACGTTCGGTATCCGCGAAACTCACAAGGAGGAACGGGTTTATCTACATCGAGATTCCCTAGCTCTTCTTTGTCCATCCCTGGTCCGTGGTCCTACCGATCTTCCTACATCGAAGAAGACATTCGGTATCCAAGAAACTCGCAGGGATCACGGGATGTCACACATAATGGTGGTGGCATAGCGAACGAATATAATGACGAGGCGATAGAATAGCTGGTCGTCATGCGAAGGCCCTGGTCACCCTCCTGGAGGGGAGTCGTGAGCCCGATCGCAAACTCAAGAGGGTCGGCATTGGGAGCCGACAAACAATGATCATAATGCCGCTGAGCAGTCGGTCCTGATAAGGAGATGACAATAGTGTCTCATCAGGCCGATATATCCAGCAACGGCTCTCATCCACGCAGCGCGGGGATGAAACCGGTCTTCAAAAGATAATATGTCGTGCCGAGAGGCCAAACATAACATGATAGTGTCGGCAGTGAGAGGCCGACCTGAAAGAATCAAACAATGGTCCTCGTCCGCGATGTGGCGGGGACGAGGCCGGTCTTCAAAAGATAAGCACGCCAAGCCGAGAGGCCGGTCGTGGTATGATGATGTCGGCGATGAGAGGCCGAACATGATGTGATAGTGTCGGCACTAAGGGGCCGACCCGCAATCCAGCAACGGCTCTCATCCGCGCAGTGCGGGGATGAGGCCGGTCTTCAAAAGATAAACACGCCGAGCCGAGAGGCCGGTCGTGATATAATGATGTCGGCAACGGTAGACCGATCTGAAATCAAGCAACGGTCCTCATCCGCGCATCGCAGGGACGAGGCCGGTCTTCAAATAAGACAATCATGTCGTGCCGAGAGGCCGGTCGTGATATAATGATGTTGGCAATGATAGGCCGACCTAAAATCCAAGCGACGGTCCTCATCCGCGCAGTGCGGGGACAAGGCCGGTCTTCTAAGGATAAGCACGCTGACCCGAAAGGCTGGTCGTGATATAATGATGTCGGCGGTGACAGGCCGACCTGAAAGAATCCAGTAACGGTCCTCGCCCGCGCAGCGCGGGGACGAGGCCGGTCTTCAACATGAACATGCCGCGCCGAGAGGCCGGTCATGCTGTGATGATGTCAGACGGCCCTCGGCCGTGACAATCTCCTCTAGGCCCTCGGCCTCAGAATGATGGGTGACCGTCTCACGATTCTCCGTCGTGGTAGTCCCCTCTAGACCCTCGGCTACAAGGTGTTCTTTCCCGAGCCATCGGTCTCCGGGGTGGGGGTGTTCGTCCCACGGTTCTCAACCTTGGTGGTCTCCTCTTTAGCTGGCCATGAACGTCTTCGAGGCTCAGGCCGAGCGTCTTTTAATCATTTTGCTCGAGCGCGTCAAGTGGCTCCAACTGCGCAATAAGCATGGTAACGGCCGCACGGCCCAACAATATGTATACACACATAGCCATTTGCATGGCTTTCTCTTTAACATCCACGATTACCGGCCTATGGGTCGTCGTGACCCTCGGCCCGGCTCATCGTGCGGGGTCAATGGACGTAGCAGCTCGCGGCGGGGCCAATTAGCAGCCCGCCGAACGTCACACAAAAATATTCATCGGTCTGTGAGTTTTCAAACTCAGACCCAAGTTAGTCGCACTGCCCTCGGAAAAACGAGGTTGAGTGCTTTGCTGCCCTCGGGCCCCATAGGCCACGTTTGGCAATAGTCACTTCGCGCCTAGCGGCGCGGATAGTTCTGGGGTACGGTCGTCGATCGGGCACGTAGTGCCGTGTGGACTAATGTGCAACCCTCCAATTAAAATGCGTCGTCGGGGCATCGCCCTTCTGGGGACGCTCGGATCACCTAATCAAGCTGATCGAGAGTGGGCCAACAGGCCCCACAAAAAATTAAATATCCAATAAAAATATTGGCCGAACTAATTATCACTAGAGTTTCGCTCCGCATTATTTAATTCGGGACATTTTTATCCCTAATAAATAATAGTGATATAACCGGTAACAGTAATGATACTTTCCTATCAAAGGCCATTCAAGTATACTCCGTTCGCTAATCAAAGTCGTTCAGGAGCGGGCCGACGGGCCCACAACAACCAGTCATTAATTAAAATGATGGTTAAAAATAACTTATCACTAGAGCTTTACTCACTTGAATTTTGCTCGACATTATTTAATTTCGGGATACTTAAATCCCTATTAAATAATGATGATCACATATTAACCAGTAGCAAGAAAATTACTCTGTAGCATCAATAAATAAATGTACCGACTTAAGGTGTGGGTACTTAGCTTTATGGAGGTTCGGCCATGTGATGCCATGTAGTAGTGAAAAATGAGCTACTTGAGTATTTTCCCCATCTTGTCTTGGTCAAAGCTCCTCCCATAAAGTTGGCCCCCCATTGCTTGGCCTTAGACTTGCGGACGTGGTCTGCCTTAGACCAAGGCATTGTATACGGAGCATATCATTTAGACAAGGCAGGTGGAGCACCCTCCTACCAATCCGGACGCAGTTCGTACTTGCCGACCACTTTCTGCCGATAGAGATGGTGGTCGCGGCAGAGCAAGGACAGCCCGAGCGGCTAGTCTCTAGTACCTCCCGTGAGCTATACACCACTGTTAACGGCCGGAATCCCAGAACTCCCAGCCGGGAGGTACCTCGAGGCACGTCGGCAGGGTGGTGGAGGCTCTCACGGCCTCAGAGCAGGTGATGGAGTGGCCTGCGGTTGGTGAGCAACTGTGTTGCAGGTGCTGCGGGATCTGGAGTGCTGCAGCGGCTTCGTTGGCTGCAGGTGAACACAGTGGAGGGTCCACGGCGGTCGGGGATGGTGACGGCGGCTCCGGTAACCCCAACCCAGCTCTAGGAAAACCCCGACTTGACTCCCAGACTTCACCATCTCCTGCTTTCTTCTTGCTCGGTCAATTGGGCAGGTGCTGCTGACAGCCACATTCTTGCCTCAGATCCGGAGCTTCCCAAGGCCAAAGCTCCAGAATTTTTCCTTTCTTTTTGCTGAAATCATTTTTCTTTCTCTAGAATTTCTTCTTCCTTGTTCCCAGAATCTTCTTCCTCATTTCTTTGTTGAAGTTAGTCCTTCGTATCAATTTTTTCTTGGAACTGAAGAACAACGCGAATCTTTTTGGACAGATTCCCACAGACGGCGCCAGTGTTGAGTTTAATCCAACACGATATAGTAAATATATGTATGAACACTCAGTTTTTACGTGGAAACCCGAAAGGGAGAAAACCACAGGACTTTTTAGGCTAATGTCCAAGCCCTCTCTTTCTCGTTAGGACTCTCCTCACCATTACAAAGTACATTTTGAGCTCCATTTATGGAGTATTGAGCTAGCTAGAGAGAAAGAAGGAAGAAGAAGATAAAAGAGGATCCTTTTACATGGAGGGAAACCTCCTATTTATAGGGAATAGGGGGAAAGGAGGCTCTCCACCCTAACGGGCCGAATGGGCCAAAATGGGCCCAAAGGCCGAAACAGGCCTGAAAGGCTAAAATGGGCCTTACTGATTGGGCTCCGTACTACGTAAAGTCTTGGGCTCCTGAACAGTAATAGGCCGGGATAATATATCCCAACACAAGTTTAATGAGAACACATGATAACATGTAGAAGTTTAGTTTGAGGGAAAATGATGCAAGTTTTTTACTTGAATTTGTGATAATTGGGCCTCTAGAGTGGCATGATGAAGCAACCTTTTATTATTTCAACCTAATAAAATCCAATTTTGTATTATGTAACACGTTAGACATTGTTAACTAAATGCATTTTATTCTTTCGCTTTCGACCTTGATTTACAAAGCTTAAGATTAGAAGAGTTGAAGATGCAATTTTTTTTACTTTAATCCATACTCATTTGTCATTTCTTTCTTTCTTTTAGGTATAGTTCTTTTTCCTTAGTATCTTCTATCCCTTGAGCCAAGACTTTAAACCATAATTGTAGATGGGGTGTTCATTGAGAAGAGAAAAATCACTAAATCCATATTAAAACAAATCCAACATGGATCTACATTAGTTGTCAACTTTGAGCAAAGTCTCATATTGAGTCACCACATGGTTCCACATCATTTCTTTATTTAATTGAGTTTTTTCGCCATTCATTTGAGTCATCATATATAGGAGCTTTATGCAACAGAAACAAAATATCATGTTCACATTATTGTGTTCTCTAGAACTTTCTGGAGATAGGTTTTTCTTTCCTTGATGCATTTCTTTCATTACCTGGGGAACATAATAGCAAAATTGTGACCAAATTTGCATTATGCTCCTTATTGTGGTTCATATATACATTATAGATGTGTAACGTTTGTGACTATCTTATAAAGATGTTTTTTTTTCATTGTTGGGATTGCAGGTGCTAATGTGCACAATGAAATTTTACTATCAAGCTATTTCTGGAACTGCAAAATATGCATGAATTATCAACTGTAATAGCTGTGGGTGGGACTCTAGGCACATCGGCACATGCTTAATTGGTGTCTCTTTTCTAAATAAAAAACTTATAATCATGTTATGTCTGGGGCAAGTCATAGTCAAGTTAGGCTTAGTTTTGATCGATCGGGTGTTGATGGGAGGAGGCAAGCCACACACTCATTCATTGTTGCAACTAGATATTATATAGGGATTAGAAAATTTATATAGAGTTCTATCTACTATTGTGGATGACTAGATTTGATTGGAAATTATGTTGAGATGTTACAAAGGTTGATACCCGCTTCAGCTCAAGAATGTGTATTTCAAATATTCTTGCCAATGGAAATAATCTATGTACGCTTTCATAAGCCTTTGAGCTACTTGATGGCTTTGTAAGTAATTTGTTAGTTTGTTATCCCGTGCAACGCACGGGTAAAAGACTAGTTATTATTATTAATTGGGACGGAGGTAAAGTTTATTATTATAATTATAATTATTACTAGGATTTCTGTTAGTATTATTATTATAACTAAACGTGAATATGACTTATATAAGTAAACGTAAATATGTACGCATAACGAAGCATGCTTGTGGTGCAGTGGTGAACAAAAAGAAATGGTAGAAGAGTGGGTGTGGGTTCAATTCCCGCAGGCGTTATTATTTTCTCCAAATGGAGTAATATTTTATACTCTGTAGTCTGTATGATTTAGTATAGCCGTATAGGTGATGAGTTGATGACATGGATTTCTGATATGATGGGAACATGACGTGGAAATGGAATTTAACTTGGATGCTGACCTGGTGTGATGACTGTGCAAAAATATCCTTGTTTGAGAAATAAGTTTAAAAGTACCCTCTTTTGGGAAATAAGATTAGAAAGTACCCCACTTTGGGAAATAACTCGGGAAACATGTCTTAGAAACGAAAGCCCTCACTGGACCGAGTAGAAGGAATAAATTAAAATTAACTTCAAAGGAATTAATTATCAATCTTAGTATGTTTTGATATGATCATCAATTTCGGTACTAGGGATGGCAGATAGGTTTCTGGTTCAATTTTTATCGGTTTCGGTTCGGTTTGGAACGGATTGGAAGAATTATTACCAAACAAAAATCATACTATCTTTCGGTTTGATTTGGTTTGGTTTGGTTCAGTTCTTTTTCAATATAATATATGTGTATTTTATCGAATTTCTTTAATTCGATTCGGTTTTATTCGATTTTTTCTCGGTTTTAGTTCGGTTCGATTCATTACAGGTTGGAAGAGTTACTGCCATACTCAAACCAAATTACATATGATTCAGTTTCGGTTCGATTTAGTATGGTTCGGTCCGGTGTACTGTTTGCACGTCAACTCAGATAACTATTTAACCTCTTCTAGCTATTAATGTTTACCATTTAATTTCATATCAATATACTCGGATACTCCCGAAGCATGCTCTGATATAGGGGTTGGCGTGGTCCGGTCCAGTCCAATATTTTGTCGAATGGTTCGATTCGGTTCGGTCTTAGACCTAAACATGTTCGGTATGGTTGCATTTTCAAACAGGGTGGTACCATGGCATACCAATATCAAACAGTGTCACTTTTTCTAAGTATTTAATAGAAAATTAAAGTTTAAACATCCTAAAAAAATCCACACAATTTATCAAATTTCATATTACATAATTAATAAATTTCGGATAAACTATAATAGTACAAATTAAATAATTAAATCATACATCAGTCTGATTCCAGGCTTCCTATGAATCAGCAAAGTCGGTGAAAGTGTGAAGGCACTACTCAAAGTAATGCTATAAATTCAAAGTAATGGTATAAATGTACATTTAAATAATTAAACCATAATTCCGGTCTGGTTCAATCTGGTACCGGTTTTCATTTTATGAGAACCGGTCATGGCATTGTTTAGAATCAGTACGGTCTGATTCGGGACAAAAAATTTTAAATCCGTTTCAAACCCCGTTTTTTGGTGCGGTACAATACCGGTCCGATTCGGTACCATGTAGTTCGGTATTTTTGTCCACCCCTACTTCGTTTTCTTAAATGAAAACAATCAATATATTAATTCAAACAATCGTTTGCCAATTGACTCGAAATACAACTTAGGGTACCATCAAGGTAACCACAATCCGACTTGGATAATGAGACCCTAGCAACCTTACGAGTTACACGATTCGCGAATCGTTTACGATATTGGACAATAAATCTAGCTTCATTACGAAGAATGTGTCTAATATCACCAATGATAGTGTCAAAATATGAGTCTCCTGAATCTTGCCCTAGTCTTGTTGTAATCAGATGAGCGTCTGTTTCCATTGCAACTCTGTTCCATACTTGATTTTGTGCCCATGTAGCAGCCGCTCTAACTTCCAAAGCCTCTGTGATGCTTGCTGACCATTCTGTTGTATGATGTTCCCATCCTCCTCCAATAAGCTCGTCCTTGTGATCTCTAGCAACCCATCCCCAAGCTCTGCATATCT
The DNA here is from genome assembly GCA_945859915.1 of Cuscuta epithymum. Lineage (NCBI taxonomy): Eukaryota > Viridiplantae > Streptophyta > Magnoliopsida > Solanales > Convolvulaceae > Cuscuta > Cuscuta epithymum. The sequence goes on along the minus strand of CAMAPF010000954.1, from coordinate 2,214,436 downwards.
GATGATCATCTGTGGCTCAATCGACATTAATTTTGATTGTTCCAGAAGAAGGCTTAACACACCGAGTCTCCTCCGCTGCTGCTTCCTGCCATCCTAGTAACACTGAAACTCCCATGTTTATCACCTCTAAAGCATTAAAATAATGATTATTCCACACCACTTCGCTCTGCTCCTTCCATATGTGTTATAGTGTGACTATAAATTTGCATAAATCCTCCTCAGCTATGGTGGAAAGAAGTTCCTCCATCAACTCCTGCCATGACGACACAGGCCGTCAGAATTCAATTCCAACTTTTTCCCAGACTACAACCACCGCCCGATAATCTTTAAATAGATGGATCCTAGACTCGTCATCCTCATTGCACAATTTGCAGATACCTGGTATACTCACCTCTCGTTGTCTTAGCTTGTCCGTCGTAGGTAACTTTTCTGTCATAATTGGTCAAAAAAATGTTTAATTTTTTTTGTGGCAGAAAAAACCCACATCTTGATCCAACCCATTGAACCATCCTCCACAATTTCACCTATCAGCCTCATGTTTCGAATTTAACCGTGTACTATCCCTGGGAATCCCCTCTCAAGTCTCAACCAATACCTATCTTCTTAGCTCCCTACAATTAAAGAGAATACTCAAAATAGTTGAACTGTTCATCATTACAGATGATCTGGCCCTTTCCAAATTCCAATCCGACCTATCCTCTTTAAACAAATCTATTATCGTTAGTGAGCGTAACTCAACTGGTAGATAAGGGGTGCAACAAGGGGTAGGTCTCAGGTTCGAATCCTGTCAAGTGCGATGAGAGGTTAATATGCTAAAAATGCATAGGGCCTCTAAACTCTGAAGTACCAGAGCGAGAGATCCACTCTTTACCAAAGAGAGATATCCTGCCCATTTCCAACCCGCCTCCCCCTTGCTCCAATATTACACTAGTTTATAATGAATATTGATGGAGTATATGACCCAGGAACCCCCGGCCCATAGACTCCTACTTCTCCTACACAAGTCCATTGGGCTCAGGAATCGACTCAGGCCCAAATACAACGGCCCAGGCCTCAAAATAGCCCAGAGTACACACTGGGGTGCCTTCGGCCTCCTTGGCCGAAGGCTCCAAAAAACTCACAAGATGGCCTTCTTTGGCGTACGGAGCTACTGGGAGAAAACGGCGAAAAACATGAGCCTTCGGCATTACCAAGCCCTCGGCATTAGGGAAGCCTTCGGCTGAACTTAGCCCTCTGTCACTCAGGGCCTTCGGGTGCACAGGGGTCCTTGGTTACACGGAGCCCTCGGCTACACAAGAAGCCTTCGGCCAAACATGCTCAATCATCGAAGATTCCTTTTGGAGACAGCCAACCACCGCATTTAATGCCACGTCACATCCGCCAACCGCATTCAATGCGGTGAACGTACCACTGCCGGTGCCACCCGACTGATGTGACCCTTCGGCCGTTGGATTACTGACACGTGTACTCTCATCGCATTTATTGCTGCTATAAATAGCAGCCCATTTCTCCTTGTAATGGACATCTACATCTCAACTCCACACGCTGAGTTCATTTAATAAAATCGACTCTCTCTCCTCCTATTTACTCTGACTTCTCTCTAGTTATTCCCGCAATAACCCCTCGGATAAGATACCCCCCGGGTAGACTATCCATCATTTGGTGCTCTCGTTGAGAGGTCTGAACTATCAAGTAAGAAACCCTCCCCCTCTACCAAATACAGAACACCTACCAAAAATGGGAAGAACCACTCGTGCCCAATCCAAAACCCTAGAGGAAAACCACGCAGCCCCCGGCGAAACCAACGGGGCTGAGGCCTCCAACAGGCTCTTAGTGCCCGAGGGTGGTATCATCCTCGAATTGGAGCAGGCTACTGCTGACCTCCGTCAGCAACTACAGAAGAACGCCCCTGATGCCCGCATTGGCCTTGATAATCGAAGGAGGGATCGGAGTGAGAACCAAGTTCCCCCTCCGGCCCCGGCCATCGATCTTCAGGCAGCCTTTGCGGCCTTTGTTCAAAACATGGCTCTCAACTCCGGAGCCCTCGTCTCCCAGACACCCCTTCAGCCCTATGCTGGAGGGAATGTTATCAACCTACCGCCACTCCCCCCCTTTGTTCAACAACCCCCCGGGGGTTGGCAATGCCGAGGGGGTCATAGCACAGGATACCGCCTCCCAAGAGGCCCAATCCAGGGACAAGCGCCCCATGATGAAAGAGAAACCCCGAACCTCTGTACTTGAAAGGCTTGGGGGAGCTCCCGGTCACCGAGGGGTCCAAGACCGCCTCGGGAAACAAGCATTCAGCAGGCCCCAGGAGAGTGGAGCCTCTGCTTCGGGCGCCGAGGGCGTGCCTTCCCCCCGAAGCAAAGGCAAAGCCCTCCTCCATGCCGATGACGCCAGGCACCAGATCAATCAGGCGCAATCCTTCCGGGCCAACTCCCAAGGGGTTGCCCCGAAGGATCCTAAGGACGAAATCATCGAAGCCCTCCTCCGTCAACTTGAGGAGAATCGTCAGGCTCCCCCGACGGCTTCCACGGCAAGGCCAGACCCAGAGTACGCTGACCTCCGGGCGCAAGTGGAGGAAATGAAGCGTAAGCTCGCCGAAGGCTCCGGCGAGCCCCTCATTCAGCTCCGCACTAGGACGCCTTTCACCCCAAGGGTGCTGGCGGCCAAAATCCCCCACAAGTATCGCGGGCAACCCATCAAACCGTATGAGGGGAAGACAGATCCCCAAGAGCACTATAGCCGCTATCAAAATAGCATGATGATGATGGGGGCCTCAGATGAATACTTATGCCGTTGGTTCCTTTCCACCTTGGAGGGGCCCGCGTATGAGTGGTTCAACCGATTGCCCGAAGGCATCATTGATTCTTGGCAAGAACTTGCCCACCGCTTCCTTACACAATTTGCTGGGAGGCATCGCTCAAAGAAGCACTTCTCCCACCTTCTGAACGTGAGACAACAGAAGGAGGAAACCCTTCGGAGTTTCTTAGAACGCTGGAGGCAGGCCTCCCTCGAGGTCGAAGGCGTCGATGACAGAACCCTGATGGCCCTCTTCCACACCGTCCTCCGCAACGGTAACTTCTCCAGGAGTCTCATCACTGACCCCCCCCCCCCCCCCCCCCGCGATTATACCAAGGCCCTTCAGCGGGGGGATCGATACGCTGAAGCGGAAGAAATTGAGAAGGACTGCCGCAATACGGATCCTTCTCAGAAGAATGAAGGCAGGAATCGGCCCGGAGGGCCTCCCCCTCCGACCAACCGAGAGCCACAGTACAACGATCGCTCCCGAGGTGGCCAAGCCAGACCCGGGGGCGGTTACAAGAATAATCCGAAGGCATGGGCGCAACCCGTCCTCCTGGAGCACCCACGCACTCCCCTGACGCACCCCGTCAGCGTCATCTTGGATCACGCGGAAGAGCGAGGGCTAGTGGAGCGAGACTCCCGTACACCCCTCGAGATTTATGCCATCGGTCCTGATGAGCCCTATTGCCGCTTCCACCGCCACCACGGACACAAAACCGACGATTGCCATCAGCTGAAAAACGCAATTGAGAGGCTGATACAGGCGGGCCACTTGTCTCAATTTATCAGGGGCCCTCCTCCCCAGGCCCCCCCCCACCATCAAGGGCCTCCGCCGAAGGCCAACAAGTGGGTGAACCCCAACACCATCCCCTTGGGAAACCCACAGGGAAAGAAGCGAGAAATTGGGGGCCTCGATGATGAGGGAGAGGGCTCCCATCAACAATACAAGCGCCACGTCCACATGATTAATGGTGGCAACACTGGTGGAGACTCCACCAGCCAGCGAAAGAAGTGGGCTCAATCCCTTTATGTTGGAGAGGTCAGCCATACGCCCCCGACTAAGAGGCCGAGGGGGGAACCCATCTTCTTCACAGACGCGGACCTCCCCTCGGGTTCTCTGCCGCACAGGGATGCCCTCGTCATCCGCACTGAGATCAATGACGCCATCATCCACCGGACTTATGTCGACACGGGGAGTTCTGTCAACGTCATGTATCTCAGCACCTTTCAAGAGTTGGGACTCGACAGGGGGTCCCTTCGGCACATCAACACCCCCCTTTCCGGATTCACGGGGGACAGCATCGACGCCGAGGGCGTCATCACACTCATGGTCGAATTCGGCGACGGATCCCATAGAGCCAAGCTCGAAGTGGAGTTCGTCGTCGTCAACCTCGACTGCGCGCATAACATCATCCTCGGCCGGCCTGCCCTCGAAGATTTGGAGGTCGTCATCTCCATGAGGCACCTCTGCCTCAAGTTCCCCACGCCTACCGGCATCGGTTACTCGAGGGGGAATCAGAAGCTCTCCAGGGCCTGCTACCTTCAACTCACCAAGAAGGTTAGTAAAACCGAATTTCGAATTGACACCATCACCGCCAAGGCCCTGGAGGAAGAAGAAGGTAGGCCGAGGGCTGAGCCTGCCGAGGAGACCGAAGACTTGATACTCGATCCGGCCAAGCCGGAGAGAGTCCTGAAGATTGGAGCCAAGCTCCCCGAAGACTTGAAGGCTGGCATCACCAAAGCCCTCCGCGCCTACTCCATTGTTTTTGCATGGGGGCCGGAGGATATGCCAGGAATTGACCGAAGGGTCATCACCCACCGCCTAGCCGTGGACCCTTCGGCCAAACCAGTACAACAGCGGAGAAGACCCCTCTCGGCCGAGAGAAGGGAATTCGTGAAAAATGAAGTAGCTATGCTCCTCTCCATCAAGCACATCAAGGAGGTGAAATACCCTTCTTGGTTGGCAAACGTAGTCCTCGCACAGAAGCCTCCTACTTTCCGCATGTGCGTGGATTACACGGACTTGAATAAGGCGTGCCCTATGGACCCCTTCCCCCTGCCGAACATTGATCAGCTGGTGGATGAGACCGCGGGATGCGAAATCATGTCTTTCCTCGACGCATTCCGCGGATATCATCAAATCTACATGCATGAGGAAGACGCTGGAAAAAACCGCCTTCATGACACCCGAAGGCATTTTCTGCTACCTTGTGATGGCTTTCGGCCTCAAGAACTCGGGCGCCACCTACACCCGAATGGTAGCCAGGGTCTTCCAAGCTATCTTAGGGCGCACCATGGAGGCCTATGTTGACGATATGATCGTCAAAAGCAAGAAGGCCAGCACTCACGCCGACGATCTCCGGGAAATCTTCGCCATCATGCAAAAATTCAACCTCCGGCTGAATCCGAAGAAATGCACCTTCGGCGTGCAAGGAGGGAAATTCTTGGGCTACATGGTGAGCCGAAGGGGTATTGAGGCCAACCCCGAGAAAATTCAGGCCATCATCAACATGGAGCCTCCACGCAACGTCAAAGAAGTTCAACGGCTGACGGGTCGCCTGGCAGCCCTCAACCGTTTCCTCTCCAAGTCAGCCGAGAGGGCCCTCCCCTTCTTCCAAATCATGAGGAAGACGGCGGGTTTTCAATGGACATCTGAATGTCAAGAGGCTTTCGACGAACTCAAGAAGTACCTCTCCTCTCCCCCAGTGCTCTCCAAACCAAAGGCGGGGGAGACTTTATACTTATATCTCGGTGTTAGCCCTGCGGCTATCAGCTCAGTACTAATCCGAGAGGAAGACGGCATCCAACATGCCATCTTCTACGTCAGCAAAACCCTCCGGGAGGCCGAACTCAGGTATTCTCCCGTCGAGAAGACGGTGCTAGCCATCGTTTGGACCGTCAAGAAGCTTGGCCACTACTTTCAAGCTCATCCGGTCCAAGTGCTCACTCATCAACCCCTCGGCGCCCTCATGAGGAGTCCCACTAGCTCCTCTCGGATGGTGAAATGGGCCATCTTCCTCAGCCAATACAACATAGATATCCGTCCGAGGCCTGCCATCAAGGGCCAAGCCCTGGCAGACTTCGTGACGGAATGCACCGCGAGATCAGCGGTGGATGAAGAGCCTTCGGCTACTCTTGATGAGTGGTGGACCCTCTATACCGATGGCTCCTCGGCCACCAAAGCATGTGGAGGGGGAGTAGTCCTCGTTACTCCCGAGGGCTTCCGCGCCTATTATGCCATCCGCTTCTCCTTCAAAGTCTCCAACAACGAGGCCGAATATGAGGCCCTCCTCTGCGGCCTTCGGCTGGCCGCAAATCTGAAGGCTAAGATGATCCACGTCAAGTGTGACTCCAAACTTGTTGTGGGTCAAATTTCCGGGGAGTACGAAGCCAAGGAAGGAAGGATGAAACAATACAAAGAAGCGGCTAGGGAGTTGCTCAAGGTGTTTGAGGCACATTCTCTCACCCAAATACCGAGGGCTCAAAACTCCGAGGCCGACATTCTATCCAAGCTTTTGGATGAATCCCCCGAACACCTCTCGAAAATTGCAAGAATTGAGGAACTTAGCCTCTCAAGCATCCACGCGAGCCCCGTCATGAGCATTAACCTGAGGCCGGAGGACTGGATCTCTGACATCATCACCTTCATCACCACGGGGCAACTGCCCCAAGACGAAGCTCGCGCCAAGTTAGCAAAACTGAGGGCTCCCAGCTACACCCTCGAAAACGACCATGTCTCGGGCTGAGGGGACGACTTTCAAAACCGAGACGTTTTCCGTGCTATCTCCCAAGGGGAAGCAGGCAACAGACGATGTCTCGGGCCGAGGAAACGACCCTCAAACCCTTCGGGATATCGGAAGGTCATTCCCGAAGGGGGAGCCGACGGTTTATTCCGTCGCCTCCCATATAGGCCAAGCCTTTCCTAGAAACCAAGTTTCTAGATGCCTCTCCTACATCATTTAAAAAAAAAAAAATAGAAAGATGTGTAGGGGGGAAGGAACTCCCCGGATACTATTCTCCCCGGAGGCTCAATACTTCGGATATGTATTCCCGAAAGCTCCTACAAAGACGACAGAAAATCTATCACCAACAAGTCATCTGGCTACATAGCCGAAGGGTTCACAACACGGAGCCTTGGAGTACAAAAATTTCCCCAGGGGCCCAAGAATAGGGCTCACTACCAAAACTTCGGTTGAATCAAAGCAAAGGCAACTACGTTCCATGTCGAAGGCTCAGGCAACTCCGGGGACCCCTCGGAGAACATTCAGTGACCACGATTTTGGATCCCCCGGCAGCTATACGCACCGGAGGATCAGGCAGCCCTCGCATTCAGATTTGGCTACAACACCTATTGCAAATTTGGGGGAAATTCGACTAAGTCCAAAACAACAACGACCCCCCGGTGACCCTACATTATATCCGAGGGGTCCTGAGTCTATTCTATCAACCGGGGACCACTCACAAGATCGCGAAACAACACTAGTCCATAAAATTGGACCCCCTCGGTGGACTCACACACTGGGGGCTTAGAAGGGCCTCATACCAGAGGGTTCAGTACAACAACTATGTGAATTTTGTGGAAATTTGACTAAGTCCACAACTGCGGATCATTCGGCTCGAGGCCGCGGACTACAATGCTAATTAAGGGCCCAGCATTTCAGGGGGCACATGATACAATTTCACTTGGAAAATTTCCTAAGTCTAATCTGTTTCAGCCCTCAACTACAACCCCGGAGGCAATACCAACGATTCGTTGCCGGAAGCAGCCAATGAAACTACTACTTGTCCGAAGGTTTTTGGTGAATATGGCCAGGGTTTTTACTTAGAAAATTTTCTAAGTCCACAACAACAAGCCCCCGGCAATTCTACACTACGGCCGAAGGCTGGTGAAGGGCCACACTCAGAAATTTTTCTAAAGTACACAAAGGAGAACATCATACAATTAAAATACGAAGGATGCCGAGGACATCATAAACACTTATTCACGCATACACAAAACATGAAAGAGACAAAGGCATTCATCCATACAAAAAGCCCGAAGGCAATCATTCATTCAACAGGAAAAGTCAAAAATGTGTTTCATTACAGAAATATGGCCGAAGCCGGGACCTATCAGCTGTTACAAATAATGATACTTGGACAATTTCTAAGAGTGGGCTTCTTCGGCCACGTCCTCCTTGGCCTTCGAGGCAGCGTCGTCCCCGGCCCCTTCATCCTCATCATCTTCGGCCTCCTTCGCCAGTTCAGAGTCTTCGAGCAGCTCCCTCTCTTCGCCCTCAGGCAAAGGGACCCGGACATCTGGTTGGAGCGGGGGGAGGCCATAAGCCTCAGGTTTAAAGTCCTTCAGATCAGCGCCGAGGTGCCGGGCAAGCTTCCTATAGATATTGGCCTGGGTGAAGTATTCACCGCCCTCATAATAGCTCTTGCCCTTCCGGGCCAGCCACATCGCCCCGGGACCACCCACCCAGTCGTCGACGTTTTCCTCAACCACCGAGGCCACCCACTGCCTCCGGTCCTCATCTTTCCAGCCTCCGGCGACAAAAGCAGCGACAACATCTTTCTCGGCCTGAATGATGGCCACCCGCTTTGCTTCCTCGGCATTGTCGGCAGCGGTCTTTGCGGCGGCAGCAGCGAGCGTCTCGGCCTCCGCCTTGCCCTCGGCCTTGCCCTCCCTCCGGGCATCCTCCAACCTCAGCTCCGTCTTCCGGAGGGTCTCCTCCAGGATTGCCATCTTCCGGATGGCCTCGGTGTTAGTCATGACGAGCTTCCTCAGGGCCTCGTCGGACTCCGCCTTCTGGAGGCGCAATTGTTCAGCCCTCCGGACATGTTCTCCGAGGGCTACACTGGCCTATAGACACAAGAAAAGAAACAGGGGATCAAACCACCGTAAAAGAAGACTAAGGACAAAAGGCTAAGGGAGGGAAGTATATTGAGACTTACCGTCACCGAGGCCTGGAGAAGCTTAGCGTCCAGGGCAGCATCGTCGTACCGACTCAGAGTCGACTTATCCAACGAAGGAGTGGCCCCGTCCAAGAACTCCTTCGGGTCCAGAGTGCCATGCAGGATGGCAGTCCCCTTTTTAATAGAAAAGTGGACGTTTTCCCGGGGCCATGGCCCGTCTTCCATCTGCTCCGGAAGGGGGGCAGCGGCAATGATTACCTGCGGTGTGCCGGAGGAGGAATGGCCCTCGGAGATGACGACTGGCGCCCCCTTTTCCCCGACAGGCTTCTTGGCCTTCTTGCCGGGGGCCTCGGCGCCTTTGGCGGGCGCCTTCCTCTTGGCGGCCTCAGCGCCTTTTGACGGCCCCTCCCCTTTCGGCACCTGGGGAACGTCTCCCTTCGGGAATAATTGGTCAACGGGCTTCTGCTGAGAGGGGCCCCCCTCCTTTTTCTTCCCTGGCTCCTTGGCCAGCTGTTTCTTCAGCTTTGCGAAGTTCTTCGCATCCATCTCTACACCTGAAAAAGAAGGAAAACATTGCAAGGGTAAGCCACACAACGAAGAGCGTAAAAATATCCTAAGTACAAAACTAGGACCCTTCGGCAATCACCTCCGGCACTCTCATACACCCTATCTATCGGGGGGTATTCGTCGTCAGTCTCCCCCATCAGTCGGAATCGCCGGAAACCAAGGCGAAGCAGCTCCTCTGGAAGAGTGGCATCCTTGATGGACTTCTGCTTGTCCGAGCCCTCCGGCTTGGCTACCAGCTTCTTCCCCTCCTTCGCAAGAAAAGCATTCCCCACTTTAGGGTGCCTCTTAAAGTTGTCACGAAGGGGAGCAGGGAAAGGATTCTCCTCCATCCGAATGAAGCAGAATTTGTCCTTCCAACCTTTGTGGGAGGAAGGAACCTCAGAGAACAGCCTCCACTCCGGAATCTGTTGCAGATTGGCGAAGCCCTCGCTGTTGGCATGCCCCCCCCCCCCCCCGGCAGAGGTTGAAAGAAAGAAGAAACTGATCTAGCGAAGCCTCCACTCTCCTCTCCCGGCACAGCGACAGAAAACTCGATAGATAAGAGTGGCTATTCGGAGTAATCTGACAAGGAGCAAGCTTAACGAAGCGGAGATACTCCAGTACGAAGGGGTGGAGTGGGAACCGGAGGCCCAACTCGACCGACAACATATGCACCGCAAAACAGCCTTCGGGGGGGCGAAGAAGCACATCATCTGGCCCCGGCTCCACCACCTGTGCCGAGGGCCCGGCAAAAAATTGAGTTGCCATGTACTCCGCGTGGGTGCCCCTCGTCTTCAGTTCGAGCGCAGCCGTGTTCAAGTAAGAGTGGCCTTCAGGAATCCCTACGGGTCGTCCCACATCAACGGCGGCTTTCTTCTTCTTCTTCAAGGCCGCCCTCACCTTCTTCTTCTTCTTCCCGGGAGCCACATTGAGAGGCTCCGGATCCAGGGGCCTAGAACTCCCCGCTCCGACACCGCCGCGGGAGGGAAGGACAGCGACGGTCACTTTCATCCTTTCCTTCTCCTCTTCCTCCTCGGCAGTTTGGACCGCGAGGGCCATCTCCTCGTCCTCAATCACTTGCTCAAATTCTTCGGCTTCGGCCTCGGTTATAAGCCGGTTTTGGACTTCGGCAGCCACCTGCGAGTCATTGACATCCGAGGGCTGTTCACTGGAAGATTCCACATCCGAATAACTTTCGGGCTTCTCCGAGGCCCCCTTCGAGATGTTCTGAGAATCGGTTTGCGAAGACATTTTGTACTAAGGAACAACTTCTAGAAGGGGAAGGCTACTTAATGTTCTGGCCGAAGGCTCCTAAGATCTCTAACACTCGATCTAAAGGTAAACAAAGCAAAATATGCCAAGGTAGTAAGAAACGGAGCAAGAACTGACCTTGTGACTTAGGTTTTGATCGGAGGAAATACTTTATCTCTCTATAAATTTTGGCAGAGCTCCGCTATCACTCAGGTTCGCACGAGAGAAAATGAATTCGGCTTGGGCTATATATAGACTCTCAGCCTCGGGTACTGGGCCTCGATTTGGAAAAGCCATCATTACGGGCCGCCGGTTCAACCAATGGGTGGCACCCGCCCCCCATCTGCCAACGACAAAGCGCCACGTGGAACCCTCTTCCAACGGCTCTATTATAACGGCCGTATCCCCGAAATACTGGCATGCTCCCGGGCAATAGCCTCCGGCTATCGCCTAACACAGCTTTCGGCGGTACTATTCATCCGGCGCCCTCGAGAAAGAAACAACATAAGCCTCCGGCTATCAACATTACCACCCTCGGGGGTTCACCAAACAACATAACTCCTTCAGCCCGAACTAAGCCTTCGGCCTAAATGAGTGGGGGACTGGGACACACCCCTCGGTAATCACACGTGCATGTAGCCCTCGGGTACATGCATCATTGCACCCTTCGGTAGAGGCCTAAAATCAAAAATGTTCCACAAAGCCACTGACGATGATGAAACAGCCTTCATCACAACACATACAGATATTATTTACGCCTCCCTCAGAAAACCCCCGACATGTGAGGGACTGAGGAGAGGCTCCGGCATTCATACAAGCGTTATACTTCCTTCAGAAAACCCTCGGCATGTGAGGGACTGAGGGAAGCCTTCGGCTATCAGCAGAAGGCAAATTCTCAAACAAATGCACCCAAACAGACGATGAAGCCTCCGGAAGAATCAACACTTCTACTCCTTTCCCTCAAGTACCTTTCGGCAAAAGGAGTGAGGGACTCCTGATGGAGTATATCACCCAGGAACCCCCGGCCCATAGACTCCTACTTCTCCTACACAAGTCCATTGGGCTCAGGAATCGACTCAGGCCCAAATACAACGGTCCAGGCCTCAAAATAGCCCAGAGTACACACTGGGGTGCCTTCGGCCTCCTTGGCCGAAGGCTCCAAAAAACTCACAAGATGGCCTTCTTTGGCGTACGGAGCTACTGGGAGAAAACGGCGAAAAACATGAGCCTTCGGCATTACCAAGCCCTCGGCATTAGGGAAGCCTTCGGCTGAACTTAGCCCTCTGTCACTCAGGGCCTTCGGGTGCACAGGGGTCCTTGGTTACACGGAGCCCTCGGCTACACAAGAAGCCTTCGGCCAAACATGCTCAATCATCGAAGATTCCTTTTGGAGACAGCCAACCACCGCATTTAATGCCACGTCACATCCGCCAACCGCATTCAATGCGGTGAACGTACCACTGCCGGTGCCACCCGGCTGATGTGACCCTTCGGCCGTTGGATTACTGACACGTGTACTCTCATCGCATTTATTGCTGCTATAAATAGCAGCCCATTTCTCCTTGTAATGGACATCTACATCTCAACTCCACACGCTGAGTTCATTTAATAAAATCGACTCTCTCTCCTCCTATTTACTCTGACTTCTCTCTAGTTATTCCCGCAATAACCCCTCGGATAAGATACCCCCCGGGTAGACTATCCATCAAGTATAAATTAAAATGAAATTTAAGCTACTACCTCCATCTCATTCAAATGTTCTCATCCACTATTCACATGGTCAATATAAATCATTTTTATAAGTTGTTCTCTTTGTCTTATTCTTATTACTTATTTCTTATTCTTATTTTATTCAGATCAAACCATATCAGAAAAATTCAGATCAGATCAGAAAGATTCGGATCAGATTAGATCAGAAGCATTCAAATTAGATCAGAAAGATTCAGATCAGATCAGACCAGATCAGAAACATTCAGATCAAATCAGATCAGAAAAGTTCAAACATGATTTATCACTTTTATTATTATACTCCCTCCGTCCCAAAAACAACTTCCCATTCACTATTCATTGGTCAACTTGAATCACTCGTAATCTTTTACTTTTTATATCAAATTTTTATCAAATTTAAATTTTATTGATCAGGCTTTGTAGCGGTTTTAATGTAGTTTCTGAATATGTAAATTTTATTTACTAAAAATAATCCGAGTGTGAGCAGGGATCGAGTTGCTTTATCGTCAGTCAAGCATCGTAAACCGAACGGGAAGTTAATTTTGGGACGGAGGGAGTATTAATTATAATTAATATTATTACTATTATATAATAATTATTATTAAACAATATATTATTGATAATAATAATATATTAATAATAATAATATTATAATAACAGTAATAATATAATAAAAGTAATATTATAAATAATAATATATTATTATTAATATTATATAATAATAATTATAATATTAATGGACCACATAAAAGACATTGATGGACCTTTGATTTATTTAAGGATTGGAGGGGAGGTTGTGGCACTGTGCAAAATATAATACACGGCATCTCCAGCTCAACTGCTCTGCAGAGGTATAATGAACTAATCGATTTCTTCAAAGATGTATAGACAATTCCAAAGGATAACACCTAAATCTATTCAATCTATTCCGTGGAAATTGTTCAACGCCATAAACAAGAAGAGGAAGGGTTGGATGATTTTTGTCAAACTTTTACATTTTCTGCCAAACTTTTATTTTTTACATCTATCTCTTAAAATCCACATTGTACATTTTTCCGGATTATATCCACTTCACGGAGGAGCTGCAATCCTTCGTTTTTATGAGTTGATTGATTCCAATGTAATTTGAGACTGGATACCTCTTATTACTCCATTCTATTAGATATTTCTCTTATTTATCCATCCTAACATATGATTCCTCTTAGTAATCCAATCCATTTTTATTATTTTTGCAGCATATATTAGTTCACTTGGAGGTAGTAGCTAATGGAAGTGGTCGGTATTGCTTTCAGTTCAATTTGTATTTCTCTATCTTCCATCATTTGTGTTGTTATAGGACTTTACAAATCCATACTTTACCTAATTTATGTACCAGAATAAATGATTACATAAATGATATAGAAAACTAAATAAGTGTAATTTGGATCAAATTCTGTTATAATATATTTTACGATTTATAGCAGCCATTAGTATATGATGTATTTTACGGAGTATTTTTTATGGTCATCCTTTAGAATAATCAGCAAAATCAAAATGAACTACTTCGTTGTGTTATTAATGTGCATCTGCCTTTTAAAGAATTGGTTGATATGAGTTCTTTCCCATGAATAAATGATTGATTGATATATTTTAGAAAAATATTATTCAATTTTGACGTACATGATTGATCATCTTTAAATCATTATCATCTTAACCTATTGAAAAAGCAAGAATATCAATAACATATATTGGCGGAATGACTCGACTCTCATATTGATGGAAAACTATACTAAAAATGAATATATGCCGAAAGTTTTTAATTAGTAGTTTTTATATTTTACAACATGTTTTTGTTCAAAATGTACAAAAAAGTTTTTAATTAGTAGTTTTTATATTTTACAACATGTTTTTGTTCAAAATGTACAAAAAAGTACAGTCGCTTTAGTAAATGGTAAGATTTTTAAACTAATTAGTAATGTAATTAACTAAGGGTCATGTACAAAAAAATAAAAGAAACAGTTTCACTATGTGAGTAAATGGATAGTTGTTTTTTTACAGGCATCACAGTGACCCAGTTGGTTATTTATATGCATTTGTTATTATAGGTTAAGATCATCCACATGTTCATTTAGGAAGTAAAATAAGACTTTTGGAAGTGACATAAAGGCTATGTTTGGCACGCATAAGTCCGTGCCTTCTAGCTTTTGTACTGTTCAATAAGTCTTTAAAAGCTTCTAGTTGTATGTTTGACATGACAATTTTTAAGAGCTTTTCAAAAATTAAAAGATCTTTTTTGAGATGCCACGGAGAGTAACATCTGAGAAAAGTCCGTGACTTTTAGTACTAATTAGTCCTAACAGCTTGTATACCAAACCGAACTAAATCAAACAGACAACTTTTTACCAAACAACTACCACCTTTTCTTTTCTTTTTAAGACCTTTTTAGTCACTAAAAACTAACAGTTATTAAAAAACTTACAAAAGTGTCTTTTCAACTAGTTATGTCAAACATACTCAAAGTAGAGGTTCCTACATTACTAATTACTCATTCTTTATTTTCTCTTGAGAATAGTTAACTAAGAACTTCTATTGGACAATTCTTTCTTTAGAAAGAATTGTCCAAAAAAAGAACTTCTATTGGGAAAAAATAAACCATGTAATTATTCATGCCTAAAAAGAGGTTTTCGGATGCATCATGCATGTATGGAAGTTCTTAGTCAACTTAATTGACTAATTGGTTTATTAATTTATTAGAAATTCTCAGTCAGCTCATTGGCTTAAATAATGTTATTTTTTAAATCAAAGATTGAAGGTTATTTTTAAATAATGTAAATATGCTGAATAGTATAGTGTAAAAAGGTGAAAATTCAAAATGGCTAGAGACCAAGGCTTTTGTGGAAACCGTTAGCACAATTTTATGTTGCGGGTTCGAAGGTGACAAACCCATTTGATTTAAAGTTTGTGAATATGTGACGAAGAAAGACCAAATTCAAAAAATACAAAAAAAAACTCTCTTCAATAATTTATAATTTGTGTGCTTATATATTAAACTCTTAATATTTGTTATTATTTATTTATTTATAATTCCTCTCATTTGTGTGATAAATTATACTATAATTTGTAAATGTTTGATAATTAACATTTAAAATAGATACATATTACATATCGTGCAACTCACGGGTGAAATACTAGTAATAATAATAATAATAATAATAATAATAATATTAATAATAATAATAATATTATAACAACAGTAATAATGTAATAAAAGTATTATTATAAATAATAATATATTATTATTAATATTATATAATAATTATAATAATATTATCATTATTATATTATGATTACTAAACTTATAATAATATTATCATTATTATATTATGATTACTAAACTTATAATAATATTATTATTAATATAACTATTATAATTATAGTTTTAATTATTAATATTATTACTAATATTATTATTATCGTTGTTATTATTATTATTATTATAAGGGGTAATTATATTTATATTTATAATTATAAATTTAATTATAATTTTAGAAATAGATATTATAATATAATTACAATTAAAAATTATATAAGTAATTATAATTAAAAATATAATTACAATTATAATTGTATCTATAGTTATAGTTAGTCTAATAGGTGTACTTATTATAACTTTAACTTTAATTTTAATTTTAATTATTATTATTATATTTTTATAATTGTATTTAATTTATATTTGTAATTACAATTATAATTTTAATAACTATAATTATAATTATAGAAATATTCAAATCAGATTTGATCAGAAAGATTCAGATCAGATCGGAAGGATTCGTATCAGATTAGAAACATTCAAATCAGAAAGATTCAGATCAGATAAGATCAGATAACAACTTAAAAAATTCAGATCAGAAACATTTAGATCAAGTGAAGAGAACAACTTCTTAATCTTTTGCCTTATATATCAAATTTTTATTAAGGGAAAACTATCAAATAGGTCCTCGAACTTTCATAAAAAGGTCAATTAAGTCCTTCTATAGGAGGTTTTGTCCGGCCATCGCGATTTGGGGCAGTCCCCGATAGAATTTTTTGATAAAACTTTTTGAGCATCTTATTCACCAAGTCTAGTTTACTCATATCAAATTTCAGCTAAAAATTCAATCGGGAACACATTCAAATTAATTCTTGAAGATAACTGCGCATTTTTGCGTTCTCGAATTAATTTGAATGCGCTCCCGGTTAAATTTTTAGCTGAAATTTGATATGAGTAAACTAGACTTGATGAATAAGATGCTCCAAAAATTTCATCAAAAAATTCCACCGGGAACCGCCCCAAATCGCGACGACCGGACAAAGTCTCATATAGAAAGATTAATTGATTTTTTTATGAAAGTTTGAGGACCTATTTGACAGTTTTAATTTTTATTAAATTTACATTTTTTTTAACAGACCTGTAGCGGTTTTGATATAGTTTCTAAATATGTATTTTTTTTATTTATTGAAAATAATCAAAAAGTTGAAGTACTTTTTTTTTGAAAGGAAAGTTGAAGTACCTTTATTTAGAAATAGTTTCTAAATATATAAATAGTTGCCTTATTTATTGAAATTTCTAAATAATCAAGGAATAAATTGTTTATCCTCCTCCACTATGGGGGACGAAGGGAGGATATTTTACAGTGAAAATTCAATCTCTCATGCCGGCGCCCGTGTTCGTCTTCCGCCTTGCCTGTCCTGTTTTCCATGACCGACCTGGTGCTGCAGCTTGTAATCGGCGGGTTTGAAATTAAGAGTGCTGATTTTTTTATACTTAACCCAAACGAGGCCGTTATCAGTCCAGAGCCCAAATGCTGAAATTGTCTGAAAGGCCGAGGGAAGAGGACGTGAAGCAGTGAGGAGCTGATTGAGTGATTTGGGTCTGCCGATTGGGTGAGGAACGGCGAGCGTCTGGCCGTCTTTGCTTGAGCTTCAACTCTTCACTGTTTCAGGTTTATTATTTAGTTGTGCAGCTTGCGATTGATTTATTGTTTTAGTTATTCAATTTCGGGAGATTTGGGTTGCAATTAATTTATATATATAAGTTGCGCTTCAGTCTTTGAGACAATGTTGAGAAATACTTTGTTTTTTCTTCGTATTATTTAGCTTTTTAGCACTTTAGACTTGAGATTGATTTACTTTTTTAGCTAAAACTTTTGTCCTTTTAATTATTTAATTTTCAGGTTTTAAAGTTTCATAATGGTAATAATGTCTAACTACTTTAGTGATTTAAATTGTTTTACTTGTGTGAACAACTTCATTTAATAAAAAGACTAATGATTTATAGTACACTATATTATATTGTAATATGTATGTAATTAATCATCGAATTAATATTACAATGTATTTATGGGTTTTGTATCTTTTTATTTGTTATGTCTATACGACAATTTGTGATGCGGTGTAGTGGGTCTTCTAAATGATCTAACGAGGTGAAATTCTATCCAAATGGTGCCGTGGCCGATTCAGGGCTGCGTACACCTATGAATGACATATTAATATTATGTATTTCTCATACTTCTTTTATGACAATTTCTCATACACAAATTCAGTATTTTGAGTTTTAATGTATTTCTTAGCCCCCACAAGTGTTATTCTGCTTCCACCCAAGCTCATGCCTGCAATTTAATCCTAGTCGTCCCTTGTGCCTGCTTTTGTTGATTTTACAGACCTGAAACAATATGGGATTACTGAAGAAGTTAAGGGAGTGTCTGCATTTTATTTACACATTGCAATTCTGGAGAATGGCAATCTTCTGGACCCTTGCTCTGGTTTTTTCCTACTTGAAGTTGTATTCCCAAAACTTTTTATTGAAGAAATCTAAACGCTATCCACGCTGCTCTCCAAAAGATAGTACATATGTCTCAAAATCTCTAACTAGGCCAATCTGCGTAATAACTGGGGTAGATTTTCTGTATATTCTCATCATCAATATAATGACTTGTTTCAGTTCTGATGCAAATTGAAAATATGTATTTATTTTTGGTGCTATATGCTGGAATGAACTAGTATGCCGTTTTGGGTTTCACATGCAGGCTACATCTGGTTTGGGAGCTGCTGCTGCCAATGTATTCGCCAATGAGGGCTTTTATGTTGTTCTTGGTACTTCACCTTTCTAGTTTCCTCATAGTAAAATCATTTCCATAATAGATAATGTCATTAGTCATGTTTAAGTAACTCGAGAGTATGTCTTTCATTATTTATTGCTCATTCTCTTGGCAGTTTAAAGTATTAGGAAAAAAAAAAGAAAACATGTGCATTAAGGGCTGAAGAATACTTTAAATCCACGAACTTAGCTTCATAGTGGTCATGACTCATTAAGTTTCAAATTTGAAGAGGAAATTGTGGAAATAGCATTAGTTTCTGCCATTTGTTCCAAAACTGCAATTTGATTTTCCTTTTATCACTGCAGTAGGGAGATCATCTGAACAGCTATCAAAGGTTTGATAATGGTCCCTTTTGTTATTGCTAATAAGTAAAAATCCATTTTTTTCATTTCCGCATTCAATTTTTTTTGTGTCTAACTTCGTTTCAGGTTACATATGATATCAGGAAAAATAGGGTTGATGTTTGCCTGAAAGCCTTTGAGGTTGATGTAACCTCCTTTAAGTCGATTTTCAAGTTCAAGAGGTCACTTCAACAGTGGCTGCTCGATTCAAATTTGCATCCTTCTATTCAACTCCTGATAAATAATGCTGGAATCCTTGCAACAACCTCTCGAGTCACTTCTGAAGGATATGACCAGTAATTACTTTAAAACACTTATACAAGTTACAAGTAATTATGAGTAGTATACTGTTTTGTCAGGTTTGATTATACTTTTCATTAGATGCTTGCTACCCCCGCTGTCTAATACACGCAGAATTATACAAGAAGGTTGTAAATGCATGGCTGAAATATGTTATTTTGCCACCATCAATTTGCCACACGTGTCTGTGCATAGTAGTAAAAAACGCGACCTAGGTCATAGGATCGTACAATTATACGATCCCCACTACCTCCTACGATCCCTTTTTTACTGAAAATCGTAAACTAAACAATATTGGTGGGATTGCCGAGCGGCACCATAGAATCGTTGAAGCGCTGCTGGATAGCGATTTATTAGCTATAATTGTCGTGAATTTGAGAAACTTCCTTGTTCAGGAATCCTCGATCTTCTTCTTTTGCATCGACCTACAAGCCTGCATCTGGTTGACCTCCTTCTGTGTCGACCTGCAGGGCTGCATTGCGTTGACAGTCACCTCCTGGGCTTCTTCCTTATCTTTTGTGTCGACCTTCTCCTTCCATGGACCTCCAGTAGTTATTATTTAGTTAAGCTGCAACCTTATCTTTTGTTGATCAATACAATGCTTTTAGTTTTTTATTTGTTTGTTACGGAGTATACTACTATGTATTACTTTAATCTATGATTTTACTATTTTTTTATCTTTATTAATGATATAGGACTCTATGTTCTTCCTATTTAAGTCTTACGTACCTAAATTAATTTTATGGCTTTACTATTTTTACTTTATTACGAAGCAATTAATACAGGGCTTTGTTGAGTCTGTTCTATCTATGTTAGTCTTGCACTCTTGCATACCTAAATTTATTTATGACTACTATTTTATTATACTAATATAGGACATGTTCTGTCTATTTAGTCTTTCATACCCAAATTAATTTCTTACTTCGATACTTTTTTAATATAGGACTATGTTCTACCAAAGTCTTATATGACTCTATTATATATATATGAATCATGTTCAATATCTAATAAAAAAATTATATATAGTAGGATCTTACGATCTGAGTCATGATCCTACGCTTCACCATCATTAAGTCCCCTTCGGGTCCTATGTAGGATCTCAAGTTTGACTACCATGCATCTGTGTAATATTCACCCTGTTTCTTTGCTTATATGACCATCACACTATGTATGGGCTGTTTACAGAGTATGCTATATAGCTCTAGTTAAAGAACTAGAGTTATATGGTGTACTCTGTAACTTCAATGTATTTTTTTCATGTAAACACAGGTTTTCATGCAACATAGCTAAGTAATTTACCTTTGGAGTTTGGATGTAACTACTAGATACATGTTATAATTTATTAGTTGTAAGTTTGGTTGGTCTCACATTCCTTTTATTTACGGGAAAAAAAGATGCATATAAAGCATTGCATTACTCCAGTGTAATTAGATGAGTTCTACGGCACATACAGTTTCTAAAGATTTGAAAGATGCCTATCACTACTTATACTTATTTCAGGATGTTCACAACGAACTATATTGGTGCATTTTGTATTACCAAAGTCCTGCTCCATTTACTGGAAAGTAGCCCAATCCCTTCACGTGTGGTTAATGTCACATCCTTTACACATCGGAGTGGTAAGAGTAAACCTAACTCAATATCTCTTGAGTTGAATGTCCTATAGATTTTTGTAATATCTAGTGGCTCTGATGTGAGTTTTATACAAGGAATTGCTAGAAGACTGTTTGATGAGTGGTTGTTTCATTTTCTTCCTCTCTTTCTTCAATTCAGTATGGTCCATGCAGATGGACAAAGGAGCTATCAAGTGTCCATCAAAATCAAAACAGTATCCCTATGCAGAAATCTATGAGTATTCAAAATGTAAGTGTACTCTGTTTAAGGTCATGCATTGTCTGTTGTTCTAGCCACCTGCTGATATATGCACCCAATGGGTGACAGTATGCATTTTGTTGTTTTCATATGAACTGCATCGACAAGTTGGCATGATGGAGAAACGTCATAAGCTCTCTGTAGTGTGAGTGTTTATCCTAATTCCGTATTTAATCTTAACAAGAAAGAAACAAATACTCCATAATATGGTATGATATAATTAACTTCTCAATTTTCCCATTCATTTCTATTAAAATTGCTCTCCATTAATGGCACCTGACAACTGTGTTATGTGCCTTTTTTAATTCTATATCAACGAATTCACGTTCTTTTTCAATTGCTATAAAAGAGCTGTGGATCCTGGAGCCGTGAAAACCAATATTATGCGAGAAATTCCTTCATGGATTTCACAGCTGTCATATGCAGCCTTGAAAATTTTGGGTATGCTTCAAGCACCTGAAGATGCAGTAGGCTCTATTCTTGATGCAGCACTTTCCCCGCCAGTAAGTATTTGCATAAACACTAAGCTGTGAGTTCTACTACTTGTCTATAGCTGCATGTTGCATACTTTGTTAAGTTATTGCTAATCTCATGGGAACCTTTATCTCTTTGGACTTGATACATTCATACATTTGTCACAGACTTTCCCCCGACTCCTCATTACCTCAATTGAATGTTTGTGTTATTACTGTAGCGTAGAAAGTATAAAGAAAGTCATAATAAAAGCATAATAGTAATCAATTGCTTCTTGCTGTAGTAATATATGCCTGAGAATTGAAGAGATGCCCTTTTACTTGTATTTGTATGTGTGTATAATTCAGTGGCATAGCCAAAAGGATAAATTGGACTAAACCGACAAAACAGATTTTTTTTAGATAATCTTTTACATATTTTTTCTACACCTGGATTCAAAGCATTTACTAAATTTGGGGTGGGCCGGGCCTAGTATGCCCCCCTCTTAGCTGAGCTCCAGTGTATATGGACGTGTGTGTGTTCTCCTCCATCTCATTTCAGGAAACATCAGGAGTCTACTTTTTTGGAGGAAATGGAAGAACACTTGCATCATCCGTGCTTTCCTATGATTTGAAAATGTCCAAGAACCTTTGGGATACATCAAATGACCTGTTCCGGGAATTACAAGTAGCTCTTGAGAAGCCTGCAGATATTCACCCTTGACCTAAAAAATACTTCGTATTACTCAGTAAGTCAGTAACAAACATCTGCATCAACTCCCTTAATCCAACTATTCTGGTTCATTTAGTGTCAGTTATTTCTCTAACATTATTTACTACTATAATGTGTAGATGAAGATAATGAACAAGTATAAACCCAGTCCATCTTCTTTGGTTGTTTTTAGAGCTTCTCTTTTGAGCTTGATTTACATAGATAAAAGTGATCTGATTGTAGAACCATAAACCATATGGCCATAACTCCCGTAGCCAGTGTTTTCATCAGGGTGGACCAAGTTCAGTTCCGGTATAGTTCCAGTTTATACAGAGAAATGATTAACAACTACTCTGTCTTCGAATCTCAGTTCTTTGGCGCCTCAAGATCGTGTTTTATTTGACAAGTTGATTAACATTTACTCTGCAATCATGTACAACCATTGTCAATGTGTTTAAAAAACTCGTGTTTTTTTTATTGCCAATGTGTTTAAATTAGGGGTGGACTCGGGCCGGGCCAACCGGCCCGGAATCGGACCGGCCCGCTACTGTGTGGGCCCGGACCGGCCCAGTCAACCGGTTGGTGCACCGGTTCGGGCCACCCGGCCCGGTGGGATGGCGGTCCGGGCTCGGGCCCTGATTTTGGTGAACCGGCCTGGCCGGTTTGGGCCCGGTCCGGGCCGGATTTTTTTTTTTTTTTTTTTAGATTTTTTTAAGTTTTGGGTTGGATTAAGTATTTTGGGCCATTTGAGGTGGTTTGGGGTGGTTTGTGGTTGAGGGGGAGGGGTAGGGGGTTAAAAAGGAGAACCAAAAAAAAAAAAGACCGGTTGGCCCGGCCCGGAACCGGAACCGGAACCTCCCACCGGCGGTTCGGGCCCGGGCCCTAGTTTTCTGGCCCGAGGCCCGGCCGGGCCCAGGCCCGAACCGGCCCGAGTCCACCCATTGTTTAAATTGCACTATTATAGCACGTATTACCACCCGTCATCCCCAGAACAGTTTCTAGTGGTATACCTCAAAGGTAGATCTTATTCGTAATAGACTGTAAGAGATCTTGAAGATCAGAATATATGAGTGCAAGACCTAGGTTTTCGGTTTGCGGACTGGTTGGGACCAAAGTCCAAAACCGGTTCACGCCTTCACGGGATCGGATCAAGACCTTGGTTTTCAGTTTGGGCATGAGACTGGTGCTGTTGGGCGGGGGCAATGGATCTCCTGCTTAATAAAGCTATAAATGTGTACTCGCTTATTTTCCAAAATTGTCCTTGTGAAATTGTGGTATTAATAAATGTAGTACTCAAGTGGGACAATAAAAGGGTAAATAAATAGTAAGTGGGTGTAAAATACATAACTTTTTTAAAGTTATGCGAGGAGATAAGAGTACATGAATAAAAAAAACTTAGGGAAAAGGTGCAAATAGGCCCATGTACTAACCAAAAAGGTCAAATAAGCCCTTATTTAGGAGGCTCTGTCCGGCCATCGCCATTTGGAGTGGTTCCCGGTGGAATTTTTTGATGAAAATTTTTGAGCAACTTATTCATGAAGTCTAGTTTACTCATACCAAATTTCAGTTAAAACTTCAATTGGGAAGGCATTCAAATGAATTCTTGAAAATAATTGCGCAGTTAGAAGCGCAGTTATCTTCAAGAATTCAATTGAATGTCTTCCCGATTAAAGTTTTAGCTGAAATTTGGTATGAGTAAACTAGACTTGATGAATAAGATGCTCAAAAAATTTCATCAAAAAATTCCACCGGAAACCACCCCAAATGACGACGGCCGGACAGAGCCTCCTAAATAACGGCTTATTTGACCTTTTTTGGTTAGTACATGGGCCCCTATTTGCACCTTTTCCCAAAAACTTACCAAATATAGAAAAAAGGGAAAAGGTGCAAATAGGCCCATGTACTAACCAAAAAAAGGTCAAATGAGTCCTTATTTAGAAGGCTCTGTCCGGCTGTCATCATTTGAGGTGGTTACTAGTGGAATTTTTTGATGAAAATTTTTGAGCATCTTATTCATCAAGTGTAGTTTACTCATATCAAATTTCAGCTAAAACTTCAATCGGTAAGGCATTCAAATGAATTCTTGAAGATAACTGCGCAGTTATTTTCAAGAATTCATTTGAATGCCTTCCCGATTAATGTTTTATCTGAAATTTGGTATGAGTAAACTAGACTTAATGAATAAGATGCTCAAGAAATTTCATCAAAAAATTCCACAGGGAACCACCCCAAATGGCGACGGCCAGACAAAGCCTTCTAAATAAGGGCTTATTTGACCTTTTTTGGTTAGTACATAGGCCTATTTGCACCTTTTCATTAGTAATATGAACTTTATTTTGAACAACTCAAAGAAGAGTTTTATTTTATATGCAAATTAACTTTGATCAAACTTTACGCACTATTAATTTAGCAAGTACTTTATTTCTAATTCTTTAGTTCTCGTACGAGTAAGAATGTGTGTAGGGACTAAAAGTAGAGATTGTGAAATGTATTATTTTCTTAGGTTATGACACTTTCCAAAAAAGTGCAATATTACATACTACCTCCGTCCCATTTTATGTGTCTCCTTTGATTTTGACACAATTTTTAATAAAGTGGTTGAAAAGGTAAAAATTGTTGAGATTTGAATATAATAAAATGAAATATTGTAAACCACATGTTTCTTTCTGAAAAGAGAAAGGTGACACTTAATTTGGGATAATTCAAAAAGGAAACTAGGAAAGTAAGACAGATAAAATGGGACGGGGGGAGTAATATATATATAGGAAAGTATTACCTTTGTCCCACCCTAAGTTTTTTTTATTGAAAAATGACACGATTATATGAAATATAATTAAATAAGGTAGTTCACGTATATTTGAGAAATATTTTGATGTGCATATAACACAGTGGGGTCATTGATGATAATTGCATTGTTAGAGGTATACTATTTTTAAACTTTAATGATTAATTTGTTATTTAAACAAAATAATGGCAAAACTAATCTTGGACATAAATAATGACAAATATAGGACTAGTTTTAATCTTGCACAAAAAAGAGACTACTTGTTTTTGAAAATACCAAAATATCCCTCCTTTCAGCATTCTATTTCTCACGATCACAGCACGCAAACAGCTCCCAAAACATGGTCACATTGCACCTCCATGGCAATAGAGCAAATCTTACCTCCATGGCATTGATCAAGCGCCGCAATTAGGCGTTCCGCTACCACATCTGTTCCTCCGCCGCTACAACCGTTCGATCTCTGAAAGCACCAAGTTTCTTCTCCTCCCAAATTTTTGCTTCGATGGCAATGACCATCATCTTCATCATCGTTGAGCTTGTAAATCGATGGGTGTGCAAATCTATCGACGGATGGCATCCAACGACGACGGTGCAATTGATCTAACAATGAGGCTGTTGGGCCAACTACAAGTCGCCCAATATGGGAACTGATGACTACAGTTTTAGATCAATGGCTAGGGTTCAGATCAACCATGGTGGTGCATTGGTGAGGTTAACATTGGGCGGCGACTAGGGTTATTGGGGTGAGGTGCTGCGGTTGGGGAGGTTTGGACCTCTAGCGAAGGGGAAATGGCTGGGGAGGGTGTAAGAAGAAGGATGGGGGTTGGGGGGGCTGAGGAGGGGGTTAAGGGATGGCGGGTGAGGGTTGGTGGCGGCCACTATTGGGTGGCACCAGCGGCGGTCCCTGTAGGTCTGTACACTAATTGATGTAATTGTTGCTGGCGGTGGTGTAATTGTAACTACGATAATGGTGTAATTGTAATTGGGGCGGTGGTGTAATTGTATGTTTATAATTAGGACGGTGGTGTAATTGTGACTAATACGGTGGTGTAATTGTAACTAGGACAATGGTGTAACTGCCATTGAACGGGTGATCATTTGCGGCGACTGTTTTCGGTGGCGTTTTGGCCATCAATAAGTCCATATTTCAACACACATTTGATGCGTGTTGGGAATGGTTTTTAACAATTTTCCTAATTTAAATGTGTTGCAAAGCACATAATTAGCTCAAGTCATAGTTTACTGGTTTTTGGTTTGTTTTTGGTATTTTTAGAGTGAAAATCAGGGAACTAAGCTTGTCACCACACGTGAGAGAATTGTTTGGGGAGATTTGAGACACAATTTAGAGTTGATAAGAGCCATTGAAGGTTTGCGAGTCATTAAAGATGCATTTTTGAAGTCAATTGAGCTCAAGGATCAAGTACGGGGACGAATATAGCTTGAAAATGGTGATCAGGATGACGTATTAGCTTATCAATCATTGGAGCATATCTTTTCATAGAAAACTTCAAATGACACAATGGGTTACAAATGTAATAAAGACATCATGACGAGAATGTGAGAAGATCAAGGTGAAAACAGACGAGGAAGTCAGATAGCCGCTGTTGAGATTTTAGGATGCGATATTCCACCATTTTAACCATATATTTTGATTGGATGATCCAATTACAATTTTTCAAGTGGTGATGAATATAGGAAGGACTTCATTAGCTACAACATTTGTGAAGGAAACATAGTCAAATTCGGATAGGAGATGTGCACTCCGTGCGCGAAAAGAAGATTCACGGTGAACTCAATGGAGGCCAGGCACGTGTGCGTGATAGGGACGAATGTCGTGCATGACACGTTTTCCGTGTTTTTACCCCGGATGCACGGACTCCACGCACATCGTGCGTGCGCTCCATGGGCCTTTTTTGGCCATAATTGCTCTGCTTTCTATTTAACCAGCATGTAAACCCCTGTTTTGGGGGATGAGAGCTTATAGAGTGTCTAGGACGAAATTTTGAGAGGTTTTCAACTTTGGATCTTTAATGAATTATTTGTAAGTTCTATTTTTTAATTAATAATAATTATTTCTTTCCTTCTGAATTCTATTGACACGTCAATTATGAATTGTGAATAAATTTAATTGATGATTTGAGATTGATGAAGGGGTGTTAAGCATGATCTAGGGTTTGTTCTTGAGAGTTTAATTGCATGATTATTTATGTAATTTGTATTTGAATAATTTAATTGATATCTTTTGTAACCTGGAATTGCAGCTAGGATTATAATTGCACATACAATAATTTAAGAGAGATCTAAATTATTCAATGACACTTCCACACAAACCTAATTGTTCGTTCAGATATTAGTAATGATTAAGGGCCCGTGCGCTCGCTTATTTTTTCAATAATTTAGTAACTTGTCGCCTGGAGATCAGCCTAGTTATCTAAAATATTATACTCTACACCGCGAGAAAAGTAAGAACTTAGAAGCTGTTCTCTTCGCCTGATCTGAATGTTTCTGATATGAATTTTTTAAGTTCTGATATGATCTGATCTGATATGAACACTTATGATCTGATCTGATCTGAACTTTTCTGATCTGATCTGATCTGAATTTTTCTGATCTGATTTGAATCTTTCTGATCTGGTCTGATCTGAATCCTTCTGATCTGATCTGAATATTTCTGATCTGATCTGATTTGAATATTTTTTAGAAAAAATTGAAAATAATAATCCCAACTATTGCCGGTCCGCTGACAATAATCTCAACTATTGATTATTTTTGTATAATCCCAACTATATGGACCGTCTGCCAATAATGGTCCATGACCATATATTACCTCCTATAACAAGTGATTTTTAAATAGAAATTAATCGTTAAAATTAAAAGTTTGGATTATTTATAGGGATTACTTGCTATATCTCTTCTCATCCACTTTAGAAACTACAAGAATTTATTTATAGGGACCATTATTAGCGGAAGGTGCCTATAGTTGGGGTTATTATGAAATAATCGATAGTTGGGATTATTATGAGCGGACCGCCAATAGTTGGCAGTATTACAATCAATTTTTCCTATTTTTATAATTATAATTATAATAATAAATATTATAATTACAACTACAAATATATTTTAAATAAAATTATAACTATAATCATAATTATAAAAAATATATAATAATTATAAATATAATTATAATTAGAGCTATAACAATTATACGTATTACACTTATTATAACTATATATATAATTATAATTTTAATTATATTTTTAATTATTATTACTTATATAACTATAATTTGAATTACAATTACACTTACAATTAAAATTACAATTATAATTATATAACTATAATTGTAATTGTAATTATAGATGTAATTATAAGTAATTATAACTGAAATTATAATTACAATTATAATTATATTTATAACTTTAGTTATTCCATACTCCGTATAATAATTATTAATATAACATAATTATTATATTTAATTACATTATTATAATATAATAATTATGCTATTGTACTCCGTATTATAATAATAATAATAATAATAATAATAATAATAATATAATAATAATAATAATAATAATTATTATTATTATAATAATAATAATACTAGTAGTAATACTAATAATAGTAATAATATAATAATTATTAATAGTATTATAATTATTATAATAATAAAGTGATAAATCCGATATGAATGTTTGTGATCTGATTTGATCTGAATGTATTTTATCTGGTCTGATCTAAATCTTTCTGATCTGAATAAAATAAGAATAAACAATAAGTAATAAGAATAAGACGAAGAGAACAACTTCTTAGTATTGACATGCATTGCTCAATTAAATAGTCTTCATGTGTTTAAGACTTTAAGTCTGATCAGCCCCGGAATCTCGTTGCCCTCCGAATCAATGCCTTTCGTCATTAAATAAGAAGAAGCCTTTAATTTAGCTTTATTTTCGTATTAATTATTTTTTTCAAAAATCCAACCACGAACAATCGAATTTATTTATTTTATTTATTTTTTAATCGTTGAGTTTATTTATCACTTGATTCACTTTTTCCGTTCATGTGGAGACGATACTCGTACTTTATCCCTATACTGCAACATATTGACGACATTTTACACACATTATCCCTATACTGCTACATATTCAATACAATTCAATGACATATTGGTCACTGGCTCTGTATGGTCATTGACGGAGTAGATGTCATTGTAACTGCATAGAATATTATGTCACTGTCACTGGGCAAGGCATAAATGTAATATAAATCTCATTTTGGAAAGCATTTAAAATTGATCTTGTTTTTGGTGGGAATCCCATTTAAATCTGGAAAACTGGAGAAAGGAAAATTGAAAAACATGTTTACCGTCCGTCCTGTCATAATCTAAAATTGAAAAATAGAAACATGTTTCTGATTTTGTTCTTAAGTGGAAGAACTCACTTTTTGGTGTTTTCCGAATTGGAAATATGCAACATTATACTGCGTCTTGTATTTGTTTCACGCTAGGGTATACAAGTGTGGTAACTTTTGTTTTTTTAAAACTGCATATTTTTTTCAAGATCTATGCTACGTGTATTTTCAATAATATATTTTATTTATTAAATTAGGATTATCAATTTTCATGTTTTTAGTGTTTTATAACTTACTTTTAGGTTTCATAATTTTCCCAAAATAAATAAGTTCTAATCCTAATTTTGATTCATAGATCATAAAAAACACGTGAATTCAAAAAAAGTGTTACTAGTGTTATGTACACAAACATGTTATCAAACAACACTTGGTTTAAAAATACATTTTTAATACTAATTCTGATCCATAATTTTTTATGTAAAATTGTGTATTTGTCTTTGAGGACAATGTAGTCTCTTATTAAAAAATGCCACTTATTAAGTCATGTTCGTAGATTATCATTTATGTTTACGTTTTGTCTTATTTCAAATGTTTCTAATCATGAGTATTTTATTTTGTATTATACACAAATATTAATTTATTAACGATGTCAGATAATATTTGTTATTTTTTAGGTCTTCAACTTTATCAAGTTTCAATTTCTCAATACATATACTTAATTAATGATTTTAAACATTGAAATAGAAAGAAAAAAATATTTGAAAAAACATCCGTTCAAATTTGGAAAAGGAAAATAAAAAACAGAAAATTGAAGAAAATAAGTAAACGAACTTCATTAATTATTTTGAAGAGTGATTTTATTTATTATTAAAAATAGAAATGAAATTTGGAAAGACAAGGGGTGTTTGGATCTGATTCTTAAAATTGCTTCTGCTGCTTCAAATAGTGTAAGCAGAAGCTGGAGTGTTTGAGTGAAAGTGTAGAATTGATTCTGGTGCTCAAATTTATTCCTAGAATCAGTTTTTTAGAAGTTGGAGATGACCAATTTCTGAAAACCGATTCTGATTCTGTATGTACTCTGAAAAAAGAAGTAGAAGCAAAATAAAAACTGTCATTTCTACGAAATACAAGTATTTGAATCCGGAATTGTGTGCAACTTGGCAGAACAAGGAATGGAAAACTGTAGAACATTTTTGGAAGCTCCACGAAAGTACTGGTTTCATCATCGTCTCCCTCCTATATAAACGACACTCACCCGCCTCCGATTCAAGCATCGGAAGAAGTCTGTTCATTTAACTCTCAGCGAAGCTATCAGAATAGCCGTTTGGTTGATAATTTGATATCTCATTGAGTCGATAGAGAAATAATGTCTCTGATTCCAAGCATCTTTGGTGGTCGCCGGAGCAACGTCTTCGATCCCTTCTTTCTCGATATCTGGGATCCCTTCGAAGGATTCCCGATCCCTAACGCCGTCGCCAACGCTGGAGCCTCGGCGAGCGAGACGGCGGCGTTCGTGAACACGCGCATCGACTGGAAGGAGACGCCGGAGGCTCACGTGTTCAAGGCGGATCTGCCGGGGCTGAAGAAGGAGGAGGTGAAGGTGGAGGTGGAGGAAGGGAGAGTGCTCCAGATCAGCGGAGAGAGGAGCAGAGAGAGTGAGGAGAAGAAGGACAAGTGGCATCGGGTGGAGCGGAGCAGCGGGAAGTTCCTGCGGAGGTTCCGGCTGCCGGAGAATGCGAAGATGGAACAGGTGAAGGCGGCTATGGAGAATGGCGTGCTCACTGTGACTGTTCCAAAAGAGGAAGTAAAGAAACCTGAGATGAAATCCATTGAAATCTCTGGTTAGACCCTTCAATTTGTGTGGGGTTTCGGTAGTAATTGTTGGCTTTGATTGTTATTATCAACTAAAATGAGTGTCCGTTTGTTTGTATTGATCATTTCTCCCTAGTCTTCTGGCGATGGCTATGTAAAATTCTCGTCTGTGCAGAGTTGCACATTATCGGATCATCAATAAAAATTGCATTTTCTTCATTGCTCTGCTTTCCCACGCTACCAAACCAAAATACTAGTATACTCTATTAAGAAAAATCTTGACCATGTATTCATAAACAGCACAGTATCACAAAGTCCGCCATGGAATGGAACCTGTAGCAGGACCAAAACAAAGCTAAGTTCCATCCTGTCAGCCACTGGTGAAGTATTTTTCTCAGCACATTGATCTTCTATAGAATGTAATTTCTGGGCTTGATATTAAAGACTTAGAGCGTTTTTGCTAGAACGTAAAATAATTACTTTTTCACAAAGTGAAGAGGTTTACACTGCGGGGTTCCAACTCTGAACTTGGTAATAACTGATAACCATTTCGCAATACAACCGTTCTTAGACAAGTATTGGAAACAAATTGGATACTTTTAAATGAGGAAATTCCCAAAATGCTGCCAAAAAACGGGAAATGGGTGTTCCGACTAGGGTTAGGATTAAATTTTAACATACCCTTGCTCAGCCCTATTTATGTACAAAAAAATTTGTATGCCGATACAAAGAGGACAAAGCCGATGTTTATGTACAAAAAACATTCACATTCACATTTTTCATTCTAAGGAAGGGGGAGTTGGAATTGCCTATTCCGACAAGAAGAGGTGTTAAAATTTAACACCTTTTTTTTATTTTATTAATAAAATATATTTTAAATATATATTTTCCATAATTCAACACATTCACCTAATTCAATGACTGTAGCGAGAATTACCTCCTTCATCCCTTATAACTTTGTTATATTTACTTTTTTCCCAAAATTTTTGTAACTTTTCCTTTTAGTCAATGAATTTGTGTTTCCTATAATTTTTCTTTTCTCTGTATAGTACCAACCACACAACTTTTACTTTATTATTTTTCATGTCAGTCAAACTTGACAAAATTTTGAGTGACACGGAGAATTTAACAATTTGAATCATACTAAACAGAACTGTTTGTACAAGTATCAGACCAGTAATACCTTCAGGTCATCGGGTTTTGAGTCCACCTACCCTGACCAATCCGTCAATGTCCCTTTCTTAAACATAGGTTTATAATGTTGGGGAAACACGACCCCCTGACAATACAAAGACTCAATCTGAATGTCCCTTTGTATTATATTATACAATTGAAATGTACAATAGAGATTTACAAATAAATAGATAGTTCATCTCACTCTTTGTATATGACACTACTTTATTCTCAAGATTGTTTTCACTCATTTGAGAGCTCGACTTAAGACTTTCTCTCCCATCACTAAAGATATTATCATTCTTACTCCTACATAACATCCTAAGATTTTTCTTCTCTCCCAAAAGAAGACTCTCATATCTCACAAGAAGGATCTCACCTCAATATAGTCTCTAATCTCTCTATATTCAATTGGACAAAAGGATGAAACACAATTGAATAAGAATTGGAAATTGAGAATCCTTTCAATTAACTATTTGTACTGGATATATCGGCCGTCTCCCTAAGCTTAGGGTTTGGTATCTGCGCAATTTTGTGATTCTAGTCTTCGGCAAAAGGGATTTGCTTAGGCAAATTCCCTTCATTTAGTTTTTTGCTTTTGTTATTTTAGACCCTTTCTGAATACTTTAATTCTAATATAAGTCCCTTCATTCAAAAAAAAAAAACTATTCGTACTGAGTCAAAGGCAAGCCCCCGTCAGGCAAATGTCGTCGCACACTTCCTGGCTCTGACATGTCTCAACGTTCCACGGCTCACAAAGTACGAACTCCATAATCTTCCTAATAGAGTGAGAACAGCTTTCATCGAGGACAAGCATGGTAGATACTACTTCAGGGACGCGGGCTGAGCTTCACATAGAAGGGAGAAAGAAAACAGTCCGGCTCCATGGCTGATGACGGCTCTCTCTCTCTCTCTGTCAAAGAACACTCTGGTAGGGCGACATTCCTTAGACGTTTCTGTTGGGTGCAGGTTTTTATTCGAAATGCTTGGACGCTTGCGGTTGATGCCTTTATTGTACTCTTTTTGGTGTTTTGTTGTAATCTTCACCTGAATTAGATTTTAATAAAAATGGTAAATGTTCCCAAAAAAAACTATTCGTACTGAGATTGAGGATGGGTAGCATCCTTCTTTTAAAATTGGAATTCTTCTGTGGTCTCCGTCTACGATATACATGAGATACGTAGCATAATCTAACCACACGTAGGATATAAAAATGGCCACTTTTTTGTCTCTCTACACTCCCTCTTCATCTTCTTTTCTCGCACTCTCAAAAGACTCATCTTTCATGAAAACAAAGCCGTGTCTCCATTACAATCACAGGCCACTCTTTCTAGCTTCAGCGCACCCTACCGAAGCTGACCAAGAACTACCAGAGCCTATCAGAACTCTTTGGCAATGGGGATGTGATGAAGGAGTGATATCAAAGAAGACACCAGTGGGGCCAGGAGTTGTCCCAGAAGGACTAGGGCTTGTCGCCACTAAAGACATTGGTAGAAATGAAGTCGTTTTGGAAGTTCCCAGAAGGTTCTGGATCACTCCAGAAACAGTTGCAGATTCAGAGATTGGGAGTGTGTGTTCTGGGATGAATCCCTGGGTTGCTGTGGCTCTGTTCTTGCTTAGAGAGAAGCACAGGGATGATTCCAAGTGGAAATCTTATCTTGATGTCCTCCCAGATTGCACCAATTCTACTGTTTTTTGGTGGGTCTGAACTTTAAACTATATGTTTTTTTTTCTGTTTATTTCAATTCTAGCACTTATTTATTGTTGTTTTTAAATTTTTATTAGGGTTGTGTATTATTTATTCCGTATTACTTACTTATTTACAATGTCACTTGAAATTCCGGTTTCAGTGCAGGTCAGAAGAGGAGCTTGCTGAGCTTCAAGGTAGATCCCATTGTTTCTCTTTAAAGATTTTGAATGGTGTGTCTAATTTGCTTGTTCAATGCTTTATGTGTTGTACTTCACACTCATATGAAGCAGTGGATGACCTAGCTTCCTATGTGGGTAAAAAAAAATCAGTTCATAGAATCATAGGTCAGTATAGACTTCGACCTCCCAGAAGCTGGGGATGACACACTCTAGGTTGAGGAGGAGAAGAAGAAAATTCATATTTTTAAAAATTCAAGTACAAAAAAAGTTTGTTTGAGCATTGATTAAAAAACGAGCAATTGTAAACTGGTAATGTCAAAAGAAGGCCCCATGGTGGAGAAAATATAGCAGACTGATATATGAAGTTTGTGAAGAATGGCTGTTTATGGCAATCTATGGTGGCACCATATGGCAGAATTTTGGGAATCCGCCATAACCTGCCATGCGCGACTAATACCACTATCCTGAACAACAATGCAATGTTTTTTTCTTAATAAACCTCAAGCTACTACAAGTAAATGGTTCTAAACTTAAGGGTTGGAAACGGCCCTGGTTCTTGAATGGAATTGATATTGTCCATTTTTTTGCAAGATACCAAACAATCATTTCGTCCTAGAATCATAATCAGTGTAGGGGCAGTTCTGCTCTGGTTAATTTGTATATCGATCGGAATCAAACAGTTCCTTTCCGCATTCCATTTTTTGAAATGCTAAAATTTTTCTGTTCAGAGCCGCACAAAACTGCGCCCAAGACAGAGGCGACACTAACACGGGAGCCTGACCCCACCCGCTTAACCTAGCTTCCATTGAGGTTCTTCAATCTAGGGTCCCAAAACTGAGCAGTTTAAAACTGGAGCAGAACCGATTTGTGTCCACCCTACTAGCATGCTTCCTCATGAAAGAGTCTTTGGATCCACCATTGATATAAATTACATTATTTAATGCCTTCTGTCTAATACTCTAACCATTGTTGTCTCTTTTAAGATCAGTGTGTCCAACAATAGGCAATAGGTTATGTTGCAAGGACATGGAAACACAAAAAACAGACATCGAGAAACGCCACTTTTTAGTTGAAAATATTAGAGAGGCTCTGTACAGTTCTTGGGTCCGTTTACAATCTGGAAAATACTCGGAAAAAAATAGGGAGGGAATAGTATAGGAAACTGTAAAGGAAAGAAAATGTGAGAGAAAATAAAATATAGGTAAAAAATATCTATGTTTATTTTAAACATTTGTTGATCTCATTTATTTTTAGTAATTTGTATTATATAAATACTTAGAAGTATGTGTGAAACAAAAATATAATAAGAAAATAATTACATTTCACTTTCCAAAACTATAGCCCCAAACCTATGAAAATTATTGCCGTTGACATTTGCTTCATTTTCTTAGCATTTTCATGGATCCAAACAGGCCATAAGAGGCTTCCAAAAAAGTTTTACAATACATCCCAGACATTTGTGCATCATATCATAGCCGATTATTTTTTTTATCTGTGTAAGCTTCGTGTAGTATTCTTTTGTTACTCTAATAGCGCATAAATGCACATATATTTATCGCTACAAATCTCCACTACTTGTCTATGTCTCGATACGAATGATGCAAATCTTTAGTCATGAAACTTTGCAGGGACCCAGCTATTAAGCACAACTATAGGTGTCATAGAATATGTGCAAACTGAATTCCAGAGAGCTGAAGAGGTCATACTTCGAAACAAACAGCTTTTCCCTTTCACTATCACATTGGATGACTTCGTTTGGGCATTTGGAATCCTCAGGTCAAGGGCGTTTTCCCATCTTCAAAATCAAAATCTTATTTTGATGCCATTTGCTGACTTGGTAAGGCCCTATATGGAAAATTATAAAAAAAAATTAGGGGTGAAGTAGACGTAGTGAAAGAGTGACTATTTTGTTGTATGCATTAGATCAACCACAGTGGTAGAGTTACATCAGAAGACCCTGCCTATGAAGTTCGACGAACGGCGGGCTTTTTCTCCAGGGATTACTTATTCTCTTTGCGAAGCCCCTTAGCAGTGAAGAAAGGTGAGCAGGTAAGGCTGACGCGCCCCACTAAGGCTTGTTTAGTTGGTCGATTTTCAACATTCTATTTATCAAGAACTAGACCAAGTTTTCCAAAATCCTTCATTCAAATTGACTTCAAGGGCATTGATCCCAAATAGTGACCAGACTATATAGGGTCCAGAAAACCTCTACTGGCCCTTCTGGGAGTTGAACTAGTCACCCTAAAGGCATTTTAGTTCTAAATGAAACCAATCAAGCTACCCATCAGGGTTAAAAAAGAATGACAAATAGGCGAGATTGACAGGTTTTCATCCAATATGATGTGAACAAGAGCAATGCTGATTTGGCTCTGGATTATGGTTTCACTGATTCAAGTCCACATCGTGATGCATTTACGTTAACGCTGGAGATCTCCGAGTCTGATGAGTTTTATGGGGACAAGTTGGACATTGCAGAATCAGTTGGTTTAGGAGAAACGGCTTACTTTGATATAAAGTTAGGCAAACCTCTCCCCCCTCAAATGCTTCCCTATTTGAGACTAGTTGCACTTGTTGGTCCTGATGCTTTCCTCCTTGAATCAATATTCCGGAATGCTGTGTGGGGCCACCTGGAACTACCCATTAGCCGTGCAAATGAGCTGCTCATATGTAAAATTGTTTGTGATGCTTGCTCGTCTGCACTTTCGGGATACAGTACCACTCTTGAAGAGGTAAGTTGTTGCTCACCAGACATACTTATCCGTATGAGTTGTTCCTTCTAAATGAGAAAAGAAATATAAGGAATGAAAGTGAAAATGATCCAATAGTAACCGGAGAAAAAGCAAAACATTTTCTTCAGCGAATAATGAAATACATTAGTTGTTTGCTTTTCACCTTGGAGGCTTGGAGACCTGAAATACTGAAAATGTTTGTTTGTTTGCTATTCTCTGATTGGGGAGGTTTTGGCCTAGTCTACCTCTCTTGTTTTTGTAATCCCACTTTTTATTAATAAAGCCTGGTAATGTTCTCCGGCATTTACCCCACTCATTTTGGTGGGGTTTTAAAAAAAAACATTAGTTGTTTAGTTGAACGCCCAACACGAGAAAATAGAACAAAAGATTGTGCATACTTGGAGAAATGATATGGTATTATATATACACAATCTGTTTTTGCATGGCATTACTCGCATGCTGTTATATTAACAACTCAAGCATGGGATGATAAATAAATGCAGGATGAGAAGATGAAAAAAGCAGGAAGCATGAGTCCAAGACTGGAGATAGCAGTGGGGGTAAGGGGAGGTGAGAAGAAAGTGTTAACGGAGACGAACAATATATTTAGAGAGAGGGAAGAGGAACTGGACGAGTTAGAATACTACCAAGAGAGGAGGCTCAAAGATCTTGGTCTGGTTGGTGAGCAAGGTGAAATTATCTTTTGGGAGCCGCCTCAAAAATAGAGGACACCACACCTGCGCGAATCTCGTCTTATTTACAGTTTACAATGAAGTACTCCCACCCTTTCCGAAACAATTTTCACTTTTCGAATTTCGACTAGACATTTCCCGATTTAAAAACTGCATTAAGTTGTAGCAATAGAACACACTTCACAAATTTGTTTTAGCAGCTACTTCGAAATGATATCAGTAAAGTCTAGACTATAAATTATACGGAATAATGGTTATAGATTGATATCTATAGTTATTGAAGTAGAAGTTTTACAGTTACTATTGTTTGGTAAAGTTATTATGTGCTGAAGTGCAATGTGATTACATTATTTGCCCTTGCAAATCATTTTTCATGTCTGAAAAGAGCAAATGGCACAAATGCACATTATATTATGCTCATTCTGTATTAGACAATCATTTTAAACTTTCTTTTAATAATATTGAGTTATGAAGAATAAATAGTTTCCACGTGCTGTAAATGTCATCATGATTGAAAAAAAAATCATGAATAGAATTTTATTGTAATTTTATCATAAAGTTTTAATCGTTTTCTTCTTTTAATAGGACTAAATAAGTTTTATACTACCTCCGTCTCAAAAAGAGTTACAAATTTGACTTTTCTTAGTCAAATAGTCTCGTTTTGTTCACTTAATTAGGATGTCATTTTTTAATTATATTCTAATTTGGAGTTTAATTAATGTAGTTTTTGAATATGTAAATTTTAAATATTAAAAAAAAATTAATTATTCTTAGGAAGGGTTGACTTTTATTATTGTTTAACAAAAAAATGTTTACTTCCCAAAACAAATTGGGACGCAAATTGGGACGGAGGGAGTATAAACAACAAAACGGAGGGAGTATAAACAACAAAACATATTTAATACTATTGTTCTGCTATTGTTTTGAGCAACTTCTTTTCCCCATAATTGCAAGAAAATACAGTTAAGTTAACCTATGACTTGATTCTAATGCGCCAGAATCCAGATACACAAAAGCATTGATACAAATCTAGCCTGTTAAACGATCCTCATTCCCCACTGAACGAATGAGTATGCACATTAATGTATTCAGACGAAATCCTATCATCAGGATCAGATTAACTTACGCATTTCATTGATTCTTTACATAAAGTGATAAACCATAAACTTCGGTACACTGTACTACATAGTTTGTAATTGGTAAAACTTTTCCCTTTAGTAATCTGCAAAAGTTAATTGTGTAATTTGTAAATCTATTCCACATAAATATTACAGCGTATGTTTCAGAGTATGGCAAGCCTGTCGTTTTATTAAACTTGCATGCGTAATAAACTTGCATATTTGTAAATCAGTTGATTAAAACTTGAGTTTTAATCAACTGATTCAGCCCACCCAGCAACAGTTTGAACAAACACAGCCTTTTAAATCATTTGAGCTTTACCAAACATGGCTCTGCGAGTTCATCACATGTTCTACAAATTGCTCATAGCTTGATTTTGTATAAGTTATATTTCTCAGTAAACAAAGTTGAATGTTTGTGGAAAAGCAAATAGAAGAACACACAATTTATTGATAAAGATGGACTGCAGGCATACAATATTACATTACATTCATACCAAATTTTAACAGCTCAGGCATTCATTCAAAACAATCAAAACTCATTATAGATCTCCCAAATTCACAAAACGGATTCCCAGATTCAAATCAAAGCAGTCTAACCCGAAATCTCAATGGATTTAACCTCAGGTTTCTTCA
This sequence comes from Cuscuta epithymum, assembly GCA_945859915.1. NCBI lineage: Eukaryota > Viridiplantae > Streptophyta > Magnoliopsida > Solanales > Convolvulaceae > Cuscuta > Cuscuta epithymum. The sequence goes on along the minus strand of CAMAPF010000954.1, from coordinate 2,175,248 downwards.
CCTCCTCCTTAGGAACCGTCACAGTGAGGACGCCATTCTCCATGGACGCCTTCACCTGTTCAATCATAGCATTCTCCGGTAGCCGGAACCTCCGCAGGAACTTCCCGCTGCTCCGCTCCACGCGGTGCCACTTGTCCTTCTTCTCTTCCTTCTCCCTGCTCCTCTCTCCGCTGATCTGCAGCACTCTCCCTTCCTCGACCTCCACTTTGACCTCTTCCTTCTTCAGCCCCGGAAGATCCGCCTTGAAGACGTGAGCCTCCGGCGTCTCCTTCCAATCGATGCGCGTGTTCACGAACGCCGATGTCTCGCTGGCCGGGCCACCGGCATTGGCGACGGCGTTGGAGAATGGGAATCCTTCAAACGGATCCCATATGTCGAGAGAGAATGGATCGAAGACGTTGCTCCGACGACCTCCAAAGATGCTTGGAATCAGAGACATTGTATTGATGTCAAACAAACAGCTAATAAGTTGGCCTCGTTGAGAGTATGTGATGAATACTTCGAACAGATTTCTTCCGATGCTTGGTCGAAGGCATGGCTGGCGTTTATATACGCGAGAGACTGTGAGTCTGGGATGACGCCAGCACTTTCAGGGAGGTTCCAGAAAACTTTTGTGCAATCTTCCAATCTCTGTTCGCCATAGTTCTACACAGTTCCCGAGGTTGAGCCGATTTGGTGATATTCACGTTAGATGTTTCGAGTATAGAATGGGGTTGGGCAGCCCAAAACCAGCAGGAGTATCTTACTTCTAGTTAAGTCTTTTAGTTATGGGCCGATCCATTCAATTTGTCCAAGTAGACCCAACTTTCCCAGAACAGTAGAGATCTTGTGGGATAATTCTATTCACAGTCGCCAAATTGCTATTCACAGCCACTTTATTAAATAAAAATAAATATGAATTTATCTAATGTCTAAATTAGCCTTGAGAAAGCATCACCGGAGTCGTGCAGTTGACTGGATGGGTAGACCAGAGAAGCTCCTTCCAGACTGCGCCACCACTACCCCGCCTTAATTCTTTCTTCTACCTCATTTTTTCTTTCTCCTCTCCACTTGTGTAGGCCGGAAAAACACCGAATTTGACGCTGGCCACAACCCTACCAACCAGAAGGTAATTAAGGATACAACAAAGCTGATTCCCATCAGTAAGGATGCGGTTATGAAAGTTTCACCCCTATAAAATCTAGATTCAAGGGACAATTGGGTCGATTCTGAGCTTTCCGGCGGTGGTGAATGCCGACCGGTGTGACTGCGTGAGATAAATTATCCACGGTCTTCTTCTGTAGAATTTATTATCCACTGCCATGCCTTCTATAAATTTAATTTTCAGGATGTTGCTTGTGTTCCTCTGTAACCAGCGTGTTCTTCTTCGAGCCTGAGGGTTGGCTTTTTTTCCTTGAAGAAGGCAGGTCGTTTTCATAAGGTCAATTTAGATATTTGATATATTTTTTATTTATTTTTATTTAATTAAGTGGCTGTGAATAGCAATTTAGGGGCTGTGAATAGAATTACCTGATCTTGTACTTATATTTTTCATCCGGATAATATATACGCCGTAGGGAGAATTTCCCAAATAGGATCAAATGAAATTTTAATTGCTAAAATAGGACTATAACTTTAAATTCGTTAAATAAGGTTTGCTTTCCAATTCCACCCTTGTTTTTTTATAATACAATTCATATTTAATTAATAATTAAAATATAAAAGTAACAACATAAATTTATTTACAATAAAAATGTAAAAAATAAAATAAAATAAATGAATATAAATATTAAATAAAATTAATACATATAACAAATTAAAAAAAAAGTTATATACTAAAAAACTTAAAAATTTAAAATAAATAAAAACGTAGAAAATATAACAAATAAAATATGTAGGCCTCTATTGCCACTGGAATAATGTCAAAATGTGTGAGAAATGACATCTTTGTGGAATTTTCACAGAAAAAAAATGATTTTTTTTACACAAAATGACATGTTTTTCGCCGATTCGAGATGACATTGTTGGGCGGTGGTCGATGCTGCAAAAAAGGTCTCTATTTTTTTATTTTGTAATGTGTTTTATCTATTTTTCATAATATTTATCAATAGTCTTAATATTTATTTATTTTTTAAAAACATACTATGGCAAGCCAAAATGGCTTGATTGATTGTATCGGCAAACGTACTTAAATGATGTTTTTTAGTGCAAGGGTTTAACTGATGGATTACAAAAAATATAGTACTTATATACGTAGTAATAGTATTTCCCTGTTTATAAGTTTTTTTTTCTTTTTTTTCTTTTATTACGTAGTATTTTAATATTTTTCAAAATATTTTAGAATTTTTATATTTTTTACTCCCTCCGTCCCAAATTTAACTTCTCATTCTCCATTCATTGGTCAACTTAAATCACTTCTAATCTTTTACTTTATGTATCAAAATTTATCAAATTTAAATTTTCTTAATCAAGCTTTGTAGCGGTTTTAATGTAGTTTTTGAATATGTAAATTTTATTTTCTAAAAATAATCCGAGTGTGAACAGTAATCGAGTTGCTTTATCGTCAGTCAAGCATCGTAAACCGAACGAAGTTGTTTGAGGGACGGAGGTAGTACAATTTTTGTATTAGTTAAATATTTTTTATTTATTTTTTATTACAAATTAAAATATGATTATCCTTTTAAGTTATGGTAAGAATAGAATATGAAAATATGATATATTTTAGTCATATTTCGATAAGATAAATAAAATAGTTCTTTTTGCGCATTTCAAGATTACTTTAATCCTAAGTTATCATCAGGGAAGAACTCTTTTGGAAAATTTTCTCTCTCTAGGGTTACCTTCGGGTAACGCTTAGCGTTCTTTCGCCCGCCATCGACTTAGTCGAGGGGCGGGGTTGGGGTTTCTCCGGCCGTTTTGTGAACTCTCGTTTGTTCGTATATAGTAATTCGGCTTTGGGAAAGGGATTCGATCGCAAAGAGGGTCTGTTTCGATGAGACGGGCGGTGGCTGATTTGAGGCGGCTGGATCGAAGGAGCTTCGAACTGCAACAAGGTTCTGACAGAAGGTTAAAGCAACAATTTTGCATGGAAAACATCGTGGACAAGTACAAGAAGATGGTGATCAGGACCGAGGAAGAAGAACTGTATCTAGATGAAACTGATGTTGAGGTTGTGGCGGATGATCAGCGGCCGTGTCCCCCTCCTTAGCCACCTCTAGAGTTTGGAAGAAGATGTGTGCACTCTATTTTAATTTCGTTTTATTTGGTTTGTGTTTTTCTGTCGATTTGCATGCATGTTGTTTTGGACGTGTTCTTTTTTCCTAGCAGAGAAATTATTGGATTTAGGTTAGGTGATGAGAAGTCTGGTTTGCCAGTCATTGACTCAGTTAAGCTCATTACAGGATCAGCGAATGTTATTGCTTTTACAGAGGTGATAGATTCTCAGTCTAGTTCGAGAGCAGACGGCAGACAAAAAGCTTTTTATCGTTTTGTTTACTTCTTTTTCCTTGATTGTATTATCAGCCATGTGATGAACATTAATTTGATTTAATATATTAGTTGGATTTGATGATAAAAAGAAGATTACTTTAATCCTATTTATCGTATACATTCTCATCCAACTTCATTAATGTTGGATTAGTGTTTACTGTTCAATTCATATCTCCATGAGGTTGTGGCATTTCCATAAGTAAATACTCCAATGTATATTTTAGCGAGTGTGGTTATGACAACCTTAACATATTGTACTAAGACACTCATATTTTCTGGTAGAATAGGCTGAGATTAATATAACTTGGAGATATAAAAATATATATTTTTTCCCTCCCGCTAAAATTGTCATATATTTTCATTTTGACATGTCCCACTAAGAGTGTGTAATACCAAATTTGAAAAATTATATAATCTTAAATTGTCTAACTTTATCTATTTAATATCAAACACATAAACTCATTTTTCTTAATAATTGCATCATATCCTCATTTCTCAAAGTTATTAGGACAAGGTATTATTTAATTATGTTTTGATGGCGTTTGTTGGACATGGGCCATATTTAGCTAACACGTTCATTGAAATTGCAATAGATGGTCAAGAAATGTTGGTTGACACATTGAAGCCCTAATAACACTCAAAAATAGTACTTTATCGGCAAATGTCTCTTTATAATCTTTACAGGGATGAAACGATTCATCAAATACATTCAGAGATTGGATCATAATTGGGAACTCAAAGGATTACTTTTATCCATGTTATAATTTGATACATTCATGAGATATTTTGTAGCAGTTACTATTTTTTTTTCTAACCCAGTGGCAAACCATCCTAAGATGGGGTAAGGGCTGGGGAACACCTTACCATTTATTAAAGGTTGGAGGAAAGAACTAGATAACATACGGAAAAGCAATAGCATCAAACTTAAGAATATTGCAGAATCTATTAGAATTGACATCAACCCCCATACTAATATCTTTGGCTGCACGGTTGATCTTTTCGTGAATAAGGGTGATCATGATATGATTGTGACGCCAAATCCTTCGGATGCAAGAGACAGTGAAGATTTGATCCCAATAATTGATGCACTTCAGATTTATGGCCTCGAAAACTTGTGGGAGTAAATGTTCTTTATCACAGGACAATACTTTTAAATTGACACTTCATCATATAATATGTTGCCCTGTGGCAAATAATTCTTTTTTAGTAAAATGCCATAACATTTTCATTTGTGTTTTGAACTTGATAACGTTTTCGTCAAATAACTTTTTGAACACTAATCAATAAAGCACCAAACACAAAAACACAATATCTTAGAATATCACCATTTCCATTCAAGATATTTGTGACATTAAAACACAAAAAATCTCAATAACATTGATACAATATCTTCTGATTCTTTTCCAATTAAGTGGGGAAATTAGTAAAAGTATATAAATTATTGTACTCTACGCCGCGAGGGCGGTAAGAACATGACAATGATTAGCTAGGCTCAGTTAAATTAATTTCATGTAACTAGGTCTGATCTGCCAGAAATCTGGTCACCCCGGAATCAATCCTTGTTCCCTTCGTCGTTAATTAGAAAGAAACCAAGCTTTATTTTTATTGTTTATTCGCATTAGTTTAATTTTAATTCACCAATCAATCTCACACACTTGCATTTTATTTTATTTTATTTTATTTCTTTTTCATCGCTGAATTTAGTTATTCTGTAATTCCCTTTTGTCCGTCCCCGTGGAGACGATACTCGTACTTTCAACCACTTTTCTACAACCATTTAAGTGCGAGAAAACACACATCAAGCGCCTACTTCCGGCCCAAAATACGCCCAACTTCCACAGCAGTAGGACATTGAGCAGACAGATGCAGCGACGATTCCTCTGCCCCCTTGCACAATCCACAAATCCATGGACAGTTAACCCTCCTGCTGCGTAGAGCACACAGGGTTGGAAGAAATCCCAAACAAACTTGCCAGAAGAAAGTCTTGATTTTAGGAGGAATAGACCACTTCCACATTTGAGTCCATCCTATCCACCCTCTTGCTGAAACTTCACCCGTCAGCTTCCGATAGCAACTCCGGACACAAAAATGGTCATCCTTTTTGCTGTTCCACATAAGTCTATCCGGCACTTGACGGTAGCTCAAACTGATTTGTTGTATCAATCTTCTATCCCTGCAGTTAAAGAAATCAGACAAGATATCATTATCCCACCCTTTCCCCTCTTCCCCCAACAGCCCGTTCACACAAGCTTTCCTGAACCAATTGTTCTACCACACTTTTTGCAAAATCCTTCATTCAAATTTCAAATTGACCTCAAGGGGATAGACTAAATAGTGTTCCAGATGAAACAAACAAAAACTTTTGTTTTTTTATCGTTATTGGTGACTGGACTATATAGGATCCACAAAACTTTTACAGGCCCTTCTGGCCCTCAGAGAGTTGAACTAGTGACCTTAGAGACATTTTAGTTCTGGGTTCAAACCAATAAAGCTACCCATCCCGGTTAAAAAAGAATGACAAATAGGCGAGATTGACAGATATTGATCCAATATGATATGAACAAGAGCAATGCCGATTTGGCTCTGGATTATGGTTTCATTGATCAAGTCCACATCGTGATGCATTTACGTTAACGCTGGAGATCTCCGAGTCGGATGAGTTTTATAGGGACAAGTTGGACATTGCAGAGTCAGTTGGCTTAGGGGAAACAGCTTACTTTGATATAAAGTTAGGCAAACCTCTTCTCCTCAAATGCTTCCATATTAGAGAATGGTTGCACTTGTTGGTCCCGATTCCTTCCTCCTTGAATCAATATTCTGGAATGCTGTGTGGGGCCACCTGGAACTCCCCATTAGCCATGCAAACGAGCTGTGCATGTGTAAATTACTAAATTTATCTGTGATGCTTGCTCGTCTGCACTTTCGGGATATAGTACCACTCTTGAAGAGGTAAGTTGCTCACCAGACGCACATATCCTATGAAACCCAAGTCTTGATACATACTCTTACGTCTATTCTTCTAATTTCTAAATGAGAAAAGAAGCATACGGGACATAAGTGAAAATGATCCAATAGTAACTGGAGAAAAGACAAAGCATTTTCTTCAACAATTACATTAGTTGTTAGCTTGAATGCCCGACACATGAGAAAATATAACAAAAGATTGTACATACTGGGCCGGGAGACATGAAATGGTATGATATGTACTAATGTACACCATCTGTTTTTGCATGGCATTACACGAATGATGCTATATTAACAACTCAAGCATGGGATGATAAATAAATGCAGGATGAGGATTAAAAAAGCAGGAAGCATGAGTCCAAGACTTGAGATAGCAGTGGGGGTAAGGAGAGGTGAGAAGAATGTGTTAAGGGAGACAGACAATATATTTAGAGGGATGATATGCACTAGTTAGTAGTGCATAAATGTGTGTTTTTATATGTTGCTTTGTGTGGATTGTTTACCATTTGTGTGTAGTTGTAAACATTTGTTTACTTTTTATTTGTAAGTATTTTTAGCTTTTATTTATGAGTAAGGAAGTTTTGGTAGAATTATTGGCAAGGAAAAGGAAGAAAAACAAGGAGAATGCTGCCCAGGAGTGTGAACCCGACCGGGTAGAAACCTTCACCCGGTCGGGTTTGAATTAACATTTGCAGTCTCCAGGAAATTGCTTGGCCCGGTCGGGCCCTATACCTCACCCGGTCGGGTGAGACTTGACCGAAGACAACCCGACGTGCTGAAGAACACTAGAACGTGGAAAATATTTGATTCGGACCGGTACCCGATCGGGTAGATACTGTACCCGGTTGGGTGCTCGGCCAAAGGTGTTGAAAAACACCTATAAATAGCACACTTTTCCTTCACTAAAAAGGATCCCTTCTTCCATACTCTTAAGCTCAGTTTAGAATAGTATTTCTTTTATATTTTTATAGCATGTTTAGTCTCCAAATGAGGAGCTAAACTCTTCCATCTAGGTTCAGCTACTTTGAAGCTTAATGAATTTGTAAGTTGTGAGTTATTATCTTTAATCTTCTTCCTTGAATATTAATTCTTTCTTTAAATACTATTTCTATATCAATATGGGGGAGTGTTACTAAGATGACAATTAGTTAACATCTTGACATTAGTTATAGTAATAGTTATTTCTTCCTCTACGTTAATATCGGGGAGTGTTACTAAGATGACAATTAGTTAACATCTTGATATTAACTATAGTAGGATCATAGTTGTCGATGGCGTGAAATGGCGCGCGCGCCATGCGCCATGAGGCGCACTTATCACCCCTGCGCTACGTAAAAGGCCTGTGGCGAGGCATATACACATGGCGTCGCCATTCCTGCGCCTTCGCCATTCCTGCGCCTTCGCCATGGCGTTGGGCGAACAAATCCTTACCTTATTCGCAAGTAGAACCGCATTGGCAGGCCCAGAACAAGATAAAATAAATTGAGGCCCTTAATTTTTTAGCAAGCTAATTTAATTAAGGCTTTAGGCTTAATATTAAAAGTCGTATACCCAAGCCCAGACTAATACCCAAGCCAAAGTCATATACCCGAGTCACACGCAGGAATCAAACGAATACGAATAAGACGAAGGGAACTCACAGAGTCGCCCTTCCTCTGTCCCTCGCGGAAGCAGAGCCGCAGAACTTCCCATTCCCAGGTCCTCGATCTTTTTAAGTTGTGTATTTATAGTTTTGTTGTTTTAACTGTGATACTTCTATTTTAAAATAACCTTCTATGATATACTTCACCTTTTGTTTTGATTAGTTTTTTAATTTTAATTCTCATTAATAAACCTTGTTTTCAATTATAAATGTAAGTTTCTTTTGCATTTTTTTTAATTGTGAGTTTTAATTCTAATTTATATACAATATATACTTATATATATAAATATAGTTATATATAAATATATAGTTATATATATATATAAATAAAATGAATAAAGATGCTAGCAAACCAAGGTGATGAGAACTGAGGAGTGTGACAATTGATGATGATTATGGAATAATTATCAAACAAAAAAAAGCTAATATATTTTGAAAGACATGGAGCTTTTTTTTTAATATTATGTTTTTGGAACTACTTTAAACTATTTGAATGCCACATGTTTTGGTTAGAATGTTGTTATTCAACTTGTTTATCATATTTTGGTGGCTGGGGATACAATTGTAGTGTTTATAATTCACTTTTTTAGCTTTTTTTATTTTTGTCACGTGGCGACGCCATATTTGCGCCATCGCCATCGCCATGGAAAAATGCCTGTGCGCCATGTATGTCGCCATGCGCCATGACAACTATGAGTAGGATTCATCTTCTTTAATATTCTTTCTTGAGTATTAATTAATTCCTATTCATATTTCATATTAATATTTTGAACATTACTTAAAGGATCAACTAGTTTTGTTTCATATATTAATTATTACTAGAATCAATCGGTTAATACGCTTGTTATTAATTCGGTTCTTTCAATGGTAGTAAACTTGGGTTGTTAATGCATGCTTCTCATGATTAATAAGCCAAGGGGAATTAATTATATTGATTAAACCAATAAACCGCTTGTGTTGAGGTTATCAATCTCAATCGTTTTCAACTTGATCTTATTGCTACTATCAAGTTAATATACGGCGCTTGTTCTATATTGACTCGGAAGTAAGTTTTATTAATGAACGCGTCTCGTTATTAATAACTACCCTCGATGAATTGGATATACTCCTTGATTGAGTATTCGAGAGGAAGATAGTTAAAGATATAACCGGGATCGACGAACATTTCATTAAGTGGATAAAAGCAAAACCAAGTCTTCTTCTCATTAAGTAAACCACATAACTCGTTCATCTTCGTGTTTAATTCTAATTAAATCACTCAAACCTGAACCCCCTTTTGTTACTAGTTAATTAAAAAGAGAAATATTCCTTTCCCTGTGGATACGAACCTTACTACGCTATACTACGTATAAGTGTTGTATTGATATTTATTTTGAGTGCACCTCACGACAAGTGCGCGTCAAGGGAGGGGAGAGGAATTGGACGAGTTAGAATACTACCAAAAGAGGAATTGGTCTGGTCGGGGAACAAGGCGAAATTATCTTTAGGGAGCACCACACTTACGCAAATCTCATCTTATTTATTTACATTTAAGTACTCCCACCCTATCCAAAACAATTTACACTTTTGGACTCAACATTTCCTAACTTTGATGGTTGATAATTCAAAAACTACATTAAGTTGTAACATTAGAACACTCTTCACAAATTTCTTTTAGCAACTACTTTTGAAATGATATTAGTATAGTTTATGCTATAAACAATAATGGTTGAAGATCGATAACTATGGGTATTGAAGTTGAAATTTAACAGTATCTATTATTGGATGAAGTGATTTTATGGTGGTGTGTATCCATGTCCATTCTGTATTAGAAAATCTTTTTAAATTTTTACTGTATAATACGTAATATTGAGTTATGTAGGAAATTTGTTTACCGCTCATGGCTTTCTCAATAAACAAGGTTGATTGTTTGTGGGGAAGCAGAAGAACACACAATTCTTTAAAAGAAAAGAACACACAATTTATTGATAAAGATGGACTGCAGGCATACAATTTTACATTACATTCATACCAAATTTGAACACTCAAACATTCAATGAAAACAATCAAAACTCATCATATCTTTCAAATTCACAAAAAGGACGCCAGATTCAATTCAAAGCAGTCTAACCCGATATCTCAATGGATTTAATCTCAGGTTTCTTCGCTTCCTCCTTAGGAACCGAAACAGTGAGAACGCCATTCTCCATGGACGCCTTCACCTGTTCAATCTTAGCATTCTCAGGCAGCCGGAACCTTCTCAGGAACTTGCCGCTGCTCCGCTCCACGCGGTGCCACTGGTCCTTCTTCTCCTCCTTCTCCCTGCTCCTCTCTCCGCTGATCTGCAACACTCTCCCTTCCTCGACCTCCACTTTGACCTCTTCCTTCTTCAGCCCTGGAAGATCCGCCTTGAACACGTGAGCCTCCGGCGTCTCCTTCCAATCGATGCGCGTGTTCACGAACGCCGATGTCTCGCTGGCCGGGCCACCGGCATTGGCGACGGCGTTGGAGAACGGGAATCCTTCAAACGGATCCCAGATTTCGAGAGAGAATGGATCGAAGACGTTGCTCCGGCGACCTCCAAAGATGCTTGGAATCAGAGACATTGTGTATTTGTATTGATGTCAATTAAACAGCTAATAAGTTGATGGCCTCGTTGAGAGTATGTAATGGGCACTTTGAACAGATTTTTTTCTATGCTTGATCGAAGACATGGCTGGCGTTTATATACGCGAGAGACTTTGATGAGTGATAACGCCGGTACTTTCAGGGAGGTTCCAGAAAACTTTTGTGCAATCTTCCATTTTCTGTTAACCACAGTTCTACACAATTCCCGACGTTGAGAGACGATTCGGTCGTATTCACGTTAGATGTTTTGAGCATAAAATGGGGGTTGGGCAGCCCAAAACATCCTAAAATGGGCTTTTACTTTTATTTAAGTTTCTTTTAGTAGTGGGCCACTGGGCCGATCCATTCAATTTGTTGGATTAGTGTTTAATCCAACATGATTTGATAATGTTGGATTAGTGTTTAGTTCATTGATCTCCATGAGGTTGTGGCATTTTCATAAGTAAATACTCGAATTTATATTTCAGTGTTTGTTAGGAGCCTATCAGCCATTTTTGGCTGATTTAACTAGTATTTGACTTTTTGACCAGATTAATCGTCTAATAAGGTATTTGGTTAAATGGCTTTTTAGTTTGGCTTTTTATTCCAAACCAAATTATGAAAAGCTATTGAACATAGCGTTTCAGGTCCGTTTCTCATATGTTCATATTTTCCTTTATTGCCCATGTTCCCCTCTTTTCCGTAGCTGCTTCGGCCCATACATCAATAAGAAAAAGAAAAGATGCAAAACCAGATTCCAACTTTAACTTCCGCCGAAGAACAAAACAATGAAATGAGCAAGAGTGCATGAAATAAAATTTTCTTTTTTAGATTTTTCTTCAATTTAGCATTGTCTTGTGGTACGGAAAGTCAATTGAAGAAAAGGTACTGGGAGTTTGTTATAGAATACCCTACATACTTTTTTATGTTAAAATAATAGTAATAGTAATAGTAATAGTAATAGTAATAGTAATAGTAATAGTAATAGTAATAGTAATAGTAATAGTAATAGTAATAGTAATAGTAATAGTAATAGTAATAGTAATAGTAATACTAATAGTAATAGTAATAGTAATAGTAATAGTAATAGTAATAGTAATAGTAATAGTAATAGTAATAGTAATAGTAATAGTAATAATAATAATAATAATAATAATAATAATAATAATAATAATAATTGATGTAAAGTAAATTTTACATCTTTGAATCACAAAAACGGTTTAGCTAGGCAATCATTCACGAAGTATTAATTAGATCAACTAAAAATTAATTGATGTCCTTAATAGTATTTGACAAGATATAGCTGATTGTAAACGGCCGCTTAACCAAACATTATTTTACGAACTGCTAATACTATCAATTAATCAAAACAGTCAACATAATCCGCAGTTATCAATCAGCCAAGCGCCAACAGCCAATGGCCAATTGCCAAACACCCCCAACATATTGCATTAAGGCGGTCATTGTATTTTCTAGTAGAATAGGCCGAGACTAATGTACCTCGAAGATAGCAAAATATATACTCTCACCGTCGTGCTAAAATTGCCATGTATTTCATTTTTATCGTCCCACTATGGGTGTCTCAAAAAGGAAACTAGGAAAGTAAGACGGATAAAATGGGACGGAGGGAGTAATATATATAGGAAAGTATTACCTTTGTCCCACCTTAAATTTTTTAATGAAAAATGACACGATTATATAAAATATAATTAAATAAGGTAGTTCACGTATATTTGAGAAATAATTTTGATGTGCATATAACAGAGTGGGGTCAATGATGATAATTCCATTGTTAGAGGTATACTATTTTTAAACTTCAATGATTAATTTGTTATTTAAACAAAATAATGTCAAAACTAATCTTGGACATAAATAATGACAAATTAAATATGGGACTAGTTTTAATCTTGCACAAAAGAGAGACTAATTGATCTTGAACATACCAAAATATCCCTCCTTTCAGCATTCTATTTCTCACGATCACAGCACGGAAACAGCTCCCAAAACATGGTCACATTGCACCTCCATGGCAATAGAGCAAATCTTACCTCCATGGCATTGATCGAGCGCCGCAATTAGGCGTTCCGCTACCACATCTGTTCCTCCGCCGCTGCAACCGTTCGATCTCTGAAAGCACCAAGTTTCTTCTCCTCCCAAAATTTTGCTTCGATGGCAATGACCAGCGTCTTCATCATCGTTGAGCTTGTAAATCGATGGGTGTGCAAATCTATTGACGGATGGCATCCAACGACGACGGTGCAGTTGATCGAACAATGAGGCTGTTGGGCCAACTACAAGTCGCCCAATATGGGAACTGATGACTACGGTTTTAGATCAATAGCTAGGGTTCAGATCGACCATGGTGGTGCAATGGTGAGGTTAACATTGGGCGGCGACTAGGGTTGTGGGGGTGAGGTGCTGCGGTTGGGGAGGTTTGGACCTCTAGCGAAGGGGAAATGGCTGGGGAGGGTGTAAGAAGAAGGATGGGGGTTGGGGGGCTGAGGAGGGGGTTAAGGGATGGCGGGTGAGGGTTGGTGGCGGCCACCATTGGGTGGCAGCAGCGGCGGTCCCTGTAGGGCGGTGACACTAGCTGATGTATTTGTAACTACGATAATAGTGTAATTGTAATTGGGGCGGTGGTGTAATTGTATGTTTATAATTAGGACTAGGGATGGAAACGGGGCGGGTTTGGGGCGGGGGTTCGCTCCCCCATCCCCCGCCCCATGTCTAAAAAGTTTCCCCCATCCCCACCCCATCCCCCGCTACTCCCATCCCCGCCCCATCCCCGCCCCGCCCCAGTGTCCCCCACGGGGCCCACGAGTGCCCCCATATAGATTTTATTTACTCCCTCCGTCCTATTTAAAGGTTCCCACGCGGTTTACGATGTTTGACTAACCATAAAGTTCACTGATCCCTGTCATTAGTAGAATTATTTTTAGTAAATAAAATTTACATATTCAGAAACTACATTAAAAGTTCTATAATACCTGACAAAAAAATGAAATTTAATAAAAGTTATATATGGGCCAAACTCACTCACTGCAAATACCCTAGAGGACCCCTAATACCCCCTAAACCCACAGACTCGACCATTTGGAAGAGAATTTGCTCGGTCAATCACCAAGGTTTTTCACTTACCTCAACTAACTCCTCGGGGGGCATAATTTGGCAGCCCACTAAAGATGGTAAGTTCAGCTTCTCATCAGCTTATGACGAAGTTAGACAATGTCAACCATCTACTTTCTCTGTTATTCACACCTGGAACAAACAACAACACATGAAAGTAAAACTTTTCCAATGGAAACAACTTAATAACCTTCTGCCCTTACCAAAAAACCTTATCAAACTCCAAATTTCTACACTACCCTCACTCTGCCGTTTCTGCAGAAAAGACAGTGCCCTCTCCTCACACATATTCTACCACTGCCCCATTATCTCTCCTATTTGGCACTATTTTATGGGTCTTTTTCATATTAATCGCCCTAATTTCCTGTGCTCTCCTAGACAAATTTATTTTTCCTGGTGGCTGGAAGTTAGGGGCACTACTTTGATGGACACCTTCAAGATCAACCTACCAGGAATCATCTCTTGGCATATATGGAAACATTATGCAGAATACAATTGGGACTCCTCATGGCACACCTTTAAACCAGATAGAGTTATTCAACAAATCAAACACTTCACTCAAGACTGGTCATGGAATCTTCGGATAAGGAACATCAACAATCAATGCGACATGCTCAAAGAGGAAAATTTTATTCACCCTAACTTTTCTTTTTTTGCAGGGAAAGTTAAACTCATTAAATGGCTTAAGCCAAAAATTCTTTCAAACTTAACATTGATGCAGCTTACGAACCCGGCAGATCAAGAGCACGAGCTATCCTTCGAAACCACTTGGGACATTTCATCTTAGCACTCTGCTTCAACACCTCGGCCGATTCCGTACTTGATGCAGAATTACAGGCGATCCATCAGGCAGCTATGTGGATTTCAGAGCAAGGCTTCACCAAGGTCACCTTTGAATCAGACTCTAAACTTAGCATTTCCCTCATCAAATACGGGAAACTATCAGGCCAAAATAGAAAACTCATGGAGGAACTAAGAACGTGTGCTTTTAGGGGAGATCACTTTTTCACTCACACCTACAGGGAAACGAATGGACCGGCCCACCACATGGCCCGTCACTTACCTAAGGAAAGTGAACGACTTACATTTTGGACTCATGACGCACTGCCGGCCAAAGTAAAGGAAGCACTCAGAATTGACGCTTTGGGCCTTCCATTCTTTCACTATTAATGTATTTATATTTCAATCTCAGGGTTAGGCCTCATGTCCCCCCCCCCCCTCCTCTGGTTGTAATCCCCTTTTCTTTTCTTAAATAAAATCTGGTATTTCAATTAATATATATATATATATATATATATATATATATATATATATAAAAACTATATAAACTATAAAGTAAAGATTAAGAACAATGCACGTTGACCGGAGAATGTGGACGGGAACCTTTAAATGGGATGGAGGGAGTATTTTATTTGCATATATTTTAACCCATTTTAAAGATATATATATATATATATATATATATATATATATATATATATATATATATAGTACTCTTCTGGTCAGGAATTCCTGACCGGAACCGCCGTCCGGACGGCGGCGTTTGGCCGCCTTCCGGGTGAAATTTTTTGATGAAATTTTTATGACATGTTCTACATCAAGTCTAGTTTATCCACAAAAACTTTCAGACAAAAACTCATTCGGCAAGGTCGTCAAATGATTTTTGCAAGTTAACTGAACCGGAAAATACATATTCCGGACCAGTTAACTTGCAAAACTCATTTGACGACCTTCCCGATTGAGTTTTTGGCTGAAGTTTTTTGTGGATAAACTAGACTTGATGGAGAACATGCCATAAAAATTTCATCAAAAAATACGACCGGGAAGGCGGCCAAACGCCGCTGTATGGACGGCGGTTCCTGTCCGGAATTCCGGACATGAACATTTGTGTGTGTGTGTGTGTGTGTGTGTGTGTGTACACACACATCACTAAAAGAAGTAAGCTAGATAATATCGTGTTTGATAAAAGTTAATTCCTTCAATTTTTAATAATTCTTTAATTTGAGTCAAAAAAGTAAAAAAATAAGTAAAATATATTATCATCATGTATGTCATTACAAATTTCTCATCAATTAGAATACAATTAATTATATACAGAGTATATTATACTTAAATATGCATATGTGTTCTATTTACTCACTTTCTCACTTTTAACAGTACTCATATAACATTTATGATAAGTATTTTTATTTATTACGTATTATTATTATGATGTAATATTTATTAATTCATTAGTCATAACTAATACACAATTAGACACACATGTACATTTATATATGTCTATATGTGTATGCATGTGTTTGTTATATACCTCGTACTACATACTCTATAATTTACTTAAATAAGGTTATACATTATTTATGTGTATGTATGTTTGTATATATATGTATGTTTGAGTTTATATATATATACATATATATATATATATAACGGGGACGGGGAGGGTGTAGCAATCCCCACCCCCCACTCCATATTTTAACGGGGTATAAATATCCCACCCATCCCCGTCCCCACCCCGCCCCAAACCCCACCCCATCCTCACCCCATGGGGCGGTTCCCCCACGGGGCCCCGCCCCCATTGCATTCCTTAATTAGGACGGTGGTGTAATTGTGACTAAGACGGTGGTGTAATTGTAACTAGGACAATGGTGTAACTACCATTGAACGGGTGATCATTTGCGGCGACTGTTTTTGGCGGCGTTTTGGCCATCAATAAGTCCATATTTCAACACACATTTGATGCGTGTTGGGAATGGTTTTTAACAATTTTTCTAATTTAAATGTGTCACAAAGCACATAATTAGCTGAAGTCATAGTTTACTGGTTTTTTGTTTGTTTTTGGTATTTTTAGAGTGACAATCAGGGAACTAAGCCCGTCACCACGCGTGAGAGAATTGTTTGGGGAGATTTGAGACACAATTGAGAGTTGATAAGAGCCATTGAAGGTTTGCGAGTCATTAAAGATTCATTTTTGAAGTCAATTGAGCTCAAGGATCAAGTATGGGGACGAATATAGCTTCAAAATGGTGATCAGGATGATGTCTTAGCTTATCAATCATTGGAGCATATCTTTTCATAGAAAACTTCAAATGACACAATGGGTTACAAATGTAATAATGACACCATTACGAGAATGTGAGAAGATCAAGGTGAAAACAGACGAGGAAGTCAGATAGCCGCTGTTGAGATTTTAGGATGCGATATTCCACCATTTTAACCATATATTTTGATTGGATGATCCAACTACAATTTTTCAAGTGGTGATGAATATGGATTCAGATCCTCTGCCATAAGGCAGAGTGCCTTGCGGCATCCGACGGCAGGGAGGGGAAGAAGACGGCCTCGAGATCGGGGAAGGAGTGAAGCCCAAGATCTTTGACCGTCCAATCTCCGATTGAACGGCCCGGAAGAGCCGGGCACCCTACCTTGCTTTAAAGCAAGGCAGAGGCACCGGATCCGATGAATATAGGAAGGACTTCATTAGCTACAACATTTGTGAAGGAAACATAGTCAAATTCGGACAGGAGATGCTCACTCTGTGAGCGAAAAGAAGATTTACGGTGAACTCAATGGAGGCCAGGCACGTGTGCGTGATAGGGACGAATGCCGTGCGTGACAACTTTTCCGTATTTTTACCCCGGATGCACGGACTCCACGCACACCGTGTGTACGCTCCATAGGCCCCTTTTTGGCCAGAATTGCTCTGCTTTCTATTTAACCAGCATGTAAACCCCTGTTTTGGGGGTGAGAGCTTATAGAGTGTCTAGGACGAAATTTTGAGAGGTTTTCAACTTTGGCTCTTTAATGAATTATTTGTAAGTTCTATTTTTTAATTAATAATAATTAATTCTTTCCTTCTCAATTCTATTGACATGTCAATTATGAATTGTGAATAAATTGAATTGATGATTTGAGATTGATGAAGGGGTGTTAAGCATGATCTAGGGTTTGTTCTTGAGAGTTTAATTGCATGATTATTTATGTAATTTATAGTTGAATAATTTAATTGATATCTTTTGTAACCTGGAATTGCAGCTAGGATTATAATTGCACATACAATAATTTAAGAGAGATCTAAATTATTCAATGACACTTCCACACAAACCTAATTGTTCGTTCAGATATTAGTAATGATTAAGGGGTCGTGCGCTCGCTTATCTTGTCAATAATTTAGTAACTTGTCGCCTGGAGATCAGCTTGGTTATCTAAAATATTATACTCTACACCGCGAGAAAAGTAAGAAGTTAGAAGTTGTTCTCTTCGTTTGATCTGAATGTTTCTGATATGAATTTTTTAAGTTCTGATATGATCTAATCCGGATTTTTCTGATCTGATCTGATATGAACATTTATGATATGATCTGATCTGAATTTTTCTGATTTGATCTTATATGAACATTTATGATATGATCTGATCTGAATTTTTCTGATCTGATCTGATCTGAATCTTTCTGATCTGGTCTGATCTGATCTGAATATTTCTGATCTGATCTGATTTGAATATTTTTTAGGAAAAATTGAAAATAATAATCCCAACTATTGCCGGGTCTGCTGACAATAATCCCAACTATTGATTATTTTTGTATAATCCCAACTATATGGACCGTCCGCCAATAATGGTCCATGACCATATATTACCTCCTATAACAAGTGATTTTTAAATAGAAATTAATCGTCAAAATTAAAAGTTTGGATTATTTATAGGGATTACTTGCTATATCTCTTCTCATCCACTTTAGAAACTACAAGAATTTATTTATAGGGACCATTATTGGCGGAAGGTGCCTATAGTTGGGGTTATTATGAAATAATTGATAGTTGGGATTATTATGAGCGGACCGCCAATAGTTGAGAGTATTACAATCAATTTTTCCTATTTTTTATAATTATAATTATAATAATAAATATTATAATTACAACTACAAATATATTTTAAATAAAATTATAACTATAATCATAATTATAAAAAAATATATAATAATTATAAATATAATTATAATTAGAGCTATAACAATTATACAATTTATATTATACGTATTACACTTATTATAACTATATATATAATTATAATTGTAATTAAATTTTTAATTTGAGAGATTATAGAGTGTCTAGGACGAAATTTTGAGAGGTTTTCAACTTTGGATCTTTAATGAATTATTTGTAAGTTCTATTTTTTAATTAATGATAATTAATTATTTCCTTCTCAATTCTATTGATATGTTAATTACGAATTGTGAATAAATTTAATTGATGATTTGAGATTGATGAAGGGGTGTTAAGCATGATCTAGGATTTGTTCTTGAGAGTTTAACTGCATGATTATTTATGTAATTCGTATTTGAATAATTTAATCGATATCTTTTGTAACCTGGAATTGCAGCTAGGATTATAATTGCACATACAATAATTTAAGAGAGATCTAAATTATTCAATGACACTTCCACACAAACCTAATTGTTCGTTCAAAGATTAGTAATGATTAAGGGGCTGTGCGCTCGCTTATTTTGTCAATAATTTAGTAACTTGTCGCCTGGAGATCAGTTTGGTTATCTAAAATATTATATCCTACACCGCGAGAAAAGTAAGAACTTAGAAGCTGTTCTCTTCGCCTGATCTAAATGTTTATGATCTAATTTTTTTAAGTTCTGATCTGATCTGATCTGAATTTTTCTGATCTGAACATTTCTGATCTGATCTGATCTGAATTTTTCTAATCTGATTTGAATCTTTCTGATCTGGCCTGATCTGATATGAATATTTCTGATCGGATCTGATTTGAGTATTTTTTATAATTATAATTATAATTATAAATATTATAATTACAATTACAAATATAATTTAAATAAAATTATAACTATAATAATAATTATAAAAATTATATAATAATTATAATTATAATTATAATTAAAGCTATAACAATTATATGTATTACACTTATTATAACTATATATATAATTATAATTGCAATTATATTTTTAATTATTACAAGTATTACTTATATAACTATAATTTGAATTACAATTACAATGATAATCTTAACCTATCTTATGAAGGACGGTTTTCACATTAATTACTCTTTCATGCTTTGTTATTTTGTACTCTGCCCATGGGGTACAAAGTATTTCACTTCCTTAACAGTTAGCTATCGTTCAGTTGAATTGTACCGTTAACGGTGTTATATACTCCGTATAACAGTGTTTTACCTGAGATACACCCAGTGGCGGACCCAGAGATTTGTGAGAGCGGGGGCACACTAGACACCAAAGTTAGTCTATAATAAAAACTCCAAATGTAATAAAGATGTTTAAAAAATGTATTAAATTATACAGAATAGTTAATTACATATTAAATAGATCACTGATGCAACTTTGGTAAATCGAGCCTACGAATTTTCATATTCTGAAAATGTTGCATAATAGTTCATTATCGATGCTTCTAAAAACATCTTTCTCGATGTAGCACACCAAGTAATCCTTAAGATAGTCATCTCTCACCTTATTGTGAAGATCTGTCTTGATAATATTCATCGAAAAGAAGTTTACACTAAAGCCAACTCAATCAGACAATATATCAAGTGAAAAGAATTGTGAACTTTAAGCTCAACTATCGTTTTACAATTCAAAACTTCACCAATAGTTTTTGTACGGCAGAAAATAACTCATTTGTTCTCATTTCATATATCCACACCTGGAGTTGCTCTTTCAGCTCCATTCGATCAACAAATGAAAAATTGCATAAATATAACTCCGCAAGGTTCATTAGCTTTGACTCACAAAAATTGGAGAACTTATGTTTTATCGTTCTAGTCTTCCAAATGTTAGTGAGTTTTTAGACTTTTAATACTCCGTACTTTTAAGTCCTTTAGTTGCCCACACATTGGCTACTTTTTTGCATTTAAACTTTTTTTTGTTACTTTTTGTTTTCAATTATTAATTATTTTTTGTTTTTTGATAATTCTATATCTTTTATTTTAATTCAACTAGAATTTAAATATTTTGTATTAATTTTTTATTTATATAATCGTAACATTTTAGTATCTTAGTTATCAAATACTGGTATGAAGGCGGGACACTCGTTTTTATCCCAAGTACTACTAGTGAAATTCCGGGCTCGAAGCGGGGGCACATGCCCCACCTAGCCCCCCTTAGGTCCTCCACTGGATACACCTGAGAAAATTAATACTTCGAAACTCTTGATTCTTCACTAAACCGTTCCTGAAGTTGATAGGTCTGCATCTGACTATTCACAGTGTGGATTGTCTTCTAGGCTCCATAATTAATAAAGTGACTTCTTGATTTCTCTTTGTTTGATTTACATACATTCCACGTGTTAAGATCCTTCATAGACATGCAAGGTTGCTTCATTTAAGTTACTAGAGCTTATTACGGTAACTTATATTTTTATATATGCATGCATGTCATTCTAAAAGAAAAATAATTCACGTTTTTTTGCATTGTTGCTTCATTAAAATTGATCAATTAAGCTATTTTGTGCCTTTTTTACTGCATTTCTTATATAATTAAAACATTAAGGCTAAAGGGTCAAATAGGTACATGAACTAACTTAAAGTGTTCAATTAGCCCCTTATATAGGAGGTTCAGCCCAGCCATCGCCAATTGGAGAGGTTCCCGGTTGAATTTTTTGATTAAAGTTTTTGAGCATCTTCTTCATTAAGTCTAGTTTACTCATACCAAATTTCAGCTAAAAATTCAACCGGGAAGGTAGTCAAATGATTTTCCGAAATGTACTACGCTGTTTAACTGCGAAGTTATCTTCACAAAATCATTTAACTGCCTTCCCGATTGAATTTTTAGCTGAAATTTGGTATGGGTAAACTAGACTTAATGAAGAAGATGCTCAAAAAATTTCATCAAAAAATTCCACCGAGAATCGCCCCAATTGGCGACGGCCGGGCATAACCTCCTATATAAGGGGCTAATTGAACACTTTAAGTTGGTTCATGTACCTATTTGACCCTTTAGCCAAACATTAATTATGATTCAATAATAATCTCCACAAGTTCATATAAAAGGAAATAAAAAACACACTAGCTGTTTGATAATATCATTTATATGCCAAGATTACTTAATTGATCGCCTTCATGTTCGGTTTTAGGAATCACACTTCAGTTTTTCATTTCACTCAAAGATAGATTTTGATTGAGGCGTAAAATGGTCTTTTGTTTAATTTTCAGATCAATAACATGTTTTCAACCCGTGAGATATATTCAAACAAAAACAATTTGGTGCCCTTTGTAGACTTTAAGTGGGGGAATACCAGAATAAGGTTCTTTTTACTTGGACTGTAATTTGGTGGTCTGGTCTGGTCTGTTCTGGTCTGGTTTAGTCTGGTCTGAACTGGTCTGGTCTGGTCTGGTCTGGCCTGGCCTGGTTTCTTTGTATTTTTATAACTATCCAAGTCTGGTCTGGTCTGGTCTGATTTGGTCTGGTCTGTCTGGGACAAATTACAGTCCAAGTAAAAAGATCCTAAAATAGCTAAATTGAATTATATAAACTAAAAAGTATAAAACAACATGTTATATTGAAAATGCATTTGAAAGGAGATCGACCTCATCATTTGACAATCAAAAGCACAAAACATAACAATGCTTATTTATTTAATTAGGAATGAAATGATTTTCATCCCCTTTAAGCTGAGGGGGGAATCCCCCGTCCCCTTTTTAATGTCCCGTTTTATCATATTAGGATGTCTCTATTTAATTGTCTCATACCTTATTTGTTAAAATTTGTGTGGCTCAAAATCATTCTTACTTTATTATTACTTTATCAATTAATATTAACCACACAAATCCACTTTTCTTAAAATTCGTGCCACTCTCTTCCGTCCCAATAAAAAAGGGACGTATGTAGTAGCTAATACGAAGTATAAACTAAAAGAAGTATATAACTGAATGTTACAAAGTATATACTATACAGTATATAATAAACTAATAAATGTTAGTCCGTTTAGTGATTGTTTTACGCTCACATAATCACCTTAACATATTACCTTTTGATGTTTGATGCTCCAGTATTAAAGATGTATTTCAAATCCTTAATTCACAAGTTACATATGATATATATTTTAAATATAATAAAGTGGATTACTTTGTTGATATGGTTAGATAATTCCTCTTGCATGCATGTTATCGAATTTAATTGCACTACTATTTCATCTTTTGGATTTTGATAGCATTCTATTTTCCAATTTGCAGAATGGTATATTATATAACTCCTAAAATATACATTATGTTGAAAACATTCTACAAAATTCATTAAAAAAATGAGTGTTGGGCATATGACATTCGCGCAACGCGCGGTCGATTTTCTAGTTATATAACTATAATTGTAACTTTAATTATAGATGTAATTATAAGTAATTATAACTGCAATTATAATTACAATTATAATTATATTTATGATTTTAGTTATTCCATACTCCGTATAATAATAATAATAATAATAATAATAATAATAATTATAACATAATTATTATATTTAATTATATTATTATAATATAATAATTATTATTATATTATACTGATAATAATAATAATAATAATAATAATAATAATAAAATAATAATAATAATTATAATTATAATTATTATAATATAATAATAATACTTATTATTATATAATAATAATAAGTCTTATTATTATTATAAATTATAAGAATATAATAATAATTATTATTATACTATTATATTATAATAGTAATAATAATAATAATAATAATAATAATAATAATAATAATAATAATAATAATAATAATAATAATAATAATAATAATAATAATAATAATAATAATAATAATACTAGTAGTAATACTAATAATAGTAATAATATAATAATTATTAATATTATTACAATTATTATAATAATAAAGTGATAAATCTGATTTGAATGTTTCTAATCTGATCTGATCTGAATGTTTCTGATCTGATCTGAATGTATTTTATCTGGTCTGATCTGATCTGAATCTTTCTGATCTGAATAAAATAAGAATACGCAATAAGTAATAAGAATAAGACGAAGAGAACAACTTTTTCGTATTGACATGCATTGCTCAATTAAATAGTTTTCACGTGTTTAAGACTTTAAGTCTGATCAGCCCCGGAATCTGGTTGCCCTCCGAATCAATGCCTTTGGTCATTAAATAAGAACAAGCCTTTAATTTAGCTTTATTTTCGTATTAATTAATTTTCTCAAAAATCCAATCACGCACAATCACATTTATTTATTTAATTTATTTTTTAATCGTTGAGTTTATTATTACTTGATTCACTTTTTTCGTTCATGTGGAGACGATACTCGTGCTTTATCCCTATACTGCAACATATTGACGACATTTTACACACATTATCCCTATACTGCTACATATTCAATACAGTTCAATGACATATTGGTCACTGGCTCCGTATGGTCATTGACGGAGTAGGTGTCATTGTAACTGCATAGAATATTATGTCACTGTCACTGGGCAAGGCATAAATGTAATATAAATCTCATTTTCGAAAACCTTTAAAATTGATTCTGTTTTTGGTGGGAATCCCATTTAAATCTGGAAAACTTGAGAAAGGAAAATTGAAAAACATGTTTACCGTCCTGTCATAATCTAAAATTGAAAAATAGAAACATGTTTCTGATTTTGTTCTTAAGTTGGATAACTCACTTTTTGGTGTTTTTCGAATTGGAAATATGCAGCATAATTCTGCGTCTTGTATTTGTTTCACGCTGAGGTATTCGAGTGTGGTAACTTTTGCTTTTTAAAACCGCATATTTTTTCGAGATCTATGCTACGGCGTATTTTCAACAATATGTTTTATTTAATAAATTAGGATGATCAATTTTCACGTTTTTAGTGTTTTATAACTTACTTTTAGGTATCATAGTTTTCCCAAAATAAATAAGTTCTAATCCTAATTCTGATTCATAGATCATAAAAAACACGTGACTTCAAAAAAAGTGTCACTAGTGTTATGTACTCAAACATGTTATGAAACAACACTTGGTTTAAAAATACGTTTTTAATACTAACTCTGATCCATAATTTTTATGTAAAATTGTGTATTTGTTTTGAAGACAATGTAGTCTCTTATTAAAAAATGTCACTTATTAAGTCATGTTCGTAGATTATCATTTATGTATACGTTTTGTCTTATTTCAAATGTTTCTAATCATGAGTATTTTATTTTGTATTATACACAAATATTGATTTATTAACGATGTCAGATAATATTTGTTATTTTTTTAGGTCTTCAACTTTATCAAGTTTCAATTTCTCAATACATATACTTAATTAATGATTTTAAACATTGAAATGGAAAGAAAAGAATATTTGAAAAAACATATGTTCAAATTTGGAAAAGGAAAATAAAAGGCAGAAAAAGAAAAACAGAAAATTGAAGAAAATAAGTAAACGAACTTCATTTATTTTTTTGAAGAGTGATTTTATTTATTATTAAAAATAGAAATGAAATTTGGAAAAACAAGGGGTGTTAGGATCTGATTCTTAAAACTACTTCTGCTCCTTCAAAGAGCAGAAGCTGGAGTGTTTGGGTGAAAGTGCAGAAGTGATTTTGGTGCTCAAATTTACTCCTAGAATAAGTTTTTTAGAAGTTAGTGGTGACCAGCTTCTGAAAACTGATTCTGATTCTGCTTCTATTTTAAAAAAGAAGTAGAAGCAGAATCAGTTCCAAATAGCCCCAAGTGAGAATACTTTTCACAAAACTGTCATTTCTACGAAATACAAGTATTTGAATCCCGAACTGTGTGGAACTTGGCAGAACAAGGAATGGAAAGCTGTAGAACATTTTTGGAAGCTCCACGAAAGTACTGGTTTCATCATCGTCTCCCTCCTATATAAACGACACTCATCCGCCTCCGATCAAGCATCGGAAGAAGTCTGTTCATTTAACTCTCAGCGAAGCTATCAGAATAGCCGTTTGGTTGATAATTTGATATCTCATTGAGTCGATAGAAACATAATGTCTCTGATTCCAAGCATCTTTGGTGGTCGCCGGAGCAACGCCTTCGATCCCTTCTCTCTCGATATCTGGGACCCCTTCGAAGGATTCCCGATCCCTAACGCCGTCGCCAACGCTGGAGCCTCGGCGAGCGAGACGGCGGCGTTCGTGAACACGCGCATCGACTGGAAGGAGACGCCGGAGGCTCACGTGTTCAAGGCGGATCTGCCGGGGCTGAAGAAGGAGGAGGTGAAGGTGGAGGTGGAGGAAGGGCGAGTGCTTCAGATCAGCGGAGAGAGGAGCAGAGAGAATGAGGAGAAGAAGGACAAGTGGCATCGGGTGGAGCGGAGCAGCGGGAAGTTCCTGCGGAGGTTCCAGCTGCCGGAGAATGCGAAAATCGAACAGGTGAAGGCGTCCATGGAGAATGGTGTGCTCACTGTGACTGTTCCTAAGGAGGAAGTGAAGAAACCTGAGATCAAATCCATTGAAATCTCTGGTTAGACCCTTCAATTTGTGTGGGGTTTCGGTAGTAATTGTTGGTTTTGATTGTTATTATCAACTAAAATGAGTGTCCGTTTGTTTGTATTGATCATTTCTCCCTAGTCTGGCGATGGCTATGTAAAATTTTCGTCTGTGCAGAGTTGCACATTATCGGATCATCAATAAGAATTGCATTTTCTTCATTGCTCTGCTTGAGTGCTTTCCCACGCTACCAAACCAAAATATACTCTATTAAGAAAAATCTTGACCATGTATTCATAAACAGCACAGTATCACAAAGTCCGCCATGGAATGGAACCTGTAGCAGGACCAAAACAAAGCAAGTTCCATCCTGTCAGCCACTGGTGAAGGATTTTTCGCAGCACATTGATCTTCTATAGAATGTAATTTCTGGGCTTGATATTAAAGACTTGGAGCGTTTTTGGTAGAACGTAAAATAATTACTTATTTTACTTTTCACAAAGTGAAGAGGTTTACACCGCCGGGTTCGAACTCTGAACTTGGTAATAACTGATAACCATCTATCTATATATAAAAAGATCTATCTATATATAAAAAGAAGTGGATTTTCAGTCACTTTTCTCACCCAAAACACCAAATTAAATTTGGGTCGGGTCAGGTATTGATGTGCAGCATACCGGATATAAGCAGAGCTCTTTGTCCATTGGAAATCAATGGGTTCTCAGTTCAGTGCTCAATGTCTTTTAATGACAACCAGCCTAGGACACGGCATTGATTAAAACAAAAAATGGAGTCTTTACGTACTGGCCATACTGCTGTTTGTAATTTGAGGTAAAATTGGAAACACGTTTCCTCCCCAAAAAAACAGAGGTAATTAGAAATTCGGTTGGAGCATTTTTAATTTAAACGATCCACATATTGAAAGATTTCTTAGAAATGGAAAGCGGAAGAATTCATCTATTATTCATTTAAGAAGAAGATACAGATCATCCTTTCTCTTATACAAAGTCTTAGAGTATTTAACCGAGTAACAAACTCTAACAAACTCAATAAAAGAAAATGAAAAAGAAAATACATTTTGACTGTTGACCAGTTTGACTATTGACTATATTATCCTAATACCCCCTCTCAAGATGGACTATGAATATTCATAAGTCCAAGCTTGGATAGATTTTCTTGAAATGTAGCAGGATATAAGGCTTTTGTAAACAAATCAGCTAGTTGAGACTTAGATGGAACATGAGACAGCAGTATCAATCCTTCTTGAATCTTGGTGCGTATGAGATGACAATCAACCTCTATGTGTTTTGTTCTTTCATGAAAAGAGGGATTCTTAGCTAGTTGAATAGCAGATTGATTGTCTGAGAATGTGCAGTAAGGAGTAGAGATTGTCAAGTTTAGATCATTACAAAGATATTTAATCCACTGTAGTTCACAAACAAGAGAGGCTAGAGCTCTATATTCAGCCTCAGTGGAACTTCTTGACACTGTTGTTTGCTTTTTGGCTTTCCATGAAATCAAGGATGTCCAAATAAAAACGCAGTAACCGGTTATAGATTTCCTGCTATCAGGACAAGTTGCCCAATCAGAATCTGAAAAAGCTTGAATTTTAAGATCATTGTTTGCTGCATAATACAAACCAAGTCCTGGAGACCCTTTTAAGTATCTAAGAATACGTAAGGCAGCTTGCACGTGTGGAGTTCTTGGGCTGGAAACAAACTGACTAATCTGTTGTACTGCAAATGCTATGTCGGGTCTAGTATTGGTCAAATACAGAAGTCTTCCAATTAATCTTCTAAAGGAGGTGGGATCTGAAAGTAATTCTCCATCATCTGCACTCAGTTTGACAGAAGCATTTGAAGGGGAAGAAGCTGGTTTGCATCCTGTCAACCCAAATTCAAAAATAATTTCCAAGCAGTATTTTCTCTGATTGAGAATTAACCCAGCTTTTTGGACCTAGCAACTTCAAAACCTAGGAAGAACTTTAAATCTCCAAGATCTTTAATATGAAATTGGTTATGAAGATGTGTTTTAACCATGTTTATTTCTTCCAAATTATTCCCAGTAAGAACAACATCATCCACATAAACCAATAAGGCAGTAAAAGATGAATCAGATTTCTTGAGGAATAAAGAATAATCTGAAATACTTTGAGTATATCCAAGCTGAATGAGTGAAGAAGTAAGCTTTTGATTCCATTGTCTGCTAGCCTGTTTTAAGCCATAAAAGGACTTTTGTAGTTTACAAACTAAACATGATTTGGGAGGTAGAAAACCAGGAGGTGGCTTCATATATACCTCCTCATTGAGGTCACCATGTAGAAAAACATTATCTACATCTAGTTGTTGGAGATGCCAATTCTTAGATACAGCAATGGATAAAAGAAATCTGACTGCAGTAATCTTAGCCACTGGAGAGAAAGTTTCAAAGAAATCAACCCCTTCTGTTTGTGTGTATCCTTGAGCCACCAATCTAGCTTTATATCTCTCTATACTACCATCTGCCTTGTGTTTGACTTTATAGACCCACCTACTACCTACAACAGGCTTTCCTGGAGGTGGTGAAACCAATGACCAGGTCCGATTTGCTTCTAAGGCTTCAATTTCGTTATCATAGCCCTTTTCCAACAATCCGATTTCATAGCTTCTTTGAAAGATTTGGGTTCAGAAATGGCAGAAATGGATAGACAAAAGGAAGTATGTTTGGAAGAACACTTAGAGTAAGAAAGATATGAATGCAAGGGATAGGGTGATGATGTTGAAATATTTCCACAGTAATAGTCAGACAAATATGAAGGTGGTTTAATATTTCTTGTTGATGTCCTCTTGGGAATTCCAGTGTCTGATGAGTTTTGATCAGCTGTTTCAGTTTCATGGATAGTGGAAGAAGATGGTTGATTGACAGAGGTAAAGTATTGATGAAAATCCAGACTTTGATTAGAAATGTCAGTGTCAATTAAAGAATCAAAGTTTGAATAAGAAACTGGAGACTGAGTGTAGTCATCAATCTGACTTTGGTCTAGAGCAAAAGGAAAAGTTGTTTCATAAAAAATAACATTTCTAGACACAAGAATAGAGTGAGAATGAAGATTGAAAAGCAAGAAACCTTTGGTTCCAGCTTTGTATCCAAGAAAAATACATTTGGAAGCTCTTTTATCAAACTTAGTTCTGCCAGCATTCAGAGTATTAGCAAATGCCAGACAACCAAAGGTTTTCAGATTAGAGAAATCTGGCAAGTTTCCAAATACCATCTCATATGGAGATTTATTTTGTAAGAAGGGTGTTGGTAATCTATTTATGATGTAAATAGAGTGTCTTATGGCATGAGCCCAGAAATATAGGGGAAGTTTGGATTGAAAAAGGAGACCTCTGGCAATGTTTAATAGGGGCGGGCAAGAATCCCGGTCCCGTTGTCCCATTCCAGTATATCCCGAAACCGCACCGGTCCCGTACCGGTTTAAAACGGGACGGGACCGGGACATTGGAAGGTTATCCCGAACCGTCCCGTTGTCCCGTTTGTAATAACTATATAGATTTTGTAGCATGTGACTAGTGTGTAATGTCAACTCAAAAAATAAATGGTAACATGTTTTTAGTTCTTCAAGCCCAATTTTTTAATTAAAAATAATACCTAACATACATATTTACTAACATAGATTTTTATCCCACTTTGTATATCTACATATGAGTATCTCACAGCTAGAACACATGATTTTGAATAAACTAATTCATTTTTGCTTTGTTTTAAATTTAAATTTCAAATTTTGCTAAACCTAACTAAAATCTAATACGTAGTAGCTTTTAACTTGTGATGAACATCAATTAACTTTTAAAATGTTAATATTTTGGTGCATGATACTTTAGAAATGCTAATATATATTAATTACAAATGATTATTTTTTGTTAGTTTGGGACGTCTCGAACCGTCCCGAACCGTTCCGAACCATCCCGGTCCCGATTTAAATGGGACAAGACTAGGACAAAGGCTTGTCCCGTACCGTCCCGTCCCGTTATTATTAATTGGGACGGGACCGGGATAACCCTAATCCCGAACCGTCCCGACCCATGCCCACCCCTAATGTTTAAGATGTGTTGATGTTTTCTTTCAACAATGCCATTTTGCTGAGGAGTTTCAGGATAGGAAGTTTCATGAAAGATTCCATGTTGCTGAAAAAAATCTTTGAGAAAGAATTCTTTCCCATTGTCAGATCTTAGCTTTTTAAGTTTTGTTGAGAATTGATTTTGGATAAGAAGAATGAAACTGGGAAGAACTGTTTGAACTTCATATTTAGTTTTGAGTAAATAAACCCAAGTAAATCTGCTAAAATCATCCACTACAGTTAAAAAGAATATGTATCCTTCAAAGGAAGGAATACTATATGGTCCCCAAATATCAACATGGATCATCTCAAAAAATGAAATTGAAATGCTATTACTGAGAGGAAAGGAAAGCTTCTTTTGTTTAGCATAATGACAAGCATCACAAGGTTGTAAGTAAGAAGAAGAAATGTCATTATACTTAGAATTCTGAATTTTCAACACTTTATTTGAAGAATGACCAAGTCTGTTGTGCCATATCATTGAATTATTAACAGCATTTACAAGAGAATTCTCAGAAACAGTACTTTTTAAAACAGTAGAAGTACTATCTAGAAGACTAAGTGAAAGAGAATCTGAAAAGCAATTGATCTTTCCCAAGGCACTGAATTCCTTCAAATGAAAAAGTCCATTGTACATTTCAGCTACTTCAATCCTCTTGAAATTGGAGTTCTGCACAATGAAACACATGTTAGAAGAGAAGAGAAGGAAGCAAGGAATGGTTTTGAGTAACTTGGAGATAGAAATCAGTTGTACAGAAAAAGTTGGAATATATAGGACATCTCTAAGAAATAGGTTTCCTAATTGAATATTGCCAGAATGGGAAGCAACAATGGAACTATTGTTAGGCAATCTAACATGAATAGGTTTGATTTCTTTAAGAGATAGAAAAGATGACTTACTGGAACAAATGTGGTCTGTGGCACCACTATCTAGAATCCAGGTGGAAGGAAGAAAATTACCTGAACTCTCATTTCTGAATTGTTCAATGTGATTGACAGAAGATGAATGAGGACTGAATTTGGTTTGTTGAAGCAAAGCTATAATAGCATTATATTGATCCTTTGAAAGAGTGAACTGATCATTATTATCACCATTAACCGAGGAAGAATGTTGTGGGGCAGTATTTGTGTCTACTTCAGCCAAACTTGCAGATGGTTGAAAAACAGAAGAATTGTTCCTCCCACGAGTCTTATACCCAGCTGGAAAACCATGCTTATGATAGCATGTCTCAATGGTATGATTTGTCTTTCCACAGTGAGTACACAACTTGTTTCCTTTCCCAGTAAATCTGTTATTGATATTGCTGCTCTTAAAATTGCTTTGTGTGGTTTTTGGAATGAAAGTTTGATTGACACTTTCTTTTGAGTTGATGAAAGCAACAGTGTCAGCAGGTGAAGTCAGGATAGGATCACCAACAAATTCTCTCTCATGTTGAAGAACAAGATTGAAAATCTTGATAATTGAAGGCATATGATCAAGTATCATGAGTTGAGATCGAATTGGAGCATATGTGTCATTCAAACCACGCAAAAACCTAATTATACAATCATCTTCTCTTTCTTTCTTAAGTTTCTTAATCAAATCACAAGAGCAAGGTGTAGCACAAGTACAGAGAAGATTGCATCGATACAGTTCCAATTCCTTCCACAAAATATTTAAGCGAGTATAGTATTCGGAGACTGTTGATATACCTTGTTTGCAGGTTTGAATCTGATCTTGAAGATCTGCAATGCGAAATTTATCAGCATGTGAGAAACGTTCTTGAATATCTTTCCATATTTCTGAAGCTGTATCCATCCACATTACAGATTGCTTGATAGAAGGATTCATAGAGCGAATCAGCCATGACATCACCATGCGATTGCATCGCTTCCAAGCTTCTGACAAAGGATCTGAACTCGGTGGGCAAGGAAGAGTTCCGAAGATGAATTTCTCTTTGTTTTTGGATTCCAGCGCAACAACCATATCTCGTTTCCATTGATGATAGTTATTCTCACTCAAAGGTGGAGTAACAAGAACAATAGCTGGATTCTCTCCAGGATGAAGAAAGTAAGGATTCGAAGGATTGACAACGTGATCTGGTTGAGACATAATCGCTGATGATTATGCGGAAGAGAAAAGAGATGATACCATGAAAGATTTCTTAGAAATGGAAAGCGGAAGAATTCATCTATTATTCATTTAAGAAGAAGATACAGATCATCCTTTCTCTTATACAAAGTCTTAGAGTATTTAACCGAGTAACAAACTCTAACAAACTCAATAAAAGAAAATGAAAAAAGAAAATACATTTTGACTGTTGACCAGTTTGACTATTGACTATATTATCCTAATACATATTCTTTGCGCAAAAAAAATCTAGCACCTCAAGCCAGTAAAATCTTATAGTTTGATTGAATTGAACCTCACGTTTCAGCCCTATCTTCTTCGGCAGCCCGTCGGCTTCAGGCTTCAACAAATATCTTCATTTTCTTCATTTCTTCAGACTTTAATTTTGGCGATTCAAACGGTTGCTTTACTTCTCTTTCCGGTCAATTTGTTTACTTTATCAATAAAAGAAGTTTGCAAATTCCAAAATAGTAATTCCATATTTTTATTTCCAAAAAAGGACTAATTACTGCCATTTTGTGGCAGTACCAGACTTCAAACATGACAATATTTTCCAAATTTGACAGTAATTAGTCCTATTTTAGGAATAAAAACATGGCTGCCCTATTTTGGAATTTTCAAACTTTTTTTGACCTATTTCGGGAACTTTCACATAAAAGAATACTCACTAGAATAGTTCGATAGCAGGTCGGCGGACGGTGGTTTTACCCAAAATAGGACAAACAGTTTGAAAATTCCAAAATAGGACTTCCATGTTTTTATTCCCGAAATTGGACTAATTACTGTCATGTTTTGGCAGTACCAGACTTTAAACATGGCAGTATTTTCCAAGTTTGGCAGTAATTAGTCCTATTTTGGGAATAAAAACATGACAGTCCTATTTTGGAATTTTCAAACTTTTTTAGTCCTATTTCGGGAACTTTCCCTTCATTTTTTTGATAAATAAATACTGAGTGCATTTTTTAAGTTTTGAAGAATGAAAAATGTTAATTTAAAAAAAAGTTCACAGTATCATCGGTATCTACGGAGTAGTTCGTATTTTTTTAGTAGTGGCCTACAAGTGAAATTTGTTTAATCTATTGAAAAAGAAGATAATAAGTAATAAAATTAAGATTTTCAAAAAAAAGTAATAAAATTCAGGATAATTGATTATTTTTAAAGAAGAAATTTATCAAAAAGAGAAATATAACAAACTTTTAAATACATCCGAAAAAGAAAAGTGTAATAAACTTCAAAATATGAAAGGAGTATTTAAATATTTAAAAACGATCAAATTTAGATGTTTTCTTTTGGACTGTTTTCAGTCCAAGACCAGATTATATTAGACCCGACTTTCGTAGTTATAACATACACAGAGACTAGACGTTTACCAGACCATATTAGTTCAGACCAGATCAGACCAGACCAGACCAACAAATTTCAATCCAAAAGGAAGCATCCTTACACGGAAGTGAAATACATGCTAGAATAAAAGACACTAGCTTTCTATTTATGAAGTTTAGATTTTCTATATTTCATATGCATTACTCCGTATTAATTATTTAACAAATTCTTTTATAGTATTGATTTTTATATAGTTCTCATACTATTAAGAAATTAGTCGCTTAAACAAAATGTAAATTTGTAAATTATACGAAGTAAATCAACTTCTCACTATTTATCCCGCGCACCGGGTGAAAATCTAGTTTCGCAGTACAACCGTTCTTAGACAAGTATTGGAAACAAATAGGATACTTTTAAATGGGATATTCACTTTTAACCCACAAATATGCATACAAATATAAGTGTTATGTGTAGATTTTGGATGAAAAGAAAAGGAGTCTTAGAATTGAAAAATGTGAGGGCCTGTTTATTAACAGAGATATTTTCTGGTTTTTTACTTCTGTTTTTTGTTCTCCAATTTTTTGTTTTTATTTTTCAGTTTTTCTATCTCCAATTTTCTGTTTTTTTTAGTTTTCCATTTTCAAATCTGAAAACATGTTCATCAATTTTTTCACCCAGTTCTCCAATTCCACACCCTTGACCCCTACCCCTACCCTTACCACGATCTTACACTCTACCCATACTCCCCCACTACCCTTCATACCCACCCATACCTACTTGTAGGTGTCGGGGTAGTGGGTAGGGGTGGGGTAAGGGGTATGGTTGGGGTGGGGTGGTAAGGTCTAGGGGTAGGAGGTTGGGTGGGGGTAGTGGGTGGGTTAGGGTTAGGGGTGGGCACAAAAAACCGTAACCGTGTAACCGTCTAAAAAAACCGTATAACCGTCCAGTTAACCGTACCATTTTTAAAACAAAATTGCGGTTCAGTTAATCGATGAAATGAAAAAAATCCCATGGTCGGTTCACCGTTAACCGATGAAATGTAATTGGTTTACCCTATGAAGCACGGATACTTCCCCAGGGTAGCGTATCGGCGTATCCGATACGTTCCCGTATCCGATACTCTAGGATACCGTACCGTACGTTCCCGGGCCGTATTTGCAATTTTTAAAAGTTTCCATTTTTTTTTTGTAATTTTTTGAAAGTTTCCGATACTCGTATCCTGACGGATACCCGTATCAACATTTTAAAAAAAAAAATCCCAAAATTTACTTAATAAAATTCTAAAAAAAATGAAAAACTAAAACTACATTTTACTTGGTAATCAAATAATGGGCCTATATGGCTATATCCGAATTAAGTCATTAACTCATACTCCGAATTGGGTACTTGCACTTTTAATTTCAAGATTGTAGTTGTTTGACTTATTTCTCATTTTAAATTAATGACTTATTGACTACATTTATATTTCGAGATGCACTAGTGTATATGAGAAATATTATGAATTTATTACTAAGTATCTTGAAAAAGGAAAATGCTTCAATGCAATGAATGGGTAGACATCATAGGATATTATATGTATATATATATTTAAAAAAAATACTATTTTTAATATTTATAAATAGACCCCTATAACTTTTAATATTTGTAGATACACCCCCATAACTTTTAATATTTATAAATATGGCCCCGTATCCGTATCCTACTTTTTTTTGGTTTTGACGTATCGCGTACCCGTTTCCAAGTTTCCCCGTTTCCGCGTACCGGTATCGATCCATCCCGTATCCACTATCGAGGACTACAGGTACGACGCTCTCTACCAGGTCCAGAGCTCCATTTGTAAAAAACGATGTCTTTCTTCTTCCATCTTTGTCTAGAGCCGCCGACCTGATCTATCAGGGCCATCGATCTCTTCCGCTCCAAACAGGTGTTTCATCCTCCGCCGCTCGACCAACGGAAAACGAAGCCGGCGATTTGATTTAGTTTAGGCGAGCTCTTCTGCTACATATCCAGGTATTTCATCCTCCATTTTTCACATTCAATATTTGATTCGATCCCCTTGAATTATACAGATCTATTTGTGACCCCTTCTATTTGACGAAGTGTGCAATTTTTCTAGTTCGTAAGGTCGTAGGGTCGTAGGGATATCTGTTTTAGTTAGAAGCTGATTGTTAGGAGTAAAGGCAAGCAATTACCTACACGTTCCACCAAGCTAGGATGAATGGTGATGTTTCAAATGATTTAACATATAATTATTTTACTACGTATAAAGAGTTTACATGCAAGCAAAGGAGATTTAAGGGAAAGGGCTACCAAGTGTTTACTAAAATGTGTTAGAAAAATAGTATTTAGATGGCGAGTTTTGGCAGATAAAATCCCGAGTTTAATCACAAATCACCAGACAAACCACCAAATGCAAGAACGAATAAAATAACAACAATAATTAGATACGAAATATTAATATAAAAGATAGAGAAAGAATGACTTAGCGTAAGATCGCCCGTTAACCGGACTGGCCTTGAAGAAAGATAGCCCCCGTATCTCGATAGCTACTCGAACGGGACTGGCCAACTCGCTCCCAGGATAATCCTACCTCTGTTTCAGTCCTCTAGCTTGCTTGACAGAAACACTTCGACCGTTGCCCAATTGCCGATTAAAAGAGATGAGCCGGAAAAGAAGTGAAATATGAACTATGGAAATACTTCGTATATAATTACTTCTCTCAGAAAAGAACTAAGCTATATCTCGAAAACCAGAAGAGAATTGAAAGGGTCACTAATTAGAACGAAGAGATGGTTCGTGTATCTAAATTGAATGGATAAGCTAGTGGGTTCAAATACTTCTGTACGTGGGTTTAATAATGAGAGCATGCAGCGGATTATTTTGCTTCGGAAATCAGATAAGTATAATATACCAAACAATTGGTCAAGAAAATGTTTAACCGCTCCTATAAATCTGCCGCCACGATCCATGCATGATGACCGGATCCAATTAACTAAGTATGACCAAGACAAGCACTTTAAATTTTGAATTCAAATGCACGTCCATATCTATACTTAGTCAGCAACATTATTTGTGTGCAATTAAACATTTCGTAGGCTCCTTTTTAAATTCATTTCAGAATTTTTGTCCCCAAAATAAATTGGCTTTTTATTATTATATGATACTTAAATATTATTCCTTATCATATAAAAGTACCATTTATTTTAAACATTGAACAATAAATTCACCAAACTAATACATTACATTTACAACCTTTACAACTATGGATTCTAGTCATATTTCCAACAATCCCCCACAAATCCATAGTTGTTGGCTCAACTCTAAAAGATATAATGTGCTTTCGAATATGGTACCTTCCGGTTTGAACCAACTTCTAAGCTTTTACCCCTAACCCCCACAGGAACTGAGTGAACAGAGTTCTTGAACTCGAACCTTGATAGTGTTGGCGTGGGATAAAAGCAACACATTAATGGCAATGGCAACGATCTATAGGGTTGACGGTTTACGGCCGTGCGTCCCGATCCTGTCTCAAGAATGTCATCGAGAATTAACCCCTATTCTCTAATTGCGGCCACACAATAACATTCTCATAGCTGGGCATCTCCAAGAGTGCATTGCTAACACTGCTATAAAAAGCTCGATCCCATTCAGAGTCTTTAACTCTTACTAACTTAGCAATTTCAGCATCTCTCAGGCTTATCAAGGAATAGAACTCATTAAATATTTTAATGAGATGCACAATTCACTCCACAGTTTGTTTATACCACATTGAACCTACTTTGTGGGATCTCCACTCAGATAGGTTGGGTTGCTACCGTAGTTGAATAATTGTTGGGTTTCAGTCCCATTCCTAACCTGGATTTTATCACTTGATTTAAATCAAGTCCTTTTGTTAACGGGTCCGCTGTATTATCTTTGGATCCAACAAAATCAACCGCAAACACCCCTTGAGACACAAATTTCCTTATAGTCTTTAATCTAACTTGAATGTGTCTCCTAGTCTTTTGATTATACTTGGTACTCCTAATTTTTGCAATTGTGCTCATACTATCACAATGCAAACAAATAGGTGGAATTGGCTTGCTAAATATTGGTAACTCAGACATTAATCCCATAAACCATTCAGCCATAATCCCAGTAGTATCCAACGCACACAATTTAGCCTCAAAAGTAGACCGAGAAAGTATTGTTTGTTTAGTGGACTTCCAGGCAACGGCCCCACCACCAAACGTAAACACATAACCGGTACATCCATAACTCCCGGAGTTCTTAGCTATCCAGCTTGCATCACTATATCCCTCAAGAACAGGAGGATATTTACCATAATGCAAACACAAGGAAATAGTTCCTTTTAAGTATCTAAATACTCTATCTAAGGCCTCCCAATGAGTTCTGTTTGGACAACAAGTGTACCGGCTCAACTTAGACACTGAAAATACAATATCAGGTCTAGTACAGTTAGCTAAGTAACCCAAGCTACCAATCATCTGAGAATATCTTAATTGAGACACAGGAACACCACTTTCATTTTTATACAAAGCTACTGAAGGATCATAGGGTGTTTTAGCAATTCTACTATTTTTAAATCCAAATTTCTCAATTAATTTTTCAATATAATGCGACTGAGAAATAGAAATTCCTTCGATTGATCTAGTCAACTTTAGCCCAAGAATTACTTCAGCCACACCCATATCCTTCATTTCAAACTTTGTTTTTAAAAATGACTTTGTCTCAAAAATAATATTATCATTAGTGCCAAATAATAATATATCATCAACATATAGGCATAAAATAATACTAATATCACCTTTACATTTATAATAAACACTTTGATCAGCATCTATAAGAGTAAATCCAAACGAAAGAATTATTTTATCAAATTTTTCGTTCCATTGCTTAGGGGCTTGCTTAAGTCCATATAGAGACTTAACTAATTTACAAACTTTTCTCTCATTTCCTTTTGCCACAAATCCTTCAGGCTGGTCCATATAAATTTCTTCTTCAAGGTCACCATGAAGAAAAGCTGTCTTAACATCCATTTGATGAATTTTAAGACCATATACGGAGGCCATTGCTATAAGCATTCTAATTGTGGTCATTCTTGCAACCGGAGCATATGTATCGAAAAAATCAATACCTTCTTTTTGTTTGTAACCCTTGGCAACTAATCTGGCCTTAAATTTATCAATGGTTCCATCTGGTTTTAATTTCTTCTTAAAAATCCATTTACACCCAATAGTAGTACACCCGGGAGGAAGATCAACGAGCTCCCATGTTCCATTTTGAACAATGGAGTCCATTTCACTTTTAATGGCATCCTTCCAATGCATGGCTTCGGAAGTAGCCATTGCATCTCTAAAGGAAACTGGATCACCCTCAATATTGTAAGTGATAAAATCACTTCCAAATTCCTTAGTGATCCTAGCCCGTTTGCTCCTTCTAGGCTCATCTAGTTCATTTGATTCAAAACTAGCGAGACTAGTACTACTAGATTCTACCCCCACATTTGTCATCTTTTCCACTTGATCAGGAATTGAATTAAATGTGGTTTCTTGATTTTTAAAAGAAATATTTTGGGGGACACCCGTTTTCATTGGGAAAACATTTTCAAAGAAAGTAGCATCACGAAGTTCTATAATAGTATTAACATCTATGCCAGAAATTTCAGATTTAATAACCAAAAATCTCAATGCATAAGAATGTTCAACATAACCAATAAAAATAGCATCAACAGTTTTAGGCCCAAGTTTCTTTCTTTTGTGTTCAGGGACTAATACTTTTGCAAGACAGCCCCACACTTTAAAGTATTTTAAACTTGGTTTTCTGCCTATCAAGAGTTCAAATGGACACTTATCTTTATGTTTCATGGGAATCCTGTTCAGAATATGGCAGGCCGTATTCAAGGCTTCCCCCCACATAAACTTAGGTAATCCAGAATTCTCTAATAAACTGTTAATCATATCTTTAAAAGTTCTATTTTTCCGTTCAGCTACTCCATTTGATTGTGGTGAATAAGGAGGTGTTTCTTCATGTACTATACCATATTTTTGGCATTCTAGTACAACTAAATTAGAAGTGTACTCTCCTCCCCTATCAGATCTTAACCTTTTAATTTTCTTGCCGGTTTGATTCTCCATTTCATTCTTAAAAATTAAGAATTTTTCAAGAGCTTCATCTTTACCCTTAAGTAGATACACATAACAGTATTTAAAATAATCATCAATAAAAGTGATAAAGTATTTCTTCTTGTCACGATTCAACACTCCATTAAACTCACAAATGTCGGTATGAATTAAATCAAGTAATTCAGAATTTCTATCAATTGAATGATATGGTTTTCTTACTTGTTTTGTAGTAGCACATACCATACATTTCTTAGTTTTATCAATAGAGTGTTTAGGAATTAAATTTAAATTCATCATTCTTTTTACAGAATCTAAATTAACGTGACCCAAACGATAATGCCATAAAGTTGAAGAATCACAATTCTCAGATACATAATTTAATTCAAAATAATCAACCACAATCTTAAAAAGTCCATCCGACAAGTAACCCTTGCCAATAAAAAGTCCACCAAATAAAATTACAACTTTATTAAATTTAAAAGATAACTCATAACCCTCCCTAACTAGAATGGAACCACTAACAATGTTCCTTCTAATTTCGGGAACGTGATGCACTCCATGCAAAGTAAGTATTTTTCCCGAAGGAAATTTTATTTCTACTTTTCCAACTCCATGCACACTAGCAGCACTTGTGTTTCCCATCATCACTGTTCTTCCAACTGCAGGCTGATAAGAAACAAAGAGCGATTTATCAGCACATACATGCACATTCGCTCCTGTATCTATTAGCCACTCATTGGAATTATATATAGTGAAAACTTGAGAGTTAATAGAAACATACCCATCGGAACTAGTTCCTCCAGTCACCACGTTGACTTGAGGTCCACCAGATTGAGCCTTAGCCTTTTTATTTGGGCATAATTTGGCCCAATGCCCCATCTGTCCACAGTTCCAGCATGGCCGGTTTGCCTTTGGTTTCTTTGCAATTTTTAATTTGGCCTTTATTGGTTTAAAAGATGATGGTTGTTTATTTTTAGAATTTTGTGACTGCTTTCCCCCGGTTACAATATGAGCCTTTGGCTGAAATTCAACAGGCACAATATAACCCGCTTTCTTATGTTCTTCCTCGACAGTAATGGAATGCATCAAACTTTTCCAAGTTATCTTTTTCATTTTGTGTTTTAAAGTCAAACCAAAATCTTCCCACGATTTGGGGAATTTTTCAATTACAGCCATGACTTTAAATTTTTCAGGCAATTCCATATCTGCTTCACGGAGAGAATGTAAGATAAGCTCAAATTCTTGTGTTTGTTCTAAAACTGATTTTCCCTCTTTCATGTCGGATCTCAAGAATTTGGAAACAATATACTTTTCTAGATCGTGGTCATCAGTATTATATTTCCTATCCAACTCATCCCAAAGGTCTTTAGCCGTGCCGTGGAGGGTGCAATAGACATCAAATAACATGTCGGAGAGTCCCAACAATATCATTCCTTTGGCTATTTCATTCCTCTCACGCCATAAAGTTTGGCGTTCAAGACTTTTGGGATCAGACTCGACAACGGGGGGACACACCGTCATAATTACCGAGAGCAATCCCTTGGTGATTAACCAAATTTTCATGCGTTGTTGCCAACGCTTGAAAAAATGCCCGGAAAATTTTTCCGGCATTCCGGTCAAATCAACCCAGTGAGAGCCCGTAGCAACAAATTCAGTTGTGTCTCCAGAATTAGTCACAAACACAGAATTAACATTATTTTCAGGGGTTTCATTCACATTATTCTCAACAACAACGTTTTCAGAAGTAGCAGCATTTTCCAAGTTCGTCATATTGGATTTTCAAAACTCGAGATATAATATCTTTCTTCAAGACTGTTAGAAAAATAGTATTTAGATGGCGAGTTTTGGCAGATAAAATCCCGAGTTTAATCACAAATCACCAGACAAACCACCAAATGCAAGAACGAATAAAATAACAACAATAATTAGATACGAAATATTAATATAAAAGATAGAGAAAGAATGACTTAGCGTAAGATCGCCCGTTAACCGGACTGGCCTTGAAGAAAGATAGCCCCCGTATCTCGATAGCTACTCGAACGGGACTGGCCAACTCGCTCCCAGGATAATCCTACCTCTGTTTCAGTCCTCTAGCTTGCTTGACAGAAACACTTCGACCGTTGCCCAATTGCCGATTAAAAGAGATGAGCCGGAAAAGAAGTGAAATATGAACTATGGAAATACTTCGTATATAATTACTTCTCTCAGAAAAGAACTAAGCTATATCTCGAAAACCAGAAGAGAATTGAAAGGGTCACTAATTAGAACGAAGAGATGGTTCGTGTATCTAAATTGAATGGATAAGCTAGTGGGTTCAAATACTTCTGTACGTGGGTTTAATAATGAGAGCATGCAGCGGATTATTTTGCTTCGGAAATCAGATAAGTATAATATACCAAACAATTGGTCAAGAAAATGTTTAACCGCTCCTATAAATCTGCCGCCACGATCCATGCATGATGACCGGATCCAATTAACTAAGTATGACCAAGACAAGCACTTTAAATTTTGAATTCAAATGCACGTCCATATCTATACTTAGTCAGCAACATTATTTGTGTGCAATTAAACATTTCGTAGGCTCCTTTCATCATGGTCGCACCGAAAAGCACAACCACAACGAGATTGCATTGGTATTTTGGCACAAGTTCTCAAGTCAAACTGCTTGGCAGGTTTCGACAATGATCCTTCCGCGGATTCCCTTAGTAACGGCGAGCGAACCGGTCATTTCAGAATTTTTGTCCCCAAAATTAAATGGCTTTTATTATTATATGATACTTAAATATTATTCCATATCATATAAAAGTACCATTTATTTTAAACATTGGACAATAAATTCACCAAACTAATACATTACATTTACAACCTTTACAACTATGGATTCTAGTCATTAAATGAAATAGAACCAAACATGTAAGTTGTTCTTTAATGTATATTAAGCCACTTCCAATTCATATATATTATACCATTATTTATTTCATCATATTTCCAACAAAATGTCTAATAGATATTTTGGGATGATAATACTAATTAAGTTTCATAGGATGAATCTACAAAGGATTTATTAAAAGAAACTCTATGCCTAAATAATCAATAACCATAAATTCAGAAATCAAGAAACGTGTGTTTTTAAGCAACATATTTTGAGGTCTTAAGGTTTCTTAGTAGTTTAGTTTTACTAATGCATATATGGGCAAGTTACAATGTGTATGTCTTTTTCTCCTCCACCTCCTGCTAGTATTATATGTTTCTCTTAGGATGTATTTGAGAGTGTATTTCCAATTGCACTTTTTTGACTTGACACTCAACCTTCCAATTGAAAATTTAGCATTTGGAATGGTCTATGACATGTTTCGCTTCAATCACAATTCAACTGAACGAATATTTGTAGTTCGTTGCATTGGAGCAGTGGGCTGCTCCTATCTCTCCCAAATGCACACTTAGTTTTATTTCCATTTTCTTATCTCAAAATGTTTCTATTTTAATTTGATGAACCTGGCTTTTGCCTTTAGATGCCTTTTCTTTATTGTTTACATCTGGAGTGGGTCACTTGTCTGTGCAGAAAAATATGTTCTCAGTTGCTTGTCTCAGTAGCTGTCCTAACAAATATGTTCTTTATGGGTATTCTTAGGAATTGGAACTGGAATTATGAATATCTAGTTTCATGCTATGAAAATTAGAATGTTATGATAGTCAAGGGACTTGAAACGTGAAACTGGACTATAAAAATGAGAATGCTATGACAGTCCAAGGACCCCATTCAAACAGCGGTTTTCCGTTTTCATTTCCCTATTAATTAGTTTATATTTGTATGTCGGCATATACTAGCTTGGTATTAAAAGTATGTCCATTTTTTCTTGCAAATAGTATGGGGAGGTTTTGGCATGCAGCAGGAGGGGACAGAAGTTGATGGAGTTCTTGAAGTTGGGAGTTGGGCATGAGTAGTTATAGTTATATTCTGATAAAAGAAGAGCAAATTTAAAGATTGTCTCAAAAATTCTAAAAGTGGATTTCAAGTGAGTTTAGCTTCTAGAATTAGTTTGTTTTAAACGAGTTATGTTTTTCAATAATCACTTTCTCTGTTTTTATTCA
Source organism: Cuscuta epithymum (assembly GCA_945859915.1). NCBI lineage: Eukaryota > Viridiplantae > Streptophyta > Magnoliopsida > Solanales > Convolvulaceae > Cuscuta > Cuscuta epithymum. The sequence goes on along the minus strand of CAMAPF010000954.1, from coordinate 2,131,285 downwards.
TTTCATGTACAACAATGCAATAGATATTTATTTTTTATCAGCTGCCAACTTTTAATATGTCACTTTTATTTTTGAAGGAAATGAAACAAATCTTGAAGTTGAAGACGTGTGTTGTTGTTAGGACCCAACTATGATGATTTTGATGATGCCACTATACTTTGCACTAGTATTTTGTGTCTAAGTTAATTCGTGCATTATTGCTTAAAAGTGAACAAGAATAATGAACAACTAACTGGAACACAAAATGCAATAAGGTAATAACTTTTACCTTAATAGGATTTGTTATCCTACCAGTTAAGTTGTCCACAGTACCTGCTAAACTACACAAGTACTTAAAAGTGACAAGAATTCTAATGTACAAACTGTGTATCAGATTAAACATACTGGAACCATAAAATGCAATAAGGTAAAAATTATTTACCTTACATGGATATTTAGATCCAACCAGTATAGCTTTAATTTGGTATATAAGTTTAATCATGTCACTTAAAGAAAGAAAGTGATTAGTAAAATAAGTGACAAATTTTACTGTAAAATTTGTACCAAATAAATTGTACTGGAAAGAACAAAATGCAATAAGGTAATCCTATTACCTTAATAGGATATTTCAAAGATCCTACCAGTACAAAACTTATTTGATACAAAATATTCTAAGTCACACATTTTACTACTTCACTACACAAATTGAGCAGGTTCACGCACTCGGCTTTACAAGTGTAGTTGCAAGACAAGGCCAATACACTCAGAACGCAAGAGGAGAGAAGACATCTGATTAGGTGAATAGTGAAGAGTTTCAGAATAGGCATGCAGCGATAAGAAGGCCTAAGGTATGGGTGTTATCTTCGTACAAAGCAAGTGGTCTTCAAAAGACAAATCCTTATCCTGCTCCAACACAAGAAGACGCAAGTACAATACTTTGGACGTCTAGGATTAAATCCTCTTAACCAACGGAGGAGATTAATCTACCGGAGATGCCTATAAAAATAGGCAGAAGCATGAGATCAAAGGTAAGTCATTGAGTTCAAAGCAAGTGGTTCAGTCATTACACTACGCATATCCAGCAAAGGAAAAAGTGCTTGAACACTGCTTTGACTCATGCTTCACTAAGCTCTTAGACTAGATCATTCATTGTAACATTTATAGAGCTTAGGTTTTAGTTGGCGGTTAGACACTACGTGAATCAATTCATGTTGTTGTAAACACTTAGGAGAACAGTTGTTCGGATCCTATAGTGTGGTTGGATAGATAGAGTACCTTTTGATCCCCACTGGATCAATTGAGAAAAGTCTAAGGACTGAGTAACTTTGAGTGGTGTTATACTCATCGTGAAAAACCTTCAATCTAGGCCAGAGTTGTCAAGGCTAGATTGGCACTAATTGTATTGGGCTGAATACTTTAGTGGAAATCCATCTGAAATAGGGTGGGACTGGATGTAGGAGGATTACACCACCTCTGAACCAGGATATATCGTGTGTTGATTTACTTTCATACATACAGAAGCACACACCAAACACATCTCACTAAAGGATTGTAGTTTGCCAGCAGCATCCTAAGCAGTAGTCTTCATCGACTGTACTGCTTAGCCTACTGCTTAATAGCTCACTCTCCTTGAGAGTATTTTCCACTAGAAGTTATCTTACACTCAGAAGGTGCCTCAGCAGTACCCTGGTCTTCACCCTCCTGCTGAGCCCACTGCCCATTTATATGTGTCTTTCCGAACGCCATAACAAGCCAGAACAAAAAGCCATCCAAAAGTCATCCTGTTCTTAACAGTTGCCTCAGCAGTAACCTGCCCACCAGTCGACTGCCAACTCAGCAGTTGCCTGCCAGTCAGCAAACTGCCTGTGCAGCAGTAGACTAAGCAGTTATCTGCTCACCAGTCTACTGCCAAGCCTACTTCCTCTTGTCACCAGTCTAAACATCATCTAAACTAGAAAGTTGTCTCACACCAAGTATAAAGAGGTTAAAGACTTCCGCTGTGCATCTATTAATCTCTTAAAAGATTATAGATCAACTCATCTAGAGGGAAAACTTCACAAAGTTGAATAAGATTTTAAAAGTCTATTCACCCCCCCCCCCCCCCCTCTAGACTTTTACCTCTATCCGGGACCATCAAGTGGTATCAGAGCAGTGTGTTCCTAGAGTCAAGTTCTGACTATTTTTGAACTAAAGATCCAAATCCACTTTTATCCCAAAACTTTCTAAATAATGGATGAACAACAAGCAAAGAATCTGTTGATCAACAGCAACAAATCCAATGACTGGAAAACAAAGGATGTATGGGATGAACTCACGGAGAGTCAATCAGAAGATGATCAAAGCAGCTCAAATGATGAAAGCTGCTCATCAGAAAGGCAGGAGGAGGCTATTACTTGCTTCTTTGGAATGACTCCAGAAAATAGCTCCTCTCACAACTATGATATGGCCAGATCCTATGAAGGTGACAATGATAAGTTGCTCTAAGCACAAGACAAGGAGCAGAAGGCCACTGACAAACTGTTCAAAGGAAGAACCCAAAGAAACACTTGCAGAAGAAGAAAAGAGAAGAAGATATCAAAGGAGTTGGAGATTCAATCAAATGAAGAACTTACAAACCAATACACACCTTGTGTTGAGGTTTTAAAGTTCAATCAAATGCACAAACCAACTCCAGATCAACTGTTACATCTTCCTCAAGAGATGTAACTGTGCTTAAAGAAAGATGAAGGAAGGACCACCTAGGTGATGGAAGAAGAATAGCTGAGACCATCTCAAGAAGGTGACTCAAATGCCAGACTACTGCTAGCAAAAGACTCAGACTGAGACAACTGCCAGCAGTAGGATCAGATCAAGCAGGATCATCACCTAAATTGAAGCTCCAAATCTTCAAAGTCTATCTGAGGAAAGTAATGAGAAAGAGGAAGAAAGGCAGCTGCTCAAATACTCTGGAGGGAACAAACTTAGAATACTTAAAGATCCCAAAAATTAATGGTGCATCAACTTAGGGGGAACCTAATTCAAAATATCTTGATCATCAGAAGCATTATCTAAGGGGGAATGCTTTCTAAAGTAACGAAGGAATAAAGCCACAAGATCCAAAAGAAGAAGGTTCAGCAGAGGTCTCCGCAGAGGTCTCTGCCGAAACACTTATAGCAGAAGAAGGCTTAAAAATCAGCAGCAGGCTCGCACTTGGTATGTATAAACTGAATATACTCAAAGCAGTTTTCTGCTTTTCCGGGTGTAAATGCAATCAAGGCCATGCGTAAATAACCGACTTCTCCAACGGTTATAATAAAACGGCTAGTTTCCGATAGAAGCTATATATACCTCCTCCGTACATTCCCCCTTCACTTTTTACAAGTATTCCCTCTCTATTCTTACTCTAAGCATTCTAAAAGCTCTCAACCAGAACTTCCTACTACTCTTCTTCCTCACGATCAAATGGCAACCATGAAAAACATCAAAGACATGATCTTCACTGGATCAATCCTTGACACAGCCATCATCATGAGGAAAGCCAAAAACAAAGATCTAATGAGGGATCTTCTAAGAAAATTGGATTCCACAGGGCTACTCAAAATGGCCACACATGTCTATCCAAACTATTATCCAGAGATCGCAGCAGAGTTCTATCTCAACTCCACCAAAGATAGCCTTAAATCAAACGTCAAAGGCAGATCGGTGGAAATTAAAGAAGACGACATCAAAGATCTACTGACTCTTCCTAGCCATGATTTCCCATCAGTTGCAGAATACGAGCTTGATGAGCAGTCATTCAAAGAAATTGCCCTGATTCCATCTGCACAAAATGCTCAATCACTCAAACTGAAGACCAACAAAATGGTTTATGAGTATGCTCTTCTACTCAGCATACTCTACAAATGCATTGATTCAAAAAACACTGCACTCGATGAGCTCAACAGAACAAGAGCCATTCCTCTAGCTGCAATCATTTCAGGATCACCGCATAACTGGAGCAGATATGTATTTGAAAACCTGGTGGCCTATGTCAATAAATTTCATGACAGGAAGATTGCTACAGCAATTCCTCATCTGGGATATGGATTTCTCATTGGAGAAATCTTAAGGAAGAAGGGAGTCTACTGCTCAATTAAAGTGGCAACTGATTGGAGAAAGTTCCTTTCCCAAAAGTCAAGTCAAGGAACCCCACAAATACCACAAGAAGGAGACTCCATAGTCTCAAATGATCTTCTCAAAAACACTCTCACCAAAATCAAATCCAAATCTCTGAAGAGAGCTCAACCAGACAATGAAGAAATCCAGTCAAGAAAATCCTCAAAGAAGATGGCTGCCAATCGAAATCTTCAAGCAGAGATGGAGGCAGTAGCCTCCCCACTAAATACATTCGCCTCAGCAGAATCCTCACTTCCAACTATCCATGAAGAAAGTGAGGGATCTCAACATCCAGAGGAGCAGCAGACATCTTCTTCTACATGCAAGACTACCGCTGGAGCAAGTATTGCCATCCCGGCCACTCCTCTCTCAATTAACATCCCTCAATCACCAGCACAAATCACTCAGCAGGCACCTTCCACACCAGTAGTCAACTCACCAACTCCTCTTGAAAGATTAGAAACTGAATGGGCTCGAGTCAAAGCTTGGAGGGATTGGAAACTCTCCAAGATTCTCCACCAAGCCAGTACCCTAACAAAATTCATCAGTGAAGAGTACTTTGCTCTCACCTGGCTTGGCACTGATGACATAGCTAAAGCAACAAACCTCCATCAAATGAATCTGATCTATCTCTCCAAGAAACGTAAAATCACAGCCAAGGATATTCATGAAGACAACAATGATGATGATGACAATGATGATGATGATCTTGATGATAGTGATATTGGAGATCAACCTCAACCCTCACCTCAATACAAAGGTAAGAAAATCATCTCCTCTTCCACATCCTCTAGTGACAAAGCACTACAAGAGGTTCTTGAAAAATCCAAGTATGAAACAAAAGGAGGGGGAGAATCATCCAAAGCAACAAACAAGCAGCCAACTGCCATCTTGATCACACATCCAACCTTGGCTCATAACAATGTTCAGACTACTGACCAATCCACTGCAAGTCTCGAAGAAGCTGATAAAGAAGAAGATCCTATATCCCTAGCCAATCTCTTCGTACAAGAGAGGGGAGCTTCTATCAAATTCATTAGCAGAGCAGAGGTCAGACTACATAAAAGGCTCATCAAAATGCAGAAGCAAATGAAAGAAAGACTTGATATCAGGTTTGAGGAAGTCCACAGGCATATCAGAAATGACCTCATGATCCAGCAGGTCTTCAATGCAGAGCAGAGGGCTCTCCTCAAAGTCAAAACCTCACAACACGAAGCTGTGGCTGCAGAAATCAAACAAGAACTTGAGGCACTCAAAACAAGAAATGATGAGCTGGCCAGTCAACTGCTCACATCACAAGCCACAAGCTCCTCTGCTCAGGTAACTTCTTTTACTACTTTACCCACTAATCTTGATCAGGCGCTTCAAACAATTCAAAAACATGAAGAGTTCATACAATATCTCAAGACCAAGGAACTACCTGCCATTCTTCAACTCTCCCAGACAATAGTTACAAAACAGGTAGAGCACTCAGAAGCAATTGGTCAAACAAAAGCAGATGTTGAAAAACATCTCACCAATCTTCACAAAGCTACTCAAGAGGCTTTCATCAAACAAGGAAATGAACTCAAGAAACTTGATCAAAATCTTGAGAAATTAGACCGAGTAGTCAAAGAAGATGTCAAAATAGATGTCATGGATCTACGAAACGTTATAAATGCAGTGGCAGTTGAAGTCAGTGATCTACGCCCAAAAAGACGACAAGTGGAAGTTGACTCTGATCCAGAGATAGAAGCTCTATTCCAAGAAAGCCAATCCACTGATCATGCTGCCAAAAAGGGGGAAAGATCAACACAAGCAGGCCCCTCCTCTACAAGGTCATTAGCAGCAAAGAAGGCGGCAGAAACCAGAAGAAAGAACAAGCTCCTCCAAGAAGAAGCAGAGATCAGACAAAGAAAAGCAAAAGAAGCAGAAGCCAAGAGAAAGTTGGAGGAAGCCAACAAGAATAGACTTCTAGACAAGTCCGAAAGTGACTAAAAACTATTGTACTTTAGACTATAGACCAATGTACAACATTCTCATAAAGTACAAATATTCTTTCTCTTGTGTTGTATAGTTTTGGCATCATCAAAAAGGGGGAAATTGTTAGGACCCAACTATGATGATTTTGATGATGCCACTATACTTTGCACTAGTATTTTGTGTCTAAGTTAATTCGTGCATTATTGCTTAAAAGTGAACAAGAATAATGAACAACTAACTGGAACACAAAATGCAATAAGGTAATAACTTTTACCTTAATAGGATTTGTTATCCTACCAGTTAAGTTGTCCACAGTACCTGCTAAACTACACAAGTACTTAAAAGTGACAAGAATTCCAATGTACAAACTGTGTATCAGATTAAACATACTGGAACCATAAAATGCAATAAGGTAAAAATTATTTACCTTACATGGATATTTAGATCCAACCAGTATAGCTTTAATTTGGTATATAAGTTTAATCATGTCACTTAAAGAAAGAAAGTGATTAGTAAAATAAGTGACAAATTTTACTGTAAAATTTGTACCAAATAAATTGTACTGGAAAGAACAAAATGCAATAAGGTAATCCTATTACCTTAATAGGATATTTCAAAGATCCTACCAGTACAAAACTTATTTGATACAAAATATTCTAAGTCACACATTTTACTACTTCACTACACAAATTGAGCAGGTTCACGCACTCGGCTTTACAAGTGTAGTTGCAAGACAAGGCCAATACACTCAGAACGCAAGAGGAGAGAAGACATCTGATTAGGTGAATAGTGAAGAGTTTCAGAATAGGCATGCAGCGATAAGAAGGCCTAAGGTATGGGTGTTATCTTCGTACAAAGCAAGTGGTCTTCAAAAGACAAATCCTTATCCTGCTCCAACACAAGAAGACGCAAGTACAATACTTTGGACGTCTAGGATTAAATCCTCTTAACCAACGGAGGAGATTAATCTACCGGAGATGCCTATAAAAATAGGCAGAAGCATGAGATCAAAGGTAAGTCATTGAGTTCAAAGCAAGTGGTTCAGTCATTACACTACGCATATCCAGCAAAGGAAAAAGTGCTTGAACACTGCTTTGACTCATGCTTCACTAAGCTCTTAGACTAGATCATTCATTGTAACATTTATAGAGCTTAGGTTTTAGTTGGCGGTTAGACACTACGTGAATCAATTCATGTTGTTGTAAACACTTAGGAGAACAGTTGTTCGGATCCTATAGTGTGGTTGGATAGATAGAGTACCTTTTGATCCCCACTGGATCAATTGAGAAAAGTCTAAGGACTGAGTAACTTTGAGTGGTGTTATACTCATCGTGAAAAACCTTCAATCTAGGCCAGAGTTGTCAAGGCTAGATTGGCACTAATTGTATTGGGCTGAATACTTTAGTGGAAATCCATCTGAAATAGGGTGGGACTGGATGTAGGAGGATTACACCACCTCTGAACCAGGATATATCGTGTGTTGATTTACTTTCATACATACAGAAGCACACACCAAACACATCTCACTAAAGGATTGTAGTTTGCCAGCAGCATCCTAAGCAGTAGTCTTCATCGACTGTACTGCTTAGCCTACTGCTTAATAGCTCACTCTCCTTGAGAGTATTTTCCACTAGAAGTTATCTTACACTCAGAAGGTGCCTCAGCAGTACCCTGGTCTTCACCCTCCTGCTGAGCCCACTGCCCATTTATATGTGTCTTTCCGAACGCCATAACAAGCCAGAACAAAAAGCCATCCAAAAGTCATCCTGTTCTTAACAGTTGCCTCAGCAGTAACCTGCCCACCAGTCGACTGCCAACTCAGCAGTTGCCTGCCAGTCAGCAAACTGCCTGTGCAGCAGTAGACTAAGCAGTTATCTGCTCACCAGTCTACTGCCAAGCCTACTTCCTCTTGTCACCAGTCTAAACATCATCTAAACTAGAAAGTTGTCTCACACCAAGTATAAAGAGGTTAAAGACTTCCGCTGTGCATCTATTAATCTCTTAAAAGATTATAGATCAACTCATCTAGAGGGAAAACTTCACAAAGTTGAATAAGATTTTAAAAGTCTATTCACCCCCCCCCCCCCTCTAGACTTTTACCTCTATCCGGGACCATCAGTTGTAAACTTGAGCTGCTTTTTTAGCTTTGGAGATTAATTATGAGATTTGGTTTAAACCTAGAGTTTATCTTGGAGATCTGTTTCGTATATCAGTTCTAGTTTTATGTTAACACTGGTCTAGTCTTGTATTTCTGCTGCATTGATCACACTTGGCCAAACTTAATCTGTTTCTTACTTACTAGTAGACATCTAGAGCTTTTCACAGTAGACAGCCGTTTGTACGTTTTGGTCAATTTATTTCTTTTTGATCAGTTTTCTTGATGGAAAAGTGTGCCTTTTTTACATTTCTAGTAAATTTGTTTAGGATTTTTTTCCTAGCTTATTTCATAACGTCATTTATTGCTGGATTTGTATTCCATTTTGTTTAATAATTATGCACTATCATTTAATAATTTCTAAATGTGAGGAAAGTAAAGTTGCTGGGCATGATAGTAAATATTTGCAATTATGGTTTTACGGTAATTGGTTAAACGGTTGGTGGTTAACCGAGGTTTCGGTTAACCGATACTCAATTAACCGTAGCTTTGGTTAACCGAGTATCGGTTAACCGAAGTAACAAGTTTTTTGGTTAACCGGAAAGGTGGTTAACCAAAACACGGTTAACCGATCATGCCCACCCCTAGTTAGGGTCATGGTTAGGGGTAATGGTGGGGTAGGGTTGGGGTAGTGGGTAGGGTTAGCCGGTTGGGGTAAGGTAGGTGTAGGAGTTGGGATAGGATGGCGGTAGGGTGGGGGCCGGGGACCAGGATGGGACCGAGGTAGGGAAGCGGTAGGGTGGGGGGTAGGATGGCGGTAAGGGTGGGGGTAGTGGTTAGGGTTGGGGTTGGGATAAGGTAGGGGTAGGGTAGGGAGTTGGGATAGGATGGCGGTAGAGTGGGCCCGGGATCTAGGTGGGGCCGGGGTAGGGGAAGGGTAGGGTGGGGGGTAGGATGGCGGTGGGGGTAGGATGGCGGAAGGGTGGGGGTAGGATGATGGTGGGGTGGGGCTGAGGTAGGGGGCATGTGGTAAGGGTAAGGTAGGGGTGGGGGTGGGGTAGGGTGGGTGAGTCGGGGTGGGGTCGAGGTGGTAGGGGGGTGGCGGTAAGGTAGGGTGGATTGAGGTGGGGCCGAGGTAGGGGCATGTGGTAGGGGTGGGGTAGGGTCATTATAGGGAAAATGGGTACGCGGGGTGGGGGTTGGGTGGGTAGGGTAGGGGTAAGGGGTAAGGTACGAGGATGGAGGTACCGGAATGGAATCGACATCGGAGCGGGACCGGACCCACCACTAGGTGTAAGTATGCAAATTCATTGCAGCGACATTGTGGCATCTGCGTTTTCCAAATTTGGAAAACTAGTAAAAGTCACTTCTCCAAATCATTAAGGAAAAGAGAGACATGTCTCATTTTTTTCGGTTTGGAAAACGATTTGGTAAACGCGTTTTTTTTTCCTTTCTCCAGTTTTCCAGCAATTTCTTTGGTAAACACGTTTCCTGTTTTCTGTTTTCTAATTCTCTGGAAAATTGGAAAATATCTCTGTTAATAAATGGGCCCTGAAGGTTTTTTTGTACATAAACATCGGCTTTGTCCTCTTTGTATCGGCATACAAATTTTTTTGTACATAAACATTGGAGTTGGGAGCTACTAGGGGTGGGATCGGGTCGGGTTGGGTCGGGTTTTTGTTAGGACCGTAAAAAACCCGAAAAGCTTCGGGTTCTACATTTTTGGGCCCGATCGGCGGACCAATACTTTCGGGTTGGTCCGGGTTTTAAGAGCCTCGGGTTCGGGTTGGGTTCGGGTCGGGTCGTATTGAACCCGCAAAAAAATCGAACTGATGTATCTAAACACAATTAAAATACAATTACAACAAAAATTGCAAACATCTAAACTTTTAATCAAAAAAATATACGTAGTATATTAAAATTAAAGCAGTATATTTTGAATATAAAAATCACACGATAGAAAATGTTGTAGAAGAACAATTGGTTCGAAAGCAAAGTAACATTCCCTCCGTCCCAAATTGATTTACAAAGTCAAGATTTTTTGGTAAACCAATGTTAAAGTTAAATACTCCATATTGATACATCATTCAATTTTTTATAATTAAAATTTACATATTAACAAATTACATTAAAATATATTCGAAGTTGCAAACTCCAAGTTAAATATAATTAAAAATTGACATCCAAATTAAGTGAATAAAATAAAATTGTTTGACTAAAAAAGTCATTTTTGCAAATCAATTTGGGACGGATGGAGTATAAAATAGTCCGTACGTATCATACACACACACACACACATATAAATTGGTATGATGTATTAATAGGTCATACATATTATTTATATATATATATATATATATATTAGTTTCTTAACTAAATCGGGTTTTTATGGTCCGGGTCGGGCTTAAAATTTTAGAACCCGAATTAGGACCCGAGTTTTCGGGTTCGGGTCGGGTATTTCAACCCGGACCGGTCATTTTTAAAATAAAACCCGGACCAATATCATATATCGGGTTGGGTCGGTTCGGTTATCGGGTTTTGGGTCGGTTTTTCCCACCCCTAGGAGCTACGGGTGATCAGGGAGACAAATGTCCTCTTTGTATGCAGACAATTCATGTCTTATACGGAGTATAAACATCTGCTTCCGTATATTCAAACATTGACTATTGTAAAAAAGCACACAAATTAATGTGATTTGCAAAGAAACTAATGTCAAGCACTCAAGCTAATGCCTGTATACAAACAATTTTTTTACAGGTATTTGCTAATATTTCAATTTAATTGTTACACACACAAAATTGACACATATAATAGTTCCGATGACTTAAGCTCCGATTATTTTTCACTCAAAATAAATGAAAAGAAATAGAGATAATTCCCTAACTAGGACTAGAAGATGATGAAAGTGCACAAATAGGACATTAATCTTCCATAATCTTCCATAGGACTAAAAGTAACCAAGAAGACCAAACACCCTTAATGAAGTCTGATTTATTTATTACGGAGTAACTAATACTCCACTCCGTACAAGAGAAATACAATCAAACCAGATGCACTGCATCTACATACATACTCTATATATATTATCGCACTAAAATTGATGTCGGACTGCAACCATGTCTTGTGCTGCTACCGCCGTCGACCGCTGCCGCCACCACCGCCTAATCCACCACCGCTCTCAAAGAGGTCTCAATCTTCCACCGCCATGTTCTCCGGTGCCACCGCCGGCCTCCGGCGAGTCCTCAAATGCATCTACATGGACTGCCAACATCTCCTCCGCCACCACCGCCAATTCCTCTAGTGTGTCTGCTTCCATGTCCGGCAAGTCGGTTGCCGATCTCTTGCTTGATAGATTACCATAATCACAAAAATAATGAAATAGTATTTAATGCCATGTTAAAATTATAATGTCATTTTGTAACAAAATACATGGCAATAATGTCTCACTAACATAAAACTTAATGACATGTTAAAATTATAATGTCATTTTGTAACGAAATACATGGCAATAACGTCTCAATAACATTGCCATTAAAGCTAACTTCACCCACAAATGTAAAATGACATTATTTGCCAAATATATCGAAAACATGGCATTTGTAAAATGATTTTGTTATTTTCGAAGAATAAACAGTAATTATAGAATTTTCAGATCCAAACTCATTAAATTGAAAATTTTAAAGAAAAAATCAAAATAAATATATATAAATCAGATTCAATTTTCTTCAATCCCTGTTGTATTTATTTCAATGATAAAAAGTCAAATCTGAAATTTTCGGATAGCAAACGTTTGGAGCCACAAGTTTTCATTCCCAAAATTTCAAATCTAAACCTAAAAATTTCCATTTTGAATCTGAAAATTAAAAAATTGCAAAACCCAAATGAAGAAGAAGAAGAAAAGGAGGAGGATGAGAAGAAAAAGGAGGATTATGAAGAGAACTAGAGAAGAGAGACACTTGCCGGAAAAGGCTGTCACGTAGCCGGATTTGAACCACGCCACCGGAGTCGTCGCAACCGTCATCGGAGTCGCTGCCGCTGGAGTAGAAAATCGGCTCTTTGTTGGTTCGATTTGTAACACTTGATATTTAATATAAACGGATAAATAGTACTACTCATACAGACAAGATGCATCTCCTTTTAAGGTAGCTCATCCGCTAAGAACTCCAAAGTTAAGCGTGCTTGCATGGGAGTAGTCTTGGGATAGGTGACCTCCTGGGAAGTTTCTCAGGGCGTGCATGAGTGAGGACAAAGTGCTCGTAAAAGGCTAGTGACGGTTTGTGAGGACAATACTATTGGTCCGGAGTAACTACCTCGGGTCCCACGGGGCCGGGGTGGAGTAATTACCTCGGACCCTGCGGGGCCGGGGTGTTACAAATGGTATCAGAGCAACCCTGCGACAGTGTGTTGATCCGTTGGATATCAGGCGGGCACTTAGCAGGGGAAAAGATTCTGGGGTGTGATTGAGATTGGTTTAAGGGCGCAACGAGGACGTTGCGATCCTAAGTGGGGGTGATTGTAACACTTGAGATTTAATATAAACGGATAAATAGTACTACTCATACAAACAAGATGCATCTCCTTTTAAGGGAGCTCATCCGCTAAGAACTCCAAATTTAAGCGTGCTTGCACGGGAGTAGTCTTGGGATGGGTGACCCCCTGGGAAGTTTCTCAGGGCGCGCATGAGTGAGGACAAAGTGCTCGTAAAAGGCTAGTGGCGGTTTGTGAGGACAGTACTATTGGTCCGGAGTAATTACCTCGGGTCCCACGGGGCCGGGGTGGAGTAATTACCTCAGACCCTGCGGGGCCGGGGTGTTACAGATTGGTGGTGCAGATCGAACTCATTGAAGAGTGGGAGGATGAGAACCATACGAGATCAAAAACTCAGGAAGTGGAGAGAATATAATGGAGGAGAGAGAGGAAAGAAGAGAAAAAAGAATAGGAACAGTGGATGCGTGAGAGACGCAAAGGGAAAGAAAAATAAGAGGGGTAATTCGGGTAATTAAAAATTAAGGATCCTATTTTGGGAATAAGAATACATGAAGTCCTATTTAGGCATTTCTCCTTTGTTTTAGTCCTATTTAGGTTAATTACTTAAAGAAATATTGTGAGCGCAAACAAAGACTTTAAGAGTACAAAAATTTTTGTGAGCAGAATATGTTTGTCATAGACATTGGTTACATACAATTTAACTTTGTAAAAAAGTTCACCAATCTATTTGACAGACATCCAATTCAGTGTCTGTTTACCGACATTTTTTGTGTTGCATGATTTCAAAAAACTTTCGATAAGTTTTAATTATAAGTATTTAGCATGACACAAACAGTATTTTACAATCGACACATAAACAATACGGCAACTTTACATCTCCTATTGCTTTCCGGCAACTCTCGTCCTTGATTAATTTTTCAATTTTAGAAGACTAACTAGTATAGTACCCGTGCATACGCACGGGATAGAGCGGTTGGTGCATATATTTTTTACTCATGATCGAATTAAATATTAAAATAGAAACAACTTTTTAGGATTCTACATTTTCGAAAAAAATTGTAATTCAATCAGCTAATACCTTAAAATATATATTCAATGAAGAGTATATTAGGAAAAATTAATTGACACTACTCATTAGAATTTGCTGCTTATTCATTTCCATGATTAGATTAATTTTAAAATTAAATAATAATTATAAAAAAGTGAGTACAATAAATATTAAAATCAATGAATATTAGTTAAATAATAACTCCATTCATTAGTAGATTCGTGCTAACATATGTGAGAGAAAATTATTCTGCTCAATTCTTAGTTGGCTTATCTTGTTATATCTAAAACAATTACATATGAGAAAAAAATCTTTCACTCAATTGTTAGCCTTATTATCTTACCTTATACCTAAAAGCACTATGTGTGAGAGAAACAAATATGTTCTTTAATTGTTAGCCGACTTATCTAATACGGAGTACTACAAAGAACTACATATATGATGATATCCTCGCTCAATTGTTAGCAACTTTATCTTCTTATAACTAAAAGCACTATATATGAGAGAGAAAATTTTCACTTAATTATTAGCAAGCAAGTTTATCTTGTCATATCTAAATAGACTACATATGAGAGAGAAAGTTTTCTCATTCAATTATTAGTCGACTTATGTTATACCTAAAAGCACTACATATGGAAGGGTAAATTTTCACGCTCAACGGTTAGCTGGATTATCTTATATACGGAGTACTTAAGAACTACCTGTAAGAGTGAAAGTTCTTTCACTCAATTGCTAGCAAGTTTATCTTCTTAGCTTTTTATGCCTAAAAATACTACATATGAGAGAGAAAGTTATCTTGCTCAATTGTTTAATCTTCTTATCTTATACTCAGAACTACATATGAGGGAGAAAGTTATTCCTCTCAATGGTTAGCAAGCTTATCTTCTACTATGTAATACCTAAAAACACTACATATGAGCAATAAAATTCTCCCGCTCAATTCTCCTTCTCAATTGTTAGCAATCTTATCTTCTAATACCTAAACACACTACATATGAATGAAAAAATCTCCTGATCTCGCTCAATTATTAGTAAGCTTATCTTTTTTTTTATATCTAAAACTCTTACATATGAGAGAGAAAGTTCTCGAGCTCAATTGTTAGCTGGCTTACCTCATACCTAAAAACACTACATATGAGGGAGAGAAATTATTTCGTTCAATTGTTAGCTGGATTATTTTATACCTAAAAGAAATATATATGAGAGATAAAGTTCTTTCGCTCAATTGTTAGCAAGTTTATCTTCTAATAACTAAAAGTAGTACATATGAGATAGAAAATTCTACCGCTCAATTGTTAGCCGGCTTGTCTTATACCCAAAAGCACTATATATGATACAAAAAATCCTCTCTCTCAATTGTTAGTTGGATTATGTTATAGTTAAAATAACTGCTTATTGAGAGAGAGAGAAATATCTTGTTCAATTGTTAAGACGATTTATGGCTTAATCTTTCTTATACCTAAAAGCACCACATATGAAAGAACAAATTTTTCCGCTCGATTGTTAGTTGACTTATATTACTATCTTACTGAAAAGCACTACAAATGAGAGACAAAGTTATCCCGCTCAAGTGTTAGCCAACTTATCTTATACCTAAAAACATTACATATGATAGAGAAATTTTGGCCGCTCAATTGTTAGTAGACTTATCTTATACTTAAAAACACTACAAATGAGAGAGAAACTTATTCCGCTCAGTTCTCATCCAACTTATCTTATACCTAAAAACATTATATATAAGAGAGAAAACTATCCCGCATCCTTAAAGTTGTAACCTCACTCAGTGTTGCATTTACTATTCACCTGATTCCTTGAAATTGATGAAATTTTGACAGAAGTGACTGAATTGATTGAAATTGATTCTTTTGATTTATGGATGAATTTAGTTCAAATTATATATTATAAATGAAGTAAATAAAAGATTATAGGAAAAGTGGTTAAAAATTATTATGTACAGTAATTTTAGCCAAATAAGTCAATTTTTTTTTATAAAACTAAACTTAAATAGATCAAAGCACTTAAAAAAACCAAAAATGATGAATATATATTTTCATATTTGCCCCTTTTTCCTTAAACATAAAGAATAATAAATTGAAATAAATTTAGAAGTTTTGTTTTATTAGCACTCGATGTGTTTATCATTTCAATTTGCTAATTTTATATATTCTCGAGTGACATTATAACACGAAGAAATATGGTTTGTAATAGTTTTATAGTTTAATGAAGGGAGTATAATAGAAAATGAAAATAACATTAGAGTTTTATTAATCGTAGTGTTGAAGAATTCAAATCGTTTATTGTCTTCCATTTAGACCAACTAAAAACAGAAAAAAATAGACCAACTTAAATTTTATTATTAGAACTAATTAGATTTTCATTTGCGGATTTTTTATATATCAAACCAGTGCACATCAAATTATAAAATACTTTAAGAAAGTTTTCTTAAATAAATTTTAATATTTTTATATTTTTCCTTCCATGGTCTGATTTTAATTTTAAAGACCATTTAGAAGTACTGAAATTAGTTGAAACTGTTGAAATGGATGAAATTCTGAGAGAAGAGGTTGAATTAGTTGAATCTTCTGGTATATGGATACATTTAATTTAAATTACTTTTATTAATTAAATAAAGAAAAACATTATCTGAATTTTAAGCATAATTATAGAGATTGTTAATAAATTATATTTTGATATATTCAAAATTGATCTCATATGTAAGATCACAAAAAATTATGAGTTTTGATTTATTTTTTTTTTGTAGAAATTGGATTAAAAATGAAACAGTTTTAACACTTTAAAGAAAAACATTACTCCCTCTGTCCCTAAAACAAGTTCTATTTCGCTTATCGAGGGTCAACTTAAATCACTCTTAAACTCTTACTTTTTATATCAAAATTTTATAAAAGTTGAATTATTTTTTGCAGGCTTTGTAGCGGGTTTAATGTAGTTTCTGAATATGTAAAATTTTTTTACTAAAAATAATCCAAGTTTTCACAGGGATCATTTAACTTTATCGTCGATCAACCTTCGTAATCCACAATTGGAACAACATTTAGGGACAGAGGGAGTATATCAAATGTAGCTAAAAATGATCACTTACAATAACTTCCCCAATTCAGAGAGCAAAATAGATCTAAAAATGTCTATAAATAATTTTAAGCATAATTATATAGACCGTTAATAAATTATATTTTTATATATTCAATATTGACCTCATATGAAAGATCACAAAAGTTTATGAATTTTGATATATTTTTTTGTAAAAATCGGATAAAAATGTCTTAAAAGGCACATGTACCACTGAATTAGTACCCGTGCATACGCACGGGAAGAAACAGTCGATGCATATATTTTACTTATGATTTAATTAAATATTAAAATTTAAAAAAAAAACATTTTAGATTTCTACATTTTCGATGAAGAGTATATTAGGGAAAGTTAAGAGGCACCACTCATTAGAATTTGCTACTTAATAATTTTCATGATTATAATAAATACTACGTATTCAAATTAATACTACTCTAAAAAAGTGGTTACAATAAGTTAGTGACATGAAGTGAATACAATAAATATTAAAATTAATGATATTACTTAAATAGTGATTTGTTACTCATTGGTTAAATTAGTGCTAACATATGAAAGAAAAAATTACCTTGCTAAATTGTTAGATGATGTTTTATCTTATAAGTAAAAGAGCTAAGTATGTATATGAGACATAATTCGCCCACTCAATTGTTAGCCAGCTGGCTTATCTTATACGTTGTATTAGAAGAAACTCTTCCGCTCAATTTTTAGCCATATTATCTTCTTATACGTTGTATTAGAAGAAAATCTTCCGCTCATAAGTAAGGTCTACTTATGAGAGAAGAAACTCTCCCGCTCAATTTTTAGCCATATTATCTTCTTATATACCTAAAAGCACTGCATATCGGAGAGAAAACTTTCCGCTCAATTGCTAGTCAGATGATCATACTAAAAAGAAAAAATATGAGAGATAAAGTTATTTCTCTCAATTGTTAGGAATGTTATCTTCTTATTTTCATATACTTAAACACAATACATATGAGAGAGGAAATTATCTTGTTCAATTGTGAGCCGACTTATCTTATATTGATACTTAAAAGAACTACGTTTGAGAGAAAAAATTATCCCAATCAATTGTTAGTAAACTTATTTATAATCTTCTAATACTTATAAACACTACATATGAGAGAGAAAATTATCCCGCTCAATTGTTAGCAAGCTTATGTGGTAATACCTAGAAGCACTACATATGAGAGACAAAATTTTCCCGCTCAATTGTTGGTAAGTTTATCTTCTTTAACCTATTTTGGGAAATCGCTCATAATAATACTTAAAAACACTACATATGAGAGAGAAAATTATGTCGCTCAATTGTCAGCCGACTTCTGTAATACCTAAAAGCAATACATATGAGAGAAATTTCCCAATTCAATTGTTAGCAAGTTTATCTTCTACTCTGTAGTATAATACTTAAAAGCGCTACCTGTGAAAGAGAAAATTTTTCCGCTCAATTGTCAGCAGACTTATATATTACCTAAAAGCACTATATATGATAGAGAAAATTCTTCCGCTCAATCGTTTGTCTAATTATCTTATCTTATACTTAAAAGAACTACATATGAGAGAAAAATTTCTCCCGCTCAATTGTTCTCAAGCTTATCTTCTACTTCGTAGTAACAATAAATAAAAGTACTACATATGAGAGAGAAAAGTTTCTCGCTCGAGTGTTAGACGACTGAGCTTATATATAAAAGCACTATGTATGAGAGAGAAAATGATTGTGCTCAATTCTTGGCCGGATTATCTTACCGTATACCAAAGAGCACTATATATGAGAGAGAAAATTCCCGTCTTTCCCACAATCGAGCACATCAACACCTTATCAGCCCTCGATAGCATTTCAAAAAAGCGGTCAATTCTTGCACGCCGAGAGGTTATGCACCATTCAGTTTCCTCTAAAAATTATTTGATGTAAGTGTTGTTCCTGATCTTCCACATCCTCATTACTTAATTACATAATTCCGTTTTTAATTTACTTTATAATGTTAGATTGTTAAGACTTTGATTTTTTTGTTCATACCGAGTACGAAGTATATCTTAACAAATGGAAGAACTTCTGCTTTATAGGTTTATTATTATGAGCCCGTTTGGTGTTCTTGTACATTTTAAATATAATTTTCCATAAACAACATAATTAGCAAACCAGTCATTTTAGCCAAAACTTCATAAATTATATTTCAGTGGAACAACCGATCTAGTCAATTTCAGTTTTACCAAACGAACGTTATGAATAGTATGAACTTTTGATTTGATCGATTCACATGTAAAATTTCTCGTCCTACTAATTGTGTGATCTTTTATTACATTATGGACATTGTTTAAAAAAATGATATGCCCGACCTCTAAAAATACTACTTTAAGGAAGGTAATGCATATAATGTATATGTGACTTTATTTAGCAAGTTTGACATTATTTTTTAAACTCTATTTCCTGAAATCATTACACATGAGATAGATAATTTTCTCTCACTCAATTGTTAATCGACTTATCTTATACCTAAAATTTTCTCCTCAATTCTATAAGAACCATATCATTTTGTCATTCATTGGTAAATCAACTTTGATTCTCTCTCACCAAAACTATGATACTATGAACATGACTAAAAATATGATTTGAAGTCAAAGAATTATATGGTACTCTTTCTATGACTATGTACATTATAGAGATCTTTTCGGGAATAATATTTGATCAATAGAGCATGATCATAAGTCTGTCTCGTTTGTATGTACAAAATTGAAAGTTCACAATAGTAATCAAATTCAAGTATATTTGTAGCTTTGAATCACATACATGTTACTATCATAGAGATATTATTTCAACATGTTGATTTTTAATTATGAAATGTGATTTTTCAAGATTCTCATTTTTTATTGTTAAGAAATCCTTTTTTCAAAAAGCCCCTTTTTATTACCCACTGATCTATTGTTTCTTTCATGTTCTAATTTTGATACTTAGAGCCGGTTTAGTAACACTGAAATTGGCCGGCTAAATTGTCTCGTCCTTTTGAAATTGATGAAATTCTCATAAAATGCCTGAATTGGTTGAAATTGATTCTTTAGATTTATGGATGAATTTAATTTAGATTATATTTCATTAATGAAGTATATAAAAAATTATATGAAAAGCGGTTGAATTAGTTGAATTTATTGGTTTATGGATAAATTTAATTTAAAATAAATTTATTAATGATATTAAGAAAAACATTATATGAAAAGTAGCTAAAAAGATCACATACAGTAACTTCCTTTATTGAGACAACAAAATAGATCATAAATTGCATATAGATAGTTATAAGCATAATTATAGAGATCGTTAATAAATTATATTTGTATATATTCAATATTCATCTCATATGAAAGATCACAAAAAATTATGAATTTTGATATGATTTTTGTAAAAATTGGAACAAAAATGAAAAAGTTATAATACTTTAAAAAAATTGGGGGTTTTTATAGGTTGGGCCCCACCAACTGAAAATCCTACGGCTGCTCTCCTTCCATTTCACTTGGAGAAGTTCGGTATTTTGGAGTGAAAAGCCACGTGTCATTTTTATAGAAAATGAGAGAATTGTGGAGAGTTTGACGCATAGGATTAATGAAGGGTAAAATAGTATTTTTATGAGCTATTTCTTTTCAATAAAAAGAGAGTATCATAAATGACCAAAAACTAAAAAAATTTAATTGAAATGTTTTTAATATCATACCAAACCAAACTTAAATAGAATCGAATAAAAATAAATAAATTAAAAAAACGGGATCGCATCATAATAAAATAATAGTAAAATTGGTTACATCTTATCACATACTAATCAACAAAAGAATATCACAAGTGACCAAAAATTAGTTTTTAAATGAATTGTTTTCCATCTGAGATCATATTAAACTTTAAATTATAGAGAGTTCAAAAGAAAAAAATTAAACAAATTAGACATCAAATCAAATTAAGATAATAATAAAATTCGCATGTTTGGGAAATAGATCAGATGTAAACAAACTAAATAATACGTAGTAAAATTTATTCCATTTTCTGTACTCCGTATTAATTTTGAAAAAAAGCTCATAGAAATACGGAGCAGGTTTTCTATTAGATAAGGAGTATTAGAATTATGATATTATTATTATAATTATCATTATTATTAGATGAAGAAAAAACGGACTTGAATAGTCAATTATAGAGGAGTCGGGAGTTTGTTTTTTTGCATTGCATTGCGATTTTACTCCTTATATAAAAGAAGCAGCCACGTGGCAATAATATGTTAAGGGAGTAAAACGTGGGTATATAGACACGTAGGATTAAGGAAGGACAAAATTGTAATTTAATGAGTTATTCGTTTTCTTATATATAAATAGACGATGTTAGATTATTTTTTCAATTTTAGAATAACGATGTTAGGAATATATATAGAAGACTATGAAGATGAAAGAGAATTAAAATGAAAAGTGAGTAAGATAAAACATAATGCATATATGGAAGAGGAAGAAAATAGTGAAGGTAAAATGATGAATTATTGATTGTTAATCCACTACCAAGGAGAGGAAGGAGGTAAAGAGAGTAGGGAGAATGAGAGGAGAGAAGAGAATTTTAAAAATTGAGTGCATTTAGCAACCTTATCAACCATTTTTTTATTATTATCAAATACATTTTTTTGTTTGAGAAAAGATACTAATATACCCTGTAATATTTGTGTGAGAACAAATATACCCTTGTTCTGTTTTCCAGAACAAATATACCCCTGAAGTATATGTGGAAGTGCATATATACTCCTAAACTTTTTAAAAAGTGCAAAAATACCCTCATATTCTTATAAAGGAGCAAATATACCCTTATTGACTTTAAATTGATAAAATAAATTTTAAAAAACACCCAAGATAAATTATAAATTAAAAATTAAAAAATAAATTTTTTAAAAAATCAAAAATGTACTTGTGCCCATTTCTCCCTTTTATTGTTTGTATATCACATTTTAATATTGTTAGTATAAAATATTATTTCAAAACTTACTATATATTTAAGATTCTTTCAAAAAAAAAGTGTTAACATATTACATATGTGTTCCAATGTAAAAAGATATTAATTCTTTGCATTATTTGCACTATAAATTACATATTTTGTATGATGATAAATAGTTCAAGATTACAATAAAGTGAATTTAATTTTAATAAGGTTAAAATTAACAATGTATAACAATGTGTTCGAAATTTCACAACAAGACAAATTAATATTTATGAATTTGAATTGCTTCATTTACAACGGAAAAATAATAATTTTGCAATTTAAAATTAAAGAGTCAATATTTTAACATAATAATAAATATTTATTTTATATTTCGAATTTATATTTTATTTTTGGTGTTTTTTAAAATTTATTTATCTATTTAAAGTCAATAATGGTAAATTTGCTTCTTTATAAGAACATGAGGGGTATTTTTGCACTTTTAAAAAATTCAGGAGTATATATGCCCTTCAACATATACTTCAGGGGTATATTTTTTCCGAAAAATAGAACAAAGGTATATTTGTTCTCACACCCATAGTATAAGGGTATATTTGTACCTTTTCCCTTTTTATTTCGTGCATTAAATTATATAAGAATCAAAATAAAACAAGTTTAAAGTTATTTTCAAGCGATATTTGATGAAGTGATTATTTTCATATATTAATTCTAAATTTCATCAATAAAATATATTTTAAATATATATTTTCCATAATTCAACACATTCACCTAATTCAATGACTGTAGCGAGAATTTACCTCCTTCATCCCTTATAACTTTGTTATATTTCCTTTCTTCTCAAAATTTTTGTAACTTTTTCTTTTAGTCAATGAATTTGAGTTTCCTATAATTTTTCTTTTCTCTGTACAGCCTCAACTGCACAATTTTTACTTTATTATTTTTCATATCAATCAAACTTGACAAAAATTTGAGTGATATAGAGAATTTAACAATTTGAATCATACTAAACAGAACAGTTGATGTCCTACCTCATCATCTAAAGAGTACTAGTGTTGCGTGTACTAGTTAACGAATTAAGCAATCCCCTAAATCAAGTTTATACAAGTATCAGACCGGTACTACCTTCAGGTCATCGGGTTTTGGGTCCACCTACCCTGACCAATCCGTCAATGTCCCTTTCTTAAACATAATTTTATAATGTTGGGGAAAGCACGACCCCCTGACAATACAAAGACTCAATCTAAATGTTCCTTTGTATTATACAATTGAAATGTACAACAAAGATTTACAAATAAATAGGTAGTTCATCTCACTTTTTGTATATGACACTACTTTATTCTCAAGAAGGTTCTCACTCACTTGAGAGCTCGGTAAGACATTCTCTCTCATCACTAAAGATATTACTCCGTATCATTCTCACTCTTAGGTAACATCCTAAGATTTTTCTTCTCTCCCAAAAGAAGACTCTCATATCTCACAAGAAGGATCTCACGTCAATATAGTCTCTAATCTCTCTATATTCAATTGTACAAAAGGATGAAACACAATTGCATAAGAATTGGAAATTGAGAATCCTTTCAATTAACTATTCGTACTGAGATTGAGGATGGGTAGCATCCTTCTTTTAAAATTGGAATTCTTCTGTGGTCTCCGTCTACGATATACATGAGATACATAGCATAATCTAACCACACGTAGGATATAAAAATGGCCACTTTTTTGTCTCTCTACACTCCCTCTTCATCTTCTTTTCTCGCACTCTCAAAAGACTCATCTTTCATGAAAACAAAGCCGTGTCTCCATTACAATCACAGGCCACTCTGTCTAGCTTCAGCGCACCCTACCGAAGCTGACCAAGAACTACCAGAGCCTATCAGAACTCTTTGGCAATGGGGATGTGATGAAGGAGTGATATCAAAGAAGACACCAGTGAGGCCAGGAGTTGTCCCAGAAGGACTAGGGCTTGTCGCCACTAAAGACATTGGTAGAAATGAAGTCGTTTTGGAAGTTCCCAGAAGGTTCTGGATCACTCCAGAAACAGTTGCAGATTCAGAGATTGGGAGTGTGTGTTCTGGGATGAATCCCTGGGTTGCTGTGGCTCTGTTCTTGCTTAGAGAGAAGCACAGGGATGATTCCAAGTGGAAATCTTATCTTGATGTCCTCCCAGATTGCACCAATTCTACTATTTTTTGGTGGGTCTGAACTTTAAACTGTATGTTTTTTTTTCTCCGTTTATTTCAATTCTAGCACTTATTTATTGTTGTTTTTAAATTTTTATTAGGGTTGTGTATTATTTATTCCGTATTACTTACTTATTTACAATGTCACTTGAAATTCGGGTTTCAGTGCAGGTCAGAAGAGGAGCTTGCTGAGCTTCAAGGTAGCTCCCATTGTTTCTCTTTAAAGATTTTGAATGGTGTGTCTAATTTGCTTGTTCAATGCTTTATGTGTTGTACTTCACACTCATATGAAGCACTGGATGACCTAGCTTCCTATGTGGGTAAAAAAAATCAGGTCATAGAATCATAGGTCAGTATAGACTTCGACCTCCCAGAAGCTGGGGATGACACACTAGGTTGAGGAGGAGAAGAAGAAAATTCATATTTTTAAAAATTCAAGTACAAAAAAAGTTTGTTTGAGCATTGATTAAAAAACGAGCAATTGTAAACTGGTAATGTCAAAAGAAGGCCCCATGGTGGAGAAAATATAGCAGACTGATATACGAAGTTTGTGAAGAATGGCTGTTTATGGCAATCTATGGTGGCACCATACGGCAGAATTTTGGGAATCCGCCATAACCTGCCATGCGCGACTAATACCACTATCCTGAACAACAATGCAATGTTTTTTTCTTAATAAACCTCAAGCTACTACAGGTAAATGGTTCTAAACTTATGGGTTGGAAACGGCCCTGGTTTTTGAATGGAATTGATACTGTCCATTTTTTGCAAGATACCAAACAATCATTTTGTCCTAGAATCATAATCAGTGTAGGGGCAGTTCTGCTCTGGTTAATTTGTATATCGATCGGAATCAAACAGTTCCTTTCCGCATTCCATTTTTTGAAATGCTAAAATTTTCCTGTTCAGAGCCGCACAAAACTGCGCCCAAGACAGAGGCGACACTAACACGGGAGCCTGACCCCACCCGCTTAACCTAGCTTCCTTTGAGGTTCTTCAATCTAGGGTCCTAAAACTGAGCAGTTTAAAACTGGAGCAGAACCGATTTGTGTCCACCCTACTAGCATGCTTCCTCATGAAAGAGTCTTTGGATCCTCCATTGATATATAAAGTACATTATTTAATGCCTTCTGTCTAATACTCTAACCATTGTTGTCTCTTTTAAGATCAGTGTGTCCAACAATAGGCAATAGGTTATGTTGCAAGGACATGGAAACACAAAAAACAGACATCGAGAAACGCCACTTTTTAGTTGAAAATATTAGAGAGGCTCTGTACAGTTCTTAGGTCCGTTTACAATCCGGAAAATATCGGGAAAAAATAGGGAGGGAATAGTATAGGAAACTGTAAAGGAAAGAAAATGTGAGAGAAAATAAAATATAGGTAAAAAATATCTATGTTTATTTTAAACATTTGTTGATCTCATTTTTTTAGTAATTTCTATTATATAAATACTTAGAAGTACGTGTGAAACAAAAACATAAGAAAATAATTACATTTCACTTTCCAAAACTATAGCCCCAAACCTATGAAAATTATTGCCGTTGACATTTGCTTCATTTTCTTAGCATTTTCATGGATCCAAACAGGCCATAAGAGGCTTCCAAAAAAGTTTTACAATACATCCCAGACATTTGTGCATCATATCATAGCCGATTTTTTTTATCTGTGTAAGCTTCGTGTAGTATTCTTTTGTTACTCTAATAGCGCATAAATGCACATATATTTATCGCTACAAATCTCCACTACTTGTCTATGTCTCGATACGAATGATGCAAATCTTTAGTCATGAAACTTTGCAGGGACCCAGCTATTAAGCACGACTATAGGTGTCATAGAATATGTGCAAACTGAATTCCAGAGAACTGAAGAGGTCGTACTTCGAAACAAACAGCTTTTCCCTTTCACTATCACATTGGCTGACTTCGTTTGGGCATTTGGAATCCTCAGGTCAAGGGTGTTTTCCCGTCTTCAAAATCAAAATCTTATTTTGATGCCATTTGCTGACTTGGTAAGGTCCTATATGGAAAAATATATAAAAAATTAGGGGTGAAGTAGACGTAGTGAAAGAGTGACTATTTTGTTGTATGCATTAGATCAACCACAGTGGTAGAGTTACATCAGAAGACCCTGCCTATGAAGTTCGACGAACGGCGGGCTTTTTCTCCAGGGATTACTTATTCTCTTTGCGAAGCCCCTTAGCAGTGAAGAAAGGTGAACAGGTAAGGCTGACGCGCCCCACTAAGGGTTGTTTAGTTGGTCGATTTTCTATGGAGGGAATGATTCATATTGATTTTATTAACTTTTCCTTGTTCATTAGTGATGGGACGGATGCACCCACCTATAATCCATTTTTCAACATTCTATTTATCAAGAACTAGACCAAGTTTTCCAAAATCCTTCATTCAAATTGACTTCAAGGGCATTGATCCCAAATAGTGATCAGACTATATATTGTCCAGAAAACCTCTACTGGCCCTTCTGGGAGTTGAACTAGTCACCCTAAAGACATTTTAGTTCTAAATGAAACCAATCAAGCTACCCATCAGGGTTAAAAAAGAATGACAAATAGGCGAGATTGACAGGTTTTCATCCAATATGATGTGAACAAGAGCAATGCTGATTTGGCTCTGGATTATGGTTTCACTGATTCAAGTCCACATCGTGATGCATTTACGTTAACGCTGGAGATCTCCGAGTCTGATGAGTTTTATGGGGACAAGTTGGACATTGCAGAATCAGTTGGTTTAGGAGAAACGGCTTACTTTGATATAAAGTTAGGCAAACCTCTCCCCCCTCAAATGCTTCCCTATTTGAGACTAGTTGCACTTGTTGGTCCTGATGCTTTCCTCCTCGAATCAATATTCCGGAATGCTGTGTGGGGCCACCTGGAACTGCCCATTAGCCGTGCAAATGAGCTGCTCATATGTAAAATTGTTTGTGATGCTTGCTCGTCTGCACTTTCGGGATACAGTACCACTCTTGAAGAGGTAAGTTGTTGCTCACCAGACATACTTATCCGTATGAGTTGTTCCTTCGAAATGAGAAAAGAAATATAAGAAATGAAAGTGAAAATGATCCTATAGTAACCGGAGAAAAAGCAAAACATTTTCTTCAACGAATAATGAAATACATTAGTTGTTTGCTTTTCACCTTGGGGGCTTGGAGACCTGAAATACTGAAAATGTTTGTTTGTTTGCTATTCCCTGATTGGGGAGGTTTTTGGCCTAGTCCACCTCTCTTGTTTTTGTAATCCCACTTTTTATTAGTAAAACCTGGTAATGTTCTCCGGCATTCACCCCACTCATTTTGGTGGTTTGCACTGCCGGGTTTAAAAAAAAAACATTAGTTGTTTGCTTGAACGCCCAACACGAGAAAAAAGAACATAAGATTTTGCATACTTGGAGAAATGATATGGTATTATATATACACAATCTGTTTTTGCATGGCATTACTCGCATGCCGTTATATTAACAACTCAAGCATGGGATGATAAATAAATGCAGGATGAGAAGATGAAAAAAGCAGGAAGCATGAGTCCAAGACTGGAGATAGCAGTGGGGGTAAGGGGAGGTGAGAAGAAAGTGTTAACGGAGACGAACAATATATTTAGAGAGAGGGAAGAGGAACTGGACGAGTTAGAATACTACCAAGAGAGGAGGCTCAAAGATCTTGGTCTGGTTGGTGAGCAAGGTGAAATTATCTTTTGGGAGCCGCCTCAAAAATAGACACCACACCTGCGCGAATCTCGTCTTATTTACAGTTTACAATGAAGTACTCCCACCCTTTCCGAAACAATTTTCACTTTTCGAATTCCGACTAGACATTTCCCGATTTAAAAACTGCATTAAGTTGTAGCAATAGAACACACTTCACAAATTTGTTTTAGCAGCTACTTCGAAATGATATCAGTAAAGTCTATACTAAAAATTATACGGAGTAATGGTTATAGATTGATATCTATAGTTATTGAAGTAGAAGTTTTACAGTTACTATTGTTTGGTAAAGTTATTATGTGCTGAAGTGCAATGTGATTACATTATTTGCCCTTGCAAATCATTTTTCATGTCTGAAAAGAGCAAATGGCACAAATGCACATTATATTATGCTCATTCTGTATTAGAAAATCATTTTAAACTTTCTTTTAATAATATTGAGTTATGAAGAATAAATAGTTTCCACGTGCTGTAAATGTCATCATGATTGGAAAAAAATCATGAATAGAATTTTATTGTAATTTCATCATAAAGTTACAATCGTTTTCTTCTTTTAATAGGATTAAATCTTAACCTATCTTATAAAGGTCAGTTTTTAGTATTAAATGATCATGGTTTGTCATGGTTAGGCTTTAAAGTGTAGTACCATGTGCTATCATAGTGTGCCATATGAATTGGCTTTTAAATTACCAACTTCACCGTTCGACTTACCGTTAATGGAGTTAAATTCATTTGACGGTGCTTGTGTTTAACGATGCTACTCCAGATATATGAGTAGATCCTCTATTTGTTATCATCTTTGTATAGACTCTAAAATTGCTACAACTTTTAATTTTTCAGCGTTTGATTTTTCAGCATTTAATTGTTGTATCCACTTGCTTTCTTGGTTTAAATCCATTTTTTTATTTTCCAATCTAAGTATCACAGGATTCCCACTTCTCTAATGGACAAGATGTACCATATCACCATTAAATATAATTTAATTTTATATTCATTTTTTATTTTCACCTAATCAAACACATAATGGGATTTAAAGTTCCCTTATCCCATTCTCATGATCATGATCATCAATATCTAAGCTAAGCTGCTAAGGTATACTATTCTCTTCCCAATTGTTTGTGAGTTCAGGTTGCATTTTATTTATTTTTTTGTTTTGCTTGGGAGCTATTTCCCTGTTATTAAAAAAATTTGGAGTGCTTGTGTTCTACAAATGTACACTTCGACAGAACATAATTAATAAAGCTAACTATTTGAATTATTTGAACAAACTCATATGAAAAGAAATAAATTGCACCTGTTTGGTAGCACGAAAATCGGCTGATTTGATTGATTCTGCTGAAATTTATGAAGTTCTGTCTGAAGTGACTGCATTGGCTGATTCTGCTGATTTAAAAAATAAAATAAAATATATTTTATTAATAAAATAAAGAAAAAATTATATACTCCCTCCGTCCCGAAAACAACTTCCCGGTTCGACTTTCACACACTTTTAGGAAATAAATTTGACTTTATTGTAGAATGCACTGTTTTGCACTGTTTAAACACTGTTTGGCACTGTTTATCACTTTTTTGATGTAGATAATTTGCCAAATAAGGAAAGTATTAAAGTGTGAAGTTAATTTTGGGACATTCATTTAAGGAAAGTGGGAAGTTGTTTTCGGGACGGAGGGAGTATAAAATAGCTAGAATGGTCATCTACGGTAGCTCCAGCCAATACAACCAGAAAAGTAACTCCAACCTTACGTTTTCTGCTTATTACACAATTCACCGTGAAGTTACATGTTTGGTCAAAAAGTTGGCTGGTAAGCCTGTAAGCCGAAAAACAGTGTTCCCATATGACCTCTAAGTGTTTGATTATATGTCAAGCTTATTTCATTGTACTTATGGTCACATGCAGTTTTTAGCTAACACATATATCAGTTTTTCTTTTTTGTTATAGATAGATTTCCACTTTTCCTTAGAATTGTCCGCATTATTTTAGAGGAACATTCAATATATTTTATATATTCAATTTGATAAATAAAACATCTACTTCTTATTAAATAAATTAAATAAGAATGGTGTCTTTGGCAGGATGCATCATCTTTGTTATTAATATATTCAAATAATTGTTCACATTATGAAGCATTGTACAAAATTCAAAGGTAATACAAATTGGGCATATTACATTCGCGGGCGACCAATTTTCTAGTAAGTTTTATATAAACAACAAAACATATTTAATACGTAGTACTACGTATTATTTTTTAACCTTGTTCATGTTCTACACTTCTACAGTTCTACTATTGTTTTGAGCAACTTCTTTTCCCCATAATTGTAAGAAAATACAGTTAACCTATGACTTGATTCTAATGCGCCAGATGCAAAAATGCATTGACACAAATCTAGCCTGTTAAACGATCCCCATTCCCCACTATGAACGAATGAGTATGCACATTAATGTATATTCAGACGAAATCCTATCATTAGGATCAGATTAACTTACGCATTTCATTGATTCTTTACATAGTGATAAACCATAAACTTCGGTACACTGTACTACATAGTTTGTAATTGGTAAAACTTTTCCCTTTAGTAATCTGCAAAAGTTAATTGTGTAATTTGTAAATCTATTCCACGTAAACATTACAGCGTATGTTTCAGAGTATGGCAAGCCTGTCGTTTTATTAAACTTGCATGCATAATAAACTTGCATATTTGTAAATCAGTTGATTAAAACTTGAGTTTTAATCAACTGATTCAGCCCACCCAGCAACAGTTTGAACAAACACAGCCTTTTAAATAATTTAAGCTTTACCAAACATGGCTCTGCGAGTTCATCACATGTTCTACAAATTGCTCATAGCTTTATTTTGTATAAGTTATATTTCTCAGTAAACAAAGTTGAATGTTTGTGGAAAAGCAATGCATAGAAGAACACACAATTTATTGATAAAGATGGACTGCAGGCATACAATATTACATTACATTCATACCAAATTTTAACAACTCAGGCATTCATTCAAAACAATCAAAACTCATTATAGATCTCCCAAATTCACAAAACGGATTCCCAGATTCAAATCAAAGCAGTCTAACCCGAAATCTCAATGGATTTAACCTCAGGTTTCTTCACCTCCTCCTTAGGAACCGTCACAGTGAGGACGCCATTCTCCATGGACGCCTTCACCTGTTCAATCATAGCATTCTCCGGTAGCCGGAACCTCCGCAGGAACTTCCCGCTGCTCCGCTCCACGCGGTGCCACTTGTCCTTCTTCTCCTCCTTCTCCCTGCTCCTCTCTCCGCTGATCTGCAGCACTCTCCCTTCCTCGACCTCCACTTTGACCTCTTCCTTCTTCAGCCCCGGAAGATCCGCCTTGAAGACGTGAGCCTCCGGCGTCTCCTTCCAATCGATGCGCGTGTTCACGAACGCCGATGTCTCGCTGGCCGGGCCACCGGCATTAGCGACGGCGTTGGAGAACGGGAATCCTTCAAACGGATCCCATATGTCGAGAGAGAATGGATCGAAGACGTTGCTCCGACGACCTCCAAAGATGCTTGGAATCAGAGACATTGTATTGATGTCAAACAAACAGCTAATAAGTTGGCCTCGTTGAGAGTATGTGATGAATACTTCGAACAGATTTCTTCCGATGCTTGGTCGAAGGCATGGCTGGCGTTTATATACGCGAGAGACTGCGAGTCTGGGATGACGCCAGCACTTTCAGGGAGTTTCCAGAGAAGTTTTGTCAATCTTCCATTCTCTGTTCGCCATAGTTCTACACAGTTCCCGAGGTTGAGCCGATTTGGTGATATTCACATTAGATGTTTCGAGTATAGAATGGGGTTGGGCAGCCCAAAACCAGCAGGAGTATTTTACTTCTAGTTAAGTCTTTTAGTTATGGGCCGATCCATTCAATTTGTCTAAGTAGACCCAACTTTCCCAGAACAGTAGAGATCTTGTGGGGTAATTCTATTCACAGTCGCCAAATTGTTATTCACAGCTACTTTATTAAATAAAAATAAATATGAATTTATCTAATGTCTAAATTAGCCTTGAGAAAGCATCACCGGAGTCGTGCAGTTGATTGGATGGGTAGACCAGAGAAGCTCCTTCCGGACTGCGCCACCACTACCCCAGCCTTAATTCTTTCTTCTACCTCATATTTTCTTTCTCCTCTCCACTTGTGTAGGCCGGAAAAACACCGAATTCGACGCTGGCCACAACCCTACCAACCAGAAGGTAATTAAGGATACAACAAAGCTGATTCCCATCAGTAAGGATGCGGTTATGAAAGTTTCAACCCTATAAAATCTAGATTCAAGGGACAATTGGGTCGATTCTGAGCTTTCCGGCGGTGGTGAATGCCGACCGGTGTGACTGCGTGGGATAAATTATCCATGGTCTTCTTCTGTAGAATTTATTATCCACTGCCTTGCCTTCTATATATTTAATTTTCAGGATGTTGCTTGTGTTCCTCTGTAACCAACGTGTTCTTCTTCGAGCTGGAGGGTTGGCTTTTTTTCCTTGAAGAAGGCAGGTCGTTTTCATAAGGTCAATTTAGATATTTGATATATTTTTATTTATTTTTATTTAATTAAGTGGCTGTGAATAGCAATTTAGGGGCTGTGAATAGAATTACCTGATCTTGTACTTATATTTTTCATCCGGATAATATATACGCCGTAGGGAGAATTTCCCAAATAGGATCGAATGAAATTTTAATTGCTAAAATAGGACTATAACTTTAAATTCGTTAAATAAGGTTTGCTTTCCAATTCCACCCTTGTTTTTTATAATACAATTCATATTTAATTAATAATTAAAATATAAAAGTAACAACATAAATTTATTTATAATAAAAATGTAAAAAAAATAAAATAAATGAATATAAATATTAAATAAAATTAATAAATATAACAAATTACAAAATAAAAAAGTTATAAACTAAAAAACTTAAAAAATTAAAATAAATAAAAACGTAGAAAATATAACAAATAAAATATGTAGGCCTCTATTGCCACTGGAATAATGTCAAAATGTGTGAGAAATGACATCTTTGTGGAATTTTCACAGAAAAAAATGATTTTTTTACACAAAATGACATGTTTTTCGCCGATTCGAGATGACATTGTTGGGCGGTGGTCGATGCTGCAAAAAAGGTCTCTATTTTTTTATTTTGTAATGTGTTTTATCTATTTTTCATAATATTCATCAATAGTCTTAATATTTATTTATTTTTTAAAAACATACTATGGCAAGCCAAAATGGCTTGATTGATTGTATCGGCAAACGTACTTAAATGATGTTTTTTAGTGCAAGGGTTTAACTGATGGATTACAAAAAATATAGTACTTATATACGTAGTAATAGTATTTACCTGTTTATAAGTTTTTTTTTCTTTTTTTCTTTTATTACGTAGTATTTTAATATTTTTCAAAATATTTTAGAATTTTTATATTTTTTACTCCCTCCGTCCCAAAATTAACTTCTCATTCTCCATTCATTGGTCAACTTAAATCACTTCTAATCTTTTACTTTATGTATCAAAATTTATCAAATTTAAATTTTCTTAATCAAGCTTTGTAGCGGTTTTAATGTAGTTTCGGAATATGTAAACTTTATTTTCTAAAAATAATCCGAGTGTGAACAGTAATCGAGTTGCTTTATCGCCAGTCAAGCATCATAAACCGAACGAAGTTGTTTGATGGACGGAGGTAGTACAATTTTTGTATTAGTTAAATATTTTTTATTTATTTTTTATTACAAATTAAAATATGATTATCCTTTTAAGTTATGGTAAGAATAGAATATGAAAATATGATATATTTTAGTCATATTTCGATAAGATAAATAAAATAGTTCTTTTTGCGCATTTCAAGATTACTTTAATCCTAAGTTATCATCAGGGAAGAACTCTTTTGGAAAATTTTCTCTCTCTAGGGTTACCTTCGGGTAACGCTTAGCGTTCTTTCGTCTGCCATCGACTTAGTCGAGGGGCGGGGTTGGGGTTTCTCCGGCCGTTTTGTGAACTCTCTGTTGGTCCTAGTTTATGCAGACTAACGATCAGCTAGATGGATATCATCGATAAACAGAAAGAAAGAAGATCTGATAATGATCAAACAATGTCGAGAACAGAAAAATTCTTCTTTCTGATGTATCGAGAACTATTTGGGCAGCGTAAGGCTAAATGTGTATTGATCGATATCGGTACCTGTACACAAGGCGCATATTTATAGGCGTTGTACAGGTTACCGATTTAGGTAAACCTTGGAAGTTGGGCCAAGGCCTTTTTGGGCCTTATTCCCTTTACCTTATGTATTACATAATAATTACTAATCTAATACCATAAATGGTATAACTAGTCTACTTTATTAAACAAGACATTACATACAAACTTGACCCACAATAAAAGTTCTAACAATCTCCCCCTTTGTGGTCAAGTGCCGTCTTGCTGGGTTTCTTCACTTCTGAGCTTTGTAGTAGTGTTTGCGTAGGTTTAGCGCGTGCTCATAGTTTCTGAGTGAATTTCTTCTATCAAGTTGTGTCTTGATGGCTTTTAGGATATCTTCTGTTCTTTCCAGCTCCCTGAGTTCATCCTTTGTAGCTTCTGTTGACTTCTTGACAAGTTCTTCCCTTTTTGATTGCAGCCTATTTCTGATGATCTTTAGTGTTCCATCGCAATATTTGTTTATTTCTTTGACAAACAGAATCCGCTTCTTTCCTTCATGATTTAGATAGATGACCGAGACTGGATTGTCAAAGATGTGATCTTCTGGGAAGTCTTCTATCCCTGGTCTGTCAAGGTCTGGCTTTGTTAGATTCACTTTGGGATAATTCCTTTCCAGGCCCATCTGAAGATCATGACCTCCATGATATCTAATTTGTCTCATCATGAACCTTTTTATGGCTTCAAAACCTTCCTTAGCAAGTCTATCTTTATGGACTGGCAGCTCTCTGCATCTCATAAACATTTGATAGACGTCGTCCATATGTAGCAGAAAGAAATCATTTTCTTGACAGGTGAATGTTGATCCATCAGTTCTTTGTAGATGAAAGACCATGAATTTGATCTTCTCCAAGTATTCTTCTGTTACTTTAAAGATAGTTTGTACTGGACATCTGCTTGTTGCAAGATTATGATTCAAAATCTGTCGTCGTTCTCCCGTGGATCTGTGTCCTAGCATGTACAAGTTTCCACCTCTGTCTCTTCCTTTGAGGTGATTGATATCACGCCAAATTCGCTCTCTGATTTCTTCCAGAAAGGGAGTCTTGATCCTGACACTGTCCAGAGGTTTCGGAGTAGTCTTTTGCTTAGTGACAGATTCAGGCTCCTTGTATTTTCTCCTTCTTTTATCTCGTCTTTGTCGAGCCCAATCATCTCTTCAGCACATCTTCTAAGAAGCTCCATAAGCATCCAATCCCGTTGCATATCATCTTGTTCTGTTTCCATTCTCAGATCATCCCATTCAGTCCACTTACGAGGCCACCTGTCATATAATAGGATTTCTTCAAGTTTGTCCGAGGGACTGGACGGAGTTTGTTCTTGTTGCGGAGGTGATGATACGTCGGGTGTAACACCGGGATCCTCAGGATTGCCTGTTGACATCGGTTTCGAACTAGGTTCTAGCTGATGGCCTGAGTAGGAAGATGTACTCGTGGTAGCATCATCAGGTGTTGATGGGGTGATCCGGGTCCTCAAAAGTAGTAGATGTGGTTTGTTGAGGAGTGGAGTGCACAGGGGTCGATTCAGGTTCTGTATCTGCTTGATCTGGTATTTGTGAAACTTGTGCTGGTGAAGTTGCTTGTGTTGCTGCCGTGCCATGATCCTCAGTATCCTCTTGATCAGATGTAAGAGGTTAATCAGCTTCTTCTTCACTGAGGTCAGGCATGAATGGTGGTTGTGCACCTTCTGTTGGTAACTGTTGGTTGGCAGTGCGTGCATTCTCATAGAAATGTTCAAATAGAGAGTCAAGAATCGCACT
This sequence comes from Cuscuta epithymum, assembly GCA_945859915.1. Taxonomy (NCBI): domain Eukaryota; kingdom Viridiplantae; phylum Streptophyta; class Magnoliopsida; order Solanales; family Convolvulaceae; genus Cuscuta; species Cuscuta epithymum. The sequence goes on along the minus strand of CAMAPF010000954.1, from coordinate 2,095,680 downwards.
GTCAGTCGTTGTTTGCTTCATTGCTTCAGCTCCATCAGGTTGCTTCCTTTGAGCAGAGAGTGTGGAATCTATCAAGAAGTGTTCAGAAGCAAAGTCAGCCATTTCATAGAATGCAACATTGACACTCTCAATGACTGTTCGGCGTTCACGTAAATAGACCCGATATGCCTTTGATTGCGTGGAGTACCCAATGAATACTCCTTCGATAGCTTTCGGATCCATCTTGCTTCTTTCATTTCTGTCATTTAGAACAAAGCACTTGCAGCCAAACACTCTGAAGAATGAGATGTCAGGTGTTCTGTTGAAGAGTATTGCATATGGGGTCTTGTTGAAGCGCTTGTGAATTGATGTTCTGTTCTGAGTAAAGCACGTCGTGTTGATTGCTTCAGCCCACATGAAATGGGGAAGCTTTGACTGAATGAGCATGGTGCGTGCTGCTTCAACAAGAGTTCTATTCTTTCTCATCGGTCCACACAGATCCATGTGAAGTAGTTGCAGCAGTCGGGAGGAGGATGGAACAGGTTTTAACTTGTGAGAGCTTCTTTTCATCTTGCCTAGTCTGCAGGCATCACAATGATTGTCAGCGGAAGTCTTTAAAGGAGGCAGCCCTTTCACAAGTTTCTTGGAGGATAGAGTTGTGAGATTTTTGAAGTTGAGATGAGAGAGGCGTCTGTGCCATAGACTGTTTTGTTCAGAGGAAGCTTTGGACAGCAGGCAGATGGAAGAAGGTAATTGTACGCTCTTCAGATCAATGGTGTACAGGTTGGAAGTTCTCGTGCAGGTCAATAATACCTTCCCAAACCTGTCCAGCACACAACATTGTCTGGATATAAACTTCACTTCCATGCCACTATCACAGAACTGTCCAATGCTTAGCAGATTATGCTTCAGTCCTTTCACGTATGACACAGCCTTAATGGTGACACTTGCACAGATGACATCCCCATATCCTAGGATTGGAGATGCTGCATTGTTTCCAAATCTCACATTTCCTCCGTAGCACTTTGTGTAGTTGCTCAACAGTTCTTTTATTCCGGTCATGTGGGTTGAGCAGCCAGAATCTAAATGCCACACATGACCGTCCTGCAAAACAGATTAAGGACTTTTAGGTACCCACCGCAGGATGGGTCCTTCCTTATCAATTGAGAATATCTTTTTGAAATTTTCTTTCAGCTGTGATCCAAGGTCAACAGCCTTTTCAGATAATGTTCTTTGTTTTTCAAGTTCAGCTTTTGGTATCCATTTTTGTTTGATTTTAGGAGCAGAGGAGACAGAGTCATTGTTTCTATGTGTGAATGGCTGGTTCGTGAGATAAGGTTTGAAAATTTCTTCTTTAGAGAGACGTTGTAAATGTTTCTTCGAATGAACTCTAAGAGGATATCTTAAATTTGGAAGATTATAGACACCCTTTACAGTTCTATTCTCAGACTGTTTTCTTTGTTTGCGCTCTCCTTTTTCTTTCTCACGTACAACATTTACATCATTATCAGAACCAAAAGTATCATTGCAAGGATTCACAAACCCAGAAGTAAACAACTTTTCATTGATAATGAAAGTATCAGATTTAAACTTAGAATGATTCAGCTTGGGACACAAGACTGAACTAGAACTACATGATTGTGACAGAGAATTAGATCTACGCTTATTAGAATAGAAAACAGCATTTGAGCAAGACTTTTTATTCTCAGAAAACATCTTCTTTTTTCCTTCAGCAATCTCCTCTCTCTTCAACTTCCACTCTCTTCTTCTCTCCAATCTCCTACTTATTTCTCTTTCTGCTTTCAAAGGAGATTTGGAGTGAGTGGATGTCTTTTGGAAAAATTTAGATTTGTTCAAATTTCTTTGAGAAGTATCAGTATCACTAGATGATTGGGAAGTTGTGCCAGATTGAGAACTTTCTTTTAAAATGGTCAGTTCCTTCAACAACCTCTCCCTCTCACTTTCAAATTCTTTTCTCTCTTCTTCAAAACCTTTTCTTTGATTTTCTAAAGAAATGTGTAGGTTTTCAAATTTTCTGATTAGTGGAGGGATATAGGGTTCTTCTCCGCTTGAACCTGAGGTTGAAGGGGGTTCAGGGTCTGACACAACTTCCTTCTCAGAAGGATAGAGACTCACACTCTCATCAGTTGACAAAACAGGTTCAGCATTTTCATAGCTTTTGTTCAGGGAATCATAACTGAAAGGAATTTCGGCTTTTGAAGGATTTGACCGCTTTACCTCTTCTTCTTCTGCGGTTTCTTTCCCGTAGGTAAAAGCCATCAACTTGGTCAATCCTAACCCCATGTACTTTATGTTGTAAAGTTGGAGACAATCAATCTTTTTCAGATTGTTGGGGTTAGTAAAGCCAAGACCTTCATTTGAGTTATAAAACCGATTGTCCCTGTTTTGGTTTAAGAAAATTGTTTGTTCAGTTTGTCCTCTTTTGACCAGTAGATCTTCTAATTCTTTGATTTTTGTGTAAAGAGCACATCTTTGTTTGCGTAGAAAATTGTTTTCTGCTTTCGCAACATTTCGTTCGAGTTCTGTGTCACTAACCTTCTTAGTTAGTGCAGTTATTTTCTGTGTAAGCTTCTCTGCTTCTAAATTTTGTTTTTGAACTCTTTCTTTCTCATTTTCTAATTGCAACTTCAGGGAGTGACTCTTATCTAGAGTATCAAGTACCACTTTGTAGTTATGATCTAACCTGCCTTTTAACTCCTTTATGGTGTTATCTTTTTCATGTGAGGAATGAACTTTGCAGGTACATGAGCAAGAAGGTTCAGAAGTACTTACAGTGGTGTTTGAGCTTGAACTTTGACTTTTTCCGGGGATCGCAGCATCACCCTTTTCTTTTTCTTCATCTTCCACAAATGCCATCAGGGCCAGATTCTCTTCTTCTTCTTCATCAGAACTCTCCTCCTGCCATGGATCATTCTCAGTAAGTGTTGCAGCACTATCATCATCTTGCTTAGCCATGAACATCTTCTGCTTGTTCCATATCATCTTTTTCTTGTTATAGTTGAAGTCCCTCTTCCTTGGTAAGCGACAGTCCTTGATAACATGTCCAGCTTTTCCACAGTTAAAGCATTTGAGAGGGTCTTCTGCTGCAACAACTCTACTAGAAGAGTTTTGATCATTGTTTTTTGATTTGTAGTTGGCAGAGGAGGTTCGGAGCTTGTTTGATGAGCTTCCTTTCTTGGCAAACCTTTTGTTGAACTGATTGATAAGTAGTGCCATCTTCTTCTGTAGATCGGCCAGCTCAGATTCAACATCCATTTCTTCTTCACTCTCTTCTTCTTCTGACTCCATCTTGACTGCCTTCTTCTTCTTCGGACCCTTAGATGAACTCTTTGATTTAGCTTCAATCATGAGTGCTAAAGGATTAGCAGAGAAGCTTCCTTCCATCTCAGCAGTGTCATTAACAAACTGCTGTAGATGTTCATGGACAGTGCAGAGGTCAAGTTCATCCAAGTCTAGATGCTGTCGTAGATTCTTAACAGTTCTTCTCCATTCTGGCGGCAGGCTCGACAAGAAACGTATGTTCATCTCCATATTAAATTTGACAACTTTGATCTTTCTCATCTCATTGATCAATTGTACGAATCTGTTATACGTCTCATGGAGCGCCTCACCAGGTAGGGCTTTAAAAGCATCATAGGCAGTCAAGATGTTCGCTTTCTTTGTCTTCAAACCAAGATCAGTTCCAATCATTAACTTTTTCACCTCATCCCACATTTCCTTTGCTGTCTCCATGCTGTCTATCAGAATGTAGATATCATTGGGGATAGCTTACAGCAGATATGTTTTTGCCATGAGATCAGCTTTGATTCTCAACTTGTCAGCTTCAGTGTATTCGCCTTTTGTCTTCAGTCTTTTCACAAAGTTAACAAGGGGGTTCTTTACATCTGAGGTGTCTATCTCTGTATAGATCTCAGCAGGACCTTGTGTGAGCGATTCAAGCATGGCAGATGAATTATCTTTTCCTTCCAGAAAGTTCAAGAATCTTGTCTTCCACATTTGATATTCTCCTTTTCTGAGGATGGGTGGTCTGTTGTCATTTCTGAGTGCTAATGCTTCCATCTTTGCTGATTGAGCCTTAACAGATCGGTCAAGTGTTTTGATCAGAAAAAAAAATTTAAGATGCAGAATGTCGAAAACCTAATTCAAGAAAAAGTTCGAAAACTAGGGTTCGAGAAGTTCTATCGAGAACCAGTTTTCGATAGTGAATATCGAGAACCTGTTTATCGAGAAGCTGGATTCGAGAAGCTGTATCGAGAACTTCAGTATCCAGAAGCTACGTTCGAGAACTTAGTTTCGAGAACTGAGTGTCGAGAAGCTGTATCGAGAACCTGCAATTCGAAAAACAGAGTTTTAAATATTTAGTATCGAAAACCGAGTATCGAGAAAGCAATCTCGAGAACTCAGTTCGAGAACTCGTATCGAGAACGTAGTATCGAAATCCTGCAAATCAAAGGTTCAGTTTTGAACAGTTTAAACAACTTTTCTGTGAAGTTTTCGATCTCGAGAGTCTTCCTGTATAGTTTTCGTCATGAAAAACCTGCTTAAATGTCGAGAACCCTGCTTTTCGAACTCATACTATCGAGAAATCAAAAATACCGAATCTACTGAAATCGAAAAGTAAGATATACCCTTGGTTCGTTTCTGAATGGCGAATCCAATGGTATAACTTTTACAGTTTATCGATCAGAAACAAGATTACAGTGATTACAAAGAGATATATCGAAAAGTAGAAAAACAGAGAAACTTCGAAAACTTTTCTTCGACGATCACACTCGAGCAGGCTCTGATACCAGTTGTTGGTCCCAGTTTATGCAGACTAACGATCAGCTAGATGGATATCATCGATAAACAGAAAGAAAGAAGATCTGATAATGATCAAACAATGTCGAGAACAGAGAAATTCTTCTTTCTGATGTATCGAGAACTATTTGGGCAGCGTAAGGCTAAATGTGTATTGATCGATATCGGTACCTGTACACAAGGCGCATATTTATAGGCGCTGTACAGGTTACCGATTTAGGTAAACCTTGGAAGTTGGGCCAAGGCCTTTTTGGGCCTTATTCCCTTTACCTTATTTATTACATAATAATTACTAATCTAATACCATAAATGGTATAACTAGTCTACTTTATTAAACAACCATTTATTAAAGGTTGGAGGAAAGAACTAGATAACATACGGAAAAGCAATAGCATCAAACTTAAGAATATTGCAGAATCTATTAGAATTGACATCAACCCCCATACTAATATCTTTGGTTGCACGATTGATCTTTTCGTGAATAAGGGTGATCATGATATGATTGTGACGCAAAATCCTTCGGATGCAAGAGATAGTGAAGATTTGATCCCAATAATTGATGCACTTCAGATTTATGGCCTCGAAAACTTGTGGGAGTAAATGTTCTTTATCACGGGACAATACTTTTAAATTGACACTTCATCATATAATATGTTGCCCTGTGGCAAATAATTCTTTTTTAGTAAAATGCCATAACATTTTCATTTGTGTTTTGAATTTGATAACTTTTTCGTCAAATAACTTTTTGAACACTAATCAATAAAGCACCAAACACAAAAACACAATATCTTTGAATATCACCATTTCCATTCAAGATATTTGTGACATTAAAACACAAAAAATCTCAATAACATTGATACAATATCTTCTGATTCTTTTCCAATTAAGTGGGAAAATTAGTAAAAGTATATAAATTTCTTAATTATCTAACATTTTTATCATTATATGAAATGCCTTCCTCGTTTGAGGAAGTTAGATCTTGTTTTGAAATGTCGTTTTTATCTATTTCATATTCATAAAAAAAATTCGTAGGGATAAACATTTTTTTACACAAATTGGCTAATTCCTTTTAGCCTTTTTTTCTCTTCTGAACTAATTGTTTTTTGAAAGAAAAAGATTTAACTAATATTAATCAAATCATGATGAAGTTCACAAGTAATACAATCAGGACAAACAAAATGCCAAATTCGGCGATCAGACAAAGAACATGCCACCCTAGCTAGAGCGTGAGCGACTGTGTTCACAGAACGCCTCTTGTGATAAAAGGAAATGCTCTCAAAGTGCATCCCAACAGTCTTAATTAATATCTTCCGCTAGAAGTCCCGCCGTATACGAGCAACTAGTAAGATCTCCGAAATAGTCTGCAAAGAATCTGACTCTACATAAAAAATCCAATTGTTGTTCCTTAGCCCAACTTAGAGCCTTTCTTATGGCCAGCAATTCAGCCTCAACCGAAGTACATCCACGTACTCATGGACAGGCTACTCCACCCCGGAACTCCCCCTAATTATCCACCCAAAGCCACAACTTGAAGTAGACACTGAAGCATCTAATATTAATTTTCAGTCTCCCTGGAGATGGTCTCTGCCACACAGCACTACGAATAGGTACTGCCATCCGAAACCCACCTCCTTTCTTCTGAGCCTCAAACCACCCTTCCACAAAAGCCCTCGCCCAGTGCACTATCTGAATTGGGGAAGCCGCCAGACCCTGCCACACCCTTTGATTTCGTTCACACCAAATACCCCAGCATCCCCACACCAAAGAAAGCAGAACTTCCTCATTCCGCTGCTGGAAATTGACTTCCACCCACTCCAGAAAAGATGATGTCGAGTGCAGCGCTGATAAGTTCGTATTTCAACACGCATTTGATGCGTGTTGGGATCGGATTTTATTTGTTTTCCTTGCTTTAAGGCGTTGCAAGTCTCAATTTTAGCTCAAGTTGTGATTACCAGGCGTTGGGTCGAGTTTTGTTGCATTTGGAGTCAAATTGAAGAAGATAGAGTCCGGCAATCGGCGCTTGAGAGGCAATCGGGAAGAGTTTGAAAGCATTTAAGAGAGATTTGAGGGATTTGGAGGTCACCGGAAGATTCACAACAAAATTTTGATGAAGAAAGAACATTTGGATTGACTTCATATGCATCCGGGAGCATTTGCAGCAGCAAATGGCAAGAAACAGTCAAGGATAGGCCAGGCACGACCGTGCCTGGAGAAGGTTCAAGAGAGAGGCTACTGCCAACCAGGCACGATCGTGCCTCCACCCGAAATGCGTGCAGGCTCCGCAGGCACCATCGTGCCTGACGTCGTGCCTGGCCCCGATTTGTCCTATTTCAGCTAATATTCATCCCTTTTCTTTAAATAAGGCCTCCATTATTCCATTTAGGGGTTACCAACATTATAGAGAGGCATAGGGACGAATTTATTCATTGTTTTCCGCTATTTTACTCCAAGACACTGAGATTATTTGTAAGTTCATCTTTTTAATTAATGATAATTAATTCTATTCTTCCCAATTCTGTTGATTCTTCAATTATGAATTGTGAGTAGTTTAATTAGGGATTTGGGGTTGATGAAGGGATTGATCGTGATGTATGGATAGATTCTTGATGGTTTAATTGCATGAATGCCGTTTAATTTGTGTTTAAATAAATTAATTGATATCTCTTGTAACCTAGACTGCAGCTAGAATTACAATTGCATGTAGAATGAATTAAGAGAGATCTAATTTGTTCTAGGACACATTCACACACACTTAATCGTTCGCTAAGAGATTAGTAGCAATTAAGGGGCCGTAAGCTCGCTCGTCTTGGCAATAATTTAGGATCCTGTCGCATGAGAGATCAGTCTGGTCCTCTAAATTATTGTACTCTACGCCGCGAGGGCGGTAAGAACATGGCAATGATTAGCTAGGCTCAGTTAAATTAATTTCATGTAACTAGGTCTGATCTGCGAGAAATCTGGTCACCCCGGAATCAATCCTTGTTCCCTTCGTCGTTAATTAGAAGGAAACCAAGCTTTTTTTTAGGAAAAATTGATTGTAATAATCCCAACTATTGGCGGTCCGCTTATAATAATCCCAACTATTGATTATTTTAGAATAATCCCAACTTTAGGGACCTTCCGCCAATAATGGTCCCTGTAAATAAATTCATGTAATTTCTAAAGTAGATGAGAAGAGATATAACAAGTAATCCCTATAAATAATCCCAACTTTTAATTTTTACGCTTAATTTCTATTTAAAATTCACTTTTTATAGGAGGTAATATTTGGTCATGGACCATTATTGGCGGATGGTCCATATAGTTGGGTTTATACAAAAATAATCAATAGTTGGGATTATTGTTAGCGGACCGGCAATAGTTGAGATTATTATTTTCCATTTTTCCTTATTTTTATTGTTTATTCGCATTAGTTTAATTTTAATTCATCAATCAATCTCGCGCACTTGCATTTTATTTTATTTTATTATATTTCTTTTTCATCGCTGAATTTAGTTAATCTGTAATTCCCTTTTGTCCGTCCCTGTGGAGACGATACTCGTACTTTCAACCACTTTTCTACAACCATTTAAGTGCGAGAAAACACACATCAAGCGCCTCCTTCCAGCCTAAAATATGCCCAACTTCCACCGCAGCAGGACATTGAGCAAACAGATGCAGTGACGATTCCTCTGCACAATCCACAAATCCATGGACAGTTAACCCTCCTGCTGCGTAGAGCACACCGGGTTGGAAGAGATCCCGAACAAACTTTCCAGAAGAAAGTCCTGATTTTAGGAGGAATAGACCACTTCCACATTTGAGTCCATCCTATCCTATGTTGTAAAAACCGGACCGGAGAGTGACCCGGCCACATGATTGGGTCACGGGTCCACCCGGACCCGGTGGGTCAACCCGGTCAATGCCGGAAAACCGGTCAATGATTATACGTCTATATAATAATAGTAAACATATAATTATATATAAAATTATAATAAAAATTAGTTATTATTCATAATAATCAACTTACAATACTACTTATTAAGCATTTAATACACTCTTATAATATTTCAATGTATATTTTGATCTTATAAAAATATATAATGATATTTTTATTTTTATTGTACATCTATATTATAATTTGGCATGATGTTCATTCTTAAATAAATATATAAATATGTTACATAGTTTTTCTTTTTAAGGTATTGAAATTGCAATTTTATTGGTATAAAAATGCATTAAAAATAAAAAAGAAATTACTTTTTTGGTAAAAAACACCCAAAAACTGGGTTTTACCGGGTTTTTCGGGTTTCTTGGGTCCGGGTCTTGACCGGGTTTTCCCGGGTCAGCCGAATTTTTCCGGTTTTTGACCATTTCCGGGTTTTGAAAAAACCGAACCGGTTTTTTGTCCGGGTCACCGGGTTCCGGGTGAACCCGGCCGGGTCGGGTCGGTTGTTTAAACATAGATCCTATCCACACTCTTGTTGAAACTTGACCCATCAGCTTCCGATAGCAACTCCGGACAGAAAAATGGTCATCATTTTTGCTGCTCCACATAAGTCTATCCGGCACTTGACGGTAGCTCAAACTGGTTTGTTGTATCAATCTTCTATCCCTACAGTTAAAGAAATCAGACAAGATATCATTATCCCACCCTTTCCCCTCCTCCCCCAACAACCCGTTCACACAAGCTTTCCTGAACCAATTATTCTATCACACATTTTGCAAAATCCTTCATTCAAATTTCAAATTGACCTCAAGGGGATAGACTAAATAGTGTTCCAGATGAAACAAACAAAAACTTTTGTTATTTTACCGTTATTGGTGACTGGACTATATAGGATCCAAAAAACTTTTACAGGCCCTTCTGGCCCTCTGAGAGTTGAACTAGTGACCTTAAAGACATTTTAGTTCTGAGTTCAAACCAATCAAGCTACCCATCCCGGTTAAAAAAGAATGACAAATAGGCGAGATTGACAGATTTCGATTCAAGTCCACATCCCGGTTTGGCTCTGGATTATGGTTTCATTGATCCAAGTCCACATCATGATGCATTTACATTAACGCTGGAGATCTCCGAGTGGGATGAGTTTTATGGGGACACAAGTTGGACATTGCAGAGAGAGTTAGTTGGTTTAGGGGAAACAACTTACTTTGATATAAAGTTAGGAAAACCCCTTCACCCCAAATGCTTCCCTCTTTGAGACAGGTTGCACTTGTTGGACCCGATCCTTTCCTCCTTCAATCAATATTCCGGAATGCTGCGTGGGGCTACCTGGAACTCTCCATTAGCCTTGCAAACGAGCTGCTCATGTGTAAAATTGTCTGCGATGCTTGCTCATTTGCACTTTCGGAATATAGTACCACTCTTGAAGAGGTAAGTTGCTCACCAGACACACATATCCTATGAAACCCAAGTCTTGATACATACTCTTACATCTATTCTTCTAATTTCTAAATGAGAAAAGAAGCATACGGGACAAAAGTGAAATAGTAACTGGAGAAAAAACAAAAAACATAATCTTCAACAATGACATTAGTTGCTTGCTTGAATGAAAGACACGAGAAAATATAACAAAAGATTGTACATACTGGGAGACATGAAATGGCATTATATGTACTGATGTACACCATCTGTTTTTGCATGGCATTACACGAATGTGATATTAACAACTCAAGCATTTTCTTAATGGAAAAAAAAAACTAAAGCATTAGAATATGGGATGATAAATAAATACAGGATGAGAAGATTAAAGCGAAGCAGGAAGCATGAGTCCAAGACTTGAGATAGCAGGAGGATGAGGCTCAAAGATCTTGGTCTGATTGGCAAATACAAGGCGAAAGTATCTTTAGGGAGCACCACCCTTACGCAAATCTCAAAGATACCAACCACCCTTATGAAAGTATTTTCACTTTTGGACTCAACATTTCCTAACTTTGATGGTTGATAATTCTTGGGCCTGTTTGGATGGAGTGTTTGGAAGTGTTAGTAATGAAAGTGTTAGTAAGTGTTAGTAAAGGCTCGGAAGGGAAGGGAAGTGTAAGTGTTAGACATAATTTTACCTTGTTTGGGAGAGTCAAATGAATGAAGTGTTAATAATGGAAGTCTTAATAATTTTACCTTGAGGCAAAAGAAACGAGTAAAGAGAAGAGATGAAAAAACAAACCATCAGACCTGTGGGAAAGACATTCGAAGTGAAATGTCGAAGCATTTTATGTTTTTCGGGTAAATGAGAAGGGTAATAATTGTGCAACACCTCAAAACACTCCAAATCGGGGTGTTAAAAAAAATGGACAATTGAGGTGTTGGGAAGGTTACTATTAACACTTCCTAACCATTACTAACACTTCTTAACACCTCTGGATTTTTCTCCCAAACAAGTGTTAGCATCAACACTTACTAACACTTCCATTACTAACACTCTTGAACCCTCAATCCAAACCGGCCGTAAGTTGTAACATTACAACACTCTTCTTTCACAAATTTATTTCAGCAACTGCTTTTGAAATGATATTAGCATAGTTTATACTATAATAACTTATACTATAATTGATAATGGTTAAAGATCGATAACAATGGGGATTAAAGTTGAAATTTAACAGTATCTATTATTGGATGAAGTGATTTTATGGTTGGAGTGTAATAGTGTATACATGTTCATTCTGTATTAGAAAATCTTTTTAAATTTTTACTGTATAATACCCGTATTTAGTTATGTAGAATAAATTTTTAACGTTCATGGCTTTACTGTGTATCAATTAGATTTCTCAATAAACAAGGTTGATTGTTCGTGGGGAAGACACTATTCTTTAAAAAAATGAACACACTATTTATTGATATAGATGGACTGCAGGCATACAATTTTACATTACATTCATACCAAATTTTAACAACTCAAACATTCATTGAAAACAATCTAAACTCATTATATCACCCAAATTCACAGATCAGATGCCCGGATTCAAATCGAAGCAGTCTAACCCGATATCTCAATGGATTTAATCTCAGGTTTCTTCACTTCCTCTTTAGGAACCGTCACAGTGAGCACGCCATTCTCCATGGACGCCTTCACTTGTTCAATCTTAGCATTCTCAGGCAGCCGGAACCTCCTCAGGAACTTGCCGCTGCTTCGCTCCACGCGGTGCCACTTGTCCTTCTTCTCCTCCTTCTCCCTGCTCCTCTCTCCACTGATCTGCAGCACTCTCCCTTCCTCCACCTCCACTTTGACCTCTTCCTTCTTCAGCCCCGGAAGATCCGCCTTGAACACGTGAGCCTCCGGCGTCTCCTTCCAATCGATGCGCGTGTTCACGAAGGCCGATGTCTCGCTGGCCGGGCCACCGGCATTGGCGACGGCGTTGGAGAACGGGAATCCTTCAAACGGATCCCATATGTCGAGAGAGAATGGATCGAAGACGTTGCTCCGACGACCTCCAAAGATGCTTGGAATCAGAGACATTGTATTGATGTCGAACAAAGAGCTAATAAGTCGGCCTTGTTGAGAGTATGTGATGGACACTTCGAACAGATTTCTTCCGATGCTTGGTTGAAGGCATGGCTTGCGTTTATATACGCGAGAGACTGTGAGTCTGGGATGACGCCAGCACTTTCAGGGAGGTTCCAGAAAACTTTTGTGCAATCTTTCATTCTCTGTTCGCCATAGTTCTACACAATTCCGACGTTGAGAGACGATTCGGTCATATTGACGTTAGATGTTTTGAGCATAAAATGGGGGGTGGCAGCCCAAAACATCCCAAAATGGGTTTTTACTTTTATTTAAGTTTCTTTTAGTTGTGGGCCACTGGGCCGATCCAATCAATTTCTTGGATTAGTGTTTAGTTCATTGATCTCCATGATGTTGTGGCATTTCCATGGTTCCGGGACGGGCCCGGTTCGGGCCTTGAACCGGCCGGGCCTCGGTTCAAGGTAGGGGAGGCCTGGAACCGGCCCGGGTAACCCCGGGTCCGGTTCGGGCCGGGCCCAGTTCCAGTTCTATAATTTTTTTTTTTTGGGGTTTTCCTAATCAACCCCCTACCCTCCCCCTTAACCCCAAACCACCCCAAACCACCTCAAATGGCCCAAAATAACCAATCCAACCCAAAAACTTAAAAAAATTCAAAAAAAAAAAAGAAATTAAATCCGGCCCGAACCGGGCCCGAACCGGCCGGGCCGGTTCACCAAAATGAAGGCCCGGGCCCGAAACCGGTAGCCACCGGGCCGGGTCGACCCGAACCGCCCATGGGCCGGGCCGCCGTGCCGGGCCGGTTCAAACAGTGACCGGGCCGGGCCGCCCGGCCCGAGTCCATCCCTAAGTAAATACTCCAATTTATATTTCAGCTTTGGTGCATTTGACAACCTCAACATATTGCACTAAGGCGGTCATTGTATTTTCTAGTAGAATAAGCCCAGACTAATGTGCCTCGAAGATAGCAAAATATATACTCTCGTCGTCGAGCTAAAAATGTCATGTATTTCATTTTTATCGTCTAACTAAGATTTTCTCTACCAATTAAATTTGGTAAAATTTGTGTGCTTCTAAATCATTTTAATTTTATTCTTAATTTATCAATTTAATATTAATCACATAAACCCACTTTTTCTAATAACGGTGCCAAATCCTCATTTTTCAATGCCAGTGGAACGAAGGTAGTCTTAGGGTTGGCTTGCAAACGCTTTAAAAAAAGCATTTCTCGGTTTTTGGCTTTAAAAAAGCACTTTTTTTACCAAACACTACAACTTTTATTTTTCTCGGCTTTCGTGTCAAAAGTGCTTTTACTTTTTCTATTACACAAAAAGCACTTATTTTACCAAACACCACCAACTTTTACTTTTCAAAATCACTTTTTTCTCAAACGCTATCAACTTTTATTTAATCACTTCTCCCCATTTCATTAAAAAAGCACTTTTTTAAAGCACTTTTTTTGTGATGGTGTTTGTTTGACATTACTATATTTAGCCAATACGTTCTTTGAAATTGCAACTGGTGGTCAATAATGCTTGGTTAACACATTAATTAAAGCCCTAATAGCACTCAAATATAGTATTTTAGCACATTAATTTGTGGTTCTTATTATTTTTCTCTCCCCTACACAAATTTCTATCACACAATTTTTACTTTATTATTCCTTGTGTCGATCAAAATTGACAAAGTTTTGAGAAACAGAGGAAGCATCATTCTTAGTTATATATTCATTCAGACTTTTATGCAAAGTGTGTTGCTACCTTTGAATATATGTGCTAGAATAGATAAAGCTGAAAGTTCTAGGGGGACTAGAGATTGGGAAGGTACAGGAAAATAATTTGGCTTAGATGACAATTCTGGGATGGGAGCTCCTTTTCGATATCCCAAAGCTTTGGGTTAAAATTATGAAAGAAAAATATATTAAAAACTCATCTTTTCTGTAGCTTGGAGAAGAAAACGAGCTCTTCGCACATTTGGAGGGACAATCTGCACAGTCGGGATTAAAGTGGAAGGTAAGAACACAGAAAGAAATCTCATTCTGGTTTGATCATTGGGTGGGAGAGCCAGAGAGAGAGCACTCTATGAGGAATTGGGATCATTTCTTGGAGTGAATGCTGGTTCTGTTACAGTTACTAAGGTTGTTCCTTTACCAACTATGGACATAATTGAAGATGCGTTGGTTTGGAGGTTGACAAACTCAAGTGTTCACTGCAAAAATCCACCTATGAGAGGGGATTTACATATAAAGAATAAATGGATGTTACTTGGATTTGGAAATTAGGAGCAACTGAGAGAGTTAGATTCTTCATGTGGTTAGTTATTAAGAAAAAGTTTCTCACAAATGTAGTAAAAAGGGATTTAACAAAAGAGTCATTATGTCCCATTTGCAATATGGTGGAGGCTCCACATGTTAAGAGATTGTAGATTTGATGCGGCTTGTTGGAGACAATTATGGAGAGTTTTGTCTATAGAGGGGGTTGTGAATATGAATGTTTTGAAATGGGTTGAGACTCAGATCACTGCAAGAAGGAAAGGGATAGGGCATGGATAATTCCTCTTGCAACCCGCTTTGTGTTCAATATCTAGCAAATCTGGAAGGCACGCAATGTATGGGTTTTCGAATGGGTATATCCTGAGGTAAGCTATACGGTGAAATTGGCTCAAGCTAAAGCGGAGGAATATGCATGAACAATTGTTTTTAACGGCATCAAACAATCCAAAGTAACTAGAGTTATTAAATGGCATCCTTTTTTGAATGAGTATCTTAAACTTAATTGTGATGGTTCATGTCGAGGTAAAACACGAGATGCGGTGGCTGGTGGAGTTAGGATGTTTTTACTTGGATTAAAATTTGTTGGTCTGGTCTAATCTGTTTAAGCTTGATTTGGTCTGATAAATGTCTGGTTTTTGTGTATTTTATAACTTTGAAAGTCTGTCATGATCTGATCTGGTTTCTTGAAATCTGCTCTGGTCTGTTTAAATCTCATCTGATCTGAGACTGAAATAGTCCAAGTAAAAACATCATTATATGGAACAATGCAGGAGAATGGATGGTTGGTTTTATTATAAATGATGGAAAAATAGATAATTTCAATGCAGAATTATAGGGGCTTGATTACAATTTGCTTTCTCTTAGATCGCCAATGCTATTTTATTGGGAAAACTGTCAAATAGGTCCTCGAACTTTCATAAAAAGTTCAATTAAGTCCTTCTATAGAAGACTCTGTCCGGCCGTCGCGATTTGGGGTGATTCCCGGTGGATTTTTTTGATAAAATTTTTTGAGCATCTTATTCATCAAGTTTAGTTTACTCATACCAAATTTCAACTAAAAATTCAATTGGGAACGCATTCAAATTAATTCGAGAACGCAAAAATGCGCAATTATCTTCAAGAATTAATTTGAATGTGTTCCCGATTGAATTTTTAGCTAAAATTTGGTATGGGTAAACTAGACTTGATGAATAAGATGCTAAAAAAATTTCATCAAAAAATTCCACCGGGAAGGCGGGAACTACCCCAAATCGCGACGGCCGGACGGAACCTCCTATAGAAGGACTTAATTGATCTTTTTATGAAAGTTCGAGGACCTATTTGACATTTTTCCCTATTTTATTGAAATGATGGTCTGCAAATTGTGCAATGAACACCCATGAACACCCTTTTTTTTAGAGTCATGAACACCCATTTTTTGTACATATACATCACAATTGCATAGCATAAGAGAGAACAAGAACTTGTCGATCATGACCGGCAAATGAATTTAGCAAAATTTTATACAGTAGTCCGTAAGTATGAGTACAAAATTGATCCGTGGAATCTGAAGTTTGTTGCTCAGAATCAGATCAGACTTTTGAGTTACAAGAAAAATAAATGAATAATTGATACTTATGTGAGAGTCATCTGCGTCGTGTTAAAACATAGGAAAACCTAATATCAACAAAAATGAATAAATACATCTCCAAATGACCATTACAACAACACCCATTCTTCACGCATTTTCCCTATCACATGGACATGTTTGATGTTTCTGTGAAGCTTCCACATAAACCATTTGTACACTTCATTCTTTGGGTTCTCTCGACCGCTTTTGTTTTATGTCCCTCTCTATGTGCAAAGCCGCGGAGGCTAAACTGGACCCACCGCTCCTCACCGGATCACAGTTGAATTATTCTCATTCCCTATGAAGTCATCATCACAACTTTGGCTCGGACAGAGACACTCGTAAGGATTAGAGTAAAAGTAATCTTCTTCTTTGGGCTTGTCTGCAACAACTTTACGACGGGCTGGCTGCCCGAATCTCCCCTCATGAGCCTGCCTAATTGCAGCCGAAAATCCTTCCCAAGAGAGTGTTCCATTCTGATGTAAATCCAACAATGGTACAAGACTTCTCCGGTCTAGTTGGATGGTTTTCTTGAACCCTAGATACCTGCACATGAAGTATAATATCAACAGTTGAATTTCTGCAGTCAAAGTGAATTTTCAATGTTAAATTTAGAACTGGTTTGGTAGGGCTATTTGGTAGAGAAGGATGAATCTTTAAAAACCAAAAGTGTCTGATCACATCTATTCCAGCAATATAATCGAGTCAAAGGCTACTTATTCTGCTTGATTATTCTGTTTAAAGCAGAATAAGTCACATTTGGCTACCAAATGGACTTTAAGGATTATTACCTCCGGTGACCTTCTACAAGCTTAGCCATGTTGCCATCATAAGTGGGAATGAATACGTTACTGGCCACTGAGACTATGAAATCCAGAGCAGCCATTTGCGATGAATGGTTCTGGAAGTGTTGCAACTCTACGGGACCAAGTAGGGTTTCCTTCTTTACCTGTAAGTGCAATTAAGGAGATATGTAAGGAATAACTGTATCTACAAGGCTACAACAGCACTGTTGGTAAATGAGATACTAAATCTATAAATGAGGAGAAATCTGCAAGAACGGTCACTAAATTGTGACCCATGACTGCAGTTGGGCAATAAACATTAATATCACAATGGGTACCGACTGCCAAACGTTAATTTTTATTTCGCCTGTGATGCATAGGTTCCATTGCTGATTACAGGCCAATTTTCATATGTGGCAGCTGGATCGACATGTGATCACTCTACATTACCTTTTCAACCCGTTCAGAAAGGTAATTTTAGCTAAACTGAATGAACTTACCAAATAAGTACTCCATCCGTCTACTAAGATTGTCTTATCTTTCCTTTTCGATCTGTCTCACTAAGATTGTCCCATATGACCATATCAAATTTGGTAAAGTTTGTGTGGTTCTAAATCATTCTTACTTTATTTTTACTTTATAAATTTAATATCAACCACATAAACCCCCTTTTCTTAATAACCACGTCACTTCTTCATGTCCCAATGTTAATGGGACGGAGGTAGTATAGTTTTGATAATGGATTAGACTAATAACAAACAAAGTATCAGGATTATGCCAATATGATTATTGGGCATTCACGTGAAGATCTGAACGCCATATAGGATAATGCAATTGGCCATAAATCTGTGACGTAACCATCAACAACATCGAAGCCTTAGTCCCAAAAGATTTTAAGGTCGGCTAATATGAATCGATACATCATATCAGAGCCGAAAGGGAAGAAAGATAAAAAGATAAGGCATGATAAAAATAGATACTCCCTTCATATAAAATAGAGATAAGATATACACAAAAGTGATAAGATAAAATGATAAAAGGAAAATATACATACAAATAACAATCAATGGAATAAAAATAGTTGTTCAGTACCCATTTCAATACAAGTTTAAAGTTTAGTGTCCAATTCAATGTATGGAGTATAGTTTGATGAACAGTAATGTTGTTTCCTACAAAAAGTGTTGAAACTATGCCCATGAAATAAGCCTTAGCCTGATCACAACATCCTAGGAAAAAAGTAATATCATATTGCAAGGCGCATTAAAAAATCTAGAGCATCTTTCCAATTATAGTATGCTTGGATCCCAGAAATGCCTGATGAAGGAAAAATATGCCACGAAAAGTTATTTTCTTTGAGTTTGGTTTTCCCACAGGTGTATAGGAAAATAAAAATATGATTGGTGCTTTAACTATTTTTACATTTTAAGGTTTCTTACTCTATATAATAGAAATAGAAAATTAAAAGTAGAATGGGAACAAATATAAAAAAATAATGTTATTGAGTTCAAATATGTTTTGTTTTCCCTTACAATTGCTTTCCTTCCAATTTTTCCTTGTACTTTCCACTCTGTTTTTTCATTAGCCATTTCCCAGTTAAAAAAACCTTCCAACAAAGTGATACTCTTTCTAGAAATAACATGTAGTTTTAGGTTAAAATCAAATTCACATTTAAGGCAAGAGTTAGGCAAGAGTTTAAGATGCACATCAAGATCAGGATGGTTACGAGAAACACCTAGTAGCACTTACAATCCTCGGGAATGCCGATCTTAGAGCCGCAAGCCTACGTCCACTACCATATATCTCACCAGATGCAATGTATATTTGTGTGTCCTTGGCAATACCCAACGCTTGCAAGACTAATGCTGCCTCCTCCGGGGTAAGAGGACATAAACCTTGTGATCTCCTCTCTTTGGAGTCTATCTCTTTTTCCCTCCACCAAGGGAATGCATACCTGAAAGGTGCCCAGAAAAAACCTCATAAATAAGACATAAAAATGTTCTTTCTTCAATGCATGTAAATATGTAATTACAAAGTAAAAATGAACAACGAAATTGATATTCATTAAAATGTATTTATGTTAGATTTCAATCAATGTACACACCTTAATCGTTTGAGTTCATCAGCTTCCTCCAGTGTACAGCCATGAGTACAACCTGAGAAAGCCAACATGTCCATCTCATATCTTAGATGCAATGCAACGTAAGGCCCTTTCTCTTGCAGCATGTCAACCAATTTTTTACCCAAAGCATCAATCTGGGGAGTAAATTTTAGGTTCTCAAAATTGACACGGCATCGCAGTCTCTGAAGCTCTAGAGGTATGCCATTATTGGCCAGTCTTGCATCTGTCCTATTGAAGTGTATGACCTTGTGCTTGTTGTATAGAGGGAGAATCTGTAGAGCACATTATAAATAAAGCATCACATCAGTTTTTCTTTTTGTCTCTATGAGAGTAAATGATATGATAATGTGCAGGAAAAACCTGTTCCAAGTAGTACTTTTCATTTGACCAGCTAATAGGAGGCATTACAAGAGGTTGGTGGCCATATCTCCTGCTAAATCTCTTTGGTAACCTTCGAATGATTTTAACTTCGTCTCTTAATGAATCAATGAAGTGTCTTACATCAAAAATATCCTCAAAATTGCTGCAAACGGAGATTGTTGGGGGTTATTATAAAGAATTGACTGAAAGATGAGAAGTTACTTTCTAATAAGTTAGAACTTATAACATGTAAGACTCAATCACCTAGTATCTGCCCAGAAAGATGTCTTGTCAAGCTCTGGCACAACTAACGTTAAGTTTAAAAATCGTGCAATTGTCACCATGTCACATATCTGCAATACCAAATTGATCAGTTTAGTCTTTACTTACATTCTGACACATTAAGGAAAGAAGTATCTGATTTAGTCGGAAGAAGGATATATGTGGATGGTGGTACCATACTGCCATGTTCAACCAGAGAGAGTAAAGGATAAAAGATAATAAAAAAGAATGAGTACAAACCGCAGCACGCATTTGATTCAAGCCACCATTGCAAGAAACTCTAAGAAAACCGTTGCTTGTGTAGTTTCCTGCAATATAATGTAAATCACCATCTCATGGACAAAACTGACATATATTAAGCAGTTGCAAAAGCTTTGATAGATTGAATTCGAGAACTTATATATCCAATTATTTTACAAAACTGAATTTTCATAGAAATTTCTCTTGAAAAATTTCCCTCCACTTTTAGCCCTGCTTCAAGAGATATAAGTGCAGGTGGGACCACTTGTTTATGTATTAGCCACACGGAGTATAGTACTAGAAATTGTAAGATACAAAGCCACAAAGGAAGGTCATATTGATGAAAGTCTCCTAAAAATACTTGTACAGCTCATATTCCAAACCCGTTAAAACTAATGTGTCAAGAAAGTTGCTACACTTTCCCTAAACAGCTACACTTAGCAAGTATACGCGTGTTTTTAATACCAAGTGACTTGTTTTATATTCCGTAGTATGCTCTTCAAATTACACTTCCACTAAAAATTTCTCAAATAATCAGCATTGAAATGCCAACTTAGATGAGGCTTCATTTATATACCCAAAAACCCAGCAGCATTAGAATCAAATTCCGAATCTTTAGATAGACTAGATTTCATATTAGCTAAACTTCACCAACTTTCCAGCAACAGTGATCCACGAACAGAAATCTACAAGCTACCTACCAATTTCATCTAATAAATTCCGAGCAAGAGAATGTTGTGACCTTAAATCAAACACTTACTTGACGGAACAACAGGCGGCGGTGGTGGAGCCTGCAGTTCATTGTCGACTCCTTTGGAGATTGTAGAAACTCCAGCAATCTGGCGCGGATGCCATAGCTCGGAAACCGCAATGAGCTGAACCAAACAGGTCCATATTAGAATGCTGGAACAAACCCTAATAAACCAAATCTGCAGCCTTGTCCTCGGGATCACCGGCCCTCCTCCCTGCAATGGCTGAAATTTATCACCCTTCACTAGCACCGACACGGCCTCTGATCTACTCCCCTCCATTTCACTCCCCCGTCACTCCGCATCGCCGGATCCTTCACCCACGGATCAAATCACGCGCTAGAAGCAAATACAAACATCGAAACGCGAGTTGTCTTGACGAATCAACGCAGTTGATTGAGAAAATGTCGCAAATTTTCAATCTTCACCGATAGGAGAATTTACGGACAACGACGACGCGACTAATGCAAAAAAGGAAAACAATGAAAACTTTAATTAATGCGTTTTTATAGTTTAAGAAAAACGGTCCGAGACAAATGTAGTAAGGAGTCGGGAGTCAAGTCTTTGAATGAATTCTGTGTCTGATTAATCATGGAAAGTCTCTTCCGAGAAAGGAAGAACAAACTAGCATGTGAGAGAAATTGATAACAAGAAATCTAGAATCTAGAATTCTGACCAGGAGGAGAAGATAGAACTTTCCAAATATTTTAAGTAAAATTCAAGATGTTTTCTTTTGGACTGTTTTCAGTCCCAGACCAGACCAGACCAGACCAGACTTAAACAGACCAGACCAGACTTAAACAGACCAGACCAGACCAGACCAGACTTCCGTAGTTATAAAATACACAGAGACCAGACGTTTACCAGACCAGACCAGACCAGTTCAGACCAGACCAGACCAGACCAGACTTAAACAGACCAGACCAGACCAGACCAGACCAGCAAATTTCAGTCCAAAAGAAAACATCCTAATAATCTTTAATTTACACTTTATAAAAATAAATCTGTAACATACAACAATCGTGTTTTATTAGAGTTTAAGAGTAACTTTCAAGTCTCTTATTGTAAACGGTCCGCGAAGTCGCGAACCGTGTTGCTCATGCTTTAATCTCAGATCATATCAATATGTATTTATCAAAAATTAAAATCTATAGTATTTATAAACCATTTGCATCCTCAAGAAGTGTACTTTTGTTTTTAGGCTAAAGGGTCAAATAGGCCCTTGAACTAACTTAAAGTGTTCAATTAGTCCCTTATATAGGAAGTTCAGCCCGGCCATCGCCAATTGGAGAGGTTCCCGGTGGAATTTTTTTATGAAACTTTTTTGAGCATCTTCTTCATTAAGTCTAGTTTACTCATACCAAATTTCAGCTAAAATTTCAACCGGGAAGGCAGTCAAATGATTTTTTGAAGATAATTGTGCAGTTAGTACATTTCGGAAAATCATTTGACTGCCTTCCCGATTTAATTTGTAGCTGAAATTTGATATGGGTAAACTAGACTTAATGAAGAAGATGCTCAAAAAGTTTCATCAAAAAATTCCACCGGGAACCTCCTCAATTGGTGATGGCCGGGCTGAACCTCTTATATAATGGGCTAATTGAACACTTTAAGTTAGTTCAAGGGCCTATTTGATCCTTTAGCCTTGTTTCTATGGATTGGCTTCGTGAAAAATAATAATAACTTTATGCTCTGTTTGGATAGAGTGAACTTAAGTAAATTTGGTACAATAAAGTAAACCTAAGTTTTAATAAAAATTATGTTAACTTAAGTGAACCTAGGTTCATGTGTAAAATAGTGTTTAAAAATAAATAAGGTGAACCTAGGTTAATGTAATACATGTTGTTTGGATGAATGTACTCTAGCTTATTTTATGTTGAACAGGAACTTAACCTCCAAAATATCCCTCTTCGAAAGTTCTTCATTTTGATGTTTTTCTAGGTTCTCGAGAGTTATGTGAGATTAAGTCATAACCTAGATTCTTGTTGCAAAAACACAAACAAACGAGGTTAACTGAAAATTGAACCTGCAATAACCTAGGTTAACCCCCAAATAAACAGGTCATTAGGTGTTACATGAACTGCAGAAGCATGACACTTTTATTTCATTTTCGAAAAATGTGTTAAACTTTGACAATCTTTCATTTACAAGAAGCACTCCTATTAAAACTCCAAAGTTTTGCTCTAAACTATGAGATTTCTTAATACTAATGCCCAAATCATTAACTCATTCTCTTGTATGATTAGCTCACCAACCCCAACTTCTTTACCCTTTCCTCGACTAGATGCATCACAGTCAAGTTTAAAATATTATGATTATTAAGAAATCCAAGTAACAACTTTAGCCTCTTTACGTTGCTTGGTACAATTATAATTACTTACATTTCCTCAATACCTACATTTTGAACTTATTTTATTACTAAACATTTTTCATTCGAGATCAGAAAATGTGCCTATGCACCACAACTGGGATTGGATGCATCTATCATTTAACAATTTTTGGAGAATCTTGAGGAAGTGGTGCGACGAGTGCCAAGGGGAGAGAAGTTGGTCATAGGAGGCGACCTCAACGGGCATGTAGGACCAAGTCGTGATGGTTTTGAGAGTATCCATGGCGGTCATGGTTTTAGCACTAGAAATGAAGCGGGGAAGAACATTCTGGATTTTGCCTCGACATATGAGTTGGCCGTGATGAACACTTGGTTCAAGAAAAGATACTCTCATCTTGTGACCTGTAGAAGTGGAGTTAATAGTACCCAAATTGACTACTTTTAGTATGGACGACTCGGAGAACTAGCTACACTGACTGTAAGGTTATCCCAGGTGAGAGTATTATCACTCAACATAGGATGCTTGTACTCGATTTCCAAGGTAAAACGAGAAGGCGGGTTAAGTGACAAGGGGAGCCAAAGATAAAGTGGTGGAGGGTCGAGGGGAATCTCCAACAAACTTTTGCACAGAAAATGTTGGAGGAAGATGTATGGTCCATTGATAATGACACACTTATTGATAATGTGTGGTTATCAATGGAGTCCACCGTTAACAAAGTTGCGAAAGACATACTTGGAGAATCTAAAGGATGTCTACCATAAAAAAAGGACACATCTTAGTGGAATGATGAGGTGAAACAAGCAATAAGGACCAAAAGGGAATGCTATAAGAAATTGGGCAAAAGTTGGAGCGAGGGGAACATAGAGGAGTACAAGGAGTCTAGAAGAAGAGCAAAGAAAGCTGTAAAGGAAGAAAGAGGAATTGTGAACAAGGAATTGTATGCAAAATTGGACTCTGAGGAATGAGAAAAATATATTTACAGACTTACTCGTCTTCGTGATCGTAGGACTCAAGATATCGGAAAAGTTAAGTGTGTGAAGGATGTCGATCAAAGGTTATTAATAGAGGACGGGGAAATAAAGGAGAGGTGGAGGTCATACTTTGATACATTGTTCAACGAGAATAAAGTGCAAGGTATTGATGATCTTATTATACCAGAGTGTATGGTAAATCGGGACTTCGTGAGAAGGATCCAAATAACAGAAGTTAAAGAAGCCTTGAGAAGTTTGGGAGAGAAAGGCATTAAGTGGCTAACACGTTTCTTCAACATGATTTGGAGAAACAACAAAATGTCAATGAGTTGACGTAAGAGTACTCTCATTCCCGTATTTAAAAATAAGGGTGATGTACAAGAATGTGCCAACTATCGAGGGGTTAAGCTTATGAGTCACACTATCAAATTTGGGAGCGAGTGGTTGAGCAAAGACTTCGAAAAAGTGTGAAAATCTCGGAGAATCGGTTTGGTTTTATGCCTGGACGCTCAACAACTGAGGTCATTCACCTTCTTAGACAAATTGTGAAGAAGTATAGAGACACTAAAAAGTATTTGCATTTGGTGTTCATTGACTTGGGAAAGACATGATAGGGGACCTCGAGAAGTCCTTTGGTGGGCCTTAACTAGAAAAGGCATATCACGCAAGTATATCAGTACCATCATAAATATGTATGAGGCTTGTACTACGAATGTCCGTACTAGTGTAGGGAGAACCGCAGAGTTCCCTATTACTATCGGAGTGCCCCAAGGATAGGCTCTAAGTACTTTCTTATTTGCTATAGTCATGGATGAACTTATGAAGTCAATTCAAGAAGATATACCATGGTGCATGATGTTTGCCGACGATATTGTATTGATGATGAGACACAATCAGGTGTTAAAGCAAAGTTGGAAGTATGGTGACAAACTTTGGAGACCAAGGGTTTCAAACCAAGCTGAAGCAAGACTGAGTGTATGGTGTGCAAGTTTGGTGGAGGTAGAAGTAGTAGCAACAGTGGTATTACTCTTGATGGTAAGGAGCTACCGATGTGTGATATGTTTCGTTACTTGGGCTCCATAATTTAGAAGGATGGTGAATTAGATGGAGGTGCATCTCATAGAATCAGAGCTGAGTGGATGAAATGGAAAAGCGCATCAGGATTTCTATGTGATCGAGGTATGCCGACTAGACTGAAAGGTAAATTTTATTGAACAACAATTAGGCCTGCTTTAATGTATGATGTAGAGTGTTGGGCGGTGAAACAATGTCACATTCAAAAGATGAGTGTGGTAGAGATGCGTATGTTGTGTTGAATGTGTGGACATACCAGAAAAGATCGTTTGAGGAATGAGATAATCAGACAAAATGTGGGAGTAGCACCTATAGAATATAAGATGCAGGAGTCTCGTTTGCGGTGGTTTGAGCATGTGCGTAGAAGACCGAGTGATGAACCTGTTAGACGACTTGAGGGGTGGGGAGAAGAGACAGAGAGGAGGGGGGGGGGGGGGGGGAAGACCCAAACAGACTTGGATTAGAGAAATCAGAACCTATATGCGTCTTCTTGGGTTGGATGAGAGTATGGCTTCGGAGAGGACAAAGTGGAGGGCACACATTCGTGTGGACGATTGATCTTTTTTCTATTTTTCCTCTCTCTTTTTCATTTCCTTTCTTTTATCGCTTATCTTCTTTGTCTTTTTATGTTCTTATGTTATTTTTATCTTCTCCCTTTTATGTAATTTTATCTTTCTTATATTTTTATGTTATTGTTATCTTTTCTTTATTTATATTTATCATATTCGTTTTATCCTTTTTCTTCTTCCTGTCTGTCTTCTCTTTTTGACATCGATATTCATGGATTCATGTTAGCCGACCCCATAACCTTTTTGGATTAAAGCTTGGTTGTTGTTGTTATTGTTATTGTAGTACAGAAAATGTCTTAAATAAGCTTATACGAAGTGATGGAGTTATGAGACTAGGCCCAGAGCTTAATCGGCCCAAGCCCCGAACTTGGACCCGTGGATCCAGATCCACAACCTGGAGCCTGCCTACCACCCCAACGGGGAGCCTGCCAGTCCGGCCGACCTGCCAGCCAGGAAAAGTAACGGTCAAGCAATTAATGCGCTGTTTAATTATGTATTTAATTCCGTATTAATGTTGTAATTAATTAGTCATTATTATCGATAGCGGTTACAATTTGTATACGCCTATAAAAGGCAAGTTGTATTTCAGTTTAGGGGGGCCTTTCCCGACTAATAATACTCTTATAACTTTTTCCGACGATCAAGGAATAGATTAAGCTTTCTTGGTGGAATTATATTCCAACATTGGTGCTTTCATTGAGAGTCTTGAGCAAAAATCAAGTGAAATTCTCCCCAAAATTATCCAAAAAGGTCATTGTTGTTTCTGAAATTCAATCGAAATGGAAAATGAAGGGATTGGTGAAGGTTTCTAGCAACTTTGGACTGTAATTTTCAACGTTTGGGACTTTGGACTGTAATCCAGTCAGCCGGAGCGCGCCAGAGCATGGTGGATCAGAACTATTTTCGGTCGAATCTGATTTCAACCTCTCGTTTCCGCAGCCTCATCCGAGCCTCACCGGATACAAAATCCAAGGCAATGACGGTTGAGGCGCACTAGCAGCAGCGACCGAGGCCCTCCATATACAGATCAACGGATGCGAATCGCCAGTCGTCCCCTCGTCCCTGGACCTGCTCTTTGATGGCGTGGGTGACAGATCCCTTACCCGAGCACTTCTCGTCCGGGCTTGCTGCGACGTGATGAGGACCTGCCCCACTACATCATCGCGGCGGCGAAAGCTCCGCCTCCAGCTCCGTCCTGCAACGGCCATGGCGGGAGCTGCTCGAGCGATAGTGACCGCATGACGGCCAAAGGTCTCCCTCTCCCCTATTGTCACAGACAACCGTTTCTAAGATTCATCCCTCTCTTTGGGTCCAGACGGTGACGACGGTCCTATACACACACCAAATATGTATTCGTAATTGGGATCTTATCCTATGTGTTGAAGGGTCCGCCAGTGGGAGCAATTTCTGAAGGCTACTGTATGGGCACAGGCTTTCTTTGGGTATGTTTGGCAAATGGCTGTTAGCTGTTGTTGTTAGCTGGTTTTGTCAGCTGTTTCCTAACAGCTGGTTGTGTTAGCTGTTTTGACCGGCTGGTTATGTTAGCTGGTTATAGATAACTGTTTGGTAAAATTGGTTGTTTCGAAATGGCTGATAGAGTGTAAATTGAACCAGCCGAATGAAGAAGCTGCTCCCCTTAGCTTCTTCAACAATCCATTTTTTCAGCTTTTCAAACTCAACAAGCTAATTTTAAAAGTCATTTACCAAACATCATTATTAGCTTCTTTGACCAATCAAACAGCTGAAATGGGTCAAACAAGCTAAAAGCTGGCTGATAAGCCATTTGCCAAACATACCCTTTGTGTCAATTGGGAAATTTGACCAATTCAGAAATTTGAACTCAGTTTGGCAATCCACCTTTGAGCTCTGTATGGTCAAGGCACCCTCCGAATCAAAGAGCATTCAGAAGTTAAGTACTCTCTAATTGGCAATTCATAAATTTGATAAAAGTATTACAAAAAAAAAATCATAAGCTGAAACACTTGAAAAGATAAATTAAGTGGTATAATTGCTTTTACTCTTTTCAAATGTGTGTAATTTTAACATTGAAAAACGGACTTATGAAATCCGATCACTCACGTACACCGGACGAGCACACACACTCGTACAATGGCTGAGCACACACACTCGCGCCACCGGATCATGTCATATGGGTGTGGCGATTAATAAGCTCCAATATAAATGTTAATACTGCACACTCTTGATTTCATATGAGTTCTCGCGTGCTCTTACCCCTTTCTAGTGCATCGCACTCCGACCTCGGGGGACGTGTCGCCCGTCCAAAAGTCTTCACTTGCGGGTTCGAACTATTAACCTCGGGTGCTGAGTTAAACTCTTGTTAGGGGCCTAGAGCCACGCTCCTTTGAGCAATTTTGTCACTTAATTGACATTCACATTTCCCGAAAAGGTTGATATACTTTAGTTCTGTGGGGTTGGATTATCCGTTCGAATGGTGACTCCGAGTCACTTACTCGCGGATTCAATCTTCCATTTCGGAGACTGGGTTGAGGCCTAACTTGGGAACTTGATGTCACTCTTTTCGAGTAGTGAGTCTGACTCACTTACTCACTGAGTCGTGGTTCAGCACCGGGTCAGATGCTCTATTCTACATTTGTTGATTTTATGTGTAGGTACGAGTGAACGAAGACGAGCCTGATGAGTCCGAGCCCGATGAGAAGAACGGTTCTAGCCATCCGCTTCGCTGATGGTGACCATTGCAATAAAGGCTAAAGATTTCACCCTTTGCTTCATATTGGGGGCATCAGGTGTACTCTTTTTTCCTTCGTTAGGATTTTTTCCCATCGGGTTTTTTCTTAATGAAGGTTTTTAATGAGGCATCTCTCCAACATGGACAAAGGCAGAGATCTTCCAGTCTCGGAGAAGGGCAGCTGATTTGGACTACTCCCTCTTAGCCGAGTCTACTACTCGACTAAGGGAGTGGGGGACTCGTGATGGAGTTATGAGACTAGGCCCAGAGCTTAATCGGCCCAAGCCCCGAACTTGGACCCGTGGATCCAGATCCACAACCTGGAGCCTGCCTACCACCCCAACGGGGAGCCTGCCAGTCCGGCCGACCTGCCAGCCAGGAAAAGTAACGGTCAAGCAATTAATGCGCTGTTTAATTATGTATTTAATTCCGTATTAATGTTGTAATTAATTAGTCATTATTATCGATAGCGGTTATAATTTGTATACGCCTATAAAAGGCAAGTTGTATTTCAGTTTAGGGGGGGCCTTTCCCGACTAATAATACTCTTATAACTTTTTCCGGCGATCAAGGAATAGATTAAGCTTTCTTGGTGGAATTATATTCCAACACGAAGTAATAATAATTTTATCATAAAATAGTATTTCATTCAATTGAATTAACAAGAGACATCAAATAATAAAATTTCACTAAGTCAAAAATAGTCATCATAAACTTCATACTAATATTTAATGTAATTCTGTTCAAAATATATTAAATATCTCTTACAATAACAAAAACATATTGATAATAATGAAATATTTATAAGTAATAAAGAGGTAAAAAAGAATGTAGTAAGTATAAGTCCATATATTTAAACGTATTTTATGATAATTATTTTATAATAAACTAATTTTTAGTGATAATATATCTAAATCAAATAGGGTATTGTTAATATTTTTATATTTTTTCCATTTCAATGAATAGACAAAAAATAATGAAAACGTTAAATATGAATTACGTAGTACTTCACAAAAAAATTAATTAGGTAATGACATTATCAAATTTGCTACATAATTTTGGAGGTTTTCCCTAAATATTACTCTCTCACTCTCATTTTGTAAGATTTTTTTCATATTCACTTGGTCAACACAAATCACTTTTAATCTCTTTATAAATCAATTTTTTATCAAATTTGATTCCTGTTTTTGCGACTTTGTAAAGCTTATAATGTAATTTATGAATATGTAATTATTTTTTCTAAAAATAATTTGAGTGCGGACAGGGATCCGTTTGCTTTATCATCGGTCAAACATCGTAATCCGCAAAATGTCTTACAATTAGGGACAGAGGGAGTACTAAATTGAAACCAATTTTCAAAAATATCACTACTTTTTAATATTAACAAAAATGTGAATAACATGGTCATATATTTGAAAAATGTGATGTCACTGTGATTTTTTCATGTCACTAAGAGTTGTTATTGTCAGAATTTCATGTCAATTTCGGATGTCACTGTCGTCGTGAAATATCTAATTGTGATCGTTAGAAAATTTTCTGCTGACTTTTTTGCAACACAATGACCTCCCAGGCAGGTCGCCTCCCTTTCAATAACAGCCTCTTGTCCCTATCCCTCCCTAGCCCCATTTCAGTCCGCTCCTACCCCAACCCGACCAAGCCTACCGCTGGGCACTGGCAACCATGAATCACTGGAAGCCGAGAAGCTGTTGTCCCAAACATAGGCACTCATGCCCCGCGAACTTGTTGCCGCCCTTATCACTTACCAGTCACGACAAAACCCACCCCACGTCAGCGTGTCACTGCCCACCACGGTTCACCCGCCTCTACGCCGCCACACCTGCCTAACCACACAACCCGTCGGTTGTAACCTACCCTGCGAACTCTAGCCTCCAAAAAAAGATCCAATTGGCGTTGCCTGGAAACCTTATATGTCGTGTCGTCGTCACTACCCACGACCTTTGTCATGTCCTTTCCCATCCAGACCCTAGCCTCAATCCCACTGGCCACAACGGCCCAAATCATAGCCGTTGCCGATCGAAAGTCATAGCCGGCCATCTTCTTCGCTTGAGGACCTCTTCGAGTATTCGTTGTCATCGCCTTGACCTTACATCCAACAAAACTAAAGAGGAAGAACAAAAGCCGCAACAGGCGGAGGGGGAGGTGACAGAAGGCGGAGGTGATGTCTAGTGTGCATTCAGGGGCGGAGATAGGGGTGGGCCAACCTTGATCCTGGCCCAGCCCAAATTTAAAAAATGCTTTTATTTTTAGTGTAAGAAATTCCGGGCAAAAAAAATTCCAAAAATATTCTTTGCATCGGCCCATTCACGCCCAGTGTCCCGGCTCCGCCTCTGTGTGCTTCAACAGGCGGTGACGACTTCTGGTTATTTGGTGGCGACAGCCTATCCTATCGCAAATGCCGCAACGGCTCTTGGTTACGACAATGCAAGGATTGCAATGAGGATGAAGCTCACAGATCCGAGGATGGGGCTCAGATGCAAGGATGGAGCGGGTACTTTAGGGCTTATTACTCAGGAGCATCTCTTCGCACCTCCGTTCTTACTAAGCGCACCTCTTTTTGCACTGCATGGACAATTTTGGGCATACTCCGTATAAATGATTTGTGTTATCAGCAGTGGGGGGTCAATTGAGGATTAAAAAAAATTGATCCCACTTGATCCCCACTATGGGAGCTCAATCGAGTGATTGATCAACATGGAAGCTCAAAAATGACATCTGACAAAAATTTAGAGAAGACATGTGACTAACCAATTAAAGGAGACCATGTGCCTTTTTATTTAGAATGAAGCCACCAACCTCATCAAACATCCCCAAACTCTCTAATTTCATTTATTATTGATTAAATTTAATTTATTGTAAAACAAAATTATACCAAAAATTTAGATTTTTTTCTCTATAAATAGTCACCAATGAAGGATATGTTTAGTCACTTTGAAATTTACCACCTCTTTCCCTCTTGCATTTTATTTTATCTGTTTTAAAATATTTTTTCCTCTAAAAATGGATCCAACCCGTTCTCTACCTAGATACAATGCCAAAAATAAATAATGATAGTAGGTCAAATGTGGATTTTATATTCCCTTTTCAAATTATATAAATTAATAATGACTTTTCCCTTATATAGGGACGGAGGGAGTATTATTTTCCCTTATACTACCTCCAGTTTCTGCTTCTGCTTCCTGAAGGAGCAGAATCAGTTTTGAGAATCAGATCCAAACACCCCTAAACTGTAGTAAAAAGTGTAGGTG
The DNA here is from genome assembly GCA_945859915.1 of Cuscuta epithymum. NCBI lineage: Eukaryota > Viridiplantae > Streptophyta > Magnoliopsida > Solanales > Convolvulaceae > Cuscuta > Cuscuta epithymum. The sequence continues at coordinate 2,064,108 of CAMAPF010000954.1, read as the reverse complement.
AATTTTGATGTCTTGACAGTTGTTATTCTTATTCTTATTCGTAATTCTAGATTTAATCAATAATGAACGAGGTTTCAATGTTTCATAGCATTTGTATATTTTGAACTAATATCTCGAACTTTATAATTATAAATGTTTGTCTACAGACTGTCCCGGTATTTACCGGTACTTATTACTACAATCAACACTTATATTTTCACAAGTTTAGCTCGATCATGAAGAGAATGAGTCAGGAAAAAGTGACTAAAATCGTCAAAAATAACAAAACTGCGAACTAAAAGTGCTAAATTCACTTCAGTTTTGCGTTTAAAAAATCGAATGATCTGAAGGAACCGGTTTAATCGAAGAATCAGCAAAACTAATAAAGTGTCACAATTTTAAACCATGTTTATGTTTTTAATTGCTTTCTCAATTTTCTCTACATTTTGTTAAGGTAGAACTTGATCGACACTTAAACGTTTTGGGATTCAAATATTTAAATAATACCGTATTCAAAATCAAATATTAATTTCGTAATTGGAAATTACCAACTTTAAATTATTTGAGAAATAAAAAGTAAAAATTGTGAAATTTAATCTTGTTGGGGATTATAAACAAAAAAAATATGCATGCCATCCCTGAATGGGAGTACCAAAACTAATCTAAAAATGTGGAATGGGGAATGCCTCTTTTACCGGTCACGTTTGGTACAGTAGTACAGTCCCTCAAGAGTAAATGTATTTAAATCCTCCCTGGATAATCACCCCACATTCTCATTCATTTCTCCTGGGAAAAATTCTAGCAGAAGACCGGGAGAAATTTCTCATCTTGTAAATAAATAAATATAATAAAAACTCGAGATGGGTCCGGAAAATTTCACCGTTTATGTATTTGTGATGATATTGGCCCTGTTCCAGACCCAGATCGAGTCCCTCCGTTTCGATGTGGTATCAGGTCACACCAAATGCATAGCGGAGGATATAAAGAGCAGCGTCATGTCCGTCGGCAAGTATTACATTGTCAACCCCGACGATGCCCTCCCTTTGCCTGACTCTCATAAACTCACCGTTCGGGTTGGTTATTTCTTTCCTTTAAATATCTCCAATTTCATTTTTCCTAATCAATGTATTCCTGCATTTATTTGAAATGATGAAAGAAAAAGATTTGCATATATGGATTCATGCATATTCTTCAATAGCGTGTCCCATTCCAAATTTGGTATAAACTATAAATCTTAGCATTTTTTGGGTTTTAAAATTTTGTATAGAAATTTATTTGAAAATTTTATTTTTTCAAATGAAAAAACTATTTGAAGAAATTTTGTCGCCACCACAACCACATTCCAGCACCGCCACCTCCAATCGTATTGAAAACGCCAACCGTAAAAAATAATGTCATCTTAATGGTGATAATGTCATTATTTCAAGATAAAGGTGACATTTTTATACAAGATGACATTTTTTCGGCAGTCGAAGTTGGCAGTCGGGAGGTGGCAGAGGACTACATGTTTTTTATGTTTTTATGTTTTTTATTTATTTATTTTAGGTTTTTTTATTCTTACATATTTTAATTATTCTATTTTTGTATCTATTATAAATTTATAAATATTTATATTATTTTTATGGTTTACTATAAATTAAATAACGTTTTTTAATAAAATAAATCATATTGGGTTTTATGTTGGGAATTACAGGATTGCGCTAATATGAGAGAAAAATATTTCTAACACTTTCAAGAATAAAAAAAAAAATACATACAAGCTCTAACTAAAAACTCTCAAAAAACGTCTCACATATCTCTCAAGGATATTCACAACTCTACTTGGTTGTGTTATGATGATCTATGATTTAATTCACTTGATGATAGAAAGACTCTTCAAGCTTCTCTATTTATAATACCAAAATAAGGTAGTATGAAGGTGGGAGGAAGCTTCAATGGTGGTTGGAAGGAATGTCACTCCTAAGTATATGGAAGCTCCCCTTGTAGTTGGATATGTCCTCGAAATTGAATTCTTCGTTTATAAGATGATGAAACATAAATTACTCTTATTTAGAAAATAAAAAAGGGATAGGCTTATTGTTGTATTTTGAAATCATTTTACTCCTATTTGAGCTATTACCCCTTATCTAAAACTAGTTTCATGTGATGTTTGTTAAATGCGGTCCTTATAGTCTGAAGTTGAGGTAAACAAAGAACTTGAAGATTAAAGTAAACAAATAGTTCATGAAAAAACTTCAGAAAATCATTTCATTATTATAATTGAAAAAATATAAGTAAACGAAAGCACAGAAAGAATTGAAGAATGATTTTTCCTTTCTTTCATTAATTAGAGGCTTGAATGGTTCTTTTTTGTTGTTGTGGTGGTGGGTATAGGTGACATCTCCACATGGAAATAACTATCACTATGGAAACCAAGTGACAGAAGGCAACTTTGCATATCACACGGCGGAAGCTGGGGATTACATGGCTTGTTTCTTTGCCGTTGACCACCTGCCCTCTGCTACATTGACCGTTGACTTTGATTGGAAATCAGGCGTCTCCACCAAGGATTGGACTAGTCTTGCTAAGAAAGGCTCCATTGAAGTAAGCTTTCTCACCTTTATTGAAGTAACCCTTATTCACTTCTTAATGAGAAGTGAATAAGGGTTCTATGATCCAATTGTTTTTACAAAGTTCATGAACCATCTCTTTTGTCCATCTCTGTGTGTAAGTAAACATTTTTGCTGATCTCAAGTTATGAGTTATGTTAGTGAATGTAACACACACTCATCCATGCAAATCACTAGCTTTTGCAGTTTTGCCCTTTAACTAGTTTATTTGTAACGCTTAGACAACATCTAAAATTTTAGATATTGCTTCTTAGGCTACATTTGGAAACTGGAATGTGGGGAAATGATTGGGACTTGGGCGTAAGGAAAAAAAAGAAGCTAAGCGAATTAGCGAAGTGGCTTCCCCTATGTTTGTTTTACTTTGTACAGTTTGAAGAAAAATAAAAGTTAAAAATACATTTCCAAATATTTAGAGCCCGTTTGGTAGCACGGAAATTGGTTGTTTTGGCTGATTCTGCTGAAATTTATGAAGTTCTGGTTGAAGTGACTGTATTGGCTGTTTCTTCTGATTTAGGAAAAAATTATTTTTAAAATATATTTTATTAATAAAATAAAGAAAAAAATATATGTAAAAATAGTTAAAATGATCATCTACAGTAACTTCAGCCAATACAGCCAGAAAAGTAACTTCAACCTTACTTTTTCTGCTTATTACACAATTCAGCGCTCGAAAGCAAAAATTACGTGTTTGTTTAAAAAGTTGGCTGATAAGCCTGATAAGCCGAAAAACAGTGTTGCCAAACGACCTCTTAATGTATACGTAGTATTTTCAATTTTCATATTTTGCATAGCAAAAATATAAATAAAATGTGGAAACAAATATCTAAAATGATTTTTGACTTTGATTTTTTTCTTTTCTCTCCGCTCAAATTTCAGTTCCATCTAATTTTCCTATATCTTCCCTTCTCTCTCTGTTCCGTAGCATTATCCGACTTCCAACCAGGCCTTAAGGGCATGTTTGGATCCTCATCCAACAAAATGGCAGGGAATTTAACAAGTAAACAAGAGGCTAAGGAAAGTTATTTCGTTGTAACCGGTTTTGCCCAGGAAATTAAATGAAGATTTAATTAGACAATTTAACTAGACTAATGCTTTTAATTTTTGTTACAAATGTTAGAAACTTATCAAACATGTTTTAATGAAACTTATCAAACATGTTTTAATATCACTTGAACACCCATCACTTTTTTATATTTCAAGAAACTTTAATGATAGCAGTCGACAATTGTGGGAAGAATAGAACAACCATTTAACAACTTTAGAAACTGTGATTCAAAATCTATGTAATTTCTCAGATGGTGAGTTTGAGTACAATAAAAAAATGCTTTTTTGAATGAAATGGAGAGAAGTGATTAATTAAAAGTTGATAGTGTTTGAGAAAAAGTGATTTTGAAAAGTAAAAGTGGGTATTGTTTGGTAAAATAAGTACTTTTTGTGTAATAGAAAAAGTAAAAGCATTTTTGACGCGGAAGCCGAGAAAAATAAAAGTTGTAGTGTTTGGGAAAATAAGTGCTTTTTCAAAGCCAAAAGCTGAGAAGTATTTTTTTAAAAGGAGTTGCAAACCAACTCTAAGTGATTCCATTATAACCTCCAACAGTTGGGAAATTTATGTGTAATACAAAGCATCATTATATGCCTGCTTGGGCCGCTTGGCCAACCAGAAACACCACATCCCGTGGCGTGTTCATTGATTCAGACAGATTTCATATTTCATGCTTTGCTTTACTCCCCCAGGCAATGGAATTGGAGTTGAAGAGAATGTATGAAACTGTCAACTCCATCCACAGCGAGATGTTTTATCTACGTGAAAGGTAAGTATGTCAACATCCAGACTTGATCCATTTATAATTATAAATTTATAACAACGATGTATTGGCTCAATATGTTGGATCTCATTTTGATAATCTTTCTATATCCAAACCTTCTCTAAGAATACATTTTATGTATGTTGTGTGTATCATTGTTACTATTGCATGCAGAGAAGAAGAAATGCAGGAGCTTAACCGAACAACCGACTCCCAGATGGGGTGGCTGAGCGCTGTCTCACTATTGATATGCCTCTCTGTGTCTGGAATCCAAATGTGGTACTTGAAAACCTTTTTCGAAAAGAAGAAGCTTATCTAATCTTATTTTTTGTTTTGTAGGATGTACAATACAAGTCATTTTTTGATCCATACCCATGTAATTCACATATACTCACTACAGTCTACATACATTGTATATTATTGCTATTATTATAGGTTTTTTTCTCACAAATACTACTTTCTAATTGTATCTAAAAAAATTAATGATAAACACAAAAACAAAAACAAAAACAATAAAAAACAAAAAAAAAATGAGATGGGAGTGGATGGAGTACTGGAAATCTTTACTCAAAGCATAAGCAGGAAAGATTGAATTGGGATAACTTTTCCCAAACTTTCAGCAGTTGTCTAAACAATTTGTAGTTATGCACAATTGAATTGAACTCCTGAGATTGCCTGAAGACAAAACTCTTATATCTTGGTGAGAAATCTTAGCTGGGTTGTCGTCATGAAGAAAAGATGCTCCAATGATGATCTGATGGCAGATTTCCTTTTATTTTTTCAAGTCGTTTCAGAATCTCCAGGAAAGATGGTCTCTGATTCATGTCTGCTGCCCAGCACTGCTCTACCAACCTGCATGCATTATTTGGTTCCAACCATAACAAATATACGAATGATTTAGAACCCCATGCAAATCAAGACAGACAACATCGGTTTTTAAGGTTCAACTTGTGCTATTAATTGAAATGACTTACTCTTTCAGCTCGGGTGTAATTCCTTTTCCCCTAAATATGGGCCGGTGCCCTTCAGCTGCATATTTAGCAGCGTCGTATGGTGCATGGCCTGACAATGGCGGATCACCTTCTAACATCTGATGATCCAATTCCACAACTCAATTCATTAATGAGGTTACTATTTGTATGCTTTTGATTATCTGAGGTGAGAAAAAGCATAATTACCTCATATAGTATCATTGCAAAGGAGTAAACATCGACCTTCTTGTCATATCTCCGGTGCTTGAAAACTTCAGGGGCCATATAGCGATCTTCAAAAAATAGATGATAATAACAGAGAACATTAATTAAAAGGTCTCATACACCCTCAGCCAGCCAGCCATGTTAGTAGACAGAAAACAACTTACAGCTCCCAGTTTCTCCTGTCATTTTATAGACATCATGAGAATTCTGAACCTTTATGAGCTTGCTTAATCCAAAATCTCCAACTTTCAGATGATCTGCACTCGAGTTAACCAGAAGCACGTTCCTGGAAGGACAATTAAGATTAAAATATTAGCAACAAATGAGAAGAATCTGCTTTTGGTCTCTCATTGTCACACAGACCTGCCTTTGTGAAATGGTTGCAACTTGCAACCATGGATGACACTTTAATAGAGTGTCAAGTTGGGGTTCTCATTTGAAAATGTGCACATATATTAATAAAACTCGTTTCATTCCCTTTCAAAACCTATGTGCTCATGCATCCAAACACTTTTTGTTAAAAAATCAACCATCAAAAGACCAAAATCCACAACCCTTTTGCAATACAAAGGGCAACTTTTGCACGGTGGACTAAAATTGCTAAATCTGAATGAAGTGAAGGACCAAAAACACTTCTTTTCTCTAAAACAAAGTTACACATACAAGCTTCAATTTCTGTGGATAAGTCCTGCTAATCCATTCATAAAGTTGGGTAAATTATCAACTTGCCTTGGTTTTAAATCCCTGTGAACAATAACATTTGGCTCATTATGAAGATACGCCATACCCCTGCCAACATGAAAATAGAATAATGGTTAGTAAGCTGCTGATGGTGAATACGCAAATCAAGTTATTAAAAAGGGATATTATATTGAGATTTGAGTTTAAATGACCTAGCGATGTCCATTGCCAAATTGATGGCTGTTAAAGGACTGAGTGCACCCTTTTCCTTCAGATACTGATGAAGATCACCCTGTGGCAACATATAAAGCAAGTTATTCAGCACAGAAAATCCAGACATTTGTGGGGAACTGGGGATATGTGAACATTTTACCCAAGCAAGAAGGAAAATGATGTAAACTACGTACCCCCCTTAGATATTCAGTAATTAACATCAAGGGCTTTTTTTCTGTAACAGCTCCAAGAAATTGCACTATATTTGGATGTCGAAGCTTCACCAACAAATTTACCTCATGCCGGAAATCCTGACTGTATACGGATTTAACAAGTAAACATAATTTTCTATTATCCATAGGATTATAGAAATGATGTAATACTAAGACTGGGAGTGGGCATAATATTATGAGCATTCATTTCAGGTAACGCTACATGAAAAATTATGTATAAACCAGCACCTACATGCCAAAGACACTCAGCAATCACACAAATTGAGAAAAAATGCAAAATCTAAAAGCAAGAAATATATGTTTTACAATACTCAAACAAATAATTCAGATCTTAATCTACAAACCAACACTAACATGCTAAGAAAAAAATCCCCCATCAAGAAAATGGAAAACAAATGCAGTCTGAGAGAATTAAATGTATGGTTTTACACTGCTAGAACAAAGAGTAGAGAACTGAGTTGACTCTAGAGTCTTAAAAAAATCATAGTTGCTTAGTGCTTACATCACCAAGCGGTCATCAGAAAGATTTGGTAGGATGCGTTTGATAGCAACAGGCGTTCCACGCCAAGAAGCTCTAAGTATCTCACCAAAGGAGCCCTGTTAGTATAAATAACTATGAGAGGAAGAAAAAGTTTGCAGATGGATACAGAACTAACATACAGCTAGAGTTTTAAAAGAAAAATTGTCAGCATCCTTGGTAAAATGCTGGATATAAAGGCGCAAGCCATTTGGAGGAACAACCCCATGAACACATAATTTATTAAGGACAGTTGTATGGGACAGTAGAAGCTAGCAAGTCATCTAGAAAGAAAAGCTAAAGAAATAGAAACATCAGTAATGCATTAACATTGTCTTTGCATTTAAGTAGCTTAACGATACCTTTCCAATAATCGATGAGTTTGATAAGTCCAATTCAGTAGGATCAACTTCCCAGTCACACTTATTTGGCAGAGGTGGGGGCACAGCCTTTGGTTCAAAGTGACTTCCAGTTTGCCCCTACAAAATTACCACAAAACTTAGAGTGATTAAAAACAACATAAGTATGAGAGAAGGATTGAATCAAAAATACAAAAGAGATGGACACCATGAGAAACCCATTTCTACAGAGACCTGTATAACTGTGTACAATCTGAAGACTGTACAAGACTGTAAAGTTGTTTACTGAACCAACTTTCATTTCAATTTCAAATGCACTTTAAACTTAAAAAGAAATCAAAAAATAACGTAATATCAATAATTGACTCCTATGTAGAACATGCCCATATTGATTACTAACTGAATAATGATAAGATTAAGTGAGATCTACTCTAAGAAAGAACTTACATACGACAGACCGCCATATGACTTCAATAATTCAATCATGTTGCTTTTATTTGCTCCTTCAGCATCAGCTAAAGGCTGTAATCATAAATGCCTATCAGATAACCAAACTTCTAAGTATGTGATGATATGAAAGATATGCAAAGCACAAACATATGCACATCTAAATGAGAATATGAGATATGTGTTCAATTACACTATTCAATAAAACACTCTCCAAGTACAAATTATTACAAAATATCCAAACCAGAATAGTGTAATTTACTGGTTAAGCTTAAAGAATGTAACATCTTCTTATCAAGCAACTACGCCCAAACCGAGATTATAACACATTCTCTTCTAGGGGTTGTGAAAATACTACCACCTAGTTTCTGTGTCAATAAAGATAACTTTAATAAAATGAAATGAAGGTGGAAAGCCCTGGTCGATTTTTTGTTCCAATGAGACTATGAGGAGACGGCCATTTGTGAGAACCACACATTTCAACAACTGATTTGGCCACAATCAAGATGATTACAGAGGCAGAAGAAATTTAAATATCTGATGTATTACATTCTTGCAGTTTCTTTTAAAAGATCGCAAGAAAGCAGAAAACTCTCCAAATTAGCATCATAAGCAAAGAATTATACCGTGGTCACTTTTAGAAAAATCGCAAGAAAACAGAACACACCCAAATTAGCATCATGAGCAAGGAATCGTACTGTATTTTTCCATCGATCTTGAGCATTGACGTCGGCTCCGTACTCTATCAAGCACTTGGCAACATCGACCAAACCGTGGAGAGCAGCGACATGGAGCGGAGTCCGGTTATCGTAATCGCTAGCTTGCACCAGCGTCTTGTCTTCTTCCAGTAGCTTCTTCACGGAGACCACATCGTTCTGGTGGGCGTGCCATAATATAAGCGACGTGCGGCTAACTCTGGACTTGTCCTTCTTTTTCTCAGTCGTTGCCGCTTCTCCTCCGCTCCCGGTGGCGGAATGGTCTGAGCCGCCTTCGCTGCCGCTCATATTTCGAGTCGCGCCGGTTTCGTCTCTCCGTGGCGTAAGCGCGTGAGATTGGACTTGACTCTCTGGCACGTTTCTCTCAACCGAGTAAAACGCTATGCTGACTTCTTGCAGTATTCATATTCTTTAATCTTTATACACTAATTAATTTATACCATGAGTTTATCAGAAAATTAATCCGGTCAAAATGTGGGGTTAATTCATAGGTCAAAAATTTACAGTGACATCTTTTGGCGGGTGAACGTTATAACGGAAAATAAAACGGATATAATAACATCATAAATGCACGAAATTAATAATTGGATTTTATGACAACTCAGTAATTAGTTGGTCTCATTGGGCACAAATCAGTATTTCAAAATTCAAAAGCTTGAGGCGTGATCATCTAGCTCAAGAGTCAAGGTAGGAATAGACAAAGTCTGGAAACGTATTTTAGATTTTTATTAGCAATTAATAGTACAGATAGTGGCGGACCCACTAAGGGTCCCACGGGTCCCGGGACCTCATGCATTTCCAAATACATACCTATATACTCCCTCCGTCCCGAAAAGGTTGGTCAAATTTCCTTTTTTGGATGTCTCAAAAAGATTTGTCATTTCTATTTAAAGTAAAAAATATGTGGCTAAAATTAATTCTCTCTCCTCTGCACAAATTTCAACCACGCAATTTTTACTTTATTAATCCACGTGAAAATCAACTTTGGCCAACATTTTCGGGACGGATGGAGTATTTATACTTATTTGGAAAATCTTCCGGTAAGGTATACCTTACCGGAGCTTCCGTGCGGCCTCCACGTTTTGAGGGTCTTCCCGGTGGAATTTTTTGATGAAATTTTTTGAGCATGTTCTTCATCAAGTCTAGTACATCCATACCAAATTTCAGCAAAACATTAAATCGGAAAGGCAGTCAAATGATTTTTGGAAGAAAACTGCGTTTTATATGTATATAAAGGGTGCAGTTATCTTCCAAAAATCATTTGACTGCCTTCCCGATTAAATTTTTGCTGCAATTTGGTATGGATGTACTAGACTTGATGAATAACATGCTCAAAACATTTCATCGGAAAATTCCATCGGGAAGGCCCTCAAAACATGGAGGCCGCACGGAGGCTCCGGTAAGGTATACCTTACCGGAAGAGTTCCCATACTTATTTTAAATAAAAATTAATTAATGATAATCCCTACGTCCCAAAATGATGGTCCCGTATTTCCTTTTTGGGATGTCCCAAAATGATGGTCATGTTTCCCTTTTTGGAAAGAAAGATGTGGTCTTCATCATTTCACCTTTTTCTACTCAAATCTCAACTACAACTTTTACCTTTTCAACCACTTTATTAAAATTTGTGCCCAAAAGAAATGAGACCATCAAATTGGGAGAGAGGGAGTAGTATATATACAAGGAAAGCTACAATAAAATACGAAGTAGAAGACTTGTGCAGCAGAGTGGGATTAGTGGTAATGCTAAGTGCTTCCTCTTGCTGAGGTCCAGGGTTTGACTCTCCCTCCGCTCCGTAATGTTTTTAAAACTTTCCATAATTCATTTTTTTCTTTTACTGCTTTTTCAATTCCCATATTCTATTGTATATCCTTTGCATACTTCATTTTTTGGGATTAATTATTGAACTTTTTTGGATGTTAAGATTAAATCATTAAATAAATTTGTGTATTTATGAATGTTTTTTTCAACATTTTACGATTTAGGATGAAAATATGTTTCGATAGTGTACCCAGATTTAAAAAAATCAGATTACCATGTGAGTTCATATGTTAATTCAAATAATTTGTCATTAATAAATGAAGAATTGGATCAAGTAATTGTTGAAATTCAAACTAATTTGACATATAATCTACATAAACAACATGTTTATTTTGAATCTTTGGAAGTTGATTATAGATTGAGGGAAAAAATTGTCGATTTTCGTCCTAATGTTCAAGGCGAGGTACGCCGCCGCAGTTACCTTCAAAAGGGTTGTTACCATGTTATTTCCCTTTCAAGATGATGCATTTTGTTTATCATATTGGGGGTGATGGATAGTGTACCCGGGGTAGCTTACGAGGGGTTATTATGAGAATAACCTAGAGAGAAGTCAGAACAAACAAGTAAGAGAGAGAGAGAGAGTCAAATATATTAATGAAATCTGATCTGGGATCCTTTACAAGAGGAATAAGGGTTGTTATTTATAGCAGCCATAAATGCGATGAGAGTATATGTGTCAACAATCTAACGGTTGAAGGGTCACCTCAATCGGGGGTGGCACCGGCATATGCATGTGCACTGCATTAAATGCGGTGGTTGGACATGACGCCGCATTGAATCTTCGTAGAGCGTAGACCTTTCGGCCTGGATCATATGGCCGAAGGCTTCATGTATGGCCGAAGGCTTCATGTATGGCCGAAGGCTTCATGTATGGCCGAAGGCTTCATGTTTGGTCGAAGGCTTCATGTATGGCCGAAGGCTTCATGTATGGTCGAAGGCTTCATATGGCCAAGGGCATGACATAGCCAAGGGGTACTGCCGAGGGCATCATAACTGAAGGGTGCCGAGGACCTCATAGCCGAGGGGTGCCGAGGGGTGCCGAGGGTTACTACCGAGGGCACCATAGCCGAGGGGTGCCGAGGGCATCATAGCCAAGGGGTACCGAGGACATCATGGCCGAGGTGCTGCCGAGGGCTTCCACTAAATGTCTGGATTGCATGAGTATGTGGGCCAGGGGGTCCTGGATCATATACTCCATCAGGAGTCCCCCACTCCTTTTGTTGAGAGGTAGTCGAGGCAAAGAGGAGTACTTGAGTATTCTGATTTTTTTGAAGTTTCCATTTTTTTTATGTCATGTTTCATGGAGGAAAGCCTGAAGGATAGTCCCCCACTCATGTTGGCCGAAGGTGCTTCGGGCTGGAGGAGTTGTTGTCGTGCTGAGTTCCGTAGTTTCCAGGCCTCATAATGTGATAGTACGGATGATGTTGAGGGCCTTGACCCAGCGGGAGATGCCTCGTTAAAAAACCTCACTACAGGAAAACCCAGCGGGGAACAATTCTAGTGAGGGAAAAGAGTACACCAGATGCCGATCTGAGAATGAGGGCATGGCGCCAGGGGCCTGACTAGAATGATGATGGGGGCGATGGTCGCACGAAGCATGAGGGCGACAGTCCCCATGAGATGGTAGCCTAATCGCAAAATGAAGGCATGAAGGCGTGGCACTAAAGGCATCCATGAGATGCTGACTTTAGCATGACGGCTGACCTGAAATGATGAAGGCGATGGTCACCATCCAGGGAGGGATGGGAACCCCAATCGCATGAGGGCACGATGCTAAAAGCATGCCTGAGCATGAAGACCACACACTAAGCATGAAGGCACTGGTATGAAGTCCAGGCGCTGAAGATAGGGGCGCTGACGTGAGGGCCACACGCTGGTCATGAGGGCGCTGACGTGAGGGCCACGCGCTGCTCATGTGGGCGCTGGCATAGAGACCACACGCTGAGGACCAAGTCCCTGTCATGAGGGCCAGGGGATGGTCAGGGCGCCGGTCCGAAAATCCACACAACGGTCCTCATCCATGAAGTGGGAGGATGGTACTGGTCTTGAGACAGATGATCACGTTGAGACCAAGGGGTATGCGGCGTCATCATATAAATGATCACGTTGAGACCAAGGGGTCTGCGGCGTCATCATATAAATGATCACGTTGAGATCGAGGGGTCTGTCGTGATGCAAGGATGTCGGCGCTGAGGGGCCGGTTCTGAAATCCATGCAACGGTCCTCATCCATGAAGTGAGGGAATGAGGCCGGTCTTGAGACAGATGATCACGTTGAGACCAAGGGGTCTGTCGTGTCATCATATAAATGATCATGTTGAGACCGAGAGGTCTGCCGTGATGAAAGGACGTCGGCACTGAGGGGTCAATCCTGAAATCCATGCAACGATCCTCATCCATGAAGTGAGGGGATGAGGCCGGTCTTGAGACAGATGATCACGTTGAGACCAAGGGGTCTGCCGTGTCATCAAGAACATCGGCACTGGGGGCGGTCTGGAAATCCATGCAATGGTACTCATCCATGCAATGGGCATCATAACCGAAGGGTGCCGAGGACCTCATAGTCGAGGGGTACTGCCGAGAGCACCATAGCTGAGGGGTGCCGAGGGCATCATAGCCAAGAGGTACCGAGGACATCATGGCCAAGGTGTTGCCGAGGGCTTCCACTGAATGTCTGGATTGCATGAGTATGTGGGTCAGGGGGTCCTGGATCATATACTCCATCAGGGGGTGTTTGGGAAATGGCGTTTCGGCAGAAAAATGACGGTTTCACCACTTTCAACGTTTTCAATAAGTGAAAAAACTGTTTGGAAAATAGCGATTCGACACTAGCGTTTTTGGATGAAAACGCTGAAATGAAAATGCTGCTAATAGGAGAGCTTTGGGTTGGCGTTTTGAAAAACAGTGTTTTCTACTAATTTTAAGGCCAAACCGCTAAATTACCAAACATCTTCTGACAATCCACCAATTTATTCAGTTAGTCACACCCGCTGACTGAATCCACTATTAACAACCCGATAACATAACCCGATATCCGCTAATCGCTATCCGCCACTGAGTACGGAGTACTTTTTTAGGGGTCCGGGAGAAGAGATCCGGGGGTTTGAACTAAACCGGGACCAAACCTGCTTCATTGAAAATTTAACCTGAGACCTCACATGAGAGAGAGAGTTGGTGACCAGCTGAGATAGATCGTTTCCTCTTATTAGTAATTACTCCCTCCGTCCCTTTTTAGTTTGCCAAATACAATTTTTCAAGTCAAAGTTGTTCAACTTTGACCGAATATATATTTATACACGGTAATATTGATAATAAGAAAATTATATGAAAATGTTCTTTATTGAAAATACTATCATAAAAGTATAAATTTATTAACTTTTACATAAATATATTAGTTAAAATAATGGATCCAAGTTTATCATCTTTGACTGGAAAAGTCAAAGTTGGCAAACTAAAAAGGGACGATACTATTGATAAGATAAAATAATAAATGTTCAAATCAAATTATACATGACTAGGCCTAATTTCTACTTTGTTCAATATATTAAATTTAAAAAAAAAATATTGGGATTTAACACGACCACATTGATTTATTAGAGGGAAATTTCATTATAATTTCTAGTCATAAAAGCCGTGTGATTTCCTTTATTTCATGGTTAATGTGTATATACTATTAAAAAGGATACACCCAAATTAGCATCATCTAATTTAGGCTGAAAAGTTTAGAAGTAGTATGTATTATATTCTAAATGGTTAAAAAGTTTAGGATGAACTAATTAGGAAGATCTAACTAAGTTCTCATCTAATTAAAAGGAAATAGGAAAAATTGAAAATAACAATCTCAACTATTGTTGGTCCGCTAACAATAATCTCAACTACTGATTATTTTTGTATAATCCCAACTATATGGACCGTCGGCCAATAATGGTCCATGAGACCATGACCGAATATTACCTTCTATAACAGGTGATTTGTAATAGAAATTAAGCGTAAAAATTAAAAACTGAGATTATTTATAGGGATTACCCGCTATATCTCTTTTCATCCACTTTAGAAACTATAAGAATTTATTTGTAGTCGGTCACGTCGGACCATTATTGGCGTAAGGACCCTAAAGTTGGGATTATTCTGAAATAACCGATAATTGAGATTATTATGAGCGAATCACAAATAGTTGGATTATTACTATCAATTTTTATAAAGAAAAAACTAAGCACACATCTTTTATACACTTTTCGTGTACATTTTCTTATTTTGGCTGTAATGTACATATGCTAGTTGTTTTAAAAAAGACTGAAATTATATGTGTACACAAACGAGTGTACAAAATGTGAACAATTTTTGTATTCACCAAGAATTTCTCAATTAAAATCTAAGAAACTACCGCTATGTAACAACGCATTAAAAATTGCATGTACCCACAATTGAATCTGAAAATAAAGACAACTGTTATTAACAGTAAGGATGTTTTTACTTGGACTGTAATTTGTCCCAGACCAGATCAGACCAGACTAGACCAATTCAGACCAGACCAGTTCAGATCAGACCAGATCAGTTCAGACCAGACCAAACTAGACTTGGATAGTTATAAAAATACAAAGAAACCAGACCAGACCATACCAGACCAGACCAGACCAGACCAGCAAATTACAGTCCAAGTAAAAACATCCTAAATATTTGTTGACAAAAGCCTTTTTTAAATTTGAGAAAATAATTTTTATTTTTATTTTTAGGGAAAAGTACGGAAAATGTACTTGTGATTGAACCCGTTTTCAAATAGGGTCATGTGTTTCATTCTTTATCAAAGTGGTTCATGTGTTTGAATTCTGTTAACACAAGAGGGTCATGCCGTTAAAAACGTCTTAAAAAGACCATTAAAAGTAACTCCAATTTTCAAAAGTGCCCGAAAAATTAAAAGAAAAATACCGGAAGGTGCGCCTCAATAAGACGACCGCTAGGCCATCTTTCTTTTTTGTTTTCAGCCACCCTTATCACTGGAAAGTCCATCGGAAAGGGATATTAGCGAAATCATTTTAAAAAATAATTCAAACAGATCTGAAAAATCCAAAGGCGGAGGTGATTTGGAGGTCATCTTGACGAGACGCACCTTTCGGTATTTTTCTTTTAATTTCCCGGACACTTTTGAAAATTAGAGTTACTTTTAACGGTCTTTTTCAGACGTTTTTAACGGTGTGACCCTCTTGTGATAACGGAATCCAAACACATGAACCACTTTGATAAAGAATAAAACACATGACCCTATCTGAAAATGGGCCCAACCACAAGTACATTTTCTGTATTTTCCCCTTATTTTTACTAACAAATGGGTGCTAAAAAACAATAGTGTTCAAAAATAAGTCACTTTAATATAAATTAGAGTGACGTAGTTGGTTATGTTAAATTGCTCAAATTTAAAAATTAGTCTTTTATTTGTTGGAAAACATAATATCAGTGGAAGCATCTGTGAGCTCTGTAATCTGTAATGCATTTATAATACCAGTACGACATATATACAAATCATTGTGGACGTGGGGGGTCAAGGCCCCTCCCGAGCAAAGGGTGGTTCCGCCCTGTCTCGACCCCTAGATGAGTGAGGTATTCGCTACTCTACTCTTTTTCATCTCAACGAATGGAGAACTGAGCAACAAGTAAGGAATCTAATTGATGGTTCTGATAGAGGTAAAAGTCTGGGGGTGAATAGACTTCTAAAGCTTTTTCAACTTTAAAAACTTTTCCCTACTAGATATGATGATCAATAACCTTTTGGGAGATTAAAGATGCACAACGGAAGTCTTGACCTCTATATAAACAGTGTATGACAACTTTCTATTAAGTAAGTGAACAAAGAAGAAGTCTGAAGGACAGTCGGATAAGTTTCATGATCTCAAAGGAACTTAAGTGAAGTGTTTGAGTGAGGTTTGAACTTTTCTATGAGGGGTAGTTGACTTGGCAGTTTGGTAAGCAGTGGACTAAGTAGTGAGGTAAGGGTAGAGTACTGTTGAGACTACTGCGAAGGAAATATATAACTTTGATACTTCAGTTTAGACTAGGATATTACTCCCTCCGTCCCGAAAACAACTTCCCACTTTCCTTAAATGGATGTCCCAAAATTAACTTCACACTTCAATACTTTCCTTATTTGGCAAATTATCTACATCAAAAAAGTGATAAGCAGTGTCAAACAGTGTTTAAACAGTGCCAAACAGTGTTTAAACAGTGCATTCTACAGTAAAGTCAAATTTATTTCCTATAAGTGTGTGAAAGTCCAACCGGGAAGTTGTTTTCGGGACGGAGGGAGTAATAAAGAGTGTAGAGGACTTCTAAAACATTGAGATGTCTTTAAGAAAGTGTTTATCCGAGCAGTTTACTCAGCAGTAGGGTGAGCAGTAGAGTGGGCAGTAGACTGCTGCCGAGGTGGCTGCTGAAGCTACTGCTTGATTTAAAAAAGGTGATTGGTGTGTGCTTTATTGACCGAAAAAAAAAATCAACACACGATGTATCCTGGTTCAGAGGTGGTGTAATCCTCCTACGTCAGTTCCACCCTCTTTCAGATGGATTTCCACTAAAGTATTAAGCCCAATACACTTAGTACCAATTTGGATGTAACCACACAACTAGCCTAGATTGAAAGGTGTTTCACTAGGAGTACACACCACTCCAAGCTACTCAATCCTTGGATTTTCTCAATTGATCCAGTGGGGATCAAAAGGTACTCTATTCTAACCTTAGGACTAGATAACATTGTCCTTCTAAGTGTTTACAACAATTTGTGATATACCAAAAATTCTAGCCTCCAACTAAGAACTAAAGTTCCAGGATGTAGCAATGTGAATTCTTACTTGGAAGTTTAGTGAAGCATGAGTCTAAGCAGAAAGCAAAGTTTGAATCAAGCACTTTCTCTTTTGCTATTCATGGATTGTAGTTACATCTCTTGGATGCTCAGTATGATTTACTCTACTTAGAAGGCTCTCAAAAACTTGGTTTTGAACTCATGCTTATGCCTGTATTTATAGGCATTTTCGGTTGATTAATCTCCTCCGTTGGTTGAGAGGAATTAATCTTTGACGTAGGATGTAATGTACTTTCGTCTTCTTGTGTTGAAGCAAGAGATTTCCTTTATTTTCTCAGTGCTGATTGAGGATCAATTTGCAAGATTATCTTCAAGATACAGTATATGTACCCATACCTTAGGCCCTTCATGCACTATTCACCTATTAATAGGTTTTGGCTTTGCCTGCAACTATTCACGTATAGTGGCGTGTAATAATTTACCGTGTTCTAATTAGAACTCAGTAAGTTAATTTGTGACTTTTGCCTTTTTGTATCAAATAAATTTGTACTGATAGGATTTAAATATCCTTTTAAGGTAAAAGAAAACTACATTATTGCATTTTATATTTCTAGTGCAATTTATTTGGTACAAAGAGTTGTACATTTTAATTTGTCACAATGGACCGTTGAAAGTGACTTGTTTAATCTTTGTATCAAATAAAGTTATACTGAATGGATTTAAATATCCTTTTTAAGGTAAATAAAATTTACCTTATTGCATTTTATAATTCCAGCAAAGTTTATTTGGTTCAAACATTGTACATTGTTAATTTGTCTGATAGTGTACTCTTTTCGTTTTAGTACATGTAACACCCCACCCGGCCCGACCCCGCCGACCCGAGTGGCGCGTCACTTGGCGGAAAATCAGAACGGATTTAATCAAAAATACTTTTCGTGATTCAAGAAAATAATGCCCCCTTTTTTTTTACTTTAAACACAAAACATTTAATAAGAGATTTTATTACTTAAAATAAAGTGTATTAATTCCAAAACGACTTCATTACTAAATACCAGAAAATGTCAAACTCACATGGAGTAGAATGTTATTAAAACAGACATAACTTAAACATCATAAAACACTTCAAGGAGTGCAGCGGAAGTTCTTAAAATCACATATGACATATTAAAGTCCTTTATAAAAAAACAGCAAATAACATGGCATGCAAATGCGTCATACGCCTCTTTCCATCCCTGTGCTCCTAGCGGGTTCCGTGCTCAACCTACGGGTAGGAAAACACACAACTACTCGCTCAGCAATGTGCTGAGTGGTACGATAATAACATAACAATAATATTAACATATCAAAGAACATATTAACATATCATAATTCACATCTGATCTGACAAACATATAACATACCTGGGTGAACCGAGCAGCTGTTATAAAAATACAGATATTTACATACAGAATAGAATCATACTCAGATATCATAAATGTCAGATAACTTTATTCTGAGATAATTATTATATTCTTCTTGTGTACAGAACAGAAGCATATTCAGATATCATAATTATCAGATAATTCTTATTCTGAAACTTGTCATTGAAAAATACATATTCATTTAGCCTTGAACTCTAGAATCTGGACCTAGACCGAGGAATACTAACGGTAAGGAATACGGTCGATCGAAGTCCGTACCCACATTACCCAGAAGGAATATGGAAACATAATCGTCGGAGCAACACGTACCAATCCCTGACAGAAGCTAGCTGAACAGAAAGGACGGGATCACTGAAGAGATCTGAACCTTAACAGGAGAGTAATAGTGCTCTAAATTTTTTTTTGGAGTGTACGAAGTACACTAAACAGAACAGGAGTGTACGTTGTACACTAAACAAGAAAGCACTACTTCCTCTAAACAGAATTTCAGGAGTTGTTTTCATTTTAAGTTCAGAGTTAAGACACTACTATTGTGATGATTTACACTTTAAAGACAATGGATCATGGATGTTGATTACTAGGGTATTGTTGAACTATGATTTGTGATTGATTATTGTTGAAATGAAAGTCTACCTTTTCCCTATTCAAGTATTTCATAAACACTTTAAAAGATTGACATTTCAAATTAGTAGTATGGTGCTTTGTAGCAATGTTTGCAAAAAAATGGTTGGAATCTTTTTGGCAACAATTTTTTTTGTTACTATTGATAGAAACAAATAAAAAATGTTGTCCTATATGTTTGAAAAAACTGTTCTCTAAGCTATACTCTTTGAGTACGGTTTTTCTAATGTGTTGCCTTTAAATATCAAAACTATTGTCTAATGTATAGACAACGCCTTACATTACCACAGTTTTAAAACTGTTGCCAAAAACAATGGCAACGGTTTTTTTTATTAGGCAACAGTTTTTCAGCGTAGTAGTAAATCTGAAATGTTGTAGTGAATAAACAGGACAGAAGTATTCACGTCCGAGTGTCAGACCGAGAGCAAGGCTTTTCTAGAAAATATAAACTTTGATTATTTTATCATTAATACTTACGTAGGGTGTTTGAAATAACTAATTAATTCTACCAAAAGTCATAACTTCAAAATATATATCGCATATACCACACAGTATACCACACAGTATATATATCGCATATACCACACAGTATAGTAAATTTCCCATAACTCATTATAACATAAAAGTGACCGTAATACTTACGTAAATGTTTCGTATTAACTAATTTATTTTACCTATTAAACTAACTTAAACATAACAAATATCATATAAGTTTGAGAAAATTCTCAATTTAGGAGTAAAACATATCAAGTATGCAAAAGTAGGATTCCTATCTCACGTATTGTTTGTCACACGGAATTTAATAGTAAAAGACAACAATACCCTTAATGAATTCTCCAATTTATTTAGCAAAACATAAAATTGAATAATAATAAACTAAATTCATTACACAACAACGTATTTTCCCCTCACACCCTCCCCAGCCACAAGTTATCCCCGATCACCACCTAGGGGCCAGCACCTACACCAGTCACCGCCGCCAGTCGCCGGATCCCGCCGCCAGTCGCCGGATCCCGCCGCCGGATTCCGCTGTCGGATGTCGCAGCCGAATGCCACCATGACGCATCCATATACATCACCGCCTCAGCCGCCACTGGATCCCAAGCCACTGCTTCATTGTTCGATCCCACATATTTTGTAGTACCACCACCATGTTTGGCTCCACGATCTCACATCTGAAAAAGGGATTTAAAATATCACCTCATCATTTGAAACTCATTTTTATTAAAATTTATATGATAAAAAAGATGATATGAATGTTAGTGTTATTTTGACATTTTATTGACTATAATGTTGAATTTGCAGGAAAATAATATTGCCAACAATACATAGTTAGTGCCATATAAATGGCACTATGTGCAAAAATTACAGTTTTACATTTGAAAAAAATATGGCATTTTTGGTATTATTTTTGCCATCTAAAAAGGCGTTTGTGGCATGAAAATGGCACTAAATGTCAAAATAATATGTTCACGTAGAAAACATGGCATTATTTGCAAAGCTAAAATGGAAATATAAAGTTATCATTTCAATGTCATAAAGTTAAAAGCAAATATGGAAATTTGGAATTCACATCATAAAACTAATTTGAAGAATTAAAAAAAAAATTGATTAACATGAAAGAAAAAAATTATTAACTTAATGTAAAAGAGAATATAAAAAGTTAAAAGAACAAAAAGGCGAAAGAAAATTTGAAAGAGAATTAAAAAGGAGAAAAACGCATAGGGATGGCAATTTCATATTTAAACAAAAAACAAACTCGATATTAAAAAATTATTGATTGAAATCCAATGTAAAAAATTGCAATTTGTATTGAAACGTTGAATTTTGAGGAAAACTATTTTGACGGAAAACTATTTATTTGTATTGAAACGTTGTATTCCAACGTTTTATTGATTAAACAATTTGTATTCATAAACAAACTCTTCTTTTATTTATTGATTAAATTTTAAACGTTGAAATTTATATCATAACTATTTTACTTTTATCTAGTTGCTATTTTTAATTATCAAAATTCATTGTATAGTTAATAATAACTTAACGGTTGGGACATTATGAGGAAGAATATTAATTCAAATTTATGTTACCGGCTAGACCGGATTTTTGGGGTGTTACAGTACATCTTCAACTTTTGACATGGTCACTCAAATTTAGAACACGAATTATACTCTTTCTTAGTATAGTGGTATCATCAAAATCTATCAAAATTGGGTACTAACACTAATTACTCTCTTTCATTTAACCTGATCAACTCAAGAGAGTAGGGAGCTCGTGATGGTACTATGGCTTGATCCATAGCCCTGATTCAAAAATGAATACTTAATTTTGACCCACCCCAAACTAGAGTATGTAAGGGCTAGCCCCAGACAAAGAATCAATGGATATGAGAAGTTCATAAAAGTCTAAACATGGAGATCTAAGTCCACCATGAGGTTGGCCACATCTAAGTTGATCTTGATAACGGGCCACAGACCTATTGGAAATCTCGTGGAGGTAGGACCTCTTCCTAAGGCTTAAGAACGACACACAGAGGCCCAAACAGGAGGATCCACCAGGTCCATCATGAGGTCGAGCACGCTTGAGCCAACCGGGACAACATGCGCTATGAAAAATGGAATCTCATGATCGAAGGTCGGAAATCGGAATCTTCCCGGGTCTTATGAGGCAAAGTTTCCATAAAGCATGAGTAATTGAGCATGATTGGCATGAAATGACATGCAACATGAGAAACTACCTTGGAATGTGGTCATAAAGGGAGCATTAAATACAAGCTAAGAGTTATGATATGAATGTTACAAGAGTCCTATTATAATTAGAGTCATTAATTACGAGTATTAAATCTCATAATAATTGTCCAATCCAACACCTATATATACTCATGTACATATCTTGTAAAGGGGAGGAAAAATACTACTTTGATACGTTCACCAGAGTATATATAGTAATAATCCCGCTCTTACGCTACCAAAATGCTTTATTTCTTACGCATAATAAACTCATCGATGGATTAACTCTTGCAGTTGGAATTATACTCCATCATAATTCTTATCACAGGATAACTTAAATTTTTGTGATTTCTCATACCTCATAAACTTCCATAATGTACCCGACCTTGTTTAATTTGCTCAAAGCATTGACAAAACCAATCCAATCCATTTTTATCCAAGGGATTTGAAAATTGTTAATAGTCTTTAAGTTGACTGATAATTGTGGAAGATGTTGACAATAATCTAAGAACATGTCAATGATTAGAATAAAAAAAAACTTTCTGGCAATTTTTGAAATTATTAAAATGACCAGTCTATCATCAGAGTTCATTTTCCTCTTAGTTTAGATAAACAAATTAGTCAATACAGGCTACTTGCTAGAATGGAGAGAAACTGGAACTAAAATGACAATTACCAAATGTAACTAATTTCATACGAAACATAATTTTTATTAAATTAATTAACATGTTTGAATATATTGATATTGTCCAATTTAGTTGGCAATGTTTTGGAGAGAAAAAATTGAATGGATATGATCTAATTAAATATATTTGTTTTATTTACTGTCATTTCATTGTTAATTTCAAGCAATGTTTAGTTTTCTCATGAAATAATTAAATTTGATCCTTTCCTGTTTCTATATGTTATTAATATTTCCTAGTTCTTATCTATTTTATTTAATTTAGCAAAATACATATCTTTGAACTTATTTTAATACATGCCTTTTCATATTATTCTAATTATAGCATTTCAATGTTTAAGTCTTTAAGGGGTATTAAAAAAACATCTCTCTAGGGCTTCTGGCCGCGTAGAGCTCTCCCTCCATCTTCGATATTCTTCGAAGGACAGCCGCCTTTCGTTTTCGGTCTCGGAGCTTTGAATCAAAGAGAGGAATTGGCTTCGGCCATCTGGCAGTGGAGTCGAGCACGGCTTGACTGCAGCGAGGTAATCTAAAAGCAGTTCACAAGAGGTAGATTGATGGGCGACATGGTCAACCAATACAAACAGATGGCTGTTGGGGATGGCAAGCAAGCGGTAGTTTTTGATGAGGAAGAATATGGTGAGGAATCTATCAAAAGCTTGGCCGAATTCCCAGTAATAGGTCTTATTCTGTCTGATACAAAGATTAAATTTGAATTTTTTAAAGAATTGATGGCATCGTTGTGGAGACCTATTAAAGGGGTTTCAATTCAGGAAATTGGCCAAAAAAGTTACTTATTTACTTTTTATCATATTCTGGATATGAGGCGTGTTCTTGATGATGGTCCGTGGTTGTTTGAACGTAATTTATTATTACTAAAAGAGGTTCAGGCTGAGGATATTCCTAGCCAGGTTAAGCTCTATGAGGCTGATTTTTTGGTGCAAATGCATGATTTTTTGGTACATTGGACAATTTATTAACTTTGATGATAGGAGATCTAAATCTGATGAAAATTTTATGTCTTACTTGAGAATTGGGGTTCGTATGGATATGGATGTTGGGAGGCCTCTGAAAAAAGGAACCACTCTGAAGAGGGTAGGATTTAGTCAATGGGTGGATTTTAAATATGAAAAACTCCCAAATTTCTGTTTTGTTTGCGGTATTATTGGGCATTCTAACAAGTTTTGTCCGGTAGTATATGAGGGGGAGAATATTACTTTTGATAAAAATTATGGAGTCGAACTGAGAGCAGGGATGGAGGTGAAGACCAGCCCCACAGGAGGCACAAAGTGGCTAGTTGAAGGGTCGTCAAGCACTGGGCTGGGAATGTCTGAAGGGAAGGAAGCGGATAAACAGAACTAGAAGGTTGCTACAGGTACGGGAACGAGTTCCATCAAGGAAGGAAACTCAGTTACTCTGGAGGAGGTCTTGGGGGAACCAAAACGTAGAAGGACCTGGAAAGAGGAGCAACATGGAGATGCTGCAAGGGAAGGAATGGCGCTGGACGGTCCAAAAAATGAAGAGGAGACGGACCTCCTGTAGGTCCGCCGGTCTACGTGGAAGGTCCGAAAGGTTCAAGGACGGCGGCGGTGGAGGTGCTCTTGGCTTGGAAGAAGACTTCTTATTTTACTGTTTTATTTATGTTTATTGTTGTTAATCAGACTTTGTTTCTTTCTGTCGTTATTTCTTTTAATTGTAAGACTATTGCATTGGGTTTGAGTGAGGTTTGGTCTGCTTCAATCGTCTGTGGCTCAGGTTTGCTCATTAGTGGATCAGCGAGTTATATTGCTTTTTTGAAGGTGATTAACCCTGAGTCTGGTTCGCGGGCTGACGATAGGGGTGGCAGCGGGTCGTATTTATACCGGGTGAAGGCTCATCCACGTCCACCCTTTAATTTTTCATATTCCACCCACCCGTCCATCATCCATTAGAAATTACATCCACATACAATCCATCCATCATGAGCCGGTTATCGGGTGGATCAGATGAGTAACGGGTGAATATAAACAGTCTAAGGATGTTTTTACTTGGACTGTAATTTGCTGGTCTGGTCTGGTCTGAACTGGTCTGGTCTGGTCTGGTCTGGTCTGGGACAAATTACAGTCCAAGTAAAAACATCCTAACTTGAAAGACAAAATAAATAAATTATAAATAGAAATTATGACAATTAAAAACCAAAAATTAAAAATTCATTGAATAATAACAATAAAAACTTGAGCAATTAAGTATATTGCAATCATTAATTCGTTTCCAACAAAGAAAGAAGTGATTATCAAACAAAATAGACATGAAACTTTTTCAAGCTGTCAAATCTACATTTGTGCATCGACACAAACTATTTTTATAGTTCAATTGCCACTTTTTGAAACTCTTCAATGGTCTTTATTTCACCAATTCATAGATATGTGTCTTCTTCATTAACAAATACATATCTATTACTTTGTAATATATTAATATTAATTATTATATATATTATTAAATAGATATTATATATAATATAATATAATATATATTTATTTTTATATGCAGGTTAGCGAGTGGGTGGATAGAGCGAGTGACGGGTCGGGTGATGAATTGGATGAGTGTTCATCCACACCCGATCCAACCCGTCTTTCAATCCACCCATCATCCATTTTTCATCCATACTTTTTCGGGTTTTCATCCATATTTTCGGTTCGGGTTGACTGGATATCCGCGGGTGCGGGTGATATTGCCAGCCCTAGCTGACGGTTGGATGTGGTTCCTTACTTTTTGACTCCCTTTCCGAATGCTAATGCTTTAATATCAATTTAAGCCCTCTTCTTCCAAAAAAAAATATTATTCTAATTATAGTAATGATAATAACACTAATTACTTGTGGGTTAAAATATTTAATTATATTTTCCCAATTTAAAGGTATTTCCAAATAAGTATATTGTTTTTATCTTATTAAAAATTAATCCATAAAAATGTATTATTTCAAATTTGATTGATTTGTTGGGATTATTCGTTTTTTTGTTATCTTCATTTAGAGCTTGTTTGGTAACACTATTTCTCAGCTTATCAGGCTTATCAATCAACTTTTTCAACAAACACGTGACTTTTGATTTCAGGCGCTAGATTGTCTAATAATAAAAAAAATAAGGTTAGAATTACTTTTATGACTGTATCGACTGCAGTTACTGTAGAAGACAATTTAGCTATTTTTACAAATATTTTTTTTCTTTATTTATTAATAAAACATATTTTAATTCCCCCCCATAAATCAGCAAAATAAGCCAATTCATCTACTTAAGCCAGAATTTCATAAATTTCAGTAGAATCAGCCGATTCAACCGATTTTTGATATTACCAAACGAGCTCTTAATCATTAGTGTCATATTATTGAAAAATGAGCTAGCTAGAAATAACTAACGTCACAATTATAACCCGTTTGGTAACACGAAAATCGGTTGATTTGACGGATTTTGCTGAAATTTATGAAGTTCTGGCTGAAGTGACTGCATAGGCTGATTCTGATATTTTAAGATTTTTTTTGAAATATATTTTATCAATAAAATAAAGAAAAAATATATGTAAAAATAGTTAAAATAGTCATCTACAGTAACTTCAGCCAAAACAGTCAGAACAGTGACTCCAACTTTACTTTTTTCTCATTATTACATAATCCAGCGCACGAAAACAAAAGTTACGTGTTTGGTAAAAAAAATGATTGATAAACTTGATAAGCCGGAAAAAAATGTCATCAAGACCTCGTACAGTTGTAAATCAAATATCTTGCCATTGAACTCGCTCTTGTTTGCAACAATCGAATCCAATACTTGACAAATCAATAAGATTTAAAGTGTACTTTTGGCCAAATTAGTTATACAAGTAGGGCTGTGTACGGGTCAGGTTCGGGCGGGTCGGGTTTGCATACCCGTTCGGGGTTTTTAATATAAATACTAGGCCCGACTCTTTGATATTTCAAATCGGGTATTTCGGATATTTAAGTCGGATATTATCAGATATCGGACCGGGTTTCGGATATTTCGGTTATATCAAAACACATTATAATTGGATAATTACAGTGTTGGAATGTCAATTTGACAAAAAAATGTACACACTAGTGCACTACATATTCAAATTACACAAATAATTGAACACAAGTATTAATTTAACATATTCAAAGTACACACTACATAATTTAATATATTTCGGATATTTCGGTTATATTAAAACACATTATAATTGGATAGTTAAAGTGTTGGAATGTCACTTTGACAAAAATTGTACACACTAGTGCACAGTGCACTACACATTCAAATTACACAAATAATTTAACATAAATTGCACAAATAATTACACAAATAATTGAACACGTATATTAAGTTAACATATTCAAAGTACACACTACATAATTTAATATATTTCGGATATTTCGTGCGGGTCGGGTTGGGATTTTACAAACCCTACCCGCCACCCGGTCTAGGCCCAATACTAATCGGATTTTTCGGTTTCGGGTTTTCGGGTCGAGTATCTGTATCTAATCGGATAATATCCGGAAAAAAAGTCAGGTTTTGCGGGTCGGTTCGGGATTTGCTCAGCCCTATATACAAGTCAATAAGATTCAACTAGGTTATTATTTTTTTCTTGTCTTTTTCAACTAGGTTAAAATTTGACATTGTTTGGTGACTTTATTTTTCGTTTTATCAGCTAACTTTTTAACCAAACATGTAATTTCTGATTTTGCGCGCTGAATTGTATAATAATAACAAAAAGTAAAGAGTCAAATAAGACTTTCTACTATTATAAAATTGTCACATAAGGCCGTGTACTCAATAAAATGTCATATAAATACATCTACTTATAAAAAGCAATCAGATGAGTCCTAACGACCTCTTAACAACCTCTTAATCCCGGTTTTAACGTACATCTGATTATCTTTTTAAAATAGATTATGATGCTGACGTGGAATATTTAGCTATGATTGACTTATATATAAGGCAAAAATAATGACATGTAAGCTAAAATCGGGATTGTGAGATAGTTAAGGAGTCGTTAGGACTCATCTGATTGCTTTTAATAGTACAAGTATTTAAATGACACTTTATTGAGTACATTGTTTTATGTGACGATTTTGTAATAGTAGAAGACCTTATTTGTCCTTTCCCCCTAAAATAAAAGGAGTGACAATGCAACTTGGGGGCTTTGGGGCTGAGGACAAGGGATGACAAAAATTGACGGGTTAAATGAAACAACAATGCTTGATGTATCACCCTTTTTCCCACTTTATACCCACCATATTTGTGAAAGTTTTTTTTGTCTGTGAATATGGTTCATAGACGAAGTATGTGTTACTTTGTTTGTGCAAATTTTGTACAACCCAAATATTGTCTATGAATGGAATCACAAACAAAAAATATCTTCACAAACATAAGTAAGTATAAAAGTGATTATAAGAATGGATTTAAACGTTATTTTTTCCTAAATGATACGGAGTATAATTTATTGGGAAAAGGGGCAAATAAGGCCACGTACTAACCAAAAAAGGTCAAATAAAGTCTTATTTATGAGACTCTGTCCGGCCTTCGCCATTTGGGGTGGTTTTCGATGGAATTTTTTGATGAATTTTTTTGACCATCTTATTCATTAAGTCTAGTTTGTTCATACCAAATTTCAGTTAACAATTCAATCGGGAAGGCATTCAAATGAATTCTTGAAGATAACTGCGCTTTTAAATGCACAGTTATCTTCAAGAATTCATTTGAATGCCTTCCCGATTGAAGTTTTAGCTAAAATTTGCTATGAGTAAACTAGACTTACTAAATAAGATGCTAAAAAAAATCATCAAAAAATTCCACCGGGAACCACTCCAAATGACGACTTCCGGACAGAATCTCTTAAATAAGACCTTATATGATCTTTTTTTTGTTAGTACGTGACCTTATTTGCCTCTTTTTCTCTAATTTATTCAACGACAAGGAGTCATAATCACAAGTAGTCCGAAGAGAAGAAAAGAAATTCACCTGCATCAAAATTTCCATCACTACAACTGACGAAACCACGTGAAACAAAATCAAACTCACCCCACCCTACCCCACCCACCCCTGTCTCTGCAATCACTGTGTTGCTTCCACAGTGATATCAGAAGAAGCAAGTAGAACAATATCTCTATCATGCAAAGAATCCATTTTGCCCATTCCCCTTTTCTGTCTCACCCACAGCCATGGAGGAAGAGGGATCACATGAGTCCACAACCAGCTCAAAATGCATCACAAAAACAAGGAGTTTCAGAGAGTCTGGTGGTGCCAGCATTCACCCCACAGACAGCAGCAGCTTTAGGTTTGGTTTTCTTAATGAGAACCAGTACCAGAATTACCCTCCTCTCCTTCCCCTCCCTCCCACATTCCTTCCTCTCCAACTTCCTTTCCCTCAGACCCAATCTTTCACATCAAAATCCCATTTCCAGAAACCTCCTCCATTGAAGCAGAGCTCTCCAGCCTCTCCTTCTTTTCCCAACTCTTCTGAATTCTCATCTGCGTCAGGTTGGTTAATGGTTTTACCTTCTTTTTCCCTGTTCGGTATTTGAGCGCATGGTTTTTTAGTGTACATAGTTCATACTATGGTACATAAATGGCATACATGGAAATTGGAAAGTTCTTTGGATAATCGGAGTATGTATTGTGGTTGTTGAGAAAGCAATAAACTTTATGTAGTGAACAGAAAGCAATAAACTTTTTCTGATAACAGTTCTGCACTGGCAAAAACTATTGGTACCCATCCCTACATATCTAAACTCTCGTGTTCTTTGTTTTATATTCCTGGTAAATCTTGCACCTTTCCACTGTTACTGAAAAGTAAATCTTGATTCCCAAAGATAAAACGGATTCTTGAATGGTATTTCTTTTTGGATTTTCCATAACTATTACTCGTACTAATTAAATACCCATGGTATGAGAATGTTAAATTTTAAATTTATAATAAAAATATTACCAAACGCAATTTCCAACTGCCACTGGCGAGGTAATATCCTTGATAATTGATCAGGGTCAATTGGTTTCATGCTAAAATAAAAAATGAACTTTTTGGTACCAAACGCAATGTTTTAAGGAATTTTCAAAAAAATTCTGATATTAATAGTATTAATGTGAAATTCAACATGAGGCAGATTCAATGGTACCTCAAACAAATGCTGAGAAGCTGTATGGAAGGAAGGCCAGACCTGCAACACAACAAGTATCAATGATGATGGCAAGAAGACCAGATTCTGGTGGTGTGGAAGGGAAGGTTATCTCTCTGCTTGCTAATCATTTCCTTGTTCGATTCGACCCTCAGCAACAGATTTTCCATTACGATGTTGAAATCTCCCCCACTCCATCCAAGGAAATTGCTCGAATGATCAAACAGAACATAGTGGAGAACCACTCATCTGTTGTTTCTGGTTTAAACCCGGTTTATGATGGCACAAGAACCATCTACAGTCCAGTTGAATTCCAAGATGACAGGATTGATTTATACGTTAATCTTCCCATTGATAATGGAAAATCTAACAAGATGTTTCGAGTCAACATCAAATTAGTATCTAAGCTTGATGGAGTGAAGCTCAACAGCTACTTGAACAAGGAAGGGGACAATGATGAGTGGAGCCCACTTCCTCGGGAATATCTCCATGCATTAGATGTTGTGCTGCGGGAAAGCGCCAAGGAGAAGTGTTTGGCATCCGGAAAATCATTTTACTCAAGTTCAATGGGAGGGGCTAAGGAGATAGGAGGCGGGGCCGTGGCATTGAGGGGATTCTTTCAGAGTCTTAGGCCAACCAAACAAGGCCTTGCTCTTAATGTGGATTTATCCATGACAGCTTTCCATGAGAGTATTGGAGTGATCCCTTACTTGGAAAAACGCCTCGATTTTCTGCACAATCTTTCTCAAAGGAAGACAAGAAGGCTGAGAAGTCACGAGAGGAAGGAAGTGGAGAAAGCATTAAAGAACATTAGGGTGTTTGTTTGCCATAGAGAAACAATCCAGAGATATCGCGTCTATAGTTTAACTGAAGACATTACTGAGGATCTCTTGTTTTCAGATAGGGATGGAACGAGTATAAGACTAGTGAACTATTTCAAGGATCATTACAACTATGATATACAGTTTAGGAACTTGCCATGTTTGTTGACTAGTAGGGGTAGACCTTGTTATCTTCCAATGGAATTATGTGTTGTTTGTGAAGGGCAGAAATTTCTCGGGAAACTTTCTGATGAACAGACTGTCCGCATTCTTAAAATGGGGTGTGAACGACCAAGAGAACGAAAAACAATTATAGATGGAGTCATGAGAGGACCCGTTGGACCAACAAGGTATCATTTTTTGCTTTGCTATTGAAAGACATGATTCATACCTGTGTTAGTTAATCCATCTTAGTCATACCAACACAAAATATACACTATATAAAACCCTCTTGACCTTTTATGACAAAACTCAAGTGTTAATTTGATGTTATGATATTACATTGAAAACTCTGAAGTGTATTGCAATCTTGATAAGTCTAAACAACGAAGAATTGTAAGAATGATTTTTTTTCATATCATATCATGTTAATAGAAGAACCTCAGGTTTTAACATATAAAATCTGGAAAATACTCCGTATAAAAAGCATCTGAAACGAACATCTGAACAGACATATACTACTTTGAGCTATTTCTTACATCAGGTTGAATAGAAACCTAAGTTTTGTGGCAATGTTGGTCTTAGAGTTGGAAATGCTTCTTTGTTGACAGTGGCAATCATCAAGCAGAGTTTAAGCTTCAAATTTCAAAAGAAATGACTCAACTGTACGGGCGAATCCTGCACCCACCCAAGCTGAAACTTGGGGATAGTGGACAGGTCAGACATCTTGTTCCTTCTCGGAGCGATAGGCAGTGGAACCTTCAGGATAGTCATGTCTTAGAAGGCACTCGAGTTGAGAGATGGGCACTCATAAGTTTTGGTGGGACCACAGATCAGAAGTCCAACATACCGAAGTTTGTAAATCAGCTATCTAACAGGTGTGAGCAATTAGGCATCTTCCTTAACAAAACTGCGGTGGTTAACCCACAGTTCGAGCCGTTACACATGCTCAACAATGTAAAGCAACTTGAATCTAAGCTCAAGAGCATACACAGAGCCGCAATGGACAATTTGCAGCTTCTAATTTGTGTAATGGAGAGAAAACACAAAGGTTATGGAGACTTGAAACGGATATCCGAGACCAGAATCGGAGTTGTTTCACAATGTTGCTTATACCCAAACCTTAACAACCTTTCCACACATTTTCTTGCAAATTTGGCACTCAAGATCAATGCCAAAGTTGGTGGGTCCACCGTTGCGCTCTTCAACTCATTACCTTGTCAGATCCCAAGGATCTTCAAGCATGATGATCCGGTCATCTTTATGGGCGCTGATGTCACCCACCCGCACCCATTGGACGATTCGAGTCCCTCGGTCGCTGCAGTGGTTGGGAGCGTGAATTGGCCGGAATCCAATAAGTACGTGTCGAGAATGAAGTCACAAACACATAGGCAAGAGATCATTGAGGATCTAAGTGGAATGGTGGGTGAAATTCTTGATGACTTCTATGAAGAGATGTTTTTGCTCCCTAAGAGAATAATCTTTTTTAGGGATGGAGTTAGTGAATCACAATTCTCCAAAGTTGTCGAAGAGGAGCTCCAAGCAATCCAAAAGGCTTTTTCGAGGTTCCCGGGGTACAAACCGCCCATTACATTCGTGGTCGTCCAAAAGAGACACCACACCCGACTATTTCTCCCCGATGAACCGGTTGGTAACCGGTTCTCCGATGAGAACGTCCAACCTGGCACAGTCGTGGACACGGTCATCACTCACCCGACTGAGTTTGATTTCTACCTTTGTAGCCATTGGGGAATAAAGGGAACAAGCCGGCCAATCCATTACCATGTATTATGGGACGAAAACCGGTTCACATCTGACGAGCTTCAGAAGTTGGTGTATAATCTGTGTTACACCTTTGTGAGGTGCACCAAGCCTGTTTCACTGGTGCCGCCTGTTTACTATGCTCACCTTGCCGCGTATAGGGGTAGGCTATATCTTGAACGTCACGATACGAACGGTTCATTGAAAACCTCTACGGTCACTCGGGCTGCTCCCCCTAAGACAATGCCACTGCCTAAACTCACTGAGAGTGTGAGAAAGCTCATGTTTTACTGCTAGGATTCTTACAGGTTAACTTATCCGTTTGAGCTGGTAGCTGATTTTATTGCAAATAAATGAAAAATAATTGCACGAATAGGTGTTGGGATAACAATTGGATTAAATTAGAGTATATTGTAGGTTGTACAATTATCCAAAAAGGTTACTCAACATATCGTTATCGGTTATTGTTCCAAACAAGAACTATGGAAGTATGGAGCCTTATAAAACGACTAATCTATCTCTGTAATTTATATCGTTTTATTTTGCATGGAATATTATAAGTACTGCGATATTAAAGTGATAAAATTAAACCAATTGGTTTTCTAGAGATAATTCAAAAAAGGAGGAATGGTAACTAATTACAAAGGCTCTAAAGTTACCTTTCTATGTCGGTGGAACTTTTGGAAATTAATCAAAGTTTGAATTAAATGTTTTTTGCCTCTTCCCAGAGAGATGCATTGACCACTACTGTATCAGTCTTTTTGAACCGTTGATCCACATTTGAAATCCATATTTTTGGTGATCCTCCTATGAATTAAAAGATGGTCAAATCAGAAATTTTAAACGG
This sequence comes from Cuscuta epithymum, assembly GCA_945859915.1. Taxonomy (NCBI): domain Eukaryota; kingdom Viridiplantae; phylum Streptophyta; class Magnoliopsida; order Solanales; family Convolvulaceae; genus Cuscuta; species Cuscuta epithymum. The sequence continues at coordinate 2,030,564 of CAMAPF010000954.1, read as the reverse complement.
CCTTTCTTGTTATATACTACCTCCGTCCCTTTAGAAAGTTCTAATAATAAAACGGTACGGTTATTTAGACAATAATTAAATAAAGTACTTTGAATATATTTTGAGAAACAATTTTAATAGGTATATATTATAATGTAGCTAGTAATGATAATTGTGATGTTATAATTGTATTGTTTTTAATATTTAATGATTAATTTGTCACTTAAGATTGTTAATTGTTTCCTAAAATGAAAATGTGAACCTTTGTATGGAACATCCAAAAAAGGAAAGTAAGAACCTTCTAATGGGACGGAGGGAGTACATTTTTTTGTATACACGAGTACATATTTGTTTCTTTATCCATGAATAGTCTGTTGACAGACAAAACATGTCTGTTGACCAATATATGTACAAAAAAATGTGTACGCCGAATTTCAAAGGGAAGAAAAATGTCAGAACTCAATATTTCATACTTGATACTTCACCTGGTTGCTGGGAAATTGGGAATGGTTTGATGTGAAAAGTCAAGTCTATTTTTGGCGTGGGAATTAAAAGTCACATTTATTATGAACATTTAGGAAGATCATATGCGTATGTGATAGAGATATATGAATACGTAGTATATGGGTGGCAATTATTAGAAATGGTCTAGAATAGGACTAAAAAAAGTCTATGAACCTAAATAAGAGTGACGTCTTTTTAATCTGTGAATAAGACTTCATTTAATAGGTATGGACACATTTACCCTTGTATCTCTGATAGTACATCGAACCTTATCTTTTCCTCATCTCACGACAATCTCTATCTCTCCTCCGCGGCTCAAACTCGTCGTACGCTCTCTCTTCTTTCTCCACAGCAAAGCAGGGGAGCTTCAAGACAGATAAGACACAACAACACTCCAACGGTGATTGGCAGCGGCGGCTCGACGGAGAAGATGCGGCAGCACAACAACTACGGGGAGAGGGCGGGCTCGACGGAGAAGATGCGGCGGCACAACAGCTGCAGGGAAAGGGCGAGCTTGCACAACAGCTGCGGCGAGAGGCTCTGTGTTCTATCCTCTTCTTCCCCTCTTCTTGCCCTCTTCTTCTTCCTCCTCTTTTTCTTCTTCTCTTGGATAGATCTGCAAATATCCTCTTTTTCTTCTTCTCTTGGGTAGATCTGGGAATGAGAACTTCGGTGCCTTGGTCAATGGTCATACGGTGCCTTCCAAATTTTGGTTTTCCTTTACAGGAGGCGGATAAATTTTTTTCTCTTTGTTTTGTTCAATACGAAGTATTTGTTTTAGAGATCTGGGAATGAACTTTGGTGCCTTGGTCATACGGTGCCTTCTAATTCTTCTCCTCTTCAAATTTTTTTGTTTCAACTTCTTACTTTTGTAGAGATATTTGTTTTGTTTTGTTTCTGTTTTGTAGTTGTTAGATAAAATTCGATTCAAATGTCATTATTATAGTCACACTTTGATGTTCATTGTCATATATTTCTATATGATATCAACATTGTCAAATTTAGAATTTATTATTATGACATCTTGTAATGTTTGACATTGTTTTCATAATTGTTTGATTCCAATGTCATTGTTATTATTTTACATTGTCGGTTTATCACAATGTCATTATAACATTGACATTGTCGAATATTTTGTTACAATGATTGAATTGATATTGTGACATTTTTTATTTTGATATTGTTGACAATATTTGACATTGTTTATTTTTGGAAATATTTAAGATGACTACGTTTTACATTGAGAAATATTTCTGACATTGTCATCACATTACTATCGACAACAAGAATTCAAGATTGACAATGACATTACATTGTTGCTAGCATTGTCATTACATTGCTATTGACATTGTCTTGATTTCAATGTCATTTTACATAGCATTGGCAATGACATTTCATTGCTATATTAACATAGTCATTATCTCAATTTCATTTTTCATAACACTTACATTGTTATCATGACATTGTAACATTCAAGTGTTTGTGTTGGCAATGTTTATAATAACAATGTGTGACATTGTAAAATAGTTACGACATTGTTACTACATTGTCACTGTCATTGTAATGCTCACAATGTCATTTTTATAGCATTGCATTTTTTTATGTTGCCATTATCATTCACATTGACATTGTGACATTCTGGTTAATGTTGAAGCTCATTGTTGGCTATTCAAGTTCTGGTCATGAAGGTCGCCAGAGTACATCTGAAAGAAGTTGCAGAGAATCAGCGGTAGAGGTCATCGGAGGACTGGCGGCAGAGGTCGCCGGAGGACTGGCTGCGGAGGTCGCTGGAGAACTAGTGATGGAAGTCGTCGGAGGACCTGCAACGGAGGTTACCGGAGGAGAATGGGTGGTGGAGATCTTCATAGGTTTGACAGAGGTATGGCGGCGGTCGGCGGAGGTCGCCGGCGGTTTGGGGAGGTTCGACGCGGTGGCCGGAGGTTTGGCGGCGGTCGGCGCAGATCAGGCAGCAGTCGGCGAAGGTCCGGCGACAGTTGGCGGAGGTCTAGCGGCGGATAGTGACAGCCAGCGGAGGAATCTTTGTTATAATTAAAGTGGAATTATTTTTTCTTTCTCCAGCACGCTTCTGTGAAGATGGGGGCATTTTGTCCCTTAACATGAAAGTAGTCTTATTTAAGAGTAAAAAAAGTGCTGACTCCTATTTAAGTTCTGTGCGATTGTTTTACGAAAATTCTATATGTACACATGTTATACACATATTGTACATGCTATATATAGCTTTTTACCTTTGTCTTTTACCATTCACTTTTCTCCCATTTTCCTTTCACCCCTTTCTCACTCTCATTTGCAGCCTCCCCTTCTACGGAAAAATCCTCCCCTCCTTCCAGTTCTTCGAATCCCCCTCTCCTCAGTAATCTCTCATCTCTTATATTTCTCTTTTCTTTGTGTATCTTTTGAGTAAAGGGTCAGTTTGGTCCTCGAAGTTGCAAAAAAGGGATCAAATAAGTCCTTATATAGAAGATTCTGTCCGAACGTGCCATTTGAGGTGGCTCCCGGTAGAATTTTTTGATGAAATTTTTTGATAATCTTATTCATTAAGTCTAGTTTACTCATACCAAATTTCACATAAAAATTCAATCGGGAAGACATTCAAATGAATTCTTGAAGATAACTGTGCTGTGTCATTGTTACTACATTGTCACTGTCATTGTAATGCTCACAATGTCATTTTTATAGCATTGCATTTTTTTTAAGAATTCTTCAAAAATTCATTTGAATGTCTCCCCGATTGAATTTTTAGCTGAAATTTGGTATGAGTAAACTAGACTTAATGAATAAGATTATCAAAAAATTTCATCAAAAAATTCTACCGGGAGCCACCTCAAATGGCACGTTCGGACAGAATCTTCTATATAAGGACTTATTTGACTCCTTTTTTGCAACTTCGAGGACCATACTGACCCTTATCCCTGTATCTTTCTGATTCAGCTCTAGTCATTGATCAAGTATGAGAAGGTTGCACTCTTACAGAAGAGACAGAGGAGAAGCTGGGCCCGGGTCTTGTTATAGAAGACGGAAGACGTCGTCCACAAAGCCAGATTCGACTGTTCGTTTCCATTGCCAAATGGTATTCATTTTCCCTTCATCTTCCTTCAATCCAATCTCCTTAACCCTAACTCGCTAGATAATAAATTTCCCTTGTTTTGTTATTGCTAGTTAGGGATTTAACTCTGATTTTTTTTTCTTCTATAAAATATACGGAGTATATTTGTAAGAGATATCAATATTGTGTGTTTTACTTTTTTTATATATTTGTTCTGATTTTATGTATATTGGTATAAAATAACCTTGAATCGGTGCTGAATTTGTTTTATTATAAGAGATAAGAGGCCTTTATTCCTAAAAATTTAGGGTAATTACTCTAGTTCATTTATGCCCATAACATGTTTGTTGAAATTACTCAATGACTTTTTTGTTCAAATTCATAATTTTATTCTCGTTTTTGTTAATGTAGATTAGTGTTTAAGAAAGTCATGGTTGTGTCATTGCAAATCAAAGGAACTGAGATCATGGCCAATGGTTTTCGGCTTTGTATCGCTCCTCTTCCTAATTGCAATGCGAATAGGTAAAAGGAAAAAATGTTGATATTTTGCTCTATCCATTATATTTTTAATTTTGGGTTGTAGTTGAATACTTGAATCCCAATACAACAAAAGTGTTTATTGTTGTATACACAGTCAATTATGTAAGTACATATTACATGAACGGTTTGGATTCTCCTAATTGTATTTATGAACTTAGTTTTATTTGAACTTGCAAAGTGCAATGTAATAACTCAACTTCTTTTTTATACATTAGATGTTTCTACGATTATTAATTTGAAAATGATTTATATGTCAATCATACATACTCAGATTAGAATTTTGAAAGAGGGATCTAGGCCAGTGCAACCTTATAATTGTATATTTTCCCTTGATTTACATTCCATGTCCCTTGTCCCAAACATAATAAATAGAGGGAATATGATACTACCTCCATCCCACTATGTTTGGGACAAACCACCACTAGTCACTTAACACAAAAAATGAATTTTCTTTCTAAAAAAATAGTTGACTTCAAGCGTTCATTGAGCATGTCTTTGAGCATTTTATTGAATGAGGTATGTAATCTTTAAGAGAGTAAGGATAAAAATAATATGGAAGACTAAACAATTTTTAAACGTGATTATCACCTAATAGGATATAAAAACCATCCAACAATTAAATAAATGAGACTAATAAACCAAAATGAAGACATATCCTCCTAAGATGCAATAAACCAAAATAGCGGCCTTAACCAATATGCATGACCAATATGTCAATAACTTAAGTCAAAGTCTGATTACATAAAGCAGACAACACTCCAACAAATGGATTTTCCTCAAATGAATCCAATATGTCACCAAATAAGGTCAAGGTCTACAACATCCGTAACATCCTTAATATTTGATTCCATCCGCTTTGAAGAATTAAATTGCTTGTTAAAAGCTTCAATACGATTTGTGTATGTTTTTATGTTTTGACGGAAAGGAATTTTTGTTTTTAATTTCAAGTAATGTAAGTTAATTTGTGTAGTCCTGGACTCCTGGCAGAAGCAACTCCGAAAGATTGTAAAATAAGTCAATTTTCATCAACACACTTGAAATTTTTATGTGCTGACTTTGCCGAACTGAACTTTACATTTTTATGATACACTTTTCATCCAAAAAATATTAAAATATCCAAGAGTCTGGTTACCGACAATGGCAAATGGAATAGGCTAATGTGCCAAATGAAAATGTCTGTGAACCTGATATAAAGTGTCTAGTCACAGACAACCTCACTTAGCCGATTAGCCTGTTCACAGACAATAGTCACGTTTAACATTAATCCAATCTAATGACTATTGTATGTGACCAGACACTTCACATCTTATTCACAGACAATTTCACTTTGCATATGAATCCGTTCTAGTGACTATTACCTATGACTTGACATTTCATGTCGGTTCACAGGCAATTTCACTTAACCCATTAACTCGTTGTAGTGATCATTATCTACGATCACACACTTCATAAGTTAACATTAAATATATTATATCTAAACTTTATGTAAACTTTATGGTAACTATATACTTTTATATCGATTAACTTTGAATCTTTATGTTTATCAAAAGAAATCCTACACCATAAATATATTTTCACTTGAAACTCAAATGCCTTGTGTACTCAAAGGCAGTGTCATGACAGTCATACTAGTTACAAAATATAACTGAAACCTATACATATTATCTACACCAAAGCTTCCTCGTGAAGATTTTTTTTTGTGTAGTTGCTCAGGTATTACTAGGCTTGAGGTACATGTTTCCTGAAAAATTAAACATTACGAAGTAATTAATTGTAATGTAAAGAGTCAAATTGTTTGATGTTGACGCAGAGGCAAACTAAAAAGTTTGTGATAGAACATTCATCAAAGAGTTTTGGTGTAACCCATGAACTTTTTGTAATAAATATCTGCAAACTCAAGACATGACAAGGCGTTATAAGACACTACATTTCACTATTTGATCTTAGAGAATGAAAAAGATTTTGTATAGATAATAAAATCTGAAGGGAAAACTGTCAAATAGGTCCTCGAACTTTCATAAAAATGTCAATTAAGTCCTTCTGTAGGAGACTTTGTCCGGTCGTCGCGATTTGGGGCGGTTCCCGGTGGAAGTTTTTGATGAAATTTTTTGAGCATCTTATTCATCAAGTCTAGATTACTTATACCAAATTTCAGCTAAAAATTTAATCGAGAGCGCATTCAAATTAATTCGAGAACGCAAAAATGCGCAGTTATATTCAAGAATTAATTTGAATGTGTTCCCGATTGAATTTTTAGCTGAAATTTGGTATGAGTAAACTAGACTTGGTGAATAAGATGCTCAAAAAGTTTCATCAAAAAATTCCACCGGGAACTGCCCCAAATCGCGACGGCCGGACAGAACCTCCTATAGAAGGACTTAATTGACTTTTTTATGAAAGTTCGAGGACCTATTTGACAGTTTTCCCAAATCTGAAAAATAAATTTGCATCCAAGAAGATGCCCCTATCATAGTAAACCTATTAGACAAAAGAAGCATCACGGAAAAGTACAGAATAAATAATGCTTAACCATCATTTAAAAACATATCATTTCGATACAAACAAATGTGAATAATTTAAATCTTGTGTTTATATATATAAATCACATAGAAAACTTCAACAATATATTAAGCCATTTGATGTTCAAAACTTCAACTTTATTCTTAGAAGTTGGAATAGAAAATGGGACATGCAGCTTAAACAATTGTGGCTGGCCACCAATAATATAGACCCTGCAAATACAGTTTCTATGTTTTTGTTGTTTCAGTAATTCCAAGTTATCTATTGTGCTAGTGTGCCAGTTATGGACAGGGAAAATAAAAATAAAAATTCATATAATGATCTATATAATGAAGATCATTTATGAACATAGTCTATGAAGATATATACAATGAACATTGGAAGGAGGGAAGTCTACAAATTTTAGAAAATTGAGGATTAAAAATAAAAAAAATTACCCTTCACAGTATCAGCTCATACACAAGTTCTTGGCCAACAAAGTAGAAAACAAATTGAACTCGTTCTGTGAACATAATAAAAAGCATCCTACTCCCTCCGTCCCCCTAAGTTTGGGACGGAGGGGTGTGGTGTGGTTTTTAAGAAAAAGTGGAATTGTGTGGTTGGTATTGAATTGATAAAGTGTAAATAAAGTAAGAACGAATTCTAACCACTCAAATGTTACCAAATATGGTATGGGACAAACTTAGTGGGACGGACGAAAAAGGTAAAACGGGACAAACTTAAGGGGACGGAGGGAGTAATATTTTTCGCACATGAAAGAAAATCATACCAAACATTTAACACTATAATAACATACATAAAATCTGAAAACTTTGAAAGAAATGTATCCCTATAAGTAAAAACGTCTAGCAAATTCATAGTAATCAAAGAATAGCCAATCAAAAATTACTACGGAGTATATCATGGGCAAATTGTATAACAGAAATTATAGAGTCTAAAATTCATTATACACTAATACTAATGTACATTGACAAAAACAAGAACAAAATCATGAATTTGAACAAAAAGTTCATTGAGTCATTTCAACAAACACATTATGTGAATAAATGAATTAAAGCAATTATCCTAAAATTTTAACAATTAACACTTCAAATCTCTTGCAATTAAACAAATTAATCAACTATTCAAGGTTACGTTATAACATGCCCGATATACATAAAATCGGAATAAATATATAAAAAAGCAAAGCACACAAGAAAAAAAGAAATGGATATTACCTCATTATTTGAAAAGAATGGTCAACCATATAGAACAACGGATCACATATGAGAACTACATGAGAAGAAGAATTGAAAATGGTTTATATGTCACATGGAAGAAGCCGAGAAGGATTGAAAATGAAAAAAAAGAAAGGAGAAAGAAGGGAACAAGGTGGGTGATGGGAGAGAAAGGAACGAGGGGAGGGAGTGGCTAAGGGTCTGTTTGCAACAGTTTCTGCTTTTAAAAAAGTGCTTTTCTAAATGAAATGAGGAGAAGTGATTAAATAAAAGTTGATAGTGTTTGAGGAAAAAGTGATTTTGAAAAGTAAAAGTGGGTAGTGTTTGATAAAATAAGTGCTTTTTGTGTAATAGAAAAAGTAAAAGCACTTTTGACGCGGAAGCCGAGAAAAATAAAAGTTGTAGTGTTTGGGAAAATAAGTGCTTTTTTAAAGCCAAAAACTGAGAAGTGCTTTTTTAAAAGCAGTTGCAAACCAACCCTAAGAGGGAGAGGGAGAGGAAAATGGGTAAAAGATAAAAGTGGAGTGATAAAAAAAGAAAGTATATATATATCAACAATGTTTGATGTACTCACCTTATACCCACCACGTTTGTGAAATGTTTTTTTGTCTGTGAAGCTGATTCACAGACAATATTTTGTTTGTGCAAAATATTGTCTGTGAACCGGGATTTACAGACAATAAAAAGACACTTCACAAACACAAATGAGTACAAAAATAGGTATAAGAGTGGATACAAACATCATTTTTGTATATATATATTGTGTACACTTTACGTACCCAAACATATTTGATTGTTTTAAACTTTTAGGCTGTATAGTCGTACTCCTAGTAGGCTAGTAGCAGTAGAATATAGTACTACCTCCGTCCCATATTTATCTTCATAGTTCGGTTTACGATGCTTGACTGACGATAAAGCAACTCGATCCCTGTTCACACTCGGATTATTTTTAGTAAATAAAATTTACATATTCAGAAACTACATTAAAACCGCTACAAAGCCTGATCAAGAAAATTTAATTTTGATAAAAATTTGATATATAAAGTAAAAGATTAAGAGTAATTTGAGTTGACCATGTGAATAGTAACTATGAAGATAATTTTGGGACGGAGGGAGTATGACAAAAAAAGTAGTACTATGTACAGAGTACTAAATACTACTCCGACATACACATATAAATGGAAAAGGTCTATGGCCCGTATATCATACCCCGTAGTAGCTTTCGTGTTAAAAAAAGCCTCCTGCTCTCACCTCTTGCCTAGTTTTTTTAGTTTATGAGCATTATAGAACTATCAAATACTCCCTCCGTCCCTAATAATTTTGCCAAATTTGACCGGCACGTGGATTAATAAAGTAAAAACTGTGTGGTTGAGGTTTGTGCAGAGGAGAGAGAATTAACTAGAACCACAAATTTTTTACTTAAATGGGAAAGTGACAAAGTTAATGGGACATCCAAAAAAGGAAAGTTGGCAAAGTTATAAGGGACGGAGGGAGTAAGTCCTCAAATTTACATAACAAATACAAATTATCTCTTATATAGAAGGTTCTATCTTGTCGTCGCCATTTGCGGCAGTTCCCGGTGGAATTTTTTGATGATTTTTTAGCATCTTATTCATTAAGTCTAGTTTACTCATACCAAATTTCAGATAAAAATTCAATCGAGAAGGCAGTCAAATGAATTTTTGAAGATAACTGCGCAGTTGAACAATGCAGTATATTTCAGAAAATAATTTGACTGCTTTCCTGGTTGAATTTTTAGCTGAAATTTGGTATGAGTAAACTAGACTTAATAAATAAGATACTAAAAAAAAATCATCAAAAAATTCTACCGGGAACCGCCCCAAATGGAGATGGTCGGACAGAGCCTCCTATATAAGGAGTGATTTGCACTTTTTATATAAGTTCGAAGGCTTATTTGGTAGTTCTCCCGCATTATTTATGAATTACTCCGTATAAACTTTTGATATGGTTCGTTCAATTGTGTAATAAACATATTAAGTAAAGTTAAAGGAAAATGTCTTAAATATGAGTAAATGCGGTTTGAAGTTTTAAAATAGGACTACTATATTTTTCTTCCCGAAATAGGAGTTGTTATTGTCATGTATGAAAAATACTGTCATCATCGAAAAATACTACTATGATTGAAAAAACTGTCATTAATTACAATAAATACGGTCATGTTAAATGCATTGTACTGCAACAATTAGGCAATCACGCCTACAAGACGACAGTAAATATTGTGATGTTAATCCTATTTCGGGAATAAAAACATAGTAGTCCTATTTTGGAATTTCAAACTCCAATTACTTCTATTCTGGGAAATCTACTTAAAGTTAAAGCTGCCTTACTATTTGAATTTGGTGAGGATGACTATTTTAATTACTCTACATTATCCATATCGTTTTTTCTTTATTTTATTAAGAAAATAAATTTTAACTTTTTTCATAATTGGACTGATGCAATCACTTCAGGCAGACTTTCACTAGTTCACCAAACAGCTTTTAATTCTGAAAATATGCTAATTTGGACCATTTCACGCACTCACGGCCAATCTTAGGGAGGGAAAGAGGACTTATGTTTTTACTTGGACTGTAATTTGCTGGTCTGGTTTCTTTGTATTTTTATAACTATTCAAGTCTAGTCTAGTCTTGTCTAGTCTGGGACGGATTACAATCCAAGTAAAAACATCCTTATGGCCTTACGGCTTACGCATTAGGCTGGTTGTAATTTAAGAGTGAATAGTTGAAAAATCTAAATGTGTAGACACGCATAGGAATTAAGATGTTTTTACATGGAATACTTTCATTCCCTGATCAGACCATATCAGACTTTAATACATCATATCAGATTAGAGTTTCATAGTTATAAAATACACAGAGGCCTAATATTTTCCAGACCAGTTTAGACCAGACCAAACCAGAATTAAATAGGTCACACCAGACCAGAACAGCAAATTTCAATCTACGTAAAACATCCATAGAAGCAACAGTTCTCTGTTAACCGTGAATACCTCACGATGTTTTTTATTGAATTTAAATTTTTGGTTTGTTATAGTCTTATATGTAAAAATCTGGTTTTATTTGAATTAGTCTGGTTTGGTTAGGTCTGATAGATATCTATTCTATGTGTGTTTTGCAAGTTGCAACTGTCAACGTATGGTTTGGTCTGATCTGCCTAATCTGTTTAAATCTGGTCAGACATGTTTAAGTCTAATCTAACCTCTCTTAGACTAGTCTTGTCTGCAGGTGAGAGCAATTCAATTAAAAACATCTTTAGTTCGCAAGTTACTTCACATAAGATAAAATAAAACTTTGTAATATTAAAAGATACGTCTATAATATCGTCAATAATAACACATAATACTACATCAAAACCAGCTTTAATCAATAAAATCCCAATGTGCCTCCTTGAGTGAGCTAAGAGCCTCTCTCAAGGACACAACTTTCATGGGACCTTCACAAATAACTAAATATTCCATAATCGAGTTTTACTTGAACTAAGTTATTTTTTTGGTAACCAAAAAACGTTAAAATAATTTAATGAAATATATTTATTTTTACATCGAAATATGTATTTTATATTTCATAATAATTCTGGGGGGAGATTAAAAGGAAAACATTACTTACAATAATTTAATTAATGTTTTACTAAATTGGTATGTAAAAAATATGTTGAATGTGTTTTATTGACGGTGCTGAGATGCAGGGAAATAAGAGTCTAAACACTGTTTTCATATGGATGGAGTCCGTTTTTAACATTTTGGCCTCTACCACTACAAATGGTCTGGGACGGCAACGCTCGGGCCATAGTTAACACTCCTGCAACAAAGGAACTTGCACAGTACCTTACCACCCATCCCAGATCATCGGTATCAGTCTTCCATACAACAACATCAATATTGAGGATGTTTTTAATTGGACTAGTTTCAACCCAAATCGGACTTGGCCAGATCACACCAGATTTGAACATATCAGACCAAGTCAGGTTTAATACTCAAAAAAAGACATTAATTGGACAAGTTCAGACTAGACCAGATCAAATTAGAAAGTTCCAGTCCAATTAAAATTATAAAAACATTAAAAAGAAAGATATGTTCACCCCAAAGGATGGAAAACCACTCCATATTAACTCTCATCATGGGTCATTGTTGCAGTCTTCTAGTGAGATATTTTGAGTTAATACCATAAATAGTCCCAGAGTATTTTGTCAATACCCAATTTAGTCCTAGACTATTAAATTGGTTTGCTTTGATCCTCGATTTTCAAGTCTTTACCAAATGTAGTCCTCTATTATTTATTCTAGGATATATAACAAAAATAGTACCTCTATATCTTTGAAAGATAAAAATAAGACTAGTTTTTATTTTTCCAAAATGTGATTAACTTTATTTAGTTAGTATACAGAGTACTTTTTTATTTTTAATTCCTACTTAGCTACCCTCCATTTCCTCTGTCCCACAGCTCGCTCGAGTCGCATCAATCAGCGGTTGATTTTCGGAACCACTATCACCGGAAATTTTCACCGAGTTTTTTTTTTTTGAATTTTTGCCGAAATTCTTTCCACCAAACACCTTGAATCCTATATGGATTAAGGTTTAATTTTCGCCGAAAAATACTATGATGATATATATTTGAATTAAGTACTACGTAACATTTTTATATGAGATTGTTTATTTTGTTAGTAGATATATTAATAAAATTTTTCCAACTAAGATGGGTTTGTCCAATTAACTATTTCCTAACATGTCATAGGGACAGTTGGAAAAAATTTCCAATGAAAATATAAAAAACCTAGTGAAATAATTTTCACTAGTGATATTTTCTTACTGCAACGGTTTTCAGCAACAATCGCCGGCAGATGCAGCTGGAGCTAGCAGTGGGGAAGGATGTGTAGTTGAGTAAGAATTAGAATTAAAAGAAAAGTATATTAATTAAATAAAGTTTAATCACATTTAAAAAAATGAAATTTAATCATATTTATGTCTTCCAAGGTTGTAGATGTACTATTCTTGTCATTTTTCCTAAAATAAAATGATGGAGGACTAAACTTGGTAATGAATTGAAAGTTAAGGACCAAAGCTAACCAAATTAATACTACCTCCTTCCCATAAAATTCTTCCCACTTACCATTTTTTGCCGTCCCAAAAAATTCTTCGCGTTTCCCTTTTTTGGAAAGGTTTGTGTGGTCATCAATCATTTACCTTTTTCTAACTCAACCACAATCACATAATTCCACTTTATTCCCACTTTCTAAAACTCCGATCTAAGTCAAATTGAGAAGAATTTTCTGGAACGGAGGGAGTAGTCTATGAGTCTATGACCAAAACTATTTCAAGTATTAACTTGAGATATTTCTGCCTAGGGAGTGAAAGAAAAGCATACATGGGCCCTATTTATTTTTGTTGTGTGCTTTTCTTTTTCATTAATATATTTCATTTCAATCTCAAAAAGTTAAATTGATGAGTTTTTGGTTTAAAATCACCTTAATGTCTAAATTGAGCTTGACATATAACTGATAAAAGGTTAGTGTCTAATTTGATCCTTTTACCTAATCTGAACCGTAAACAAATTCCATCTCAAACAAACTCCACCAAAATAACATGCGGGAAGCATACTTGTGCAATATATATTATTAGACTTCAAATACAAATACACAATTGCCTTACTTTGCTCCGAGGGAAGCTTTTAAAAGGCCTGGAAAGTAGCTCACCACCAAAGTAAATTCATACAAACATAGAAGCACAATGTAAGCATTGCAACTTGCAAGATGATTATTAATATCATAACCTTAAATTTAGTTCCACATTCAACAACAAAAAGACATCTTATATTGGTTTCTGTTGAAGTATTTGTCCCACACCGAAAAGTTATAAAACAATACTCCTTCCATCACGCTATGATTGTCCCATTTTACCATTTCGGTCCGTCCCACTAAGATTGTCTCATACCTTATTTGGTAAAGTTTGTGTAGTTCTAAATCATTTCTACTTTATTCTTACTTTATCAATTCAATATCAACCACATAAACCCACTTTTATTAATAACGGTGTCACCTTCTCTTGTCCCAAACTTAGGGGGACGGAGGTAGTAAAATACTATATAAGGCTTTGGTTACTCCTCCTATCAGGTTGACCTTTTAGAATGGAATCTCAGGTCTTAACATGGTATCAGAGCCAATTCCGGTTGTGGTTTGACTGTTTGTTTAGCACCCATGATTAAGGATAGCTTGTTAAGAGTCTGTTTGGCCCATTTATACACCTCGATATTATCCAGCCCGGTTCTTAAAAGTTTCAGTAGACAACATCTATTAACAAATACTCCCTCCGTCCCATAAAATTCTTCCCACTTTCCTTTTTGGGATGTCTCAAAAAATTCTTCCCACTTTCCCTTTTTGGACAATTTGTGTGGTTCACATTCATTTCACCTTTTTCTTACACAACCACAACCACACATTTCCACTTTATTCCACTTTCTTAATCTCCGTGCCAAGTCAAAGTGGGAAGAATTTTCTGGGACGGAGGGAGTAATTGTTCGGCAAATAGATACTTGAAATCTTGGGCACATATAACGTGTGGAAAAACAAAGAAGTAATCTGTACCAAGTGAGAACAAACAATTTTGCATTTAAACTCAGAAGTTCGGGTTGTTCGGCTGAAATGCCTGAATGTGCTAAATGTCAGTCATATTCATGCTGTCAAATTTAACTTTTGAAGCTTACTTAAGGCATGATTTTTATATATTTGCATGACCTTCAATCTTCCTAGCTGGAAAGTGGAAAGAACAATTTTCTCAGGCCATCTCCAAAAGTTAACACCATTTTTTACACTAAAATGGTGTAAACATCACATCAAACAGTATTTTATCTCCAACAGTTTACACCATTTTCATCACCAAAAAAGAATATTCTCTTTTTATTCTTTTTACTAACTTTTTACCATTCTTCAATTTAAGTATCTAACTATCATATATTTATACATTAGCCCCTCATTTAATATTTTGATATTTCACACATTATTTCACACATACAAACTAAAATACATCATTTTAATATGTATTTTCACGCATTTCACTAATTAAAATACATCATTTTAATATGTATTTTCACGCATTTCACAAATGTTATTATATTTTTGTTATTTTGTATCAAATTAATAATTTTAATTTGTTGTTCTATACAGATGTTTTTATTTGGACTGTAGATCAGATCAGACCGGATTAGACTAGACTTAGATAGTTATAAAAATACAAAGAAATCAGACCAGACCACATCAGTTCAGATCAGACCAGACCAAATCAGACCAGACCAGACCAACAAATTTCAGTCCAAGTAAAAACATCCTAATTTGTTGTTTTAAAAATGGGTCAAAACTATAATAATCAAAACTTTGGGTCACATTTGAAATAAATAAAAAATAGAAAAAGAAGATGGTGTTGGATTTGGTGTACACCATATATGGCGTAAAGCCAAAGGCTCTCCACCAAAATGGTGAAATGGTGTTAAAGATGGTGTTGCTATTGGAGCATTTTTTTGGCAAATACACCATTTTGGTGTAGAAATTGGTGCTTGTTGGAGTTGCCCTCATAAATCCAACATTTTTTAGCAAGGCTGGCATCACGTAGATAACAATTGTCCATGTACCATCCCACTAAATCTAATCTCAATTTCAATCCCAAGTAGAGATATTTTATTCAAATGCTGAATACAGATTGAAACTTTCTACAAAGGGCAGTTCTCTCCATAGAAAACCTTGCCCTGCACCACTTACCTATTTTCTCAAAAGAATAGATATAACCAATAAAATATTCAAACTTTTATACGTCGGATCCATACACTTAACAACCTTCAAATAGCAGTGCACATCACTTCTGTTCACAGACAAAGTTCATTGAGCTTCAGATGAAGTTGATGGATACTTTGTGGCTTCCAATATTGGTTGACTCTCTTCATTACGTGCTTCTACTATTCTACCAGATTTACAGGTAAAGTACAGAACCGTAAACATCATAGAATCCAAAAGCAGCAAAAACGAGTGCATTATCACCAAAAGTGGGCCTTCCCATAACCTCGAAGATCCATCCCCATAGCTAAGAGTCTTCACCCTATGCTCAAACAAGCCCTTCACAAATGCCATCCCAATGATCATTCCAAAAAACATAAGGACACCAACCCTTGTTTTCCCTTTGATGAGGGAATTGGACTTGAGCAATGCTTGTAGCCCTGCCACATCTTCCAACACTGAAATAACAATAGCAATGTTGCAAATAACTATGCAATTGGCTATTATAATTGAGAAGATCGCCACGAGTACAATGGAAGGGTATAAGATTGAAATTGAAGGGAATCCTGATATTGAAAACAAGGCGGTAATAGCAACCAGGATCACAATGAACAAAGTGAAACAGCCAGAAATAGCAGTGCATACCCATAAATAAGTGAAGATGATTCGCTTCCAAATCTTGGTAATTATCACATAGAACTTTAAAGCATCAAAATGTTCACGTGAGTAAGTACAATTCACTGAGTAAATAATGGCAGCTTTAGAGAGCAACAAGGATGTAGCGCATAGAGGGAAAGACACTGCAGTCGCTACCACCATTTCCGAGAACTTGTGAACAAGCTGTTCGATGAAAGGCCTGAGTGAAATTCCACTAGATCTCAAACCCAACAAAATCCTTACTGTCAGTTTCTTCACAAGGGACTGATTCACCAAGACATTCGACAAAAGCAAGGCAGACACTGGGAAAATCAACAACGCCATTATAGATAACAACCCGGTCGAATTGTACCGGAGAATCCACACTGTTTCTCTCAGAATTTCAAGCGGGCTCATGGAATGGAAATCATGATCGAATCTTGAACCTTCTTTAGCTACTTGCAATTGGAAACTTTGAAGATCCGAGTCTAAGTCCATCGGGTTTGCTGTTGTGGATGGACTCAACCCAATAGAAGCTTCCATTTCGGAACAACTAGTTCAACAGTAATCGATTTTATTCACACCGATAATATTCCCACTATGAATCTTGTGATCAATTGAAGAAGAGAAACACTGCCAATTTAAAGAATGGACTTCCAATCAAACTATCACGATCTGCACTTCAATCAGACATTTGCAGCGACAAAAAATTCGAAGTGATCCGGATCCGGGAGGTAAGTTCAACTGCGAGGAAGCAGAGAGTATCAGACCGCCAAAAGCTTCGGAGGAGACTCACGTGAGCTAGCAGAGATTATAGGATGACGATCTAAAGTAGTTCCATGGGTATTGGGTGGTGGCACTTGGCAGTACAACTTTCATGTACACAATCCTCCGTAAATGTCTGTACATAAGAGCTTTTGAACGCATGCAATCAGGCTGTGAGGGTGTGTAAAAGAAATGTTTATAGATAACCTTTTTCAAGTTCATTTGTACTCCGTATTAAGATAGAGAGCCCTGCTACTTCTTGACTTCTTGTACTTATATTATTTGTACACATTTTGCATACACACCTCTAGTTATCTATATACACATGTAGCTTCTGAACAAATTGTTTGTGTGCACAGACAACTAGGGATGTCTACAAAAAATGTGCACGAGCAGCTTTTTCCTAAGATAGAATGACTATCTACAAAAATGTGCACAAACAGCTTTTTCCTAAGATAGAATGACTGGCCTATAAGAATGGTCCCACAAGAAAAATCGTCCAATCACCTTTATTTGAGTTGCTTCCGTCTAAATTTTTTGATAAAATTTTGTAACCTTGTTATTTACTTTCTCCGTTCTTAAATAAATGAAACGGTCAACATTTCACACTTGTCGAGAAATAACTTTAACCATTAATATATACAATTCTCGATTATTAAAAAAATTAAAAAAAATAGATTTTGAAAATTTATTACTCTCTCCGTTCTTTTTTATTAGTCCTTTCCTTTTTGGGAAGTTTTTTTTATTTGTCCTCCTTTCCCTTTAAGGAAAGTTTTTGAGAAAATACTCTCACTTTTATTACTTTTACCCCACTTACTTTTTACAAACTACTTTCTCTTTCCTACTTTACCATCACTTTAATCTTCTTAATACACTTTCTTTCCTACTTTATCATCACTTTACTCTTTTTAATATAACATCTTTCCTACTTTATCATTTACCTTACACACTCTATACTTAGCCTACTACTTTATTATTAAAACTCGTGCCAAACCTAAGAGGACTAATAAAAAAGAACGAAAGTAGTATGAGACAAATTTAAAAATATTTTTTTCAAAAATATATATTACTACATTAATAAATAAAACGTAGTCAAAGTAGACCACGTGAATAGTGTAAAATTCAACATGTTGCATTTATTTAAGAACGAATGTAGTATAAAGTTTTAGATTGTATTGACTAAATTCCAGTTTAAAATTCAATCAAGAAGTAAGTTAAATAAATTGTTGAAAAATATTGCGCTAAAATATACTCTCTCCGTCCCTAAATAAACTTCACACTTTGACTTTATGTTTTTTAAGAAAGTGAAATTTTTGCTTTTGACTTTCTCATCATGCCCCCTAATAAGTAGATTAGATGTAGTGGAAGAGAGAAAGTGGGTGTAAAGTAGGCAATAAAGTAAGGGTATAAAGGATAATTTTATATTAAAAACTTACCAAAAATAGAAGTGTGAAGTTTATTTTGGACTTGCCCAAAAGGGAAAGTGTGAAGTTTATTTAGGGCCGGAGGGAGTACATAAAATGTGCGGTATTTTTCATTAATTTATATAACTAACTTCACGATTAAATTTCAAGATAAAATTTGTAGACGAAATCTACATTTAATGAAGAACGTGTTCACAAGATTTCATAAAAAATTAACAGAGGCACCTCAAATGAAGGTGGCGGGATGACGATTGCTATGAGGCCGACCCGACAGAAAGATTCATCAAGATAGAATATAACTAAATTAATTAATGGACAAAAAATTCATGAATTTTGATATATTTCTTGAAAACATTGAAGAACAAACACAAAAGTTATAAGAGTTTGAAATAATTTGGAGTAATAATGACGTCACCATGATGGAAGCATGTTTTCTTTCCAAGCAGCTAGGGGTGGACCCGGGCCGGTTCGGGCCCGGCCAGGCCTCGGGCCAGAAAACTGGGGCCCGAGCCCGAACCGCCGGTGGCCGGTTCCGGTTCCGGGCCAAACCGGTCCATTTTTTTTTGGTTCTCCTATTTAACCCCCTACCCCTCCCCCTCAACCCCAAACCACCTCAATTGGCCCAAAATACCTAATCTAACCCAAAACTTAAAAAAATTTCAAAAAAAAAAAAAATTAAAATCCGGCCCGGACCGGGCCCGAACCGGCCGGGCCGGTTCACCTAAAAGCAGGGCCCGAGCCCGGACCGCCCATCACCCGGGCCGGGCCAAACCGAACCGATGGACCCAGTGGGCCCCGGGCCGGGCCAAACAGTAATCGGGCCGGGTCGGTTCCGAGTCGGGAGAGAGCTAACCCGCTACTTAGTGTAAAACCGGAATTAACCGGTGGCCCGCTGGAAACCGGACCGGACCCGAGACGGATGAAACCCGGGAATCCAAGGAAAACCGGTTTATAAGCTTGTTCGCTATTAAAAACTGCTCCATTACGGAGGAGAGTTCGAACCCTCGACGTTCGGTTGAGAATTTAAACCAAACACCGACTCATCTACGTTGTCAACATGCCCTATTTCTTCTTTAAGGACTTTTATATCTTACTTTATTAACATTTTAGCCTCCAATAATATACTCCCTCCGTCCCAAAAACAACTTCCCACTTTCTTTAAATGGATGTCCCAAAATTAACTTCCCACTTCAATACTTTCCTTATTTGGCAAATTATCTACATAAAAAAAGTGATAAACAGTGTCAAACAGTGTTTAAACAATGCCAAACAGTGTTTAAACAGTGCCAAACAGTGTTTAAACAGTGCCAAACAGTGCACTCTATAGTAAAGTCAAATTTATTTCCTAAATATGTGTGTAGGTCAAACCGGGAGGTTGTTTTCGGGACGGAGGGAGTATCTTTTAAACTGCCGTATTAATTAAATGCTAATCAATGTAATTCTTATCCAAACAACTTCAATCCAATATAAAATTATACGTAGTATATATTTTTATATTTTATTTGTCAATAATCGTTGACCGGGTTGATAACCGTTGACCGAGCTGACCCTCCCGGGACCGGGTCGTCTCCCGGTCCGGTTTTTACAACATAGGATTTATTTCAACTAATTGCGAACGTAAGAGGAATGATTCATACGGTCGATGGTTTTGCGGGTGGGTTTACCTGCCGGTCTGCTTTGCCAGTACTGAACCTCTGATTTCTCTAACTGTAATCAGCAATATGAATCCTAACCAGACCAATGAAAAACCTCTGATTCTCTAACTGTAACAAAAATCAAAGCCAAACATAGTTGTGCCGCAGTGGTAATGAGAATGTGAGATAGAGGCACATCTTGATGATATCTGCATAAGTAGATAAACTGTTCTTAAGACTTACTGGCCCAGAACTGTGCGGTGAACCAGTAGTCCAGTACCACGTATGAAGCATTGTTTGTAATTGTGCAATGCAATTGCGCCTCATGACGCGCCTCAGCTAATTCCTGGACTATGGCGTAAAAGGCATTGCATATGGCGCTGGGAATGTGATGTACGCAATATTGCACTGAGGCGTACGCAATAGGAGGTCTGGGTGTAAGGGTATTATTTGGGCCCACTCGGCCCACTTTTAAATTTTTATAAGGGATAAAGACCTAAATAAGACTAAAAGATAGAGCAGGAATCTAAATAGGAGCCGAAGTTTTTTAAACCGTACATAGGACTACTTTATACCCGAAGGACAAAAATAACCCCATGCCTTAATCTTCATCAATTTCGTGGCCACTGATTGTTTTAATGAAATACTACCGGCCGACCTCCGTATATATAGCCTTGGACTTCGCCGCAACTGCATATCATCGCCGTTGTAGCACCGAGTCGCCGAGTCGCGCCGCCTTCACCGAGTTGCCGAGCCGCCGTTGCCGCATCGCGCCGCCTTCGCCATCGCCGCACTTTACTGCACATCTTCCCTTTCCCAGTCTTAAGCACTCCCTAGAGAAAAACTGTACAACGTATTTGGCAGATGAAGATCTAGGCTATTTATATCTATCCATAAAGAAGCACGTCCTGGATGCCGGATGGCCTATGGGTAGGAAGAGTGGCCAGAATGGCAGAACTCGATCTTGTGAGCGTGAGGAGATTAGAGTTCAAAAGCAAATTTGAGGTCTCAATTTTCACCGAGTTCAGCTAGGGTTACTCAACGGACCAAACGTGTTGTGATATTTGTTTTTTGTGTGTGGACTGGATTTAATAAAGATCCTCATGGCTCATCAATTGCAGGAGAGAATTTGCTTTCCTTACAAGTTTTTTGACAAAATGTTCAAATGTAAGTTACCATGCTAACATAGACAGTGACTCGCTTTACAAAAAAAGTAAGACATTAAAATAATTTCTATGTTTCTAAAATATGAAAACGTTAAAAATGTCAATATTCTAAAACATCATAATATTGTGTGATATTTTACATTGCAATGTCATGATTAATATCAATACTGATGAATGATTGCATTGTTGAATGTGAAAAATTAGGATGGCAGGGTCAAATATTGGGAATGCCACAATGTCAAGGTCAAAACTAGGCACGGAAAGTGTCACAATGTGAAATAATGATAATGACAATGTCAATGCTATAAATAATGACATTGTGATAATGACAATGTTAATGTCAATAATTGTTGTAAATGTCATCATAATATCAAATAATGACAATGTCAATATCAATGGCATAAATAGTGACATTGTAATAATGACAATGTCAATACCGCTATCAATAACTGTCATCACAATGTCATTTTCAAAATGTAGAAAAATATCACAATGTAAAAATTGTCGTTATAAATAGTCTCCCAATAAACAATGTTATAGTATTGAACACATCTTTAAAATGTACACAAATCGTCACAATGTCAAAGAATCTTCACAATGTCAATGTTATACAAAGTGACATTGTAATAAAAATAATGTTTATATAAATGTCAATGATTGTCATAACAATATTTAGTACTTCGTATATGACATTGTAATGATGTCTTTATTTAAAATTTAGTATTATTGAGAGAAACATGTTACAATGTCAAACAACGACAATGTCAATTCTATATAAAGTGACATTGTAACAATGACAATGTCAATATGAATGTCACCAGTTGTCGTGACATTGGTGATAAAATTCGAATCAATTCAGTCATTGTAATCAAGTACTTTGCAGATATCAACATTATTAAATATGTCACAATATTAAAATCATTTAAAAACATACTATCATCAACAATATAACAATGTCAATGCATAGCAAGATGTAACAATAACTGCGACATTTGAATAAATTAACAACTCAACATGAGGTTAACTATAAGATTACATGACTAAAATGAATTAACGAAATAATCATAAATAATTAATGCCAGAGTTTTACGAAATAATAGCTGGAGTTACAATTTGAAGAAGAAATTAGATAAAAAAAAACCAAATCAGAATAAAAAAGAATTAGAAAATTAAACAACACGCACAGAAAGAAGCCACAAAAGAAAAGAAAAAGAAAACTGCAATTTCTCGTTGCAAGCTAAGGAAACAAGGAAATATCAATCTCTTGTTCTGTTTTGTGCCCTCCACTTCTTAATTTCCATAATCATTCATAAAAAAAATACAGAAAGTGCAAAAATGATCATGATTTCATCACTGTCAAATACAGAGAATGCAATATTGAGCTGGAGGGGGCGCATAGATTGAGCTGCCGTCAATTTAGGTTGTTGGTTTTTTATTTGCCGCTGTTGCAGTCCAAAGGAAAGGAAAAATATTAAAAATTAAGAAAATAAAAGATGGAAGAAGCTGGAAAGAAGGAAAGAAAGAGGTGGAGACTGGAGACGGTACGGTGAAGAAGAAGTGAAAGATGAGGAAAAGAGACACCAAGGCCCGCCGCACCTCCGCTGCATCCGCCGGATCCGCCACCCCCAAATTCGATGCTTCTATGACAATATCCGTTGCTCCTGTGGTAGATATTAGAAGGGAATGAACACAAATTGGAGAAAATAGGCCGGAGAAGAGGACCGTATGTCTTTTTAAGTGGAGGATAAAATAGGAATTAACAATAAATGTGGTCTTATTCAGGTATTAAAAAGTCAATGGTCCTATCCGCTTACATATGAGATTTTTTGGTCCTATTTTGAACCATTCCTCTTTTTATAATTGATCTTATGATCCCTATTTCAAATCAGTAGTTATTGATTGAATTTTTCAGTCAATCAATCTAATTAATTTAAATTTTCATATCTTAGATTTTTGTTTTGACAAATGATTCAGAATGTTTTGGTATTCTATGGTACTTTGAATTTTGAACATGTTACTTTGCTTGGTCTCTTATGGTTTGTTTTAATATAACATTTGATGAATATGTTTATTTTTTATTATGTTTATATAATATATATATATATATATATATATATATATATATATATATATCTAAAAACTTATAAACATCAATGGTGGTTATTTCATCTTAGCAATAATAAAAATGTTGGTGTAACACTTAAGCAAGTGACACTTGTACTCTTTGTTTTAATTGATGTACCATTCATAATTAAGTCTATCACTTCTCCTTTACATCCGTTAAATTCCTGACGGCAGAGTTTTTAACGTGTGCCCTTCCAATTACAATTATTGTATTCATTTGATTGCTTTAGTTTCCATCATTTGATTGCTTTAGTTTTCGTTCAATGTTTTTTTAATTTAATTTTGTATTTTAAACCATATCCCTACGTTGTAGAAGATAAAAACTTCAATGTTATGTAAATTTTCATGTTTTCTATTTAAAATGAAGCAATTGGACACATTCACACCAGATAAAATTTTTGTTCGGTTTGCAAAGTACTCCTTTTTTTTATTAATCTCTTACGGTCGCAAAGATTTGGATGCATATTTTCAGTTTTTCTTTGCATATTATTCTTATGGCTTATTGCTTACGATTATTTAGTTTGGATGAGGTCAGACTAGAAAAAATCTTCTCACATCAGAAAGATCCGGATCATATCATATCAGAAAGTTACAACAAGATTAAAAAATTTCAGACATGATTTATTATTATTATTATTATTATCATAATCAGTGGCGGAGCCAAAAAAACGGGTCAGGGGGGTCGAAAATCAACTATGTACAAAATGAAAATGGTACATCGTTTTTAGACAATGTTCGAACTGAATGTTTCATTTGTAGTTTAGATAAATAGCATTCGTAAGCAATAAGATATACTGTCTTTGCTCTGTTTCTGAATCATGTTACGTAACTAATGAATTAATTATACGTTATTCATAAAATTTGGGAAAATAATCAATATTATGCATCAAATTTTGCTGATTTTACGTTTAGATAGTGCTGATTTTCCAGAAGTCATAACTTTTTACTCGTAATGAGTTACGGGGGCCATAATATATCAAATCGAAGGTATTTCAGAGCTCTATACTCTCAAACTTTCAGCGGGGTCGGATGACCCCCTTGACCCCCCCTTGGCTCCGCCCCTGATCATAATCAACATCATCAATATTATTATTATAAGAAGATTCTTATTTTATTCATTGAGGAGAAGATTGTTATTAATAGTCTCTTTAATGATAATGTTTTCGGCTTATCAGTCTTATGAAACAATTTTTTCACCCAACACGTAATTTTTTATTTCACGCGTTAAGTTGTATAATAATCAAATAAAAAAGGCCGAAGTTACTTGTCTAGCTAAATTGGCTTAAGTTATGAATAAAAGCTCTGGATAATTTCGGAATGTAAAACTTTATATTTGTGGAAATTACCCAAACGGACCACTTTTATATTCCGTATATCAATTATGTCGGTACCACTTTCTCTTTTCATTCTTAAGCTTTTCTGTTTTCAATTTTGGAATTTTTATTTCAATTTTAGACCTCCTCCTTCCACCTCCCTCTATACATACCTACGTTTAAACCTCTTCCATCATCTTCGACTCCATTGCTTCGGTATCTGTTTAATCGCGCCATAAAACTCTACATCTTATAATTAAAGTATCTGAGGTCACGGGAGTTATCATCCACATCAAATTGGATCGAGTTCTCACCACACGGGAATTCGCCGCCTCGCTCTCAGAGTCTCGCTGACGCCACAGGACAAGTTCAGAGTATCTGGTATAATGATAGCTCCGCCATCCGTGTTCTCTGCTCCAACGGCTGTGATTAGGAGGTCTGCCGCTGCCGATGCTTCCCTGAGGTTGTGATATCAATGGTGTGCCTAGAAATTCGGTAATTCTGACGATTCCATAGCTAAGGTTATTAATGAACCTTTTTTGGAAATCAAATCATATCTTTCCTTTTCATATATTCCTTGTGCTTTTACTCTCCAATTTTCCTAAGACAATGTTAAATTCACCTACATTTTTTAGATTACTGTTATGCGATTTTGTTATACTTTATATGTGTGTTTAGAATTCAAGTTTTTATTACATATTCTGGTTTTGTTGGGGTTTATCTTAGTTCATTGACTAGATACTTATGAATGATTGAGAGATTCTAATGTTGCTCTTTTTATTCTAATGTGTCGTAGGTGAATGTTTTTTGACAATTTTAGTTCTCAGCTGATTTGAAGTTGAATGCTGAGTTAGCCGGTTTACATGGGATGGTTTCTCTTAATGTTGTTCAAATATGGTCCACTGTTTGGTCATTTATAAACTCCTTTGTGCTATATCTCTTCTGCTTTGACCATTGACATAATCTCATTAACAAAGGTTCATATGTCTGCTCTTCATTGGTTACTTTCACTACTCTATTCAAGGCAGATATAGTTTTAATCAACTTTGTGACGCTATTTAGAGGTAGGAAATAGAATCCTCTTCATTAGGAAATGGAGAACATGTTGTCGAATCACTTATGTTCACTCCTCTTTTTGTTTTGCTAGTAAAGTAGTGTAAGATGTTTCTAAATGTAAAGATCTTTGTTTTTGAAGGGACAGAAGGTTGTTCATGGTAAAGGTGAAGCACTTGCTTCTTTTCGCTTTCAACTATAACTCATTTAATTAGGGAGCTTATTTGTAAGTTGCAATACTAGCCAAGGAAGTTTGTACTAGTATATGAGAAATCATAGAATAATTCCTCTTTCGTGGTCTAGTCGAACTAAACTGATCTTTTTTTATTGAGGTGGTACGATACTAGGTTCAGATATTTGGTTTGTTCAGGATCAATGCAGAAGAATGTTCTGGAGGCACATTTTTTTTAACAAGATCCAAGACCTCTTTTAATGAATCGAGTTGGGATCAAATACAAGGAATCTACTTCTCCATTAATTAACATTACGAGGAGTGTATATGAATTGTTATGTTGCTTGCAGTACTCTTCATTGATATACTGGAACACCATAGTAGGAGGGGTTCAAAAGGAAGAAGTAGAAACTGTTTTCGAGAATCCTTAGGAGTCTCATCTTGCAGCCAACTTGCATGCCACTGCTTGTCATAGAAAGTGGTCTATCTCCTCCTCCAACTTCTTGAGCATCTCTGTTTAGGGGAAAGAAGTAGAGCTTCAAGGCTCTTGTTAGAGTTTGGGAATGAAAGAAGCGCCTTGAATTCTAATGATTTTGTTTATATCCTTCAACAATGTGCAAGGCTGCCTGATCCATTTGTGAGGATGAAAGTGAATTGAACTACTAGAAGTCATTCTTTTATGCTAGTAATCCATTGGTGAGGATGATCCTGATGTTGTATGTATCTTTGCAATCACATAACTTAGCATAGTTTGTGTCTTTTTAAAGCTTATATTTTTTCCTGGATTTATGTTTTCGGGCACTCAGTTTGATGAATATTGTGAGGGATGACCCTAATATATACTATTTTCTGCATATATACAACAAGGGTGATACTAAGACTCAGAGGATCAATGAGGAAAAGAAGACAAGAGAGCCAAGCACGAGAACTTATGTGTTATGATGCATAAAAAGAAGAAGAAATGATAAGAAGCAAAGCCAAATAGCATACTCAATAAATGTAATAAATTGAATTATATATTTATTGTGATAGTTTTGTATGTTATTTTTTGTTTCTTTTTGTTGTATTATATGTGTTTCTTTTTGTTTCATTGTGTTTCATATTGTTGCATTGTGTTGCTTATTGTTGTTTATAGTTGATTATGATTTTAGTTGTTTATTTAGGTTTCTATTTATCTTTGCTACTTGTGTGGCAGAAAAATTACTTATAGATATTCAATCACCTAAAATGATAAATTTTGATTTATGAATCTCAACAACAAGAAATATGAATAAACAATAAAAAACAAATTATGCAAAATTTGCAACAAAAATAAACATAAAGAAACAACAGGCAACAAAAATTAACAATAAAATTATAAGTAGAATTAAGCTATGTAACAACTTACAAAATTAATAAAACCATACTTATACTTATTTCCCAATTCTTAAAATTTTATTTTTCTGTTTTTAATTTATAAATTTTTATGATTTTTTTTAATTTTTTTTAGTTTCTTAAATTGAAACATTTATTTGAATTTCTTAAGTTTTATTTTTTTGTTTATTTTGCGGTTTTTAAAATTTTACTGTTTTCATAGAAATCTTGAAATTCCTTTGATACCTTTTTATAGTTTTAGAATACTTTTTTTTTACTTTACATATTTGTCTATAAGTTTTAGGTGTTTAGGGTTTTTAGTATATCACATGCTTTTGAGCTTACATTGATTTTCTTATTTTAATTTTTATGAATTATATATTCTAT
Source organism: Cuscuta epithymum (assembly GCA_945859915.1). Classification (NCBI taxonomy): domain Eukaryota; kingdom Viridiplantae; phylum Streptophyta; class Magnoliopsida; order Solanales; family Convolvulaceae; genus Cuscuta; species Cuscuta epithymum. Next base: position 2,002,937 of record CAMAPF010000954.1, on the reverse strand, counting down.
TTATATTTTAATTTAAATATTTAATTGAAATTTTCGAATATTTTCAATTTATATATTTATTTGAATTTTATAGATTTTTTATTTTTCAAGTATTCTAATTTTTAAAAAGCAATCTTTCAAAAAAAAATCTAATTACTTTTTATATTTTTAATAGTCTCAGAACATTTATATATTATTTTACATTTTCATAGTTGTTCTTTATTAGGAGTACATTTTTTTTATTTGAATTTTATTCTATTTATTCTATTTAAAATGACCAAAAGAGGACACTTAAGATAGGCCACTACACTTGAGATTTGAGAATAGAGATACGAACTTAATCAATTAGGGAGCAAAGATACGGAATCTGCTTCGGAAGGAGTTCGCACAAGCATAGGACATTTATGAAAGAAAAAAGTTTAAGTTGTCTAATTTTGAAAACAACTTCACACCGTGATAAAAGTGATATTGTTTTCACTTTTAAGCCTATTTGTGATATTTTCCCTTTATATTTCCGTGTTTTTGGAACTATTTGTATATTCTACATCTTCTTAGAAGTTTTTAAATTTTAATTTTATTCTTTTTGCATATTCAAATTTATCTTTTTATTTTTCAGATTATTTATATTATTATTACGTAGTACTATTTTTTAAACTTTTATGAATTTTCTAAGATTTATTAATTTCACTAATTTGTTTTTAAACAAGTAACCTGTTATAGCACGTTAAAATGACTTAAGTGATTGTGTTTCCAAAGTAAGCCTACTCATATGATAATTTTTTCAGTATAGAGGCTCAGGTGATGGATTTGAAATAGTAAAAGAGTCTGTTTGACTCTCCCCAAATGGGGTGATATTCTGCCATTTTGACAGAATATTACCCCATTTTTAAATGAGGTGATACTCTTGAGTTATTTAACTTTGCACTCTATTTTCTAAATCACTAATATAAAGTATGCACCCAAGTGTGGATCGAATTAGCCTGCAAACATTAATGATTTTGAAAATAGAGTGTAAAGTCAAATATCACCATAAAAATGGTGTCATATTCTCAATCTCTCGTTTTTTAAAGAGGAGTGGAGTGTGGATCATTGCACTTATCGCTATACTAAAAGATCGCTAAAAAATCAGATTAGATTATATCAGATCAGAAAAATTCTTCTCCCATCAGAAAGACCATGATCATGTCATATTAGAAAGATACATACCAGATTAGAAAATTTTAGACATGATTCATTATTATTTGGCAAAATGGAAACTAATAATCCAACCTTTTAGCGGTCTTCTTACAATAATCCAACCTTTTGGTTATTCATGAATAATCCAACCTTTGCACCTCATCTTCATTCACTGGTCTCTGACTGATTGTTGACCTGCTATTCCAAGCTATTTTCTTATCTTTGCAAATCATTATACCATAAATCTCATCTTTCACAAAGATAATATTTTGCAAAGATAAGAAAATAACTTGAAATAGTAGGTCATTAACCGACCAGGGACCAATGAATGAAGATGAGGTGCAAAGGTTGGATTATTCATGAATAATCAAAAGGTGGGATTATTGAAAGAAGACCGCTAAAAGGTTGGATTATTAGTTTCCATTTTCCCTTATTATTTTTATCATTCAAAGATTCTTACTTTTTATAAATTAAGGAGAATATTGTTATTATGAGCCTCTTTGATGATCCTGTTTTTCGGCTTATCAATCTTATGAAACAATTTTGTCATCCAACACACAACTTTTAATTTCACGTGTTGAATTGTATAATAATTAAAATAAATAAGGTTGAAGTTAATTTAGTTTGTGAATACTATATAAGGTGCAAAAACTTAAAGGTAGAGCTTTAAGTTATAGAAAATATTTTGGGCATTATCTCTACCGCGCAACGCGCGTTGAAAAACTAGTATATATATATAGGGAAGAGTTCAAATAAAAAGTGGTCTTCCCGTGCAAAGTGCAAAATTTTCACTTTTGCATGTTTCGCTTGCACTTTTGCTTGTTTCCGTTGCACTTTTTCACCATTACGATTTTGGCCAAATCCAGCCAAAATGACGGTGGCAGTTTTGTAAATAACCCAATTTTTTCGGTGCCGCGAAAAAAGTGCAACAAAAACAAAAAAACGTGCAAGCGAAACATGAAAAAGTGCAAATTTCGCACTTTGCACGGGAAGACCACTTTTTATTTGAACCATCCCCTATATATATATACATATATATATATATATATATATATATATATATATATATATATATATATTACGCCTCAGCTATATGCCTCATTGCGCAATGAGGCTTACGCAATATGCAATATTAAAAAAACACCACGACTACACAATTCGCAATTTCGAACCTTGGTATGAAGTCCCAGTCCCGAGCCCCCCCCCCCCCATACTGTTTCATCCTTGCTTGTAGCCAGGCATGGTAAAAAGGAGGCTCATTTTCTTGTTTTACATGTTTAAAAGTGGAAGCTTAGGGCAACATTGTCTCCATCATAGATTTTACTTGTTCCAAATATTACATCCACAAAAGATATAAATGGGCAAGTAAGATAATATAGTTGCTCCAATCCAATGAACAAAATAGATATATGGCATATCCTCCCCCACACTGCCCCCCATCAAACAAACATAACATTTAACATATTGTTTTACACAATTGATGTACAAAATGGATTTTACACAGGGGTGGATATGCCCATATTCCTGCGAACGCTGCAAGCATTCTTGCTTCTGCAATCCTCTAGACAGAGACCAAGGTGAGGTTGCGGTAGGCCACAGTTACAATGTCATAATCTCAGCCAATTTAATGAAACAATCTCTCTCCTATATAATCCAAACTTCCTCGCCAGGAGCAAAATGATAGAGTAAGTTTCATTAGAGCATTCTGTTGTTATCTAGGGTTGATGAAGAAGGTTTGACCAGGCTGCTGATCCTCTCATTTTGGTCAGACCCAAAGAGAAGACTGCTCCAATCTTTTGGCCTTTCCACAAACCTGCTAGGGACTTGGTCACTGTCTTCCCCACCAGATGCATCATACCCATCACTAGTTGATCTTGAAAAGGGAATTCCCTTGTGTGCGGTCATCATTCTGGATGTTGAAAGCCCAACAGAATCTCTACCCTCTTCTGCTCCAGATGACGATCTCCGGAAAGGGCGAATGTCAGGGGAGTTGTCCAAACTGCTCTCTAGGGATGAAGCAACGATGCCTCCTGAGCTGGATATTGACCCCTGGTTTGTATGAAAAGTGGTTCTTGCTTCAAGATGAAGCGGGGCCAAGCCCGCACGCTTGCTGGGCCGCCTTTTCTTGTTTTCAGGCTTTTGAAGCCCGTAACTGATGTTAGCTTCACCGTCAAGATCATAAAGTGCTTGCTGTTGTCTCACGACGGGCTGAAGAATTTTTGACTTTTTTCTTGCTTCGGCTGCAGCCTTTGCCACATCCTCTCCATTCAGCCGTGCTAAGGTCCATGGACTTATCTTTACAGCAGCTGGATTCTTCTTCTTTTTAACTGGCTCCTCACTCACAATCTTCTTTCCAAGTGAACTAACAGACCCATTGTCTAGAGGGACTACATCATACTGCATGCAATCAAAACTATATTAAAACTTAAGGCCTTTATTGTTGCAGTACAAATATACATATATAGTAGAAGCAATCATAATAGAATAGACATTCTGCGACTATTTTCATGCTTTAATTTGACATATACGCCTGAGTTATGTTCTGAATCTATGAAGCTTTTGGGATTTAAAAGAGGCTTAAAATATTCTAAATTCCTTAAGCTGTAGCATGTTTTGTTTTAGGTCCTTGCAAAATATTTTAGTTTTTTCATCCATGTAATTTATGGTATTTTCTTTGCAGTCCTTTTACAACTTTTGGGCAATAATGCTTAATGTTCCTCACTTAACTCTATTTAACTTTCTGTTTCCAAATTTATGACTCTGGAGATTATTAGTGTAGTTAATACTAAACGAATCACATTTTCAGCAAAGGTCTGCATTTTTTGCAAACAAACAGCAAGTATTTTTAAAAAATGATATGACTAGAAAAAAAGATTGAAACCTTGTTAGTCATGTCAATTTTTTTTGTTAAACAGAGGTTGGCACTTGGTAGAGGGTTGGAGAGGGACTAAAAAAAATCATGTAAACTGCAAGGATGACTAACAGCAAAATAATTTTCAGATAACCTGAAACAATAAACACTATATTTACAAGCACAAACCATACTTAAGCCTAACATATAATCTGATACTCCTTTGTTCAGAGTTTTGTTTATACTTTATATATTGAATCTTTGCCATCAGTAAATAAATAACCCTCATTATATAATCATGTGAACATAAATATAAGCAAGCATAATGTGCACGGGACCATGAAGACAAACACAAGAGCATAATCATCAACGTTTTCAGCATCATCACCTAAGCACGGCATTCGAAGCTGAATAATAATAATAAAGAAGTGATATGGTACCTGATCTTCAAGAAAGAGGCGAGGGGGAGTACACCATGCTGCTTGATGGTAAGTATTGAAGGAGCTGGAACTGCTTAAGCCTGTTAGGGAACTCACAGTTGACATCTGAGGACTTTGTTGACCTCCAATCCCCTGTTCTTGCTCTCTCAGTGCCATAATATAATCATATGTACTAATTCCCTGGGTGATTGTCAAAAGTACACATCTTGTCAGGTTTTCATGAAACCCCAAGCCGTGGTATCATAAGACATAATTAAACGCGATAGAACCCAGATTTGGGCTGTGACTTGTGACAACAGGCCCATAAGTCACTTGGGCCAAACCACACTAAGAGATCAAATTCAACTTATTAGCCAGTTCAAACCAAAGTCATATCAACCATTGTGTCTTTACCTATCCAATGTCGGAATATAGCAAGTTGGGATAAAACTCGTAAATTTACATAAAATATAATGGATTAGCTGGCATTACATGTTAGGACGGTGTACCAAGTACCTAAGGCTATGTTTGGTATGACGTAATGCAATGGAATGCGTAATGCAATACAAAATGTAATATAATGAAATGAAGTCTCTATTCCATTACTATGTTTGGTTAAACTTTGAAATGTAATGGTGGTAGTCGGCACTGCCATTGGTGTTGTTGTTTGTTTTCACAGCGAAAGGTGAGGCCAGAATCTTCCGTCAAGGTCGGTTAGTTCATTTTGAGGACATGTAATAAGTAGTAATCTCAAATACGCACCTTTTTTAATGTAAATCTTATTACACATGTACAAGTAATGAGTTCCATGTATGCAAAGTCAATTACATTACGGTTTAAAATAAAATGACATACCAAACATCGTATTCGAATCAACACTAATGCTCATTAAATTACATGGTTGATTACGCCATACCAAACATAGCCTAAGTTCAATAATGAGAAAGAAATCTGACCTTTTTAATGAGAAGTATGTGAAAGAAGAAAAGCTGAGCAAGTGGAAGCGTTGCAAGCATTGCCAATATGGTGCAGACCGCCTATCATGAAGGTAACACTTCTTTTAGAAACATTTAACCTTCCCATCTCGTTTCATTTGATTAACAAAGAATTCACCACAACCATAAGTGGCAGGCTATGACTATATGAAAATACTACACTTTTGGTCATATGCCATTTTTACTCAGTCAACTTCCACTTTAAGCGCACCGGTGCACTTTATCGATTCTTGGCCACTTTTGGTCCTTCTGGTAATTTTTCTGGCTAGTTTCCTACAAGTTTTAGTTGGTTTTTTGTAAGACAAGTTATCAGAAGAACCAAAAGTGCCAAGAAATACACAGTCGTGTACTGAAATACGGAGTAGAAAACAGCAAGGGACAAAAAGTGTAAAGGACCTAATATTTGTGGGACCGCGAGTAGAATATTTGGACAATAATACTCACCACAACCATCACATAAGGAACCACAGAGAAACTGCTGCCTAGCTTAGAGGTTATGTCCACTGAAAATCTCTTCTTCTCAACAAAGCAAAGGATCAGAACAAGGATTCCAGTTGACCACTGAAGTATAAGCTGCAATCTCAAGTCCAAGGTGCGTAGACCTGTCAATTACTAATCAAATAAAAAATGTTTTGAAAGTAAAAAATGTTTGTTGTGATTAGAACCTCCATCTAAGATACTTTTGTTTTGGTAGAAACCACAAAACCCATATTTGATCCCAGACTGCATAAAATGTTCATTATACCCTTACATCCACTCCAACCAAACAACTAGGGTCTTTGGATATAAGGGCACAGTTGACCGTTTATGTGGTTGGGGTCAAATGTAAATTATTCCAATTATGTCGTCATGGAAGTCAGGGCCATCTACAGATTAATCTGGAGACTGATGGTCATGCAGCATGACCCAATGGAGAAGAAATTATACATACCAATAAAAGAGCTGATACCATGAGCGTGAAGAATTTTCTATAGTTCCTCTTCCCAACACAATTATTTAGCCACTACAACAAAAACCATTTATAGTCTCATAACATCTACACAGATATGGATAGAGAGTAAAGATAAAAAGAGCAGATACTAAGAAATAACGAATCTTTTATTGATGGTGGTAAGGAAACGAAAAAAACTCTCTCAAGTCTTGTTTACTATTTAAAAGGCATATTAGGGTTGTCCTAACTAAAAGTAACTTTTGTACTATCAAACACATTAAATTTTTCCTTCCAAAATTTTCCCTCACAAAAACTTTGCTAAGTTTTCTCCGTAGAAATGCTTAAGGGCATAATAGGAAAGTAAAAATCATTTTAAATGTTCTTTATCATTTCCTTGGTCTGATTGAAAAGTGAAAACCAAAATCATGTCTTAGAGTAAGGACTGGAGAGAATAAACAAGAACTTCAAAGGAAACCCTTCAACATGATAACTTGGACACAGAATTATTAAGCACAATACTGAATGCTATTCCTAATTGAAATCCTCCTCTTATTCTTCTACGAAGGTTCTATTCATAGTCTTAAGATATACTACGTATAACAATGCAAGTAATAAACTAAAAATCAACCAAATATTAATAAGATCCCTAAATTTATATTCTATATAGATCCAGAATTGCGTGCTAACAAGATTCCCTGAATTCACTCCCTAATTTCTTTGAATAACTGTTGTTGTTTTCCATCCCTAAAAAGCTACTATACGATGTGTGATGTTAAGATTCAGATTATATAAAAACGAATTACCCTGCAATGATGATCAAACCGGTCAACACATTTATCACACACTCTGCAATGCTTGCTGTATCTGAACACCTGCAATAGGATTGTAAATAAATCCTCACATTATCCAATCGAATATTGTCAATCAAGAGTTCAAGACTATATTTTATAACACACAAAATAATTTAACCCTTAAGACTCACCTCAACTTCACACAAGCTGCAATAGAACATGCCATCTTCACTTGTGTGTAGGTCAGAAGGCTCTTCACATCGATTTGAACAGCATCTAGAAGCACATGGAAGTAAAGGCAGAAGCATAAAAGAGCACACTGTTGGATGAGAAGTATCCTCACTTTTCTCTACAGATTGATCAAGATGATTTGCAGCTGCTTGAGCTTCTTTTTTTTTGTTAAATGACTTCTCCCCATCAAGCACTGATGAAGTTGACTCCGTCCCTAGTTTAAAATCCTTTGTTTGGAAATGTTTTTTGTGATCAGGAATCTTAAGATACTTTTTGGACTTGAAAACTCCTCGATCAGCAGGATCCGTGGCAGCACAGCATATATATAGCCCAAAGACAGACATAATCTAGTATATAATTAATAAAAGATGTTACTTCAGTTGCACATATACTATGGATCGGGAAAATACTTCAAAGGGTCCGTTCGGAGCTTGGAAAATGCCAATGAAAGGAAACAGAGAAGGAAATACAAGGAAAATTGGGAAGCAAAGAGTATGTGAGGGAGTATTGAGCATTTGTTCAAACTCCAAACTTCATAAATTTGTTTTTTATATTTGTTCAAACTCATTTTCTTTACCTATTTGTATTCTTTGAGGAAAAGAAGTCTAAACATATGTAAAATATTAACAAACATTAACCATACTTCATTTTTCTGTACATTTTCCATGGTAAAACCAAATATGAAATCCCTTAGAAACTTTATGCTTACCTTAGCATTTTCTGGGATCCAAACATACCCTAATACAGCATTTACTGCCAATTAGCCATCTAGGCTAAAATTGCATAATAAATGTGCTTCGCATTCATGGCTATACATGTAGATCAGATATAAATTTAATTTCTCACTTTACAGAATAAAATTGTCATGAATGGCTTCCATTGCCTAGTAACACAATAGGGTTTCACAGGGGAACTCAAACAAAGGTCAAATGGCAAAATCCCTTCTGTCCAAGAACCAAATTCAAAATATTTGGTTACTATAAATTCAAAATTAGAAACCAATCAGAAAGTACAGATGTACTAGAATAAAGGCCAGATCTCAAAAACCCAGAATCTGAAATGGAAAGAAAAGGGGGGAAATCTTAAAATGACTTACAAGAGGTGTATAAATCCCCATCACAATGTACTGAAACAATTTCTTCCCTACAAAAGGTGCAAAAAACACATAGAAGGCAACACTCAATGCCATGAACACAGCAACAGCTACCACCTGTATTTACACGCATGTAATATCAAAACATTGGCGCAGAGCTCTATCTATAAGTTTTTTAAGTAAAAAATGAAAAGAGTAATAGGTATTAATGGAGACCTGGAGAGGATGGTAGGGAAGCTGCCATCCATGCTTCCTCATCTTTGCAGATTGAAGGTGGTATGTGAAGTTGAAATGTTGCAGGAAATGTGAAAAGGAACAATTTTAGCACCCACTAATTTCTTTGCTTAATTGCACTTTCCCTTAATTTCATGGAAAAGTGAGACCGGTTGCATACTCATCACACCAAGAAAAGCAAATCCCACATTTCCCACTTTCTATGGGTCTAACCAATTGATGACATGAACTAAAAGCGCACAAATTAACCAAAGCAAGAAAAGAACAGCACAAGAAAAAGCTGAGGGAGGAGGGGAGAAAACTTAACTACTAACTGGATGCGAGTAAATGGGTAGCTAGCTAGCTTTGTCTGGTTAAACTCAATCGCAACCCATATCCCCACTCACATTTGCACAATGGAGTTGAGAGGGAGGGAGAGTTTTCGAGGTTTTCAACATTGAAACACTGAAATAGCTTTTGGGTATTACCCTTTTCTTGTTTCTTTAACTTTTTTTGAAAAGAAAAAAAGAGATCGGTTCGGGGAAGGAAGACTTTTGGCGTTGGAAGAGGCAATGGGGACAGAGATTGCTGATCTGTAGCTGTTTAGCTTAGAGAGAGAGACTCCACTGGTGTAGAGCAGAGTGTATAGACAGTAGCATATGGATTCGATGTCTCATATAATTATTTTATTTACGGAGTATTTTAAAATACAGAAAAGAAAGTTGACCGCAACCAAAAGACCATATCGCCCCACTTCTATAGAAGGCAATAAAGCTGCACATGATGCACCTCTTTTTAGTTTAGGGTTTGGGAGATTTATTCACCAATACTTTATCCCAGCAAGGACGAGCCCCACTGTCAACTTGTCAAATGTTCATTGGAGAGTGTCTTTAATCTTCAATGTTTGGGTTGGATCTTTTGTACATCAATTCTAATTTTTATTTGACAATCTTTTTTTTGCTATGTGATATGTAGGAAAAAAACCATTTGATGAATGTGATGATAATGACACCACTTAAAACCATTTTATCATCTTTTTTTTTGAGCATCTCCAATGGTAAAATGTGCACGGTGCACACGTGACATGAGAAATAGCCACATAAATATTAGTAAATAAATTTTTTCTCTCCTTATTTGAATGATTTTATACAGTTTTGGTAAGTTTTTATCCACACTGTCAAAGAGACCGTCTAGATGTTGACATTGTTGTTGACATTGCAGGAAAAAACTTACCAAAATTGTATAAAATCATTCAAATAAGGAGAGAAATAATTTATTTGCTAATATTTATGTGGCTATCACTCATGCCACATATGCAACGTAGACATTATAGCATTGGAGATGCTCTTATACATTTACAGATTTTTTTTAGATTGAATATTTCAATTATATAATGGACCATTCTATTACATCTATTAGAAACTAGATGTGATCCAAAAAATTCTTCTTGAAAGAAAATACCTTAATTATTATTGATAAATGTATCAAGAAACATAAAAATAAAAATAGAAGCATTGCAACCATAAACATTTAGGTCTGATATCGGTTCGGTTCTTGTTAAAATTCGATGGAACCGTATTAAAAATTATAGGCGCTGAATTCGGTTCGGTTCTAGTTAAAAATGCAGTTGTTAAATTCGGTCTGGTTCTAGTTAAATCCGGTTCGGTTCTTACATTTTTTCGGTTCCTAATAAAAAATTATTATCCTGAACACTTTATCTTTTACATACAAAAATTCAAATTTCAAATCATGATTTATGACCATTACGTTATACATACATGATATTTCAATGTTCAAATATCAAAAAAAAATCCAAGTGCCCCATTAAGTTTAAACATAACAAAAACATAAAGATTTAAAATAGGGATCAACTATCAAGCAAAAAGGTTTACTAGCTTCAAGGTACACATCAAACAGCAGGTAGTTCAACCTCAAAATAGTATTATTCTACTAGTATGCACCATAAGTAAAAAGTACGTAGTAATAAACTGACCAGAAATATTTGTAATTTACTATGAACAAATAACAACGTAATTAGTGAAAGATTATTTCCTTATTGTGAACTCAAATAAAAAATATAATCACAAACAAATAATAAATACTACCTATAAAAGTGGACTCATCATTTTCATTTTCATTTACCCCAGTGCCGCAAAGGCTCCCACCTACGGTGGGGTAGGGGGAGGGTCGGATGTACGCAGCCTTACCCCTGTACTAAAGCATATAAAGACTGTTTCCGGATGACCCATAGTGAAAATCGCGTCCAAAATTGCATGGACTGACTGCTGCTTCATAACAAAGAAGCGCAGACAGTTTAGTGAACCATTTTGCTTTATTCCATCATATTCTCAAGCCAACAAATAATGAATCTTTGGTTCCATTGCAAATGATGGAAAAATAACAACTTCTCGAATTGGCGTGGTCCACAATGGGTATGTTTGGCAAATGGCTTATCCGCAAACTTTTAGCTTGTTTGACCCATTTTAGCTGTTTGATCAGTCAAAGAAGCTAATAATAATGTTTGGTAAATGGCTTATAAAATTAGCTTGTTGAGTTTGAAAAAGCTGAAAAAATGGATGGTTGAAGAAGCTAAAGGGAGCAGCTTCTTCATTCGGCTGGTTCAATTTACACTCTATCAGCCATTTCGAAACAGGCAATTTTACCAAACAGTTATTTATAATCAGCTAACATAACCAGCCGGTCAAAACAGCTAACACAACCAGCTGTTAGGAAACAGCTGACACAACCAGCTAACAGCAACAACTAACAGCCATTTACCAAACAAGGCCAATGTATAAGGTATATTATGCAAGACAAATATTCTTGACAAGAATTTTCTGCTCGGAACGCCATATGGCCACCTCCATTTGAGGTGCTTCCGAGCGGAACTTTTTGATGATATTTTGTGAGCGTGTTCTACATGAGGTGTAGATTACATCCACCAAATTTTAGCTTAAAATGCAATCGGGAAGTGAGTTAAATAAAATATTGAAAAACATTGCATTTTTATATGTATTTTGACGTAGTGTTTTTCAATAATTTATTTAACTAACTCCCCGATTAAATTTTAATCTCAAATTTAGTGGACATAATCTACATTTCATTAAAAATAAGCCTCTACAAAATTTCATCAAAAAATTCCACTCAAAAGCAGCTCAAATGAAGATTACTCATTCAATGTATAAGAAGTTCGGTTCCTGCCTAGGAACCGGAACCGAACCGATCATATACTATAGGAACCGAACCGGAAAATTCGGTTCGGTTCGGATTGGTTTTCCCGGTTTTACGGTTCCGGGTCTCGGGCCTAATAACATTCAATGTCACACTAGGATGGGACAAAGATCAAAAAAAACTTATAAAGACACTCATGCTTGCTAACCATGCAACCCTGAAGACTCATATCGTAGTTTGACTACTCCTGTTACTCGAAATAGTCAAATAGGTACGTTTTGACCAGTCATCGGAAATGAATTCTTAAATTTTCTAGTTTTGGTAGTCATCAATAAGGAGTTAAGTGCAGAAATTGTTCCGATTTAACCCGACAACGGAAAGAAAGTAATACATGCAATCACATCTTCTTGCGCCTGTGGTGGTTCAGGAGGGGTGCGATCGGCCTAGGCCTCGATACTGGTGTGGAAGAAATCCATATTCATGATTGATGAAGAAGTAAGTACAAACTTTTTACCAGCACACAAGAACACCCGACTAATGATGTCAGAGAATATACATCTGATAAACGACACTCCGCCACAAAAAATAACATCTCTAGATAATGCTGGGAAATAAACGTATGTGTAAAACTAAAAATACCGTTTAAACAACATATTATCCATTATTGGACCCAGAAAAAAAAAGATTAAAAGAAGATAAGAAAGGAAGAAAAGAAGAAGAAGAGGCCGCTAGGATTTCTCCATCGTCGCTCCTCTCTCTAAGCTATAGCTCTCTTGATCATTTTGTATCTTACAACAAAATTTTCATGTTTTATTTGACATAATAAGTTACACACATTATGAGAGAATGGATGTGAAAAATCATGCCTTAATCTTTAAACTTCTTTAAAACTTAACGAAGACTCTAATGTTGACGAATTTGATTTGTTTTTAGAGTTAAAAGTTTAAGAAGAAACTCTGAACATAGAAACAATGCTCCACTACAAATGCTAAATTTCATAGAGATTTGATTCTCTTTCAAATACATGTATCGCATGTAGAATATTATTTAAAGAAATTGATCTAGGACTAAAACATAGTCAATATTCCAACTTTGGACTTAATGTTTTAAATTACCTAAACGGGACTCCCTATTATATTACCCCTCATATATTAAATCCCTGCCTCTTCGGTCTCTCGTGATCTATGCCTCCTCTTCCTCGTAGATCGCCCCAGATCTCATCCATGTCGATCTGCAGGTCATCTTTGATTCCCTCTCCATTGCCCAGGTCGACATATCTCCAGGTAAGTGTTTCTTCTTTCTTTTTTCTTCTTTTTCTTCTTCTTTCTTCTTTTTTTCCTCCTTCCCCCTCTTCTCATTTTCCTTATCTTCCGTGCTCTGCTCCTCTCTGTTCTTTTTTTCTTCAGTCAACATTTTAGATTAATTTTATGTTGATGTTTATGTTAATTCTTTTAGATTCAAAATGGAAATATTTTTTATTTGAAAATTTTGGATTTGGAACTTTTGGATTTGAATTTGAGGCGCTATCAATTGTTCGAAATTATTTCGGTCTATATTTTTTATTATGTTCATCTATCAACTTTTTAAAAAATGCCACATGATTGACAATTTTTTGGAGATATATTGGCATTTTTTTGGAGATGACAATATTATATCTTTGAAAGTTTCATAATTTTGACAGATTTGACAAATGATGACATTTTTGCATCCAAAAATGTCATGTTGTAATCTCAAAAATGACATGTTTTTTGACCTAAAATGTCATGTTGTAATCTAAAAAATGACATGTTTTTGCATCCGAAAATGTCATGTTGTAATCTAAAAAATGACATATTTTTGCATATAAAAAGGACATGTTTTTGGACTTAAAATGCCACGTTGTAATCTAAAAAATGACATGTTTTTGCATCTAAAAATGTCATGTTGTAATCTAAAAATGACATGTTTTTGCATCTAAAGATGTCATGTTGTAATCTCAAAAATGACATGTTTCTGCATCTAAAAAATGTCATGTTGTTGTCTTTGATGTTATGATGATGGCAATTTGATAAGACACGGGGTTCCATCCTAAAAGGTCAACCTGATAGGAGAAGTAGCCCAAAGCCTTATATAATGTTTAATTGTTTTATAGCTTTCCGGTGTGGGACAAATGCTTCAACACGCCCCCTCTGCCTGAACCGGGCTGGACAATATCGGGGTGTATAAACGGGCCAAACAAACCCTTAACAAGCTACCCTTAATCATGGGTGCTAAACAAGCCGTCAAACCACAACCGGAATTAGCTCTGATACCATGATAAGACACGGGGTTCCATCCTAAAAGGTCAACCTGATAGGAGGAGTAGCCCAAAGCCTTATATAGTGTTAAATTGTTTTATAGCTTTCCGGTGTGGGACAAATGCTTCAACACAATTCCACCTGAAATTGATAGCATACTCTCCAGAGGAGGTAGCCACAACAGGAAGATGTAGACACATTGGCGGATGAAGCTGAAGCACTATTCTCACTAGAGGGCAAGGTCAGCCATCTAGCATGATGTGTGCATTCTTGCCGGCTGTGTGTAACGGCGGTCTCGCCGGTGGCAGTGGCAGCTCCTCGTCGGGCAGTGGCGGCGGCTACGGTCTTGGCAACGACGACTGGCGTGGAGGGTGTTGTTGGTGTCGGTGGTCTGGAAGCCTTGTTGCAAGGAATTATCGGAGGAAGTGCAGCGGCATTTTTTATTTTTATTTCATTAAGGGTAATTTTGTTAGATTATCTCTTTTTAGTCCTATTTGTGTCCAATAAAACACAATGGTCCTATTTTTGTAATTCTACCTTCTTTTAATCCTATTTAGAGAAATCTCTCTATTATTTACTATTCTTGTGATAGTGGCTTATGCCGAAAAAAGCATTTGAAAATTAAGAAGATCGAATATGTCACAAGATCCATTAAATGGATTATGTATATTATCTATAGATTATAATATGCTTGAACATGCAGAGTATAAACATTTGATTGAATTAATTTAGCGTAAATATTAATAAGGAGGTAAGGGTCAGGTTGGTACTCGAATTTGCATAAAAAGGGTCAAATAAGTCCTTACTGTCCGGCTGTCGCCATTTGAGGCGGTTCCCGGTGGAATTTTTTGATGAAAATTTTTGAGCATCTTATTCATTAAGTCTAGTTTACTCATACCAAATTTCAGATACAACTTCAATCGGGAAGGCATTCAAATGAATTCTTGAAGATAACTACGCTTTTAACTGCGCACTTATCTTAAAGAATTCATTTGAATGCCTTCCCGATTGAACTTTTAGCTGAAATTTGGTATGAGTAAAGTATACTTAATGAATAAGATGTTCAAAAAATTTCATCAACAAATTCCACCGGGAACCGCCTTAAATGGCGACGGACGGACAAAGCCTCCTATATAAGGACTTATTTGACCCTTTTTATACCACTAAAAAAGCAAGAAAAAACAGTAATAACTATTGTACGTAACTTTTCTCTAAAGAGATGCCTCATTTATGTTTTTGTCTTAGGCCTATGAATGTTTGGACATGGCCCTGTCTATGTAACATTGTTAATGTAACCGGTCAATGGCGAATCCAGAAAAAGAAAGTATTGAGGCCATATTAATAAAGATTATGAAATAAAAAATATTAATAAAAATGAGCCCCATTTTAACACTAAAATTGGTTGAATGTACTGAAATTCATAGAAGTTTTATTGAAGCGATTAAATTATGAACACTTACATTAAACATATATTTAGTACTACGTATTTAAAAAAGAAATATTATATGAAAAATAGCTAGAAAGTTCTCTTTAGTAAATGCAATCAATTTAACTTTACTTATTTGGATGTATTTTAGTTGATTTTGGTGGATTTCTACTAACAATATATTTCATCACAAATCTTGTAGACACTTCTCGAATTTTAAAATTTATATTCTTTTTGTTGGAAAAAGTGTTAATAAATTGCATTAAATGGTCATTTTGGGGCAATTTTTTGAGTGGGGTCCACTTCCGATTTGGGTCGGGTCAAAGTGATTTCGGATTGTTCTTGCTTAGGGCTACAATTCGATATATGGTACGCTCAAAACGGATAACGGGTGAATGAGAAATTGATTCTCGAAGTTCACTCGTTGGAATGGAGAAAACTAGGAAAATGATGAGTTTCTAGTGTAGTTTTTCCCACACCGGAAAACCCAAGGGAATTTGAACCCTTTATAAAGGGAAACCCCCTCTAAGGAGTTAAGATTCCTAAACGGAAAGGCTCTCTCACTCGCGCAGGGGGGTGCGAATCAAATCCCGAAATCGGAGAACAAAAGGCACGACTTGCATGCGTGGGCGACCTGCGGACACGATTGCCGTCCAAAAATTTTATCTTCTAAAGATAAACGTTAATTTTGGTTCCTCCGATACGTTCCTATTTTTGCTCCTTAAACAGACGGTTTTCTGGACGAGAATCAATGCCAACGAGCAGGACATTGATTACCAACATTCATATTCATTAAACTTTCATTAACACAGCTCATAATCCTTCCCTATAAATAGCTGCAGGTGGTTTGCAACAAAAACATCGCGCAGTACGCTTCCTTCCAATTCACGTATTTCATAGCTAAAAACACCTCAACTACTTCAGAAAAATTCGGTGTTATGCCTTTGTTCACGTTCTCCGGAACAATCGTTTAAGCGCTTAAACGGTTGCTCCTTAGTCGTCATATCCTGGGTAGGGGTGGACTCGGGCCGGTTCGGGCCGGGCCTCGGGCCAGAAAACTAGGGCCCGAGCCCGAACCGCCGGTGGCCGGTTCCGGTTCCGGGCCAAACCGGGCCGGGCCGGGCCGGCCCCAACCGGTCCATATTTTATTATTATTTTGGTTCTCCTATTTAACCCCCTACCCCTCCCCCTCAACCCCAAACCACCTCAAACCACCTCAAATGGCCCAAAATACCTAATCCAACCCAAAACTTAAAAAAATTCAAAAAAAAATTAAAATCCGGCCCGGACCGGGCCCGAACCGGCCGGGCCGGTTCACCTAAAGCAGAGCCCGAGCCCGGACCGCCCATCACCCGGGCCGGGCCAAACCGAACTGATGGACCCACCGGGCCCCGGGCCGGGCCGGGCCAAACAGTAACCGGGCCGGGCCGGTTCCGGGCCGGGCCGCCCGGCCCGAGTCCACCCCTTATCTTGGGAAACGATTCTTGCAACGCTCCTAGCACCCCGGGAGGCAACGAATACGTTTAAAGGAAATCATGCTTCATCTCATTTCTTGATTTTCTTTTAGTCATTTATTTAATTAATTTTTTTTAATTAATTTTCTTTGTTTTTCGAAACACACCCAACACTTTTAAAATCCATCAAAATCATAGTTGGGGAAATCACAATTAGAGATAATTTGGAACTATTTTAAATACCACATGTGATTTCACATCTTAAATCAGGTCATTTGGTTTTTAAATACTTGGACTTAAGCGATGGACCGGTGGTTTAATTTAAACAATCATTTTTATATGACACTTATTTGACCTTTTTTCGAAGTTATATACAAAGTACGGAGTACTATTTTTATTTTTACCCCGGAAGGCAAACCACCCATCGGTGGGGTAAATGCCGGGGAGCATTTACCAAAATTTTATTAAGAATAAAAACCGCATACAAAAGAGAGAGGGACCAAACCAAAACCTCCCGATAACTAAGGAATACATCTGAAAGAGGGAATGCCAAAAAAATCAAGATAAAAAGCCTTTCTAATAATAGGAGAAAAAGAAATAACAGACTTGTAAATAGTTAAATGGGCCGGATGGGTAGCTGAAATATAGTGGGCTGTCCAATTCTTTTCTCTCCAGATGTGCCCAAAAGAAATTCATGTTTGAACAATCTCCTGAAACATACGAAGTACTACATATGCATGTTTTATAGCCTATTTGACAGTTCGTATACCATGCAACCGTCCCACGGTGCGCATGGTATACCTGAGAGAGCGAAGAAGCAGTTCGTATATTTTGGCTTTGTTATTTTTTATTTCTCCTTTTTTAAAAAATGTTAATAATTTTTTTATTTTTGATCCGATTTTTATAAAATTTACATCAAATTTTTTTATTTTTCATGATCTTTCAAATGAGACCAATATTGCCTATGTAATTTTAACATATTAACATTTGCGTGTAAAAATATGTAACTTTACGTGTTAAAATATGTAACCCACGTTCAGTCAGGCCAAATGCAATTCGGGTGTATAAATATGTAACTCTACGTGTAAAAATATGTAACTTTACGTAAAAAAATATGTAACTCGCGTTGAGACAGGTCAAATGCAACTCGTGTGTATAAATATGTAACTCGCGTGTATAAATATGTAACTTTACGTGTAAAAATGTGTAACTTTACGTGTAAATATATGTAACTCGCGTTTAGGCAGGTCAAATGCAACTCGTGTGTATATATATGTAACTCGCGTGTAGAAATATGTAACTTTACGTATAAAAATATGCAACTTCACGTATAAAAATATGTAACTCACATGTATAAATACATAATACAATAATTTTTTTATATACACAATTTTAAGATAAATTGTGGATTATACAATTATTTTTCTGTATTAAATTTAGTTCGATTTTCCTTATAATCCAATACTCATTAATATAATAGTTCGATAATTTCTTAAAATTGCATAAGCAATATTGGTCTCATTTGAAAGATCATGAAAAATAAAAAATGTTGATATAAATTTTATAAAAATCGGATCAAAAATAAAAAAGTTATTACCATTTTTTAACAACAAAAGCAATAAAAAATAAAGAAACCAGGCACAATACTCCGTCGTTTTGCAACCGGGCGCACCATCCTCCTCATGGTGCGCCGGTTGCACGATATAATTTGCGCCTATTTGATAACTCTTATATTTAGCTTAATAGTATAGAGTACGAGTCAATTTTTTATTACCAAATACATAGATTTTTACTTCGCGCATTGAATTGTTTAATAATCAAAACAAGTAAGATTAAACTTCCTTTTCTGACTGAATTTGCTGAAGTTACTGTAGAAGACAATTATAGCTATTTTTCATGTATTCTTTCTTAATTTATTAAAAAAGATCTTTTTAAATGTAAATTTTTCAAAATTTAGCGGATTCAACAATTTTCAGCCACTTCAGCTAGAAATTTATTAATTTTACTAACTCCGTCTCACTCAAATTTGCCAAGTTGATGTTAGGTGTGAAATTAGAATAGTAAAAATCATGTGGTTGAAGTTTGTGTAGAGAAGAGAGAAATGAACGGAGCTACAAATTTGTTGCTTTAAATAAGTGGAAAGTTTTTTGGGACAAACAAAAATGAAAAGTGGACAAGGTCCAATGGAATGGAGGGAGTAGTAGATTTAGTTGATTCAATCAACTCTGGTGTTATCGAACTAGTCTTAAAATGAAATCTCATTTTCCAAACTTTGCCACCTCTGCGCAAATACCACGAGTCCCTATGTCGTACAACCAGCTGTACGGCTTGCATCGTACAACTGGTGGCATTTTTGTAAATCATGTGAAAATCTAGACTTCTGTTAATTGAGCATTAATGAACTTTTGGTGACCATCAAACCCATTCTATTGAGTATTAGGAGTCCAATATTGAACATCGTGATTTCCGTTTCATATATTCTAATTCGCTCTTTTTTTCTTTTATAAAAAATCATTAAATTGTATATATAATCAATTCCTATGAATTTCAATATGAAAATCTAGTGTAATATGGTACTTTTGAAATATGCAACATTTTAAAATGAACATAAAACCAGTAACAAATGAGCATACATAATTTACAAAATGAGTATAAAAAAATCAAAAGCTCATTTGTGTATGCTAATTCATTATAGGCATTATACTCATTTGAGTGTAACATAAAACTTATTTCTAATGTGCTCAATACTCATTTGTGTATGTTCATTCCTTTTAGAAGTATACTCATTTGAGATCAATTGCAGCGAGGTTTTCTTAGCAACGAAGTAGACTCCCCCTTCCCTTGGAAAATCACAAGCTCAATCGGCAATATCTCGAGCTCGAACTCAGTCTGTGATCTCCAGCAAGTCGCGGAACCACAATCGGCTCAATCGGCCGTCTCCTAGTCTTCTTCTTCTTCTCTCAACAACCACCAACAACGACGATCCCAGGGGCCATTATCTCTTCGCAGTTGGAGGAGAAAAAATCGTTGCGAGAGACCGTTGCGAATGATGAGATTAGCGCCCGGTGCGAATGGAGATCGAAGAAGCAACAAAGTTTGAAGAAGGGCATCTGTAGATAAAAGCCCGGATGTAGCGGGCGGTAAATCCGGATGTAGTATATAATTTGCCATATACTTCCTCCGCCCCGGAAACTAATTCCATCTTTCCTTTTCGGGCAGTAGCAAAATTAAGTTCCACTTTCAAACATTTCCTTATTTGGCAAATCATTTACACCAAAACAGTGTCAAACAGTGTCAAACAGTGTTCAAACAATGCAAAACAGTGTACTCAAATGTACCTTTCATATGTCACTTTAAATAAGACAGCGGCAACGCCAGGCAAATTGTATTCCTCTGCCATTTTTGTTTACTCCTACCAACCTCATTTAAAGCTTTTCAATATCAGTAATGTTGATGGAGAATACGAATATGTACTTATAAAAATATGTAAGAACTAATAATGTGTATATACTTTTTGAAATACATTAGGCTGAGGCAAGATAGTTTGGTTTGGATTCACCAAAATAAATCGTTTGGCAATAACTTTTGAAACTGAATGGTAGAAAGAGGTGCCACAAATGAGAGATCTCGGGTTCAACTTCAAACAATGACTTGGGATGAAACTCCACTCTCTTTCCATCGAAGTGTAATCAAAACTCAACTTACATCTTCCCAAATAATTGTCTGATCGATTCTGGGGACCCTCGGGATGAAGTGTCATTTAATTTTTTTTGTTTAAACTCAATGATTTGATTTGGTTTGATTTTAAATAAGAAAACATAAATCGAACCAGGCATAGGTAATATTTATATAATAAAAAATGTATTTATCTTCATTATTCATTTTCAGGATTTTTTTTTACCCCGGGAAGGCCATCATCTTGAGGATATAAATAACTTAAATATGAAATTAAAATTGCATATTAAACATATACCATTTAAAGTTTACACATTTCATACATAAAGCATGAGTCAACTAATTCATACATTTAAATCAACCATTTTTAAATGTGAAATTTTAAAAGGACAAAAACGTGACTAAAAAGGTCACGTATTTGGAAAATCATAATGTCACTGTCATTTTTTATGTAGGGTTGTAAATGAACCGAATCGAGTCGAATAGTGGGATTTTGTATTTGTATTTGTTTAATTTTTTCGAATACGAATTTGAATTCTAATATGAAAGGAATATTAATTTCAATTTGTATTTGTATTTGTTTAACAATACGAATAGTTAGCGAATCATATGCGAATATCGAATCGATTTGAGCATACGTTAAATATTAGTCAAATATCACTTTAAAATAACTTTTCTTATATTTTTATGTTGTAAATGCATGCTATGACTTAATATGTGTTTTTAGATAAATTTAATGGATCAATGCATTTTGAGATTGTGCACAATATACTAAAGTGAATCAATTTTATGATTAACAAATATAAATCAATTTCAAACCTTTTGAAATAAACACTAACACACTCATATTATAAATTATACTTATGATGTGTGAAATAAGTTGATAATTGTATATATCAAAGCCAAATGACTCTGATTTTATTCTTCAAATCGAATACATAATTATTTGAACCAAAAATTTGATTTGTAGTATTCGTATTTATATTCTTATTTATTACAAATGGGCTTGGAATCTGCCGAAAATTTTATTAGGCCCGTCACGGGCTCCTTAGTGAGCACGTAGTAGATTCCTCACGTCGTATCTGTTTTATTAATTACGGAGTATTATTCCGCCAAAAAAAATTACGGAGTATTATTTTGTTTAAGTTACCCATGTTACATTACGATTTACCGTCTGTGTTCTTGGGTATAATTTTTATTAGACCAAGTAAAAAGTAATGATGTTAGTAGTAGTGGACTTGATTTATCTTATGAATTATTTAAAATATAAGTTTAAAATATATTAAAGAAACTAATTAATATCTAAAAACAATGGTTATTATTCACAGGGACGGATCCAGGATTTCGAGTCAAGGGGGGCGAAATTTTTTTATTAGTGTAGGGAGTGAAAAATTTTCGCTAGTAAGCGGAACGGGAAAAAAAATTGCTAGGGTAGCGGGGCGAATTTTTTCGCTAGTGTAGGGCTCTGTGGCTATTTTTTTTTAAAAAGTTCCATTAGTACATACTACATACACGATGACAATTAAATCTATTATATTCTAATTCTAATTGTAGACAATGAAAAGATATCTTTGATTTAATAACTATAAGTGCTCCAGAAAAAAATATTGATACATTAAAGCTTAAGAAATGACAAATTAAAGGAAAATTATTTGAAAATAAGAAAGGATACGATATACGCAGTATAACATTTTTTTATATTATTTGAAGGTAAAGTGCTTAAAGTTAAAGGTACACATCAACCAATGCTTCTTAAGTAACTTATGTTTTGTTTAACCACATAAATCTTAACAGGATAAAGAATTGATTTTTGAATTGAGATTTTTGTCTATCAAGAAGGGTATTTGTGGGTCATGATGAATTTTCTTAATGTTACAATAGTATGTATGAGATTATTATACTTAGAATAATATGATACGTAGTAATGTTAATTCATATATATCTGGTACATATTATATTTGCATTAATTCTAAAAGAAGTTAAAGTATTATCTATTCAAGAAATTGTTTTTAGAAAGTAAGAGGTAAATGAAATGTGAAATTTAATGTCAACAAACATTTATACTATTTAACTATTGTATCTGATATTCAATATCTTTTGATATCTTACGAAATCGAGTACTAATTATCTAATAAAGATAATTAAACATTACAACACTAAGAACTTTTTGGTACCCTGAGTCTTAAACAACGAGTTCTATTGTTTATTTGTTTAAGTTATGTAAATTATTTTAGATTCTACTTCTTTTAAATCTCCAATTAAGCATTGCATTATGTGAGCCTATATACTAATTTTGAAAACTAAAAGTTAAGGGGGGCGAAAACATATATACCTAATTAAAGTATGAAAATTTTATGAAAATATTATATATACAGTAGAAAAATTTGGAAGTCCAAGGGGGGCGGTCGCCCCCCCCCCCCCCCCCGCGCCCCCCCTTGGATCCGTCCCTGGTTATTAAGATTCTATTTTCATTACTTTGAGGTAGGGATGGACCCGGTCCCAGTTACGGTTTCGGTCCCGGATCGGCCGGTCCCGATTCCGGTTTTGCTCCCAGACCGGTTGGTCCCGGTCTCCCATAGTTAAGTCCCCAATCGACCCAGAACTATACATACAGGTCACGGTCCCGTGCCGGTTCAGGCCTTATTTGATTTCTTTTAATAAATAAGAAATGCTATACATTAAAAAATGAAATGTATATTTATTTCGAACACTACATTGATTTTGAATATTGCACATTTATAAATTACAATCGAGACTTTAAATACATGAACTAATCGTTGGAACCGCTTCCGAGGTTGATTGTCGTTTCCTCCATGAAGTAGCGGTCCGGCGCTAATTATATTGAGCATAAATATATTTAATATTCTTATACTCTAATGTATATACTTTATATTATATATTTAAATATAAGTCGGTATAATATTATTTATAAATAAGTAGATATAAATACATATAATCAGGATGTAGAGAGAATTTAAGAATAAGAGTAGAGAGTAATAAAGAGAATTAGAGAATAGGAATATGAGAGAATAGGTATATGAATTTTTAGAAATAGGAGGTATTTATAGGTTTTTTTAACCCTAACCAGACCGCCCAACCCCCCAAATCAATGGACGGATCCAGAATTTTAAGTCGGGGGGGGGGGGGGGGGGGAACTTTCTTCCGTTAGTGTAACGGTGAACTTTTTCCTCTTGTTTAGCGGTGCGAACACATATATATCCAATTAAAGTATAACAAATTTATGAAAATATTGTTGGGTGTGTTTCGAAAAACTAAGAAAATAATTAATAAAATTAATTAAATAAAATGACTTAAAGGAAAACGAGAAATGAGATGAAGCAGAATAAGCCAAAGCTCGTGCCACGCACGATTTCCTTAAAACGTATTCGTTGCCTCCCGGGGTGCTAGGAGCGTTGCAACGATCGTTTCCCAGGATACGATGACTTCGAACAATAGTTTAGCACTCAAACTAGAGTTCCAACGAACGAGAACAAGGCTTAGAACACAGAAGGAATTTCGGAAACTGGAGGTGTTTTTCTAGAGCTCAAAAACTGTGTGAGTACGTTTGTGAGTGGTGTCATGTTGCAAATCACCTGCCAGCTACTTATAGGGAAGATTTGTTGTGTGTTTAATGGAGGTTTAATGGATATGAACGTTGGTAATCAATGTCCAGCACGTTGGCATTGATTCTAGTCCAAAAAACCGTCCATTTATTGCAAAGGAACGTTGGGCATTTATGGAGTTGTAACGTCCCAGCAGTGGGCTGCGGCAGTCGTCTCAGCAGCAGGCTGCTGCGAACTGTCCTGCCGGCAGCAGCCTGCTGCCGACTATCCTGCCGGCAGTGGGCTGCAAGAGCAGCCGGCTGCTACCCCATTTCAACGGGCAAACTTCGAAAATCGACATTTCATTCACCCGTTATCCGTTTTGAGTGTACCACGTATCGAATTGTAGCCCTTAACAAGGACAATCCGAAACCACTTTGACCCGACCCGAATCGGAAGTGGACCCCACTCAAAAAATTGCCCCAAAATGACCATTTAATGCAATTTACTAACACATTTTCCAACAAATATTACATATACTCCGTATAACAAAAATTTTGAAAGTTCAAGGGGGGCGATTGCCCCCCCCCAATCCATCCCTGCCCAAAACCTACCCAACGGCACTATATCCGTTGGTGCCCCCCCTCCCCGAGCGAGCTCTTCAAACAAAAGGCAATCAATTTTAAAAAATAAACCAAAGTGACCGTTGGGATCGGAATCGGGACTGCCTGGTCCGGTCCCCAATTTTAACACCCAAGACGGAGGTAGTAGTTGTTAAATTCGGTTCTAGTTAAATTCGGTTCGGTTCTTACATTTTTTTGGTTCCTTATCAAAAATTATTTTCCTCCTAAAATGAATACAGTTTGTCTTCAGTTACATAAAAATATTCAAATTTCAAATCATTAGAATAATTGCCGATGTTATGACCATTACATTATGCATATAGGATATCCCAATGTTCAAATATCACAAAAATATCCAAGTGCAAACTTTAAATTGTAAAATAACAAAAACATAAAAGTTTTTATGTAAAATAAGCATTAGCTGCTTAGTAAAAAGGATTAATAGTTCCAAGGTACACATTCAATAGCAGGTAGTTGAACCCCAAAATA
Source organism: Cuscuta epithymum (assembly GCA_945859915.1). Lineage (NCBI taxonomy): Eukaryota > Viridiplantae > Streptophyta > Magnoliopsida > Solanales > Convolvulaceae > Cuscuta > Cuscuta epithymum. Next base: position 1,977,602 of record CAMAPF010000954.1, on the reverse strand, counting down.
AAATTCTTATATTAGTATGTTGCACCATAAGTAAAAAGTACATAGTAATAAACTGACCGGTAATATTAGCAATTTACTATAACAAATAACAACGTAATCAGCAACAACATTTATTCATTTTTAGGTGGACGCAAATAACAAATATAATTACAATCATACAATAAATATAAATTACAATCATAAAATAATAACTACTCCGATAGGCCTGGTCCGCAATATATAAGGTATATTATGCAAGTCAAATATTCCTGTATGTCAAGAATTTTCTGACAAGAACGACGTCTGGTACCTCCATTTGAGGTGCTTCCGGGTAGAATATTTTATTGAAATTTTATAAGGATGTTCTACATGAAGTCTATATTATATCCACCAAATTTCAGCTTAAACTTCATTCGGGAAATGGGTCAAATAAATTGTTGAAAACATTGTGTTGGTATATATATTGGCATAATAGTTTTCAACAATTTATTTACTTAACTTCTCGATTGAATTTTAAGCTAAAATTTGGTAGACATAATATATACTTCATCAAAAATAAGCTAACAAAATTTCATTAAAAAATCCCACTCAAAATCACCTCAAATGAAAATTAATTTTGAAAACGTATAAGAACTTCGGTTCCTATACAGGAACCGGAACCGAACTGGAACCGAACCGGTTAAACAATACAGGAAATTGTAGGAACCCGAACCGAAAAATGCAAAAGTCCAAAATTGTAGGAACCGAACCGAACCGGATAATTCGGTTCGGGCCGGTTTTCCCGGTTTTACGGTTCCAAATCCTATGCCTACATGCTAGTCCCGTTTCTGGACCTCCAGCGGGTCCATCCCTACTTCGAGGCATTTCGGCCCTGTTTGGCACCCAGCGGTTAGCGGTTAGCGGTTAGCGGATTTAGTTAGCGGGTAGTAAATGGCAGATTGGATCAGCGGGTTTGACCAGCGGATTAGCTTGGCGGGTTGCAGAAAGATGTTTGGTAACTTAGCGGTTTGTTTGTAGCGGATAATATGTAAAAAGACAAAAAGGACATTTTAAAATTTTTGCATGTTTTTTTTGTTTTGTTTGATATGAAGTTATGACGTACTAATTTATATGTAAATAATACTACATCAATAAAAATAATGATAAAAGATATGTGAGTAAATTTTTTTAAAATTAACTAGATAAAAGTATGACAATAAAAATGAATCAATTAAGTACACCAATATTAAGATGTAATACAATTCTTAAAAAAAGTAATACGGTGAATTGCAATATTTGTAATATTAAGAATAAAATCCCTATGACATCAAACTAGAAGCAATGCTATCACGAATGATCGCCATCTGATGATTTCTCATTCCATCATCACCTTGTGTAGTACTAGCTCGAACATCTGGAATAACGTCAGGGGGTATAAATTCAGGATCTTCATCAATGAAATCAAAAGCCGGATCAAGTTTGCTTTTTCTAATGTAGTTGTGTAATACAAAACATGAACATATAATTTTGTTTTGATCCACCAATGAATAACTTGGCATCTTTTGTAATATCTTCCAGCGAGCCTTAAGAACACCAAACGCTCTCTCAATACAACTTCTTAAGGATGAATGTGCCCGATTAAATACTTCTCGTGATCCTCTTGGTCTTGATCCACGAAACTCCGATTGATGGTATCGTGTCTTAGGGTACGGAGTCAAGTATCCATATCTTTCTGGATAGCCTTTGTCAACCAAGTAATACTTTCCTAAAAAAATAAAAGCAACAAGTATAATTAAAATTAAAATTGTAAATTAAATGATATATGGTATGTAAGAAAAAATAAATTTTAGTGAACTACCAGTCGGTGGCTTTGGAAAATTAAGGCTTGGATTGTTCACTGTGTCTAGGAATATGCGTGAATCATGTGCTGATCCCTCCCATCCTGTTAGAACATATGTGAATAGCAAATCAAAGTCACAAACTGCTAGAACATTCGTGGTTGGTATTCCCTTTCTTCCTCGATAGCGCATCTGATCCTCCTCAGGTACGGTTATTACAATGTGTGTACCATCAATAGCTCCAATACAATCCTAATATAATAATTCAATAAACATGATTATATTAATATACTCACTTCATAATAATTTATCATGCTTAATCAATTTATGCATTTACCTTGAAATGTGGCATATATCTATCATCACTGGCAATTTGTGAGGGAATTTGTTTGAAGTTGGGATCTTTTGGGACGAGTATGTCCCGACAAAGTCATCACGGGGAGCTACATGAGCAGAAGTAGGGCTAGGGCTAAGATCTCTCCACATATCATTCCAAGACTCATTTCTCACAGAGTTATTGTCCTCGTAATAGTTCTCATGTATCTCATCAACGCAAACACGAGGAATATGGGTATTAGGTGGAGACGGAACATCCCTGTCACAAACTCCATCTTGCAAAGTTTGTTGTGGCAAATTAGATACTGGACTATACTTAAGATTCCCATTCGCATAACTCCCAAAAATTTGTTCAAATTTACATTCAAGCTCTGGCTCAATTCCTTCTTTTCTAAATTGTCCCAACTGTCGATTTTCCTATAATAAAAATAAAAATACATAAAATTTTAAATTACCTCGCTTTAAGTCTACGAACTAAATAATTAAAAAATATATAAATTAAAATAAAATGGCACTAACCTCAATTCTTAATGACCACCATTCATCAGTAGCCCCAATAGTCCCTTTTAAATGATCCCACCCTAATCCGGTAGCTTTGGACTTCAATTGCTTCCATAAAGTCCATACATCTCTCATCCAATCAATCTTATTTTTGAGTTTGTTTTTATCCCATGGCAGGTTAGTTTTTCTCTGAAACTCCGACTCAATTTTTTTCCACACTAACCTTTGTGAAACAATTCCACCATTTTTTCCCTTGCTTATGTCTACGTATTGAATACATAGATCACAAAACAAGTGAAGTAATTCTTTAGACCAATTAACCCTCCCTCCATGACTTTCTTCCTTCTCTTTTTGAGTTCCTCGACTTCCTTCTACAAATTTCTTCTGCGTTAGGGTCATCTATAAATTAAAAATGGTAAAGATATTTTTAGTATGCTTAAGGTTTTATGTTAATCCCAATCTTCTACATAATTACTATGAAATGGGAAAGCTATACTAGACAATTTGCATATAGATAGTACTAGACAATTTGCACATAGGGTGTAGGAAATCATAACATGATACATTTGACACGGGTTCTTTACTTCACTTAAAACTGTACAATAGATAGCATCATAACAAACAAAAAGTAGTAGTTTTTCATACACAGATATACAATACCACCAGCATATACTCCATATATAGATAATCACTTTCAAATAACATAGAGCAAAATGAGTTCTCCAAAAGAAGAAAGAACCCCTGAGGCTAAAACATACATATCAAATTATTGCTCAAATAGTTTGATTACATAGCTAGTACGTAGTATGTGATTAACTAAAAAGGATTTCTCTGCTAAAGATTTATTTTGTGAAATTAACAATAATCAGAAACCACTTCCATAAGCCCTCATCTAGAAAACAATGGAATGCAGTAAAGGTTGTGAACTTGTGATAATGGATGAATGGATGATGACTTGCGGAATATGAAAAAATGCTAATACCATTAACACATGACCTTTTACTTTTAGTAATATACTACCCCAATACAGGCCTCCTTAGTCAGACCATCAGTAGAGTCAAGGAAGATTTTGAACCCAAGGAACTATTTTATTCTATTACCGTAATTCGCGCTCTGCCTACCTAGTCCCCCACTGGGGGGGGTCAGTTAAGGAATATATTAAAGCTTCACGATTGCCACCAAGAGGTTCTTTCTCTCACGTCATTTGGTTTGAGCTTGGAAGCAACCTGCTATCTATCGATAGGCGACCCTGAAAGGAAAATGAGCTTTGCTCCAGCAAGAGTGGAGAGAACAAGCTCTTCAAGCTCAGCAGCAGGCATCGGTCCGTAGAACCTATAAAAAGGAGATGTATTATACAAATAATATATACCATTTGTTTTAGTAATACACCAATAATAGAAAACCTTTGCTCTTTCTAAGAGACATCTGTTTTTTTTCAGCATTTTATATATCTTTCATTATTTTGTAATAGGACCCACACACACATGCATATGTGAAACCCATGCACTATATAAATAATCTGTAGCCATACATAGCAGATATGTCGTATGACTTCTAGTAATATCAAGTTCAGTTGCCTTATTAATGCCAAATCAGTCCAAATCCGTCCTGTATGGGCAAGGAACACATGTATTTTTATATGAAGTGCAAAGTATTACAAAGCTATATGATATTACAAATAGAAATATTCATACAAATCATATGAACGTATGTTATTTCTTATTGAATTTGCCATGGAAGGCATGTATTTTCATATGAAGTGCAGAGTAGTACATAGTTATGACATTTTTTTGGTATGTTTTTAAAAATTCCAAAAAACATGCGGCAACAATAAGATCGAACAATCCAGTGCAGAGTATAAAGGTCATATATTGGACACACCACACGTGATAACAAGGAATCAAAAAAAGAAGACTTCACAAAAGATGTAGCAGTAAGATCAATCGAGTGGTAATATTTAGAGGCTTCTCCATACAAATTAAACGGACTACTCCAGAGGAGAGGGATTAACACATACCTTGAAGAGGGAAATCTGTTGCTGAAGAGAAAAAGCAGACCCCGTCTAGCTGAAGAGAGGAAGCACTGAACGCGATACCTCAAGCGGCTGAAACGATAGGAAAATAGGAAGATGAATCGAGGGCAATCGGGTGAATTCAATAATGATTTCAATCCGCCAAAACCTAAACGCTCCAATTCCCAGCGTTTTGGTTTTCGGCGGATTCATACGAATCGCTATCCTGAGCTGCTGTTTACCAAACGCAAATTTCCAGCGGTTTTGCCGGTCCAAAACGCCAACACGGTCAAATCCTCCAATTTTTGGCGGATCCGCTGATATACAAACGCAGCCTTCGTCAAAAATACAACTTCTACAATTTAAAAAATTGCATACACAATCACATTCAATCTCATAATAATCAAGCTAAAAACTTTTTCTATGAATAATTAATATTGAAATTAAATAATCCGGTAAATAACCCATCATAATCGGTAATTATGATGCATATAAGTTATTTAATCATCGGTAGTTAATATGAAAATCAAACTTTAATAACCATTATTTTTAGTTATCTGTTTAAACTTACTCCGTATATTTTAAACTTATTTTTTAATTTTTAAATAATCCATTAGATGAATCAAGTCCACTACTAAACATCATTACTTTTTAGTTGGTCTAATAAATAAAAAGTACCCAAAACCACAATCCGTAATGCAATATATAGGTAACTTAAACAAAATAATACCCGTAATTAATAAAGTAGATACGTATGATATAAGGAATCCACTTACGTGCTCACTAACGAGCCCGTTACGGGCCTATTAAAATTTCTGTGGAATCTCCATGTAGAAATGTATATATGGACTATACTTGAGGGCATTGTTATTTTTAAAAGTTATTATAGTGTTATTATTATTATTATTATTAATATTATTAATAATATTACCATTATTATTAATCGAATATATTTGATTAATATTCAAATCGAATACACTGATATTCTTATTTATATTTGATAGCAACTTGAATCAAATTTAATATTCTTATTTGTATTTTTATTTGAATTTTCCGAATTCGAATTGTCTTATACAAATTCGAATCGCGAATCGAGCACGAATTATTTGATTCGTTTATAACCCTATTTTTATGTCACTATCGAAATTTTATGTCACTGTTATATGTCACTACCAGATTTTTATGTCACTTTTGAAATGTCAATATGGATTTTTATGTCACTTTCAAATGTCACTACACCGGGAAACGGGTAACTAGGGACTTTTTCGCATCAAAATCTTCACCGGAAACCATCAACCTGCCGCCTTGACACCGCCGCCATTGAGTGAGACTGCCTAAGCCGTAACCCCAGCCCCCTCCCTGCTCCCCCAGACCCCTTTTCTGCCTCCAGCCCCCTCTCCTGCAACCCCAGCCCCATTCCCCGCTACCCCAGCCCCATTCTGCGCTACCCCAGTCCCTTTTCTGCCCCTAGCCCCCTCCCCTGCAACCCCAACCCCCTCCCCTGCAACCCTAACCCCCTCCCCTGCAACCCCAGCCTAGATCCAGCCGTTTAGCCACTCAATCTTTGCCGCACATCTCCGACCACCCTAACCAGCCCCACCTTTGACAGCCCAACCAAGCCCCGGCCACCGCCAATGAACCCTAGCCGCCGCCCTCCCCCAGATCTGGCCGCTTTCTGCTCGCCATGGGATGGCAGACCGGAAGAAGAGAGAAGAGTGGCAGCGATGCCAAGGGAGAGGTGAATCGGCGGCAGCGACGACGGAATCGACATCGGTGGCTATCTCTCAAGGTGTCTGCAGCTGCGGCTCTGTGTTCTCACATAGGAGCTCTGGAACGGAGAAGATGATTGAGAAGAGAGTAGACGAAGTGCCGGAGATGATGTCTGCAGGTCGGGGCGAAGCCTTGGGGACGGAAGACGGATGAGCTCTGGGCGGAAGCCTTGTTGATTCAGCGCTACGAGGACGGAAGATAAAAGCTTGGAGACGGATAAGAGCGTTTATGCGATGGAATACTTAGCCTGTCACTTTCCAGTCACTTTTTTGTCAAATTGAATTATGGTCATAATTTTGTCAACAACAATTCTGGAAGTAATATCTATGCCATTTATCAAGTTATAAAGCACGAGTCAACTAATGATTGGTCATTCATGGAATGAGAGCTTCGCGATTGGAGTTTCGGAACATGAGTGGAACACAAGGGTAGTGGTGGACCCGGTTCGGGCCGCCCGGCCCGGGACCGGCCTGGCCCGTCACTGTACGGGCCCGGAACCGGCCCGGTTCTCGGGTCCGGGTCCGGTTCGGGCACCGAACCGGTGGGAGAAGCGGGTCCGGGCTCGGGTTCTGTTTTTGGTGGCCCAGCCCGGCCGGGTCGGGCCCGGGCCTAACGGTCATTTTTTTTTAAAAAAAAAATCTTTTAATTTTAAAAAACCCATTTTGGCTCAACAGCCACTTCCCAAACGGCTATATAGCCGTTGGGTGGGTACCAGGGGGGGTCCGGGGCCTTTGGGGGGGGGATGGGGTGGGGGGTGGGGGTTAAAAAAACCTATAAATACTCCTAATTTTAAACATTTTTTCACACCTCTTCTCTAACTCTCCCTAAATCCTACTCTCTACTCATCTCCAATTCTGCATATTCATCTTCTCAAATTCTCTTATTCTCCTTTATATTTTATTTTACTATTTAATACTTATACAATTATTATATCTACTTATATATTAATTATCTACTTATAAATACATATACTATATTACTTATATTTCTTATCTACTTAATCTCTACTTATATCTCTTAATACATACATACATACATACTACATCTACTTAATATATACTTTATATAATAAAGTATTAAATATACTTTATAAACTATTACTCCCTCCGTCCCAATTTGTAAGATACATTACGGTTTACGATGTTTGACTGACGATAAAGCAAATTGATCCCTGTCAACACTCAAATTATTTTTAGAAAATAAAATTTACATATTCAGAAACTACATTAAAACCGCTACAAAACCTGCAAAAAATAATTCAAATTTCATAAACTTTTGATATATAAAATAAAAGATTAAAAGTGATTTGTGTTGACCAAGTGAATAGTAAATGTATCATACAATTTGGGACTGAGGGAGTACTATATACTTAATACATAATAATATCTACTTCTCTACTTAATAATATCTATTTTATATATACTTATTTTATAATATCTACTTTTATATATACTTTATAAGAATTTTATTCATGTCCGGAATTCCGGACAGGAACCGCCGTCCAGACGGTGGCGTTTGGCCGCCTTCCCGGTGACATTTTTTGATGAAATTTTTATGGCATGTTCTCCATCAAGTCTAGTTTATCCACACAAAAATTCAGCCAAAAACTCAATCGGGAAGGTCGTCAAATGATTTTTGCAAGTTAACTCGTCCGGAATATGTATTTTCCGGACCAGTTAACTTGCAAAAATCATTTGACGACCTTCCCGAATGAGTTTTTGGCTGAATTTTTTTGTGGATAAACTAGACTTGATGGAGAACATGTCATAAAAATTTCATCGAAAAATTCCACCCGGAAGGCGGCCAAACGCCGCCGTCCGGACGGCGGTTCCGGTCAGGAATTCCTGACCGGAAGAGTGCTCTACTTTATAATATCTATTTTATATATACTTATTATCTTATTTTCCAATCTCCAATTCTCCATTATACTCTAATATTTAATTCTTATACAATTATTATATCCACTTAATACATACATTCTACATCTACTTAATATATACTTTATATATTAAAGTATAAAATATAAGTGTATTACTCATCTTATAGTAGTATACTTATATATTATATACTATAAACATTATATTATATATTGCTTACTATAACTAGTATTGTACTAGTTAATTAGTTAATTACTATAACTAGTATTGTACTAGTTAATTAGTTAATTAGCATCCTTGTTACATTTATCATTATAATAGTTAATTAGTTCATTACCATTATTGTTACATTTTTCATTATACTAGTTAATTAGTTTATTAGCATTCTTGTTACATTTGTCATTATACTAGTTAATTAGTTAATAAGCATTGTTGTTACATTTTTCATTATACTAGTTATTTACTTCATTAGTATTCTCATTCTCATTAATTGTTAAAACAACTCTACTTCAATAAACTAGTTAATTGTCATTATTTCATTATAGTTAAAGTCACATTTTCTTATTTTCAATTTATATTTGTAGGAAGAAATAGTAGTTCAATCATTTAATTAAAGTACTTAACATTTTATTTAAGTAGTTTTTACTAAATTAAAGTACTTCAAAAGTTGGTATAATTTTAATTTTAAAGTCACACATTAATTCTACTTTGCACTAAATTAGTTTGAAGTATTAATTAAAATAGTTTTAATTAGTTGCATTAGTTTTGTATCCATTATTATATTGGTTGTCAATTAATATTTGTTACATTTTTAAGATGGAAGGTGGTAGATATTCGGTTGATTTGGGTAACCTCCAACGCAATCGAAGGAACGAGATTGGGAGGAAGAAATCCCGCAAAGGTAAAGAACTTGCCGGTTCTTCATCTCAAAGCCGAGATGATTTTGAAACGGGTTACCAAAGGCGAGATGGAGATGCGATGTCCGAAGAACAACTCCAACAAGAATTGGCCCGACATAATAACCGCTTTCTACAACAACAACAAATGCCGACGACCATTGACGAAGAGGAGCTTGAGGATGAAGATGCGGAGGAATTGGAACCGGAGACGGCCGAGGAGGAGGGTGCCGGCAGCCACGACGCCGACGAGCCTGCCTCATCCCAAACCGCCACCGGTAATAAAAAAAAGTAAGTCTGAACTAATGAAAAATAATTTTGATAAATGGAAGGACCCACAAACCGGCTATTGGCACGCAACTTGCAAGTGGTGCAACAACAATTATAGTTTGTGAACCTCTGGCGGATACGGATCCGCCGCAAGGCATCTTAAGGCAAAGCACCCCGTGGAGTATGCAAAATTAGGCGGCGGAACGGGGAAGCAAACTCAAATACCGAGGTTTGCGAATTCTCAACCTTTTGGTAATTTCTCCTACAATGATGCACAAAATTTGACTGGTATGGCTAACTTAATTTGTGAAGAAAATTTGCCTTATTTGTTTTCTGAAAGTCTTGCTTTAAGAGATTATGCACAAGGTAGTTTAAATCCTCTATTTAGAAATTATAGTCGCAAAACTATTAAGAAAGAAATAATAAGGCTTTATAATGCGGAATAGGCAAGGTTACAAAATTTTTTTGCAAACTTTGATGGGCGTGTTACTATTTGTTCTGACATATGGGAAAATGATTTTCATCATTTATATTATTTGGGTCTGACTGCACATTATATTGATGAGGATTGGAATATGCATAAACGTGTTCTTGCTTTTCGTGAATTTAATGATCGTCACACCGCTGAACATATTTATATTTTGATTGAGCGTATTTTAATTGAGTATAATTTGATTGATAAGGTGTTTGCTATTGGTTTTGATAATGCTACTAATAATACTGCTGCTATACCTAGATTGCGTGAGTTGTGTGGTGCCAATACTTTGATGGGTAGATTTTTTCATCAACGATGTGCATGCCATGTTATAAATTTATGTGTGCAAGACGGTTTAAAAGCGTTAGGAGATTCCATGGAGGTAATCAAGGGGGGGATTAGACGTATTTGGGGTAATGGTCAACTTAGATTAAAATGGCAAACTTATTTGACTGAAAGAGGTGTGAGATATGTTGCTTTTCCTAAAGATTTGAGTATTCGTTGTAATAGTACTTATAAATTACTTAAAGTTGTTCTTAGATATAAAGAACATTTTCCTGCTTTTTTAAAACAACATGATAACTATATTATAAACGCGGCTGAGATCGACACTTGCGAAAAAATTTGTAATGTTTTGATATTTTTTTTTAATGCTACTAAAACTTTTAGTCATGTTTATAAACCTACCGCAAACCAATTTATTCGTGAAGCTATTAATCTCGCCGGTGCTTTTAAAGAATTTGAGAATGCAGTTTTCGTTCATTATTTTTGTGATTCTATGAAGGAAAAGTTTTTAAAATATTATGCGCATATTCCCCATATTTATGGTATTGCATTTATTCTCGATCCTCGTTATAGACTTGCTAATTTGGAATATTGTTTCAACTTCTATTATCTTGCGTTTTTTGGTGAATTTCCAATGTATGACGATAACCCCATAGATCCGAAAACGGAATACAACGAGGTTAGTACTTTATTTTATGCCTTATTTAATGAGTTTCGTGCACAATATAGCAACGCTCCCCCTCCCCCGTCACGAACATCTTCATCTAAAGGAAAATCGATTTTTAAATCTGCATTTGACAATCTTATGAAAAAAACAAAAACAACTCACGTCACTGAACAAAGTGCATTGAATGAGATTACTTTGTATTTAACATATGAAGTTGATTTTGAAGAAAATGACGACTTTGACGTTCTAGACTGGTGGAAGTCAAAAGAAAGAACGTTCCCGATTTTAGCACGGATGGCTAAGCAAGTACTATCAATGCCGATTTCAACAGTTGCTGTGGAACAAGAATTTAGTTCGGCCGGCAATGTCCTAACGGCATCTAGATCGAGATTGAGCGCGGAGTCTCTTGAGACGCTTATATGCTACCACGATTGGTTGAAGGCCGCACGAAGAACTCAAGAAATGAACATCACCCCCTCCCAAGATTTTATGGATGACTCAACAACCGATGGTGGCTCTACCTATGCTGGAGATTCCGATTGATTAGTATTTTAGAATTTATTATAAAATGTATTTTATAGCACTTGTCAAATTTATTTATACTTGTACTTCATATTTCAAAATTGTAAACTTGTACTTCATATTTCAAAATTGTAAATTTGTAGTTGTACTTCAAATTAATTTGTAAACTTGTACTTCATATTTCAAATAAATATGTGTTCACTTTTTCATATGTAGCACTTCTCAAATTAATTAATTGGTTACAAACTAACGACTTAAAATTATTTTTCTAAAATATAAAGCCGGTTTTTAAATTAAAAATACATTTACAATATGTATTTTGTTTAAATACTTATACACCTATTTTGTAACATTTGTAAATTATAAATCAAACCACTTTTCGAAGTACAAATAGTTTTAGTTTTACTTAATTCATTAAATTAATTTATTTATTTTACAATATGTATAACTTAAAAAAAATGAAATCAAACCTCCCAAACGGCTATATAGCCGTTGGGGCTATGGGTGGGGGGCAGGGGGGTCCCGGGGGTGGTGTGTGGGGAGTGGGGTTCAAAAACATCTATAAATACATCTATTTTCTAACATTTTTCTACACCTCTTCTCCAATTCTTCTCCAACTCTTCTCCATCTTCATCTTCTCTTATTATCCTACATTCCTACTTATACATATACCATTTTAAATATGGAAAGTACATCTTCCCTTATGCAAAACAATTTTGACAAGTGGAAGGACCCGAAGACTGGACTGTGGTGGGCAACTTGCAGGTGGTGCAAGAAAGAGTGTTGCTTGGGGCGTTTATACGGATACGGGATGCCAATAAAACATATGAAGTCCTGTGACAAAGGGAAAACAACAACCAACGGTGGCGGAAATCCCAATTGATATTCATTAGAAAATGTATTTCGTATTGTTATTTTTTTCTCAATTCTCAAATGTAGTTCTTATTTCAAATAAATGCACTTGAACTTTGTTTTTAATAGGCTATTGTATAATATATAATTAATTAAAAAAAAATATTGGCCCGGCCCGGCCCGGCGGGTGGCCCGACCCGTGACCCGGGCGGGTGGCCCGGCCCGAACCGGAACCGGCCATTGCCTGGGCCGGTCCCGGGCCTACCATTACAAGACCCGAGGCCCGACCGGGCCTTGACCCGGCCCGGGTCCATCACTACACAAGGGCGGTGGGGGCGGTTTGGATTTTTTGGGCGAAGAAACACAAGACAACATGATAGAATTTCTTTTGCACCTCGAACATGGATTTCAATGGCAAATCTCAACGCACAAATTGGCGAGAGCAATTTGACAAGCGCAAGAAGGATATGATTTCACATGAATTTTCCGGGGGTTGAAATTCTCGTCTACCATACTACATCAGCTCGCCCTCCTCCGGAACTACTCTGTGCGAGGAAGCAATTTGGGGAAAGTTTTTATTTTTGTATTATTTTTCCTTTCGTAATACTTATTTTTATTTCAGTTCGAGCAAGTATGGTTGGAGTATTTTGATATTTGAAGAACTTTTGATATGCAGTACTTCATTTTCGATCGTTTTAAACTTCTTCTTGCCTGTTTTGTGTCAAACGGGTCAAGTTGTTTTGTATGGGTGACTGACCTTACGACCGAGTCTGTAATAGTTGTCTGAATTTTGTCTTGCATGTTTGCTCTATATTAGTGAAAAGTCATTTTGATGATAAAGAAAAACTAATGATTGGTCTTTAATTCATTACATTGCAGCATACACCTACAGTTTGAAGATTCTTTAAATCTTAAGACCCCAACGGATCTTTTCTCTAAAGTTTAATGCCAAATTTTACAGTTATCTTATCACATCACTTCAGCAAATTTGAACATTCATTGTGAAATGTTAAAATTTACTTTTTGGCAGGATAAAAGAACTAAATTTATACTACGTATTAAAATCTAAAAAGTTAAAAACCTTCCAATATGCTAGGAGTATTTACAAACATGGCCATAACATCAGAGCATGGAAACCAAAAAGGGAGGGGTAGAGGTAGAAATTCCTGCGATGGTGGCAGATGAAAAAGTAGTTGTCTTGGAGTACAAACCTTTTTAAGTATATTAAAAATCAGTTTCAAGTGGATCAATCGATAATCAAGCATTCCAAGTTTATGACATTGCAACCGATCCCCCAAAAACAAGAAGAAAGAAATTGTGAAAACTTTGGACTATAAAAAGGCATTTACAAAGAAAAGAATACACACTCGTAATAACAATAACCATACAATAAGTCCTTTTCTCAAGTTCACAAAGGTTTCTGGGTGAAACCTTCCTATTTCTTGTTCTATAAATATATATGGCCAATATCAACGATGAGAGCTAGATCAGTTGTTCGGTTCGGGGAAGGTATGTGATTGGCTTACCAGCCATCTTCTAGTGTGAAACCCGATAGATCAGGTTATTTGTTCTTCTTTGAATTGCAGTTGTGCTACTTGCTGTTCGCTGCTAGAATAATTCGTTCTAACTGCAGCCTGCTGTTGGCCCACAGTGTTGTGGGGCCTCAATTGCGGGGTGACATTGTTGTTTGATGTGTTGTGTCCACTGGTTCTAGCTGCGGGGACATCATGGTTATGCTTACCCTCATATGTTGTTATGACTGCTTTTGGATCATTTGCGGCCCTTTCCACATGTTTTCGTACATTACACCCGGGATCTGTGCATTTATAGTAGCTTCTGAAAAAATAAAATACTACAGGTTTAAGCACGTTTAGAAAAAAAATCGAAGTACTCAATGAGTTTGATCACAACTCTTATAAATTCCGGACTACTCCTGAAAGTTAAGCAAGAGTGAGCAAAAGTTGAAAAGGGCAGTGGAAATTGTTGAGTATCCTACCTTGGTTGTCTAGTAGATTTGAGTTTTATAAGTGTGACGAGAGTTAGTTTTTATCCTTGTCTCGCTCTTTTTTAGGTATGCTAGTCCAAATCGACACAAAAATGTCCATAATGGGAGAGTAAGTGTCCCACATCCTATATTGCCCACATTTGCATCTGTAAATCTCATCTCAAAAGAATCCTTTAGGAGTAGACCAAGGTTTGGTTTGTATTCTTATGTGCAGATGGTGTTGATGGTTTAACATGCTAATGCAAGATGGTGGCTCATTAGCAAACTAATCTTATAGTTCATGTGCTCTTATTGAGGATTAATAGGATCTAAAGATGTTTTCTTTTGAACTGAAATTTGCTAGTCTGGTCTGATCCGGTCTGGCCTATTTAAATCTAGTCTGGTCTGTTTAAATCTGGTCTAGTCTGGTAATGGTAATGTCTGTTCTCTGTGTATTTTATAACTGTCCAACTTTGGTCTTGTCTGGGACTGAAAACAGTCCAAAAGAAAACATCCTAACTGCTCGTTGGAGCTTATTTGACTCTGATTTCAGACTTAGGTTCTGTTCTAAAAAGTCAATCTAATAGGAAGAGTAGCCCAAAACTTTATATGTTGATTTTTTTATACATAGATATTGTGGGATAGCTCAACATCATATTTATCTAATATCTAATATATAAGTACCCATATAAGTATGAGGTAAACTTTACCTCGTACTAATTGTTATGGGGTGAGTTAGACCCAAATTTAAAACATTACTTATAAACTAATAAAAATGTGTACCTTGGATAAGGGTTGCCTTTAACAACTTTCTGGCCATATTTTCGCCACCGGTACCCATCATCTAAAAGGTCAACTTCACTAGTAGTCTGAACAATGATCCTTGGTTCTGTAACAGTCCTATGAGATGTGGTAGCTTGATCTGTAACCTGAACTTCTGTTGCCCTACACATACAGTGGAAAATAAATATAAATCTTTGAAGACATGCTTTTTGTTTACTGCTCTTGGAGAATGAGATTTTACCTCCGTTTCGATTCACGTTCATCATCGTAGTCTCTTCCATCTGCTTTAGTTTCATTGTCATCACCCACCTCTTCACTCTCACTGGAGGCAGACACATGTTCATGTGTGGCTTGACTTGATTCTAGATCTTTGGGCTTGTTGATATTTGTAGTCAGACCCTCCGAGCTCGGTTCAGAGCCACACTGAGGAAGAGCATGGGTCCCACTAGTGTTTCCAGTATCCTTTGCACCCTTTCTTTTCTGAGGTGGTGGATGGTTGTGTTGACCCTTGTATATAATCTCAGTTATTTGGCCTTCAAGGGAACGCTCAACTTTCTTCTTGACTGGACATTTTGGATGTGTACACTTATAGTAACTTCGGGGAAATTCACTTCCCTTGACATTCTTCTGCCCATACTTCCTCCAGTTATAACCATCATCTGCGGGTTTGTCGACAGGAAAGGAAGCAGATTCTGTTTTCTGATCAGAATAGGAAACCTCAGTTGGTCCCTTCATACTATTATTATGATTCTGATCAGATGCACTTTTAATAATCTGTAGATGTGAAGAAGGGTGGTTTGGTTGATTAGGCATTTGAACTTGAGATAACTGTACAGCCTGAGTTGTAACTTGAGCAAGTGCTTGCTGATGGGAAATACCAAAAGGGCCCTGTATTATTATCAGGAAGAAAACGTCATCGATCATAACTTGAGTAAGATTCATGTTTTGGTTGGGATTGAAATTGGTGACTTGCTAAAGCTCTAGAAGTTGGACTCCGCTATTAATTCTCTTAGTCCGATATTCTCACTCCTAAAAATGCTTACAATTTTAAATACGTAGTATGATTTAAGGGTTAGAGTTACCTATCCAGCAAGAATTAGCCTAATCTCAAATAAATTTGCGAAAGAAAATTGATATGGGAAAATATTTTCTTATATTTGCCTTACCTTGGAAAAAGAAAAAGAAATAGGATATTTCAAATGATATATTTAGATTTTGCTAATCTGAGCAAAATAAATGGAAGGAGTTCGAACTAATACGCCAATTACATCTACTTATTTTGAGCCTACCCTTTATTTCCCCAGGAAATCCCTTTCCTTCTCATTCACCCCCTATATTTTCATCCCCATTTTACTTCCCTAGCATTTTCTTGGTTCCAAACGGACCCCAAATGAGGGTTCAAGGTCCATCCTGCCCTCCCCTCCCGGGAAGGGGAGTTAAAAAGGAGAGTAGGAAAAGCTCATAATGTCACAGCAAGAATTGCACCTGCATGTTATTATAACTAAAAGAAACAGCAACGTATGGACTCTAACGAAGACTTGCATATCCCCATCTACAAGGAGCATGCTTGTGCGCTGCACCTTGAAGAAAAAGTCTGCACTGTCCAAAACCTAAATGGGAAACTACATCCATCCTTAATTCCTAATCCAATATTTTCTTAATTCAACTGTTTAATATGATGTGAATGGGTAGTCATAAATTCATAATAAGCTACAATAATAATGTCAATAGCAAGACAATTAACCGTTGACTTTTAATTCCACCCTCCAAGAGCAAGCCAGAGTAACATACCAACTACCACATAGCAATTAAAGTCAACTGTATTTTCAGTTCAAACCACCAAATGAATCTTAGTTATACGTCTGCTAAAGATGATATCAGGCATTAATACTTCTCCCCGAATCCAGGAAACTAGTCACAGACTATGCATTCATGAATATATTGAACTTTGGAGAATAACATCATCATTGAATTTGATATTACAGAATAGGAACACAAAATAGATCTGGAAAGCTTCCAAAATACCTGGCCCTGTGAAAAGAGCGCACTGAATCCAGGCGAATCAAGTAGAGTCGCAGGGCTCAAACCAGCAGGTATTGTAAACGTAGAGGGTTGAGATATTGCCAATCCGGCCGGCCGACAGTGCTTAAACCTAAAAACTGCATCTCCCCCGCTCCCTGCACCGGGTTCCTCCTTAGATTCAACCTCATCCTTCACTACCACTGGCTGAGGCTGCGGCCGGTAACCGGAAAAAGCAGCTGGAGACGCCATGGCGCCGGCTAACAACTGGGAGAACGAGGGACACGAATCTCCGTCCGTGAAATAACTCGAAACCAGAGTCATAGGCCCTGGGCTTACGCCGTTAAACCCGCCCGTAAATAAACTTTCCATCGAAGTCCGCGGCGGCAGAGTAATAGTCGGCCGTACCGGGGCCGGTCTCGAAGGCGCCGATGACGAACCTTCTTCCTTCTCAGCCATCGAATTCGCCGGGTTTGAGCTCCCACTAACGAACAAATTTCGCCAGACACACTAATTCCCTTGCAGAAGACAAAGAAGAAAGAAACAAACCGATAATTTCTTCGTCTCCACTTTCTCTATCTAGAACGGAAAGTCGTCGCCTTGCCGTGTCGACGTCTTCTTCTTCTTCCTGACTTTCTCTCTCTAAATTTTGCTTCCTTTCAGCCAAAAGTCTATGCTGCTGAATGCGAAAACTAGAGATTTTTTCCCCTAGATTTCACCACTTTTTCTTTATTTATTTGTCTTTCTAAGCTCGAGTTCCTTTTACACCGTACTCCTATCCCATTTTCTTAGCTCGTTTATCCACAGTGTGTACGCTTTGTCCGGGCTTAAAGTGACATCATTGAGTTTCAATTTCTTACTCCGTATTTTATACTCGCCCGTATGCTTTTATTTATCTCGTTTATCCTTTTATTTACTAATTATTACTCCGTATAATTATGATGTTTTTACTTGGATTGTAATTTGCCTCAGACCAGACCAGACCAGACTAGTTCAGACCAGACCAGTTCAGACCAGACCAGACCAGACTTGGATAGTTATAAAAATACAAAGAAACCAGACCTTATCAGACCAGACCAGACCAGTTCAGACCAGATCAGACCAGATCAGACCAGCAAATTACAGTCCAAGTAAAAACATCCTAGTGTAGACTTTATAAAAAAACGTGTTTGTACTGTAATTGTTTATTAGGTGAGTTTCTTTTCATAAAAGAGAATGATACAATTAATTGGATATATTCCAAAAAGAAAAGTAAAACCATAAACTGATATAGAGGAAGTATTTGTACTCCCTACAAATTTTATTGACAAGAGAATTAATAATGCAACAAAAAACTAAAAATTATGTTATGGAGCTTTGTGCAAATGAATGAAAAATATCAAGAAACACAATTTAATTTATTAAATGAAATAATAGTAAAGTTTTTTTAACAATAAAAAAAATGGAAAATATCAAATTATAATATAAGTCGATGTATGACCGACCTACACTACCTCTATCGTGGAATTATGTTTATTCTTTCTATTTTGGCTCATTCCAAAATTATCTTCATGTTTCTTGGAAAAAATTTCCGCATATGTTTACTCCAATACCTTCATAATTACTTCACTTCTAACCATATTTATTACTCTATTGAACCTTCAATTATCGTGTCATACTTGACCGCTCTCGTCCGCTCGTATTCCTCTATGTTCTTGATCCTTTGGCGTGTACCCTCTTTACCTTCATCTTCAGATCTTTGCACCCTTGTCTAGCAAAGTCATCCAATCAGCACCCTCATCTCAATCTCTATATTCACTAATGGCAGAAGAGTAATCAGTTTATTCATGCATTTTGACTTGTATGATGCGGTGATTGAGGACTCAAACCCTAACGGTTCCTCATAACCCGGATCGAAATGTTCAACAATCCATTGAAAAAATGATTTCAATATGGCCACGTCTTTACAAAAAGCAAAGCTCATATATCTCTACTTCTTGTTTCTAATGTTCTTGTGTGGATGCATGGGCGGATCTACAGGGGGACGGGGGGCTGGTTCCCCTGCTTCAGCCGTACGAGATAGATATAGGAATGAACATGGGTGGAAGGGGTGGGGGCATGAAGAGCCGGCCTTTCCATATTTTATGGCGATGAAGCAAAATGGTGAGGAGCTTGGAACTTGGAAGACGATGAACTGAACTGCGGATGAGAAGCGGAGGGTTTTTTTAATCTTCAAACTGACGCAATTTCGATGGACAACAAAATAAAAATGTATAGAGGACTCCCGGAGCCAGCTCACCACAGGGGTACACATTTCGCGCCACTGACCCAATATATTTGCCAACCGCCGTGCTCGTCCGCCGTTCGGTAGGGTTTCCATTTCTAATCGTGCCCCCTTGAATTACTTTCTAGTTCCGCCACTGTGTGGATGCATGGGGCTGTAAAAGCCTTAAAATGATGCATGCATGTTATCACTTTTCTAGTAATGTGTGAATGAATAATTATTTGTTAAGCCACCATGTTGCACACTTATGTCTCATGGATGGACCGATCGAAGGAACCAACACTTGATTAATTTGTTTGTTAGTAGTGTAGAAGGTACTTTTTTAGACTTTAGTTGATGCATCAAGTGGATCTCAAGATGCAACATTGAAGAAATTGGAAAAGACAATTGAAGAAAGTTTACTCTAGAGAAAATTGAAGAAATCGGAAAAGACAAACTAGTGCAAGTGGTGACAGAAATTTAATAAAGCTATAGACATGTAGGAAAGCTTCTAGAGCAAAGAGTATCTAAATTAAAATTCTGTGCGTTGCGCATTGCTTGGACCTAATTTTGAAGGATATCAGGAAATTATGCAATTTCAAGTCCCACGTTGAAAAGTGAGACGCGTGACTACTTTTATTTATTAGCACATGAGGATCCTCCATTCAGTAAGAAAAAAAGAACGGTGAGAATGATCTTATAAAACTTGCATTAGACCTGCACAAAACCGGCCCGGCCCGCCCACATAAATGGGCGGGTTTGGACACATATTTTAGCCCACCGGGCCGGGCCGAGCCGGGTCGGGCCCGTTTAAAATATGGGCGGGCTTGGGTTGTAATATAGGCCCGGTCGGGCCTAAAAGCCCGGCCCGTAAACATAGGATATACATAGTATATTATATTATATATATTATTCTATATAATTATACGGTGTACGTATATAAAATTTAAGTTAAAACTTAAAATACTTGGAAGTATTAGGTTGGAGACCAAAAAACATCCTAATGGCTACTGCTATACCATCGGCCCAACCAAGTAGTCTGTATTAAAAATGTAAAAACTCAAAACCCTATTTTACTTGACTCTTAGTAATTCGTAATTCATTTTGTGTATTTCATTAAAACGTACTCCCTCCGTCCCATTTATATTGTCCCGTTTTACCTTTTGGGGAAGTCCCACTTATATTGTCTCATACCATATTTGGCAAAGTTTGTGTGGCTCTAAATCATTCTTAGTTTATTCTTACTTTATCAATTAATATCAACCACACAAACCCACTTTTCTTAATAATCGTGCCACCTTCTTCCGGGACAATATAAATGGGACGGAGGGAGTATTCTTGTGTTCAAAATGTGTTGTGAGTACATTAATTATTTAATTGCTTTTAAAATGTTGTGATGTTATTTTATAAATGTTTTCATTTTTTTTAACAAAGTTGACAAAAAGGATATTTTCCGGGCCCAAAAGCCCGATGGGCAGCCCGGCCCACTCTCATGGGCGGGCTTGGACATATGAGGAAGCCCGTTTTACCGGGCCGGGCCGAGCCCGCCCATTACAAGTGGGCAGATATTTTCGAATAAGCCCGGCCCGAGCCGCCCGAGCCCGTGTTTGTGCAGGTCTAACTTGCATGTGGAATGAGAAAATAAAAGTACAATAATAATTAGTATACATTGATTCTTTATTATAAAGTTACATTTTAAAACCATGATTTACTTTTATATTTATATATTTATTTAATTAATCCTTATAGAACACGTGGTCTAGTGAGATGCATGAAAAGAGATATTTTAGAATAAATATTTCTCTTCTGAATAGAACATATTTAAAAAAATTAAAGTACAAAAAACTTCAAGTTTAGACACATTCTATTATTCATAAGGGTGTGTTTGGGAGTTAGGTTTCGGGGGCGGGGGGGGGGGGGGGTTGATGGGGGTTTCAGATCCTCCTTTTCATGTTTAAGAGTTTATAAAATTGGAGGGGATGGTTTTGGAGGGCTTTCGTGACTCTCGAAACCCTCTAATTGCTCAATTTTTAGTTCCCCCAATTTGGAGGATTTTGAAGGATAATTTAATTTAAGCTCAATTAAAAATAAATATCAATTCAATTATTTGAATTTGTTATATATCAAAGTGATTTTAATTATAATTCATTCAAAAACTCTCTTCTTTCAAATTTATTACTCTCAAATACAAAGAAAGACCTCCTCACCCCCCCCCCCCCCCCCCCTTCCCCTCTAACAACATACCTTCAAAGTTTTCCCCTCCCCTTCCCTCCAGACTCCCAAACATACCCTAAGAGGGTAAGGAGAGGAGAAATGGAAGAGAAGGACTTTGGAGAATTATAATTAGAATCGTTTTGATATATATTAATTCAAATGACTGAACTTTCATATTAAATTAAGCTAAAAATATCGTTTATTTTGTTATCATTCAAAATCCTCCAATTTAGGGAAACTTAAAAATTAGCATTTTGAGGTCTTTGGAGGATCACAAAAACCTCTGAAACCATCTCTCCATTTTTAAAACTCCAAACATGAAACAGGGTCACAAACTCTTGTCAACCTTCCACTTCCCTCCAAAACCCAACTCTCAAACAAATCCTGATGGTATGTTTGGGAGTTCTAAAGGAAGGGGAGGGTAAGACTTTGAAGGTATGTTGGTAAAGGGGAAAAGGGAATGGAAGGTGATGAAACCTCTCTTCGTATTTGGGAGTTGAAAATTTGGAAGAAAACAATTTTTGAAGAATTATAATTAAAATCACTTTGAGATATGACAAATTCAAAAAATTGAATTGATATTCATTTTTAATTTAGCTTAACTTATCATTTCACTAATTATCTTTCAAAACTCTTCAAATTTAGAGAAATTAAAAATTGAGCATTTAGAGCGTTTTGGAGGGCTACAAAAGCCCTCCAAAATCATCTCTTCCATTTTTTTTAAACTCCCAAATATGAATAAGAGGTTCATAAACCTCCATCAACCTTCCCCTCCTCTCCAAAACCAAACTCTCAAACATATAAGTGATGAATGGGATGAATCAAGTGACATTCGACTCTTCCAAAATACACACAATCAAGTGGTCAATAATCACAAGTATATATAGTAGGGCCAATTCCAATTTACCAAACCAATTCCTATTTTTTCTTTTAAAACTATGAGGGTGTTTGGAGGAGCTAAAATGGGTGATCAGCCTTAAACTCCAAAAAAACAGCAAACGATCATTGAATGAAAAATTAGCCTTAAAATTACTTTATCAGCTGATTTCTATTTTCTATCGTTAAAACTTTAAAAGACACTTCTATCATCTTCAAAGCAAGCTGTCAAGTGTGGGACCATGCAGTTGGAACGTAACATCAAAACCAGAGGCGGACCGTAGTAGAGACCCGGGGGCAGTCGCCCCTCCAACAAAAAAATTTAGTGTATATATATACCCAAAAATAATTTTCGCCCTCCCAAAAAATATTTTTTTTAAGTTACCGTCCTCCCAAGGTAAACTTCCTGGGTCCGCCCCTGATCAAAACCTTTTAGAATTAATAAGAATGAATATGCAAAACAAATTATTTCAAAATAACATGGTTAGTAAGTCGATAATGTAAAACTAGTGGCTGCTGTGCAATTACAAATTAAGCAATAGTCTTTCCTAGAGTTTTTTTCCGGATTAATGCATTTTAATTAAGTATTTACGGAATTAATGTTGGGTTAAAACTATTTACCAATATACTGCTGGGATTAACCTGGGTTGGGCAAAGTCGTCAAACCGTCTGGCGACTTATAAGTCGCCAAACCATTTGGGGACTTTGGCTTCCGCTGGTCACTCGCGCAAGAAGAAAGCTACGTACATACGGAGTATGGAGATGGTAGCCAATAGGAACTCATCCAATATTTAAAAATCCCTCTTTTTTTTAAATTGTTGTAACTTTTATATTCATAATCTGATTTTCATAAAAGTTATATCAAAATTTATAAATTTTTATTGTCTTTGATATGACACCAATATTCGATATATAAAAATTCAAATAATTTTTAAAATACAATGAGTAGATGTTTTTAGGCTACCAACTTTTTTAAGTAGATCTATGTTCTAAAATTAAGATCTAGGATGGACTGGCTGACTGGAGTTTGTTGAAATTCTGATTGAAGTGGATGGACTGGCTGACTGAAATTTCGTAGATCTATGAAAAATTATATCTACAATAATTTTTATTAATAAGATAAATAAAAATTATATGAAAAATAGTCATTATCTTTTTTCAAGGAGTTTTTATCTTTCATATCACACCAATATTATATTTTTAAAATTGTTATAATTTTATATTTATAACTTCATTTTTATAAAAGAATATCAAAATTCATATTTTTATGGAGTATTACCTTTCATATGACACCAATATTAAATACATAAAAATATAAATAAATCTGAAAATATGATATTAATAAATATTATTGTAGATATAATTTTTCATAGATCTACGAAATTTCAGTCAGCCAGTCTAGCCACTTCAATCAGAATTTCACAAATTTCAACCTAAATAGCCGATTCAGTGAATTTCAACGTTATCAAATGTGCTCTAAAAAATTCCTAGATCTTAATTTTAGAACATAGATCTACCTAAAAAAGTTTGTAACCTTTAAACATCTACTCATTGTATTTTAAAAATGATTTTAATTTTTATATATCGAATATTAGTGTCATATGAAAGACAATAAAAATTTATAAATTTTGATATAACTTTTATGAAAATCAGATTATGAATATAAAAGTTACAACAATTCAAAAAAAAGAGAGATTTTTTTAATATTGGATGAGTTCCTCTCCGTATGTACGTAGCTTTCTTCTTGCCCGAGTGACCAGCGGAAGCCAAAGTCGCCAAACGGTTTGGCGACTTTGCCCAACCCAGGTTAATCCCAGCAGTATATTGGTAAATAGTTTTAATCCAACATTAATTCCGTAAATACTTAATTAAAATGCATTAATCCGGAAAAAAAACTCTCTTTCCTAAGAGTTTTTTTTTTTTGAAAAATTCATACAGTATATTAGTACAACTAGTGGCTGTTGTGCAATTATAAATTACACAAATGTCTTCTAAGTTTTTTTTTTGAAAAAGCATATATTGGTAAAACCCAGGCACCGCTAACATACATATATTTAAAATACAAAGAAAGTAATACTCCCTTCGCCCCCTATAATTGTCCCAATTTTCATTTTTAGATGTCCCGCTATTATTGTCTCATACCATATTTGGTAACATTTGTATGATTTTAATTCATTCTTACTTTATTTCCACTTTATCAACTCATTATTAATCACACAATTCTACTAGTACTTTTTATAAAAATTACACCACTTCTTTCCGTCCCAATAATAGGGAGACGGAGGGAGTACCTTTTTTTGGTAATTATACACTCAATCAGTCAATTCAACCAAAATATTACCAAACACTTTCACTTCAGAAATTTAAGCTATTTAAGCACCTTTAGAGGGAAGAAAACAATGTCAGCATATAAACGACTTCTTCATGAGAATTTCGGGATGCAGCGAATGGTGGATACAATTGGAACTTAAGATTATTTAGTCATATTATGGTCATTTTCTGAAAATATTAATTATGGTCATGTCTTTGTGCATTGAAAATTGGGATAGTATATTTTGCTCATTCTTTAATAATAAGAACGATAATAAAGCATCTAAAGATACAATACATTGCACAAGGCGATGAGAATGAATAGTAGAACCAGTTGTTCAGAATTCAGCTACTATAGCAGCCTTGCCATGGTAGTTGTACACAGCCATAGGCCTCGATTTCGTCACTCCAGCAGTGATGAAACAAACCTTGTCCGACTTCAGTCCTTCAACATATACGCCAGTGACATTCACCCATAGCAACACTTTGATCCTCATCCCTTCTACATCTGTGAGTTTGTTGTTCCGCAGAATGGCCTTTACACGAGTCGAGTACCTTACCGCAGAACGGTCTCCGAAGGTGACCTCACATGGAGACGGTAAGTGGACAATCAGCTTGGAGGTTAACTTGTCATATTCAAAACTGATTATCTTCTCCGGGAAAAGGCCTACTGGTAGATTGTGTCTCTTCAGAAGATCAGATAGGCTTTCTTGAGGCATTCCTAAATAGTAGCAGAGGAAGCAGCACAATTTTAGAATGCAATTCTGGTGAAAGCATGACTAGTAACACTTGGGGATTTATATTAGGAATTTTATGTAACCACTAATATCCCTCCCCTTGTTATATTTTTACACTTTTTGAACAATATCATGATTCACTTTCATATTGTATGGACTCTATCCTATAGTGTATACATTCACACAGTTCTTAATCGCTTTCCGTTTACCTCCTATTGTATGGACTGCTCCGGTATAAATCTATATGTGCTATATTTATTTATCATGACACGATATATATAGTTATTAGTTCACATTACAGTTCCTAACTAGCTGTTTGAAACAACTAGTCTCAGATTTGAAGACTCATTTGCTCCAATGAAATCTTACGATATACTAATTTTAATTTATTGATTACACGTTGAATAAAATGAAAAGGAAGATCTGGTGTTCCGCCACAAAAGGTGAGATTTGAGATATGGTATTTTAAATAAGTATTAGATTCCAAGTCAGTATCCGAAGTATATAACAATGTTAAAACACCAAATGACCCTAGCTATTAAATCCACACACCTTTGAGCTTTTCGAATAACATCTTTGCCGTTTCTTCAACCGTATTTGTTACAGCCTGCAAAAAAAATGATCACATTATAATATAAAGTACTTCCATTCCAATCCCTTATACTAATTCTTTCTTTCTTTTCCTATGCTCATAATAATAACAGTGAAGAAAATAAAGTCCTCAGCTAATTTCAATAGTTAGTTAGTTGAGAACCTGACAAGGCTCCTAATTATGGTTTTCTAAAATGATCCCCACTTGGATACCCATCAGAGAAACACTATGTGTAATATTTGGAGATGTGGGAATTTTTTAATGTTTTGGCATCAACAAAAACAAAATAGAACACCACACACTACCAAATCACACTCTATCAACCGAAAATGATACAGTTAAACAGTAATATCATGGCAGCACCCATGATCTTCATAATGTTCTGCATATATGCCCTACATTTGGATTCCAATGTATCTATTTGTTATATTTACAATTAGGCGATACGAGATGACTAAATATGCCCACGAGACAATGGTTCATCAAGCATAACTCATACACGAGAGGCAAAATTTTGGTTGTTTAAAATGGATTTAGGATGTTTTTACTTGGACTGTAATTTGCTGATCTGGTCTGAACTGGTCTGGTCTGGTTTCTTTATATTTTTATAACTATCCAAGTCTGGTCTGGTCTGAACTGGTCTGGGACGAATTACAGTCCAAGTAAAAACATCCTTAGTAAAAAACGAGATAAATAGTTTTGTTTGGGTGGATGAGATAAGAATCGGAGATGATCATATCAAATCAGACTTAGAACAGTGCTTTATAAGAAATTACACCTAATATCAAAAGTTCTAGTCTAATTGAAAACAAGTGAGATTAGTTGTTCATAAAACAACCTAGTAACTTACATAACTTTATATTCATCATTACCATTCAAACATTCTTTTAGCACATTAAATAAACTCTCTGTCCTGCACAAAATACGCTTTATACAAAGAGACAGGTCTTATAGTTTATACAGTCATAAAGAACACATAAAGACATCTTAATACAAAATGACTTGATAAAAAGACTAAACATCCTACAACTGGTAAAGAAAATGAAGAGCCCATTGACTACCTACATACCATTTCCTTATATATATATATATATATATATATATATATATATATAGAGAGGAATGTTCATGTCAGGCCGGCCTGACGGGCTGCTCCGTCCGGCCGAGCCCGTTTGGGCACCTTCCCGGTGGAATTTTTTGATGAAATTTTTTGAGCATGTTCCTCATCAAGTCTAGTTTGTCCATACCAAATTTCAGCTCAAAATTCGATCGGGAAGACATTCAAATCATTTTTTGAAGTTGACTGTAGTTTTATATGTATATTTTGACGCAGTTAACTTGCAAAAATCATTTGACGACCTTCCCGATCGAATTTTGAGCTGAAATTTGGTATGGACAAACTAGACTTGATGAGGAACATGCTCAAAAAATTTCATCAAAAAATTCCACCGGGAAGGTGCCCAAACGGGCTCGGCCGGACGGGGCCGGACGGGGCAGCCCGTCAGGCCGGCCCGGCCTGACATGAACATTCCTCTATATATATATATATATATATATATATATATATATATATATATATATATATATATATCTTATTCCTGGGTAAGTATCTGACAGATCTAATTCTATGAACAGATTCAAAATACCAAATTAAAAGAAAAAAACAAAGTAAACCGGTAAACCCGCCACAAGCAACCGCAAATTATTACTTGCCCAGAAAATGATTTTGAAGCATAAATCAATGAAATCATGAAGAGGGAATTAAAGAGAAGAGATAAAGGAATGTGGTGAATACATTGAAGTCTTTAGTGATGTTGTTTAGCTCTTCTTTAGCTTTCTTGGTGAGCCAAAAGCTAGAAGCTTTCTTGCTTCCTAAGCTGACAATACTAAGAGCCTTCTCCATAGAATGAGTCTTGATTCTCTGTGCTTAGTCTGCAGCAGATATTTCAAGCTGAGAGCTCTTACCCCCACAGTAAGATCGAACTCCCCAAGCACAAATGGTGTGACTGGTCGATCGGGGGGTGAGATAAATGTGCTCTTGTGGTGTTGCGGGGCAGCTGTACTTGAAAATCTGCAAACCATTTTGTTGAAAAGGTAGGGCACTTGGGAAAAAGTACTTTATGGACAAAGTAAGTTTAATTACTTTATGCTCGAAAAACGTACCAAATTTATGCTGTGTTTGGTTAGAAACTTAGAAACTACTTAAAATATTTAACATTTTCAATTATTCCTATAGGAAAAGAATAGTATCATTTGGTTGTATAAAATTCTTCTATCCAAAAAGTTCAAATTTCATTGTTTTGGTGAGTATGTCTTGCACGTACTATTATTGAAGAATATTACTTCATCTGTATCACAATAAGTGTCCCGTGGACTTTTCACGTATTTTAAGATAGTTTATAAGTTTATTGTACACTTTTTGAAAAAGTAGGAGATTTTTGGTACTGTAGCAGTACTGTTAACTTTATTAAAGTGTACTGTAGCTACTTTTGGAGTTGAATTATTTCCTAAAATGGAAGTGAGACACTTATTTTGAAAAAAAAAAAGACAACCCACTCCTGAGGCCCCCCAACACTGACAGGACGACAGGATGAGAGGATGTAAATTGGACTATAATCACAATCTCACATATAGAGAGTGAGGCTCCATCCTCGGTACTTGCAGAGGCCCTATGTTGAGTAACCTCTCATTGCAGTTGCCGGGATTCGAACCCGAGACCTAATCCTTGTTGCACTCCCTTGCTACCAGTTGAGCTCCGCCCACCGATTGAGACACTTATTTTGATATATACTGAGGGAGTACATGTTGTGCATGAACCTAGACTTATTGTTGAAGCTTTGGGAGTCTATAGGTTAACAGCTGATGTTTTTCTGCTAAATTATTCACTTTGAGTTATCAATTAGTTATAAATGCTCAGAACAAATACTTATTTATTAAGGGCCCGTTTAGTTACACCCAAATCGACTGTATCGGCTGATTTAACTAAAATTTATGAAGTTCTAGCTGAACTGACTGTATTGCCTGACTTTGCTGATTTGTGGAAGAAAAAAAATATTTAAAATATATTTTATGACAAAATAGCTAAAATGGTCGTCTACAGTAACTTCAACCAATACAGCCAGAAAAGTGACCACAACCTTACTTTTTCTTATTATTACACAATTTAACTCGCAAAATCAAAAGTTACGTGTTTGGTGAAAAAGTTGGTTGATAAGCCTGAAAAACCAAAAATCATGGTTACCAAACGGGCTCTAAATACTCCGTATAATTTTTGGATTGGGCAGCTTGAGTGTCTTAAGTAGTTAAGTTAGATTATTTCCCCTCAGTATTAATTTAACAATTAAGCTATTATGTAAATGTTGTTATTCAATTACTTAATTAATTAATACTTTGAATGTATCTGAAAATGAGAAGAGGGTGCCTATCTCAAAAGTGGGAGATCTATGGGACTTCGATACTAATCAAGATACTCCGTATTTGTTACAAAGCCTTACTCGTCACACGTGAAAACTGCTTGCCTACGCAAAATTTGAACACTCAAAAAAGAATGTACCGGAAAAAGAATCAGAGGTCGCATCTTATGAGGACCAGATCTCAAACACGAGCGGAGCTGTGAAAATTAATTTAAGGGCTTAGAGATCTCTAGGGCGGGTTTTACTTGTGTTGAATTGGGTTGGGTCTTTTCCTTTTTCTATTTTGTTTATTTGTTTTTGTTTACCTGTTCTTTTTTTTTTCTTTTTTCATTCTTTTCCCTTCACTCTTTGTACTTTGCTTTGCTTATTATTAATAAAAATTTCTTTCCATTAAAAAAAAAATAATACTTTGTATGTATGTAATACATGATGTCTTGTATATTCTATGAAGGTGGATTGTAATATCCTTTTGCTAGTTTTATAAATATACTCAGGGGCAGAGGTAGAGGGGAGCCAAACGAGTCCCATCCCATCCCAAAATTTGAAAAGTGTTTGCATTTTAGTGTAAAATTTTATCTGGAAAAATTATTTGAAATTCTTTTTTACACATGTCCACCCCAACCTTCAATCATGGCTAGCTACACTCCTGATTACACCATTCCCAACTGTATTTGGATTATTTATTCATTAGTTAGTAAATGCATTTGGAACTCTGTACTCTCCCGTCCCACTAATATTGTCTCATTTTACCTTTTCTAGAAGTCCCACTTATCACATACCAAATTTGGTAAAGTTTGTGTGGCTCTATATCATTTTTACTTTATTTGTACATTTCCAATTCAATATCAACCCATAAATTGGTTTGAGATGGTTCAATGGAAGGGGTGGACAACGACAATCACTGGCCAGGGGAAGGGGTCGGTAGTCACTGGTCGGGGCGGCGACAGTCACTGGTCGGGGGGATTCACTATGGCGCGCGCAGTCACTAGCGAGGCAAAGTCATTGTGGTGGCGCAGTCCCTGGCGGGGTGAAGTCGCTGTGGCAGCGTAGTCACTGACGGGGCGGAATCACTTTAGCGGCGGAGTCACTGTGACGGCGGAGTCATTGTGGCCGGAGTAGTGCTGTTATTCGAGCCGAGCCCGAGTATCACAAATTGAAACTCGACTCGCACATTTTTCGAGCCTGGCTCGAGCTCGGCTCGTTAAACCTATTTACAGCTCGAGCTCTACTCGTTAATATACCCGAGTCGAGCTACTCGAGCTTGACAACTCGAACTCGAAAACTCACATATTAACTACAAGTCTACAACACATGTTCAGCCAGCACTAATGGGCCTAAACGGCTAAACCTAATATGTGATAGAATGACAATTTTACCCATCTCACGAGCCTTGTCACGAGCTTTATCGGGTTTTTCGAGTCGAGCCGGCTCGGCTCGTAAATCTTATCGAGTAAAACAATGAGTTCGAGCTCGACTCGATTCCTGGAATAAACGAGTCGAGTCCGAGCTTTACCGAGTCGAGCTGAGTTCAAGCCGAGCTCGATTTCCATAACAGCACTAGGCCGGAGTCATTGTGGCATTATTCACTTTGACCGGCATGGTTTAATTGTGATGTTGGTCAAATTTTTGGAAATTTTAAAAACTGGTCACATTTTTTCTTTTACCCCTTTTTTAGTAATATCCAGGCCAAAATGCCTTTAATTATTAAACTGTTGAAATATATTGAATAGTCATCTTCCAACTATTCATGATCAGGAACACATTATCATCATTGTTAATATAAATAAGAAATCATAATTATGATTTCTAGATGGTAATTGTATGGCTCACAATTAGCCCCTGATCTACACCATGATTACATTCCCCCTATAAATAGGAGTATTCTCCTTGATTGTAAACGGCGCCAAGGCAAACGTGGTGGAGCATGCAAAGGGCTCCAAAACCAAAAATAATGGGAAGAGCAAGCTCGGTCCCAAGGGAGGCGTTTCCAAGACAAAGTTCAATGGAAAATGCTTCAATTGCAACAAGAATGGACACAAGTCCTCGGATTGCAAGGCACCAAGGAAGAAGAAAGATTCTCACGTCAACTTGGTGCAAGGTGGGCAAAAGGATGAAGACATTATCCTGACGGTCGTGGTGACCGAGGTCAACCTTGTTGGATCCAACTTCACGGAATGGTCGTGGACACCGGTGCTACCCGGCATATTTGCTCAAAGCGGGAGCTATTCACGACCTTTGAGCCATCAAATGGTGAGAAGGTGTGGATCGGAAATTCTGCTCACTCCGCGGTGGAAGGTGTGGGCAAGGTGGTCCTGAAGATGACTTCGGGCAAGGAGCTGACTCTAAACCAAGTTTTGTTCGTTCCGGAAATACGCAAAAACCTTATTATCGGTTCATTGTTGAACAAACATGGCTTCCGCATGGTTTTTTAATCGGACAAATTTTTGTCTAAGTCGGGAATGTATGTGGATAAGGGGTATGCATGCGACGGGCTGTTTAGGCTCAATGTAACGACTATTATGATTAATAATAATAAAATCCCTTCTGCTTACTTGCTTGAGTCCTCCAATGTATGGCATGGTAGACTACATGTTAATTTTAATTCTATACGTAGATTAATTAACATTGAACACATTCCTAAATTTACAATTGATGTGAAACACAAATGTGAAGTTTGTGCAGAGGCAAAACTAATGCAAACGTCTTTCAAATCGGTTGAAAGAAAAACGGAACCACTAGAATTAATTCATAGGGATGTTTGTGATTTTAAATCAATACAAACACGTGGCGGTAATAAATACGGAGTATTTTATTACTTTTATCGATGATAGCACTCGGTATAGCTATGTTTATTTATTAAAAAATAAACATGAAGCAATCGATAAATTCATTCTTTATAAGAATGAAGTGGAGAACAAACTTAATCGACGGATTAAAACGGTTAGGAGTGATCGAGGTGGTGAGTATGAAGCACCAATTGGTGACTTTTGTGCGAGCGTGGGTATAGTACACGAACGTACTGCACCCTATTCACCTCAATCAAATGGTGTTGCGGAACGAAAGAATCGCACATTGAAAGATATGATGAATGTGATGCGAATAAGTTCGGGACTGCCACAAAATATGTGGGGCGAAGCAGTCTTTCAAGCAAATTACCTTTTCAATAAGGTTCACCGAAAAAATATGATAAAACTCCGTACGAGTTGTGGAAAGGTAGACAGCCTTCCTATCAATATTTAAAATTGTGGGGGTGTCTTGCAAAGGTGCTTGTACTAACACCTAAGAAAATAAAAATAGGTTCAAAAACGGTGGATTGTATTTTTGTTGGATATGCACAAAATAGTAGTGCTTATTGGTTTTTAGTGTACGATTCGAATAATCCGGATGTACATAAAAACACAATAATTGAATCAAGGAATGCATCATTCTTTGAAGACGTATTTCCATGCAAGTCCAACGAAGGACTGAGCACATCAAAACAAACATTTGACGCAACTATGGAAAATACTAGCGAGGGGTCCGGTGAAGAACCCGAACCCAGACGTAGCAAACATGGTAGAGTTGAAAAATCCTTCAGACCGGATTTTCTCACTTAGAAGATGTTCTCTTCGTCTTATTCTTATTACTTATTGTCTATTCTTATTTTATTCAGATTAGAAAAATTCAGATCAGAAAGATTCAGATCAGATTAGACCAGATCAGAAACATTCAGATCAGATCAGAAACATTCATATCATATCAGATCAGATCAGAAAAGTTCAAACATGATTTATCACTTTTATTATTATATTAATTATAATTAATATTATTAATAATATATTATTGATAATCATAATTATAATAATAATTAAAAAATATATTATTGATAATCATAATAATAATAATAGAATTGATAATCATAATAATAATAAAAATAATATAATAACAATATAATAACAATAATAATATATTAAAAGTAATATTATAAATAATAATAATAATCATATATTATTATTAATATTATAAAATAATAATTATAATAATATAATAATAATAATAATCATAATATATTATTATTATTATTATTCTTATTACTACTATCTCCGTCCCATTTTATATGTCTTAGTTTGACTTGGCACGGTTATTAATGAAATGGTTGAAAAAGTAAAAGTTGTGGTTATGGTTTGAGTATAATAAAGTAAAATGATGTAGGCCACATATTTCATTCCATAAAGGGAAAGTGGACACTTATTGTTGGGACAACCTAAAAAGGAAAGTAGGACAGGTAAAATGGGACGGAGGGAGTATTATTATTATGATGACTAAACTTATAATAATATTATTATTAATATAACTATTATAATTATAATTTTAATTATTAGTATTATTATTAATAATATTTTTTTTGTTGTAATTATTATTATTATTATTATAAGGAGTAATTATATTTATATTTATAATTATAAATTTAATTATAATTTTAGAAATAGATATTATAATATAATTACAATTAAAAATTATATAATTAATTATAATTAAAAATATAATTACAATTATAATTGTATCTATAGTTATAATTAGTTTAACAGGTGTAATTATTAACTTTAATTTTAGTTTTAATTATTACTACGTATTATACTTTTATAATTATGATTATAATTATAATTTTATTTAATTTATATTTGTAATTACAATAATGATTTTAATAACTATAATTATAATTATAGAAATATTCAAATCAGATTAGATCAGAAGGATTCAGATCAGATTAGAAACATTCAGATCAAATCAGACCAGATAAAAAATATTCAGATAAGAAAGATTTAGATCAGAAAGATTCAGATCAGATCAGATCAGAAAAATTCAGATCAGATAAGAACTTAAAAAATTCACATTAGAAACATTCAGATCAGGTGAAGAGAACAACTTCTTATGGGGTTATCGTCATACATTGGAAATTCACCAAAAAACGCAAGATAATAAAAGTTGAAACAATCTTCCAAATTAGCAAGTCTATAACGAGGATCGAGAATAAATGCAATACCATGAATATGGGGAATATGCGCATAATATTTTAAAAACTTTTCCTTCATATAATCACAAAAATAACTCACGAAAACGGCATTCTCAAATTCTTTAAAAGCACCGGCGAGATTAACAGTTTCATGAATAAATTGGTTTGCGGTAGGTTTATAAACATGACTAAAAGTTTCAGTTGCATTAAAAAAATATCAAAACATTACAAATTTTTTCGCAAGTGTCGATCTCAGCCGAGTTTATAATATATTTATCATGTTGTTTTAAAAAAGCAGGAAAATGTTTTTTATATCTAAGAACAACTTTAAGTAATTTATAAGTACTATTCCAACGAATACTCAAATCTTTAGGAAAAGCAACATATCTCTCACCTCTTTCAGTCAAATAAGTTTGCCATTTTAATCTAAGTTGACCATTACCCCAAATACGTCTAATCCCCCCCTTGACTATCTCCATAGCATCTCCTGACGCTTTTAGACCGTCTTGCACACATAAATTTATAACATGGCATACACAGCGTTGATGCAAAAATTTACCCATCAAAGTATTGGCACCACACAATTCACGCAATCTAGGTATAACAACAGTATTATTAGTAGCATT
This sequence comes from Cuscuta epithymum, assembly GCA_945859915.1. Lineage (NCBI taxonomy): Eukaryota > Viridiplantae > Streptophyta > Magnoliopsida > Solanales > Convolvulaceae > Cuscuta > Cuscuta epithymum. Next base: position 1,942,555 of record CAMAPF010000954.1, on the reverse strand, counting down.
ATTGAAATCAATAGCAAACACCTTATCAATCAAATTATACTCAATTAAAATACGCTCAATCAAAATATAAATATGTTCAGCGGTGTGACGATCATTAAGTTCACGAAAAACAAGAACACGTTTATGCATATTCCAATCCTCATCAATATAATGTGCAGTGACATATGGGAGGATGATGAAAATTATCCTCCCATATGTCAGAACAAATAGTAACACGCCAATCAAAGTTTGCAAAAAAAAAATTGTAACCTTGCCTTTTCCGCATTATAAAGTCTTATAATTTCTTTCTTAACAGTTTTGCGACTATAACTTCTAAATTGAGGATTTAAACTACCTTGTGCATAATCTCTTAAAGCAAGAATTTCAGAAAACATATAAGGCAAATTTTCTTCACAAATTAATTTAGTCATACCAGTCAAATTTTGTGCATCATTGTAGGAGAAATTACCAAAAGGTTGAGAATTCGCAAACCTCGATATTTGAGTTTGCTTCCCCGTTCCGCCGCCTAATTTTGCATACTCCACGGGGTGCTTTGCCTTAAGATGCCTTGCGGCAGATCCGTATCCGCCAGAGGTCCCCAAGCTATAATTGTTGTTGCACCACTTGCAAGTTGCGTGTCAATAGCCAGTTTGTGGGTCCTTCCACTTATCAAAATTATTTTTCATTAATTCAGATTTACTTTTTTATTACCGGTGGCGGTTTGGGATGAGGCAGGCTCGTTGGCGTGGTGGCTGCCGGCACCCTCCTCCTCGGTTGTCTCCGGTTCCATTTCCTCCGCATCTTCATCCTCAAGCTCCTCTTCGTCAATGGTCGTCGGGATTTGTTGTTGTTGAAAAATTATAGCAACTTTTCAAGTACTTTAATTTAGTAAAAACTACTTAAATAAAATGTTAAGTACTTTAATTAAATGATTGAACTACTATTTTTTCGTTCAAATATAAATTGAAACTATTATAATGTGACTTTAACTATAATGACAATTAACTAGTTTTTTGAAGTAGAGTTGTTTTAGCAATTAATGAGAATACTAATTAACTAGTATAATGAAAAATGTAACAAGAATACTAATCAACTAATTAACTAGTATAATGAAAAATGTAACAAGAATACTAATGAACCAATTAACTAGTATAATGAAAAATGTAACAAGAATACTAATTAACTAATTAACTAGTATAATGAAAAATGTAACAAGAATACTAATTAACTAATTAACTAGTATAATGAAAAATGTAACAAGAATACTAATGAACTAATTAACTAGTATAATGAAAAATGTAACAATTAGTGGGAATACTAATTAATTAATCAAGTAATGTTAATAAAAAATGTAACTAATTAGACAAATGTATGAATGTGTATAGTAATTAATGGGACTAAATGAGTAATAGAATGATTTTCAGTGATATTAATTAAAGTGTAACTAATATATAATATAATGTTTATAGTATATAATATATAAGTATACTACTATAAGATGAGTAATACACTTATATTTTACACTTTAATATATAAACTATATATTAAGTAGATGTAGAATGTATGTAATAAGTGGATATAATAATTGTATAAGAATTAAATATTAGAGTATAATGGAGAATTGGAGATTGGAGATTAAGAAAATAAGTATATATGAAATATAAGTAGAGAAGTAGATATTATTATGTATTAAGTATATAATAATAGTTTATAAAGTATATTTAAAACTTTAATATATAAAGTATATATTAAGTAGATGTAGTATGTATGTATGTATTAAGTAGATATAAGTAGAGATTAAGTAGATAAGAAATATAAGTAATATAGTATATGTATTTATAAGTAGATAATTAATATATAAGTAGATATAATAATTGTATAAGTATTAAATAGTAAAATAAAATATAATGGAGAATAAGAGAATTTGAGAAGATGAATATGGAGATGAGTAGAGAGTAGAGAGTAAGATTTAGGAAGAGTTGGAGAAGAGGTGTGAAAAAATGTTTAAAATTAGGAGTATTTATAGGTTTTTTTTAACCCCCACCCCACCCCACCCCCAAAGCCCCGGACCCCCTGGTACCCACCCAACGGCTATATAGCCGTTTGGGAAGTGGGTCAACAGCCCAAAAGGAGTTTTAAAATTAAATGATTTTTTTTTAAATTTGACCGTTAGGCCCGGGCCCGGGCCGCCAAAAACAAGCCCCGAGCCTGGACCCACCACCCCCACCGGTTCGGTGCCCGAACCGGACCCGGACCCGAGAACCGGGCCGGTTCCGGGCCCGCATAGTAGCGGGCCGGGCCGGGCGGCCCGAACCGGGTCCATCACTACAAGACCCGAATGATTGAAAACTATGAAGTATCAATCTAATACATGAATTTTAATGAATTAAATTATTTTTTATTTTAAAAATTTGAAATATCATTAATTTTATTAAGCTAATACACTTTGGTGAAGAAAAATTTATCAAAAATTAGCAATTGAATTAATAAAAAATCAAATAAATCAAAACACATGAAATTTTAGGTGTTTGATCGATAATTTTCAATCAATTCAGATCCTATTTGGCTCATTTCAATTTCAGGTTCCAGATTATAATTTATCTTCTTTCACATTCTGGATTCTTATAAATTTTATGTAAAGGTCAAAATGTTTGTACCATTAAAATTGATGATTACATGCACTCCTTTTAATTTTTATGTAAGGGAAAACTGTCAAATAGGTCCTCGAACTTTCATAAAAAAGTCAATTAAGTCCTTCTATAGGAGACTTTGTCCGGTCGTCATGATTTGGGGCGGTTCCCGGTGGAATTTTTTGATGAAATTTTTTGAGCATCTTATTCATCATGTCTAGTTTACTCATACCAAATTTCAGTTAAAAATTTAATCGGGAGCGCATTCAAATTAATTCGAGAACGCAAAAATGCGCAGTTATTTTCAAGAATTAATTTCAATGTGTTCCCGATTGAATTTTTAGCTGAAATTTGATATGAGTAAACTAGACTTGGTGAATAAGATGCTCAAAAAATTTCATCAAAAAATTCCAGCGGGAATTGCCCCAAATCACGATGGCCGGACAGAACCTCCTATAGAAGGACTTAATTGACTTTTTTATGAAAGTTCGAGGACCTATTTGACAGTTATCCCTTTATGTAATGGTCAAAATGCTTGCACCATGCATTAAAGTGATGATTACAGGCTGCAGCCGTTACAAACTTTACCTATATATCGAACAACTGCGTTTTTTTCTCTTTTTGAACAGTTTCATATTCTTCATAACAGTATAAATCTTATTTTATTTTATTTTTGAATTATTCCATCTTCTTTATAACAGAGTGTAAAAAAGCTAAAGAGGCGATAAAGTTGTAATCTTGAAATGTACCGTAGCAAAATAGACGGACAATAAAGTTAAGAACTGAATCAATGTTGAATGATAACTAAATTGACTTTCCAGAAATAAAAAAACTCTGAAAGGTCCACTAGAAAAACTTAGGGCCTGTTTACTAACAGAAATATTTTCCAGTTTTCCATAAAACTGGAAAACTGGAAAACATAAAACAGGAAACGTGTTTACCAAAGAAATTCCTGGAAAACTGGAGAAAGGAAAAAAGAAAAACGCGTTTACCAAATCGTTTTCCAAAACGAAAAAAATGAAACATGTCTCTCTTTTCCTTAATGATTTGGAGAAGTGACTTTACTAGTTTTCCAAATTTGGAAAACGCAGATGCTACAGTGTCTTTGCAATGAATTTGCATACTTACACCTAGTGGTGGGTCCGGTTCCGCTCCGATGTCGATTCCATTCCGGTACCTCCATCCTCGTACCTTACCCCTTACCCCTACCCTACCCACCCAACCCCCACCCCGCGTACCCATTTTTCCCTATAATGACCTTACCCCACCCCACCCACATGCCCCGACCTTGGCCCCACCCCGATCCACCCTACCCTACCTCCACCCCCTACCACCTCGACCCCACCTCGATCCACCCTACCCTACCGCCACCCCCTACCACCTCGACCGCACCCCGACCCACCCTACCCTACCCCCCACCCCTCGTATATTACCACTTACCCCTACCTTACCCCTTACCACATGCCTCCTACCTCGGCCCCACCCCACCGCCATCCTACTCCCACCCCCACCCTATCCTACCTCGGCCCCACCCTGGTCCCGACCCCACCCTATCCCAACTCCCTACCCTACCCCTACCTTACCCCAACCCCAAACCCTACCCACTACCCCCACCCTTACCGCCATCCTACCCCCCACCCTACCCCATCCCCACCCTGGTCCCGACCCTACCCTACCGCCATCCTATCCCAACTCCCTACCCTACCCCTACCTTACCCCAACCCTACCCACTACCCCACCCTTAACCCTAACCACGACCCTAACCCACCCACTACCCCCCACCCAACCCCCAACCCCTAGACCTTACCACCCCACCCGACCATACCCCTTACCCCACCCCCACCCATAACTTCCCTACTTTGACCCCTACGAGTAGGTATGGGTGGGTATGAAGGGTTGTGGTGGAGTATGGGTAGAGTGTAAGATCGTGGTAAGGGTAGAGGTATGGGTCAAGGGTGTGGAATTGGAGAACTGTGTGAAAAAATTGATGAACATGTTTTCATATTTGAAAATGGAAAACTAAAAAATAGAAACAGAAAATTGGAGATAGAAAAACTGAAAAATAAAAACAGAAAATTGGAGAACGAAAAACAGAAGTAGAAAACAGGAAAATATCTTTGTTAGTTCAAAGAAGTCACATTTGAACTAATATACCTAAATATATATCATTGTACCATACGTAATGTATTTTTTAAATTTTAAATGCCTGAAGTCCTGAACAAGTCAAGTATAGTCATGTTAAATTTTATTAACTTAATGCAGTAATCTATTTTGAATATTTAAGAACAGTTTAAGTAAAATTAATGTCAATTAAGTTTTGACGAGACACAACCCTTTTTAAACAAGTATAGTAATAATAATTAATAATTGTATTGTTACTAATTTGTAACTGAAAAAACTAAGAAACAGCAAAAGGCCATTAATTAAAATGTAATGTTTGTACCATTTTATTGATGATGATTTACCCCTACCATGTTTAAATCCTCCTTCAAGATGAAAATTTAAAAGATTAGCTTCACCATTAATACGGCTGACTGTTATTTCTGTAATGCGGAGTACTCGAAATCTTATTTAAGAGAAATTATTTATTATTGCTAGTTCTTGAAATCTCCTTTAAAAAAAAAAATTCTTTAAAAAGAAATTTTAAAGAATTTTTTTTTTTAAAAAAAGAATTTTTTTTTAAAAAGAAATTTCCTTTAAGAAAAAATAAGAATTTTTTTTAAAAAATTTCCTTTAAAAAGAAATTTTCTTATTATTTCTTTAAAAAAAAGATTTTTTTTTTTTTGAAATCTCCTTTAAGAAAAAATATTTATTATTGCAAGGACTTTATGTAAGAGTCCGCAAAGTCATCCGTGATGCGTAATTGCTTAGGTAAGTAAGTATCATGATTATTGGAACAAAATGCTATTCCCTTCAGTCACATTTTAATACCCTCATACATAATTTAAGTAGTCAATTTAGTCGATCTACTATTAATTTCTAATTTTATATAATTCGTTTTTTCTCATTTAAAGTTTTATTTTCCATTTTTTATGATTGAACAACGATAAAGCAAACTCGTTATAAAGTTGTCGATATAATAAGTACGTCATCGTTAATAACTTAAATGTACATATTTAAAAATTAAATTAGAAGTTCTATCAATTGTAAATCAAAGTCTCCAATGTAATTTTTGAATATGTAAATTTCAATTTATTTTCTACAGAAATTGCTCTAAATAGGAGTAAAACGTTTGTTAATTTCAAAATATAACTATTACTCCCTCCATTCAGCTAAAATTGTCTCATTTTACCTTTTCGAAAAATCACACTAAGATTATCTCATACCAAATTTGGTAAAGTTTGTGTGCTTTAAATTATTCTTACTTTATTTTTACTTTATCAATTTAATATCAACTACATAACCTACCTTTTTTAATAATCGTGCCACCTCATTTCTTCCCAGTGTTAGTGAACGGAGGTAGTATATTTTTATTACTTAAATATGAGTAGTTGCTGCCATATTTTGATAGTTGTTGGTATTGCAATATTTTTCAATTATGGAGGTAATTATTTCTATTTAGAGAATAAAAATATAATACTCTTAAATTGAAATTTCCATTTTACTCTTGGAGAACTTTCCATCTTTTATAGGAGTATATATTATCAATGAGGATTAACTTTATCATTGATTAATAATCATAAATTACTCTGAAAACTTTGAATTGAGACGAAGGAAGTCATGATATAAATTTAATGCAAAAAATTGAGCAGAGTAGCATTTTCCCACAAAAGCCACAGGGAACAAAATAAGTCCCCGTACTATATTGAAAAAGTCGATTAGGCCCTCGTACTTTATAAATACTCAATTAAGTCCTCGAACTATTAAAAAACGTTCAATTAAGCCCTTTCGGTCGGTAAGTAACCGGTTTCCCGGTTAAATGTAACCCGTTTCCCGGCAGCCGTCGTTGCTGGGGTTCGAGCACATCGTTGTTGTCGTCGCTGTCGCCGCCATTTAACCGGGAAACCGGTTACTTACCGACCGAAAGGGCTTAATTGAACGTTTTTTAATAATTCGAGGACTTAATTGAGTGTTTGTAAAGTACGAGGACCTAACCGACTTTTTCGGCATAGTACGGGGGCTTATTTGATAGTTTTCCCAAATAATAATAATAGTTCCGAAAATAAAAAAATAAAAAACCGGGGGGGGGTGGGGAGCATGGAATAAAAAAGGAGACCGGATGTTGACAAAAATCATGTCACTGTTCTTAGAAGGTCGTTTGTTTGTGTGAAAGATTTCTTATCTGGGATCTCTTCCTCCTCTTTCTCTCTCTAGAAAAACAAAAAAAATATACTAACACCCACACACACTTCTTTCGAGCTCTCTTCTTTTAATTCTCTTTCTCTGTCTAAAAGTGAGGAGCTTTAGATATAGATAGAGAGAAGGGGAAGAGTGTGTGTGGCCCCAGCAGATCGAAATCTCCATTCATTTCTTCAGTTACATGAGGATCTGAGCTTCTTCAATGGTTATACCAAACCACACCCTTTCCTGTTTCCTAGTATTTATTCCTTAATAATTGTTTTCCCTTTTTTCTCCTCGTCAAGATTGCCCTTTTCTCTCTTCTCTGTCTGGCCTCGCTGGTGCCAGTCTATTGTTCTCAATTCTCCTCTTGTTTTTAGTTCAATGAACAACAAAGATTCAATCTTGTGAAGAGACATGGTTCAGAGATGTGGGGCTAAGGTATAAAAGAATTCTTCATTCCTGATTGATCGTTTTAGGATTTGCGATGGATGGTTTATCAGTTAGGTTTGAATTTGCCTTTTCATTTTATTCCATCAGTTAGGGAGCAGAGCATATAATTGGGTTTAAGAATTAATTAATAATAATTGTGGTGTTACATGTTTTCAAATTATGCCTTTTTAGGGTATTGTAATTAATGTTCTTGTCATCATTATGAAATGCTTTTCTGGTTCTGTATGCTGCTTATTTGATTTAATGTACATATTTGCAGATTTCACTAGTGATCTCACTGCTTTAGATCCTTTTAGTTTCTGCGAGTGTAAATCCATTCCTTGTAATGATTTCAAATTTGCATCTTTCCTTGGCTGCACTAGTAGTTTAGAGTTTCTTTTTTTAAAGTAAGCAAAAGAGAAAGAATTAATGGATTTTCTGCTCATGCTGTTTGGACCGCTATCTACTTAGTTCTCACTAAAACTGTTTAGGTGGCCTGTTGGTGTTTTATTTTCCGTTTCGGCTAATATGAGTCTTTTAGTTCTATGGTGACTGTGGGGGAATAGGTTGAGTTGCTAGTTAATTGTTGTAATCTTAGTTCGTACAATTGGTAGTCTGTTTTTTGTATCTTCTTTGGTGGGAACAATAGATGTTTTCTGAAAATGAAAATGTGCTTTGTTGAAGCAAGGTCGATTTCCATCCTCGTACCAATTAAATAGATTTAAATAATGAATGCAATGTTTTGAGAACGACACATTGTTCTTGATAGGTTTGCGGATATATAATATTAGTATAGAAAAGCAATTGATTGTTCAGGAAATTTTGATTGTCCCCTTTCCCCACACCCCCGCAAATCAAAAGCTCAAACAATGAGCACATATCTTAAAAAATCATGGTAGTCGCCATAAAGTGGGCCTAAACTTTAATGTTAGGGTTTGGATAGTGAAATTAGGTTGGATGGAAAGTTGTTCATTTTATTAAAGAGAACGTTGCTGATGATTTTATGATTTTATTTTGTGTCTACAATACGATTGCTGTCCCTCGCTAAATTCTTTTTAAAGAGAATTTTGTGAGAGGGATACAAATGATTGCAGTCCCTGGTTAAATTCTTATCATTGAATGTTAGCTGATAAAATTGTGCATCAGTTTTGTTGTGGTCAACATCCAATGAGAATACGTTAGTAGTTCTTGTTTGCGTAACTTATTTTGTAATTTAGTGAAAACCATTAATCGTGTTCTACCTGTTTAAACAAAATGCAAAAAAAGGTTGTTTTTTCTCCACAGGTGAGTGAGGGCATTTAGTGCTGCTGATGGCCACCAAACCATCGACTACTCATTGTGTGAAATTCACGCACTTGAACCACAACCCAATATTAGTTTCTTTGATTTTTTTTTTGTTTAAGAGAAAGGCAGGTGTGTTTTCCTTTCTCGAGAGAGCAACGCATTGTGCTATTTTTTCTTTGTCGTTTTTCAGCGGGAGGTGTTTAATTGCATGTTTCTTTCTTTTTTCTGTACATTTAAACTTTCGTAGCATCTACTAAAAAATCCCTTATTTGCCCATAAGCAGTCTATCTTTTATGTGTGGCACAATGCGGTAACCATAGTATGTGTTGAACTTTGATAGGGTAAAAATAAACAATGCCAGTATAGACGTCATCATTTCAAGAGGTTGGGATAATTTTACAACACCCTTCACCTCAAACGTTTGATGAAGTTAGCTATCTCTATTCTAAGAAAAGAATCTTTCTCTTTTACTCAACTAGACACATTAAATAGTGGATTTCAAATTTTAGAATGTCTGCATCCTTTCGGATGATGGTGCTTATTATTTGGGTCAGAGAAGAAACCTTATAAGGGTTATATGTTGAGAAACATACTCTATCCTACTCAAATCTTTATTCCTGTCTACCTACAGGATGAAATGCTGTATCATTCTTAGTTTCTTACCCTTTTCCTTACCCTTCCCTTACAAAAATGGCCCTTTGAGAGCATCATATAGACTGTATTTCCTTTAACTGTTTACCTCTTGTTTTGGTTGTAAAAGGATGTAGCTTTATTAATTGAAGGAAGCTAATTTGTAGGTATAGGGAAATTTGCAAATTTAAAGTTTTTACTCTTTGGAGTCAGGTCATAACAATTAATTCTATTTTGATTTCTGTTATTGGTATGGAGGGATGGGAGCCCAAGTGGACCGCAAAGATTATGCTCCTTCTGGACATAGTGACATGAGGAACTTTAGTGAGGATGCTAGCAGTAGCAATTGGCCCCATTTTTACGGAGACAGGTCCTTAACAAATGGGCAATATTGTAACAATGGTTTCTTGTCTCGGAGTGTAATGGATGCATATCCTGGGTATGACAAGGATGCAGTTAAGCAGAAAATGCTTGAACATGAGGCTATCTTCAAGAATCAGGTACACACATGCCCATAATTGCTTTGAGTTTTTTTAATGATGCGAAAAACCCACACATGTTGTGTTTCAGTTTGTGTTATATGATCTAAATAAGCTATTATATATAACTTTTGCTTCTAGGTTATAGAACTACACCGCCTTTACAGAATCCAAAGGGACATGATGCAAGAAGTTAAAAGGAAGGAACCAAACCGGATGTCTGTGGAGCCATCATCTTCGTCCAGCATCAGAGGATCTCAATTTCCATCAGAAGACACGCGGAAATGGCACATGACCAGTTTACCCTTGGCACATTCTAATTATTATGCTAGAGCATCTACGTGTAGTACTGAGATGATGAATTCCCCCTTAAGCTATGTAAAGGGAAATAACAATGTTCAATTACAAAACGGGTTTTCCTCGAGAATCATTGAAGAAGAAGAACTGGAGGGTAGGCCATCAAAAGTGCGTAAGAAGTTGTTTGATCTTCAATTGCCGGCTGATCAATACATAGATACAGACGATGATCAACAGTTACATGATAGTAGTGTCAAATTGATTCTTGGTGGTGGTGGTGAAATGAGCGGTTCCCGGAAAGATGCTTCAAGAATGTCCAATTCATGTGTAAGGAATGTTTTTGGGTTAGCAGATCTGAACGAACCTGCCCAGTTTGAGGAAGCCACCACTGCTTCTGCGGTTGACTTTCTTGGTCACAGCGCTAATAATCCCACAGAATCTAAAAGCCCAAATATCAGTAGTTCTAGACAACTAAATCCAGTGCTTTTAGCCTCATCATCGCGGGAAATGATGTGGAGTTCTCTTCATCCTAGCTCCAATGGGTTGATCAGTAATTTACCAATGAACAGTAAGGGAAAAGAGAGACAGTGGGGCTCCTATGGTTACGACACTGGTATGCCTTCTAAAATGTCAGCCTTTCTACATATCATTCTCTTCTTAATTTGTATTACTAATTTTCTCATTATACCCCCACATCCTTTTACCCTTATTTTAACCCATTCTGGGAGACTGGGACCCTATTCCTGTGTATCATTATGGGGGTTTTACTCCAATTTTGATAAACTAGTAATACTCATGGACAAAATTGTGGCTACTTTTTATTTCACTGCCAGTGGTTTTAATGTCACTTTCTTTGATATCACTGGTGACACAACTAGTGACACCATAATGCATAAAATCCCAGTGATTTTTCCAGTGACTTGTCTGGAGTTTTTTGGATTTCTTTAGGCAGTGGTAAGTGGTGGCAGCGGAGCTGCAGCTGCGTTGTGACTTGTAAGGCTAGGAAGCTGAGCATAGGTTGGGGAAGATGAATTTTGAAAAGAATTAGGTTTTGAGATTGTTTATTACGTAGTAACTTTTATGAAAAAAAACTAGTCATATTTTTGTCATCAGAAACTTTATAAGCAAAATTGCTTCTATTCCTTATATCATTATCATTGTATTAATATTTATGAGGTGGTCATCATATTTTGCAGGGAACATGAAAAACGGTTTCCCCCCTGTTTGTCAAGATTTGGAACAGAATAAGTTACCTATGCCGTCCCATCGTTATAATCCAGGAATCTATCCAAGTCCAGACATGTGGCGAGAGAGGACAGGTTATGGCTTTGAAAGAGGCCATGAGAACTCTAATTTTAGTCGTGTGGAACCACCCATGGCAACATCCATCTTCTCTTCCAACCCTACCCCATTTGTTAGCTCTTCAGAGTTTCCCAATATGTGGCCTCCTGTTTCATCTTTGGGAAAGCCAACAAATAGCCCGACCCAAAAGTCAACATTTTTTCATCCAATCCCGTTTATGAATTCTCAGAGCCCCGTTATGGGGAGAGACAGGTGGAATGGTGCTGGCATATCTAATAGGGTTGTGATGAATACAGATCTGGCCAATGATCATCCTGTCAAGAATGGATATTTTTGCCATGGGTCTTCTTCATCCATGTCAAGGGGGGAGCCCTCTGCTCGTTTCCAACCACTTGCTTTTGATTGTCTGAACTTCAACAAGGGTGACAATGTATTGCCTGAACAGTCTACTACTATTCTTCATCAACACGAGAGGAGGTTTCTTGCTGTTTCCAACTCGACAGATTCAAAGTCTGCAAAAGGTTTTGATCTGAATGTTATGAATGATCCCATCAGTCCAAGAGATGAGGAGTTGGTTGGTGGTAGTAGTAGTACGAGAAAGCTTGAAGACATTGTACCTTCATTGCCTTGGCTTAGAGCTACTAAGCCCTCAAGTAGTGGTTCCAGAAAGGAATCATCTGTTCTTGTTTCTACTTCTGCATCCATTATTCAACCATCACCTGACGAACATAACAGGAGGGATGATAAGAAGAACATTATGATCGATATAAACATGGCATGGGATCTGTCAAGTGATGATCTGGAGAAGGGAGTGGACGGCCCAAAAGCTACTACTAGCATCAGAAATGACATCGATTTGAATTTCTGTGCTCCTGATGAAGAAGAAGAAGAAGAAGATCGTGTGGGACCCTCTGGTGTAACTTGTAATAATAATGGTAGAACAAATGCAGGTCGAGAGATCGATTTGGAAGCCCCGGCTGTTTTAGATAGTGATGAAGATGATGAGCATGTGGAAGATGATAATCTACCTCCGAGAGAGAAGCGTATGGATGAAGATGAAAGTATTGCGGCAGAAGCAATACTTGCCATCTCATTGTTAGGCGATGATGACCCATCAGAAGATCCTTTGGGAAAATCGCTTCATTGGTTTGCTGATTGTGTCTTCTCTTGTACTGATGATGTCATCAAAGACAAGCCTGATGGTAAAGATTTTTTCAAGGAAATGGATATTTTTGAGGCAATGACATTGCAATTAACAGAAACCAAAGAAGAGGACTACATGCCAAAGCCATTCATTCCAGAGTTTCAGTACGTGGACAACAATGTGGGTCCAACTTCCATTCTTAACCGACCTCGAAGGGGTCAGGCAAGGAGAGGAAGGCAGCGGAGGGACTTCCAGAGGGACATCCTTCCCGGGTTGTCTTCCTTGTCACGGCATGAATTGACAGAAGACCTACAGACATTCGGAGGACTAATGAGAGCGACGGGCCATGCTTGGACTTCTCCATTGGCAATGAGAAGGAATGGGGCCCGAAATGGTGGTGGGGCCAGGGGAAGACGACGAGCAGTGGCTGTTGCTGCTGCCATTGACGCCGGACAGCCATTACCACCACCACCACCACCTGCGATTCCAAGCAGCTCATCAGGAACTGCTCTAACGCAGCAATTTAATCATATTGAAGGAGTTTTGGAGGACAAGAGCCTAACGGGATGGGGAAAGACAACTAGACGACCCAGGAGGCAAAGGTATCCTGCTGGTAATCCTCCTCCTGCTTTCCCATTAACACCTTGAGAGAGTGAAGAGGCTGCAACTTATAGTTCACCATTTATATCTTTTATATATACTATATATATAGAGTGAGAGAGACAGAGAGAGGATGATATTAAGTGACTAATAGGTACCTTTTTTTGTTACTTGCCGGGAGTTGATATTGTGTTAAGAAGCTGTGGGATTTGTTCATTGTACATTCTTTGTGCCATAATTCTGTGCTTCCATGGCTGTTCATGTCTTTTGGTTGGTAACGAACTGAGTAGCCAGGAATAATGCTGCCTGATGATGCCTTCTGAATTTATACAGCATTGTTTCAAATATTTGAGGGCTTCTTTGAATTTGCTCCACTCTTTTACAGAAGTTAACCTGCTCCTATAATTGTGTATGTGTATGTGTATGTGTGTGCTGTGTATTGTATGTATGAATGATGACAAGTATATAAATGAAACATAAAGAGCCTGTTTGGTTACTCTGTTTTTTTGGCTTATCATGCTTATCAGTCAACTTTTTCACCAAATACGTAATCTTTGATTTTGCGCATTGAATTGTGTAATAATAAGAAAAAGTAAGATTGGACTTTCTTTTCTGGTTGTATTGGCTGAAATCACGGTAAAGGATCATTTTAATTGTTTTTCATATAATTTTTTCTTTATTTTATTAATAAATACTATCGTATACTCGTATTTTAAATATCATTTTTTCTTGAATCAGCCAATACAGTAACTTCAGCTAGAACTTCATACATTTCAGCAGAATCAGCCAATACACCTAATTTGGGTATTACGGTACGGGCTCAAAGATTGGACAAAAATATGACTTGTGGAATAGTTAGAGCGGTGTTTATAGGGTGACCGTAGTAACAATGGTGAGGTTGAATTTTACATTGCAATGATCAAGGCGATGTGATTTTTGTTGTATAAAGGGGTGATTATGATACCATGTACTCCTATTTGGCTATTTTTATCCATTATTTTAATTTGGGTAAAGGGTCAAATAAGTACATGAACTAATTTAAAGTGTTCAATTAACCCCTTATATAGGAGATTCTGTCCGGCCGTCGCAAATTGGGGCGGTTCCCGGTTGAATTTTTTGATGAAATTTTTTGAGAATCTTCTTCATTAAGTCTAGTTTACCCATATCAAATTTTAGCTAAAAATTAAATCGGGAAGGCAGTCAAATGATTTTACAAAATGTATTGTGTTGTTTAACTACGCAGTTATCTTCAAAAAATCATTTGACTGCCTTCCCGGTTGAATTTTTAGCTGAAATTTGGTATGAGTAAACTAGACTTAATGAAGAAGATTCTCAAAAAATTTCATCAAAAAATTCCACCGGGAACCGACCCAATTGGCGACGGCCGGGCAGAACCTCCTATATAAGAGGCTAATTGAACACTTTAAGTTAGTTCATGTACCTATTTGACCCTTTAGCCTTTTAATTTTCATAGTATTGAGGAAACATATTTTGACAACTTGTATTAATAAAATAAAGATTAGTTTTTACAACTCCCCGATCTTTCTTGTTGTATATTCAGCTAGTAAATAGTGACGCACTATTATTTTTATATCATAAAAAGAATATTTAATGTATGTTTAGTAGGCATATCTTGTTCTATATTCAGCTAGTAAATAAAAGTGCACTATTATTTTATATCATAAAAAGAATATTTAATGTATGTTTAGTAGGCATAAAGCGTAGTTTTCTAGCTTTTGCCTTATTAAAACAAAAGATGCATTAATCATGGTCTTTTTTGTCCTATATTGGGCTTGTAAAACAATAAGGCATTATTGTTTTACATAGTAAAAATGAAAAATGGAAAATTAGGTGCGGCAGACATAAATCATCACTATATATATAGCTTTTGTATTATTTACAAAGTCAAAAAACTTATAGTGGTGTGTTTGAACACCAGTTTTTAGGAGTTGTTTTAAAAACTTAATTGACATATTTTTCAATAGGTGGGCTGAATAGCTTATGAGAGAAAGATTTTAACATTAATTAGCCACAACTTGTTATTCTAGATAAAATTTTAGAATCCATTTTAGTTACTAAATGCAATCAATTATCCAAGAACTAAAAGAAAAGTATTTTTTTCAAACTAATTGTGACAAACGTACCCCAAATGGTCTTTAAGCATTGCCGCCAATGAGTTTAATGACGGTCATCTATAGCCTAAAGTTTTAGGTTTATTGCTCTTTTTTCTTTGAATGAAATTTAGAGGTTTAATGCCGCGTTCCTTATGGGATAGAGTTAGATAAATTTGATGTTATAACGTTTAAATTGATCTAATACTGAAAGTCTGAAACAATAATATAATTTTGAAGACAGGTTGTTGGTTTATTTTTAGCTTAAACAATTTAGTGTAACTAAATAACTTAAACCCGTAAAAAATATCAACTTAAACTTTAGTCTACTGAGGGATTAAATACATCAAGTTAGTGATGGTTTCAAAGTTTCAGGAGTAAAAGTGATGATAGCAAGTGGCAACAATTAATTCATTGACTAAATTTCTATTTAACTATAGTAGGAGGATCTTCACACATGGTTCCTACATACGTACCCATATGAAAACTTGAGAATACAATAACCCAGAGAAGACGAGGAAGTGAGAACAAAAGTTGCTTTTCTGAGCAACAAATGACATTATTTCAACTACATTACAGTTTCTCTAACAGTGAATATTACTAATTAATTATTTGAAGATGAGTAAGATAAATATTGGGAAGTCGATAAACCAGTGTTGAAAAGGAAATGAATTGATAAATGGGCATTGTACCTTTCAATAGAACCATCACATAAAATTTAGCAAGTGTGAAATTGCATGTTCTTCATTGTAGAGCATGCTTTAATTTGGCTTAACAATAATGGCATAAGAACTAAATGGATCCAGAAAAATATGTGTCAGCGGCGGAAACTCATACCTTTGAACTTTATACTACATATACAATTCAATTCAACTCATAACTATTAAAAAAATGAAGAATTCAACTCATATCCGATTTAATCTAAACTCAATAATAATGTAATAGCAGATACTTTACATAATTACTAATTTATTACGTAGTATTATATTATTCAAATAATGGATGCTTTTAATCTTTTAACTATAAATGATCGGCAACATTATTCAGTTGAATTTTAGAAATAAATTTTACGAAAATAGTAGTGACATATGGATTTCAATAAATTTAGAAATGTTCAAATGATTGAATGCCTATTAATACAAAAAAATGAAAAGGTAGTCACTTAATATTTAGGTATATGCACTTTGTCATTTCAGATTTCAAACAAAAAATCACATGAATATTAATTCCCAAGATTTCTAATTTTACGGTCATTTTTATACATAATACGGAGTATGTTATACTTCCTCCGTTCTTAAATAAATGCAACGGTCAACATTTCACACTTGCCGAGACACAACTTTGACCATTAATATAAATGATTTTGTATTAGTAAAAAAATTTAAAAAATTAGATTATGAAAATTTACAATGAGACAAGTTTAACAATATTTTTTTCATAAAATAATATTATTACATTAATAAATAAAACGTAGTCAAAGTAGAACATGTGAATAGTGTAAAAGTCAAAGTGTTGCATTTATTTAAGAACGGAGGTAGCATTATATAGAACTATAATTAAATGATCACCATAAACTTGACCAGAACATATGAATTTGAAAGTGAAGGATATATGTTTGTGGTACATATGACAAAAGGTTGGTAAAATGACCCTAGGTTTTATATACTACCTAATACTAGGGCTGGGACTTTGGAACCAAGAACCGGAGAACCGAACCGGACCGAACCGTTATGACCCGGTTCGGTTCGGTTCCAACATTTATTAGTTATTTTTTAACGGTTCGGTTCCTATTTTTTATTAATGGTTCGGTTCTCGGTTCCTGAAAAAAATGTGTACTAGGAACCGTTAAAGAACCGTTATATATAATAATTAAAATTATATATAATTCTTATGAGTATATATATTTTTATGTATTTACTTACTTATTTTTATATTACATTCATTATTTTAGTTTAGTTATTCAACTATTTAAAACTATTATTCACTTCAACCGGTTCTCTTAGGCTTCTTAGGCCTCTCATTAAGTCAGAACTCCAGCGGGTCGGAACTTTGAAGGTCCAAAGTATTTAAAAATATTATTCTATTTAATTGTTTAAGCATATTTGTATCGTAATTTCAAACGGAGAATGTCTTTTTGGCAAAAATTTAGTCATAATTTGTAAGAATTTTTTCGAAGACTAGGAACCGTTAAATGACAAGAACCGAACCGTTAAGAACGGTTCGGTTCCTTATCGGTTCTATAAAATAATTTACAAGAACCGAACCGTTAGTAAAATTTCATATTTTCAAACGGTTCCACATATTTGGCCTAGGAACCGAACCGGTCCCAGGCCTACCTAATACGGTGTGACTCAATTTTTTGGGGCCTTTTTTTTTTGCCGTGTGCCAATGCACTTGTAGCACATGACATGGGCTGACCCTAGCACAAATGTATACTATACCCCACACTCTCAAAATTGGACAATTGCTGTAGGTTGAAGGGGATGTGAGAATGTATTTGTTAGTGGACACTTACATTGCTTTTTTATTAGTTAGGGAGTGTTTCCAATGGTCTTAATTCAAAATACTTTTGTGCTTTTTTGGACGACAAGAGCTAAAACGAGTGTTATTAAACATCAACTTTTACTTGTTTTTAAGTAGTTTTATTTTATTTTAAGTGAAAAGCTAAAAACATAGAGAGTGATGTTTTTAAATGCTCTTCACTTTTTATTGAACAAAAAAAATACTTTTTCATCAAACACTCTGATTTTTATTTTTTAAATCAATTTTATTTTCAAACACTACTAACTTTTATTATTAATCACTTTCCATATAATTTCTAAAAAATCACTTTTAAAAAAAAGTAGAAGTCATGATAAACACTACCTTAGTCGTTCATGTGGCATTCTTGTTAGTTAGTTAGAAAGCACGTTATTTTTAACTGATCAAATTATAGCTAAACATATTTAAAATAAATAAATAAATATAGAAGTAGAACTACTGTAATACCAGCTTCTACAAAATACAATCCTCCTACTCCTCCGCCATGCCACTACCGTTAAGTTTTTCTATCACCATTGGGCGCATGCACCCTTTGTGTAGTTTGGGCACTTGTCCGCAATATTTTTTCTTTTTTCAATAGCTATTTTAATGTTTGTTTTTGTAAAATGTAGATTGCCCCCATTAAAATTTTAAGTTGCCCCCAATAATATTGTTAGGAGAGAGATCACAAAGATTACTATAAAGGTGCTTAATTTATTTAACATAATTTAAATTTAATTCAACCAAACAATCTAAAATATTGTAAGAGATATGCATAAAGTTTCTAATTTAATTGGTGGCATTCATTGAACACAAGTTTTTGTAGATATTTTATAAATAGTCACACATATACTTACATACATATGTTTTGGTCAACAAATCACGTTGGTCATTTAGTTATGATTCCATGTAATACAAGTATAACCCATTGTATGTATAAAAATGACCGTAAAATTAGAAACCTTGCGAAATAATAATCATGTGATTTTTTATTATTTAAAATCTGAAATGGCAAAGTGCATATACCTAAATGTTAATTGACTAATTTTCATTTTGTTGAAACAACAATGGAGATAGCATTTGCAAATTTTTAGCATGGAGCAACAAGTTGAAACATACATTTTTTAGTTTTTGGATAACTGATAGCATTTAGTAACTAAAATGAATTTGAAAATGCTATAAATGATTGATAAAACTAACTGTTCGATGTAATTTTATTTAGGGAAAAGTAATTAAAATACCTCGAACTTTGAAGGGGTGTGAGGTAAGCTCCCCAAACTGGATATGTAATTTAAATCACTACAAAAAAAACTCGCTTGTAGTCACGGATTTTAGTCACGGATTTGGTCCGTGACTAGTTTTGTCACGGACTAGTCACAGACTAGTCACAGATATTTAAAAAAAAATAGTCACGGATCTGACCGTGACTAAATTTAGTCACGGTCAGATCCGTGACTAAAATGGTCTGACAGCTCCGATTCCGTTTCCGGCGGCGTTTGTTTTACACCGGCGACTTAGTCACGGACAAATCCGTGACTAAATCCGTGTCAACTAAAAAATTTAATTTTCCAGCGCTCAGAAATTAATTCACAACAGTATTCTGTACAGATAAATTTAGTCACGGATTTGGTCGTGACCAATTCCGTGACTAAATCGAATAAAATTATTCGCACGCGTAATTTACACGTCATTTACACGGTTTGGACACGTAATGTACACGGATTTGCTTAGTGACGGACAAATCTGTGACTAAGTCCGTGACTAGATTTTTTATATATGCAGGAGCAACTCATTCAACTATCTTATTTCATTATCCCTGTTTATGCAGACAAGGTATGTTATTTAAATTATTACTTTTATTTAGAATTAGTTAGTTCAATTTAAATTATTAAAACTATTAAATTAGTGAGGTTGTTAATTAATTAACAACATATTTAACTATAAACGTAGTGATGTCATAAAATTAGTTAAATTTTTAGGTTTATAAAATAATTTAATTAAAATTAGTTAGCTAAACGTAGTTTTAAACGTAGTGATGTGGTAAGTCAAATTAGTTAGCTAAACGTAACGTAGTTTTAAACGTAGTGATGTGTTAATTAAGTGAAATTAGTTAGCTAAACGCAACATAGGTTTAAACGTAGTGATGTGTTAATTAAGTGAAATTAGTTAGCTAAACGCAACATAGGTTTAAACGTAGTGATGCATTAAGTTAAATTAAGTAAAATTAGTTAGCTAAACGTACGTTTTAGCTAATTAAGTTAAATTAGTTAAACTTTTGATAATATTAGTTAAATTTAAATATTAATTAATTGAAATGTGTTTAAAAAGGGTTGTTATTTAATTAACGAAATGAATTAGTTAAATTTAGTTTGGATTGAAACATTACTTATATTTTGTGCATTATTATTGTGAATTGTGTATTATTTATTAATTCAAATGAGTTTATATATATGCTCAAATTAATAGTGCATTATTGTTTGCTCAAGAATATATGCTTGAATATATTCAAGCATAATAATGCACTATCACTGATAGAGTTTTACCGGACAAAAATATGACTAGTTATATTTTTGGACAAAAATATGACTAGCCATTGTGAATTAGTCACTATAGTGTATTTTAGAATGACAAATCACTGTAGATGACGAGTCACCATGAACTAGTCACTAAATATTTTTGTCTTTTGAATTTAATTTGGTACTATTCATGAAAAAGGCCATATAATGCATCTTTTTTTTTTGTGTTTTAATAAGACAAAAAAGCTAGGGAAAAACGTTTTATGCCTACTAAGCATACATTAAGTATTCCTTTTTATGATACAAAAATAATAATGCATTATTATAATATTTATTTGCAAAAATATAATTAAAGTTAATGCTTAATCACATAAGTGTAAAAATTGAATATGAATCATTATGATTAAAGTTACCACTATAATCACATAAGCATGCATTACTAGCTGAATATAGAACAAAAATGATGACTTGTAAAAACTCATCTTTGTTTTATTATTATAAAGTGTAAAAACATGTTTCCTCAATACTGCAAAAATGTAAATCATGGATAAAATAGCCAAATAGGGGTGCATGGTATCGTAATTCCCCCAATATACAACAAACATCTCATCACAATGATCATTGCAATGTAAAATTAAACCTCACCATTGTTACTACTGTCACCCTATAAACATCGCTCTAACTACTGCATGAATCATATTTTTGTCCAGTCTTTATGTTTCACTTGTAGACTTATCATCACTTCATACACACAATACACACTATGCATCACGCAAGATACAAGACGCAACACACAATACACAACATACACATTCATACACAATCATAGGAGCAAGTTAACTTCAGTAAAAGAGTGGAGTAAATTCAATGAAGCCCACATATATTTGAAACAGTGTTGTATAAATTCAGACATCATATTCTTGACTACTCGGACATAAAGGCATCATCAGACAGCATATTCTTGACTACTCAGTTCGTTTTCAACAAAAAGACATAAACAGCCATGGAAACACAAAATTATGGTACAGAATATATGGCGAGCCAAGAGTACATAATATGCATCTTACTTGGAATTTAATATGTTGGTTACACCAAAACTAGATGCCATGTGGTTGATGATTGGTGATTTCAATGAGGCAATGTGGCAAGGTGAACATTTTTCAAATACTAAACGTCCGGAGAACCAGATGATGGGCTTCAGAGAGACATTATCCATTTGTGACCTCCATGACATAGGCTTTTTGTGGCTACCTTGGACATATTGTAATAAACAGAGAGGTGGACGGAATGTTAAAGTTCAGTTAGATAGGGAAGTTGCTAACCTGGATTGGATGGCTCTATTTCAGAGGCACAAATCTAACACTGGGTATCTTCAAGGTCAGATCACATCCCTTCACTCCTACAACCGCAACTGTCTCATTCGAGGAGGTCGGGGAGTAGAATACGACAATATGAACTTTTGTGGGAAAGTGAGGAGGACATAGCTTAAGAGGCTAAGGAGACTTAGAAGTGGGCTCGTCCGGCAGAGGGCCTGGGTAATTTTGCAGGTAACCTGAAGACCTTGATGGGCTCACTTCAGGGTTTAGGTCATGGGCATATAAGGAATGTTACCGAGGAACTGCAGAAACGAAGAGTCCGACTGGAAACTCTTCATACAGATCGATCATTCGGCTACTACTATGAGAATTGTGTTGACCCGGAAAATGGATGAACTACTCTATAAAGAGGAGATGATGTGGTTTCAACACTTACGCATTGTATGGATGCCTGAAGGAGATAGGAGTAAAAGATTTTCCCATCAGAAATCCACTTGGCGTTGAAAAAGAATAGAATTCAGAGACTAAGAGGTACAAATGGTGCTTGGGTTGGTAACATAGAGGAAGTTGTCAACAACTCCTTCATAAGCCTTTATATAGGGGATCCCACATTTGACACAGAACGATTAATCCAACTCCTAGAGCCCGTTATCACTAATGATATGAACGCACGGTTATGTGAGGCATTCTCAGAGAAAGAAATTAATGATGCTTTGTTCCAGATTGGCCCGTTAATGGCCCCGAGGCCAGACAGGTTTCCAATTCACTTCTTTCAGATACATTCAGAGGTTCTTCGAGGATACGACCAAAGTAGTTTGAAAGTTCTTTGCAGAGGGTATTAATGATACTTATATTGTAACATTTGAGATTAATTTAAAAAGATTAATAGTACTACTCATACCAACAAGGTGCATCTCCTTTTAAGGGAGCTCGTCACCCAAGAGCTCGTCACCCCCTAGGAAGTTTCTCAGGGCGCGTACGAGTGAGCACAAAGTGCGTGGAAAAGGCTAGTGGTGGTTTGTGAGGATGGTACTAGAGGTCTAGAGTAACTACCTCGGGTCTTGCGGGACCAGGGTGTTACAAGTGGTATAAGAGCAACCCTACAACAGTGTGTTGATCCGTTGGATATTGAGCGGGCACTTAGCGGGGCAAGATTCTGGGGTTTGATTGAGATTGGTTTATGGGCACAACGAGGACGGTGTGTTCCCAAGTGGGGGTGATTCTAACACTTGAAATTGATACTACTCATACCAACAAGATGAATCTCCTTTTAAGGGAGCTCATCACCCAAGAACTCCAAAGTTAAGTGTGCTTGCACAGGAGTAGTATTGGGGTGGGTGACCCCCTGGGAAGTCTTATGGTTTTACCAGCCACCAGAAAGGGTGTAGATCGACGTTTTATCAGCCACCTCCAAAGAAGATATTCCGTTTAGAACAGCCACCATAAAGGGAGAAGAGGTTTGCCCAGCCACCTCTAAAGGAAGCACTTCACTCCCAAGGCCTATAAGTATTCCAAGCAGTGCTGATCCAGAAGCACCGTTGTTGAGCTATTTTTTGACTCGTTTTCATCAACCTCCATATTGACTTGTACTTCCACAAATTCTGCAAGTCCACTGCTCTAGTGCTCTATGCTTCCTAGACTCTCCTTCCTCAAAGGCTCTAGCTAGATTTTGCTCTTCCTTAGCTCTCATCTTTCCTTTTTCTTTTGAAACAAGTCCTAGACCAGTAACAATCTGCCTCTATTGCCTTCTCTTGTTTCCCTATTAGCTGTCCATCCTTCTCTCTATCTCCCCTGACACTGGTTAATTCTCGCCCTCCACGCGGGATCATCCATATATTCCCCATATGAGCCCCCCCACGCCGCATATCTGCCCTCATTCAATGGCCATAAGGCTTCTCACCCACACACGACCCCAAACTGGTATTAGATGGGCAATAGCAATCGGTATGGCTTAACACTCCACAGATGAAACAAATGTTAGGGAGTCTCATATTTGAAATATGTCCAGAACAAGGTATCCCCCTCTAACATGTGTCCTTTTCAACGCATTCTTGATATTTATAGAAACGCAAATGTGTACATACTAGGCATGGATTGGGACGGGTCGGCCTGGCCCATTACTATGTAGGCCCGGCCCGCTGTACCGGGACCAGGTCAGGGGCTCGAACCGGGTTATTAGGGGCCGGGCTACGGGTCCTTCAAAAAGCTGACCGGCCCGGGCCTAACGGCTCTATTAAAAAAAAGGCTTTGCAGTCATGTGCGGCTGTACCCCATGCCAAACGGCTCTATAGCCGTTGGAGAAGGGCCTAGGGGGTTTGGGGGGTTGGGGGTGGGGGGTAAAAAATCTATAAATACTCCTATTTTCTAAACATTTTCCTACACCGATTCTCCATTCTTCCTACTCTCTAATCATCTCCATCTTCATCTTCTCCAATTACTATATCTATTTAAATTAGTTATACAATTATTATATGTACTCATATATTTATTATCTACTTATTAATACATATATTATATATACTTGTATTTATTATATACTTAATATATACTTATTATCTACTTAATATCTACTTATTATATATTTATATACTTGTTATTTACTTATATTTACATATTATATCTAATTAATATTGTTGAGGTTTATTCCTTCAACCCGCAGGCCCAACACGTAAGCCCAAGGTTTTCGAATGGAAGAGTGTATGGATATGAGATGCAAGCAAGTAAAATGGGTTAAGAAATGTATGCAATAGTGAGTCGAGTATTATTAAGATCTAGTAACTCCCCGTTACACTGCACTATGCTAAGGTCAGCGGCCGTACGTCTCACACTCGAGTAGAAGAGCTGCGAGAATAAGCTAAGAGCTTAATGAATGCTAGAATGCTTAGGCGGGTAAGTTGTCAACCCTTTACAATGAAATAAACGCTACTATTTATACTACCAAAGGGGCAGTTGAACTTGCTGACGTGGAGAGCTGTAGAATATGTAGATGGCTGAAGCCTCAACCACCAAATCTCCAGAATTAAATGCGCTTCCCGCTAAGATCTTGGTTTCCCGCCTATTCATGGAGACGAGCGTCCTCTTGAACATGGGGTTGGCCCTTGGTAATATCTGCAAAGGGTTGCGGGCCGTACGTTTTCTGGCCCTTGTGTAAAAGTGCATTGGTTAGTCTTGGGCTTTATCTTCTGTGGCCCTAGACAGGATTGACGACGTTCGTCTTATCTGCCTTCAGAGGCGTGACTGTTGCGGATCATGGAGACGTTCGTCTCTACCCACAAAGACCCATTGGGTTTGGACGTTCGTACACAGAGGGGTTATATGGGCCGATCCTTTATTTGGGCCATTAACCCAACAAATATATTAAGTATATATATTAAAGTATTAAATATAAGTGTACTACTCATGTTATAGTAGTATACTTATATATTATATACTATAAACATTATATTATATATTAGTTATACAATTAGTTTTTTTTTTTTTGCGCAAAGGAAGTGTTTTATTGAAGTTAAAAACAAAAGAAGAGTACAAATGAAGAAAGAAGGGAAAAAATACATATTAATATCTACTAAAATGCTTATTATCTACTTATAAATACATATATTATATCTACTCGTATTTATTATCTACTTAATATATACTTATTATCTACTTAATATCTACTTATTATATACTTTTTATTTACTTATATTTTCATTTATTACATCTAATTAATATATTAAGTATATATATTAAAGTATTAATTATAAGTGTACTACTCATCTTATAGTTGTATACTTATACTCCCTCCGTCCCTCTATTAAGTTCCTACTTTGACCTACACACATATTTAGGAAATAAATTTGACTTTACTGTTTAGACACTGTTTGGCACTGTTTAGACACTGTTTGGCACTGTTTAGACACTGTTTGGCACTGTTTTGCACTGTTTGACACTGTTTTGATGTAGGATAACTTTCCATTTAGGGAAATGAGAAGATTATTTTGGGACGGCCCAAAAAGGAAAGTAGGAAGTTAATAGCGGGACGGAGGGAGTATATATTATATACTATAAACATTATATTATATATTAGTTACATTTTAATTAATATTAGTTAAATTTATCCTATTACTTACACACTCACACTCCCATTAATTAGTATGCATTCATACATTTTTCCTATTAGTTTCATTTTTCCTTAATATTAGGTAATTAGTTAATTGTTACATTTCTCATTTGGTCACTTTTAATATTTGTGACATTCTCATTTGTTACATACTAATATGATTTGCATTTTTAGTTGATTTTAATATACTTGTCACATTATCATATAAAAATTGTTAGATTAAAATATAAAAGTAGTTGCATTTTTAGTTAATTTTACTACACTTGTTAGATTAAAATTCCAACTAGTTTAATAGTTTAATTAACTAAAATTCTAACTACTTTTATATTTTAATCTAACAAGTATAGTAAATTAACCAAAATTGCAACTACTTTAATAGTTTAATTAACTAAAATCCCAACGGCTTTTATATTTTAATCTTTATATAGTAAATTGAAAAAAAAAGATTAAACTATAAATGTTGTTGTGATTTTAGTTAATTAAACTATTAAAGTAGTTGCAATTTTGGTTAATTTACTATACTTGTTAGATTAAAATATAAAAGTAGTTGGAATTTCAATTAATTAAACTATTAACCTAGCTGGAATTTTAGTTAATTTTACTACCCTTATTAGATTAAAATATAAAAGTAGTTGAAATTTTAGTTAATTAAACTATTAAACTAGTTGGAAATTTTAGTTAATTTAAATACACTTGTTAGATTAAAATATAAAAGCAGTTGGAATTTTAGTTAATTAAACTATTAAACTAGTTGGAATTTAAGTTAATTTTACTACACTTAGATTGTTAGATCAAAATATAAAAGTAGTTGGAATTTAAATTAATTAAACTAGTTGGAAATTTCGTTAACTAAACTATTAAACTAGTTGGAACTTTAGTTAATTTTACTACACTTGTTAGATTAAAGTATTTATTGAAGTACTTGGAATTTTGCTTTAATTTACTAATCACATCTTAATATAAGTCACATTTTTTATTATAATCACATTACTTACATTTTAATATAAAAGTCACATTTTAAGTATTGTTACAAATTACTTACATTTGTTATTACTTGCATTGTTTTTGTACTCACATTAACATATTTGTTAGAATTTAATATTTGTTACATTTTAAGATGGAACGTGGTAGACATTCTGTAGATATGGGTAACCTCCAACGCAATTGAAAGAATGAGATTGGGAGGAATCATCCTACTTCACGCAAAGGTAAAGGACATATCAGATCTTCTTCTCAAAGCCCAGATGATTTTGAAACGGATTACCAATAGAGAGATGTGAATGCAATGTCTGACGCGCAACTACAACAACTATTGGCCCAACGGGATGAGCGCTTTTTCCAACAAAATGACATCCCCGACATTGAGGAAGAGCTCAAGGATGATGACGCCGAAGAGGATCATGGAACCCTGACGATGGTGATCATGGAACCCCTGACGAGGACGAGGCTGGTTCATCTCAACCCGGTAACAAAGGTGAATTTCTCCTTATGAAAAATAATTATGTAAAGTGGAAGGACCCGGTAACCGAGAAGTGGTACACAACTTGCAATCATTGTAAGAAAGATATAAGCTTGGGGATTTCACAAGGATACGACGGGGCCGATAGGCATATTAAGGCCCGTCACCCCGTGGAGTATGCAAAATTAAAAGGTAAGGGGAAGCAAATTCAAATATCGAGGTTTGCAAATTTCCAACCCTATGGTAATTTCTCCTATAATGATTCCAAACATTTAACTGATATGTCTGAATTAATTGTTGATGAAAATTTGCCTTTTATTTTTCTGAAAGTCTTGCATTAAAATCTTATGCTAAAAAATCTTTAAATCCTCAATTTAGAAACTATAGTCGCAAAACTATTAAAAAAGAAATTATAAGGCAATATGTTTTCGAAAAGGAGAGATTACAAATGTTTTTCGCAAACTTTGATGGGCATGTTAGTGTTTGTAGTAATATATGAGAAGATACGTATCATCATTTGTACTATTTGGGTGTGACTGCACATTATATTCATGATGATTGAGAAATGCATAAATGTGTTCTTGCTTTTCGTGAATTTATTGACCGAAACACCGCTGATAATATTTATATTGTCATTGAGAGTATTTAAATTGAGTATAATTTGATTAATAAGGTGTTTGCTATGAGTTTTGATAATGCTAGTAATAATATTCCTGTTATATCTAGATTGCGTGAATTGTGTGGTCCTACTTTGATGGGTAGGTTTTTTCATCAGCGTTGTACATGTCATATTCTCAATTTTTGTGTAAAAGACGGGCTAGCCGCGTTAGGAGATGATATGGAGATAGTGAAGGAGGGAATTAGACTTATTTGAGCTAGTAATCGACGTAAAATGCAATGGCGTCAATCTTTGAGGGATAGACGTGTGAAATATTGTGTTTTTTCTAAAGATTTGTCTATTCCCTAGAATAGTACTTATAACTTAATTGATGTACTTGTTAGATTTAAAGACCATTTTCCTACTTTCTTAAAAGAATATGTTAACTATATTATAAATCCGGCTGACATCGACACTATGCAAAAAATTGTGAATCTTTTGGTATATTTTAATTATGCAACTCAAACATTTATTCATGTTTATAAACCTACCTCAAACCAATTTTTGGTTGAAGCTGTTAATCTCGTCGGTGCTTTTTGTGAATTTTCCGATGCCCCTTGTATTCATCATTTTTGTGATTACATGAAAGAAAAGTTTTTAAAATATTATTCGCATATTCCGCATATATATGATATTGCATTTATTCTTGATCATCATTTCAAACTTGGTGCTTTTCAAAATTGTTTAGACTATTATTATGCTTGCTTTGTTGGTCCATTTCCTATGTTCGAAGATAAACCCATGTATCCTAAAGAGCAATACAACGAGGTTAATAACTTTTTCATCAATTATATAATGAGTTTCATGCACAATATGGTAACGCACCCCCTCCACCGACACGAACATATTCTTCGAAAATCATTTTTAAAATCTACATTTGGCAATCTTATAAAAAAATAGGGCTGGACTCGGTTCGGGCCGGGTCCGGTTCGGGCCTTGAACTGGCCGGGCCTCGGTTCACCAAAAGGAGGGACCGGGCCCGAACCGGCGGTGACCGGTTCCGGGCCGGTTCACCCGCCCCATTTTTTTTTTTTTTTGGCTTCCCTTATTTAACCCCCTACCCCTCCCCCTCAACCCCAAACCACCCCAAACCACCTCAAATGGCCCAAAATACCTAATCCAACCCAAAAATTAAAAAAAATTCAAAAAAAATAAAATAAAAAATTATTCCGGACCGGACCGGGCCCGAACCGGCTGTGCCGGTTCACCAAATGGAGGGCCCGGGCCCGGAACCGGTATCCACCGGGCCGGTTCGACCCGAACCGCCGGTGGACCGGGCCACCGGGCCGGGCCGGTTCCGGTTCGGGCCGCCCGGTCCGAGTCCAGCACTAATGAAAAAAGTAAATCAACTCCCGTTGTAGCACAAAGCTCAATTAACGAGCTTTCTTTATATCTAACGTTTCTTGTGGACTATGAAAAAGGGGTGACTTTGACGTTCTGCAGTGGTGGAAGGGCAAAGAAAGAACGTTCCCGATTTTATCAAAGATGACTAAGCAAGTGCTATCAATGCCGGTATCAACAGTTGCCGTGGAACAAGAATTTATTGTGGTCGGCAACGTCCTAACGGATTATAGAACGAGATTGATCACAAAATCTCTTGAAACGCTTGTTTCCTTCCACGATTGGTTAAAGGCCCAACGTAGAACTCAAGAAGTTAGTATCGCCCCCACCCGCCACTTCATGGAGGAAACAACAACCGATGGTGCCGGAGATTTCGACTGATTTTTAGGAAATGTATTTAATGTTTTAAAATTTTCTCAATTCTCAATTGTAGTTCATATTTCAAATAAATATAGTTTAACTTTTTATTGTCTACCACTTGTTGAATTAATTTTTAAAAAAGAATTAAAAAAAAAATAAAAAATAGCCCGACTTGGCCCGGCCCGAGACCCGGGCGGGTAGCCTGGCCCAGTTCAAACTCGGGCCAGTACCGGGCCTTCATCCCTAAAACCCAGTCCCGCCCCAACCCGCCCCGGAGCCCGGCCTGGTCCTGGTCCATTCCTAGTACATACTTCTTTTAGAGTTCTTTCATTTGGGTCAGTTTTCTTAACTTGTCATATTATGTCTTGGTTATTTTTTCTAGGGGTGGGCACGGTCCGGTCCGGTCCAATATTTGGCCGAACCCTTACCCGTACCGTTACTATTGAAACGGTTCGGTACGGTTCGGTCTTAGACCCAAACCCATTCGGTACGGTCCATTTTCAAACGGGACGGTACCATGCCATACCAATACCAAACAATGCCACTTTTTCCAGGTGTTTAAGAAAAAATTAAAGTTTAGCCATCCTCCAAAAATCTACACAATTTATCAATTTTCATATACGTAGTATCATACTACCTTCGTTCCAAATTGATTTGCAAAGTCAATCTTTTTTTGGTCAAACAATTTCTTTTTATTTACTTAATTAGAATTTCACTTTTTAATTACATTCTAATTTGGCCTTTCAAAAAAACTACTCCGTACTTCGTATATTTTAATTTGGATTTTGCAACTTTAGAGAGATTTTAATGTGGTTTCTAAATATGTAAATTTTAATTATTAAAAATTGTATTAATTATCAAGAACTTAACATTAACTTTGACAAAACAATGTTGGCTTTGCAAATCAATTTGGGACGGATGAGGTAATTAATATATCTTAGATAAACTATAGTAGTACAAATTTAATAAACCATACTTCGGTCCGGTTCGGTCCGGTACCGGTTCTCATTTTATGAGAACCGGTCATGGCATTGTTTGGAACCGGTTCGGTCCGGTTCGGGACAAAAATTTTGAGGCCCGTTTCAAACCCCATTTATCGGTCCGGTACCATACCGGTCCGGTTCGGTATCATGCCGGTTCAGTATTTTTGCTCACCCCTAATTTTTTCTAATTGATTCTGTATCTCTAAATCTACATGTCTTGTGACCATAGCTGAAGTTTTAAACCTGACACGTACTTCAAATTTTCTACTCCGTATTATACTACCAGCTTTCAGCTTTAGTTCGTTTATATGAACTCACCAATTACCATGATGATATTTTTAACAAGCAAACTTTTTTTGAGATTAAAAAATGCATCCGTTACATTTTGACTCACTTCATACACAAACGATCACGTTCTCACATGTATCAATTTCTACTACAATATCTTCGGGATTTTTCAAAATGGTATCACAAGTTCAGTAAAAAGTGGTACCCGATGGATTTTGTTTAGGCTTTTTTAACTTGTGTAGTAGTGTCACTAGTGTGCAACTGTGCATCCACCAAAGCTCACTTGCATTGTTATTATTGGTAGATTTGTTTATCGTTCCTAATTTCTTACAGTTATAAAGATTGCGATGGACATTGAACTCGACACTTTCCTAGCATGTTAGTTATTGTACTTCCACCCGCCTCCCCTAAATATAAGAATACACGAAATATGCCCTTCATGAACTACACAGCTCAAACATCCACATTATAACATACAGAGTATAAGCTAGGAAACCAGAATTACATTTCCATTAAAGTCCAACACAAACTGAATGAAAACAAAACTCTGACTCTCTGAGCCACTAAATTAAAGATAGCAAGGGGCACCCAATACTAAAAACTCAGAAAACGAAGTCCAACAGAAAAGTAAAGTCTCTCCATCGCCTATCCAGAACCCAATTCTGAAAATGGGCACCAAACAAACGAGGTAGTAAAAGACAACTCATTGACCAAAGCAACACATTTGGAGGAAGCAAAAACACAATTCATTTCTTTTTCGCGGCGGCCTTGGTAATCTTAGCTCCAGAAGGCTCTTTCTTCTCCACACTCTTGACGACTCCAACAGCAACAGTTTGCCGCATGTCCCTCACTGCAAAACGCCCAAGAGGCGGGTACTCAGCAAAGGTCTCCACAACCATGGGCTTGGTGGGAACCATCTTCACCATCCCAGCATCCCCATTTTTCAAGAACTTCGGCTCCTTCTCAAGCTCCTTACCAGACCGTCTATCAATTTTAGTCAATATCTCAGAGAACTTGACAGCAATGTGGGAAGTGTGGCAGTCGAGAACTGGAGCATAACCATTTCCTATCTGCCCAGGGTGGTTCATGATGATGACCTGTGCAGTGAAATTGGCAGCTTCCTTGGCAGGGTCATCTTTGGAATTCGATGCAACATAGCCACGCTTGATATCCTTGACGGCAACATTCTTAACATTGAATCCCACGTTGTCACCAGGAAGTGCCTCTGGAAGAGACTCATGATGCATCTCAACAGACTTCACTTCAGTTGTCAGACCAGTTGGCCCAAAAGTGACCAACATACCGGGCTTAATCACACCTGTCTCAACACGGCCTACAGGTACAGTACCAATGCCACCAATCTTGTAGACATCCTGAAGAGGTAGACGGAGGGGCTTGTCAGATGGCCTCTTGGGCTCGTTGACCTGGTCTAGAGCCTCAAGAAGGGTTGGTCCCTTGTACCAGTCAAGGTTTGTTGACCTTTCAATCATGTTGTCACCCTCAAAACCAGAGATTGGGACAAAGGGGACCTTGTCAGGGTTGTATCCGACCTTCTTCAGGTAGGATGACACTTCCTTGACAATTTCCTCATACCTAGCCTTCGAATACTTCGGGGTTGTGGCATCCATCTACAAATTAAACATTAAGAGATCATCAGCAAAAGTTGTTTGACATAACAGAATACTATTAAAATTACTATATAAATTAATTCATTTGAAAATGAAAATTGATAGTTTATAAATGAAACCTTGTTGCAGCAGCAAATCATTTGCTTCACACCAAGAGTGAAAGCAAGCAAAGCATGTTCACGGGTCTGACCGTCCTTGGAAATACCAGCTTCAAAACCACCGGTGGTGGAATCAATGATCAAAACAGCACAATCAGCCTGAGAGGTTCCAGTAATCATGTTCTTGATGAAGTCACGATGTCCAGGAGCATCAATGACAGTGCAGTAGTACTTTGTGGTCTCAAACTTCCACAAAGCGATATCAATTGTGATACCACGCTCACGTTCAGCCTTGAGTTTGTCAAGAACCCATGCATACTTGAAGGACCTCTTGTTCATCTCAGCTGCCTCCTTCTCAAACCTCTCAATCACACGTTTGTCAATACCTCCCAACTTGTAGATCAAATGGCCTGTGGTGGTTGACTTCCCAGAGTCGACATGGCCAATGACAACAATGCTGATGTGAACCTTTTCCTTACCCATGGTGGATTATGGTACCTGTAAACAAATAGAAATTAAAATAGAGTTACAGATTGTGATCATGTTTTCCAATTAATAACTTGACCAACAACAAATAGACTACATGTAGAATTATATAAAAGAACCTTTCACCAAATGCCATTCAAAGTCTACAATATCGTATCACTATACAGTGTTTGAAAAATATTTTGTGGCTTAGATGACATAACAAACGACACCCAAATCTTCCGAACAGGCAAATCTTACACATCAATTTAAAATTAACCATATATTGATATTACTCCAGACTAATTCTCAATATGGATTACAACCAAATCATTCCAGTGAAAAATATAACTTACAAACAGAGATGAGATAACAAAAGACATCGAGATCTTCAAAATAGTTAGTTCTCACACATCTATTTAAAATCAACCACAGATTTACAATACTCTAGACTTTCAGAACAAGGAATACAGAGAAAATCTCAACAATAACTCTGACTTAGTAATAGCGCGAGTAACAAAGATCTCGATGAGTAAGGATCTAGAGGTTCAATATAAACAAAGATTCAGGAGATACGCGTACTTAAACACCATTTCCGCTACTATCTAAATAAATACAAAGCGAACAGCTTGATTTACAAAGAAAACATGGTTAAATTTAGAGACAACATGAAATTCTTGTATCTATATCCGCGGAATTCATAAATTATTACGAAATCTTCTGGATCTAACTAACCTTTAGATGAGTGAATGCTGCGGCCGGACAAAGAGAAGAGTTTACAAAGCAGGGATGATTCTGATCAGTTAGAGAGTATATATAGGCGAGAAATGATGTATTAGGGCAACAAGAAGCTTTTGTTTTGTCTTTTTGGATGGGGTGCAAAAACAAACTTTTCTAAAAACGGGGTGCAAAGTCCAATGTGCACAATAAAATGGGGTGCAAATTTAAATTACTCATTTTTTTCATCTTCACACAAGCTGAAAATGGGCAGAAAGAGTACATCGAGAAGTGCTCAATTTCTTGGAGAGAAACTGGTTTGTTTAGTCCTCTAAGAAGCAAAATTGCATGTATACATCTACGGCAGAGGCTAAATATGTTACTTCCGCTACCTATTGTTCACAAGTATTATGGATGAAGACTCAACTACGTGACTTTGGATTTTATTTTGAACACATACCAATCTTCAGTGACTCAAAGAGTGCGATTGCTATCTAATGCAACCCAGTTCATCATTCTCGCACTAAGCACATTGACATGAGATTTCACTTCATCAAAGATAATGTTGAAAAATGCCATGTGGACCTATACTTTGTGTGCACTGAGCTACAACTGGCTGATCTATTCATTAAAGTCCTGAACAAGAAAAGATTCCAGTTCCTGATTTCAAAACTGGGAATGCTGAATTGTGATTTTTAAAATGCGCACAAATGTAGGGGGGGCAATTTATTTTATCTGTCATGTCAGTTAATTTAGTTTATTTTATTTTATTGAGTCAATTTCTTGGTCGTTTAATTTGTTTGCCTAAAAGTGTGCATACATTTAGGGGGAGCAAAAGTTAGTCTGGTCTGAGTGCTGCAATTGAGGGGGTATTTTATTTGTGTCATTCAGAAGATCACAAAAATATTTTATATATTTTAAGTCTGACTAGTGTTTCCTATTTTAGTGAGTCAGTTTCCTATTCTGAGAAAAAGGCAAAAAGTTTTTAATTTTTCTTCCTCGCGGGTTCTTAAGGACATAGCAAAAAAAAAAATTCATCTTCGTCCTCTCACCCTTGAATCTCTATTGCACTCAAACATCTCAAACACTCCAAAAGTTTTTCTTATTCTTCTTTGTCGGTCATCTTCTCCAAATTTGATTAAGGCTGTCATTTATCTTTTAGTTTGCATGTTTGTCTATGTATTTCGTTTTCAGTTGCATGTACACATCTTGACGACGACGAGAATCCAACAAAGACCACCAGAAACCACCTTATCTTCGTCGGCCACCATTGTCACTATCAACCTTTTTCCTCAACTGACAATCCTCTCCATTCATCATCTAACAAACCTTCATACACCCAGCACCGAACTCTCAAAACCCCAATCGATAAATTTCTTCACATTCGAAATATGGATTTTGAGCCCTTTGAAATTCCAGATTCAAAATCTTGGCCATTGAAAACCTCACCAGAAAACCTAGAATCAGAATTTTAGCCCTACCAAAATCCCTAGCCCCGAAAACACCGCAACCCCGATTTCCCTTACCCGAGATCCTCCTCACCGAAATCTCTTAATCTGCACCCCCGATATCCCACACCCGAGTTCCTAAGCCATAAATCTTTGTCCTAAATCATTTGTGTTAAACTCGGCCACCCGAAATCCTTTAAGCCTAAAAACACCCGAAGTCCTGTCCCCAAAGTCTCCTAATCTCGATATCTCATTCATACCTAAAATCCACCTCATATGATCCTATATCCTGAATTCCTTAATCAACATACATATACCCGAGTTTTCTCCAACCCATTTAGCCAAATTGATCCAAACTCAAGCCCAATCACCTTTAGCCCCATTAACCGTTGGACTTACTTTATTCCATTTTTTTTGTCTCTGCAGTACATGCACTATGGCATTCATTTCTGAGGAAGGGGTATACCTAAGGAGAGTTGGATTGATATCAAAGAAAACAAACCTACTGCACCCAGAGGTGTTCAAATGTAATGACATGATCATGGTATCTATTTTGAAAGGATATGAAACCACTTTGGCCAGAGGTGTTCAAATGTAACCACTTTGGCCAGCTCTCAACTTGTCTGCAAAAGTTCCCAAAATCTATCTAAGACAATTCTGGGGAACTATGCATTCAGTAACCACTGCTCCCATTACTACCTTTGAAGCTCAAATAGCCAACTCCACCGTCCAAATTACCCACAATACCCTCAGAACCCTACTCTAACTACACACAGCTACCAAATACGACCCTTTTTCTCGCTGACCAAGACCTACTTGCTGATATGCTCAAAATTGGTCATTTACCACCTCTCACCCTTTTCTCACACTTCATAGTCAGCCGCTTACCTAGACCATGGAGATCTCTGTTTGCTATTCTCAACAAGTGTTTATCTTCTAAGCAATCAAGCCACGATCGATGCAACATTCATATTCTCAAGCTGGTCCATGGCGTGATGTTTGCCAAAAATTATGACTGGGCACAACTAATCTGGTCTGAAATTCTAGAGCAACTCAGCAACAAAGAGTCTGAGAAGAAAGCTAAGTACATCCCATATGTACGGTAGTTCTCAATTCTGATCGATCATTTCATGAAGGAAGACACCACCATTCCTATAAGGCCACCTACTGAGCTTCAAGAGATCCCGAAGTTGTTGTACTTAAAGAAGTCAGATAACGGCGAAGCTATGCAACCAATGCCTATTTCTGAGTTGAATGACCCTCTCATTTCTACTTATAAGGTACATATTTCTTCTGTTCCTACGACGCAGTCAACCCCAAGTGTGTCTACCCAAAGAACTAAGCTGAGTGCTAGTAAGGGCCCTAGAGCGACAAAACCTAAGAAGAGGACACATGAGACTATGTCCAAGAAAGATGATGTCTCCTCCTCTAATATTATGATTTCACAACCCCCAGTCACTCCAATAACCCAACTCAACCCATAGGTACAGGTTCTGACCTTGTCAGTTTCCAAGTAGAAGTCGCCACATCGAGTTCAATGGCGCAAATTCAACCAAATTTTGACCACTTGATTGTCTCCCAACAGATAGTTGTTTCATCCATACAAGGGGAACCCTTAATATTTAGTGAACCGCCCCACACTGAAAGTCCTTGCATGTTAGGTCATGTGTCCACCATACCAAATGTTTTATCATTTTCTAAGGCACACAACCCCCTTCACACATTAAAATTGGACTATTACCACCAGTCATAACAACTAGAGGTACGCCTATGACGGTTGAAAGTCCTGCCACACGTATCTCCCCGGCAGGCCATAACTCAACAATTTTTACTGATGCTGTGAGAACAGAATCTATGTCTAGATCTGGTTTTTCATCATTTGTTAGTCTTACTAGGGAGGATCTAAGGTCTGAACTCTTAGCATTTAAACTTTCTCTTATTCAAGAACTACGACCTATAGAACCAACTTGCATAGCAGACCAAAGATCATACCCAACTCCCTCCACCTAACTAGTCAACTAGATACCATCTTAACCTTACCATCAATCATACCAACCGTACCCATTACCACCCAACGTATCCCTACCTTATCCACACCTTCAACTTCTCTATCCAACCTCGTAAACCTAAACAATATCGACCTTTTCGGATACTTCCTTGACCGCTTACTCAGTGAAACCAACCTTCAACCCCATCTCATACAAGTCTACGTTATCCTAGCCCATGCTTCACCTTATATCCAAGCCACTTTTCGTGATCAAGAACGCCTACCTAATCGTAAGCATGACAACACTGATGATTCGGATCATCACGAGGCGTAGAAAAGACCGCATACTTGTGAGAAATCATCCCTAGGTATAGTTCCTTATCAATCATCTAACTCTGAACAATCATCTTCTCATCAACTTCCACCTTCACCATCATCTGAAGCCCCACCATCTCAATCTTTAGCCTTAACTGTTCACAAACCATTCCCATTTCCTTCACCATCACCATCCTTACCTACAACTATTGTGTCAGGACTTGTGTCCTCACGAGAACATCCATAGGCTCATCTACTATGGATGTTGTCCCATCAAAATGAGCTAGTCTCTAGTATGACGACAACGATAAGTCTTTGTGACCCCGTTGTTAGTTTACCCGTTTCATCTGTTCCTACAGCTACTACAGTTCCATCAATTCATTCATCTGCTCCAGTTCCTACACTATCAAAGCCATCATCATCTAAACGACGATCAACATAAAAAAAGAAAAGACAAAGCGCCACAAGCACCACCATCAAAGAAATACAAAGCGCCATCAAAAGCCGATTTGTTGTTAGTTGATTGGGCTGAAAGAAATGAAAAGGACAATCTTTGAGGACTAAGCAATGAATATTGATGTGAGTTTTCTCACACTTAAAATAGATCGTAATATAGTGGTGTAAGTACGAGTATCGTCTCCACAGGGACGGACAAAAGGGAATCAAGAATTAATTAAATTCAGCGATTAAAAAGAATATAAAATAAAAGCGTTGTGCGAGATTGGTTGGTTTGGAAAATAAAACTAATGCGAAAAAAACAATTAAACTAGGGGGTTCTTTCTAATTAATGACGAAGGGAATAGGGATCGATTCCGGGGTAACCAGATTTCTGGCAGATCAGGCCTAATTACATGAAATTAATTTAATTGAGCCTAGCTAATTATTACTATGTTCTTACCGCTCTCGCGGCGTAGAGTACAATAACTTAGGGGACCAGGCTGATCTCTCATGCGACAGGATCCTAAATTATTGCTAAGATGAGTGAGCTTACAGCCCCTTAATCGCTACTAATCTCTTAGCGAACGATTAAGTGTGTGTGAATGTGTCCTAGAATAAACTAGATCTCTCTTAATTTATTCTACATGCAATTGTAATTCTAGTGGCCATTTAGGTTACAAGAGATATTAGTTAAATTATTCAAACACAAATTAAACGGCATTCATGCAATTAACCCATCAAGAATCTAGCCATACATCATGATCAACCCCTTCATCAATCCCAAATCCCTAATTAAACTACTCACAATTCATAATTGAAGAATCAATAAAATTGGAATAAAAAGAATTAATTGTCATTAATTAAAAAGGTGGAACTTACAAAGAATCCCAAAAGATTGATGAACAAGGCTGAAAAGCCCTCAAAAATTCGTGCTAGGCACTCTCTCTAAGCTCCCCCTCGAAAACGGGGGTTTACAGGATGTTTAAATAGAAAAATCGGGTGAAATTTGAGCTGAATTGGGATTTTCGGAGGCAGGGCCGGTGCCAGGCACGACCGTGCCTTCGATCGTGCCTCCGGAGCAAAAACGCACATTTTGGGAAGGCACGATCGTGCCTCCCTCCAGGCACGATCGTGCCTAGGTGGCAGTAACTCCGCGGTGCTTTTCTCTTCAGGCACGATCGTGCCTGACTTTGAGGGCACGATCGTGCCTACTTAACTTCCGAATTTGGCAATGCTTTCTTCGTGAAAGTTGTAGATAATGAAGTGCTCTATCCATCCCAATTTGCCGAATGTGATTTGAATCATCAAATAAAGAGATATGATCCAAACGGTGGAAGGTGTCTTTCTGAAATCGCAACAGAGATCATCTGACTTCAACGTCTGTTTTCACCTTCTTCCTCTCAGATTCTCGCAAAGGTGTCTTCATATAATTTGTATCCCTTGAAGTTAGATTTCATGTGGAACTTGAATCGTGTACATTGGTGGTTTCTACAAAGAGATATGCTTTAACGATTCACAGAAGGTCGTCTTGATCTTCGTTTTCAAGCTTCATTCATCTTGTTTTGATCCCGAAGCCAATCCTAGAGCTCTTTTGTCATCAAATCTTCATCGTAAACCTCCCAGTGACCTCCATAGCTCTCAAATCAATTTCAAACGCTTCTCAACTCATCCCAATTTCTCCTCAAGCGCCGGTGCCGAACTCTAAATTCCTGATTTTGACTCCAAATGACACAAAACTCGAACCAACGCCTGGTAAACATAACTTGAGCTAAAATTGAGACTTGCAACACCTTAAAGCTAGGAAAAGCATCAAAAGCCGACCCCAACACGCATCAAATGCGTGTCTAAATACGGACATATCAGATTCCTCACACTTAAGCCTTTGTTTGTCCTCAAGCAAACTGAACAACGGGACTTACGATAATCACCACACGGAATCAAAGTAATTAGCATGCACACGTAGTTACAGAGATACTCACAGAACAGACAGACTAAACTAAGAAAATTCTTCCCTAAACTACATCTTTGTACTCTAGCTAAAATAGTTGACAAAATTATTCACAACATCCTCAAAGTAGTGACAGCAAGATCTAATAAACCAGCTACCGATCAGAAGGACTTGTGAAGGTGGTGGTGAATGGTGAATGGTAATAAACAGTCCCTTTTTTGAGAGTTTGGAACATCCTAACAAAGACTTGATGCATTCAGGTATTTCGGGGCTATTCTTAGGATCAAAGAACTTAGTAGACCACAATTTAGGAAAAATCATTTAAACCTATGAAAGAGTAGACATGGTGTTCAACTAAGCTAAACCGCCGCGGCACATTTGTGCTTTGACGTATGTACGCGGAGGACTAAAGTTAATTTTTTTTCAATAGCCTCCAAGTTCATTAATTATGTTTAGTTTTCCTTATCATGTTGGCACGAGAACATCATTTCTTTCGAAAGATACCCAAGTCTAGCACGTTTAATCATTTAAAATCATTACTTCGAGGTTCACCTACCTCGAGGACTATCCGTCCTTGCTATCATAGTTTTCATTTCCGGGTTAACCCCGCCTCGAGGAGTACGCATATACCCTCATCCTATGTGTAATTTATTGGAGGTTAACACACCTCAAGGACTACACGGACCCTTGTTACCTATATGCACTTTGATGGAGGTTAACACACCTCAAGGACTGCATTTGCCCTTGTTACCTATATGCAATTTGATGTAGGTTAAACACACCTCAAAGACTGCATTTGCCCTTGTTACCTATATGCAATTTGATGGAGGTTAAACACACCTCAAGGACTGCATTTGCCCTTGTTACCTATATGCACTTTGATGGAGGATACCACACCTCAAGGACTGCATTTGCCCTTGTTACCTACATGCAATTTGATGGAGGTTAAACACACCTCAAGGACTGCATTTGCCCTTGTTACCTATATGCAATTTGATGGAGGTTAAACACACCTCAAGGACTGCATTTGCCCTTGTTACCTATATGCACTTTGATGGAGGATACCACACCTCAAGGACTGCATTTGCCCTTGCCTATGTGTAATTTGCTGGAGGTTAACACACCTCAAGGACTACACGGGCCCTTGTTAACGTTTGAGTGTAGAGGACTCCTCCTGGTCCTACAGAGTATTATATAACCTTACTTGGTCCCGGGTATTCACCCGCCATGTATAATCTACCACGTACCTCGCCCGATCGTGGTCTATAATTTATTCACTAATGACTAGTCCGAGTCTTAGCGTTTAAACCGTATTACAATCCTTAGCATTTTAAACATCATATTTCATGCAATTCCATGCAAAATATTCATATATAGGATGGTCGGGGTTAATTCCCCCTCAATTCGGGCCCCGATACGCATTTTCGGCAAAAACGGAAATCGGAGGCAGCAGCTTACCCAGCCCCGGGTATGCCCTATACCCGGCGCCGGGTAAGTCCGGAATTTGGGTTAACGGACCGTTGACCTCCGAGTTGACCCCCGAAACGTGCTCCGTTTGGCCCGAAATTTTTACACAACATGTATTATGTCTAATACAATCAATAAATGCTATTTTGGCCATTCAAACATACCTTATATGTTATATAAATATTTCCAACCATTTTCATGTATAATACTTTAGTTTATTCCTCATAAACTAGTTTGCTTTCATAACTTGCATGCTTAAGCACTTTTAATTCTTCTTAAGGATACTACCTTGCATTACCTTTAATCACCTCACCAAGTGAGCCATTCGTGGTTCATTATTCAATTAGAATATTATATTCACAAAATTATTAACTAAGTCATTGATACTAGTTAATCATTTTTGTATATTACCCGAGTTTATTTCTCATAAACTAGTTCATCTTAGTAGCATGTATACTTAAACATTTCTTAATTCTTCACGAGAATAGTACATGAATTACTTTGGTCATTTCTCATATGAGCCAACAAAACATTTATATTAGTTAATTATATCTTGTATAATTACCTTAGTTTATTTCTCATAAACTAAATTCACTTTAATGACTTGCATGATTAAATACTTGAATTCTTCAAGAATACCATCTTGAATCTCCTTAGTTAATTTCCAAATTAATCATTCATGATTATACTTCATCAAAAATATTAATGATTCAATTACTCATTAATCATGACTTTTTCGCATAACTTATAATCAATATAGTTAATCACATGTTTAAACACTTTTAAACATTTCTTTACATATTCACACACTAGATTACTCTAGTTGTCTCATACATAGTTCATGTATGCATTTTTATACATTTGACAATAACATATTCATGATTAATCCACAAATAAATCTTTTATTCATTAACCATATAATATTTTCATA
Source organism: Cuscuta epithymum (assembly GCA_945859915.1). Taxonomy (NCBI): domain Eukaryota; kingdom Viridiplantae; phylum Streptophyta; class Magnoliopsida; order Solanales; family Convolvulaceae; genus Cuscuta; species Cuscuta epithymum. Next base: position 1,900,404 of record CAMAPF010000954.1, on the reverse strand, counting down.
ATTCATATTCACCATGACTAATCATGCATTTTAATCCATTTAATCATTTCTCAAATCATGATTATGATTTTATTTAGGTAATACCATGTTTGACTCAAAAGTTACAAGACACGTAGTCGTCCACTCACCTCGAAATGACGCTAGCAAGCTTTTATCTTCTTTGTTTGAACTCCGGCGACTTTTGAATTTTCCGGCGAAAACTCCGGCGACTATTCCAACTCCGTGGAAGCTATAGGAACATCTTTGACAAGTTCCTAACAAGGTTTTAACATCCCAAAATCTATATCAACACAAATAACTTCTAAAAAGTTATTTTCCGGCGAACCGGTCTTACTCGGGTCATAACTCCGTTCATGGTTAAAACTATCCTTCGAAGCCCTCATTCTACACCTCTTAGGAGTGTAGAACAAGTTTATGAGTTTATCATATGATTATAAAATCATATGAGATTAAATGAAGAATGAAATGTTAATGAGACCATTACCTTAATTAAACAAGGTTTTTCTCTTCTTTTCTCACTCTTTCTTCTTCCTTGGACCTTCCTTGGTTTGAGCTTGCTTCCTTGTGAGCTTCCTTGGTTTGGGATGGTGAATTGTAGAGACTCTCCTCTCTTTCTTTAATGTGTTGGCCGAAATAATGAGAGGGAAGGGATTGAGATGGTCCTTTTTGTCTCAAAACACAAATGGGTGATGGGAGAGGGCCCCTTTACCTATCAAAGATGTCTCTCCCATCTCTTCATCTATCAATTAGTCTCATCCCAAGTTACACAACTCACACATTGCTGCTTGAGCTCACAAAAACGTGGGTTGGCCCCCACTCATGTTGGAGGTCATCCCAAAATGTCCCGAAATGTACATTTGACGCCGAAAGTTGTATTTTCCGGGCTGTTTTAATTAAATTTCATTTTATCGGGTCAAATAAAATATATATAATTATTCCAATCAATATTGGCCTCTATAATGGATATATATTACCCAACTTTAATTTAGTGATTCCCGAAATTTATTTCGGGTTGTTATATGATTAATTACCTATACCGATAATGGGACCTCGTTTAATTGAAGGACCAACTTTATGTCTCAGCCTTCATTTACACCATCAAAATAAATATTAGCTAGACCAAGATGAATATAATATGCGGTCCGTAAATATCGGATGGTCTCCGCCCATGTGTGGGCCCAGCGTGCATTTTACTGTTCAAGTAACAGTAAAAATGAGAACATGTTGCTTTAAAAATTCATTCATCATTCCTACTAACTAAATATGTGTTTTCATATTTTGTGACACTTTAATAAAATGTTACACTTATTTTTAAGTGGTCCCAACTGTATAAGCAGATAAAATCTTATCTATGTTTTCTTATAAGAAAATATCTTCAAGGTGGGGTCCTCCAAAAGTACTCACCTCTAATATGTCAAGTTACTCATTATTATCCATTATCACATATTTTGGGTTCTTAAAATATTTATATTCCATCTATAATTAATTTGTATCCTTCCGAATTATTATCAGTCCGATAATTAAGGACGCACAATTATCGACCAGTGACTCAGGCCTGCTTGGCCGTTAAGTTGTCATTCTTTATATCACTAGGGCCCACGACCCATACCTGCTATCATAATAGTATCATTTAGATCAACATTAATATTTTATAAATAAACTTAGAATATCACGAGTGGTTCCACGTCTAAATTAATAACCTTTTATTAATTTAAGACAAAATTTTACTTTCTCATTTATCAAGACTACTCTTAGTCTTGATTTACCTTCTTTAACCCAGTATTTTACGAAAAAAATTTATCTGGATAAAATTCGGGTCCGGTGTTACATATCATAACATTTGAAAGGCAGAACAGGGTGATTCAAAGAGCTTCTGAAGCTGATTTTCCATATGTTGTTCCGAAAGATTTGATCCAGCTGCTCTTTGAATATAGAAATGTGAGAATCAGAGACTTTCCCAAAGAAGACAGGAATCTAGGTCTCAATTGAATGGAATGTTGTTGTCTAGTTCAACAAAAGCTCTCAGTGCACTGTGCACCTATTCAAGACAAAACATTCTTTAGGGGGAGCTAGTGTGCCCATTATGAAGTGGCGTGTATACTCTCCGCTGAGCTAAAAATTCATCTAATACATGCTTCAACACCAACACACGCCAAGTGCATATTCTGAGGGGGTGTTTCTTCTTCACTCCTCCTGGTGCCAAAAACAAAGAAAAGCACAATCTGAAGGGGAGTTCTCATTTTTTTTCGACATTGAACATCACCTCTTACAAATTCTGAGGAGGAAAACCTCTATTTCCTCCCGGCGCCACAACGTTCAAAGCTAGACAACTCAAGGATGCACCTTTTGAGGGGAGTTTCAAAGTTCTCCTCCCAAGCTCCAAAAAATGTCATAGCATCCTATTGAGTGCTCCAGTTGAGGGGGAGCACAAAGAGAGAAGAAACAAAGAGATCAATGAGAGAATAAGTCCCAATGGCTTAGTAAATCCAACTAAGCCTACCCAAGGGACAAAGCCAACAGAGAGTGAGTGAGTAACTGAGTGAACACTATGAGAGTGAGGAAGCAGAAGGCTCAAGTGAGTGAGAAAACAATATTAAAAGACAAGTCCGCTACCTCAACTGAGCGATCAATCGAAGAATCAATCCTAGTCACTCAAACACTTCAGACAATTCCCCATAGGTACAGGACTAAATTTATTCAGATCTCGGGTAGAAGTCGCTGCATCTTGTCCAACAGCGCATGCACAACCTTACCCTAGACTCATCTGTCTCTTAACAGACAGGTGTTTAATAAAATTTCACGGGGAACCACATCATTTATCACCATCTCCTTCTAAGGCGACTGATACTGACTTCAGTGGCCCACAGCCCCACGCCACTGAACCTTAATTGATCACGTCGTGTCTAGTTATCACACTCCCAAATGTTTTTAATTTTCTAGGACACAAACACATTTTAGAGTCAATTGCTGGTCTTCATGGCCTGCGAGAACTTCCATAGGGCTCATCTCTTATAGATGTAGACCGATAATTGGATGGAAGTCCTGACGTTGCAACATAGAATTCACCAACGTGTTCAGGTCATTGTTTAAGAGCTCATCTCTATAGTAATGCTAACAGGCGTCTTCGCGGCCCTGGGGCTATAGTTTTTCTTTGCTGATTCTTCTGATCATGCCATAACGACCAGAGTGACATCTACTGGGGATGCCTCACGATGATCGGTCGGAAGTCCTGTTAGAGCTTTAACGCTTCTATTACTATATACAGGCCACTCATCATTGTTTACATTGATGCAGAATAAAAGGATGAACAAAGGTATGAAGACACGATTCATCGGATCGTCATGAGGGGGGAGAGCGGTCCAAATGCATTTAACCTTTCAAAGATCATTCTCGGATACTTCTCTCCCTCAACACAAACATCTGCCCAAATATGCTCACTCAGCTTCAAATCAAATGGTCAACATATACTCATGACTCAACCATCATTTTCTGTTGTGCCACGGTGCCACCGACAAGTGCTCCTCAACATCTTTCACATCAAATAGTCAAAAAGGCTCCATTCTGAAGGAGACAGAGGTCAAACAATAAAAAGTGAAGATGAATCCCGTGTGCGTCTGGAACATTTCAGAACATTCATTCTAGAGGCACCATTCGACTTCATTCAAGCTGATCAAGAGTAACTTTTGAAAGGCAAAGGCTACATGCAAGATTTTGAAGATCCTTCAACCCTCGGCATCAAAGAACAAATTGCCAAGAAGACAACAAAGGGGAGATTGCAAGGAGTTCTTCACAAAGCCTTTCTAAGAAGACAAAAGAAGTTAAACTGCATTGATGATCAAGACAAAAACAGGAGCAATTCATCTAATATCATCTAATCCCTCCTCTACATTGCAGATCCAACATCAAGAAAAAGATAACTCGCGCTTTATTGCAAATTGAACACAAAGGGGGAGATTGTTAGAACATATTTTATTGTGTTCAATTTAATTAGATTTATCTTTATCTATTAGATTTAATTAGTGAGCTTTTCAATTAATTAGGGACCATTTAATTAGATTAATAAGGCCCATCCTATTGTAACTAGGATGTTCGGCCATATGCCTATAAATAAAGGCAGTATGACCGAACAAACCTAAGAGTTTCCTATTTCTAAATAGCCTCACACGTCATTCTTTGAACTCTCACGTTAGAATAGAGAGAAAAAGACTCTACACAATTTATTCCGCACCTATTATTCTCATAGAGCACCTCTAGTTTTCTCTCACAACAATTCATTCGTGTATCATGCGTTATTGCTATATAATTATGAATATACGGTATTGATTGTTGATGAATTATTCTTCTTCTACCCGATTTCTTCATATTATTATTTAGATTGTATTCGACTATTGATCTGGGATTACACACAGGCTCCTATAGCTCTATGTCTATAAATACTTCCTTTACTCATCCTAAAAAGGGATCGGCCTCCTAAATAATAAAATTGCCCTACACTGCCTAAATTACTCTATTTTCGTAGATTAGCTCTCGTAGTTGGAATTAAACTCCATCATTTGGTGCTCTCATTGAGAATCGATTTAAAACGATAACAATGGTTGGATCACACAGTCACAATCGTGCTGGCAATAATCAAGGCGATGCTAGAATGAACTAAGTCGTGATTGAGGATGAAGGATCTCGTTCATGGCGCAGTGACTTCCAGAGGAGGAATGACAATTGTATGCATGGTGTAGAGAGATCCAGGCACCTTACGACCCGTTCGTCTCACTTCCGAACACCGGCGGCGGGGAATCTCGTTCCAAGTGTGGATCCCACACACGCTTTGGCAAGTTTGGTGACTTAAGCGGGCTGTGGAAACGCAAACCACGGCCTTCCAGGGATCGTTCCCAATACACATGAGAGGCGACCTTCTCCCCATCGTGTGTCATCCGTACCACACCGAGAGGAGGTGGAGGCGATATATGCACTATAACACTTGAGATTTAATATAAACGGATTGATAGTACTACTCATACCAACAGAGGTGCATCTCCTTTTAAGGGAGCTCATTACCCAAGAACTCCAAAGTTAAGCATGCTCGCACGGGAGTAGTCTTGGGATGGGTGACCCCCTGGGAAGTTTCTCAGGGCGCGCATGAGTGAGGACAAAGTGCGCGGTAAAGGCCTGTGGTGGTTTGTGAGGACAGTACTAGAGGTCCGGAGTAACTACCTCGGGTCCCACAGGGCCGGGGTGTTACAGGTGGTATCAGAGCAACCCCGCGACAGTGTGATGACCTGTTGGATATCGGGCGGGCACTTAGCGGGGGGAAATTCTGGGATTTGATTGAGATTTGAGATTGGTTTATGGGCGCAACGAGGACATTGCGATCCTAAGTGGGCGTGATTATAACACTTGAGATTTAATATAAACGGATTGATAGTACTACTCATACCAACAGAGGTGCATCTCCTTTTAAGGGAGCTCATTACCCAAGAACTCCAAAGTTAAGCGTGCTCGCACGGGAGTAGTCTTGGGATGGGTGACCCCCTGGGAAGTTTCTCAGGGCGCGCATGAGTGAGGACAAAGTGCGCGGTAAAGGCCTGTGGTGGTTTGTGAGGACAGTACTAGAGGTCTGGAGTAACTACCTCGGGTCCCACAGGGCCGGGGTGTTACATGCACACCACCAGAGGAACTCACCTCTAACAAGGTCTCAAAGGTCTCATCATTCCAGACATACCCAAAGGGCATCAATGACGGACCATATTGGGGAAAGGAGGATCTCTGTACATGATAGGCTCTCCTCCAGAGTGGAGAGAAGTGAGGAAGCATCCTATGTAGCTGTTTCTTCCCATCGTCGCAGCACGAATGGGGGAGGATCCCAGGCACGAGACCCCAGGACATCGACGAGCATGAAGAGACCGAACTCCCCAGCCACATGGAGGCCGGCCGGGACGATCTCAGGAGACACCTTGACAAATCTGAGAAGAGTGCACTGATGTCACCACATGGTGGATGGTGGGGCCAACCCTACCCATGATGTGATTCCGAACCGTTCATCTGATGGGTCATGGATGCCCCACTTCCTCAGGGGTACAAGCCTTGCAACATTGAGGCCTATCGAAGAAAGATCAACCCCTAACACCATGTCTCTAGGTACATGGCTTACATGGTGATGATGGGGTACGGTGATGCAATCAGATGCTGAGGGTTCTCCGTAACCCTGGATGGACCAGCCCGGGAATGGTATGACTCCTTACCCAATGGGAGGATACAAATTTTCCGGGAGCTTACCCAAGCATTCATAGCGTGATTTGTCAGTTCGAAGGATTCCAGAAGAATTTCTCTCACCTCTTGGGGGTAAAACAGGGGCGTCAGGAGACCTTAACCGCTTTCCTGGCTCGTTGAGGGACGAATCCGTGAAAGTTGAGGGCCTGAAAGACAAATCAGTCGTGACCATTTTTACCAATGCTATGAGGTTGGGTGAATTACACCAAGAGTTCGTACGACAGCCCCGATATCCCACGAAGAAGCCCGATGACGAGCTGATCTGCAAGCAGAGGTGGAAGAGGCAGAGAAAAGGAAGAGAGAGAGGAAGAATATGGAAAGCATTAAGTTGATGGAAAGAAGAATGAAAAGGAGGCCCATGACCAAGACAAAAAAATGGGTTCAAAAGAAAGAAGAAAGGTTGGAGCAAAAGCAAGTCAGAGGCGCCTGACGGGCTTGAGGTTGGTGAGAATTTAGAATGAACTGTCTGAGCTTAGAAGTCAACCTTTTTTATTATACAAATTGTCCAAATTGGTTTGGTCTATGAACAATATCGAAATTAGTATTCCTCATGAACAAGATATCCAAAATGAAGTTTGAGCAGGTTCAAGGAATGAGATTCAATTATCTAAAAACTCTGCTAAAATCACTATTCTCTTGAAAACAATATCATGAACTCCATGACCTGATGCATTTCATTTTTGAATTGAGTACCAGCTATACATCTAGGCAGCTGGGTTATAATCGATATCACGCAAGGATCCTTCTGCTACTGTGAAACAAGCACTTATATATATCTAAAAAATGAAGTTTTAGCAGGATCAGAGAATGGGATTCAATTATCTAAAAACTCTGCTAAAAACCACTATTTTTTTGAAAACAAGATCATGAACTTCATGACCTGATGCATTTTATTTTTGAATTGAGTACAATCAGGTTTATACATCTAGGCAGTTGGGTTACAATCGATATCACACAGAGATCCTTCTGCTACTGTGAAACAAGCACCTTTACTTCCTGGATGACAACAGAGGTTGTACAGTCTGGTGGAGGTTCCAAGTCATTCCAATTGATTGTCCAAATTCACTTGTAGTTATAGTCAAGTTCAAGTTTAAGCTTCAATCTAATAGGTCAAGTTTGAGACTTTGAGGTTCAATCTTAAAGTTCAAGTGAAACTTCATTTTCCAAAAGTTAAGTCTTAATAACAAGTTTTAAAAAAATAAACACAACAAACATCTAGCCTTCAAATTAGCACACCTAGCACACACATCAACCCAACGAGCCCGTGACGGCAGCGATGCAGTTCTGATTGGAAAAGACCTGGGCGTGTGAAATATCTTCTGAGGAGACTTGCCTTCCTTTCTTTTATTTTGAGGCACCGATTTGCTCTTTTTCTAGTAAAGTTTGAGCACGACACATCCTCATCATGAACAAGCAAAGGAGGTCATACGGACGAGATAAAGAAGACCCGGTCTACCAACCTGACAATAAAGAAGAACTTGTGATGCTAACCAGACAAGGGAGACCAAGGCTTCTAACCAAATGAGGGAGAGCCCAGATTTCTAACTAGACAAGGGAGACTCTGGACTGCCACCAGACAAGGAAGACCCTGAGTTGTTAACCAGGCAAGGGAGACCACGAGCTGCTAACTAGATAAAGAAGACCACTGTTAACTATATAAGAAAGACCACGGACTTCTATCCAGACAAGGAAGGCACCAGGTTGTTAACCAGACAAGGGAGATCTCCGCCCCTTCACAAGCAGCGAGGACCTAATTCTAGGTACGTAAACGGGGCTGCCAACTAGTGTAGGCTTCTAAGCAACTAGCCGATCACAAAAAACAAGTATTATCGGCCTGTTTAACCTGAGACTGGGCCTAGCTAGACCAAGGACACGATCCAGGTAGCAGGGAATTATCTTAATATTAATTGCAGCCCAAGTTTTACTATTGACAGCCACCATAGTAAACTGTAAATGAATATATTTTCTATATACCTATAGATAGTCTTCTTGTGTTCATTCATCTAGAGTGTGGACTACTTGAATTGGAGATGAAGTGCACATTTACAAAAAAAATAGATGAAATTCATACTTCCAAAGTCTAAACAATTGTTTGAAACAATAAATTAATCAAAATCAACTTCCAAAAATAAAAACTGAAAAAAAACATAATTATTTAGTATAATTTAATTTTAACATACTTCTGGAAACAAGAAAGAGGACATTTCTAGACCAATGATGGATTCTGAAGGAAATTTGAAATCTTAATCCCCCTCCAGCAAATAACACTAGTTAAAACAACGAGTGAGTTTGATCACCAGCTTATTGCAAGTTTCCCTTTGGCGGTGTGAGAGATAATTGAAGAAGAAGAAGAAGATTTGCACCCATATCTAGTCCTCCGGAGTTGGATGTGCTTGAAGCAGAAGAAGCCAGCTGCATCACTGACGGAGGTGAAGGCTGCACCAGTAGACGTCTGCAATGGCGGTGGAGACTGAATCAAAGGGTATCGGCGACTGCGGTGGATACCGAAGTGGAAGACTGGAAGGCGTCTACAATGGTAGGGGGACTAAATCAGAAAGCCTAAGCGACAGCGATGGAACGACGGAGGCTTGAAGGAATCTATTAAAAATACAAAGTTGCGATTTAAGTTTGGAATAGAGAAGTTTTTTTTCTACCAAGCCATCACAACATCACTTTGTTCGTTGGCCGGTTGTTCATTCTAAAGGACAAATTGATTATTTAGTATTATGTTATATATACTCCCTCCGTTTCTAAAAGAACCTCACACTTTCCTTTTTTGGATGTGCCAAAATAAAAGTCACACTTCCCTTATTTCCTTATTTGGCAAAGAAATCTACATCCAAACAGTGCCAAACAGTGTCCAAACAGTGCCAAACAGTGTCTAAACAGTGTTTTCTACAGTAAAGTCAATTTATTTCCTTAATAACTGTGAAGTCAAACCGTGACTTTCTTTTAGAAACGGAGGGAGTAATTATTTATTTTGGGGGCTATATTTAGTAAAAGGATGTTGTAAATAGAATCTCTCTTTAATTATTTATCAGCCCAACTGACCAATTCACATTAGTACTAATCCATCAATTGGGCCAAGTCCAACTATTACTTAGTTAGTGGATATGTTGTAAATGCCTATAAATAGGCCATCATCTCTCTTGCAACTCTACTTCACTTTTACTATACTAACTTGATGCTACTTTCTCTCTCTAGGTGAATTTGTACCAACAAATAGTTTATATTATTATAGCTTAGTGATTTGAGTATTTAAAAATGATTTTTTTTGGGAAGAAATAGACTTAAATTGATAACGCATCATTCAGATAGTAGGTAAAACGACAAAAAGACTCATGACAACCACCGATTCTCGAACCTGACTCAGAGTCTACCACCTCGAAAGAAGCAATATAACTTGCTGATCCATTACTGGACACAGTCCTTTCATCACCCACATCCAAATCCACAGTCTCACAGCAGAAAAAAACGCAGAACCGAAAATAGATAGAAAATTTCAGACAATTAAAACAAATAAACGCGAAAAAATAAAACTCTTGTCTCATCTTCCAAACCACCACCAACTTCCATGCTCCCATCTAGAGCCATATTGTCTCCAATTTGATTCTCTGTTTCCCGAGTCTCCCATATTCTCTTTCATTTTTGTTCCCCTGACACATCATTATTGCTTCCCAGTTCTACATCTTTTGTTGAGCTGTTAACCTGCCCGTCGTGGATTCCTTCCAAACCCCACTTGTTCTAACACCCGACTTGTTATCCTCCTTAAGATGGGATCCCGACCCGAACTGGATGAACCATCCAATAACCACTTATTTCCTCCTGTCGCACTAGTCTTCACCCCGCTACCAGCTCTAAGATGAACCCCAAATGTTTTTTCTAGTACCGGATTTTCTTCATATGCCAACGTGCAGAATTTATCAGAATAGCCAATGATACTACAAACAAAACATAAATTTGGTAGTATTTCATACTTAAAGTCCACCTAGTGGCTAACCCCTCCTTTTTAAGGGTTGTACCCCTTTTCAGAGGTTTTTACACATCCATACACACCCTGACACGCATATAAGCTTCCCACTTATTCTCACCAAATTGATTATCGATCATCATAATGAATAAATTTACCTAAAAAATTGCCAACACGTCTAGCAGTGCCTAGATTCATCAAACTGTAAGGCACATTATGAACTTGTAGCCAAAATTCAGCTTCATTTAAACAAATCTTATGCGGAATACCCTCCCGTCTAACCTCTTTTAGAATCAACAAATTCCTCTCAAATTGCCACGAGCCTCCATCCAGAACACGTTTCATATCTACAATATGGTAGAAAGTAAAAAGATACCTTTTGTCGCCAATTTCTTTGATCGACACAAATTTCCCCGGTCTCCACAGTGAATCCATAAGCTCTTTGAAAACCGGAAACTTGAGCTTTCTGTTCGTCAACAAAACCCGCACAACCGGATAGCTCGGCCAACTTTCCCCTACTGGAGCATCATCAAGCCCAGTCTCGTCCAAATCCAGGTCCTCCAATTCCCTTCCTATCGCCATATTCGTTATTGATTAACGATTTTGTCCATGCATCACTGTTTACCCCCTCTCCCAGCGATCAGAGCCCTCTGCCGAGCCCCCTAGTCTTCGCCTTTCCTCGACGGAGAAAACCTCGCTGCAAAACCTTCCATGGAACAACCACCTTTGCTGACCGCCTCTACCGATCTCCAATCCTTCGCCTGAAGCTCTTTGAAGAAGATAACCGCCTACGGCACTGCTCCTCGACAAAGTCAACAACGGAAGAACAACCCTAGCGGTGGAAACACCCTAGAGAGAGACAACCGGGCTCGCACCGGCAATTAAAAATTTAAATTTCATGAAAAGGGAAAAGTTATGCTAAAAAATGTATTCCAAGATTTTTTTAAAAAAATCGGTTAAAATTTAAGTGAATGTTGCACTTAATGTTGCCTATTAAAAAAAATCATAAAACTTAAACAGCTCTCTAAAAGTCATTTATCGAGCATATAAATATGGATTGTTAGAGGCCTTTTAAGGATGTTTTTGCTTGGACTGAAATTTTCTGGTCTGATCTAAATTGGTCTGGTTTGGTCTGGTCAAGTCCGGTTCCTGTGTATTTTATAACTGTTCAAGTCTGGTCTAGTCTAGTCTTATCTGATCTGGATTGGGACTGAAAACAGTCCAAGTAAAAACATCCTAAACCTCTACAATATATACCCTATTTTTGTACAAAAAAGTTGTCTTTTATTTTGTGATGAGTTTTGGAGGAATTTGATGTCGGTGATCTAGTAGAAATGGGCGGGAATAACCAGTCAAACTGGCCCATTTTGGCTACAATAATTTCTAGTTTTTTTTAATACTAGAATTGTGATAATTATCGAAATATAAAACCAAAAAGCTTTCTTTTCTAATAAATAAAGAAAACAATAATTTTGAATTCGAGTATCAATTTTTTTGTGGAGACTGGAGATGGGCCGGGTCAGTCTAAACTAGGTCTGGGACCGGTTCGGTTCTTACTCAAAATTGGTGGAACTGTTATAAAAATTTTAACTTATGAAATCAGTTCGGCTCTTGTGTAAAACATTAAGAACAGATATGGAACCGAACCAATACTAAATGGTTCGGTTCTTACTTTTATCGGTTCCTCTAATAATTTTTTTCCTCATCTAATAAATGAGCACATTATTTGCTTTCTACCTCATAAAATGTAAAAAAAAATCAAACACAAGTATTAAAATTTTATTTAAAGTTCCAATAACTTCAAACATCAAAGCTCAAACTTAAATAAGTGAACACTTAATAGAATAAAAGAAAGTTTCAATTTTCATTTAATAAGTAGAACATAAAAATCGTAGTTAAGATATGAGGTTGTTCATCATCACAGTAGCAGGATATGACGTCCACTCCAAGTCTTTGAAAACTTAAAAAATACATTGAGTTTGCATGTATAGTTATGGAAACATCATTACAGTCTATTTGCTAGTAGCACCCTAAATGCACAAAAATATGAAATAGATTATTACCTCATGAATAATATTCGAGAGGGAAAAGTAGATTCAAGTTGTGACTGCTCCTATTTTTCTGAGAGGATTTAGATCTGCAAAAAAGTGAGAGTTTTTTAAATGAAGAAAACAAGAAAATAGAAGATAAAAGATGGAGAAAGGGAGATAAAGGGAGGAAAGAAAAAGAAAAGAGGGAAAGAGGAAGAGGAAAGAAATGAACATAAGGAGGGAGAAGAAAAGGGACTGTTGGGCGCAGGGAGGGAGAGAAAAGAAAAAGAAAAGAGGGAGAAGGAGGAAGTTGGGGGATCCGGAGCCTCTACCTTACTTTAGAGTAAGGTAGGGTGCCTTGCTTCTTCCGGGTCGTCCGATCAACAATTCAACGGTCGGAGATCTTGGGCTCCACTTTATCGCTAATCTCGAGGCCTGCTTTGCTACTGCCCGACCGTCCGATGCGCAAGGCACCGTCCTAGTCGGGCAGAGGATCCCAATCCGAAGTTGGGCGTAGGGAGGGAGAGGGAGAAAGAAAAGAAAGGAAGGAGGAGGCTTTTTGTGATGTGTACATTGCTGTGTACACAAAGTAATTACGCAGAAAATTGATAGAGGCGGTGATACTTTGCTATTAATAATCATTTGATTTGATTTGATTAATCCCATATACGTACCCATATTAGTTTTCTAACTGAATACGACATCATACATGTGGGACAGTGGGACTCTCTTTACCAGTGGCGTATCCAGAAAATTTGACGAGTGGGGGCAAACTTGTACTACAATTTAGTCTCATATTTCACAAATAGAAAATTACAAAATTAATATTGTTTGATTAAATTTAGATTAATATATATGTACAAGTACGAATAAAAGGAAGATTAATTTATATTACGGGTGTGTAAAGATGTAATTGTATGTAATATTTAAGAAAATTGCTTAAATATAAGTTAAAAATAATAAACTTTAGTGATTTGTTTAGCCTTTCATTCTTTTAATATGAAAGAAAATACTCTTAATCCTATTTTAGAATTTTTTTTCTACATTTAACTCTTATTTTGAGCAATTTCTTATAAAATTTTAGGTATATATAGGGGTTGGGTTGAGGTTGAGTGGGGGCAGCTGCCCCCGCTGCCCCCATAGTGGATACGCCACTGCTCTTTACTGATTATTTTGGCAGAAAAAAGCTAGAAAAAGAGTTTTACATATTCAGTAATAATCGGCCGTTTTTAATCGTGAATGTGGGACATGACGGATGAACAATAAACTATGGAGTAATTCCCAAACAAACGATTGGAGAGGAAATATTATTTTAACCATCTATGAGTCCACATAAGCTTAATACACCGTCCACATATCTTACGTGTCCATTTTTTATGAGCTACAATCCACATTACAATTAAAGATAGGTGACAACTCCGGTACCCATTTAAAAAATGAGGTACCGTACCTACAATGCATTTGATTGGTCCAAATCATTAAATCCCTTTTAATTTAGATTTAAATAATTCAACTGCATGATTCTGATTGGTCCATGTGGACAAAGGTATGGTACCTTATGGGTACCGTATAATCTACCTTAAAGATATTCTTAAATTTCATTTCCACATCATTTACCCGCCACATCACAAGTCCATATCACCATATATACTAAATCATACATATTACCAAAATAAATAGGTGACAACTCCGGTACCCATTTAAAAAATGGGGTACCGTAACTTCCATTCATTTGATTGGTACACATCATTATATCATTTTTAATTTAAATTTAAATAATTCAACTACAACATTCTCATTGGTACATGTGGACAAAGGTATGGTACCTTATGGGTACCATAGAATTTACCAAATAACAAAATAGTTGAGGCTTGTGGGAACCGAACCCAAGCTCAACAATTTCCCTTCCACACAGTGGCGGATCTAGCCCTTATAATTTGAGTGTTCAAACTAACATTAAAATTATTTTTCAAATGATAGTATTAATTTATGCAAGAATTATCCAAATGCATTATTTTCAATAAAAAAATTACTAAACGGCTAATAAATTATAGCAACATGTTTCTAATAAAAAAAATACTAAAATGTCAATAAATTAAATTAGTACCCCGTTTTACTTTTCCTACTTTTTTTTAAAAGATCTAAATTTCGTTTCTATTGCTAATCAAGAATACATTTCTCTCAAATGAGGCGGCCATTTAATCACTATGCTGAGTATGCTCCAAAAAAAAACAGCTCACACAGGATAAGATTTAAGGAGATTTTTCTCTATGCTAATGTCCAACATGGTTAATTGAGGCGGTGAGTTTACCATTTGTTCGAGTACCCACAGATCCTAAACTCAAGCATCATTCTACCATTCATCGTCTACTTCACACACTCGGGTTAGGGTAGATATTTGGAGCATATATTGCTAAATAAGGGTGAAAAGATTGAAATATTTGCAGTGGCACTCGAATACGTGCGAGGATTTGGGCAATTGATTTTATAGGCTGACTGAATTGGTAGTCTCAGGATCCAATCTTCAAAACGACGCTAATATTATCAAAATGCAGCAAAGATCCTAGTTCTAGTTACCGGTTCTTGAAAATTCAAGGTGTTCAAGTGAACACCCTTGAACAACACCAGGTCCGCCAGTGCTTCCACATCTAACACCACTGCACCACGACTATGGTTTATGACAATGTTGTATTTTCATTTACTTATATCCTAACAGTAATAGAAATAGTAATAATAATAACAATTACCCCCGTTCCAATTTGTTTTACAAAGTTAACATTTTTATCAATCAATGTTAAAGTTAAATCTTTCCTATTAATAAATAATTCAAATTTTAATAATTAAAATTTACATATTCAAAACATACATTAAATTTCTATAAATTTGTATAATTCAAATTAAAATATACTCCCTTCATATCTATTTAGTAGTCCCAGTTTTTTTTGGGAAGTATCAAATTAATTGCCTAAATCTCTTTCTGAAAAAAAAAAAAAACTCACTCAAAAAACAGCTACAGTACCACTACAGTACGGTGACAATACCAAAAACCTCTTACTTTTTATACAATCTACAGTAATTATCTTAAACTATGTAAACAAGCAAATAGGTCAATTATTTAGATACAGAGGGCATAATCAAGAATTTACATCCTAATTAAATGAATAAAATGAAACTGTTTGATCTAAAAAAAGTCAAATTCGCAATTCAATTTGGGACGGAAGAGTATAACTACAACAACAACAACAACAATATCTATAATAACTACTCCGTATAATACGGAGTAATAAATAATAGTAATAATAACAATAATAATATTAAGAAGAAAAAATTGACAAAAATAATCCCACCTTTCGATGGTCTTCTTATAATAATATCACCTTTAGGTAATCCCAGAATAATCCCACCTTTGCACCCCATCTTCTTTTATTGGACCCTGACCATGTTTTTTACTCTTTGTTTGAAAATCATATAAATAATCTTCTTTCACTTTTCTATTATATCTTTATAAATGTGAGATTATTTATATAAGATTTTCAAAGAAAGGTAAAAAACTTGGTCAGGGTCCAATGAAAGAAAATGAGGTGCAAAGGTGGGATTATTTTGGGATTATGTAAAGGTAAGATTATTATGAGAAGACTAGTGAAAAGTGGGATTATTCTTGTCAATTTTTCCTATTAAGAATAGTAATAGTAATAATAATATGAATAAGAATTAAATAATAATAATAATAATGTAATTATTATTAAATTATATGGAGGTCGTATTTATTATTATAATTATAATTATTACTCGTATTACTATTTTTATTAGTATTATTGTTGTATTATTATAACTAAACGTAAATATAACTTAGGGAATGTTTGCAATTGCTTCAACTTTAAAAAAGTGATTTTTAAAGTGATTTTGGGAAAAGTGATTAATAGTAAAAGTTGATAGTGTTTGAGAAAAAAGTGATTCTGAAAAAGTAAAAGCTGGTAGTGTTTGGTAAAATAAGTACTTTTTGTGTAATAGAAAAAGTGAGAAGCAGTTTAAGACACTCTTCTACCTACTTCTAGCTTTTAGGTTTTAAGTGATTAATTTAAGCATAAGCTGTCATTTAAAAACACTCTTTTTAGCTTTTTTAAGCCAAAAGCTAAAAAATGTTTTTTTAAACAATCCCAAACACTCCTTAAATGTGGATAACGAAGTGGTCAACGAAGTGGAATGGTAACAGATAGGGAGTGGGTTCGATTCCCAGCTGTGTCCATATTTTTGTTACTTTTATACTCCGTATGATTTAGTAAATGTGATGACATGGATTTCTAATTTGGTGGGAAAATGATGTGAAAATGGAATTTAACTTGGATGTTGACATGGCGTGATGACTGTGCAAAAATAACCCTATTTGAGAAATAAGTTTTAAAATACCTGTTTTGGGAAATAAGTTTTGAAAATACCCCTCTCCCGGAAATAACTCCTTTTGTGCTAGCTACAACTTTCAAGACAATACTCCGTATCAATTATGCTCAGGACTCAGGATGAGTACTTTTAATTTGATCAGCATTTTTTCCCAACGCAATACCAATTTTGCCCTTGATTGTGACGCTTTTGAGCGGGAAATTTCGCTGATTTTCCACTTCGCTTTGTATATATACAAATACAGATTTTCAGTCTCAAACCAGACCAGATCAAACCAGACTTAAATAGACTAGACCAGATCAGACCAGACTTAAACAGACCAGATTAGACTTGGAGAGTTCTAAAATACACAGAGTTTCTTATTATGTCTTGGTTATTTTTTTAATTGATTCTCGATCTCTAAATCTACATGATTTGTAACCATAACTAAAGTTTTAAACCTGAGACGTACTTCTATGTTTTGACTTTTGATTATACTACCAGCTTTCAGCTTTAGTTCGTTTTTAAGAACTCGCCAATTACCATGATGATATTTTTAACAAGCAAAAATTTTTGAGATTAAAAATGCATCTGTTACAATTTGACTCACTTCATACACAAACGATCATGTTCTCACTTGTATCCATTTCTACTACAATATCTTCGGGATTTTTTCAAAATGGTATCACAAGTTCAGTAATAAGTGGTAACCGATGGATTTTGTTTTCAAGGCTTTTTTACTTGTGTGCGTATTAACCCACCAAAACTTAATTGCATTGTTATTATTGATAGATTGGTTTCTCGTTCCTAATTTCCTACAGATAAAGATAGCGAAGGACATTGAACTCGACACTTTCCTAGCATGTTAGTTATTGTACTTCCACCCGCCTCCCCTAAATATAAGAATACACGAATTATGCCCTTCATGAACTACACAGCTCAAACATACAAATTATAACATACAGAGTATAAGCTAGGAAACCAGAATTACATTTCCATTAAAGTCCAACATAAACTACTCCGTAAAAGACAACAAAACTCTAAGAGCCACTGACTCAAAGATAGCAAAGGGCACCCAATACAAAAATACTCACAAAATAAGGTCCAACAGAAAAGTAAAGTCTCGCCATCGCCTATCCAGTACCCAATTCTGAGAACTGGCACCAAACAAATGAGGTATTAAAAGACAACACATTAACCAAAGCAACACATTCGATGGTAGCAAAAACAAAATTCATTTCTTCTTCACTGCGGACTTGGTAAACTTAGCACCAGAAGCCTCTTTCTTCTCCACACTCTTGACGACTCCAACTGCAACAGTTTGCCGCATGTCCCTCACTGCAAAACGCCCAAGAGGCGGGTACTCAGCAAAGGTCTCCACAACCATGGGCTTGGTGGGAACCATCTTCACCATCCCAGCATCCCCATTTTTCAAGAACTTCGGCTCCTTCTCAAGCTCCTTACCAGACCGTCTATCAATTTTAGTCAATATCTCAGAGAACTTGACAGCAATGTGGGAGGTGTGGCAGTCGAGAACTGGGGCATAACCATTTCCTATCTGACCAGGGTGGTTCATGATGATGACCTGTGAGGTGAAACTGGCGGCTTCCTTGGCAGGGTCATCTTTGGAATTCGATGCAACATAGCCACGCTTGATATCCTTGACAGCAACATTCTTCACATTGAATCCCACATTGTCACCAGGAAGTGCCTCTGGAAGAGACTCATGATGCATCTCAACAGACTTCACTTCAGTGGTCAGACCAGTTGGCCCAAAAGTGACCACCATACCGGGCTTAATCACACCTGTCTCAACACGGCCAACAGGTACAGTACCAATGCCACCAATCTTGTAGACATCCTGAAGAGGTAGACGGAGGGGCTTGTCAGATGGCCTCTTCGGCTCGTTGACCTGGTCTAGAGCCTCGAGAAGGGTTGGTCCCTTGTACCAGTCAAGGTTTGTTGACCTCTCAATCATGTTGTCACCCTCAAAACCAGAGATTGGAACAAAGGGGATCTTGTCAGGGTTGTATCCGACCTTCTTCAGGTAGGATGACACTTCCTTGACAATCTCCTCATACCTAGCCTTCGAATACTTCGGGGTTGTGGCATCCATCTGCAAATTAAACATCAAGAGATCATCACCAAAAGTTGTTTGACATAACAAAATACAATTAAAATTAATATATAAATTAAATCATTTAGAACTAAATATTGATAGTTTATAAATGAAACCTTGTTGCAGCAGCAAATCATTTGCTTCACACCAAGAGTGAAAGCAAGCAAAGCATGTTCACGGGTCTGACCGTCCTTGGAAATACCAGCTTCAAAACCACCGGTGGTGGAATCAATGATCAAAACAGCACAATCAGCCTGTGAGGTTCCAGTAATCATGTTCTTGATGAAGTCACGATGTCCAGGAGCATCAATGACAGTGCAGTAGTACTTTGTGGTCTCGAATTTCCACAAAGCAATATCAATTGTGATACCACGCTCACGTTCAGCCTTGAGTTTGTCAAGAACCCAAGCGTACTTGAAGGACCTCTTGTTCATCTCAGCTGCCTCCTTCTCAAACCTCTCAATCACACGCTTGTCAATACCTCCCAACTTGTAGATCAAATGACCTGTGGTGGTTGACTTCCCAGAGTCAACATGGCCAATGACAACAATGCTAATGTGAACCTTTTCCTTACCCATGGTGGATTATGGCACCTGTAAGCAAATAGAAATAACAATAGAGTTAGATATTGTTGTAATCATGATTTCCGATTAATAACTTGACCAACGACTAATAAACTACATAGAGAATAATATAAAAAGCTTTTACAAAATGTAATCCAAGTCTACAATACAGTGTTTGAGAAATATTTTATGGCTTAGATGACATAACAAACGACACCCAGATCTTCAGAACAGAGCAAATCTTACACATCAAATTAAAACTAACCATCTATTTCTCAATATGGATTACAACAAAATCATGCCAGTGAAAAATATAACTTACAAACAGAGATGAGATAACAAAAGACATCGAGATCTTCAAAATAGTTAGTTCTCACGCATCTATTTAAAATCAACCACGGATTTACAGTACTCCAGACTTTCTGAACAAGGAATACAGAGAAAATCTCAACAATAACTCTGACCTAGTAATAGCGCGAGTAACAAAGATCTCGATCAGTAAAAAAACATTCAGGAGATACACTTACTTAAACACCATTTCTACTACTATCTAAATAAAAAACAAAGCGAACAGCTTGATTCACAAAGAAAACACGGTTAACATATTGAGACCACATGAAATGCTTGTATACATACGCGGAACTCATAAATTATTACGAAATCTTATGAATCTAACTAACCTTTAGATGAGTGAATGTGCGGCCGGGCAAAGAGAAGAGTATACAAAGCAGGGATGATTCTGATCACTTTGAGAGTATATATAGGCGAGAAATGATGTATCAGGGCAACAAGAAGCTTTCGTTTACGTAAATACCCGTGTGGAATACAGGCGTTAGGGTTTTTCCATTTTCACAAAAGCAGGGCAGAACCTTTGTATGAGGCAAATAGGCATTGCCTCGGGACTCACAAAGCTGAAAAAAATCTAGGGCCCACAAAATCTTGGCCATAATTGTCTTACTTGTGTAAGTTTTTTTTGTTTGACTTGCATATTGGCCATAATGATATTTGAGGGCATGTTTACTAACAGAGATATTTTCCTGTTTTCTACTTCTGTTTTTCGTTCTCCAATTTTCTGTTTTTATTTTTCAGTTTTTCTATCTCCAATTTTGTGTTTCTATTTTTTAGTTTTCCATTTTCAAATTTGAAAATATGTTCATCATTTTTTTCACACAGTTCTCCAATTCCACACCCTTGACCCCTACCTCTACCCTTACCACGATCTTACACTCTACCCATACTCCACCACAACCCTTCATACCCACCCATACCTACTCGTAGGGGTTGGGGTAGGGAAGTTATGGGTGGGGTAAGGGGTATGGTCGGGGTGGGGTGGTAAGGTCTAGGGGTAGGGGGTTGGGTGGGGGTGGTGGGTGGGTTAGGGTCGTGGTTAGGGTTAAGGGTGGGGTAGTGGGTAGGGTTGGGGGTAAGGTAGGGGTAGGGTAGGGAGTTGGGATAGGATGTCGGCAGGGTGGGGTCGGGACCAGGGTGGGGCCGGAGGAGGGAAGGGGTAGGGTGGGGGGGGTAGGATGGCGGTAAGGGTGGGGGTAGTGGGTAGGGTTTGGGGTTGGGGTAAGATAGGGGTAGGGTAGGGAGTTGGGATAGGATGGCGGTAGGGTGGGGTCGGCACCAGGGTGGGGCAAGGGTAGGGTGGGGGGTAGGATGGCGGTAAGGGTGGGGGTAGTGGGTAGGGTTTGGGGTTGGGGTAAGGTAGGGAGTTGGGATAGGATGGCAGTAGGGTGGGCCTGGGATCCGGGTGGGGCCGAGGTATGGTAGGGTGGGGGTGGGGGGTAGGATGGCGGTACGAGGGTGGGGGGTAGGATGGCGGTGGGGTGGAACCGAGGTAGGAGGCATGTGGTAGGGTAGGGGTAAGGTAGGGGTAAGTGGTAATATACAAGGGGTGGGGGTAGGGTGGGTCGGGGGTGGGGTCGAGGTGGTAGGGGGGTGGCAGTAGGGTAGGGTGGATCGAGGTGGGGTCGAGGTGGTAGGGGGTGGCAGTAGGGTAGGGTGGATCGGTGTGGGGCCGAGGTCGGGGCATGTGGTGGGGGGTGGGGTAAGGTCATTATAGGGAAAAATGGGTACGCGGGGTGGGGTTTTGGTGGGTAGGGTAGGGGTAAGGGGTAAGGTACGAGGATGGAGGTACCGGAATGGAATCGACATCGGAGCGGGACCGGACCCACCACTAGGTGTAAGTATGCAAATTCATTGCAAATGCACTGTAGCATCTGCGTTTTCCAAATTTGGAAAACTAATAAAAGTCACTTCTCCAAATCATTAAGGAAAAAAGAGACATGTTTCATTTTTTCCGTTTTGGAAAACGATTTGGTAAACGCGTTTTTCTTTTTTCCTTTCTCCAGTTTTCCAGGAATTTCTTTGGTAAACACGTTTCCTATTTTCTGTTTTCCAGTTTTCCAGTTTTCTGGAAAACAGGAAAATATTTCCGTTAGTAAACAGGCCCTGATATTTTTCAACAACAAAATTATTTTTTATAAATAAAATGTCCTTATTTAAAAACTACATTAAAAAATTTATACAGTCATCAAAAAATTTAAATTTGATAAAAGTGAGATATTCCTTCAGCTATTTAAAACTTGGTCAAATTTAATATAGTAAAAACTGTGTGGTTAATATTTGTGCAGACGAAAGAAAAATTATTTTTACCCACATATTTGTTACTTTAAATGGAAATGACAAAATTTTTTGGACTTCTAAAAAAGGAAAGTTGACCAAGTTTTATGGGACAGAGGCAAATAGGTAGTATATGATGTAAAAAATCAAGAATATTTTTTCATTAACCTGAAAATAGTGGACAAAAACTTTTACATGAAATTGTAGGTAGTATATACCTGGATTTTTTTTTCCTCAAAAATAATGTCAAATTAAAAAATAACTTCCGAAACAGTGTTGAATTAAAAGTGTTTCACCAAATTAAAAACACATATTTTGCTTAAATTAATATATTTGTTTTATTTGTACTCAGATTGTTACAATAAATATACGGAGTATCAAAATTCATGATTTGTTATTACCTTTCATATGACACTAATATTGCATATATAAAAATAAAGAAACAATTAAGCAGTTTCAAAAGATTTTAGGTTTTCTTTTAGAAAACTATGAACCCATAGCTAAAAGTGTACATCAGCGACCGTCTCCCTTGAATAAGGGTTTCTAGTTTTTCCGTCTTGTGTGCGGCGATAGTTTTTGTCATCCTTTGGTGCGAGTGTGCGGCAATTAGTTTAGCAGAGAAGGAAAAGTTCGCAGGAGTATCGCTAGTCATGCTGTGGCGGCCGATGGAGAAGGAGTTGCGGGAGCCAAGGGAGGGAGAAAAGGAGGCGTCCAGAGGGGTTGAAATTGTGGGGCAGATGAAGGTTGCTCGTCATGGAATCAATCGAGCGACGGGCGGGAGCCGTGCATTGTTCGTGTCAACAATCATAGTGATGGTCCGGCCTCCTCCTGAACCACCGCCAGGGGTTGAACGAGGTGCTAGGGTTCAAGATATTTATTTTTCTTTTTTAGTTTTTTTCACGTTTCGTCCTCCTATTAGTTGTTATTATTTTGTCATTTGGTTTATTGTTACCGTCTATGTTGTTAAGTTTATCAGTTTGTTTGGGAATTTAGTCTTTTTTATGTCATTGGGTATGTTTGGATCTATGAGAATAGGGATGGCTGTGTCAAGCCCGCTGCATGGTTAGCAATTTTTTTTCCTTTGATTGATGTAATGATCCTAAAACTCATGATATGAACAGAGGCAAGTTTCCATTCAAAAAAAATTATTTTAGGTTTTTAAAGTGTTATAGGTTGAGTTATCATCTAATTGCTATTGAGTCAAAAAGGTTTTAGTGTCACTCTAGGGTTTCGGCCGCTGGAGTATTGTCTTCTGTTTTCGACTTTTAGTCGGAGGACAACATGATTCGTCTTCTCACGAGGGGCTAGCGGGTACTCGTGGGATTCCAGCGCGGAGGGGAGGTGTTCTCAGACGTAGCGGCTGCGTTGATTTGGTATGTTCGATGAGGCAGTGCAAAATCGAGGAGGCGGATGGATGATATTGTTATCAATTACAAGCAGATGGCCATTAGAAAGGAGGAGGGCGAACTAAACTTTGATGATGAGAAAGGCGACTTGATTGAGCAGTCCGAGAAGAAGGAGGTTTTCCCGGTGTTTGGTATTGTCCTCACATATTAGAAAATCAAGTTTCAAGTCTTCAAAGATCTTCTGGCTTCTATTTGTTGTCCGGGTAAAGGTATCTCTATCAAAGAAATTGGCAATAAAAGGTATCTTTTTACTTGTAATCATATTGTGGATATGAATCGTGTTCTTGAGGACGATCCTTGTTTATCTGAAAGGAACTTGGTGCTTCTTAAAGAAGTTAGGCCAGATGATATAACCCATAAAATGAAATTGTCTGAGGCAGATTTTTCGTACAGGTTCATAATGTGCCATATAGTTTTATGAGTTTGGGTAATGCTTGGAGGATTGGAAACTATATTGGTAAATTAATTAGCTTTGATGAGAGTCAATTTGAAGAAAGGTGGGAATCACATATGAGGGTTAAAGTCGGTATGGATGTTGGGAAACCTCTGAAGAAGGGATATACTCTTAAGAAGGGTGGTATAGGGCATTGGGTAGATTTCAAGTATGAAAAGCTTCCCAATTTCTGCTTTATTTGTGGGATTATTGGGCATTCGGATAATTTATGCCCTTTAAAATATGAGGAAGGTATAGTTCTGGAAAAAACATTTATGGTGGAACTTCGGGCTGGTGGAGGGGTGAGGACTAGTCCCACAGGAGGTAATAAGTGGTTAGTTGAGAGCTCCTCAAGCTCAGAGATTATTAGGCAACGGAGGAAAGCTGATCATGAAGGTGAAGGGACGGGGGGGGACAGGGGTGGCATGAATCCACAACAGGAACAGGGAACAGTGTGACTAAGGAAGGAGACATAGGCAACACTGAGGAGGTGCCAGGTATGAAATAATAAGATGTAATAATGGCCCCCTATTAGGGTGTCCTTGTGGTCTATATATATTAAACAAATAAATAGGAAAATTACAAATATGTCTCAATACTATAGATTATTACACCCCCTCAACCTGTGCAGGGGAAACAACACGCAGATTGAAACGTAAAAATTCAAAACCTTGACTAGATAAGCTTTTAGCAAAATATCAGCTAACTATAACCGCGTCGGAACATATTTGACCACCAGATCTCCATTAGCGACTCTTTCTCTGACAAAATGATAATCAATCTTGATGTGCTTCCTGCGATCATGCTGAATGGGATTCACAGCTAAATAAGAAGCAGACACATTATCATAGTGGAGTTGAACCAGTGTGGAAAGCTGAATACCCATCTCAGACATAAGTGAGCGGATGAAAATATTATCCTGAATGGTGTAGGCTATGGCACGATACTCAGCTTCCGTGTAAGATTTAGAAATAGTAGGTTGCTTCTTGGAGCGCCAGGAAATAAGATTGGGACCCAGAAAAATGGCATAACCAGTGGTGGAACGACTGTTGTCCGGACAACCTGCCCAATCAGCATCAAAGTAGGCCACAAGAAGAGAGATGTCATGGTTAGCTTGAAGCCACAAGCCATAATCTGTAGTACCCTGCAAATATCTGTAAATCCGCTTCACAGCCAAAGATGAGTAGTACGTGGTGCATGCATGAACTGAGAAACCAAATGTACAGCAAAATTATATCAAGTCTAGTTAAAATCAAATATCACAATGCACCTACCATACTGCGATACTCAGTAGCATTAGAAAAAGAAGTTCACCATCTGTGAGAGAAAGAGTAGTACACGATGGTAGTGGTGTACGAACTGGCTTGTACAAGGCCCGGGAAAAAGTGAATATCGTCCAAGTCCTTCATGGCAAACTGAGTAGACAGAGAATGAATGATAAAGCGGACAAGAGGTAACGACGAGCCAGTAATTAAAATATCATCCACATAAAGAGGATGTAAACAACCTGAGAATGTTGACTAAAAACAAACATGAAGGAATCATATTTACGTTGAGTAAAACCATGAGATAAGAGGAAACCACTGAACCTGTGAAACCAGACTCTGGGGGCTTGTTTAAGACCATATAAAGCCTTTTTGAGAAGGATGAACAAAACCTGGAGGTTGACTGATAACCGCTTTCGCGGCGTTGTAGTAAAACGGAGTCTAACCTTTCGGTTTTTCCCCGAGTATCGTGTCTCTTGAGGAATAATGGAGGAGTTTCTTAATTTAATTTTAGTCACGTGTTATCGCTAATCGTTGGAAGTTTTTTCAATAAACGGAAGTGATTGTGTTCTAAATTATGCTAATTTGAAAAATTTTAACAAGGTGCAAGTTTCTATTTAAAGATAAATGTTTAAAGATTAAGTGTTCTAAAGATTGATGCAAATAAGGGCAGTGAGTTTAGTAATTAGAAATGTATATATTATTGGACCTAGTAATTAGAGTTTTTTCCCCGAAATAATGCTAATTATATAAATAATTCCCAAAATACTGGTGAGTTAACCGTGGTTAAGGAAAGCCGCTACTTGAAGTGGCGGCTCTTCTCTTACAGTACAAAAGCCGACACTCCAAGTAGCGGCTCTTCTCTTACAGCACATTTTATACATAAACGCAGTACGTTTCAAGAATTTGTTTAACTATCTTCCCGATAGAATTTTAAGCTGAAATTTGGTATGAATAAACTAGACTTGATGAGGAACATTCACAAAAAAATTCATCAACAAATTCCACCGGAAAGACAATCTGATGGTGTTCTCCGCACGGGGGTCCGGGTCAGGATGTCATGACGGGAATGAGACATTTTTATGAAGTTTGAGGTGCTTCTGAGTCGAATTTTTTGATGAAATTTGATGATCATGTTCTTCCTAAAGTGTAGGTTATGTTCACTAAATTTCAGATTAAAATTAAATCATTAATTTAGTCAAATAAATTATTGAAAAAACTGCGTTTTTAGGTCTAAAAAATTATGCAATTTTTAAAAATTTATTTAACTAACTTCCCGATTGAATTTTAATCTGAAATTTGGTGGACATAATCTACTTTCCATTGGAACATTCTCACCAAATTTCATCAAAAAATTCGACCCGGAAATAGCTCAAATGAAAGAGGCCTAAAATTGCAGCTTTTAGGCCTACGTTACATGAACATTTTCAGAAGGCACGGGACAAAATTTGTGCCAAGATAATTTTATAAGTTATGCAAATAAATCATTTGGTATGTTATTTCCCGGAAGAAATATTTTATAATTTCTTATTGTTTCATATTTGTTGATAATTTGTCCATAAGTCATCATGTTTTAGCTGCATATGTTATATGTGATATGCATTTCCATTTTTACATTACTTTGAACATTTCTATCAATAGTTTGTATGTTGTAGGATTACACATGCTTCTCCGAATTTGTATTTACCGTTGCCTTCCAGACACGAGCTCAATTAAATTGGGCGAAACTGTGATT
Organism: Cuscuta epithymum; assembly: GCA_945859915.1. NCBI lineage: Eukaryota > Viridiplantae > Streptophyta > Magnoliopsida > Solanales > Convolvulaceae > Cuscuta > Cuscuta epithymum. The sequence goes on along the minus strand of CAMAPF010000954.1, from coordinate 1,873,617 downwards.
ATGCAATTGAAACTTAGATCGAAAAGTGCCGCACTTTCTATGTCGGCGGGATCTATGTCAGGTGTAGAACCGACATTAAATGTCGATTTTAACCGACATAAAAAGTGTTTTTTCCACTAGTGAGAGCAATAGTACCGGTTGCTAAAGTTGATGTGGGTGTTGAAACTGTTCCCAACGGCCATAAAATGCTCAAAGAGAGTTCATATTTATTTAGTAAGTGGAAGAGAAGGAATTGTTTATAAGGGCATAATGATGGCAGCGATAGCTCGAATCTGAATTTAGTTCCTTTAATCGGGAAGTTAGTTAAATATGTTTTTGAAAATTGCACACTTGTTTAGGCCTAAAAATGCAGTTTTTTCAATAAATAATTTAACTAACTTCTTGATTTAATTTTAATCTAAAATTCGTTGAACATAACCTATACTTTAGAAAGAACATGATCACTAAATGTCATTAAAAAATTCGACTCGGAAGCACCTCAAATTTCATAAAAATGTCTCATTCCCGTCACGACGTCCTGACCAGGACCCCCGTGCGGACAACACCATCAGATTGTCTTCGCGGTGGAATTTTTTGTAGAATGTTCCTCATCAAGTCTAGTTTATTCATACCAAATTTTAGCTTAAATTTCTATCGGGAAGATAGTTAAACAAATTCTTGAAATATACTGCATTTTATATATGTATAAAATGTACTGTAAGAGAAGAGTCGCCACTTGAAGTGGCGGCTTTCCTTAACCACGGTTAAATCAGCTGTATTTTGGGAATTATTTTTAACCCAACAGTATTTTGGGAATTATTTATTTAATTAGCATTATTTCGGGAAAAAGCTCTAGTAATTAGGGAAGTTAAAACTAAAATTGACTAATAATTTCTTTCCTCATAGACAAGAATAAAAACTATCTTCATTAATTTATCCTATTTCAAGGTGTCATTAATGTGTTTAAAATGGTTGGCTTAAATTATTTTCTAATCCCATAGACAAGGTAGAAATGATTTTCTAATATTTTAATTAATAAAAGTAGCCAAATTCATTATATAGTTAAACTCATTATTTAAGCAATTGAATTTATTTCTCATAGACAAGATGTAAATCCCTTTCATTAAGTTATCCTATTTATAAGCCTTATTAATGTGCTTGAATATGGTTGGCTTAAATTATTTTCTAATCTCATAGACAAGTTAGAAATAATTTTCCAATAATATAATTAATGAAAATGGCTAACAATTATTAATTAATATTTCATCATTTTAAACAACTAGTCCAATTTATTACTTTTAATCCCTAATTTTCGGTCAACAAGTCAATCCATATTCTTTTACTCAATTCATGCCCAAAATAAATTTTCGGTCACCGAGGGGCCCGCCTTCCGTCTGGTGTCGGCAGCCTTCAGTCTTTTCCAATTCTAGTCAAAATCGAATTTTGACTTTCCAAAAATAGCGTAGGCGGCCTGTCATTTTGGGCACCTGTTTGACAGCCTGTGAGTAAATTCTTCTGGTTTGTTCTGTATTTTCTGTTATTCAAGATTGTCTTCTGGACCACTTTGATAAAATGTTTGCTTCATCCTATATGAATTCATTTGTTACTCAAATCGACTCATTTTGTGCTCAATTGACACAAAATTTCACCAAACATAGTGTGAATGTAATTTTTACCTGATGTCATGAAACTTGAACCAAAATATATAAAACATGTCTTTTTTTTTTCTATTTTCTATCCAAAAATCGCTTAATTTTGATAAGAAAAATAAGTACAAAAATGGACTTATCAATTTCCTCACACTTAAGCATTGTTTGTCCTCAAGCGACAAATTAGTTGCAAAACACACTCAAAAGGTAAACCCTGACTGTATTACAATCGAGTTGCTATAAAAGAAGTAGAAAAAAAAACCTCTTCTTTTATTTTCAATTTTTAAACATTTTAGAAAAATCACCGAAAATACAAGAATTTAAAATTATTACTACGTATTACTTAAGAAAAAACTATTGACTATGTTAAACCGCCAATCTATTCCTTATCCCAAGGTTTTCATTATTCTAATGTGGACATTCATCTGGTTCACCATTTTTTTTTTGCGTCTTTTTCACTCTTGTTGGCGGTGTTATCCCATGGTAAATGCACACTTCATTCTCACAGACTATGATTAACGAATGAAACAGAGCCCTTTTTCGGAGATGGAATTGTCCTATAACAATGAGTTTTGAAGAGTTTTATTAATAGTAACATTTTTTATGAATAAAATGAATGTCCAATTAAAACAAATTCAGCCCTTTACATCCGCAACCAAAAAACGCATAACAATTTCAAGTTTTCTAAAAAACAATAATAAAAGTAAATTCTTATACTAAGGGTGATTCTCTAAGCTATTATGTGATTGATAACAAATTGAAAAATTAATGCTTCATATCAAAAATAGTAAAAAGATTGTTCTACAACAAGGTTTTAATTTTTGAGTGTAAACGCAACCTCCTCACACTTGAGTTGGGCCTCGCCCTCGAGGTCTCTTTTTAAGGCACAAAGTTTTGAAATAAAGGCACAATTATTATTATTTTTGGTTCGTTCCTCACACTTGAGTTTTGAAAAGATTTTGTAAAGAGGAACAATGAAACAGGAATAAAATGGTTTTAAATTTTTTTACATCATTCATAGTTTGTTTGTAAGAGCATTCAAGACAAAAGAGCAGCACAATGTCCAACCTAAATAAACAAACAAACACAATAAAATGTTAAGGAAACAAAAACTAAGCATCGCCTGTGTGATCCCGTGGGCCAGAGTTAGGTCTAAGCCAAACTTTTATCTCATCAATATTCGTCTGCTAAGTCTCTATCAGCTGCCGCATCTGCCTGATGGCATCCTCTTGTGCTGTTGGTCCCAGATAATCTGTAGACTAAGACACAGCTAGATGGTATTCATCGAATAAGCAGAGAAGAAGAAGATCAGATAATGATATAGCAATATCGAGAACAGATAAACTTCTATCTTTCTATTTATCGAGAACTTTACACTGAATTTATAAAGAATGGAATGATCGACCTTAGGCTCTGTACACAATGCGCAAATTTATAGGCGCTGTACAGTTTACCTAAAAGGGATACCTAGGAGTTTGGGCCTAAGACCTTTTTGGGCCTTATTCCCTTACAAACTATTTATTACATAATTATTAATACCATAAATGGTATACCATACTAATTAATAACAAGACATTAATGACAATAAAACAGTCCTAACGATCTCCCCCTTTGTGATCAAGTGCCGTCTTGCTTGGGTATCTCTTTATTTCTGAGCTATGTAATAGTGTTTGCGGAGATTCAGTGCGTGCTCGTAGTTTCTGAGTGACCTTCTTCTGTCAAGTTGTTTCTTGATTGCTTTCATAACTTTCTCTATTCTATTTGACTCTGTTAGTTCGGCAACCGTTGCATCTGCATACTTCTGTTGTCTTTCTTCAAATTCTTGTCTGATAGGTTGCAATTTTTCCTTCACAATCTTCAGTGTCCCATCACAGTATTTATTGATTTCGTCAATCACCAACAGGCGCTTCTCACCATTATGATTCAAGTAGATGATTGCGACCGGGCTATCGAAGATGTAGTATGCTGGAAAGTCTTCAAGCTATGGTCCGTATAGCTTCGTTCTTGAGAGGTTTGTCTTTGGTAGATTGGTTTCAAGGGACATCTGAAGATCGTGGGTAGCAAAGAATTTGACTTGTCTGATCATGAAACGCTTGAGTGCATTGAAGCCATCTTGTGTAGATCTATCGCGAGTAACAGAAAGTTCTTGGAATGCTAGATACATCTGATATATGTCATCCATCTTTAGCATATATAGATCATTTTCCTTGTAGGTAAATTCAGTCCCGTCTGAGCGTTGTAGGCGGTAAACAGAGAGTGTGATATCTTGATGATTCACTTCAGCTACATTGAGTATACTCCACACTGGGTCTGTTGCTGTCTGTAGTTCATGTTGCCAAACCTCTCTCTGTTTCCCCATGTAATGATGACTAAACAAGAATAGTTGTCCACCTTTGTTCTTTCCTCGTAGATGATTGAGGCCGCGGATTTTCAAATCATCCAGTTCCTTTACTTTGTCGTCTCTTCGCCATATAGGCTTTCTGATTTCCTCTTGGAAAGGAGCATTGATGTTTATATTCTCCCAGGGCTTTTCACTTCTGGGCATTAGAGCTGTTGTTTGTCTGATGATAGATTCTAGCTCCTTGAGAGGTTTCTGGTAGTTCTCTCCTTCCTTGAGTTCATTGTCCTCAAGCACTATCATATCAGCAGCACATTTAGTTAGGAGCTCTCTGAGATAGGCTCTCCGTTGTATTTTATCTACATTTGTCCATAGCCGGGACCACTTGTTATGAACAAGAATTTCTTCAAGTTCGTCGTGTGTTTGTTCATTAGATTGGCTAGAGGGAGCTTTTTGCTGCGGCGATATCCTGTCATAAGCAACACTGGGATCACAAGGATTGCCCATTGTCATCAGTTTTGAACTAGGTTCTAGCTGATGGCCTGATACAAATGATGTACTCGAGGTAACAACATCACGACTTCCATTCCTTCCTTGGTCAACATCTATAGGAGACGTGGCTCGGAATGTTGTGTCTAGCTCGACCATGCTAGAAGAAATGGTTAGGGATTCGTTTTGGCTAGCTGAAGTGGTAGGTTGTTGATTGGTACAGGAGGAGGGTTGGTTTGGCTGCGGGGCTTGGCTGGTAGAAGCAACATGCTCAAGTATCCGCTAACGCTTGTTCTCCCTCTCATGAGAATCCGAATCATCGGGATCCTCATGTGAACGTTTGCTGCCGCGAAGACTCTCACGGCATGTGTTCTGTATATCCAGAGCATGGAGAAGGGCTTTCTGAAACGGGGTAAGGTTGCCTTCATCCATGTCTAGGATACGATCGAAAACCTCAACTACAAGGTCATCAAAGGGTACAGTTTTAGGTTGGGTTTAGTCGTTGTAGGGGAGGACACTTGTTCTGTATCCTGAGTTCCCCTTGATGTGGATGGTTGTTGGTTTACTATGGTTAAAGGTTGGGAAATGGGAATGGAAATAGTTGGGGGGTGAGTGGTTTGAGGTTCGGTTGGTACATCCGGAATAGCTTGGGTACTTCCAGAGTCTTATGCGCGAGCGGTTAGTGCTTCGTGCACCCATGGTTTAATGGTAGACTCCAGAAAGCTGTTCAGGTGAACGAGAAGGTCTGCGGGGATAGGAGTTCCAGTTACAGGGGTTGTAACTGTTGTCATAGCATCAGTGAAGACAGCTGATGTGTGGCCTGCGTTCAATAATGGAATCATTGTTGGCGTAGTAGGGCTTCCGACCATCATAGTTTGCACTCCGGTCGTTGCGTTCAGGGTGTGTGCACCTGTATGTGCTGTGAATAGTGTAGGTGTCCTAGAAAAATTTAAAAATGTAGGGATGGTGACACCTAGACTCGAAGTGATTGAACGAATGAGGGTAGTGGTCCGGGGCTGTTGACCACTAAGTCTCTCGACTGATCTGGAAGGGACCAATGAGGTTGATATAAATTCCCCTTCAGGTATTGAAACTCCAGCCTGTTAGGAGGCTAGAGAGTGGATGGGAGATGGCTGTGCATGCGCAGTTGAACCAGATGTTGCGACTTCTACCCGGGAACTGACAAGGTCAGGTCCTGAACCTATGGGCGTGGTACAGCCTATATTTAGGAACGTGTCGCACTCGTCGTAAAGGTCCATCTCGAGCTCCACTGTGCTATTCTTTCTGAGCCTCTTCCTAGGCTTGGATGATGCAAACTTGTCATTTTGGTGCTTAGAGCGCTGCTCACTTATAACAATGCCTTTGACAGGTCGGAGTGAGTGCGCAGCCCCCTTCATTGTCCGATGAAGTGTTGGAGTTGATCAGAATGGCCTTCTTTCTGACTCTTCTTCTGTTGCTGATCAAGACTCCTTCCATGTCGTCATCATCATCATCATCATCATCATCATCATCTACATTATCATCATCATTACTTCTCTTCTTGGCCATGCTATCGGAGGCCTCACCATAAGCCTTATTGGTAGTAGCGGCCTGGCTTGATGGTTCATCGGCAGTGTCCTTAGCATTTGTGGGGTGGCCCTCAGCAGCCTGGGTCCTCTCGGAAGAGTTAGCAGACTGATCATCATCAGGCCGGGTTGCCACTGGTTTCTGTGGCGGGTTGGCTCTCTTTTTACCCTTACTAGCACTCGGCTTAGTCCCTTGGGAAGGTCCAGCTGGGTTTTGCTGAACCATAAGGACTGTTCTATTCAATGACTCCTTGTAGTCAATGACTGCCTTATCCCTCGGGTTTGCAAGATCGAGCAGGGAGAACGGGATAGACATTGCTTTTGCTTTGTTGTCGTCTCTTTGGAAGTATTTGAGCTTGGCAGCGGTGAAGTGCTTGTCTCCCGTACGCTTCGGCATGGTCGGGGTGGCTTCCATAATATTGTGGATCATCAGGGCCAACCACCTAGCGTAAGGAATAACGTTCCCCTGATTGCCTTCCTTCGCCTTTACCTGATCCATCAGCTCTGTCCAGAAGAGCTAGGGCATGTCGTATTGAATGTCGAAGGCGATCACGTGGAAGATTTGCATGATCTGTTTGTTGCATTTGTCGTGTCCGGCGTGCTTTGGAGAGAGACACTTGTTGACTAGGCCGAACAGACTCTTCCACGGGTGAGGAAGATATGAGATGGTGAAAATTGACAGCAGGGACAGGGGCTGTCATATCCAAGCTTCTTTATCAGCTCTTTGTTGGAGGGGAGTGGTGCATAGTTCTGGAGCACCGGGAGATTCAGAGTCTCCCTGATTGTGGAGGGTGTCAGCACCACTCTCTTGTCATTCAGCTTCGTCATGATTTTGGATTTGTCCTTTTTGTTCTCAGTGTGCATGCAGCCCTAGAATTGCTGTAAGTATACCTCTGGCAAAGGTTTGGCTTCGCTGAATGCTAGCCAGAGGTAGTGCTTTTGGAGAATGGATGTGATGACTGGATCCTGGAATTTGAATAGCTTTAGGTCTAGTTGGAAGTTATTGTTAAACTGCTTGATCCATTTCTCCCTTGGGTAAAGTTGGTTGTTGGGTTGTGCACTTCTGTCAGTTCCTGACATGATTAGCTGAAAGAATTGGGTCAGCACATTGATCACTGAAAATTTTATTTTTTATTGTTTTTTAGATTAATTGTGTACAGATGGGACCTTGGAATCATCCTAAGTGTAAACCACGAGAACCGGCTTTTCGAGGTTTGAACTTCGAGAAGTGGGTTCTTGAGGTTTAAATACCAAGAAGTCCTTCTCGAGGTTTAAACATCGAGAACCACTTTCTCGAGGTTTAAATATCGAGAAGCTCTTCTCGGTATTTCAACTTCGAAAAGCAGGTTCTCGATATCTAAACATCGAAAAGCCTTTTCGAGGTTTAAACATCGAGAACCGGGTCTCGAGTTTGAAATATCGAGAGGTTCAATCTCGAGATAAAACATCGAGATAGTGAGTTTCTCGAGTTCGCACTTAGAGTGATGTCGAGTACCACCTGCAAATACTTAATACACATAATGATGAACATTCAAATTGAAACCTTTCGATTTTTGGGTTAAGTTCGAGAAAAATGGGTTCTCGAAACCAATTCGAGAAGATTATTCTCGAAATGAATTCGAGAAAAAGAGTATGAGATGTGAAAATCCTTTTTGATATTAACAAGGTTCAACGCACTACCTTTAGTGCGAAATGAGAGAAGAAAAAAAGTTTGAGAAAATTGGTTTTCGCGGAAGACGGTTGAGAGCTCTGGACTTCGAGAACACGAGAAAGTGTTTTATGCGAAAAGTGGTTCTCGAGATCCTTTATATATGCGAGAAATTGATTGGGCCTCCTGAGAAATTGATTGGGCCTCACAAATACAGACTCCCCCTCGAATGATGCAAAAAAAAAAACACTCTTTTTCTGTCTTTTTCTCATTTTTCACACATTTCTCTTCTCTCCCTTTTTTTGATATTATTTTCTGATTTTCTCCCCCTCAACACATTCTTTTTCTTGTATTTTCTCCCCCCCCTCAACACATGCAACGCACACCACACACACGCTTTTTATTCAGACCAGTGAGACACATAATTACATTGGCTCGAGGTTCAACATGCCTAACATAGAGACTAGGAACTGAAATCTCTTTTCATCCAGTGCCTTAGTGAACAAGTCAGCCAGTTGAAGCTCAGAGTTTACAAAGTACAAATCAACATCTCCTTTCTCCACATGGTCTTTGATGTAGTGGTATTGTAGGACGATGTGTTTGGTGCGCGAGTGATGAACAGGGTTGCTGGTTATGACAATTGCACTATGGGAGTCACTGTAGATCGGAATGTGATTGAACGTGAAGTCATAGTCTTTGAGTTGGGTCCTCATCCATAGGATTTGTGAGCAACAACTATCAGTCGCAACATATTGTGCTTCGGCTATAGAAGTGGACACACAGTTCTGCTGACCAGTAGACCAGCTTATCTTCTAGAAATTGAGCACCGCCAGATGTACTTTTCCTGTCCAGTCTGCAACATGCGAAATCAGTATCCGAGTATCCCACTAGGTCAACACCTGTTTCCTTGGGATACCAAAGGCCCAGATTGACTGTTCCTTTGAGATATCTCAGTATTCTTCTCACTGCATTCAAATGTGATTCCTTTGGATTTGCTTGAACGCGGGCGCACAGGCAAGTTGCGAAGACAATATCCAGTCTGCTAGATGTCAGGTACAACAATGAACTATACTCTAACACATTGGTAGCCTTTAAAACTAGTCTTAACACATATGTATGAAGGATTTAGACCTAGAGAGATAGATCACTTTGATGAGTAGATAACAAGGAGTTGACTCACGGTGAACTGGGAAGGTTCACTGGACAGTTTTAGTGAGCAAGCTATTTTTTGTGAAGTTGTGAAGGTGAGTGAGTACTGAATTTATGTTAGGAGGAGAATGCAAAAGGTGACACAAGATATATCCTGGTTCAGAGGTGGTGTAATCCTCCTACATCCAGTCCCAACCTTTTTTTTTGACAAAACAGAAATTTTATTGAGGAATGAAAAGAGAGATTACAATGCGAGAATAGGAAATAAAGCAGGAAAAAAAGTACAAAAGGAAACAAGGAAAGAGAGAAAATAAAATAGCTAGGCCCAAGGGAAATGCTTAGATTGTGATCTAGTCCGCATGCTATGTCTCCGTTTGTTTTGTTGCGTTTTGCGGTAGATTTTGAGCTGAGTATTCAGATTATCAGTAGGAAGACAAGTGTCGTGAGTGATAAACTGATATTTATGGCAAATCTCTCTGTTGAAGATGGAGTCCCGAATGTCGTCCCTATCGGAAATTGGCAGTCGACAATCACTTTCTGTAGCGTGCCCTAGAAAGTCGTCAGATGGATTTCTACTAAATGCATATCCTATTACATTTAGTTCCCCAATCTACCCTTGGCCCAGGCGTAGATTGTGAGGTTTTTCACAAGGAACTTAAACACCATTCCAAGCTACTCAGTCCTCCCAAGGTTTTTCACTAATGACATTGACTTGCCAAGAGCTACTCATGTCCTGGACCTTTCTCACCTTCTGTATTTGATCACAAAGCCATCCAGAATGTCTAACACTAGTCTAGATTACATCGGTGATATCTAAACTAACAACTAATCTAAGCTCTATAGATTTGTATGAATTGTAACTAGTCTAAGAGCATTAGACGAGTGGGGTGGTAGCCAAAGTGTAGAAGGCAAATCAGCTGGCTAAATTTGAGCTTGTAGAGTTTGATTTCCTTCTGCCCACTTGGCACCTCTCGTTTTACCACACTTGGTATTCCCACACTCCTTCTGTATTTATAGACTTGATCATTTAATCTCCACCATTGGCTGAGGAAATCAATCTTGACCGTTGCTTGATCTACTTGCTTTGTTCCACTTGACTGAGGCAGCATGGTTGGTCTTTGTCATGTAGTGACACAGATCAATGATCTTCAGCTCAACTTGTTTATACATTTCAATGCAAGATAAAAGATGAATTATCTTCATTCTTCTTACGCGTAGAAACTAGTATTAAGCTGAGTGATGTTTCAATGCTTCCTTACAAATAGCAATTACTTTCTTTTAGTAAAATAAATTTATAAGAAATTCATAATGTGATAAAAATCTCTTATAAATTTACTTTTCATCAAATTGTTATTTTGACTGCAAGTTGGTCTTTTGTTTAACTGTTTTTGTGCAAAGAGAAGAGAGAATTGGATTTCGGATGACTTAACTGATTTCCAGTTTTTCAGCTGGCTGCCAAGATTTCAGCTGGCTGCTGAAAAACTGGGTTTATCAGTTGGCTTCCTTTTCAATGAATACCAGTTACCTCTTTTGCGTACCTTTTCTTTTTTATTCTTTCCTTTTTGTTTTATGGTACATTTCTTCTCTTTTTAGTACTCTTTGCTTTTTATGAGTACTTTACCACTAAATATGGAGCACATTACAAATAAACAAAGTAGAACATAAGCAAAAGACTAGTCTAATACATGGCTAATAAAAGGGGTGACATCATTAAAACTATTACATTTAATCAACAAAATCTAGGGGACCTAATAGTGGTGCTCAGGAAGAACTGTTCTGTTCGGCCATCTGCTCAATGCCTGGGAGCTCCTGAGTATTCCGCTTTTTCTTGATCTTCATGTTGGCAGAGGATGTGGACCGAAGAACGTGGATGCTATCCTGCAGTGGTAGTAATCCTGGAATATCCAGGTCAGGGTAGAATGACCTAGCAAGGATAGTAACAAAAGGTCCTTTCTGGAGAGTGCGGCGGACACTCTTCCCTTGGCTCCGGAAAAAATGAGCCATCAGAACCGTCATGTTCACCGGGGTGCGGTGAATCAAACTACAAAAGAAGAATATGTCCTTTTTGGACAACCTGTTCATGTTCTTAGGTCGTCCAAAAAAATCACAAGATAGAACGAATGAGAGTATATACCAGTGAGTCTGTTTCCATCGGCCTGCTAGGGGGTACATTCGAAGAAAAACTCTGGTGTCTGTAGAATGTGCGTGCCAAAACTCATCGAGGACGAATGCCTCAGGTAAATGGGCCGGGAGAGCGCGGAACTCCTTAATCTTTGTGTATGCCGGAGCATAGAGCCCCATCCTCCATCCGAGCTCAGCCACAGTGATGGAGTGCTCAATGCCCAGGATAGTAAATCTCATCTGAGTCTCAGACCCAATGGCATATGCTGCCTGAATGGTCTGACCATAATGAGTGAAGCGTAGAGAGCACAAAAACTCGATCCTCAATGAGAAGCTGGCTCTCTTCCGTATGGATAGAATCCCCCGCCATAAGGAATCTCCTAGCAAAGTGTCAATGTCGCTCCAGTACCCCTACTCCTCGAGCATCTGCTGGTCCAGGATCATGGGAGCTAGAGACTGCGGAAACACCACCATGTCTGAAAGCGGCTACGGTCAGCATCAGTAGCAAATGGAATGACGGGCTCAGGCTGCGAGTCTTCCCTTCCTATTGGTGGCTTCTCGAAGATGGGATCATCACGTCTTCCTCCAGACATCTGCAAGAAAAAACAAAGTAAAATTGTTTTGGGGTTAGTTTTTTTTGTTGGGTTGTTTCCCAATGAGCGCTTGTTTAACTTCACTAGCTTGACGAATTCCCTCTTTTGCTTCAAAATTTCTGGAGATAGAGAATCTCCTTGCTTTTTTTGATTGGCCACCATGGTAAAGTTTGAGTTGGTGGCCGTTGACTTTAAAGGGACCCCCATTAGCATCTTCGATCTCAACTCTTCCGTAGGGGTAAGTCTTTACGACCTTGAACGGTCCAGACCATCTTGACTTCAGCTATCCCAGAAAAAGCTTCAATCGGGAGTTGAACAATAGTACGTTATCCCCAACATTGAAATCACGGCCTTGTTATGTTGATCATGGTAGAATTTGGCCCGTTCCTTGTAAAGTTTATAATTATGAAAAGCTTGCGCTCTCCACTCTCCCAGTTCATTCAGCTGGTAAAAACGTTCCTTCTCTGCGGCGTCGAGTTTAAAACATACATTCTTCATTGCCCAAAGTGCCTTGTGCTCGAGTTCGACGGGTAAGTGATAGGACTTCCCGTATACAAGATGAAAGGGTGTGGTTCCGATCGGGGTCTTGTACACAGTCTGAAATGCCCAAAGTGCGTCGTCAAGTTTAGTCGACCAGTCTTTCCTGGTCTGGGCCACAGTTTTCTCCAGGATGGACTTCAAATCCTTGTTAGCGTTCTCAATCTGCCCCTGAGTTTGGGGGTGGTACGCTACTCCTTTTGATGCTGGACTCCATATTTGGCCAAAATTTTGGCCACTGGGTCATTGTGGAAATGAGTCCCTCTGTCACTAGTTAAAACTCTGGGCACACTGAATCTAGTAAACAACTTTTTCAGAAAATTCACGACTACTCGAGAGTCGTTGGTGACGCGGGCCGGGGCTTCAACCCATTTGGAAACATAGTCAATGATCACAAGAATGTATTTGTTCCCTCTTGAGCTTGAGAAAGGTCCAACAAAGTCGATGCCCCAAACATCAAATACCTCACAAGGTAAGATAAAGTGTCGGGGCATCTCATTGCGCCTAGAAATGTTCCCGATTCGTTGACAGTTATCACAAAAGGAAACAAACACATTAACATCTTTAAAAATCGTGGGCCAGAAGTACCCACAGTCCGGAACCTGTCTTGCGGTTCTATTCCCTGAAAAGTGGCCCCTAGTAGGACCGTGACAATGCTCCAGAATGTCTCTTCCCTCAGCTTCAGTAACACATCTTCTCACCACCTGGTCAGCGCAAATTCGGAATAGATACGGATCATCCCAGAAATAGTGCTTTGCTTCTGATAGGAACCGCCTCTTCATGTGCCTTGTTAGTTCGGTAGGCTCGACTTTACCAACAAGGTAGTTGGCAATGTCTTCATACCACAGTGTTTGTTCATTGGCGGATATCGCCATCAACCTCTCAATAGGAAAAAGCTCCTCGACTTCACATTTTATGAAGGTTTCTGCTAATTCTACATCTAACCTCGAAAGGTGAGCAGCTGCCTGATTAGCAGACCCTTTTCGGTCCCTGATTTCAATATCAAATTCCTGCAACAAAAGAACTCAGCGTAACAGTCTAGGCTTAGCATCATGCTTTTGAAAGACATATCTAATGGACGAATGATCGGTATAGAGAATAACCTTCGAAAGAATGATGTAAGTCCTAAACTTCTCTAAAGCACAAACAATAGCAAGAAATTCTTTTTCAGTGGTGGTGTAATTGAGTTGTGGCCCTGATAGAGTTTTGCTAACGTAGTAGATTGGGTGGAAGTTGTTGTCCTTCCTTTGGCCAAGAATGGCCCCCACTACTAAGTCACTAGCGTCACACATGAGTTCAAAAGGTAAACTCCAATCCTGGGCCACAAGCACCGGAGCATTGATCAGTTGTGTTTTAAGTGCTTGGAAAGCATGGTGACATTCATCAGAGAATATAAAAACCGCATATTTTTCAAGTAACTGGGTTAGAGATTTTGTGATTTTAGAGAAATCCTTTATAAAACGACGATAAAAGCCCGCGTGTCCTAAGAAACTGTTTCTCTATTGTTTCAATTTTTGTACGGTCAACCTCGACCCTGTTACTTGACACTTTATGTCCAAGTACTATACCCTCTTTCACAAGGAAATGACATTTCTCCCAACTTAAGGCTAAGTGGGTTTCCTTGAAGCAGATTAGTACTTTTTCCAGGTTTTCAAGGCATTTTTCAAACATTTCCCCAAAAATAGAGAAGTCATCCATGAATACCTCCATGAAGTGGCTAATGTATTTTTCAAAAATGGCAATCATGCACCTCATGAAGGTGGCAGTGGCATTACAGAGACCAAAAGATATCCTACCAAAAGCAAAGGTCCCAAAAGGGCATGTAAACATAGTTTTGTCTTAGTCTTCTAGGTTGACATGGATTTGGAAGTATCCACTCATGCCATCCAGGAAACAATAATGACTATGGCCTGCCTACCTCTCTATTAATTGATCGATGAAGGGGAGGGGAAAATGGTCTTTCAAGGTGGCTTCTGATGTGAGTTTTCTCGCACTTAAAAATGTAGTAGAATAGTGGTTGAAAGTACGAGTATCGTCTCCACAGGGACGGGCAAAAGGGAATTAAAGATTAACTAAATTCAGCGATTAAAAAGAAATAAAATAAAATAAAATGCAATTGTGGGAGATTGATTGGTTTGGAAAATTAAACTAATGCTAAGGAGCAATAAAATAAAAGATTGGTTTCTTCTCAATTAACGACGAAGGGAACAAGGATTGATTCCGGGGTAACCAGATTTCTGGCAGAACATGTCTAATTACATGAAATTAATTTAATTGCGCCTAGTTAATCATTACTAAGTTCTTACCGCTCTCGCGGCGTATAGTACAATAATTTAGGGGACCAGACTGATCTCTCATGCGACAGAATCCTAAATTATTGCCAAGACGAGCAAGCTTACGACCCCTTAATCGCTACTAATCTCTTAGCGAACGATTAAGTGTGTGTGAATATGTCCTAGAATAAACTAGATCTCTCTTAATTTATTCTACAGGCAATTGTAATTCTAGCCGCGGTTCCAGGTTACAAAAGATATCAATTAAATTATTCAAACACAAATTAAACGACATTCATGCAATTAAACCAACAAGAATCTAGCCATCAATCATGATTAACCCCTTCATCAACCCCAAATCCCTAATTAAACTACTCACAATTCCTAATTGAAGAATCAACAGAATTAGGATGAATAGAAATAATTGTCATTAATTAAATATATGAACTTACAAATAATCCCAGGGTCTTGGAGTAAAATAGCGGAAAACAATGAATAAATTCGTCCCTAGGCCTCTCCGTAATGTTCGTAACACTTAAGCAGGAGAAGGGAGACCTTATTTATCGAAAACAGATGAGTTTACGCTGAACTGGGACTAAAAAGAGGCTGAAATCCGCGTTTCGGGGGTACGCACGATTGTGCGTACCCTGCCACGCACGATCGTGCGTGGCTAGCAGTAGCATCGTTGCTTTCTCGCCTCAGACGCACGATTGTGCGTTCCCCTATGCACGGCGTGCGTCAAACTTCCGAATTGGACAAAACTTCCTTCATGAAAGTTGTATATAATGAAGTCCTCTATCCACCTCAACTTGCGGAATTGAATTTGAATCATCCAATCAAGAGATATGATCAAAATGGTGGAAGGTCTCATTCTGAAATCTCAACAGCGATCATCCGACTTCATCGTCTGCTTTCACCTTTCTCCTCTCATATTTTCGAAATGGTGTCTTCATATGATTTGTAGACCTTGAAGTTGGATTTCATATGGAACTTGAATCGTGTCCTTTGGATGTTTATACAAAGAGATATGGTTGAACGAGTGACAGAAGGTCATCCTGATCGTCTTTTTCCAGCTTCATTCATCTTCTTTTGATCCCGTAGCCTATCCTAGAGCTCTTTTGTCATCAAATCTTCATCGTAAACCTCCCGGTGACTTTTAAAGCTCTCAAATCACTCTCGAATGCTTCTAAACTCGTCCTGATTTCTCCTCAAGTGCCGGTGCCAAACTCTAAAATCTTGATTTTGATTCCATATGACACAAAACTCGAACCAACGCCTGGTAAACAAAACTTGAGCTAAAATTGAGACTTGTAACACCTTAATGTTAGGAAAACCATCAAAAGCTGGTCCCAACACACATCAAATGCGTGTCTAAATACGGACTTATCAGCTTCGTTCAGTCTGCGGTTATCAATTACCATTCGCCACCCGGTAACAGTTCGACTGGGTAGAAGTTCGCCCTTTTCATTTTTCATGACAGTCATTCCCCCCTTTTTGGGGACAAAATGAATCGGGCTTACCCACTGGCTATCAGAGATGGGGTAAATGATACCCGCATCCAACAGTTTGACAATTTCGACATGCAATACTTCCATCATGTTTGGGTTTAAACGTCGTTGTGGTTGGACAACTGGTTTAAACCCTTCCTCAATCTTGATGGTGTGGGTACAAAAGGTGGGGATTATTCCATTGATGTCCTCAAGTGTCTAAGCAATTGCTTGCTTGTGTGTCTTAAGGACTCCAAGTAATTTGCCCCTTTGTTCCTCACTTAAGTGTACGACGATGACAACAGGGCAATTGCCTTCGTCATCCAAAAATGCATATTCTAAGTGTTCGGGTAGTTTGTTTAGTTCGAGGGGGTGGTCATTTTTTAAGTTTTATTCATTTTTCTCCCCCTCAAACTCAGTCAATACTTCGTGAGAAGCTTGATCAATTAGCGCATCCTCACAACTCTCACATGCATCACTCACGTCACTGCTGGCTTCTTTTAACAAACATGCTTCATCAGTTACATGTCTATACTCTTCCCAAACATATACCCTTCAATAGATTCAAAGATATCAAGAAAATGACATCCTTGAAAGGAATCAGTGGGGTGTTTCATAACATCTGAGAGTCGGAAGGTGCTTAGATCATCTCCGATTATTAAAGTTAATGAGCCACCAGTGACATCAATCAAAGCCCTGGCGGTAGCCAGAAAGGGCCTTCCCAGAATAAGAGGTGTTTCCCTATCCTCTTCCATGTCCATTACTACAAAGTCGACTGGGAAAATGAATTTGTCAACCTTGACCAAGACGTCTTCAACAATTCCTTTCGAATATTTGACTGAGCGATCAACCAGTTGAAGATGCATACTGGTGGGTTTCATTTCCCCAAGTCCTAGCTTCTCAACTATAGAGGAAGGCATCAGATTGATACTTGCCCCTAAGTCAGCTAAAGCATTATTGAAATTGAAATTGTCTATAGAGCAAGGGATAGTGAAACTACTTGGATCCTTTAGCTTTTCGGGTATTGAACTTAGAACCACGACTGAGCATTTTGCGTTCAAGTCCCCGACTGAGAGCTCCTGTAATTGTCTCTTGTTTGTCAGCAAGCCCTTGAAGAACTTGGCATATTTGGGCATCTCCGCTAGGGCATCCATCAGTGGCAGGTTGACGTGGAGTTGTTTGAGTAGGTGCAGAAATTTGTTATATTTCTTGCTATCGTCATCATTTCTAACCTGTGAAGGAAACATGAGAGAAGGTTTGACGATAATGACCTTTGTGTTAGGGCGTGTTGGTTCCATGCTCTTCTCAGTTAAAGCATCAGTTTGTTTCTCAGGTTCCAAGGTCGGAGTATCCCCCTCTTCTTTGTCTTTCTGCTCAGCCTCGGCTATTTGTCTCCCACTTCAGAGAGTGATAGCTTGCACATGTTCACGAGGATTTGGTTCCGTAGTGCTATGCAAGTTGCCTAGCTGACGACCGGGAACATTATTCCGAGTAATTTGCATCATCAGAGATTTGATCTGATTGTCGGTGCTAGCCTTGTATCTTGTCATTTGTTCCCGTGTCCTTGCGAGTTCTGCTACCAGCAAGCCTATCTCTGATGTTTGAGCAACCTCCGTTTGTGTTTGGTGTGGAGGCACATAAACTTGATTGTTGTTGTTTTGTTCGCTTAGTGCACATCCCTGGTTCCGACCTTGGAAGTTGTTGCCTTGATTATCGTTGGGGTAGTTCTAGTTACCTTGGTAACCGCCGCGAGGAGGACCATTGTTGTAATCCCCCGCCATTGGTTACCTTGGTAATTCCCCCCTTGATAATTCTGAGGAGTGTAGTTGGTGTTACCCCCCATTGTTGCCTTGATTCGCCCATGGCCCTTCTTGTTTTGATGACTGTAAATTTTTTACAGTAGTTTTTAAATAAGGAATTTTTATTTATCAAAAATAATTTTGTTTTTGAAAAATACTCTCTCCGTCCCGAAAAGGTTTGACGAATTTTCTTTTTTGGATGTTCCAAAAAGATTTGCCATTTCCATTTAAAGTAACAAATATTTGACTAAAGTTAATTATCTCTCAATTACACAAATTTCAACCACACAATTTTTACTTTATTAATCCACGTGAAAGTCAAAATTGAAGAACCTTTTCGGAACATAGGGAGTATCAATTATCATTATGGTCAATATGCAAGTCAAACAAAAAAAAACTTACACAAGTAAGACAATTATGGCCAAGATTTTGTGGGCCTAGATTTTTTTCAACTTTGTGAGTCCCGAGGCAATGCCTATTTGCCTCGTACAAAGGTTCGGCCCTCCTTTTGTGAAAATTGAAAAACCCTAAAGCTTCTTGTTGCCCTGATACATCATTTCTCGCCTATATATACTCTCAAAGTGATCAGAATCATCCCTGCTTTGTATACTCTTCTCTTTGCCCGGCCGCACATTCACTCATCTAAAGGTTAGTTAGATTCATAAGATTTCGTAATAATTTATGAGTTCCGCGTATGTATACAAGCATTTCATGTGGTCTCAATATGTTAACCGTGTTTTCTTTGTGAATCAAGCTGTTCGCTTTGTTTTTTATTTCGATAGTAGTAGAAATGGCGTTTAAGTACGTGTATCTCCTGAATGTTTTTTTTCTGATCGAGATCTTTGTTACTCGCGCTATTACTAGGTCAGAGTTATTGTTGAGATTTTCTCTGTATTCCTTGTTCAGAAAGTCTGGAGTATTGTAAATCCGTGGTTGATTTTAAATAGACGTGTGAGAACCAACAATTTTGAAGATCTCGATGTCTTTTGTTATCTCATCTCTGTTTGTAAGTTATATTTTTCACTGGCATGATTTTGTTGTAATCCATATTGAGAAATAGATGGTTAGTTTTAATTTGATGTGTAAGATTTGCTCTGTTCTGAAGATCAAGGTGTCGTTTGTTATGTCATCTAAGTCATAAAATATTTTTCAAACACTGTATTGTAGACTTTGAAATACATTTTGTAAAAGCTTTTTTATATTATTCTCTATGTAGTTTATTAGTCGTTGGTCAAGTTATTAATTGGAAATCATGATTACAACAATCTGTAACTCTATTTTAATTTCTATTTGCTTACAGGTGCCATAATCCACCATGGGTAAGGAAAAGGTTCACATTAGCATTGTTGTCATTGGCCATGTTGACTCTGGGAAGTCAACCACCACTGGTCATTTGATCTACAAGTTGGGAGGTATTGACAAGCGTGTGATTGAGAGGTTTGAGAAGGAGGCAGCTGAGATGAACAAGAGGTCCTTCAAGTACGCATGGGTTCTTGACAAACTCAAGGCTGAACGTGAGCGTGGTATCACAATTGATATTGCTTTGTGGAAATTCGAGACCACAAAGTACTACTGCACTGTCATTGATGCTCCTGGACATCGTGACTTCATCAAGAACATGATTACTGGAACCTCTCAGGCTGATTGTGCTGTTTTGATCATTGATTCCACCACCGGTGGTTTTGAAGCTGGTATTTCCAAGGACGGTCAGACCCGTGAACATGCTTTGCTTGCTTTCACTCTTGGTGTGAAGCAAATGATTTGCTGCTGCAACAAGGTTTCATTTATAAACTATCAATTTTTAGTTCCAAATGATTTAATAATTTATATATTAATTTTAATAGTATTCCGTTATGTCAAACAACTTTTGCTGATTATCTCTTGATGTTTAATTTGTAGATGGATGCCACAACCCCGAAATATTCGAAGGCTAGGTATGAGGAAATTGTGAAGGAAGTGTCATCCTACCTGAAGAAGGTCGGATACAACCCTGACAAGATCCCCTTTGTTCCAATCTCTGGTTTTGAGGGTGACAACATGATTGAGAGGTCAACAAACCTTGACTGGTACAAGGGCCCAACCCTTCTCGAGGCTCTAGACCAGGTCAACGAGCCGAAGAGGCCATCTGACAAGCCCCTCCGTCTACCTCTTCAGGATGTCTACAAGATTGGTGGCATTGGTACTGTACCTGTTGGCCGTGTTGAGACAGGTGTGATTAAGCCCGGTATGGTGGTCACTTTTGGGCCAACTGGTCTGACCACTGAAGTGAAGTCTGTTGAGATGCATCATGAGTCTCTTCCAGAGGCACTTCCTGGTGACAATGTGGGATTCAATGTTAAGAATGTTGCTGTCAAGGATATCAAGCGTGGCTATGTTGCGTCTAATTCCAAAGATGACCCTGCCAAGGAAGCTGCCAGTTTCACCTCACAGGTCATCATCATGAACCACCCTGGTCAGATAGGAAATGGCTATGCCCCAGTTCTCGACTGCCACACCTCCCACATTGCTGTCAAGTTCTCTGAAATATTGACTAAAATTGATAGACGGTCCGGTAAGGAGCTTGAGAAGGAGCCGAAGTTCTTGAAAAATGGAGATGCTGGGATGGTGAAGATGGTTCCCACCAAGCCCATGGTTGTGGAGACCTTTGCTGAGTACCCTCCTCTTGGTCGTTTTGCAGTGAGGGACATGCGGCAAACTGTTGCTGTTGGAGTCGTCAAGAGTGTGGAGAAGAAAGATGCTACTGGTGCTAAGTTTACCAAGTCCGCAGTGAAGAAGAAATGAATTGTGTTTTTGCTTCCTCCCAATGTGTTGCTTTGGTTAATGTGTTGTCCTTTAATACCTCATTTTTTTGGTGCCAGTTCTCAGAATTGGGTACTGGATAGGCGATGGCGAGACATTACTTTTCTGTTGGACCTTATTTTGTGAGTATTTTTGTATTGGGTGCCCTTTGCTATCTTTAAGTCAGTGGCTCTCAGAGTTTTGTTGTCTTTTACGGAGTAGTTTATGACCTTTATGTTGGACTTTAATGGAAATGTATGTCTGGTTTCCTAGCTTATACTCTATGTTATAATGTGTATGTTTGAGCTGTGTAGTTCATGAAGGGCATATCTATAGTTCTATATAGTAAACTTGAGTTGTAAACAGATGACGTGTCACAATCTTATTGGTTAACAATAATTTATTATCACTATTATTAAAAGTTTAATTACTCCCAATTTACACGGTGCAACACTATTATTACGCCTAATATGGGGCATTTTTTTCTGGAACAGTACAATTAGTTAGAAGTTCAATTGCATTACAAATATAGTATAGGCTGTACAGCCATCACGCAAGATGAGTAAAATAGGAAGAGGGAGTAGATTAGATTACTGCTCCATATAAGAAAACAAAATTTTATCTATATATTTTTTCCGGGAATTCTAATACATGTAAGCGTTTTTATTCTTTTCATCTTTGATTACATAGGAGTTTTCTTTTGAAAAAAAATTATTCGTCTGGTAAATGTCTGGTCTTTGTGTATTTTATAACCATGGAAGTCTGATATGATCTGATATGATTTGGTCTGGTATGATCTGATCTGGTCTGATATCGAAAACTGTCCAAAAGAAAACACATATAATCAACAAGTAACATAAGTGACGAAAATTAAAGGTATAACTAAAATAGTTTTTAACGAGTTTCCACTTTTCTACTGATGTTTAAAATAACTATGAGGGATTACGTTTTTTTTCCATTGTGTATTATTATTATTTTTTATCATCCATTGTGTATAGTAAAAAAATGCCTTTTATTCTTTAATTTTAGGTAGTTTATAGCATTTAATAAATCAAATTAACTGACGTGTCAATCCATTATTGGTTACTAAGAATTCTGATATCACTCTTATTAAAACATTTGATTAGTATCGCAAATGAGTGTCACAAGGGTTAGGTCCCGGGTTCGAATCCCAACAACTGTGATGAGAGGTTACTATGCTAAAAAATGCATATGGCCTCTTCAAGTACCGGGGACAGAGCCACACTCTCTATCTATCAGATTGTGATTATAGTCCAATTTACATCCTCCTAACGTACCGTCCGGTCGGTGTTGGGGGGCCCTCAGGGATGGGGTGTCATCCTTTTTTTATTAGTATCGCAAGTTCACACAAACACACGATCCATCACTAACTATTTACCTTAATTAGGCCAACTCATTTGGAGAAAAGGGAAGAGAAGAAATCTCTTATTTTTAGAGTGACATAATTTTTTTATTTGTACTCCATTTTTTATAAAAAGAATGTATCAAATTTCATAAATCTTTATCATCTTTCATATGACATCAATATTACATATGTAAAATAAGAAAAAAATGAATATCCAATTGATGGAGATTATAGTTCTAGAATTTTTAGGTCAATAAAGACCAGTAAATTCTGATATCAAAATTAAGATTTCGTAATTACATTTTACATTTTTGAGGTATCTTTTCAAAAAAACAAAATCTAAAACACCAAATTCCTTAATTATTATATATTGTTCTATTACTTCTATTTAGTAAACACCGGATTCATTTTACAATCACTGTTTAATTTGTTAAATGATGCAAATGCTCATATAATATAAAAAATAATTCATACTTTTACATTACAACATTTAATTAATTTATAACATCTAAATAATATGCTTAATTATTGATTGAATTTTGCATTACATCACATGGTAAATTATCTTCCAATTTCAGTACTTTAATCCTATGCATAAATACACTAAGTTTATAGTGTGAGTAAGGACATTATGATATGGAAACATGATAACAAAATGCATATAACATAACACAGTCACGAATAACAATAATGCACTCTCATCGTCTCAACGAAACCCAACAAAACCACAATGTGACTGCAACATGGGTAGGTCAAGATTGCATCACGTGTTCCGGTTGCAATAATATTGCGGTTTCATTTTGTAGCGCAACTGCATCGAGCCGCAATGCAGGTGAGATTTCAATTCACGCGGAAAATCTACTACGTAACCCAACGAAATCGCAACGGGGGCATGTCGGATGGTATCAAGACATCAATATCAATTATTTTATTATTTCGGTTGAACGTAAAATTAAATTACACCGCATCAGTTGCAATTAGCATTGCAACGACCACAATAGCCGCAACCGCAGTGACCACAATCACAACGCTGCCACAATAAAAAAAAACCTTGATATATAATAAATAGAAAAATATATAATATATGAAGCTGGATAATTTAATATATAGTCATTTAACAAATAAAAGTCTATTATTATTTGTGATTAGATCATAGTAAAAATGCATTATATTAAACTTTGGATCTTATGAATAATTTACAATATCGATATGTATTTTTCATTTTAACTCATATCAAAATGACGCGCTACCGGGGCATTGCCCCGGGTTTTACACTAGTTTTGTGTATTCTTATATTTAGGGGAGGCGGGTGGAAGTACAATAACTAACATGCTAGGAAAGTGTCGAGTTTAATGTCCTTCGCAATCTTTATCTGTAGGAAATTAGGAAAGAGAAACCAATCTATCAATAATAACAATGCAAGTGTGCTTTGGTGGGTTAATACGCACACAAGTAAAAAAGCCTTGAAAACAAAATCCATCGGTTACCACTTTTTACTGAACTTATGATACCATTTTGAAAAATCCGGAAGATATTGTAGTAGAAATTGACACATGTGAGAACATGATCGTTTATGTAGCAAGTGAGTCAAAATGTAACAGATGCATTTTTTAATCTAAAAAAAAGTTTGCTTGTTAAAAATATCATCATGGTAATTGGTGAGTTCTTAAAAACGAACTAAAGCTGAGAGCTGGTAGTATAATAAAAACATTGAAGTACGTATCAGGTTTAAAACTTCAGCTATGGTTACAAGACACGTAAATTTAGAGATAGAGAATTAATTAAAAAAAATAACCAAGACATAATAAGAAACTCTGTGTATTTTAGAACTGTCCAAGTCTAATCTGGTCTGTATAAGCCTAGTCTGTTTAAGTCTGGTCTGGTTTGGGATTGAAATTAGTCCAAAAGAAAACATCCTAAGAGGAGTTATTTGGGAAAACTTACCCATGAAAGAACTCTAAAAGGAGTATGTAGGCATCTGTCTTTCTATATATATAGTACTCTTCCGGTCAGGAATTCCTGACCGGAACCGCCGTCCGGACGGCGGCGTTTGGCCGCTTTTCGGGTGGAATTTTCTGATGAAATTTTTGTTACATGTTCTCCATCAAGTCTAGTTTATCCACAAACAAATTCAGCCAAAAACTCAATTGGGAAGGTCGTCAAATGATTTTTGCAAGTTAACTGGTCCGGAATATGTATTTTCCGGAATATGTATTTTCCGAACAAGTTAACTTGCAAAAATCATTTGACGACTTTCCCGAATGAGTTTTTGGCTGAATTTTTGTGTGGATAAACTAGACTTGATGGAGAACATGCCATAAAAATTCCATCAAAAAATGCCACCGGGAAGGTGTCCAAACGCCGCCGTCTGGACGGTGGTTCCTGTCCGGAATTCCGGACATGAACATTTGTGTGTGTGTGTGTGTGTGTGTGTGTGTGTGTGTGTGTGTGTGTGTGTGTGTGTGTGTGTGTATCAAGAATGCGTTGAAAAGGACACAAGTCAGAGAAGAAACTAAGAGGGGGATAGCTGGTTCTCGGCGAATTTCAAATATGAGACTCCCCAACCTTTGTTTTATCTGTGGAATGTTGGGCCATACCGATCGCTATTGTCCATCTAATACCAGTTCGGGGTCGTGGGGGTGAGAAGCCTTATGGACTTTGAATGGGGGTAGATATGCGGTGTGGGGGATTCATCTAAGGAATAAATGGCTGGTCCCGTGATGTGTGTTTTCTCGCACTTAAAATAGATTGTAATATAGTGGTGTAAGTACGAGTATCGTCTCCACAGGGACGGACAAAAGGGAATCAAAGATTAACTAAATTCAGCGATTAAAAAGAAATAAATAAAAATGTGTCGTGCGAGATTGGTTGCTGGAAAATAAAAATGCGAATAAAACGATTAAACTAGGGGGTTCTTTCTAATTAATGACGAAGGGAACATGGATTGATTCCGGGGTAACCGGATTTCTGGCTGATCAGACCTAATTACATGAAATTAATTCAATTGAGCCTAGCTAATCATTACTAAGTTCTTACCGCTCTCGCGGCGTAGAGTACAATAATTTAGGGGACCAGACTGATCTCTCATGCGACAGGATCCTAAATTTACGGCCCCTAAATCGCTACTAATCTCTTAGCGAACGTATAAGTGTGTGTGAAGGTGTCCTAGAATAAACTAGATCTCTCTTAATTTATTCTACATGCAATTGTAATTCTAGCTGTAGCCTAGGTTACAAGAGATATCAGTTAAATTCTTCAAACACAAATTAAACGACATTCATGCATTTAACCCATGAAATATCTATCTGTACATCATGATCAACCCCTTCATCAACCCCAAATGCCTAATTAAAACTACTCACAATTCATAATTGAAGAATCAATAGAATTGGAATAAAAAGAATTAATTGTCATTAATTAAAAAGGTGGAACTTACAAAGAATCTCAGAATATTGATGAACAAGGCTGAAAAGCCCTCTAAAATTCGTGCTAGGCACTCTCTCTAAGCTCCCCCTCGAAAACGGGAGTTTACAAGCTGTTTAAATAGAAAAATCGGGTGAAAGTTGAGCTGAATTGGAATTTTCGGAGGCAGGCACGGTGCCAGGCACGATCGTGCCTCCAGAGCAAAAACGCGCATTTTGGGCAGGCACGATCGTGCCTGGCTGGCAGTAACTCCGCGGTGCTTTTCTCTTCAGGCACGATCGTGCCTGACTTTGAGAGCACGATCGTGCCTACTTAACTTCCGAGTTTGGCAATGCTTCCTTCATGAAAGTTATAGATAATGAAGTCCTCTATCCACCTCAATTTTCCGAATGTGATGTGAATCATCCAATCAAGTGATATGATCAAAACGGTGGATGGTATCATTCTGAAATCGCAGCAGAGATCATCTGACTTCATCGTCTATTTTCACCTTCTTTGTCTTAGATTCTCGCAAAGGTGTCTTCATATGATTTGTATACCTTGAAGTTAGCTTTCATATGGAACTTGAATCGTGTACATTGGATGTTTCTACAAAGAGATATGCTTGAACGATTGACAGAAGGTCATCCTGATCGCCGATTTCAAGCTCCATTCATCTTCTTTTGATCCCATAGCCAATCCTAGAGCTCTTTTGTCATCAAATCTTCACCGTAAACCTTCCGGTGACCTTCAAATCTCTCAAATCACTCTTGAATGCATCTCGAATCATCCCGATTGCTCATCAAGCGCCGGTGTCGAACTCTAAATTCCTGATTTTGACTCCAAATGACACAAAACTCGAACCAACGCCGGGTAAACATAACTTGACCAAAAATTGAGACTTGCAACACCTTAAATCAAGGAAAACCATAAAAATCCAATCCCAACACGCATCAAATGCGTGTCTAAATACGGACTTATCAGATTCCCCCACACTTAAGCTTTTGCTTGTCCTCAAGCAAATCGAACAACGGGACTTACGATAATCACCACACGGAATCAAAACAATTAGCATGCACATGTAGTTAAAGGGATATTCACGGAACAGAGAGACTAAGCCAAGAAAATTCTTCCCTAAACTACATCTTTGTACTCAAGCTAAAATATTTGACAAAATTATTCACAACATCCTTAAAGTAATGACAGCATACACAAATAAACTAGCTACCGATCAGAAGGACTTGTGAAGATGATGGTGAATGGTAGATGGTAAATAGTCCCTTTCTTGAGAGTTTGGAACATCCTAACAAAGACTTAATGCATTCGGGAATTCCATGGCTATTCTTAGGAACAAGGAACTTAGTAGGTCATAATTTAGGAACAATCATTTAAACCTATGCAAAGAGTAGACATGGTGTACAACTAAGCTAAACCGTCGCGGCATATTTGTGTTTTGACGTATACTTGAAGTACGCGGAGGACTAAAGCTAATTTTGCAATAGCCTCCATGTTCATTTAATTAGGTTTAATTTTCCTTGTCATGTTGGCACGAGAACGCCATTTCTTTCGAAAGATACCCAAGTCTCATCTTACGCTTTTTGACAGGGGCTCCCATTCTCTTTTTCGCAAGGTAAGAGGTCTAGCTATTAATTAATTTTTCCTATTTTCAGATTTTTACTAGACATTACCCCATTCTAATCTCGACTTCACCAAGGAAAAATAGCAATTAAGGTTTATTTATTCAAAGTGAATCCATGCCTACAATGCAATCCTCGAAAGTATCATATTCCTAAAAGATGACTGCTCTTACCCCATTTGGGGCATAGAAATAGTGCCAAAATGGCTCATACACAAATTCCCTAAACTTAGTAAATTAATCCATTAGTTCCCTAAACACCAAGGCTATGTCAGAAGTATTCACGGGTAAGGAAACACAGGCCATTTGGCTATGGAGCTCAATTGATTGGGTAAAGAATAAACGGTCAGGCTCAAAATGGCTTCTCCTAAAGGACTTTTTCAGGTGAGGTGGATGATTGATGAAATTATTTAATGGGTGACTAATGCCTTCATCCTCTCAACAACTAGATTATAGTGCAAGAAATTTAAGCCTAAAAACTTCAAGGACATTCTAAAAGCATAGTCAAAACGCTAGCCAGTTCACAAAGACACAGTTTAAAGAAAAATTTTC
Source organism: Cuscuta epithymum (assembly GCA_945859915.1). Taxonomy (NCBI): domain Eukaryota; kingdom Viridiplantae; phylum Streptophyta; class Magnoliopsida; order Solanales; family Convolvulaceae; genus Cuscuta; species Cuscuta epithymum. The sequence goes on along the minus strand of CAMAPF010000954.1, from coordinate 1,846,256 downwards.
AAAAATTTTGACCTGAATTTTCTATGCATATACAACTAACACCTGCGCATGCTAACCCTAATAATCACTTGTAACAACTACTGCCCGAATTCCCAATTCACTCCCCTACACTTAAACTTTGGCATCGCCCTCGATGGCAAAAAATGCACTATGCACAAGGGGGTAAAGAGGAAAGGGTCACACGTGCTCAACTTAACTCAAGTCAATCATTTACAAAACAGGCGAGTATAAGAGTTATAGAAACCTCCCTAAGGCGCTCGTCGGTGCAGAACTAAACTGAGTCAAGTGATCCTCGACACATCATCCCCAAAGCAAGACCCTGAGCTGCAAAAAAACACACACAAACACAAAAATAAACCCAAAAAACACCCCGAATTTTTTTGTTTTTGTTTTTTTTTTCCGGGGGTTTTCTGAAAGCAAACAAACAAACAAACAAAAAAATGCAGAAATAAGCTCGGGTTGCCTCCCAAGAAGCACTATTTTTAACGTCGTTTGCCCGACACAACTTCCTCATACGCTCTCAAATAGCAAAGACTCTAGTGGTGCACTAATAATCAATGTCTCCAGCTTCCTCTCAACAAATGCCATTAGGTGTCGCGGATCTTTAAATTCTTCAGTCCACGTAGGTAGCATATGGTCTTCATAACCCTCATCAACACAGAAGTGAAGTATGAAACTCCCATCCTCTTCAGGTGGATAGGGAACATCAGTGAAAACTTTGATTACTCTAGGTATCACCGGAAGCTCAAAAGATGTTTCTAAGCAAGGAGTAGGAGCAACACCGTAATCAAACTACACCATAGAAAAGTCTTCTTCTTCCTCACAAATATCATGGAAATTCACAACCTCTCCTCTGGACTCTGTATCACTCCCCATGAAGGCATCCCAACTCTCGTTAACATCATTCTTATCAATAACTTTCCGGATGATGTTGTCATTCTCCACACAAAAAGGAATATCGTCATCAAGGAGTGAATCAAAGAAGTCCATATCTGAAACCTTATAAGAGTGGATCGGTGCATGTGTACAAGAGGGGTAATCTTGCTTGTGGATCGAGACTTCTTCATTATGGACATCATCTAACTTGCCCTCACTCTCTTGGAGCATGTAATCATCTTTTCCCAACTCATCTTCAATACCCAAACCTACCTCAGTAGCACCATCATCATGATTGATCTTCTCCTTGCCCTCCTCAGGTGTTGAGACTAATGGTAAATCAAACGGCTAGGGAGTTTCTGTATGAAAATCAAAGTGATTTGTGACTTCATCAGTTACAGCTTGTACCGTTTCAAACTTTTTCTTGTATTCTTGGAAAAACAACTTGACACTATTATCTTCTTCTTCATATTAAAACATATGTGGGTCTTCAAAAGTATCTCGGAGAGTATCATTCATCATATTCCCACCATCATACTCTGACTCACTCACATGATCATCCCTATTGGTCCCCTCATGTTGGGCTTCTGTGTCGCTAGGATGGGATCTCTCAGACTCCTCAGATAAAGCCTTTGCAATCTGCCCCAATTGATTCTCCATGTTCTGCATCCTTGAGTCTGCTTTATGTTGAATTTGCACTAATTGTTGTTAAAATTGCAATAATTTCTTGAGTGTTTCTTCCATGCTAGAAAATCTCTTTAAATCTGCCTCCTCCAGATCCTCTTGTTGATTATGAGGCTCATTACTCGGGAAGTATGTAGGAGTGGCTAAAACATTTGTGTAAGTAAGTTATAGGGAGGACGAAGTGGGGTATGCAGTTGCCCAATAAGGATGGTCATATGGAGGTTTAACGGGGCAAAAAGATATATGGTGACATCCTCCACAGAAGGAACAAATCTTATTCTTAGGCAGACAAGGTTGCGTGGTTGGAGGGTATGAATAAGGGAACTGATAATTTTGTAGTGTAGAAGAGTAATTTTGATGAGGTGTGTGTAGAATTGAGGAGTGTACGGAGGGCATGGTGCAAATGGTGAATATTCCATGGAGGTTTGAGGGTAAGGAATTCCTCCAGGAATTTAGCTGAATGGGTCATCTCATCCTCTTAAGAACAAGTACCTGAAAGTTAGCACACAAAATCCTACAAAGAACTAAAAAAAAACAACTAACTAAAAAAAATCTCGCTGAAATTAATTAACCCTTAAAACCGACACCGTCCCCGGCAACGCCGCCAAAAACTGATGTGTGTTTTCTCGCACTTAAAATAGATTGTAATATAGCGGTGTAAGTACGAGTATCGTCTCCACAGGGAAGGACAAAAGGGAATCAATGATTAACTAAATTCAGCGATTAAAAAGAAATAATAAAAATGCGTCGTGCGAGATTAGTTGCTAGAAAATAAAAATGCGAATAAAACGATTAAACTAGGGGGTTCTTTCTAATTAAGGACGAAGGGAACAGGGATTGATTCCGGGGTAACCGGATTTCTGGCTGATCAAGCCTAATTACATGAAATTAATTCAATTGAGCCTAGCTAATCATTACTAAGTTCTTACCAAAACGAACTTAAGTGGACCAGACTGATCTCTCATGCGACAGGATCCTAAGTTATTGCCAAAACGAACGAGCTTACGGCCCCTAAATCGCTACTAATCTCTTAGCGAACGATTAAGTGTGTGTGAAGGTGTTCTAGAATAAACTAGATCTCTCTTCATTTATTCTACATGCAATTGTAATTCTAGCTGTAGTCTAGGTTACAAGAGATATCAGTTAAATTCTTCAAACACAAATTAAACGACATTCATGCATTTAACCCATCAAGAATCTATCCATACATCATGATCAACCCCTTCATCAATCCCAAATCCCTAATTAAAATTACTCACAATTCATAATTGAAGAATCAATAGAATTGGAATAAAAAGAATTAATTGTCATTAATTAAAAAGGTGGAACTTACAAAGAATCCCAGAAGATTGATGAACAAGGCTGAAAAGCCCTCTAAAATTCGTGCTAGGCACTCTCTCTAAGCCCCCCCCCCTTGAAAACGGGGATTTACAGGCTGTTTAAATAGAAAAATCGGGTGAAATTTGAGCTGAATTGGGATTTTCGGAGGCAGGCACGGTGCCAGGCACGATCGTGCTTTCGATCGTACCTCCGGAGCAAAAACACGCATTTTTGGCAAGCACGATCGTGCCTGGAGGGAGGCACGATCGTGTCTGGCTGGCAGTAACTCCGCGGTGCTTTTCTCTTCAGGCACGATCGTGCCTGACTTTGAGAGCACAATAATGCCTACTTAACTTCCGAATTTGGCAATGCTTCCTTCATGAAAGTTGTAGATAATAAAGTCCTCTATCCACCCCAATTTTGCGAATGTGATTTGAATCATCCAATCAAGCGATATGATCAAAACGGTGGAAGGTATCGTTCTGAAATCGCAGTAGAGATCATCTGACTTCATCGTCTGTTTTCACCTTCTTTCTCTCTGATTCTCGCAAAGGTGTCTTCATATGATTTGTAGCCCTTGAAGTTAGCTTTCATATGGAACTTGAATCGTGTACATTGGGATTTTCGGAGGCAGGCACGGTGCCAGTCACGATCGTGCATTTGATCCTGCCTCCGGAGCAAAAACGCGCATTTAGGGCAGGCACGATCGTGCCTCCCTCCAGGCACTATCGTGCCTGGATGGCAGTAACTCCGCAGTGCTTTTCTCTTCAGTCACGATCGTGCCTGACTTTGAGGGCACGATCGTGCCTAGTTAACTTCCGAATATGGCAATGCTTCATTCATGAAAGTTGTAGATAATGAAGTCATTTATCCACCCCAATTTGCTGAATGTGATTTGAATCATCCAATCAAGCGATATGATCAAAACGGTGGAAGGTATCATTCTGAAATCACAGCAGAGATCATCTGACTTCATTGTCTGTTTTCACCTTCTTTCTCTGAGATTCTCGCAAATGTGTCTTCATATGATTTGTATCCCTTGAAGTTAGCTTTCATATGGAACTTGAATCGTGTACATGGGATGTTTCTAGAAAGACATATGCTTGAACGATTGACAGAAGGTCATCCTGATCGCCAATTTCAAGCTCCATTCATCTTCTTTTGATCTCGTAGCCAATATTCCTACAGCTGTTTTGTAATCAAATCTTCACCGTAAACCTTCCGGTGACCTCCAAATCTCTCAATTCACTCTCGAATGCATCTCGAATCATCCCGATTGCTCATCAAGCGCCGGTGCCGAACTCTAAATTCCTGATTTTGACTTCAAATGACACAAAACTCGAACCAACGCCTGGTAAACATAACTTGAGCAAAAATTGAGACTTGCAACACCTTAAAGCTAGGAAAACCATCAAAATCCAATCCCAACACGCATCAAATGCGTGTCTAAATACGGACTTATCATCCCGCGTGGAGGGGGAGGGTTAACCAGTGTCAGGGGAGATAGAGAATAGGATGGGCAGCTGATAGGGATACAATAGAAGGTGATTGAGGCTGGTTGTTACCTGGTCGAGGGACTTGTTTCAAAAGGAAAACGAAAAATGAGCATGGCTCAACGATAGGAGTGGACTCGGGTCGGGTCAATCGGTCCGGACCGGTACTGTTTGTACCCGGCCCGGGAACCAGCCTGGGTGCCGGTTCGGGCCAACCGACCTAGTCATATAGCGGTCCGGGCTCGAGCCTGAGAAAAGAGGAACCGGCCCGGCCGGTTCGGGCCATAACGGCCACATTTTAAAAAAAAATAAAAATAAATTGAACCCTCCTAGCCGTTGGAGGCATAGGAGGGGGGTCCGGGGGGTTTGGGGGGTGGGGTGGGGGTGGGGGATACAAAAAAAATCTATTTATACTCCTATTTTCTATACATTTTTTACACCTCTTCTCCTACAACTCTTCCTACTCTCTAATTCTCTATTCTCTCATATTCAATCATCTATTCATCTTCATCTTCTCCAATTCATTCTACATATATTTTATTTATATAATTATTATATCTACTTATATACTAATTATCTACTTATAAATACATATATTATATTACTACTATTTATTATCTACTTAATATATACTTGTTATCTACTTAATATTTACTTGATATTTAGTTATTATCTATACTTATTGTTATTTACTTATATTTACATATTACATTTAGTTAATATATACTTATATATATATATTAAAGTATTAAGTATAAGTGTATTACTCATCTTATAGTAATATACTTATATATTATGTACTATAAACATTATATTATATATTACTTATACGGAGTAATATATTTACACATTATATATAGTATATATACTTATACACATTCATATTTACTTGATATTTAGTTATTATCTATACTATTTACATATTACATTTAGTTAATATATACTTATATATATATATATATATATATATATATATTAAAGTATTAAGTATAAGTGCATTACTCATCTTATAGTAATATACTTATATATTATATACTATAAACATTATATTATATATTACTTATAATATATTTACACATTATATATACTATATATACTTATACACATTCATACATTTTATAAAACTAGTTAATTGTTACACTTCTCATTTTTCTATTAAATTAGTTAATTGTTACATTTCTCTACATTTCGTTTTAAAGAAAAAAAAATTAGTTACTTGTTCAAATCTCATATTAACATTAGTTAATTTTTCTACATTTATCTTTAAACTATAAAAAGTAGTTAATTGTTACATTTCTCATATTAATATTAGTTAATTGGAACATTTCTCATTAAAGTAAAAAAACTAGTTAATTGTTACATTTCTCATATTAATATTAGTTAATTGGTACATTTCTTATTAAAGTAAAAAAACTAGTTAATTGTTACATTTTTCATATTAATATTAGTTAATTGGTACATTTCTCATTAAAGTAAAAAAAAACTAGTTAATTGTTACATTTCTCATATTAACTAGTAAAAAAAGTAGTTAGTTATTACATTTTTCTACATTTCTCTTTAGAGTTAAAAAAACTAGTTAATTGTTACATTTGTCTACATTTCTCTTTAAAAAACAAAAACTAGTTAATTGTTACATTTCTCTACATTTCTCTTTAAAGTAAAAAAAATAGTTACTTGTTACATTTCTCATATTAATATTAGTTAATTGGTACATTTGTCATTAAAGTATTAATTAGAAGTAGTTCGATTTTTTTTCAAGGAAACAAAATTGTTACATTTGATATACCCATTGCATTTTTTAGTTCGAATTTGCTATAATTTTATTAGTCACATTTTATTATTACTATTGTACTCATATAAAATATTTGATATCATTTAATATTTGTTCGATTTTAAAGATGGACCGTGGTAGACATTCTGCAGATATGGGTAATCTCCAACGCAACCGGAAGAGGGAGATTGCGGTGACTCATCCTACTTCACGCAAAGGCAAAGGTAAAGCGCGGGCCGAGTCTTCTTTTCAAAGTCGAGATTATTTTGAAACGGATTACCAACGAAGAGATGATATGGCGATGTCCGACGACCAACTACAAAACCTATTGTCCCAAAATGATCCACGCTTTGCACAAGAACAACAATTCCCGACAACCATTGACAAAGATGAGCTCGAGGATGAGGATGCGGAGGAGGACGAGGGGGGTGGGCGATGGCACCCCGGATGATGAGCAAGAGTTGGAGGACGAGGGTGCTTCATCCCAAATTGGTAAGAATTCTAAATCTCCTATTATTGAAAACAATTTTACAAAAAGGAAAGACAAAAATACCGATAAATGGTACGCAAGTTGCAATCATTGCAACAAAGAGTATAGCTTGGGAACTTCTGGCGGATACGGGAGTCTGAAAAGGCATATTAAGTCCGCGCACTTAATGGAGTATGCAAAAATAGACAAAGACAAGGGGAGGCAAACACAAATATCGAGGATTGCAAATTCTCAACCCTTTGGTAATTTCTCCTATGATGATAAAAAACATTTGATTGGTATGTCTTATTTAATTGTTGAAGAAAATTTACCTTATATTTTTTCCCAAAGTCTTGCTTTAAGAGATTATGCTCAAGATACTTTAAATCCTCAATTTAAAAATTATAGTCGCAAAACGATTAAAAAGAAGTTATAAGGCAATATAACTTGGAAAAAGAAAAATTACAAACATTTTTCGCAAACCTTGATGGACGTGTTAGTATTTGTAGCGATATATGGGAGGATACTTATCATCATTTATATTATTTGGGTCTTACTGCATATTATATTGATGATGATTGGAATATGCATAAACGTGTTTTTGCTTTTCGTGAATTCAATGATCATCACACTGCTGATAATATTTATCTTCTCATTGAGCGTATTTTAATTGAGTATAATTTGATTGATAAGGTGTTTGCTGTAGGTTTTGATAATGTTAGTAATAATACTGCTGCTATACCTAGATTGCGTGAATTGTGTGGTGCTTCTACATTGATGAGTAGGTTTTTTCATCAACGTTGTGCATGTCATATTTTAAATTTGTGTGTACAAGATGGGTTAGCGGCATTAGGAAATGCTTTGGATCGGAGGTAGTGAAGGGGGGAATTAAATTGATTTGGGCTAATACTCCACTAAAAATGCAATGACGGCAATATTTGAAGGATAGACGTGTCAATTATTATGCTTTTCCTAAAGATTTGTCTATTCGTTGGAACAATACTTATAACTTCATTAAAGTACTTATTAGATATAAAGATCATTTTCCTGTTTTTTTAAGACAATCTTGTAACTATATTATAAACCCGACTGACATCGACACTTGTGAAAAAATTGTTAATGTTTTGGTATATTTTAATAATGCAACTCAAACTTTTAGTCATGTTTGTAAACCTACCGCAAACTTTTAGTCATATTTTTTGTTGAAGCTGTTAATCTCGCCGGCGCTTTTTGTGAATTTGCCGATGCCGCTTACGTTAGTTATTTTTGTGATTTCATGAAACAAAAGTTTTAAAAATATTATTCACATATTCCACATATATATGGTATTGCATTTATTCTTGATCCTCGTTATAAACTTGCTTACTTGGGAACTTGTATAGATTACTATTATGCTTATTTTTTTCCAACTCAAGAGTTCGATGATAATCCCATAGACCCTAAACAAGAATTCAACGAGGTTAGTAATTTATTTCATTAATTGTATAATGAATTTTATGCACAATATGGTAATGCACCCCTCCCCGGCCACGAACATCTTCTTCATCTAAAGGAAAATCACTTTTAAAATCTGCATTTGGTTCTCTTTTGAAAAAAAGTAAAGCAACTCCTGCTAATGAACAAAGCTCAGTTAACGAGCTTTCTTTGAATCTAACATTGAATGTTGATTATGAAGTTGGGATGACTTTGACGTTCTTAAGTGGTGAAAGGAAAATGAAAGAACATTCCCGATTTTATCAAAGATGGCTAAGCAAGTGCTAGCAATGCCGAGATATCAACAGTTGCCGTGGAACAAGAATTTAGTGCGGCCGGCAACGTCCTAACCGATTATAGAACGAGGTTGAGCCCGAGCTCTCTTGAGACGCTAGTTTGCTTCCACGATTGGTTGAAGGCCCAACGAAGAACTCAAGAAATGAGCATCGCTCCCACCCGCCACTTTATGGAGGAAACAACCGAAGGCGGGGAATCCGATTGATTATTTATTCTCAATTGTACTTCTTATTTGAAATAAATATACTTGAATTTTTTTATGTTATTGTGTACATCAATTTAAGAATAAAAAAAATTAAAAAGCCCGGAACCGGACAGGCCCGGTCCGGTAAACCGCCGGGTGGCCCGGCCCGACCCGGAACCGCCAACCACCCGGGCCGGTTCCGGTTCCCTTATTTCAAAACAAAGGCCCGGCCGGGCTCAGGCCTGAACCGGAACCGGCCTGGCCCGGGTCCATCACTATTCAACGACGTGCTTCTGGATAAGCACCGCCTGAAATACTTATAGGCCTTGGGAGTGAAGTGCTTGCGTTGGAGGTGGTTGAGCAAACCTCTTCTCCTTTCTCGGTGGCAGGTCTAATCGGAATATCTTCTTTAGAAGTGGTTGATAAAATCTCTTCTCCCTTTCTGGTGGCTGGTAAAATATGAATTACTTCTTTCGAGGTGGCTGATAAGACCTCTTCTCCCTTTCTGGTGGCTGGTAAAACAAGAAGAATTGATTTAGTTTGTTGCTTATCTTTTAAGAATTCTTGTTTAGTTACCCCCTTATCAAAGTGGCAACTAGCAAGTTCAACAGTGTTGTTAGATTAGCCTACATTATTGCGGGGTTAGCGAATATGATGGATCCTCCAGGGCTAATCAATTCTATGTTTCATCCCAATCACCTAGTGTAGTCTTGAGCTATTGAATTGCTTTACCTCTTGATAATTTCTTCATTAATAAATAAGTTTTCTCCTTTCAAAAAAATAAGAGGAGTACTGTTTGTGAATAATTACAAAAATTTGAGCGGATGAATAGATTTTTTTGGAACATTCTTCTATACCTATTATAGTATCTGCTCTTGTTAATGCCAACATCCTTGATTGGGATGAGACTCGAACATGCGACCTCCTCTTTGGGAGATCAGCAGTGATGCCATCAGACCACAAGATGTTTGGTCACGTGATTTGCGTTCTACTACGTGACAAATAGTCATACGCTGACTTTTTTACCCTGTCCCAAATTGAGTTACTTTTTATTCAGATATTTTGAAGATCAATATTTTATTACATTCAATTTGTTTTTTTCTTGTGTTTTTGTAAGGAATAAATGTAATTAGATTTTGATGATGCTATAGGATTAGAAGATTAGAGTACCCCCAATTAGATTTTATATATTAGAATTTTTAATTGTAAGTATTAGTGTAGTCGACGATCAGAGTTGCTCTATGAGAACTGCTCCTTCAGACTTGCTCTATGAGAACTGCTCCATCAGAGTTCTCTTAGCAGTAGTTCATCAGAGTTGCACCATGAAAGTTGCTGAGAAACTTGGACATCTGATAACCGATGAGAACTACAAATCAAAGGTACTCATCAGCGGACATATCAGAGTCAGAGTTAGAGCTCTATCCGGGATCAGAAAGCCATCAGAACTCAACTCATCAGAAGGCAATCAGAATCCAACACATCAGAAGAGCCTGATCAGAACTCGACTAACACTTAGAAGATTTCAAGCAACATCCAACAGCTATGAGTTCAACGGGTAAAAACATCCAACGGCTAGAAGACTGTGCATGAAAGGAAAGCATTTAATGCACATTAAATGAGCCTGATACGCTGAAGGATTGATTGCAAATGATTGACCAAGGAATCCGGGAAGATATATTTTAAAAATAGAAACCTTCCAAAACGGCGGTCAAGTCAACTGTACGCGCATTTAATGCAGTTGTCTCCTCCTCCAACGGGCAGACAACCCCAGTATATAAGCTACTCACCGAAGAACAGGGATATAACTTTGCTACAACTTGTGCTCATAAAACTTTCAAGCTCTCTTGAGATTCAAACTCCACAACACAAAAACAAGAAAAAGCTTACGTTGGGAAGATTCAATCTCACAATCTCTCATCCCCAACAAGAGCAAAGTTCATCCTGCTCTTCAACTCTTCAAGATCTTCATCAAACATCATTTGTGACGAAGCAAGTTGGAGGAAAAACTCTGTTTTTCAAAGGATCTTCTGAAAAGAAGGGCGTCCAAGTAACTGCAGTAGTGAAGTGGTGATACTTCCGGGAAACTGAGTGAAAGGACCAGCCATCAGGACGTGGAATTGCATCCTGGGTGGCATCTAGGCTTGAAGAAGACGAGGAGTGCTTCTTAAGTGCTAGGAATTAGCTTTGTAACTGATCTACTTCAAAGCTAGTGGAACAGTGGACTAGAGGAACAAGTTGTTCCTTGAACCACTATAAAATATCCGGTGTCATTTACTTTACTGCAATTTACGTTTCTGCACTTAGGATATTAACTGATTAACTCTAAGACTTGGAATCTGTGTTCAGCAGATCTTGTTTTAAGAGTTATCAGAAAGGCATTTGCCTTAGTGTTTCTGAGGCTACCCGGACAGATCAGAATCCGCTGCCAAGGCCAGTTCTAATATCAGAACCAGCCTATCTCTGTCATCAGAATCAGACCTTCTCTGATAAGTCACTTTTGACTTAGAGAAAATTTGAAAAACCAACCAGTCTATTCACCCCCCCCTCTAGACTGGTTACCATTTTAAACGGGACCAACAAGTGGTATCAGAGCCTTCTTGTTCTTGTAATCTTTTAGGTTACTCTCTGAACAAAGATCCACTTGTTCTTAGCCTCTATTTATTTGTTATTATGGATAACTCTCTTGCAAAGCATCTAATGTTCACAGATCAGAAATATGATGATTGGAAGATCAGAATGAAGGCACATCTGTGTGCTCTTCATGATGAAATGTGGGAAGTCTTGGAGAATGGACCCTTTATCCAGTTCATGAAGATCAATCCTGCTCACTCCATTGATAACTCTCAGCCCCAGATGATTGAGAAAGCCCGGTCAGAATGGACCAAGGAAGAGAAGAGGCAGTACAATCTAGATAATATAGCCAAGGACATCCTTTACAAGGCTATTGATGAAAGATACTTCAACAGAATCAAGAAGTGCAAAACTGCCAAAGAAATCTGGGACAAGCTTGATGAGATTGGAGCAGGAGATGAACAAGAAAGAGATAACAAGTTGACGATTGCTATGAAGAAGTTTGATGACTTCAAACTTCTGCCAGAAGAATGCATTGCTAAGATGCATGAGAGACTGCTGATTCTCATTAGTGAGATTTCTGAGCTTGGAAAGGAGCTCACTATTAAAGAAGTCAACATGAAGATCCTGAGGGGACTGCCTTCAGCTTGGAAGATGAAAGTGATTGCTGTCCAAGAAAGCAAGAACATCAAGACCTATGCCACTGAGAAACTCATTTCTGATCTCAAAGCTTATGAGTTTGAGATGCATGAAGAGAAGGAGGAAGCTCCTGATGAACGGACCACCACCGCTCTCACTGCCAACACCTCAAAGGTAAGTGACTTTGACCCTTCTACTCTTTTATCTGATGAGTATATGGCTGCTTTTGCCAGGAAGTTTAAGAAGTTTATGAAGAAAGATGGAAGGAGTCCATCTTCCATCAGAAGACCTCATCAGAAGACCAAACCTTCTGAAAGCAATGGAGAGTACCTCTGCTACAACTGCAGACAGCCTGGGCACTTCAAAGCAAACTGCCCCTATCCAAGAGTGTCCAAGAAACAAGGACATGAAGAAGAAAAGAAACCTGATGATCAACACAGAAGAAGAAGAGCATTCGTCTCAGAGCAAGCTGAGAGAGATCCACTCTCTGAATCAGAGTCCAGCTCAGACTCCGACTCTGATGAAGCATTCTGCTGCTTAGATGCAGAAACTGAAGACCTCTGCCTCATGGCACAATCTGATGATGAGGTATGCTCTACTTCTGACTCTGTTTCTTCTTCGGTAGGCACAGCCTTAAATGATGATCCAATGTCATCATTTTGGGAAGAGTTCCAAACTATCCAAGCCACTTATTCTTCTGTTAAAGATGAGAACAGTAGGCTGAAAGTTGATATCTCTGATCTAAGGAAAGAGACCGAGTGCAAACTTAATCTCTTAACTGAGGAAAGAGATAGACTGAAGGCTGAAAATGAGTCTCTTCTTAAAAGAATAAGAGATATTGAAGAACTTGAGAATAGATATAATAGTCTTCTGAAGATGCAATCTTCCATGAAGAATATCGGTGACTCTCATAACTTCACCTCTGGTCTTGGATATGTTGAACCAGAGTCTGGTAAGCCTTCTGTAAGGCCTAGCACCAAAGTTGCTAAGGCTAAAAAGGTCATAGTGCCACAGACTCTGAGCCCCGTTTGCCATGCTAGTACTTCTGGTACTAAAGTTGTTCATGAGAAGGTCACACCAGAGAAACAAACTCTAAAGGCCAAACCAAAACACAGTTTGAGAACTAATGAACCTGGCAGAAACTCAAACAAAAGGAAGAGTTTTCAGAATAATTATAATCAAAGACCTAATCCAATCAGACAATCTCATGACAATGGTATCAGAAACTGCTATCAGAAAGGCAGATATCAAGAGAAGATTAACTATAGGCAGAAGAGGTTGTCTGGTAAACCTCAGAAGCCTAAAGTTAAGCGCTCCTCTGATCTTGATAGCATATGGGACTTCTTTCCAACAAAGAAGGCTATGCAGAAGTATGCAAACAGAAAGCATGATCCTCACAAGCATTTGCCCAAAGTGAATCATACATCTGTTTACTACAACTACCAGGTGGACAATGGGTATCATCCACCAAGGTTTCAGTTGATGAGACCAAAATGGTACCAACTACCAAGACTGCATTACCCCCCAGGACCCAACATTGCTTGGGTACCTAAATCTTCCTTTTAATCTTGCAGGAACTGTGTGCTGGAGCCACCTCAGAACAAGAATGGTATATTGACAGTGGATGCTCCAGGCACATGACAGGTGACAAGAGTTGCCTATCAGAGTTCCAGAAAATCAATGGACCCAGAGTCACTTTCGGTGGAAATGACAAGGAAGGGCAAACAAAAGGAAGAGGGAAGCTGATCAAGAACCAGATAATCATTGAAGATGTCTCATATGTCAAAGGTCTGAAGTTCAACCTCCTTAGTGCTAGCCAGTTCTGTGACAAAGGCTACACAGTTGAATTCACCAAGACCCTATGCTATGTCAAGCATGAGACAACCAAAGAAGTGGTTCTTACAGCCAAAAGAAGAAAAAACATCTATGTTGTTGACTGGCAAACAGCAAAAGATGGAACCTGTCTGATAGCAAAGGACAATTCAAAGCTAAGCTGGGACTGGCACAAGAAGCTTAGCCACCTGAATTTCAAAACCATCAACAAACTGGCAAGGGAACACATTGTAGATGGTCTGCCTGACATGGTCTACAAGAAGGAGACCCTCTGCAGTGCTTGTCAGAAAGGCAAACAAGTGAAGACCTCATTCAAACCCATAGCTGGAGATCTTTCTACTTGTCCTCTAAATCTGATCCATATGGATTTATTTGGACCAGTTGAAACTCCCAGTGTTGGTGGAAAAAGATATACTCTTGTTATGGTTGATGATTACTCAAGATTCACATGGACTGTGTTCCTAACCAAGAAAAATGAAACTCTTCAGAAGTTGCCATCTCTGTTAAAGCAACTTCAAACTGAGAAGAATATGAAGGTCAGAACAATCAGATCTGACAGAGGAACTGAATTTGTCAACAAAGTGATCAAGGACTTCTGTGATCAGAATGGCACCTTCCATCAACTTTCTGCTGCCAGAACACCCCAACAAAATGGTGTTGCAGAAAGAAGGAACAGAACACTGAAGGAAGCTGCAAGGACTATGATTGCCGAATCAAGATTACCCATCAGATACTGGGCTGAAGCAATCAACACTGCATGCTACACCCAGAACAGAAGCATGATCCACAAGAATCATCAGAAGACCCCCTACGAGCTGTGGAAAGGAAGAAAACCAAACATCAGCTACTTCCATGTGTTTGGATGCAAGTGCTACATTCTAAACAATGGAAAGGAGAATCTGAAGGTATTTCAAGAAAAAGCTGATGAAGGTGTATTCTTAGGCTACTCAAGTTCAAGCAAAGCCTATAGAATACTCAACAGAAGATCTCTACAAGTTGAAGAATCCATCCATGTCAAATTTGATGATGGTACCTCTGCAGAAGAATTATCAGAAACCCTGCAGAAGATTAACCTTGAAGACAAAAGTTCAGAACCATCAGAAAAGGCCACCAACAATCCTATATTTTCAACTCCTCCTACCAATCCAGTTCTGATAGACAAAGATGAAGATGAAGATGATGTATCAGAAGATGAACCATCAGAGTTGCCTAGACAGCAGCTGACAGAACCTGATCTAACTTGGTTAAGAGATCATCCTCCTAATCAAGTGATAGGTCAAGTCACCAGTGGTGTTAGAACCAGATCTGCATCTAGAAGAGAAGCCATGTTCACCTGCTGCATATCCCAGATGGAACCAATGTGTGTGGAAGAAGCTCTAGAAGATTCAGATTGGATCAATGCAATGCAAGAAGAGCTGACACAGTTTGAAAGGAATGAAGTTTGGAAACTTGTTCCCAGACCAAAGCATCAGAATGTCATTGGAACCAAGTGGGTATTCAAGAACAAAGCAGATGAAGAAGGCAACATCGTAAGGAATAAAGCAAGGCTTGTAGCAAAGGGATATTGTCAAGAAGAAGGCATAGATTTTGATGAGACCTTTGCACCTGTTGCCAGACTGGAAGCAATCAGGATATTTCTAGCCTATGCAGCTTACAATGACATCAAAGTCTACCAGATGGATGTCAAGAGTGCATTTCTGAATGGAGAACTTGAAGAGGAAGTTTATGTTGAACAACCTCCAGGTTTTGTCATTCCTACTCAATCTTCTTGTGTCTACAAGCTCAGAAAGGCCCTCTATGGTCTTAAGCAAGCTCCCAGAGCTTGGTATGACACATTGTCCCTATTCTTAGTGAACCATGGGTTCACTAAAGGAAAGGTGGACAAGACTCTTTTTCAAATTTCTGTTGCTAATCATATTCTGTTAAGTACAAATTTATGTTGATGACATTATATTTGGAAGCACTAATCCAGAATTATGCAAGAAATTCTCTCAAGTTATGCAGAAGAAGTTTGAAATGAGCATGATGGGAGAACTCAGTTACTTTCTCGGATTACAAGTCAAACAAGTACCAGAAGGCATCTTTATCAACCAAGGAAAGTACACCAGAGATCTCATCAAGAAGTTTGGAGTAGATGGAAAATCTTCAGTCAAAATTCCTATGAATGCATCTCAAGGAATTGGACCAGATGATGAAGGGAAGGATGTTGATGCAACAACTTATAGAGGAATCATTGGATCTCTCCTCTATCTGACTGCAAGTAGACCAGACATAGCTTTTGCAGTAGGAATCTGTGCCAGATACCAATCAAAGCCCAAGGAGAGCCATCTAGTTGCTGCTAAGAAGATTATCAGATATATCAAAGGAAATCCAAACGCAGGACTATGGTATCCCAAGGGAGGTAATTTTGAACTAATTGGCTATTCTGATTCAGATTTTGCAGGTTGCAGATTGGACAGAAAGAGCACTTCTGGTCACTGTCAAGTGCTAGGTGGGAGACTTGTCTCCTGGTTTAGCAAGAAGCAGAATTCAATCTCGACTAGCACTGCTGAAGCTGAATACATTGCTGCTGGAAGCTGCTGTGCTCAATTGCTCTGGATGAAGCAACAACTCAAGGATTATGGAGTGCAAGCAAAGGAGATCAAGCTGTTGTGTGATAACACAAGTGCCATTGCCATCACTCAGAATCCTGTGCTGCATTCAAGGACAAAGCATATTGAGATCAGACATCACTTCATCAGAGATCATGTGGAGAAGAAGCACATCTCAATTGAGCATGTTCCAACTGAAGATCAACTTGCAGATATTCTAACCAAACCTCTCTCAGAGGCAAGATTTAACAAGCTAAGGGAAGAATTGGGAATGATGGATGATCTCCCCAGAGATACATGAATCAGAGTTGCAGAAGTATCAGATATGGATTCCTCAGAATATCCCATCTCTGATACCTAAGCTCTTATCCATCAGAAGCTTGAATCAGAATTGAGAAGGATCAGACTTGCAAAGAGTCAGAGTTACAGGAAGGATCAGACTTGGTGTTCATCAGAGGTCCTTATATCAGAATATCTCTTCTCTGATACAAGGGCTAATACTTATCAGAGTAGCTGTGGACTTAGAAAAATTTTCTAAATTTCGGGCGAGACTATTCATTAAATTGGGCTTTACTATTTTACCCCCGGTAGTTATTACCACTTTTGGAAAACGGCTTTCCGCCCGCATCCAATTAAATGCGACCTCGAAACCACAAATTATATCAAACGTCCACTAACCCGAACTCATACATACTCAGTCTGTAAACCTAAACCGCCATTGTATCTCATCTCTCTTCGTCTTCAAGCTCTCGGAACTCTCAAACCTTCAATCTCAAAAATTCCTCAATCCCTGCTCAAAATGAAGTTCATCAACATCACTGATCTTTCTGAAGCTGAAGCCAAGTCCCTAATGGCCAATATCGTCACCGGCATGAAAGTTGACATGTCATCTCTGCCGCTGCTAGCAGAGAACAGCAAAATCATGCGGAGAATCATTGAAGGGATGAATGATTCTCAGTTGACAAAGATTGTAGCTCACCCCTATATGCACTTCAGCAATTTGGATGTGGCTGAGTTCTACCTCAACGCCTACATCTCCAACAACGCTATTTTCTCCCAGGTTCAGGGCAAGGACCTGAAAATAGATGCTGCTGCCCTTAACGAATTCTTCAACATTCAACTGGACTCTCAGGATGAAGACACCCCCAATCTCATTGAACTTGATGATGTGGACATCTCAGTCACCACATTTGTGCAGACCTACTGCCGGGATGATGCAACTGGAATAGATAGGCTGTACATGAAGAAGAACCAGCTCAAGAAGGACTATGAGCGACTAATGAGCATCATGCACAGGTGTCTGTGGTGCAAAACCGGCTCAACTGACCAGATGAACAATGCAAATGCCAAAGCTATCTATGCAGTTCATCGTGGAATGAATGTCAACTGGGGTCAAGTTCTTTTCAAGTCTATCTCTGAATGCATTGAGAAGAAGGATGCTGAGACTGGGAAATTCTCTACTAAGATGGGCCATGGACTTCTCATCTCCAGGCTCATCACCAACGCCCAGATTGCACTCCGTGGATCTGCTCCAGCCAATCACATGAAGACAATCTTCCTCACTGCATCTCCTAAACTGCATGTGGCAATTGCTGCAGAGCTGAAGAAATCTAGCAAACATGAGCAGAACAGGGAGAAAGTGGTTGAAAAACCCAAAGCTGCACCCAAGAAGATCACTACGAAGGCTGTAACTACCTCTGAACAGCCTAAGGCAAAGCCTGTTCACACTCCAACGAAGAAGATCAGTCCAAGGTCTAAGATTGCCTCTTCTGAGAAGATTGCATCAGAGGAGGATGCATCAGACAAGGAGGCATCAGACTTGGCTCCTAAAGTCTCACCTCTGAAAAAGCAAAAGAGGAGACGAAGAACTATTATCAGAAGTGACTCTGATGAATCTTCCTCTCAAACTAGAGCAAAGAAGAAGAAGAAAGAAAGATCTTCTCCTCAGAAGTCAGAAACTCAGGGGGAACCTGAGCCGGAATCTTTACCAGACTTGCCTCTGATGGACCTACCTACAGATCATCAAGCATCTCCAATCAAGGACACTACATCAGAATTTCATGCTGCTCTGGACAGACAGTTTGAGCGTGTGCTAGCCTGGAGAGAATGGAGAATGGGTCCCCTTCAGAAGATTCTTCAATTCTTCCCCTACTATGAAACTGAGGAAGCTGAAGTCCTCAAGTGGGTAGGAACAGATGATGTCTCGCAATGCTTTGACATTGAATTTCTAGAAGCTGTTCTAGAAAAGAAGAAAGCCAACTGCAAAGGCAAGGCTATTCTGATACCCAGCTCACCAGAGGAGCATATCAAGCCTCTATCTGAGCATGAAATTCCCATCTTTGAAGAATGGCTCATCGAAAAGAAGAGGAAGGAATCACTGAGAAAGTATCCTTATCTCCCTCACTTCCATGGAGAACCATCCTCTGTCAATGATCTAACTCTGACAATGATGAATCTGATCAGAGAATGGAGAGCCTCACAGACTGAAGAAACAGTTCTTGAGGTACTTCCTAACTCTCTTTCTCTACCTCTTCAAATCACACCAGAGCCACATACCTCTCCTCCCAAATCTCCATCCCCTACAACACCTGAATACACTCCACCACCTTCACCTCAACCTCCATCACACTCACCCACTCCATCACTCAAGAAAACCTCACCTCCAATCCATCAGAAATCCCCCTCTCCTCACAGAACCCCAACCCCTTCACCCAAGAAGCCCTCACCCAGACAACCTTCACCCTGCAAATCCCTTACACCCATCAGAAACCGATCTCCTTCACCTCCTCCTGATCCACAACATCTGAAATCACCTAACTCTCATCAGACTTCTCCTCATCAGCAACCCAATCATCAGAACTCTTCGCCAGCTCCTACACAGCAATCATCTCCTCCTGCAAAAATGCCAGTACAAACTATTGTCACAGGCTCTGCTCCATTGCAACACTTCATGACAGACATAAAGCAGGCTGGGAACCAAATTGCCAAAGGAATGGAAAAGCTCCTGGATGCTGAGTATGAGACTGATGCTCATCTCATCAGAGTCAGTGATCATCTCACCAACGGCATCAATATGCTGCTAAAGCATGTAGGCATCATTGCCACAGCTTTTGAGGTTCACAAGGACAAAACTACAGAGAATCTGAGCAACATTGCCAAGGGGGTGGATGGAATCTCTGCCGTTTTATTTCATCACACAAAGGCCCTTGAAGAGCAAGACAAGGCTATTAAGAATATCTCTGATGCCGTAAGTGATCTTCAGTGGTCTCATGACAAAAATACAGAACTTCTGCAAGATGTTGAAGGATTGTGCAAAGACAACAAAGAGTTTGAAATCAAATTGATCAATAGTGGAAAGGACAGAGATCACAAGCTGACTCTCCTTGAAGCCACTACCAAAGATATTCAGAGTGCTGTAGATAAACAGAAGGAGCTTATTGAAGGTCTGGCCTCCGTAACTCAGACTCTGCCGAGTGCCCTTGAAGTTATTAAGGAGAATCAGGCCACCGAATTCTCAAAGATTGAACTCCTCCTTGGTGATCTTGCTGATGCCAAAAAGGGGGAAGATACCAGAGATTCTGCAATAGCTATCAGAACTGCAGAAGGATCAAGCGCCAGAGCTCTGACTCCCATCTCTGGTACCCCTGATCCTGCTATATACTTTGAGAGAACCAGACAGAAGCAGATTGCTGCTAGTATTCAAAGACCAACTCCTCCTCCTCGCTCTAAGAAAGGAAAGAAGACAGGCTCCACCTTCACTTTAGCTCAATGGCTTAACAGTGACTTAGCTACACCTGATGCTGCTCAATTCAGAGAAATGAAGAAACATATGACCCCTACTCAACAAGAGAATCTCATTCTGGATGAAGATGGGCTAATAATAATTAACCATGGTGGGTCTATGCAAGAAGCAGAAGACTGGTGGCGATTGAAAGTGATCCCTGGCAAGGACCTATCTGAAGCCATCAGAAACTATCTAGATTGCCAGCTTGAACCTGCCTGGTCAGAATATCAGAATCCCAGGAATCTTGCTACAATCAGAGCTAGGGTCAATGCTGATCTGAAGGAAATTGAGGCAAAGGAAGCTCAACTAGAAGAGGAAGATATCTAAACTCTATCCTCTTGTTGCTTTAAATATCTTTCATTAATAAGATAACCTGCTTGCCTCTATTTTGCATGGCAACTTCAAATTATTGCATTCTGATTATTTATGCTCTGATATCTTGTGCTATTTCTTATGATATTTATCTGATTGATTGTATCTTACTCTTACTATTCTCCTATGCCAAGTGCCCCCCAAGATTTTAAATGAAAGTTTTTCTTTTCTTATTTTCTTTATGGTGAAAGGCACTTCTCTGGAGATAGTTTAAGGGTTTTGGCATCATCAAAAAGGGGGAAATTGTAAGGAATAAATGTAATTAGATTTTGATGATGCTATAGGATTAGAAGATTAGAGTACCCCCAATTAGATTTTATATATTAGAATTTTTAATTGTAAGTATTAGTGTAGTCGACGATCAGAGTTGCTCTATGAGAACTGCTCCTTCAGACTTGCTCTATGAGAACTGCTCCATCAGAGTTCTCTTAGCAGTAGTTCATCAGAGTTGCACCATGAAAGTTGCTGAGAAACTTGGACATCTGATAACCGATGAGAACTACAAATCAAAGGTACTCATCAGCGGACATATCAGAGTCAGAGTTAGAGCTCTATCCGGGATCAGAAAGCCATCAGAACTCAACTCATCAGAAGGCAATCAGAATCCAACACATCAGAAGAGCCTGATCAGAACTCGACTAACACTTAGAAGATTTCAAGCAACATCCAACAGCTATGAGTTCAACGGGTAAAAACATCCAACGGCTAGAAGACTGTGCATGAAAGGAAAGCATTTAATGCACATTAAATGAGCCTGATACGCTGAAGGATTGATTGCAAATGATTGACCAAGGAATCCGGGAAGATATATTTTAAAAATAGAAACCTTCCAAAACGGCGGTCAAGTCAACTGTACGCGCATTTAATGCAGTTGTCTCCTCCTCCAACGGGCAGACAACCCCAGTATATAAGCTACTCACCGAAGAACAGGGATATAACTTTGCTACAACTTGTGCTCATAAAACTTTCAAGCTCTCTTGAGATTCAAACTCCACAACACAAAAACAAGAAAAAGCTTACGTTGGGAAGATTCAATCTCACAATCTCTCATCCCCAACAAGAGCAAAGTTCATCCTGCTCTTCAACTCTTCAAGATCTTCATCAAACATCATTTGTGACGAAGCAAGTTGGAGGAAAAACTCTGTTTTTCAAAGGATCTTCTGAAAAGAAGGGCGTCCAAGTAACTGCAGTAGTGAAGTGGTGATACTTCCGGGAAACTGAGTGAAAGGACCAGCCATCAGGACGTGGAATTGCATCCTGGGTGGCATCTAGGCTTGAAGAAGACGAGGAGTGCTTCTTAAGTGCTAGGAATTAGCTTTGTAACTGATCTACTTCAAAGCTAGTGGAACAGTGGACTAGAGGAACAAGTTGTTCCTTGAACCACTATAAAATATCCGGTGTCATTTACTTTACTGCAATTTACGTTTCTGCACTTAGGATATTAACTGATTAACTCTAAGACTTGGAATCTGTGTTCAGCAGATCTTGTTTTAAGAGTTATCAGAAAGGCATTTGCCTTAGTGTTTCTGAGGCTACCCGGACAGATCAGAATCCGCTGCCAAGGCCAGTTCTAATATCAGAACCAGCCTATCTCTGTCATCAGAATCAGACCTTCTCTGATAAGTCACTTTTGACTTAGAGAAAATTTGAAAAACCAACCAGTCTATTCACCCCCCCCCCTCTAGACTGGTTACCATTTTAAACGGGACCAACAGTTTTAATATAAGTTGTATTATAGTTTACAAATGCCCGAATTTAAATTATGATCACTTATTTAATTATTATTTTTAAGAGGAATTAATTTATTATTTAGTCAAATGTAAAACTCTACAAATTACATTTCCATTTGGGATGAAGGAAATATTAATGTAAAAAGAGTGTACCAATTAGGCATCTAGAGTTTTAGACCGACCCTGCCCATCTCCACAAAAAATTTGATACTCGAATTCAGATTTATTCTTTTCTTTATTTATTAGAAAAGAGAGCTTTTTGGTTTTATATTTTGATAATTTTCAGAATTTTAGTATGAAAAAAACTAGAAATCACCGTAACCAAAATGGGCCAGTTTGACTGGTTATTCCCGCCCATTTTTACTAGATCACCGATATCCAATTCCTCCAAAACTCATCACAAAATAAAAGACAATTTTTTTTGTACAAAACTAGGGTATATATTTATATATATGTTAAATGAGCATAAATCAGCAATATTGTACCTATAGTAGGGTTTAGGAAGTTTTTATTTGGACTGTTTTCACTGATCAGATCAGATCAGATCAGATCAGATCAGATCAGATCAGACCAGACTTGGACAGTTATAAAATACACAGGAACCGGACTTGACTAGACCAAACCAGACCAGACCAGACCAGAAAATTTCAGTCCAAGCAAAAACATCCTTATAAGGCCTCTAACAATCCATAGTTATATGTTCGATAAATGATTTTTAGAGAGCTGTTAAAAGTTTTATGATTTTCTTTAATAGGCAACATTAAGTATTTAAGTGCAACATTCACTTAAATTTTAACTGATTTATTAAAAAATCTTGAAATACATTTTTGAGCATAACTTTTCCCTTTTCATGAAATTTAAATTTTTAATTGCCGGTGCGAGCCCGGTTGTCTCTCTCTAGGGTGCTTCCACCGCTAGGGTTGTTCTTCCGCCATCAACTTTGTCGAGGAGCGGCGCCGTAGGCGGTTATCTTCTTCAAAGGGCTTCGGGCGAAGGAGATCGGTAGAGGCGGTCAGCAAAGGTGGTTGTTCTGTGGAAGGTTTTGCAGCGAGGTTTTCTCCGTCGAGGAAAGGCGAAGACTGGGGGCTCGGCAGAGGGCTTTGATCGCTGGGAGAGGGGGTAAACAGTGCTGCATGGACAAAATCGTTGATCAATACACGAATATGGCGATAGGAGGGGAGTCGGAGGAGCCGGATTTGGACGAGACTGAGCTTGGTGATGCTCCAATAGGGGAAAGCTGATCGAGCTATCCGGTTGTGCGGGTTTTGTTGATGAACAGAAAGATCAAGTTTCCGGTTTTCAAAGAGCTTATGGCTTTCACTGTGTAGACCGGGGAAATGTGTGTCGATCAAAGAAATTGGCGACAAAAGGTATCTCTTTACTTTCTACCATATTGTAGATATGAAACGTGTTCTAGATGGAGGTTCGTGGCAATTTGAGAGGAATTTGTTGATTCTAAAAGAGGTTAGACCTGAGGGTATTCAGGGTCGGTCCTGACCATTTCTGGGCCAATGGGCAGTATGCTATTCTGGGCCTATGACCGTATACTTATTTGAAATAAGAATTATAATAAAAATATCCAATGAAGTTCATAAAATAAAGTCAAAAATCACTTTATTATTATTATTATTATTATTATTATTATTATTATTATTATTATTATTATTATTATTATTATTATTATTATTATTATTATTATTATTATTATTATTATTATTATTATTATTATTATTATTATTATTATTATTATTATTATTATTATTATTATTATTATTATTATTATTATTATTATTATTATTATTATTATTATTATTATTATTATTATTATTATTATTATTATTATTATTATTATTATTATTATTATTATTATTATTATTATTATTATTATTATTATTATTATTATTATTATTATTATTATTATTATTATTATTATTATTATTATTATTATTATTATTATTATTATTATTATTATTATTATTATTATTATTATTATTATTATTATTATTATTATTATTATTATTATTATTATTATTATTATTATTATTATTATTATTATTATTATTATTATTATTATTATTATTATTATTATTATTATTATTATTATTATTATTATTATTATTATTATTATTATTATTATTATTATTATTATTATTATTATTATTATTATTATTATTATTATTATTATTATTATTATTATTATTATTATTATTATTATTATTATTATTATTATTATTATTATTATTATTATTATTATTATTATTATTATTATTATTATTATTATTATTATTATTATTATTATTATTATTATTATTATTATTATTATTATTATTATTATTATTATTATTATTATTATTATTATTATTATTATTATTATTATTATTATTATTATTATTATTATTATTATTATTATTATTATTATTATTATTATTATTATTATTATTATTATTATTATTATTATTATTATTATTATTATTATTATTATTATTATTATTATTATTATTATTATTATTATTATTATTATTATTATTATTATTATTATTATTATTATTATTATTATTATTATTATTATTATTATTATTATTATTATTATTATTATTATTATTATTATTATTATTATTATTATTATTATTATTATTATTATTATTATTATTATTATTATTATTATTATTATTATTATTATTATTATTATTTAAGTTACATATTTGGGCAAAAGTAACAACGCAGGTATCGGATAAAAAGACAAAACATCAGTAAAAAACATTTCTCGGAGAACAATATGAAGCAAATAATCAATAATTGCTACATATTGAATTCATAAGTTGAAAATGATTTATTGACCGCTGATGGGAGTCTAAAGTCTCGAAAGAATGACGGTTTTCAAAGAGACAAAATGTATGGCCGCCAAGAGCACTCGCGCAAGAAGACTGCCAATTTGACGTCCTCTAAACTACTATTAGGAACTCAGATATAGTTTATTAAAATTTGGAAACAAATAAATATTTGGGATGAGATTTGAAAGAGATGGCTCTAAAATAATTATATAAATTTGTTATGTTATAATTAAATGAATAAAAAGCCTTAAAGGCTAAAGGGATGTAAAGACTACAACAGATCCTACTTAAAATTAATGTATATGTTCTTTTTTTGATGGAGCAACAATTGTATTGCTTTTAAAAACTACAACTAATCCTACTTAATATTAATGTATATATTCGTTTTTTAAACTTGGCTCTGTTTAAAAAATTTTATTTACATTTTAAATTTTCAAATTGTCAACAAAATTAAACATTAGGCCTAATTAAATGACCTTAAGAATTAAAAAAAGCCTACTAACACTATACACAAAGAAAAAAATTGGGCCTATTTTTTCTTCTATTTTTTTTCCGGGCCTAGGGCGGTCGCCCCTCTTGCCCTCCCCCCCAGAACCGGCCCCGAGGGTATTCCGCATAAGATCTGTTTAAATGAAGCTGAGTTTTGGGTACAAGTTCATAATTTTGCGTTACAGTTTGATGAATCTAGGCACTGCTAGACGTGTTGGCAATGTTTTAGGTAAATTTATTCATTATGATGATAATCAATTTGGTGAGAATAAGTGGGAAGCTTATCTACGTGTCAGGGTGTGTATGGATGTGGAAAAACCTCTAAAAAAGGTACAACCCTTAAAAAAGGAGGGGTTAGCCAGTGGGTGGACTCTAAGTATGAAATACTACCAAATTTCTGTTTTGTTTGTGGCATCATTGGTTATTCTGATAAATTCTGCACGTTGGCATATGAAGAAAATCTAGTACTAGAAAAAACATTTGGGGTTCATCTTACAGCTGGTAGCGGGGTGAAAACTAGTCCGACAGGAGGAAATAAGTGGTTAGTGGATGGTTCATCCAGTTCGGGTCGGGATCCCATCTTAAGAAGGAGAACAAGTCGGGTGGTAGAACAAGTGGGGTTTGGAAGGAATCCACGATGGGCATAGTTAACAGCTCAACAAAAGATGTGGAACTGGAAAGCAATGAGGATGTGTCGGGGGAACAAAAACGAAGGCGAATCTGGGAGACTCGGGAAACAGAGAATCAAATTGGAGACAATATGGCTCTAGATGGGACAAAAAAACAGGGAGGAGGCGGGCTTCGAGATGTAAGCCCGCCGAAGCTGTTGGAACATAGGATTGCTCCAGGAGCATGGAAGTTGGTGGTGGTTTGGAAGATGGGACAAGAATTTTATTTTTTCGCGTTTATTTGTTTTAATTGTCTGGAATTTTCTGTCTATTTTCGGTTCTGCGTTTTTTCTGCTGTAAGACTATGGATTTGGATGTGGGTGAAGAAAGGACTGTGTCCACTAATAGATCAACAAGTTATATTGCTTCTTTTGAGGTGATAGACTCTGAGTCAGGTTCGAGAATCGGCGGTTGCTAGTGGTCTTTTTATCGTTTTACCTACTATCTGAATGATGTGTGATAAGTCCGTATTTAGACACGCATTTGATGCGGGTTGAGATCGGCTTTTGATGGTTTTCCTAGCTTTAAGGTGTTACATGTCTCAATTTTAGCTCAAGTTATGTTTAACAGGCGTTGGTTCGAGTTTTGTGTCATTTGGAGTCAAAATCAGGATTTTAGAGTTCGGCATTGGCGCTTGAGGAGAAATCGGGATGAGTTGAGAAGCATTTGAGATTTATTTGAGAGCTATGGAGGTCACCGGGAGGTTTACGATGAAGATTTGATAACAAAAGAACTCTAGGATTGGCTTCGGGATCAAAACAAGATGAATGAAGCTTGAAAACGACGATCAGGATGACCTTCTGTCAATCGTTCAAGCATATCTCCTTGTAGAAACAACCAATGGACACAATTAAAGTTCCATATGAAAGCTAACTTCAAGGGCTACAAATCATAGGAAGACACCTTTGTGATAATCTGAGAGAAAGAAGGTGAAAACAGACGATGAAGTCAGATGATCTCTGCTGCGATTTCAGAATGATACCTTCCACCGTTTTGATCATATCTCTTTATTGGATTATTCAAATCGCATTCGGCAAATTGGGGTGGATAGAGCACTTCATTATATACAACTTTCATGATGGAAGTTTTGTCAAATTCGGAAGTTTGTCGTACGCCGTGCGTAGGGGAACACACGATCGTATGTCTGAGGCGAGAACGGAAGAAAGCCACTGCCACGTACGCACGATCGTGCGTGGCAAGGTACGCACGATTTTGAAGTAAAAAAACTTTGACTTTGCACCCCAACACATACCATTTTGTGAAGAAAAATTTCTAAATGTGGTACAAAATCAAAGAAATTTTAAGTGGAATGGGGTGCAAAATCAAAGTTTTTTCAAAATGGGGTGCAAAATCCAATATCACCCAAAAAGTGGGGTGAAAAGTCAAATTCCCCCTCACCTAAATTACATAATATGCAAATTCGAAATGAGTAAGCCAATTTTTAAATGAGTACATATTTGTATACGTGGTTTGTGATTTTTGATAAAGGGGTAACACAATATTTGAAATTGTTTATATTTCTAACTTGTCATCACTCTGATTACCCATTTTCTTTTCTTTATAAAAAGGATGACACCCCATCCCTGAGGGCCCCCAACACCGACCAGACAGCACGATGGGAGGATGTTTACCATAGTCTAACTTATAAAAAATATATTTTTGGGCATATTATTTGAACCCCTTTTTAAAATACCTTATATTACCTCTTTTTTATCTAGCTGCATTGGGCACGTGTCGCACACAGTGCGTATGTCGCTAGTATACATATATAGGGAGTGGTTCTAATGAGAACACTCCTTATTGTGAGAAATGAGAACACATCCTAACCCACCATCTTATTAAACAGTGGCGTAGCTAGGGGTGGGCCAGACCTGGCCCTGGCCCAGCCCAAATTTTAAAAATGTTTTAATTTTTAGTGTAAAAAAATGTGTGTAATTTTTTTTCAAAAATATTCTTTGTGCCGGCCCAGTCTAGCCCAGTGTCCTGGCTCCACCCCTGGAATATTAAATGAATGACTATTAAATGATTGGCTCACAATATAATGATTGACATCCCGTAACCTATCTTTTTTTTTCGATAATATGTAAGTATATTAGAAATCGAAGAAAAAATAGCATTTTACAATGCATCAATCCAAATCAGAATGACTATCTAAGCTAGAATAAACTAACCTAGATATAATGCATCAAAAATATGGGACAGTCCCCACTTCACAAATCACTTAACACCCAAGAAAATAACTAGTCAATGTTACAAATAAAGTGCATATCCCAGTACACAGGATACCACAAAATCAAGATCCACTCCTTCCCATATCAATAATATTAGGTATCCCTAATTTAAACTCCAAAGAAAGCTCGGAAGGGAGTAGTAAACTTTGAGTCAAAACAAACCTCCCCTTTCTTCTTAGCTACTCCCGGCATACCCTCGAGACATTTGGCGGTGAAAGTAAGTCCTTTCTTATCCAAATCATCCGTAAGTCGAAGAGAAGTATCCACTCTAATCACACTCGCGTGCACAAATCTAAACGGTTTGACAACTAACTTGAGTGTCTTACCGTTTATTACCTCACATTTGATGACCACATCATTGAACTTCAAGTCTTTTTCTTCCATCACAATCCGATCAATATCTTCCATTACGACCTCCGGTTCTTTATCAGCCGCTTTAGAAGGTTCCTGGGCAGTTAGATTAGTCACAGCAGTTCCCTGGTCAACTCGTTTCACCGTGGCAGCACTGGCAGACCCCTGGGATGACTTCAGCCCTTTATACCCGGTCGGGTCAGGGCAGCAGCCGGTCGAATGGGCAGCAGCAGTCTCCTGGACAGTAAGTTCAGCTCCTCTTTCTTTCATTTCCTCCAATCTATTTTCCATATCTATGTTCCCCACCTGTTTTGGCATATCACAACTATCCCCATCACTTTGTTTTGCTAGTCGTTTACAAATAAATGGGTGGTGCCCAAATTCTTTGCAATGAAAGCAAAAGTTAGGGAAAGTTTCATAGACCACACTTTGTTTGATTACCTTTTGGGAAGGTAGTCGAATAGGAAAAGAAAGCGGTGGTGGCTTAGCAATATCAACCTCTATTAATACCCTAGCAAAATCATTATTAATTCTTCCTTGAGTGACCTTGTCCATAGTTATTGGAACCCCAACCATAGAAACTACCTCACTCATAGCCTCATCATTCCATAACTTCATTGGTAGTTTAGGAAACTTAACCCAAATTGGTATTTTTAGAAATTCCTCATCCTCAAACGAGAAATCCTCCGAGAGTTCTTTAAGCATAAGGAGTTTCCCAAAAACCGTGTACGGTCCGTCATGTAGTACTTTCAATCTATCCTCCTCATTTTGAAATTTAAAAATTATCCAACCCTTGTCATGGGATCTCACGAGACATTTCACCCCCCATTTAGCTTTCAAATCATGGACTGCTTTGAGTCCAGGGAACTTACCTGTGAAGTGTCCAACTAAACAGTAACCCCACATTTCAACCATAGAAGGTAATATCCGATTACCAAAGTCCAGTGTTTCTCCTTTAGGAGGGATAAATCTCAATTTAATGCCATGCCTAGGGTCACGATTATCCTTAAATAAAGAGCTCCAAGGTTCAGAGTTACCTGTCACAGTTGCTGCATTGGATTGCCCAGGTTGTTGGCCATTCACAGATTGTTTCCTAGGATTCTCAGGTAGTACAATACCCAAATCCTCCTGTGAAGCCAATTTCCCAGCACCTGGGACTAAGTTAACTGCCTTAGTAGCATCTCCCTCAGGGACCATGGCAGAAGCAGCCCCAGTTGATTTCCCTTTCTTCTTCCCACTGATCCCAGAACATAGAGCTGGGAACTCCTCTTCTGTGTTTGCAAGCAGAGCAAAACAGGACCTGGTAATTCGACCTTCCCCAGACCCCTGCACCTTCCGCCCCATAGCAGCTGCTTACAACCAGCAAAACCGAACCCTTGCTTAAATCCACTTGTGCAGAAACGAACCCCAAGCTCCAAGCACAGTGTCCGGAGTTTTAAGTTTCAGCAAACCAACGTTTTCTTATTCAAGAACAAGATCAATTGAGTCGTTAGAGGAACCAACCCAACCCCTGAATATGAGCATCGAACCAGTATGAACGAAGCTTATATCCTTCGTGCTTGAACCAGAGCATCCAACCAGGTGCGAATTTCAATCTCAGGTATGAACGAAGCACTAATCGTTCGCGGATATCCAAGAATTAATCTTCCCGGCGACCCACTCTGGAAGGGCTGAAACCAAAACCTCGGTCTTCAATCTTCCCGGCGACCAAGAACAACTCTTTCGCAATTTAGGTTTTCACGAACAGAAATGTCTCTTCCAAACTAAAATCCAAGGATGGATTTCAGTTTAAGAAGTGTTAAACTACTTCGAATCAGTAAAAAAACATCATCTTTCGACCATCAATATAGAAAGGTGAGGCGTGTAACTAAAAATGGACAAAAGAGTAATTTTATTATTTCACTTAATGAGTAACGGTTGTAGGCTACAACTTTCCAAAAAAGGTAGGAAAAATAAAATATCAAAATATATAAAATGTTTTTAGTTTAAAATTGATTTAACTTTTTAAATTATAATTAAATTTTATCATAAATTATATCAAATTAAATAACTTTTTTATCTTTCATATGACACCAATATTGCATATATAATTTTTTATTTATAAAAAAGGTATTGTTTGTGTACAATAACTCACAACAAGCATCTTCGGCGCATCTATCACACACAAAAGAACATGTATCTAACGCACAACAACCAATATTTATTGCACCCGAAAAGGAGTATCTCACTAATAGTGTGTATATAAAGCACAAGAGCAAATATTTCAATCACAAAAAGCATCAACTAGTATATAAAATTGAGTTTAAACTATTATATAATACACATCAACTAGTATCTACAGCACAATACATATATTCGTTAGAGAACTCATATCTAGCACATAGTGTGGACATAGAGAATTAAAACAAATACATCATGCACAAGAACTGATATCTAGCACACAACCACAAATACTGCACTTGAGTGACACAATAGTGCACTAGTAATTGTAAGGATGCATATGAGTTAGCAAAATTTGCAAATGTTAAGACGTAAAGTATGTTGAATCGATATCTAGCACACAATCTTCAATATTTAATGCACATGAAACGATATCTAACTCACCAATGATATATAACATAACAATGAATAAGTTTCTATATGTAATGCACATGAACTTGTATCTGGCTCACATGTCGTATATGTCATTTGTGTACATAAACAAATTATGCAAGTTATGTACATTACAATAAGTGTGTGCATCACTATAAGGTAGTTGTGCACTATAGCCAATTGTGCAAACAAATTATCTAAAATTATTATAAAAGTGGTCTTTGAAAATAAATAGTGCACATCATATATTGGGAAGAAAGTGTCTTAATGTTTTAGTTATCATCACAACATTATTCATGATAGACAAGATAACAACACAAATAAATATTTCAAAAAGTTCAAGACTTCAAGTGAGTACGTGACAAACAAAAAGCATTATTTAATGATGTATGGAATGCAATGATTGCATTAGTGGATTGTGAAATCAAGAAGCTAAGGTATTATGTCACGCCCCGGACCTACCGGACACGTCAACAACCCGCCGTACAGTACGAATAGTCAACCGCAGTCCAACTCATCCATACTATACTAGGCGTCTTGAATACCATTCACACATAGTACATCCATAAACAACATAATGTAAAATAATCATTTAAAGCAGCGGAAATGTTCAATACAAATGTGCACGCCACACTTTGGCAACATGGGCATACAAGCCCTAAATACATATTAAAGAAAAATAATATCCATGAGCATGGTTTAAATCGTTTTCAAAACAGAAACAGAAGAAGCACGAACCACGTCTTCTTCTCTTGAATTCTCCGATACAACGGGCGGTAGCGGCAAGCTTTAATCCCGACCTGAAACTGTGAGGTGGCCTCCCCCGTGAAGGGGAGGTCAGTACTTGGAAGCATTTGACAAGTACAATGACAACTATACTAAGTATAATCAAAGTTTCAATTTCCAAGACCCTCAACTTGGTATGTTACTATTTGAAATTAATTTATGTTCCTTCATGCTAGAGCTCGGCTCATAGTCATGTTAATTTGTGCTAGAGCTCGGCTCATAGTCACACCACATTTCGCTAGAGCTCGGCTCATAGTCATTCCTACATTTTTGTGCTAGAGCTCGGCTCATAGTCACACTACATTTTGCTAGAGCTCGGCTCATAGTCATTCCTACATTTTTGCTAGAGCTCGGCTCATAGTCATACTACCACGTGCTAGAGCTCGGCTCGTAGTCACGTCATCTAATCCCTAAACCACTTCTTAGTCTAGGCTCCATTCCTTTTGAGTAACCCTTGAGGTCTACTCCTAACATAACTTGACTTCGTAAAGTCCACCCTAATTATCCTTTAAGGTTACTTAGCTTCAATATCTTGGGATTAGCTCCCAAGCACTATTGAACTAACATCCCCGACTAGTCTTCAATACTAGTCGTCTAATCTTAATAAGCCAACGCCAATTTCATAATAATTCATACATTTCAATTTAATTTCACATTCAAGTATAACTTGATTCAATATCAAAATATCACTTTTATTCCCTTCATGAGGTAAAAGCATATTTATCACCATACAATTTTATAACTTACACCACAATTGGGTCATTATAATCACAACACATAATCATACACAATTTATTCTTAAATTTGTATATTATGCATTTTCTTTATGAACAATACTATATTCCATTTTAGGCATTCTTAATCATAAATAACTCATGCCAAACACATATAATTCATTTAGGCAATCTTATGAAATTAACCCAATAATTATAAACAATATAGTCGGTCATCCTCACCTTAAGTGAGCTTAAGCGCGTTCTACACTTCCCGGTTGAACTTTGGCGAACTTTGACCAACTCCGGCCAACTTTGACCAACTCCGGCGAAACTCCGGCGAAGCTCAAAGATACTCTAAATCAAGTTCCTAACAAGGTTTTAACATCATAAAACCTTAATCAATACACATAACCTCTAAAAGGTTATTTTCCGGTGAACTTGTCGGTTTGGCTTCTAAATCCATTTTTGGACATAGAACCACCTTCCAACCCCTTGTTCCACATTTATCAACATGTAGAACAATCCTAGGGTTCTTCATAATTTCTCAAATAATAATGTATTCAAGAAAAAGAGAAGAGAAAGGTAAGTGAAGCCATTACCTAGCCTTTCCTCAAGTTTTGTACACTTTTGGAGCTTATACTTTTTCCTAGAGCTTCCTTCTTGGTGGAGCTTCCTTCAACAATGGTGAGATGTTTGAGAGCTTCCTTGCTCTTGGTGGAGGGATGCTGGCCGAAAATGATTGAGGAGAAGGGGGGTGGGTGTTCTTTTGTCTCAAATGCATGAGTGGTGTGGAAAGGGCCCACCTTGTATTTGTTTGATTCTTTTCCCATCAACTCCCACTCTCTCCATACTCCTCCAGCCGACCAACCCCTTTAATTGAGTGTCCAAATTCGTGGGTTGGCCCCCACCCATGTGGGAGGTCAACCCTTTTTGTCCAGAAGTGTACAATTTGTCCCGAAAGTTGTATTTTTCGGACTGTTTTAACTGTATTTTATTTTATCGGGTCAAATAAAATATATTATGTGATTTCCATCATTATGACTCTTATGATGAATATTCATACCCCAACTTTAATTTATAAGTCCCCGAAATTCAATTTCGGGCTTTTATCGGTTAAATTACTAGTACCGGTATTTTGGCCTTTTTTGATCAACCGGTCAACTCTATATCATCTCTTTGGACCAATGAGTTATACACCACCATATAAATATTATATTGACCAAGATGAATAAAATGTACGGACTCGGGAATATCGGGCGGCCTCCGCTCCCGGTGTGGGCCCCACGTGCGAATTTACCATTCACGCAAAATAATTAATGAAAATTCACAACTTCGTATACTCGTTAACCACTCCATAAGTTCAATACATTATTCACTTAAAAGTAAGTACTTTTTGGGGACGGTGTTACAAGTTCACCCCCCCTTAATTGGGATTTCGTCCCCGAAATCCACGTGTCTAATCGAAAAGAAACGGGTATTGCTCCCTCATTGAGACCTCAGTCTCCCAGGTTTCCTCTTCGACTCGATCACTCCTCCAAAGAACCTTCACCATAGGAATCTCCTTGTTCCTCAGTTTCTTCACCTGTTGACCCACAATCTTTACCGGTTCCACCGCATATTGTAGGTCTTCACGTATCTCCACCGGTGGCTTCTCAAGAATATGAGATGGATCTCTCACGTATTTCTTGAGCATCGATATATGAAACACGTCGTGTATCTTCTCAAGTTCTGGCGTCAACTTGAGACGGTATGCCACGGCCCCTATCCTTTCAAGGATTTCAAATGGACCAATGTATCTGGGGTTAAGCTTTCCCCGCGATATAAATCGGATGATACCCTTCCAAGGGGAAATCCTTAGGAAGACCTTATCACCGACCTCGAACTCCAATGGCCTGCGTCGTTTGTCGGCATAACTCTTCTGCCGATCTTGGGCAGCCTTGAGTCTATCCTGAATGACCTTCACCTTAGCCTTGGTGATTTCCACAAGTTCAATCCCTTCGAGCTTGGCCTCGCCAACCTCGTCCCAACACAACGGTGTCCTGCATTTCCTCCCATACAATGCCTCATATGGAGGCATGCCAATACTCGCCTGATAACTATTGTTATAGGCGAACTCTACTAGAGCCAAATGTTTGTCCCAACTCCCCTGGAACTCCAAAGCACATGCCCTTAGCATATCTTCTAAAACCTGT
Organism: Cuscuta epithymum; assembly: GCA_945859915.1. Lineage (NCBI taxonomy): Eukaryota > Viridiplantae > Streptophyta > Magnoliopsida > Solanales > Convolvulaceae > Cuscuta > Cuscuta epithymum. The sequence goes on along the minus strand of CAMAPF010000954.1, from coordinate 1,811,313 downwards.
ATCACCCTCTCGGATTGCCCATCCGTCTGTGGATGAAAAGCTGTGCTAAACTTCAGTTTAGTACCCAAAGATGCTTGAAACTTGGGCCAAAATCGAGATGTGAATCGTGGATCCCTATCCGAGACAATGGATATCGGGACTCCATGTAGTCTCACAATCTCCTCCGTGTATAGCTTTGCCAATCTCTCAAGGGGATAAGTAATGTTGATAGGCAAAAAGTGTGCACTTTTGGTGAGCCTATCAACCACTACCCATACTGCATCATAGTTGTTCACTGTTCGTGGTAGCCCCACCACGAAGTCCATGGTCACATGCTCCCACTTCCATTCTGGAATGGTTAGTGGCTGCAAAAGCCCCGCCGGGTGCTGATGCTCTGCCTTAACTTGTTGGCAAGTAAGGCATCGACTCACGTACTCTGCGATATCCCTCTTCATACCCGACCACCAGTAACTTTCCTTCAAATCTCGGTACATTTTAGTACCTCCTGGATGCATAGCATATGCCGAAGAGTGAGCCTCCTCCAGGATAGACTTTTGGAGCTCTTCACTCTTTGGTATGCACACACGGTCTTTAAACAATAAAAGACCGTCATCACGTACCCGAAAGTTCTCCACGGGCCCTTCAAGGATCCTCTCGCGGATCTTCTGGCATTCCTCATCAGTGGCCTGACATCTACTGATCTCACTCAGCAATGTGGGCCTAACCTCGAATCTAGCAATGAGGACCCCACTCGTGGGCATCTCCACTTGTGCCCTCAAAGTTCGTAGACATGTGAGTAATGTCCCCGACGTACTTTTCCTGCTCAGTGCATCGGCCACTACATTTGCTTTTCCGGGATGATAGTCGATGATCAAGTCATAATCCTTGATCAACTCCATCCATCTCCTTTGTCTCATATTCAACTCTTTCTGAGTGAATACGTACTTCAAGCTCTTATGATCGGTAAAAATGTGACATGTCTCCCCATAGAGGTAATGCCTCCAAATCTTTAGTGCAAACACTACCGCCCCCAACTCTAGATCGTGGGTAGGGTAGTTCGCCTCGTGTTTCTTCAATTGCCTAGAAGCATAGGCAATCACCCGACCGTTTTGCATCAGTACACATCCAAGCCCTTGGATGCTAGCATCACTGTAGATATCATACCCTATCCCCTGTATAGGTAGGGCTAGTACTGGTGCTTCGGTAAGTCGTTTCTTCAGTTCGAGGAACCCTTTCTCACACTTGTCGTCCCATATGAACTTGGCCCCTTTCTTTGTGAGCTTCGTTAATGGAGACGCCAATACGGAGAATTTTTCCACAAATTTACGATAGTATCCCGCTAAGCCAAGGAAACTACGTATCTCTTTCACATTCTTGGGTCTCTCCCAATCCATAATAGCTTTAATCTTGGCGTTGTCCACGGCAACGCCCGAACCGGATATGACATGACCGAGGAAACCGATCTCTTTGAGCCAAAATTCGCATTTTGAGAACTTGGCAAAGAGTTGCTTTTCCCTTAACCGATCAAGTACAAGTCTCAAATGGTGTTCGTGCTCTTCCTCGCCCTTGGAGTATATCAAGATGTCGTCAATGAATACTATCACGAATTGATCTAAGTATTCACTAAACACACGGTTCATCAAGTCCATGAATGCCGCCGGTGCGTTGGTTAAACCAAACGACATCACAAGGAATTCGTAATGACCATATCTAGTGCGAAATGCACTCTTAGGTATGTCACTCTCCTTGATCTTCAACTGATGATACCCCGACCTCAAGTCAATCTTCGAGAACACTATTGCCCCTCGAAGTTGGTCGAACAAGTCATCAATCCTCGGTAAGGGATACCTGTTCTTGATGGTGACCTTGTTCAACTGTCGGTAGTCAATACACATTCTTAGTGTACCATCTTTCTTCTTTACGAATAGTACGGGTGCTCCCCACGGTGAATGACTGGGTCTGATGAACCCGTTGTCCAATAGTTCTTGTAGTTGGACCTTCAACTCTTGAAGTTCGGCCGGTGCCATTCGATAAGGAGGAATCGAAATGGGCTTGGTTCCCGGCTCCACTTCGATTACAAATTCAATCTCTCTATCGGGTGGAAGCCCCGGTAGGTCCTTGGGAAAGACGTCCGGGTACTTGCACACGACTCGAACATCCTTGATGTCGACTTCTTTCTTCGTATCATCTACCACGTAAGCAAGGTATGCGTGGTACCCTTTTCTCATCATCTTCCGCGCTCTCATCACGGATATGATGCAAACATTTGATTTCCCCCGATCTCCTTCGAAACATAGCGTGTTTCCTTGCTCATCCTCGAGCTCCAACACCTTGGTGTAGCAATCTACTCGAGCATGGTGCTTCTCAAGCCAATCCATTCCTAGGATTGCATTGAACTCCAACATGCTTAGAGGTATGAAATCACAAGTCAAGGGTTGACCCGTCACTTCCACCTCACATGATGGATAGTAATGATTTCTCTCCACATCGTCCCCTAACGGTGTGGAGACTAGCAACGTTTGCGTCATAGGTGTCAACGGCACGTCAAGTCCCTCGGCGAACGCCTCACTCACAAATGAGCGTTGTGCCCCGGTATCGATGAGGATCCTCGCACACCTACCATTGATCTTTAATGTTCCTACATTTATACACCATGTAAGATACATTTTCTAATGTTTTTACACATCTTTAGGAGGTTATTAAGTCAATACTAAGGTTTGGAATCAAACGGGGGTCCAAACGTAGAAGAACGGGGTGAAAAAATCAATTTTCGGGGGTTGGGGGTCCACGCACGGCGTGCCTGGGTGGCACGCACGACCGTGCGTGCAACGAACTAACTCTGCGTGCCACTGCCGGCCAGGCACGATGCCAGGCACGGCGTGCCTACGGCCGTGCCTGGCCAAAAATACTTCGGACGCTACTGCCTTCCAGGCACGACGCCAGGCACGGCGTGCCTGCGGCCGTGCCTGGCCCAATTTTTTTTTTTTTTTTTTTTTTTCCTTTTCTTCGGGTGCCACTGCCTTCCAGACACGGTGCCAGGCACGGCGTGCCTGCGACCGTGCCTGGCCAAAAAATCTTCCGGTTGCCACTGCCTTCCAGGCACGATGCCAGGCACGGCGTGCCTGCGAGCGTGCCTGGCCGGCAGTGGCTGTTTCCAGCTGATTTGGCCTAACTTGCCCGGTTTTGACCCCGGGGTGGCCCGCACTCAATCCCTACGACGTATATGATCAATGCAAGCCTAGAAATACATGGGAATACGTGTATTACCTGCAACGGAGTCGGGATTGGCCCGAGCATCGGCCTCGGTCATTGCGTAGACTCTAGCTTGCGTCCTTCCTTGATTCACGGACGGCGCGTTGCTGGCGCTCGCTCCCCCCTGCCCCGTACTAGCATGGGGTGCTCCGGTCCGACTTCTACTTGCCGTAGTAGCGCCGCTTGATCCCGCCCCTCGGTTTCCACCAAGTTGAGGGCAATTTGGTTTAAGATGCCCCGTGTCTCCACATTGGTAGCACCGAGGAGGGTCACGACACTTACCGGCGTGGCTCCTGTTGCAATTTCGGCACCTGGGCGCTGTCGAGGCTTGTGAGCCCGAGTTGTGCCCGCCGAAAGCCGAGTTTCCCTTGGATGGCGGCGCCGGTGCCCTGAACGATCCTCCTCCCCCGTGGTTCCCCTTTTTGTTAGAACCTTGTGGGCCATGGCTTTCCCACTTCCTCTTCTTCGCCTCATCGGCGTTCCTCCGCTTTCTTTCCTCCCACTCCTTCTCTCCCTTCAGGCCTTGTTCAACCACTTGACTAAACGTCATATTAGGCAATTGTGTTGCCCTCTCGCGTATGTCAAGGTCTAAGGCATCCCAGAAGTGGTTCACCATCCGGTTCTCATCACATATGTACTCCGGTATGAATTCGGCAAGCTTTCTGAACTTGTGCTCAAGTTCCTTCACCGTACATGCGCCTCCCTGTGTCAAGTTCGTATACTCCCTCCTCTTCATGTTTACCTCGAAGTCGGAGTAGTATTGGTTGAAGAACTCCTGCCGAAAGTTCTCCCATGTGACGGCTTCGCCGTATTTCCCTTTGACCCCGTCCCACCACGTGGACGCCATGCCTTCGAGCAATCTTGTTGCCACTCTCAGTTTCATGATGGGTGGCAGCTGCATGTCAAGGGCCGCCTCGTTGAATCTTTTGATCCATTCGGCCGCAACGGAGATGTCTCCCGTTCCATCAAACGGTTTACACCCCAAATCTCGTGCTTCTTTGATAAATTTGGAGATCCTTATGGTTGGACCTCCCACATTTTGGCCTCCATGTGGTTCAACATGGACTCTAGAAGCACCTTGGCTTCCTCCTCTCGAAGCCATGCCCGAAGGTTGCCCCGTTCGGCGCCTTCGGCGTTGTCTCCTCTCTTCGCGCTCCCGGTGGTATTGTTGGAGCAGCGCCTCGATCCTCCCAAGAGTGCCATCGTCTTCACTCTCTTCACTTACATCGTCATCTTCCCCATCATATGGGGTCTCCACCGGCTCGGTTTCCGGCCTATAGGTTGAGTCCTCATAGGACCAATAAGTCTCACTCTCAGTGTCCACGTGGCCATCGCTCACGGTTTGTTGTTGGCCTCCACGGCCCCTTCCCCTGGACACCCTAGTGGACCCCCGACTGCCGCGTTCGGACCCACCCGGTACACGGCCCATCGGGTTCCTCCTCGTGATCCTTCCAATTGGCTCCATTTCTGAAAGAAGTTTAGAATGAGCCGTTAGACTCGTATCAAATGTCAAGTGACGGATAGGTACTTAGGGACATCTTTTGGCTCAAATCACCGCCATGCCAATTGTTAAGGGTACCATCTTAACAATTAGAGACTTTGCAACTCAAGTACCAAAAGTTCTATAAGTACAAAACTTTATGCTCATGGTTTTCAAATTTTTTTTTTCAAAAGGAATTTTGAAGCTTCATTATGAAGTTTACGAACTAAGGCTCTGATACCAATTAAATTGTCACGCCCCGGACCTACCGGACACGTCAACAACCCGCCGTACAGTACGAATAGTCAACCGCAGTCCAACTCATCCATACTATACTAGGCGTCTTGAATACCATTCACACATAGTACATCCATAAACAACATAATGTAAAATAATCATTTAAAGCAGCGGAAATGTTCAATACAAATGTGCACGCCACACTTTGGCAACATGGGCATACAAGCCCTAAATACATATTAAAGAAAAATAATATCCATGAGCATGGTTTAAATCGTTTTCAAAACAGAAACAGAAGAAGCACGAACCACGTCTTCTTCTCTTGAATTCTCCGATACAACGGGCGGTAGCGGCAAGCTTTAATCCCGACCTGAAACTGTGAGGTGGCCTCCCCCGTGAAGGGGAGGTCAGTACTTGGAAGCATTTGACAAGTACAATGACAACTATACTAAGTATAATCAAAGTTTCAATTTCCAAGACCCTCAACTTGGTATGTTACTATTTGAAATTAATTTATGTTCCTTCATGCTAGAGCTCGGCTCATAGTCATGTTAATTTGTGCTAGAGCTCGGCTCATAGTCACACCACATTTCGCTAGAGCTCGGCTCATAGTCATTCCTACATTTTTGTGCTAGAGCTCGGCTCATAGTCACACTACATTTTGCTAGAGCTCGGCTCATAGTCATTCCTACATTTTTGCTAGAGCTCGGCTCATAGTCATACTACCACGTGCTAGAGCTCGGCTCGTAGTCACGTCATCTAATCCCTAAACCACTTCTTAGTCTAGGCTCCATTCCTTTTGAGTAACCCTTGAGGTCTACTCCTAACATAACTTGACTTCGTAAAGTCCACCCTAATTATCCTTTAAGGTTACTTAGCTTCAATATCTTGGGATTAGCTCCCAAGCACTATTGAACTAACATCCCCGACTAGTCTTCAATACTAGTCGTCTAATCTTAATAAGCCAACGCCAATTTCATAATAATTCATACATTTCAATTTAATTTCACATTCAAGTATAACTTGATTCAATATCAAAATATCACTTTTATTCCCTTCATGAGGTAAAAGCATATTTATCACCATACAATTTTATAACTTACACCACAATTGGGTCATTATAATCACAACACATAATCATACACAATTTATTCTTAAATTTGTATATTATGCATTTTCTTAATGAACAATACTATATTCCATTTTAGGCATTCTTAATCATAAATAACTCATGCCAAACACATATAATTCATTTAGGCAATCTTATGAAATTAACCCAATAATTATAAACAATATAGTCGGTCATCCTCACCTTAAGTGAGCTTAAGCGCGTTCTACACTTCCCGGTTGAACTTTGGCGAACTTTGACCAACTCCGGCCAACTTTGACCAACTCCGGCGAAACTCCGGCGAAGCTCAAAGATACTCTAAATCAAGTTCCTAACAAGGTTTTAACATCATAAAACCTTAATCAATACACATAACCTCTAAAAGGTTATTTTCCGGTGAACTTGTCGGTTTGGCTTCTAAATCCATTTTTGGACATAGAACCACCTTCCAACCCCTTGTTCCACATTTATCAACATGTAGAACAATCCTAGGGTTCTTCATAATTTCTCAAATAATAATGTATTCAAGAAAAAGAGAAGAGAAAGGTAAGTGAAGCCATTACCTAGCCTTTCCTCAAGTTTTGTACACTTTTGGAGCTTATACTTTTTCCTAGAGCTTCCTTCTTGGTGGAGCTTCCTTCAACAATGGTGAGATGTTTGAGAGCTTCCTTGCTCTTGGTGGAGGGATGCTGGCCGAAAATGATTGAGGAGAAGGGGGGTGGGTGTTCTTTTGTCTCAAATGCATGAGTGGTGTGGAAAGGGCCCACCTTGTATTTGTTTGATTCTTTTCCCATCAACTCCCACTCTCTCCATACTCCTCCAGCCGACCAACCCCTTTAATTGAGTGTCCAAATTCGTGGGTTGGCCCCCACCCATGTGGGAGGTCAACCCTTTTTGTCCAGAAGTGTACAATTTGTCCCGAAAGTTGTATTTTTCGGACTGTTTTAACTGTATTTTATTTTATCGGGTCAAATAAAATATATTATGTGATTTCCATCATTATGACTCTTATGATGAATATTCATACCCCAACTTTAATTTATAAGTCCCCGAAATTCAATTTCGGGCTTTTATCGGTTAAATTACTAGTACCGGTATTTTGGCCTTTTTTGATCAACCGGTCAACTCTATATCATCTCTTTGGACCAATGAGTTATACACCACCATATAAATATTATATTGACCAAGATGAATAAAATGTACGGACTCGGGAATATCGGGCGGCCTCCGCTCCCGGTGTGGGCCCCACGTGCGAATTTACCATTCACGCAAAATAATTAATGAAAATTCACAACTTCGTATACTCGTTAACCACTCCATAAGTTCAATACATTATTCACTTAAAAGTAAGTACTTTTTGGGGACGGTGTTACATATTAATTGTCAACGGTGGTTACCAAAACTAATTTATTTTAAAATACCTAAATAGCCTTCGTTTAATCAAGTTGAGTGCAGATTCGTATAGATTAATCAATGGCTGAGATCTGTTCTCACGTTCTCACGTTAAGGCTTGTTCTCATTTAAACATATATATATACATATATATATATATATATATATATATATATATATATATATATATATATATATATATATATATATAGGGAGCGGTTCCGGTAAGAACAGATCTTAGGAGAAAAATGAGAACGAATCTGGACCGTTGGATTGTATTAGGTGGAACCAAATTGTGCATTTGGTGAAACTGAAATGTGCATTAAATGATATTGAAATGTGCAAAATAAAAATTTAAACTCAAGTGTGCATGAGATGAAACTGATATGTGCGGAAAAATAGTACAAAAATAATATCACATCGTACTTTTCATTTTGCACATTTCAGTTTCACCTAGTACACATGTTAATTTCACGTAATGCACAATTCAACTACACATAATGTCACTCTATCGTACCCTTTCTGATGCACATTTCAATTTCACCTAATGCACATTACAGTTTCATCTGATGCACACTGAATTTCACTTGAAGCAAATCTAACGGTCCAGATTCGTTCTCATTTCTCTCATAAGATCGTGTTCTTATTTGAACCAAAACCTATATATATATATAGTGCTCTTCTCATCAGGCCGGCCTGACGGGCTGCTCCATCCGGCCGAGCCCGTTTGGGAACCTTCCCGGTGGAATGTTTTAATGAAATTTTTTGAGCATGTTCCTCATCAAGTCTAGTTTGTCCATACAAAATTTCAGCTCAAAATGCGATCGGGAAGGCATTCAAATTATTTTTTGAAGTTGACTGCGTCAACATATACATATAAAACTGCAGTCAACTTCAAAAAATGATTTGAATGCCTTCCCGATCGAATATTGAGCTGCAATTTGGTATGGACAAACTAGACTTGATGAGAAATATGCTCAAAAAATTTCATCAAAAAATTCCACCGGGAAGGTGCCCAAACGGGCTCGGCTGGACGGAGCAGCCCGTCAGGCCGGCCTGACATGAAGTTTCCTCTCTCTCTCTCTCTCTCTCTCTCTCTCTATATATATATATATATATATATATATATATATATATATATTGGTTCAAATGAGAACAACTCTTAACGTAAGAAATGAGAACTAATCTTGACCGTTCATTTTGAGTTTTTGGTTGCTTAGATGTTACTTCGGGTGGGCATTTTAGTCATGAATCCATGTTAGTTTATTATGGTAACTAACTTTGTCCCAATCCAGAATAATAACTTCCGATCCGTTATTTATGGAAGCATTATAATATAATGATCTTCTATTTATAATACTTCATATAATAATAATATACGTAGTAGCACTAACCATTGAAGATATTGTGAATGCACATGCAATATACGTACCTATTACTTGTATATTTTTTAAATGAGATGCATTATTTTATCTTTTAGCAACTTTTGAATTATTAATTATCATCTCTTCCACACGGTAAAAAAAATTATCATCTCTTCCACTATAATTTTCAAAAACTTTCATTTGCACAATCATATCTTAGTAATACATTTAAACTCATTTAAAACCATTTAGAGTCACTATTTTATCAATTAAGTGCACATTTTCAACTAAGCTTTTCATCTAATTTACATGAATTAAGTGCACATTTTAGATAATATACTATGCACCTTAGCTATTATCAACATTAACCTTGTTACTATATTATGCACTGCTTAAAGTCAGGAATGCACATATACATTATAAAAATGGTGACAACTCCGGTACCCATTTAACAAATAGGGTACCATACCTACCATGCATTTGATTGGTCCAAATCATTATATGTTTTTTAATTTAGATTTAAATAATCCAACTGCATCATTCTTATTGGTCCATTTGGACAAAGGTACAGTACATTTGGGGTACCATAGAATCTACCTATAAAAATAGCACGAGTGAGGTAGTTTACACGTATCAATTTTTTCCATCCACCTAAGCATTACTATAACGCACATGTACATTCCTATGATGCACTGTTTACTATTCAAAACTTTTTTTTACATTTATTTCAATATCTCATGCACATGTACCTTTTACACTTATTTGTGAAACAACTCGAATCATTATCTGGATCCAATTTTTAAATCCACCTAAACATTATAGAAATGCACATTTACTTTTTATAAATGCACCGTTAACTATTTAGAATCTATCTGCATATATTTTACTATCTCATGCACATGTGCATATAAAATTATTTAATCCAATTCATGCTCTTTTAAAACGGTCTTCTTTTTATATATAATCTATTTAAGTTATTTCCAAAAATAAAACCCTCTTATTTTGTCAAGATCGACTTTTAAGCTCCACTTACGTGATCATACGTATTTTTATTAAATGCAAGTAGGAAACGCACAAACCCATAAATGATAATGGGTTATGTAAAAGACACTTATAACCTCCATTAACCCACGTTTTAAAGTGTTGGTGGTAGAAAAGATGTTACACGCGGCAAAGTGTACCGTATTTGTATGCACCATCCAATTAATCTACCGTTCATTATCTATGATTAGTGTCTAAGATTTGTTCTCATTTCTTACAATAAGGAGTGTTCTCATTGGAACCACTCCCTATATATATATATATATATATATATATATATATATATATATATATATATATATATATATATACACTTCATGTCCAGCCGGCCTGACGGGAACCGCCGTCCGGCCGAGGGCATTTCGGGCACTTCCCGATCGAATTTTTTGATGAATTTTTTTGAGCATGTTCTTCATCAAGTCTAGTTTATCCATACCCATCTTAAAGTCTAGAGAGAGAGAGAGAGAGTAGAGATCAAATGCAAACCCATCTTAAATATGTTAACCCAGTGGAGGAGCTAGGGAGGGGCATGAGGGGGCAAGCGCCCCCGCTTCGGGCAATTTTTTTTAGTACTACTACTTAGAATATATTTAATGCCCCTCCTTTTTTCAAAAATAAATATCAATTGAGGATAATTTTAGATTAAGTGTTAAAATAAAAGGCAAAGTCTTTCAGAATACATGTGTGTCTCTAGTAATACAAGTATTGCCTGCAGCATACCACACTCATTTGAATGCAAGTGTGGATTATTTTAGACATTTAATGACACACATGTTGGCTTTTCGTGGTTATAATGAGCTAGAAAGTGTTGAGTTTGACGAATACGTTGTCACATTTCTTGTAACAAAAAAGATCAAAACATTCTCGAGATTATGTTGGATTCCTTCCTTAGTCGAGAAATTCATGAGAATTTTAGAATTTTTAGAGATCGATTTCCAAGAGATTCTATATATGTGTGTGTGTGGAGAAGTATTGAATGTTCTAGAATAATAATGTGGAGTTTTCGCTGGTCATCTCTTGATGAGAGACCATTCTTAGAGCAGGTGCAGCGGGAATTTAATGCCAAGAAGGAGGATGCGTTAGGCAAAATGATTTGGGGATGTTGGGGCTTGTGGTGTGAGAGGAATAAACGAGTGTGGGATGGACTGAAGACGGAAAACAAATCAATTTTGGTGAAAGCCCGGGTCTTCGTTGAGGGATGGCTGATGGCGCAAAGACCTACTGTTGGGCATGGCTTGAACCTGGGATGTTCTGCAGCAGCTTGGAATAAGCCTTCTTCAGGAAGACTTAAAGTAAACGTTGATGCAGCCATAAGGGATAATTGTTGTGGCCTGGGGGGTTTAGTTCGGGACGATGCCGGGGAGTTCGTAGCCGGGTTTGCTAAAGTTTGGAAGGGTCGGTTATCCCCTTTGGAAGCTGAATTGGTAGGGATTAGAGAAGCTTTGAGTTGGATCAAAGATAAAGGCTGGAATTTTGTGGATGTGGAGTCCGATTCTTTGGGAGCTATTAACGAGATTCTTCATGGTTCGAGTGTGTCCTGTTTGGGAGTCTTTGCTGGCGATATTCGAGAGATTAAAACATCATTTTCTGATATCTCTTTTTCTCATATAAGACGATCAGCGAATATGGCGGCTCACGGGTTAGCCCAGGCAGCATGTTCTTTGTCTGATTGTATTTTTGGGATGGTTCACCTCCTAGTTTTATTACACATGTACTGAATACTGATTCTATTAATGATATCTGAGATATTTCCTTTCAAAAAAAAAAATAATGTGGAGTTTTCCGGAGAAGTGTTGAACTCGTTAAAATCATGTGGAAGCGTCGTCTTAGCTCAGCTCTGCGGGGGCACTTATACTTCCTTATGTCCCGCGCATGCTCGGAACATAAGAAGTGGGGGACTTGTGTTGGGTTAATAGCCCAACCAGGGGTCGGCCCATTATTCCCTTAAGAAGAGGCCCACCAGACGCACGTCTCCAAGCTCCAAGCCCACGAGGGGTAGCTGTCCTTAAGACAGCCCAAGGCATCATCAAGGTACGTCTCAGTGAGGGGACGCTCGGCCTCGGGAGCCTTAGCCACAAAGGCTAGCTAGCGTACTACAACATCTACAAACCAAGCAACACGCTGAAGACGCTTGGCTTGAGATCCTTATCCCACGCCAAGAGAAGGCCCAACGCCCAGGAGGACGCTCGTCCCCAAAGCTTGGCGGGAAACCGAGATTCTGGCGGGAAGCGCATTTAATACCGGAGATTTGGTGGTGGGAGCCTATCCATCTACAGCTCTCCACGTCAGCATACCCATCTGCCCCTTGGTAGTATAAATAGTAGCATTTATTTCATTGTAAATGGTTGACAACTTATTCACCTTAACATTCTAGCATTCTCTTAGCTTATAGTAGTGTTCTCAGCTCATCCTCAGGGAGATAGACGAACGGCCTCGGGCCAGGTAGCATTTGTGCGTTGTACACACTCTTCCACTCGAAATCATTGTGTTACGTGTTGGGCCTACGGATTGATCGAAGGAATAAACCTCAACAGTTACTAAAGCATTACTAATTTTGATTATTATCATAATAAATTGGTGAGCAAAATTAAAAGTTTATTTAATTAAAAAGTTTATTAAAGATATATGGATAAACTAGCTAGGGAAAAAAAATGGATAAACTAGCTAGGTTACCACCGCTTATCCTTGCACTTAATTTTTAGTCTCCTACGAAACTCGCAGGGTAAAGAGGAATCCGTTACTTCTTTGACTAAAATCTCATTTGTGCCTACGGCCTACCACACCAAAATGTCTTTGAAACCCAGTTAATCCCCAGGTCTTCCTGTGGCCGTGATTGGCGAGCTAAAATTATGGGACAATAATGGATTTTTTTATTGGACAATAATAAATTTAAGGTTCTAGCATAAGGTAGAATTTTAGGGATGTGTTGGGTGTTACTTTTTGGAAAACTAATCAAGTACACAAGTAACTCATTTCATATGGAGTCAATACGTACTGTGCGGTACCATGAAAAAAATACTATATCCCTCTCTTCAAAGTTCAAACTTCCTCAATTTTATTATATGCACAAAAACTCTCAATTTTGAATTTTTATATTACTCTACTCCGTATATCGTATATATATCATGGCGTAATTATCTAAAGAGTCATATTTTCAGTATATAAGACAAATTTATGATCTCTCTATAAAAAAAGACAAAGTTATGATTAAGACAAAATTATGATATATCCACTATTCATTTGGATCTCTTAAACGCCTATGTGTTCTCTCCCCGGCCATATGCATTAATATCTATATCTATATAATATATTAAAACGGAATAGTCTCAAGAAATATGGGCGGGAAGTGGCAGCACTCAATGCCTAAATTAACTATGTAGTACTTGTGTTGTGAATATTCTAGAGCTCTTCTCAGCAACTCCGATGCACCTGCATTAATAAATTAGCACATTGGATGTTGTAATTCGATGTTTAGGCTTCTCAAGATTTATTGTTATCCTTGGGCTACAGCGCTCTGCAAAAGTATCACTAAATATCATAAAAAGGAGTCCATTCGTGTTGTGATGCTTCGGATTCTTGACTCATTTATTCGGGAAGCTGACCTATATAAACACGTTCCTGTTGTGGTCTCGCATAACTCATGAAGTAGCACTGACTTGATCTTGCAAAAGGTGAAACAGGTTTCAGGCACCCGTGTTCGATGGGCGGCGAAAAATTTGGCCTTTGATGTGATAAACATGGGGGCAAAATGTAAAAATCATAGCTGAGTTGGGGAGAAACCTGATTATGGCGGAAGGCTTCGGTCATCGATAGGTCACGGAGAGCGGCAAAGGGTTTCAGTGGCCATTGGGTATGGTAAGGCGGCAAATCCTTCAACCTCTTATGGGGTCTGCAGGCCAGGAAGCTTATTTTCCAGTCATCTGTGTCATTTGGGATAGTCGCGAAAGGTGAAGAGTCACCCCCCGTTCATTCGGTTGGTTTATTAATTTATGTCAGTTATAGATTTCATCTTAGGATGGTCCAAATATGTATTCCGTTTTTTTTAAATATGATGCAGGGACGTTTCGATTTTTAATAACAAGACGGCAAGCAACAAGCATTTCAATCACCCGTTTGGAAATGGTAAAGTTGAAGGATAAGAAGGGGAGAGGCCATATTTCTGTTTGTAATCTCAGGTTATAAATTATGCGTAGTAAGTTTTAGTTGCTTAACTTGATTGGAAATTTTGAGATTTACTGATTATCATTTTGGCTAATTTGTGAATCAAGCTATATTTGGTTTTTGTTCTTAGAAGCATGCATGCTATATATATAGAAGGCAGTAGTTTGAAAACTTTTTTGTGGATTAACAATTAAGATGTGGTATATGTATCGAAATATTTCGTTTATGGATTATAAACATTTGTATGTATATACACTAACTTAACAGTTAACACTACTAAAGCTTTGGCGCTGAAAAAGGAAGATATGAATAACTGAACTGAGCATTTCATTTTTCAAATACTTCAAATATATCGAGTGGAACTCAAGTTCGAGCAGGATCTTGAAACTGCAACGAACAATTCTATAGAAAGTACTATGAGTTGCTTGATGGACTGGTCATCACCATTTGTTGAAGAAAAATTCTGGTTCTTTATAAGTCCTTTTTCCAGCCATCCATGAGACCACATACAACTTGATCATGCAGTGTGGTATGAATTATAAATATGAGGAAGGGTCTGTAACTCTTTATGGTATCATTATTCTCAATGGTGTTTCTCTGGTTCTACTATGTTCTCCTTAGCATATTCTAGCAAATGTGGATTTTCAAAGGGGAGTATGAGGAGCCCGGCCCATAAGTTGTCCACACTAGGTGCTTCTAAGATGCTTCTGCTATTACACTAGCTGTGGGGGAGCGTGACAACTTTTTCTGCATCTTCTCCCATATACGTGCTAGACGACGTTTTATTACTACCAAGTGTTCGAACTTGGTAGATTTCATTGAGAGAATTTGAATTTCGTAGTTTGTGACCGTTTGATCAATTGATTGTGATTGATTGTGATGTGTCTTTTCTCTTTCCAATTTCTAATTATAAGGCTCTTAATCATCAAATGGACTTATATTCTCCGTCTTATTATTGCAAGGGAAACTTCGTGATAATCTGTTTTGGAAAATTATTGGAAAAAGTTGATGATCTAGATCAAGAAAGCTATGTGTTTTTGTTACATGCAGTGATGGATGCATGTAAAGTTTGTAATTTTTTAGTAAACCGTTTGTATTTTTTCAATTATTGACTAAGAATATTATCTTTTAAAAATGGTTATATACTACTTTATGTGAATTAATATTATTTTTTATTTTATTTAGTGTTTTTTTAACCAAAAGGAAATTTTATTCAAGAGAAGAAAGTACACAAATTGAAGATAAAAAGTAAAGGAAAGTAGGAAGTAGGGTGCGTAATAAAGAAATAAAAACTCAACTCAAAGAATAACATTCCCTCCCTAGAAAATTAGAAAATCGTGTGCCCTCCATCAAATCTTCAAAGCTCCATCTGTGTTTATTATATTTTATTTAGTCTATACATGTCAATGGTGTAATATTATTTCACCTAATCATATATTATCAAGTTTCCACAGGTAGAAGTTTCACGAGAAAATTAGATTTTGGACTAGACAGACAGCTTTCAAAATATGTAGAATTATAAACACAAGAGCCAAATACAACATTTATCTGATGTTGAGATATTTCTTTGAAAATCTATTTCTCCTCTTCCACATGTTTTGATGTACTTTCAACTTTCAATATATTCATCTTTTATTTCATACAACACATATATGGTCTATATGATGGTATTTTCTCAATTAGTTATTTCTTACCACACACATATGATCTATATTGACAAACTTCATATTAAATTAAGACAAAGTTCATCAAAAGAACAAGACATATGTGGTGTTTCAATAAACTATTATTTAATATGAAAATTAATTCGATCCCCCCGACCCCGTCCCGTGCATCGCACGGGTACTATAATAGTTTTGTTATATGAGCCAATGAGTCATTATTGATTTCATTTATTGTATTAAAGTGATCTTTATATCCTTAATATATGATTATATCCTCTACCCTAAACTTATATCGTTGTGTTTGTCCAATCAATATATGTATATTGATGGGGTCACATACATGAACAATAAGAAAATCAAGTAATATGGGTAATATAAATTAAGCTAGAAATCAAGAATAGTATTATGTGTATTTTCAAACAAGAATGTCTTGTGTTTACAATAGAATAATTTTCAATTTATCGGAAAAGTAAATAATGCTTTATCAGACGTTTCATATGTTGTGACAACTCGCACTGGTTAACTCCCTCCTAAATTACATCAATTGTCATATTAATATACTTCATATAAAAATGTCCTAATAGTCAACATTAAGTCTTATAAATGTATCATCGACTTTCGTGACCAAATCTAATAAATGTAAAATTAAACCGTTAAATATTTGCTCTAACCGTGTACCCAAGAATTACTCATTATTTGTTGGTTCAAAATGAATGATTTGCATCAAAGTACTCATGGAGCGACATGAGTGTGATTAAATCAAATAAAATTCTTGGCGTCGCCCTCGCATGTCTAACACCCGCGTACCCACCCAACTTAATTTAATCGACAATTTGCCTATGATATTGATAGAAAAATTGTCTTTGATACTTTTTTTTTCAAATTTTCTAAGTATGACAAACAAATTTTCTTAAAATATGATCAAAGTTATTTGCGACATTAGTCGCATAATTAGTGACATTGATAAAATTGAGGATTTCTTTCAAAAATATTACTAAATCAAAACTTATTTACATAAATATGATTAATAGTTACTATAATTTCATTACTACTATAGTCATTAATCACATTTTTATAAACAATATTTATTCTAATGATAAATATGTAATTATTTCTAAAACGGGTAAAACAAGAGTTTTTTCTTAAAACAATGATGGTAGAGGGTATAAGAGTAATCTCAAATCATAAAGGTTAAAACAAGAGAGGTAGAGTCAAAAAGAAAAAGGGAGAAAATGACCGAAAACAAGGAAAATGGCATGGTCGGTGGGAAGGGTATAAGAGTAATCTCAAATCATAAAGGTTAAATTTGCTGCTTACAATTTTACAAAGTATTTAGAGCCCGTTTGGTAGCACGAAAATCGGCTGTTTTGGCTGATTCTGCTGAAATTTATGAAATTCTGGCTGAAGTGGCTGTTTTGACTGATTCTGCTGATTCAAGAAAAAAATATTTTAAAAATATATTTTATTAATAAATTATAGAAAAAATTACATGTAAAAATAGCTAAAATAGTCCTCTACGGTAACTTCAGCCAATACAGCCAGAAAAGTAACTTCAACCTTACTTTTTCTGCTTATTACACAATTCAGCACACAAAAGTAAAAGTTAAGTGTTTGGTGAAAAAGCTGGCTGATAAGCCTGATAAGCCGAAAAAAGAGGTCTCCAAACGGGCTCTTATGCTGCTGCTGCTAGCTAGCTCTGTCCCTCCTCATCCCATCTCTGCCCATCCCCCAGATTATCCATCATCTTAATTCCTTGTGATCTACCTATTAGAGAGCGATTAATTATTATTATTATTATTATTAGAAACTAATTAATTTATGAAGCATTGTTGTTATTAATATATAACCATGAAAACCTCTTCCGCCCTGATAATGATCTTCCTCTGTTCAGTAATACAGCCGCCGCTACCTGCCGCCGCAGTTCTCCACTCAAGCAGTAGCAGCACGCCGCCTTCCGCTGCCGCCGCCAAATCATTCATCTACGACACCTGCAATTCTGCAAACAACAAGACCACATCCACATGCTACGGGTGGCTGTCCGCCCACGCCGGGGATTTGGAAAAGCTCAAGGTCTACAAGCTGGTCAAGCTGGCCATGAACCTCACCTTGGCAGAGGCCAAGTTCGTGGTCAAGAGCATAAAGGATAGTGCTGAGAAGGGACTGGGAGATTGCTTGGAGACCATGGGAGATTGCGTGGACAGTGTGAAAATGTCGCTGAGTCAGGTGAAGCATCTCACGCCAAATCGGTCAGAAGTGCTGCATTTGCAGATTAGCAACCTGCAGACGTGGATGAGCGCGGCGCTTACGGATGAAGATACGTGTGAGGATGAAATCGGAGACGTGTCAGATACGGGGCTTAAGTCGTTGGTGGCCGATGGGATCCGGAATGTCAGCGGCCATATCAGCATTACCCTCGCTTTGATCAACCTTTTCGCACACAAGTGTGGCTTTTAAAGTCTTGATTAATCTCTTGTTTTTATACCAACACAAGTATGAATGTTTCGTGTACACATGATTTTACACGCCGATCAAATTGTCTATGCACAAACACACACAACTTTTGTTTTTGTTTATGCGAAAAATGATTTTTTCACAAAATGTCCGTCAAATTGTCTGGCGGCGTGTCAAATTGTCGGACGGCATGTAAAATGTTGTGTACAAATAGGATTAGTCAATTACGATAGCATATATTAGTCCCGTAGTCTTTCACATTTTAATCTCAACTAACCATTACTAATTCGAATATACTACTATTATTACTATCGTATAATCTAAATTACCATCTGTATCTTTTCAAAATAGACTGGGCGACCTCTACGAACCAATTGAGCATGTCATCCGGTCCATCCGGAGATGCGTCGTTTTCTTATTGGGTTGCAATTTTCTAGCTTCTCCTTTTACTTTTACCTCTTTTTTCTTCTTTTACTTTTCCTGTTGAATATATCCTGTATACATAATTTGTTTTAAATTATGCTACAAATATACATATATATACATGTATAATACATCATAAATTCCCGGGTCATCTAATATATTACTCTCTCCTTCTCATTTAAAGGTTGTCGTTCACTATTCACATGGTCAACTGAAATCATTCTTAATCTCTTACTTTATATATTAATTTTTTTTATCAAACTTACATTTTTTTTATCAGCCTTTGTAGCGGTTTTAATGTAGTTACTGAATATGTAAATTTTATTTACTAAAAATAATCAGAGTGTGAACAAGGATTAAGTTGTTTTATTGTCAGTCAAACATCGTAAACCGTAATTGGAACCTCCTAATGGGACGGAGGTAGTACTACGTAATATTTACATTTGATCGAGATGAACCATTAATTCTCAATGTTTTAAATAATTAGCATTTTACATATTTATTTAATAATATAAATAGATTAATTATTCAAGTTTACATATTCTTTCGTCCAGAGTCTAGACAACATCGGTCGTTCCCAAACCAGCGGTAAAAAATCCCTAATGGCGGCGCTCGTCGTTTGCCGATTGGCGTGAGAAGTTCGCCGGAGGAGTCGGTCGGGTGGACATTAGGGGATCGCAAAAGCACTGGAGTGTCGTCTCAGGCCGGCGTCACTGTGGAGGAATCCTAGCATTGAAAATCGAGGGCATCAGGGAGAAGATTGCAGCGGGCAGTGCAGGGTGCGGCCGAAGTTTGCATGTGAGTTTTCTTGGGGCGGGTTTTAGCCTCCAAGTGTAGATGGATTTCTAGGTTTTATCCTAGCCTGTTTTCCGGCGGCGAGTGTTTTTTGCTAGGCCCGACAGTCTTGGCAAATGAGTATTATTAGCTGGAATTGCCGTGGGCTTGGTAATCCGGCAACTGTTCAATGCTTGGCGGATGTTGTTCAGGCTCATCACCCATCTGTGATTTTCCTCATGGAAACAAAAATCTGGTGCCAACGAGCAAAAGATATACTATGGGGGCACGGCTTTGGCCAGTCCGTGGGGGTGGATAGTGCGGGGCTTAGCGGGGGACTGATAATCGGATGGAATGACGACCTTGAGTTGAATGTTGTCCAGTGCCATACAAAGGTTATTGATACTACAGTCCGACTTGCCCCAAACGATCAAGTATGGAGACTCACCTTTTTCTATGTGTTGAGGTTTATTCCTTCAACCTTTGGGTCCAACACGTAAGTCCAAAAATTTCGAGTGAAGTGGTGTATGTGTGTATAAGTAACTAGCCCGACAACAAGTGAGATGGATTCAAGACAATAAGTAGCAAGTAAGAGATTAGGTATTATTAATCAGTTAATAACTCCCCAATACAATACGCTTGCTGAGGCTCGTCGGCCGTACGTCTTACCAGGCAGTAGAAGAGCTGCGAGTAAGAGAAATATGAGCTAGAATGCTAAGGCAGATAAGTTGCCAACCCCTTACAATGAAATAAATGCTGCTATTTATACCACCAATGGGCAGTTGGCTATGCTGACATGGAGGGCTGTGTGTGGCTGGTGTCCCAACCACCAAATCTTCAGCATTAAATGCGCTTCCCGCCAGAATATGGGTTTCCTGCCTAACTTGTGGAGACGTACGTCCAGCTGGGATGGGGGCCTGCTCCTGATGATGCAGCAAAGGGAAGTGGGCCGTTCGTATCCTGGCCCTTAGAGGATTTGTCACTTAGATTGGATTGGCATCAAGTGGTTGTGGCTTGAGGTGGCGACGTTCGTCGCCACTGTATATTGCTTGTGGGCCTGACTCACCATTACCTGTCTGGACGTTCGTCGGGATGGACTGGACTGGGCGTTGGACTGGACGCTCGTCCGAATGAGGGGGTGAATGGGCCGGCCCTCTGCTTGGGCCATTAACCCAACACAAGTCCCCCACTTCTGATGTTCCGAGCATGCGTGGGACATAAGGAAGTATACTGCTTCTCAGGGGTGAGACGTTCCTGGCGCGGGGCTATGCTTGCCGCGTCCTTGGAGACGGACATTCCTCACCACGGTGTTTCTTAATTGGCGACGGTCCAGGAATCGAGGTGACGGCTGCCGCAGAAACGGTGTGTTTCCCGAGGAAAGGATGATAACGGGCCGTGCGGCCCGTTGTGAGCTTTGTATTTGAACTTTGCATTTTGTAGTAACTAAAATTACTATAAGTCTACTTTTATGGTCAATGAAGAATTAAATATAGTCGTACTAAATAAAAGTGATTACATCACAGTACATTTTTTTCTTTATCTTCATTTTGGTAATAGATCAGATGCTATTTCTAGTTTTAATTAATATGAAGAGTCTGGATTATGCTATACTGTGTGGTGATTCCACACATTTCACAATGATCAAATTATTTAAATAATTTTTCGACTCACACACAAATAATTAAGTAGTACAGAGTACAAACTATAACCTAATAGGCCTGAAAAGGGGAAAAAAATTAAAAAGAGTGATATGAGTCCCCATAAATTTACTTCTAAAAATGAGGAGAAGACTAAAGTACATTATATAAATACAAACTACTTAGGCCTAATAAGAAATTTTCCATTTTTCAAGTCCTCTAAGGATGTTTTTACTTGGACTGTAATTTGTCCCAGACCAGACCAGACCAGACCAGATCAGACAAGTCCAGACCAGACCAGACCAAACCAGACTTGGATAGTTATAAAAATACAAAGAAACCAGACCTTACCAGACCAGACCAGTTCAGACCAGACCAGACCAGATCAGACCAGACCAGACCAGCAAATTACAATCCAAGTAAAAACATCGCGGTCTTCCTCTTGGCCGCTATGATCGACCACCATGAATTGGGGACAACTCTTCTATATCTAATCATTTAATAAAGCTAATTGTCAATTAAGTAGCGGTTTTAGCTCATGCCCGAGTACGGAGTATTATTTACTTTCACTTTTTGCTTATTACAATCATTTATCCTATTGTTTTAGTGGTTTTCTGTTGAGGTCTTCCTTCTGAAACTCAAAAGCACAGTTGAATGGATCTCATTCATCTGGCTCAAAAATCTATGGTCCCCCCTTAGATTGCGTGTAAGACCAGAATCATAAAAAACATACTCCATTTGTCCCCCGTTGGACTTTGTCAACTTTCCTTTTTTGATTAGTCCAAAAAACTTTGCCACTTACTTAAAGCAACAAATTTGTGATTCTGCACATCTCTCTTTCCTCTGCATAAATCTCAATCATACAATTTTTACTATTCTTATTTCTCACCTACTTTGCACTTGGCAAAGTCCATCGGAACGGAGGTAGTAGATAGTAAAAACAAAACATGTCAAAAAGGGCAAACAAATTATGGTAACACAATAACCATACAAGTTATCATTAAGTAAAAGGGTTTTACTTGAATAGTTAGAGGATCTTATTGAAATATTTGTCCCCTACCCAAAGCTATAAAATAACGCAAATACTATATAAGACTTTGGGTCACTTCTCCTATCAGGTTGTTTAGAGTGAAACTTTGAGTCTGAAAATGACAATGACGAACAAAAAAAAATAAATGACGGCACGATCAAAAAATGTTTGATCGTGAGGAGAGGGGTTAAAGTCACAACATGAAAATTGTGTGTGAACCATAGTCCGTTACAACTGCTTAAGGGTTGCTATATTTATACTAGTCATAAATGTCGGGCGCATTAAATGCACATACACATGTAAGTTAATTTATGGCGGAGAGCCTCCTGTGGTGCGGATGCTGGCACGTGGCACGTCATCAAATGCACTGGATGGACTTTGAGTTACACTTCTTATCAAATTAACCTTTAATTTTGTGATGGAATCTGAAAACTTAATAAGTAAGGTTCAGAATCTCATTGTATAATAGGTATTAGCTAATAGAGTAATAGGCAGATGACTTATTTTACTCCATTTTAGAAAAGCAAAAACAAAAGGATGATGGTTTAATTCACTACTTAAACAGCCGGCATTTAGCTCAATCTTTCCATCCCATATCCGAGGATATCTCTTCTTTCTCTCAAATAACGTATTGCATTACATCATTTATTAGTAGTCATAGTTATACTAAGTATATAGATAGTATAAATTAGTACAAGAAATAAAGGGAGTATATATATACACACTTATACAGTACCATTAAGCATGAAAAGCTCTGGTACATATAATTTTCACCTGGTAATTATCTTCTTCTTCACAATACTTGCTGTTGTGAACTCAAGGCCGCCTGCTGCTGCGCCAGCCCCACAGCCAGCCACCGAGCCCGCCGAGAGTCCCGAAGCGTTCATCGAGCAATGCTGCAATGCAACAAAGCTCGTGAACCCCAAAACATGCTACCAGTTGCTGTCCCCCCACGCCCCAAATATCCATTACGGAAACATAACAAAGGGCGCCATTGAGCTGATTGGGGTGGCCTTAAATCTCGCCATGGACGAAACCTCTGCCGTTAAAGTTACAATCGAGAAGCTTATTAAGGATTTCCCGAAGCTGCTGCTGATAGCTATCATAGACTCTCTCAAGAAATGCGCCCAACTCCTGGGGAGCTCCATAGACAGGATAGAACAGTCGGTGGGTAAGTTGCAGCATCTGAACATGACTTCAAAGGCGGACTTGCAGTTTCAGATTGGAACCGTCCTGACGTTGGTGGTGAACGCGGAGACATTTGAAGCTCAATGTACGGATGCATTATTATTCAATGCATTGTTTTCTGTTTTCCTCCAGGAAAATAACGTCACAGCTCCGCTCAATCAGTCTGTCACTTTGACGCAAACTGCCCTTGCTTTGGTTGCTTATACGGCTGACCATTTAATTTAAACAATATTACCTACTAAAATGAAAATTTTAAAATAGGACTGTTATGTTTTTATTATCAAAATATGACTAATTAGTGTCATATTTTGGCAGTTGCAGATTTTAAACATGACAGTATTTTTCAAACGTGACAGTAATTACTCTTATTTTTGGAATAAAAACATGACAGTCATATTTTGTAATTTTCAAACTTTTTTAGTCCTATTTTGGGAGCTTTCCCTTTAATTTAGGGTGTTTGAATCTGATTTTTAAACTATTTCTGCTCTTTCGGGGAGCAGAAGCTGAAGTGTTTGGGTGAAAGTGCAGAAGTGATTTTGATGATCTAATTTATTCCTAGAATCATTTTTTTAGAAGGTGCCAACTTCTGAAAACTGATTCTGATTCAACTTCTGCTTTAAAAAAAAAAAGCAGAAAGTAGAATCACTAATTCTATTCCAAACACCCCCTTAATAATATCTTAAAAGTAGAATCACTATCAGTTATCAAGAATCCACTCCCCAACTTTTATAACCATTCAGAAATACTTTTACACTTCACTCAAACACTTTAATATACGTTTCTTATCCTCGAAGGAGCAGAAACATACACAAGAAGTTTTGATTTACATGCATGTTAATTTGTGATTGAAGGTCGTCTAGCTAATAAGTTTGTCCCCACGTTATGAATTTTGACACCAATGTGGCAATGTGCGATTGGAAGTCGTCATACGTTACGGTGAAAATGTCCGAGACAAAGTTATTAGCTGTAGGATCTGATTTGCAAAATAAGTAAAGTTATACTCCGTAGTAAGTCACACTGAATCAATAACACTCCCATCCGCACATCGCGTGGAGTTAACCTAAGCTCGGAGGAAGTTAGGTTACTGTACTTCCCCAATTTTAGCTTGTTGTACTTTTGTAATCACCAGTTTTATGTAATTATGAACATTATGTTTGTGTGCTTACTGTGCTCAACTCTGTATTTGTAAGAAGACTTGACATTTTCAATCGCTTCAACCTCAAGGATTATAGTGCACATAAAAAGTAATTCTAATTTGATATAGTCGAAAAATAAATTAAAGTTAAACTCATCTGGACTTTTAATTATTGGCGAAATTCATAAGAATAATACCTACAAGCAATAATAATCCATACTGGAAGTGTTAATAAAACTAATCCAAACTAGCAATAATGTCCATAAGAATAAATTGAGGTGAATTCAAACTAACGTCCAGCTAATACTCCCAACTCATACTCCTACTTTTCTCTTCCCCGCTCTTCTTCTCGGGGTGAATTCAAACAAAATTAAAACATGTTTAATCTCAACGTCACTTTCGCCATATGTGGTTCTATTTGGGTTAGAAGACAAAAATGTTACCCGGAACGAAGTGTCGAAAGGGAAAGTGGAGACAGGAGTTGAGAGCATCTCCTAACAGTGTTTATAAAAATAATCCGAACTAGGAGTAGTGTCCATAAGAATAAATTAAGGTGAATTCAATATAATATAATGCACATTTAATACGCTCAGAGCATCTCCAATGCTATAATGTCCACGGTGCACATGTGGCATGAGTGATAGCCACATAAATATTAGCAAATAAATTATTTCTCTTCTTATTTGAATGATTTGTACAATTTTGGTAAGTTTTTCCCGGCAATGTCAACAACAATGTCAACATCTAGACGGTCTCCTTGACAATGTGGAGAAAAACTTACCAAAACTGTATAAAATCATTCAAATAAGGAGACAAAGAATTTATTTACTAATATTTATGTGGCTATTTTTCATGCCACGTGTGCACCGTGCACATTTTACCATTGGAGATGCTCTTAGAGCATCTCCAATGCTAAAGCGTTAACGGTGCATACGTGGAATGAGAAATAACCAATTAAAAAACAATAAATACAATATCTCTCTCCTTCTTTCCACGGTCTTATGTGTTTATGGTAAGTTTTTGTCTGCAATGTCAATCACAATGTCTACATCTAGACATTGTGCTTGACATTGTGAAGATAAACTTACTAAAATAATGTAAGATCCTTTAAATAAGGAGAGAGATATTGTATTTATTATTTTTTAATTGATTATTTCTGATGCCATGTATGCACCGTTAACGTTTTAGCATTGGAGATGCTCTTAGAGCAACCGCAATGCGGTTCTTTCTAGTGTTGGAGTAGTGTGCCATGTCATTAATTTAGACACTCTCCATTTAATTTTGCTTCCAATGCATCTAGTCCTACGTTCTTTCATGGTGATGTGGCAAATTTCTTTTAGACAGTGTGAAGAGTTAAAGTTCAATTGTAGAAAGCCTGGAAAATTTGCTGACTGGGATAAAATTCATCGCAAGTGGGCTGGAATAGAGAAATAGCACGATCACTTCCCTTTGAAAGCTAACTAAAATTTAGGGATAATAATAATATTTTATTAATAATAAAAGCCACATGTACAATTGAGACTTTATGCATTGGAAGAATTTTTAATAACTCAAAGTCCTCCTAATCCACTTCGTATCACGTCACTTAGAAATCCTTTTAATTAATTGACATTTGGCTTATTTAACACACACTAGAAAGTTTTCCATTGGGGTTGCTCTTAGTCTTCATTTTTACTTGGAAAGTTAGGTCTTACGTTTCATTTACTTCGTATAGAATAGAATATTGTAATAATTACCGATGCTCATGTATTTTTAGGAAATTAAGTCACTAATGTTCAATGTATAATCTACATATCATACGTGATACGTAGTATATAGTTCCTTATTATTATTATAAAGTATTATTCATGGAAAATTAGGTAACTTATATATATATATATAGATTTATATATATATAGTGTAATTTTAACCCCCAATAACTTAATTTAATAGGAGTAGTAATTACGTAGTATGAGTCTTTTAGAGTACGGTTCATCTTTTTTAAATAGTTTTGTTTATTTAAAAGTTATCTTTAAGCTTAAAATGTCTATTACGGGAAAATATTTTTATGTTAACTATGTACGATTTTTTCTCATTTAATATATTAAGGAATAAATGAGAATCTATATATTATACAATTGAAGGTCACATTGACATGTGTCATTCTAATATGTTTCATTGTCATGTGTCACTCTTTTAGTTACTATTAGTCACATGTCATTACATAAATCCGTTTCATATATACACACATTTATTATACTAAGTAGGAATACGGAGTAATTATTAGTCTTCATTTTTACTTGGAAAGTTAGGTCTTAGTGTCTTACGTTTCATATACTTCGTATAGAATATTGTAATAATTACTGATGCTCATGTATTTTTAGGAACGCGCGATTGCGCGTTGCGCGAATGTATTATGCCCAACTTGTACTTGCTTTGAACTTAATAATTTTTTAGGTTTTAATTTTGCACAATTGAAAATAGGTTTGGTAATATATATCGAGGAAGAATATAATAAGAATAATCTAAAAAATAGAACTTTCTGAGAAGAATGGTATAAAGAGAAGATAAGCCAACCGAAAGTAGATGCAGGGATACGTCCTGCGTAATAGATGGCATGCTCGACTCGCTCGATGTGCTTCTTCTTTGCTGCACCTACCGATTCAAGCAAGTCTGAGGACGTTATGGTCGTGGATCAAAATAAATAGCGGCTTTGATCTTCATTGACCTAGTGCAGTGTCCTGGATGTATAGTTAACAACTCATATTAAGCCAATAAGCCATTTTGCTTAATATTGCATAATCTATACGCTTTCTTTGGAAAATTCAAGTTTCTAATTAGTGTTTACAGTTATATTTTTGCTTTAAATGAGCATTGTACAATTTATACCCAACATAGATACTAAATATCTAAGCATTTTGGAAGTTTCATCCCTACTAATTTTACTACCAGTCCCGCCCCACTTGAAAACAATATGTCACATTGTAGTAACAAACATCTAATATGATTACCAATTCCTAGTTCACGAGGAAAAGAGCTCCTGCAAACTATGAACCAGGAGCTAGACTTATGTGGTTATAATTTAGGTAGGTTCATAAATTGAAATGTACAACGACAAAAGTACTCTATTAGGTATATAAAGAAATATTTAGTGGGTTTAGTTTTTTTTGGACAATTCTTTCTAACCTATATATAGTATCTGCTTAATGTTAATGCCACATCCTTGAACTGGGATGAGATTGGAACTTGTGACCTCCTAAAGTAATCCTAAACTCATTTCTATATGTATAAGCATTTTTTTGAACATAACATTTTGTTCTGTACTCTTCTAATTCAAGTGATTTTGTTATGTAAAGGTTTGTTGTTTGAATATGTCTCGGGAGCTGAAAACATGTCAATATGGTTGCATGTCATTGAAAACAACACATATATATCATTCTAAACTGGTAAGCTTAAGTGAACTCAATCTTTAGGAGAAGTAAAAATTGATGTGTTAGATTAAAAAATGGTGAGAACTCCGGTACCCATTTAAAAAATGGGGTACCGTACCTACCACACACTTGATTAGTCCAAATAGGTATATCATTTTTAATTTAGACTTAAATAATTCAACTGCAACATTTTGATTGGTCCATGTGAACAAAGATATGGTACCTTATGGGTACCATATATATAATCTACCTTAAAAAATTGTACTTGAAGGCAAGTGCAATGAAATAACCTTGGCATTTTAACAAACACCTGGTATGCCTTTAGTTTCCTTTCATATGAACTTGTGAAGACCATTTAAGCATAGTCGAGTGACGTGCACTTTGTCGTGTATGCACTCAAAATAATAATCAATACGACACTAATACGTAGTATAGTGTAGTAAGGTTCGTATCCACAGGGAAAGGAACACTTCATTTTTTATAGAAATAGATATAACAACAGGGGGATTTATGCTTGTTTGATGAATTTAAATTATATTTAAATACGAAGATGAACGAGTTATGTGGTTAAATTAATGAGAAGAAGACTTGGCTTTGCTTTTATCCACTTAATGAAATGTTCGTCGATCCCGGTTACATCTTTAACTATCTTCCTCTCAAATACTCAATCGAGGAGTATATCCAATTCATGGAGGGTAGTTATTAACAACGAGACGCGTTCATTAATAAAACTTACTACCGAGTTAATATAGAACACGCGCCGTATATTCTCTCGATAGTAGCAATAAAATCAAGATGAAAACGATTGAGATTGATAACCTCAACACAAGCGGTTTATTGGTTTAATCAATATAATTAATTATCCTTAGGTTATTAACCATGAGACACATGCATTAACAACCCAAGTTTTACTACCGTGAAAGGACCGAGTTAATAACAAGCGTATTAATCAACCGATTCTAGTATTCATTAATATATGAAACAAAACTAGTTGATCCTTTAAATAATGCTCAAAATATTAATATGTAATAGGTATAGGAATTAATTAATATTCAAGGAAGAAGATTAAAGAAAATAACTCACAACTTACAATTCATTAAGCTTCGAAGTAGCAAAACCAAGATGGAAGAGTTTAGCTCCTCATTTGGAGACTAAACATGATGAAAAATATAAAGAAAGAACTTGTCTAAACTGAGCTAAGAAGTAGGGTATGTTTGGCACAACTAGCTAAAAAGATACTTTTACGAGCTTTTTAGTAACTGTTAGCTTTTAGTGACTGAAAAGATCTTAAAAAGAAAAGGTGATAGTTGTTTGGTAAAAAGCTGACTGTTTGATTTAGTTCGGTTTGGTATACAAGCTGTTAGGACTAATTTAAATTAAAAGTCACGAGCTTTTCTCAGATGCTACACCTGGTAGCATTTTAAAAAAGATCTTTTATTTTTTGAAAAGCTCTTAAAAAATGTCATGCCAAACATATAACTAGAATCTTTTAAGGTCTTTTTAAAGAATAGAGAAGCTAGAAGCTAGAGTCTTTTGTGTGCCAAACATAGCCGTATATGTGAATTGGTATCTAATTGTGAAGGAAAGGGGGTGTATTTATAGGCTTTTTTGGGGTGCAGGTCGGGTACTCGATCGAGTACATACATGTACTCGATTGAGTATGTGTAGAAACCTGAATTCGATTCTTACTCGATCGAAATCAGAGTAAAATTTAGAGCCATACCCGATCGAGTATGTCGGTGTACCCGATCGGGTATAGACACTCGATCGTGGTCAAAATCTTCCCTGCACGTTCCTTTGTTTTCGGATCCGATCCGATTTGAAATTTCAACAAGATACCCGATCGAGTATAGGTGATACTCGACCGGGTATAGACCAAAAAATCAGGACCATCCCTTTGTCTTGTGCTTTTGCACCTTCCTTCCACTTTTAGGGTTCACCAACTGTCCTTTGAGTGATAGTAGACCTGTTTGAGCTCAAAATAAACATAATCTAAACAATTTACAAGAATTTAACAAACTAAATAATTACACCAAAAGTGTGTAATTTCCGAAATATTAAACAACCAAAACTAACTAAAAACGTAAACAAACACACGGAAATTACAAGCGTATCATCGAGTCTTAATTAATATAAAGCATGCATAAAAATGCAGCAAAACACATTCAATGTGAGTTTTTTGCTTTTATAGATTAAAAACACAAAGAATAATCCCAAACTTACCTACGTAGAGCACAAACATTGCACTACCTTTAAAATATTAAAAATGTAATCCTGGAGCCATTAAACAAAGGAGAAGGCACAAAGAAAATTAATACCTAAATAGTACACAATAGCATAATACGTACTATAATATACCTCAGAGATTGCTGATCAACAATTGTGAGAATTGAAGAGGATAAATGGAAGTTGAATCCCAATATATCTTATATTTTTCATAGAGATAGGTTAAAAGCCAACTAAATGTAAAACTAAGTTGCTAAGAGACGCTACATCTTCTTGAACGGGAGTGAAGTGTCCATGAGATGCACTGGCAGGGGAAACGAGCCTTGGAGAAAAATTAAAAGCTCATGCAGGTGAAGAGTTGAAACAATAGATAACACTCACAATAGTTTGACGGATATACTTGGTTTGACGGTGCGTAAATAAATTTAACGCCGTCAACTATGAAACTGGACGGTGAAGAATGTAAATCGAGGGAGGGTTGTTATATGGGATACTCTAGTAGCACATGGTACAACAACTTAAAGCCTAACTATGAAGAAGTAACAAGCATTTAATAAGAAAACTTGCCTTTATTAAGATAGGTTTAAGATTAAGTCACTAATGTTCCATGTATAATCTACATATCATACGTAGTATATAGTTCCTTATTATTATTATAAAGTATTATTCATGGAAAATTAGGTAACTTATATATATATATATACTAGCGGTGGCCCGCGCGTTGCGCGGTTGTCATGCCCAATGGGGGGGGGAGAAATTTGCAAACGAAAATAATGCAAAAGTATTAGTGAAAGGAGAAAAAAAGTGAAACCAAGAAGAAGGCGTTGCATAAACAATGACAATGCAGACAACAAAGACACAATAGTAGTTTAACACTACCAACTGCCAAGCACATTAATGCAGTCAATGAGAGTTAATGAGTATTTGAGACAATATGTTGGCAAAAGAAAGATTCCAAAAATAAGCCATCAGCACAAGGAAAGGGTGGCTGCATGGTAGGGGATCAAATAGGGCCAGAGAAGCAGGTACCAAAATAGCAATCCTTCCTAGGGTCCACCGGTTAGAGGATAACAAATCAATACATTAACAATAGCATCATGCAAGCTGTGAAGTAAAAAAAAAAATGTAAGCTATGAAGTGCTGCAACAGCCCCAAGAGAAACATCACTTCACCGCTAAACAGCCAACACGATATAGGATCTAGATCTTGATACGTTTGAAATCTGTAAAATGATAGGGAAAGAAAATATGGAGAAAAAAAAAGACAGGAAATCTGTAACAAAAGGAAATTTGGGAGCAAAAACTTGGTTCAGATTCAATAGATCTATTTTATGTATTTTTTGCCAAACTAAAAGTGTTCATGTATTTAATAAACTACCATAACAAATCTAGAATGATATGAAAATAGGAAGAACCGTTTTCAAAATGGTTCACGTAACGAATTCTCATAAACTATTCATGAAGTCTACCCAACTCTTTTTTGTCTCTGTTTTTAATAATAATGTTTTTTGCTTATTTGAGTTCAGTTATTGTGATTGAATAGAACTTGTAGTGTAACTTTTAGATATGTCAGTTTTTTATTATAAACACTAACACACACAAATTATTGAAGAAGAGATTAATAAAAAAAACTTTTGGAGTGGTTTTCTCTGGGTAAAAAAATCATCCAGGATGAGTTAATCTAAAATCAATCATGTTTAAAACTAACACGAAAATTAGATATGAAAAGTAATCAGTTTCAAAATCTGAAACTACAAAGTTATTAGTACCAAAACATAATTATTTTGTTGCACCTAACCCCACTTGGTGTTAAATGTCTATTCACAAGTTTGTATATTTTTATATAGAAAAAATAATAAGCATTTGAAAGAGTAGATACTACTATTGTTTATTAAATTTATTTATATCAACTATTAATATTGTCATTATTGTCATTATTATTATTATTATTACTACTACTATTATTATTATTAGTGTCGTTATTACTATTATTCTGACTACACTTTCAATTCATCAATGGTTGAACAATCGAACAACTGAGATAATACCTTGATCATACTAACACCACTCCCGGATCTATTTGCACGAACTCTTGATGACCGTTCATACGTGTAAACACTTCAAGAAGAATAGCCTATTCAATCAAAAGAATTAGCCCAACAATCAACAAATAATAGATAATAGGCAATGTGTGTGTGTGGTTGTATATTTTTTTTGTTCACCATGACAATAAGAATAAGATATTAGTAACATTAGTGACACCTTTACCGGTAATTTTGCTGCACTTTAAGCTAACTGTGTTTGAAAATTTGTTTTTTTAAAGGTATCTCACTCTTTTTGTTCATCCCCTGTTTGAATATTTAATCTGAACAACTGAATTTGTTATTCTTATTTTCATAGCTTGAAACTTTTACGTTTATTATGCCTTTTGAATTAGATCACCCTTATTTCTGCAAAATGTTGCCAAAGCAGATATCCCAATACTAACTGATCATTCAAATCTATTCAAAGGACTTGAATGGGTCTGATATTTCTATTGTCCCATAATTAGAACTACACTACTACGACACACATAGACCCCATAATTGTCCCGTAACACTCAAAGAATGTCAATAAGGTCTAGCCGTCTAGTGTTTCAGTAAGTATAGAGAAAGTTAAAAAATGATAACCATATGCATTTTAAAAATGATAAACTAATGAAAATAAGAGAATAGCCACTAGACATCAATGATTAAGAACAATAATAATAATAGATAATAATAGTAATAATAAAACAAAAGTTGCACTAAAAAGTTATATACCAATGCATTTCCTTAAAAACACTTATTTTCCCATGTCTTATGCAGAAGTAAACCACATAGGTAGATTTGTGAATTAGAAAGCAAAACATTATGAGTAAACTCATATAAAAGGTTATTGAGTTCGATAAAGCATGAGTTTACTCAGTGAAAGAAGGAACTCAAAATGTTTACATGAGTTTACTCAAAAGCATTTTCCCATGTTTCGACACCATGTTTTGAATCACTCTGTATCTGCACCCAAATCATTAGAGATACATCTCTTAAAACCAAAATCACATAATAAAGGCGAATAGGTTATTGAGGTTCACAAAATGTAGCATTACCTGTCCTTCCCACTCATAAACAGATTCGATGGTTAAATATAAATTACCAAGTCAGCTAGTAGTTAGAGATATTCTAATCAATAATAAAAGAAGAAGAAAAGTAATTTAAGATAACAGGATGTTGGAGATCTAAAATATATTTCATTTGGCTACCATTCATTCAGCATGCATGTACTCTTGAACTCAAAAAATGCCTATTTGAAAAATCAAAACCCTAGATGATATCAAATTTTTAAAAGATAAGGTATCAAATTAATGAGGAAGATAGGTTACCCGAGTTGTTTGACAATCAACGATTGTTGGGCGGTCTTGGAAAGAAATATGTCGAGGGATGTCTCCTCTTCCATGTACTATATGTCTTCAGAACTCTAGAAATGTTCCAATCTATGTTGGAGGGCTATACATGGTGGTGGGCTACGAAGCATTTGGAGTTCGGACTTCTGGCGGTCAGCGTCGGGGCGACTCAGAGTTCAGAGTTCGGCGCTTGCTTCTTGTCTGCTCACCAACCCTAGCTTGGCGGAAGACTCCTTAGGCCTCAAAACAACAATGTGAGACTTGGTGGAGAGTGAAATGGGAAATGAAATGGGAAAAACAATCACCACTTATTTATGTAGGGAGAGCATTAAATGGCGCCAACACTCTAGAGCTGTAGCAACAGAATAGAACGAAACTAACTCCCTTCCACGATTTAAGTAATTGGGAGATAAGATATATGAATATATGTTAAAATCAAAAGCTTTAATTAAAAAAACTAAAATAGTGGACCTGGGGGGAACACTTTATGAAAAGCTTTAATAACTCTTAATGAAACTATTGATGTGTAAAGTTATTCTCCTATTGAATTCAATCCTGAAAAAGCAATTGATTAAAATACAGTTTTATCCCCACGATAAACTAAATGCAATGTAAGTGGGTCATGCGGAATAGGAGAGTTCTATTTGTATCTGAATACAAAATGAACAAGAAAAATATGTTCATTTCATCATAGTTAGGAAACTTCAGAAGTCATTTAACATCTAAACGTTGAGGCGATAAATAAAAAACTGCATAAAGGTGTTGAGGAACGCTGATTTAACATCTAAACGAGAGAAAGAAAAGACAAGTCATTCTAATTTAGTTTATGAGAACAACTCAGAACAATCATTTATCTGAAATGACATCTTTAAAAAAACAAAGAATTATATAAATAGGAAATCAATAATTGAAAAAATATTAAAAAAATTAACAAATAATTAGCAACACAAGTGAGATAAAAGTAAACACGAAAATGTAATATTCTATTGCACCAAAACCATATAATTGAAGTTAGAAGACATAAAATCTCACAAATCCACCAAAATATAGGCAGGGGGAATTAGAAGTAAAAATGAATGAAGAATTCATTCTTATAAAGAAACAAATGTGCTTTTCATCCCCAACTAATTCCAAACAAAACTGGTCGTATAGATTCAAATGAAACTATGTTTTGGTTACCTTTCTGAAGGAAAAAAAATCAGAACTCTGCGCAACTCAACGTCCTGACTGGTATCAACAGAGAGTTGCTCATCTGGGGATATACTTTATGCTGCCAAAACCTAAGAATACAGAGCACACAAAACATAAAGCACAACACAAACAACACAGCCATGGAAAAAACAAACTTAGGCTCAAAAGTGAATAAAAACACTAATACTAAGAAACAAGTGTGGTTCACATTATAAATTAATTTAAATTAAAATAAAACTTACCCTATGCAATCAAACTATTTTGATTTACCTTCAAAAATAGAAACTTTTGTGGTTGGGCGTCTGCATAGTGCCAACGGAGATATGGTCAGCTGAGCAATCTTTTCTTCTGACAAAACCTCTAATTACCTAAACAGTCACAGATTCTTCTGATAAAACCCCTAAGTACCTAAACAATTACAGATTAAAACCAATGCAAATTGTTACTTCGGTAATCTAATGTGAAAAGTGAAATCAACCTTATCCAAACAAAAATAAGAAACATGAATAGTTAGTAATGAAGAAGATGATACCGCGGTTTTATACTGATCGAGACAAAGGAAAAAGCTGATGACCAGGTCCTAATATCAGTAGATAATGGGCGGAAGATTACTTCATCATCCATGAGAACCACCCTAGTTGCCCTTTCGTTTATACTGTGGAAACAAAACAAAAATAAATCAGGGAAAACAAATTAAAAGAGAAGAAGAATAGTGGAAACAAACTGGTCCTCAAAGGCTCAAAGGAGCCTGCTGGAGTGGAAAACAGTCCACTGCACATCTGCCCGACTGCCCCTTCCATTCTCCGTTTCTCCGAAAGATTGTTCTCACAGTTCCGGGCAAGCAGACCTAATCGACCAAATCTTCATAGAAGAGCATGTAAGACAGTGCTGATGAAGCCACAAGACAAATGAGTAAGCTTGGCTTTATTCAAGGATCGTCCAAGTCTTGGTTAGGAAAATGAAATTATACATGAAGTGGAGCGAGTAAGCCACAAGACAAGTTATAAGTTTTTTATTATCTCAAATCAACCCTACATGAAAACTCAAACTCAAATTAATAGAAAACAACGAAGTGAAATGAAACCTTAAAGTAGAGCTAATAAAGGCAAGAAGAATGGATGATTTTGCTCCGAGCCAGCGTTTGTACTATGACTTCACTGTCCACCATTACAGAGGAAATCTTGAAGGTCATAAATACAACTGTGTATCCTCTGTGATGTATCAAAAAATAAATGCGGCTCTTTATTAGGGGTATTGGGTTGCATCACGATATTTTATCGAATTCTATCCAAGTTTTAATGTCAAAATGAATTTGATGCTAATCTTACCATATATAATGTAAATCTAAATCATGTAATCGACAGAGGAGCCTAAGAACACACAATTTTTCTCATTTTTATTAACGGGAAAGGTACATATAAACTGACCAAGATGTGGGTCGATCTTCTTCTGCAGGCTATTATTATTTGTCTCGCTGTGCAGAATATCGCACAGACCATCTTCTCCAAGCACCGGGTGCAAAGCCAATCGCTTACCACCCAAGTTCCGGATTCTACGGTTAAATCTTTACTATGACCGCAATTGACACAAGAATCAGTAGAAATTGAAATATGGAGGAGTAAAACGGCGCAAATGGACTGTATGTGGACGCTTACATTGATGGATCTCTTTTCAGGTTGCAAAAAAACATCATATTTATTAGCTAACGGAGTAAGAGGTAGGAGGGTGAGAGGCGATGATTACCCGGAAGCAGCTTGATACTCGAGAACATTGGGCGGCTTCGACGGAAGACTCCTTTGCAAACCCTAGCTATTGAGTTTATGGGGAGTGAGGATGGGGAGGCTCGGATGTAGAAGGAGAGACAAGAGTTAAAGGTGCGTATCAGCCCACGTCATCAGCAAGCGCGGGCAATAGCGGAAGGAAAACGGCGTTAGGTTTCTATGCACTGTAGTGACGAGAATAGAACCAAACTAACCCTCTTCCACCATTTATATAATAGGGAGATATATATATATATGAGGAAACTTCATGTCAGGCCGGTCTGACGGGCTGCTCCGTCCGGCCGAGCCCGTTTGGGCACCTTCCCGGTGGAATTTTTTGAT
The DNA here is from genome assembly GCA_945859915.1 of Cuscuta epithymum. Classification (NCBI taxonomy): domain Eukaryota; kingdom Viridiplantae; phylum Streptophyta; class Magnoliopsida; order Solanales; family Convolvulaceae; genus Cuscuta; species Cuscuta epithymum. The sequence continues at coordinate 1,774,651 of CAMAPF010000954.1, read as the reverse complement.
GAAATTTTTTTAGCATGTTCCTCATCAAGTCTAGTTTGTTCATACCAAATTTCAGCTCAAAATTCGATCGGGAAGGCATTCAAATTATTTTTTGAAGTTGACTGCAGTTTTATATGTATATTTTGACGCAGTCAACTTCAAAAAATGATTTGAATGCCTTCCCGATCGAATTTTGAGCTGCAATTTGGTATGGACAAACTAGACTTGATGAGGAACATGCTCAAAAAGTTTCATCAAAAAATTTCACCGGGAAGGTGCCCAAACGGGCTCGGCCGGACGGAGCAGCCCGTCAGGCCGGCCTGATGAGAAGAGCACTCATATATATATATATACAAAAAAGATCAGGTCCAGCCCTCCCCGGTCCAGCCGCCGTCCGAACTCCGCCGTTTGGGGCGGTTACCGGTGGAATTTTTTGATGAAATTTTTTGAACATGTTCTTCATCAAGTCTAGTTTGTCAATACCAAATTTCAGATCAAAATTCTACCGGGAAGGCATTCAAATCATTTTTTGAAGTTGACTGCATTTTTATATGTATATTTTGCCGCAGTCAACTTCAAAAAATGATTTGAATGCCTTCCCGGTCGAATTTTGAGCTGCAATTCGGTATGAACAAACTAGACTTGATGAAGAACATGCTCAAAAAATTTCATCAAAAAATTCCACCGGGAACCTCCCCAAACGGCGGAGTTTGGACGGCGCCTCCCGTCCCTCCGGCTGGACCTGATCACTTCTCTATATATATATATATAGTGTAATTTTAACCCCCAATAACTTAATTTAATAGGAGTAGTAATTACGTAGTATGAGTCTTTTAGAGTACGGTTCATCTTTTTTAAATAGTTTTGTTTATTTAAAAGTTATCTTTAAGCTTAAAATGTCTATTACGGAAAATATTTTTATGTTAACTATGTACGATTTTTTCTCATTTAATATATTACGGAATAAATGAGAATGAGAAAAATCTCTAAATGTAAATCATATTAACGCAAGAATCCAATACGAGTATTATTATACGATTAGTTCCTTTTAATGATTATAATTATATTCAAATTTTACATCATAGCTACTATAATATTAGAAGACGAATTGCTCCAAAAGCGTACTCTGATCTTTTGTGCCTTTTACTTTATGTTTCTTCCATTTTCATATTCAAAACCAAAGGACTAAAAGTCATTTCTTAGAGTTATTTTCTTCCCAAGGTTAGGTGTTTAGAATTGAATCATATATGATTACCACTAATTAGAGTGGAAAATCTAAGAATTCGTTAAATATCGTAACGACAATTACCATTTCATACAAGAATATTAAAAAGTAACAATCTTCTAAATATGCTAAACCATCATTACTATTTTCTAATTACTCTCACAGTCTCACTTAACACCCTAAAATCCTAAATCATTAAAGCACAACAAAATTTGAAAAGACTTATATTAGAAAATATTTTGCTCATTTGATCTGAATGTTTTTATATGAATAGTTTAAGATATAGTATCTTCTAATTTGGAATTTTATGTATTGATGTGAACTTGATTGATCTAAATTCTCATATCTTATCTGAATCATTCTAATCTAATATGATTCCTCCTAATCTGATATAATCCGAATATCCTAGATCTTATTTGAGTGTTTATTATTATTATTATTATTATTATTATTATTATTATTATTATTATTATTATTATTATTATTATTACTATTATTACTATTATTATTCTTTTTTACTATTATTATTATTAGTATTATTACTATTAATATTACTATTACTATTACTATTACTATTACTATTACTATTACTATTACTATTACTATTACTATTACTATTACTATTACTATTACTATTACTATTACTATTACTATTACTATTACTATTACTATTACTATTACTATTACTATTACTATTACTATTACTATTACTATTACTATTACTATTACTATTACTATTACTATTACTATTACTATTACTATTACTATTACTATTACTATTATTATTACTATTACTATTACAACTACTATTACTATTATTACAATTATTATAACCATTACTATGATGATTACTATCACTATCAGTATCACTATAAACAAAATAAGTAGCCTTTGACTTGTGTATTTGATTGATGTAATTGTTCGTTTGATTCTAAAATAAGAGTTTCCTTAAATAAAAAATACTCAACCTTTCGCAGTATGTCCTTCCCTACATGCCTCAACTTGAAATTGTTTCCATCATTACGTCTAAGGACTTCCTCCATGACATATTGGTAGCTTAGAAACAACTTGTTCAGTGTTGTAGGTGTGAGCTCCTCAAATGATGTGGTCACTGCATTTGTTAACCCCATTATGCCTTTTATTCTTTGATGGAGTCTATTGCCCTAAAACACCAAGTCTAACACATTAAGGTCACGACTATTAGGTGGTTGATACATGAGTTGAATATTCCATCCAACTTGTGTTGCATAGCACACAAAATCTGGATCATTAATATTAATGTGAGGCCTTGCCTTATCTTGCTGAATTATTTTACTCCTATGGGCCAATTTTGTTTTATTGTTGGTAGAACCTGGTTGAGTATCATGTGCTTTATGACTGGACTTGTCACACTCATTGTTGGCTTAGTCTCTAATGTCCCAGTACCACCACCTCCGATCGGTGAAAATTATGTCATTTTTGAAAAAATGTCATTTTTCCTGAAAATGCCAACAAAATGACATTAGATATATTGATAATACCAAAATTTTCATTAGATTTGTCTTTCTTATGGCATTACTAAAAATGTTGGCAGATTTCCTCCAGTGATCAAAGCTGCTGGTGTTGCGGGTGGCAGAGGCGGTAGTGTTTTTTTATGTTTTTAATTTTTTAATTTTTATTTTATTTTTTTAAATTTTTATTTTATAAATATTTTATCAATGTTTATTTTTATATTATACCCCGAAAATGTTCGTCATATTGACTTTTCTTGGTCAATGATAGCAAACTTTGGACAATGATTTTTAATATTATATTTGTATGCGGAGTATAATTTAAAAAATTTATACTTTTATGAAAAAAATTCTGAAGAAAGAATATTTTGATATAATTTTCATATTGAAAATAATTTCGTATAAAAATATCATTGGTCAAAGTGTATTGTCATTCATCAAGAAACAGTCAATTTGGCGAATCTTTTCGGGAGGGAGCTGAGGGAGTATTTACTAATCAAAAGGGGTTCTCAAAATATACTTGAATTACCTTGTGTAATTATTGTGTAAATAATCATGTCATTTTTAATGAGGCCGGGAATCGTAAGCCGGAATGAAGGTAATACTAAAATAGATATTTATATGTGAAAAGTTCTGGTAATAGCGCAATAAGAGACATGTAAATTGAAGAATATTATCTTATCAAATATTCAAATGGACACGTACCCATTAACTTCTAACACAATATAATTTCTTTTCCAATATAATTTCTTTTGTACTTCGTCCAAATTATCTCCATCTCTTTTTCTTTTCCATATCCTGTCATTAATCCGATCACATCTTTGAAAACAATAAGAATTATTATTATCTTTAATTTGGTTATAAGAGAATACCGACCAAAATTTTCGTATCAATTTCCTCGGCTAAAATTGAGGTAATTGGAACAAATGAGAAACTAATTTTGAATATTGCTTGATCTTCAACTTTTACTAATTTTGCTTGAATTTGAAAATTTATTTTGTACTTATGGGGAGTAGGCATAAAACCTCTGGTATTGGAAGCAAGTTTGAAGGCACCAATAGAATAAACTATCATTTGTGCATGAATGCTTTATACAAACAAATTAAAGGCATGAATTGTACATATATCCCTACAATAAGACAATGACCACTTATACATTTTTAAAACAATCTTACATATTATCCAATTATGATAATAATTAAAATTACAATTTTATTTATAACTGTAATTATAATCATAATTAAAATTATAATTATAGTTATGGGTATTTATGTAATTTTAATTATAGTTTTAGTTATAATTACAATTATTCTTATAGGTATAATAATATTAATATTAATAATAATGATAATTACAACAACAACAATAATAATATAGAGATAATAATCATAATAATAATCACATGAATAATTATTATAATTATAATGATTATGATGATGATGAACACTCAATCAGAATAGAAATATTCAAATCAGATCATCGAGAAAAAAAAATGTGGACATATTTACTTCTCATTTATGAAATAGGAACTGGCCATAGAAAGACAAAAATTTAAGGGATATAAGCTGCGATTTACTTGTTGCAACAACAATGTTTTCAAAATTATATACCACACGAAGATGATCTTACAGGAAAGTAACCCGTATTAAATCTTGAGCTTTTATTATCACTTCATCTATTTAAACCTGTATACAAAAGAGTACATTTTTAAAGATCGAAATAACAAAATAATGTGATCTTTCAAACGCAATACTAAAGCAGCTTGAACAATTGATAACCGTTTTAGTCCACACCTTAGATAGGACCATGTTCTTTGAGATTATATATAATTATAAGACCCTATGGCTTAACATTTTAGTGTGTTAAGCGTAGGGATGGCAATGGGGCGGTTCGGGGACGGTTTTACATATAACCGTACCCGCCCCATTTGATAATTCCCCGCCCCATAACCGCCCCATTACCCAACGGGTAATTTTTACCCAAACCGTATCCGCCCCAACGGGTAACGGGTATAACCGTGGGTAACCGTGGGTAATCGCTTTATTAAATGAGTCATTGATATTTTAATATAAAAATAATATTTTAAAAGGCAAAAAAATGGCATCACCTAGATAACTCTAGAATGAGACGCCCCTGTAAAGTTTCGTATATCTACAAGACGAGAAAGAAGACAACATAAATTAATTTGAACCTAAAAAACTTAATCTGAAAAAATAATTATTCACTAAAAATCTGATAATAATCAAACAAGACTATTAAGATCTATTATGAACTCTCATGGAAACATTATAGTTAGTACATTTATTATCCATATACTCAATGAAAATAGAAAAATCTCATCTTCTATTACTCATGGGACAAATAATAGATAAAAATGTAATAAAAATATAACTACAATAAACGGGGCGGGTACGGGGCGGGTACGAGGCGGGTAATGGGGCGGACATGTATAAAACCGTAACTGCCCCGTTACCCGTAAAAACAAAACGGGTATTCCCCGCCCCATACCCGTTACCCGGTCAATGCGGTTTTCCCCGTTATGACCGGGGCGGTTCGGTGCGGGTATCCATTGGATCGGTCACAATTGCCATCTCTAGTTAAGCGAAAGTTGGGAGGAATGTTAAAATCAGATATAGATGACAAAGAAAATATTAACCAATAGGGAAAACTGTCAAATAAGCTCTCTTACTACTTTAAAAAAGTCAATTGAACTCCTGAACTAAAACAACCGCCAATCAAACCCATAAACACATATAAAATTGTCAAATTAGCTTTAGGACCTGTAACTTCCCGGTTTCCCGGTGAACTATGTCAACGTGGCTTTTAATTTTAATTTTGCTTTTTCTTTTTTGTTTCTCTATCCTTTTTGCCTTTCTTTTCTCCGTCTCTTTCCCTTCAATTCGCCATTGTTGAAGACAACCAGTAAGTAGCGGCGATGAGGATGGCACTGGTCGGTGAGTGAGATAATCCATGCCCCCTCCGTCCAACACACAGCTCCCCTCCGCAACCACCCCGACGATATCCGGCGTCAGTTCCTTTCTTTGTCTCTTTCGAATTCTCTTTCCCAGGCACAGTCCATTCACGAAGACCACCGACAAGCGGCGGCTGTTAAGATGGCGCCGGCTAGTGGAACCGGCCAGTGTCGGACCAGATCTATGCCCTTTCATTTAGTTGCAACGCACTACATACTCCCCTTCGCAACCACCCCTCTGCGGCGGCAATGAAGATCAAACGATGTTCTCTTTAAAGTGGGCAATCATTCTCATCAAGAGGAAAAAATCAAGAAGCAAGTGCACGTTTGGATGAAGAAAACGTTGGGTAAGCAGGAAAGCTAATTTCAACTGGTAGTAATCCTTGAGAACCGTTCACCGGTGATGTGCTTCTCCACAACCATCCGGCCATCCCCTTAGCTACCAAGTAACCTTGGTTCCTAGATCACACACAATTGACACAAATTGATGTGGGCAGTTCACCGTCTTCGTGATACAACACAAGCTCGTATGCAAGTCTGCAACGCGGTCAACGTCGGCAGGCTGTGGAGAAAAGAGAGCGGAGGTGTGGACCTGCGAGGAAGAAAGCACAGTGGCTGACTAGATGCTTGTGAGATTAGCGGATGGGAAAGAGAACGAAAAAAGATAAGTGGTGGACTGGTGGGAAAGAAAAAGGAAAGAAAAAAAATGATAAGATAAAATTAAAAGCCATGCCACGTAACGATTTACCTTGAATTGGGTTGCTACCAGTTAAATAGGCTAAATTGAGAATTTTTTTATGTGTTTGGGGGTTTGATTGAGGGTTCTTTTAGTTAAGGGGCTCAATTGACTTTTATGAAGTAATAGGGGGGCTTATTTGACAGTTTTCTCTAACCAATAATTTTGAGATTCATTGAAATGGACTGAGTATTTTTGTAGGAGTCCAAATCATTTAAGTAGGATACCTAGTAAGTAAAAGGAGAAGCTAGACATCATAATACCTAGAAAATAGAAAGGAGACCAAATAGAAAGAGAATACATCAAATCTGAAATAATGGAGTCCAAATTAAAAAGCTAGTTGGAGGTAGGAAGGGAATAACGGCTACCTCTGAATTCACACAAATGCCCGCTAGAGTCTACTATTACATTTTCATATGATTGGAACTAAATTTCATTTTTCAATTTTCCAAACATCAGAATCCCTGGAAAATATAATGAACGTTTTAATTTTTCTCTTTCACTTATGTGTCAGAAAGTGACCAATGTGAAATCAAGTTCTATTCTCTTTCACTTATGTGTCAGAAAATCTTTGCCCAATAAATTAAAGAAATGAATTAGACTGCATATTGCATTTTATCTTCTTTCCATCAATAAGTTATAATCATAGGAGTGAAATGATTATATTAAAAAAATGCACTTTCACCTCTTACCTTACTATATTCTCTGTAAAGAAATGAATATAAAAGAAGAATAAAAAAGAAGAAAGTATTGTAAATGAATAATGATTACTTAAAAGATTCATTAAACTCTTCATTTTATCCTATTCCTCGAGATTTATCATCTTTGACTACTTTGGGCCTGCGCCTGTTCTTTGCCATGAAGTGAAAAATTATCAAAATACTTAACAATCTTTCATTAAAATATCTGCACTTTAAATGGATTGATTCTCAAACTTGCACCTTTTTCTTCAGGGAGCTTAGGAAGTTAGGAGTAACATAGTAGATAGGAGTAACAAAAATTTCTTAGTAACCTACGCTCACGGTCTCATCTTTTTTTAATGTTACCTCTGGCTGCTTATTCTTTATAGTATTGTTTTTATATCTGCTTCTTAATTGGAATCAATTGAGGTAATAAGTCAAAAAACCCTTAAAGTGCAATACAATGAGGAATAAATAAACAATAACTCACCTTTTGCAAAAATGAAACTGCAATTTTTAGGCCATTTATATATGAAATTAACTCACCATTTTGATAAAAGAAGACATCAAAATGAAACACTAAATAATGCTATAAGTGGTGCTACATCACATTCTCTTCCAATAGCTATACTATTAACAACACACACACAATGCATTAGTGATTTTTTATTTAAGGGCAAAACAATAACAATTAACATTAAAACTTGATTAGCAGAACGAATTTAAATGCTTGACTATATCTGTCACAAATATGTGCATATAATTTTATTTTGTTATAGGGATCGATAGGGTGTATTTTTTAAGTACATTTTAGGAAAGGTTAGAAGATGCCTCCTCTATTGTACTTTTTTTATTTCTATTCTTCTGAAACTAACCTTCACGAGTTAAAGAATTTAGTAGTTTATACTTTATATAAGTCACCTCTTCAGGCACTTCAATAAAGAGGTTTAGCACATACACATGAGCTTAAAGTTTCTACGTATTGTCTTAAGACTATGGGAAGGAGCCTCAAAATGACAAAATGCATAGTAGAAAGTATTGAGTTTTCATTTTCGCTAATACTGTATGAAAGCAATAGAACTATCATTGAAATCAAGAGTGTGACTTGCACATGGATATGTACCCGACAATAGCCAGCAGTTAACCACACAATACGTTTTAGACATGAGAACAGAGCAATGGAGTCAAAGTGTCCATTCCTGTATGTGTACATAATCAAATGCTGACTGATGAATGCAATCTAAAGTTTTGAAAACAAAAGATCATCTCAGCCTGTAAATATTTCAAACTACAGAATACAATTCTGATAGTTACGATGTTACCTTGTCCAAAAGTGGGTAATAATTGAACAAAATATTCATTTTTTTATTTAAAGTCTTGGTCCGTGAAGATAAAAAACAATCGATCAATAACTACATTTTTAAAGATAGAGAAACAGAGGCATAAAGGGCAGAGAAAAATTCATTATTTATTCATAAGTTTTAAGCCCTACACCATATTTCAGAAAGAATAAATATCAAAGTATTTCAATCAAGAAAATCAAAACGAAATAAATACTCCGTATCTAAAAATTGATCAAGATTTTCATTGGTTCGTCCGTGTAACAAATCAAAAGAAATCTTACAACTTAGGGTTTGTTGGGAAAAATATAAATCTAGATAAGATGTAAAGAATAAAACAAAACAAAATATATCATAGAAGATATAAAATCTATATCTATATATTAATTAACTCACTTAAGTGAGACTCCCGCCTAAAGTTTGGGGCATTTTCGTAACTCTGTTTCCACGCTTCTCTTTACTTTCTACCCTTCCTATTGAAAATTTCCTCCGGCCTACATAGCTTTACTCCAGCAACTGCGTTCATCTTTGTACTTCCCCACCGGAATAAAACTTCACATACACCTCTTCCACTTTTGCTGAATTTACTCCTAATTCAGATTAGCTTGAAAGAGCTTCAGAAGTGGGATACTCCTTTTTCGATTGGGCGCGTATGATGAAGGAAGAAGAGGAAAAATCAGCAAAAGTGGAAGAGGTGTATGTGAAGTTTTATTCGGGTGGGGAAGTACAAAGATGAACGCAGTTGTTGGAGTAAAGCTATGTAGGTCGGAGGAAATTTTCAATAGGAAACAGAGTCACGAAAATGCCCCAAACTTTAGGCGGGAGTCTCACTTAAGTGAGTTAATATATATAGCCATCTGATTTTTTTCACGGTTCAGATTACTTATTCATTAAAAGGATAAGATAGCTCTATCTTTTGCGCCAAACACGTCTTTCAGCCTGAGATTAAAAATCCTCCGCTCCAGAACACTATGCTTTTCTCTTTGAAGGAGCTCTCTGTTCAGCCGCTCTTTAATTTTTAATTTTACTATCAAATCGAGGAAATCACCCCTACTCAGGTAAATCAAGTTTATTACATTGCTTTGAATTAAGAACACATCGTAAGATTATTAACTTTTGACATGGCCACTTAGTTATGAAATGATGTTTTGCTTTTTTGTATTACGTCGCTTTGTTTTCTCTGTACTACATGACCCAATGTTTGTAGATAAGGAAAAAAATGAATTATGTATTGTTTTTTAAAATTGGTCTGAAAGAAACTGAAATGATTAAAGCTTGTGATTGAACAGATGTCAAGAAAGGTGAGATATATGAATGGAAGTGATTAAATAATATGATATTTAATCTCCGCAGTTGTCATATTTGTTGGTTAAATTACCATATTTTGACTAATACAATATTAGCAGTTAGAAGCGCAGTTATCTTCAAGAATTCATTTAAATGTTTTCCCGATTGAAGTTTTAGCTGAAATTTGGTATGAGCAAACTAGACTTGATGAATAAGATGCTCAAAAAATTTCATCAAAAAATTTCACCGGGAACCACTCCAAATGGCGACGGCCGGACAAAGCCTCCTAAATAAGGGCTTATTTGATCTTTTTTTGTTAGTACATGGGCCTATTTGCACCTTTTCCCCCAAATCTTTAACTTTCACTATTTGAGGCTGATCCTCGCGACCTCACCCTCGCCTAGTCTCTTGCTTCTCTCAAACATCTTTTTTAACTTTTGCACAAGTCCACATGTTGATTGTTTGATTTTGGTCAACTATGCGCTGAATTTTGTAATAATAAGAAAAATTAAGATTATAATTATATTTTTTGTGGCATTGGATGAAGATATTGTAGATGATCATTTTAACTATTTTTCAAATAATTTTTCTTTATTTTATTAATAAAATATATTTTAACATAATTTTTTCATAAATCAGCAGAATCGGCCAATAGATTTTTAAGCCAGAAATTCATAAATTTTAACAGAATCAACCGATTTACCTAATTTCAAATTTCAATGTTACCAAAAAGCTCTTTATATAATAAAATGAGTCTCATGTAGAGATTAGTAAAACCACAGCACATTTCCAATGGACTAAAAAACAGATAATAGTATTCCCATCGATTAAAACGAAATCTCCGTGGTGACTACGACACCAAAATGTCTTTGACTAGTTAATCGCCAGGTCTTCCGTTGGCCGTGATTGAGGTGCTAAAATTATGGCTCAATATAATAATCGATTTATGTTTCTATGGCTGAATTTTAGTGTTGTGGTGTATGTTAATATTTGGAAAAGCACTCATTTCTTCCTGGACCACATGTTAGTATTTTAGGGGATTACAAACATTTATAAGTTCTGAAATTATATACTCCATAATAAACACTACAATTCCATTATAATTTTAAACCACACTGTTCTACAACAATAACACTGGCAATGATGTAATAAATTGACAGTCAAATTAAAGTAGTCGTAGAATGGGAGGACTATGATTAAAAGAATGGTGGTAAAAAAGTACAGTCAAAAAGAAAAAGGAGAAAATGAAAACAAAGAAATTAGCATGGATAAGATCTACGTAGTAGTATATAAATCATATAGGCCGGTTTTCATTTGGTACTACTTAAACACGCAGTAAATTAAATTAAACAGTAAAAACACCTTATTGCATTATATTGCTCCCACATTTATCATCTCAAGATTATATTACGTACAGAAACTTATCAGTAATTCAGTATTAGTGTTACTGTTATTAGAAGCTAATTAAGCACTGTTGCTATATATAGGTAGGTTAACCATGAAAACCACTACCTCTCCTGCCCTGATAATTATCTTCCTCTTTTCAGCACTACAACTCCCTGCAGTTCTCAACTCAATCAGGCCGCCGCCTTGCCCCGCCCCCGCCCCCGCCGCTGCTGCCACCAGATCATTCATCAACGAAAGCTGTTATTCAGCACAGAACCTGGACTCAAATGCATGCTACCATTGGCTTTCCGCCCACGTCGTTGAAACGGAGCAGCCGAGGGTCAACAAGCTGGTCAAGGCGGCCATAAACCTCACCATGGAAGAAATCACATCATCCGTAATCCCGAAAATTAACAACACATTGTATGAAAAGAGAGTTAAGGCCCTGTCGGAGAAAGATAGAAATATAGCGTGCGGTTGCTTGGAGCACATGGACGATTCCATAGGCAGAATGAAGGACACGCTGGATCAGATGTATGATCTCACGCAAAATGATTTGGCGTTTCAGATTAACAACCTGCAGACGTGGATGAGTGCCGCGCTTACGAATGTTGACACGTGTTTGGATGACGAAACCCCATCTGTGTCGGATACTACGCTACAAACCTTGCTGAGGAGATCAGTCGGGAACGTTAGAAAGCATACAGTCATCGCCCTCTCTTTGATCAACTATTTTGCCTCCAAGTGTTACTCAGACCTAGCCCCGGCCCCGGCCCCCACACATTGATAAAAATGGAGGCCCCACCATATAATATAAAAAGATGTACGTACTCTCTCGGAAATAACTTCCCACTTTGACTAGAGCACATTTTAGTGAAAAGTTAAAGTGAGTAGTTGGATTTCCAATAATGTCCTTACATTATCTCAAATAATGTAAAAATTACAAACTTTTTATGTTAATAGGATGTACATTTTGGGACAATTAAAAAAAGAAAGTGAGAAGTTGTTTCGGAGACGGAGGTAGTATTTCGTATCACTATATATATATATATATATATATATATATATATATATATATATATATATATATATATATATATAGAGAGAGAGAGAGAGAGAGAGTAGTCTTCTTGTCCAGCCGGCCTGACGGGAACCGCCGTCCGGCCGAGGGCATTTCGGGCACTTCCCGATGGAATTTTTTGATGAAATTTTTTGAGCATGTTCTTCATGAAGTCTAGTTTATCCATACCAAATTTCAGCTCAAAATTCGATCGGGAAGGCATTCAAATAATTTTGTGAAGTTAACTGGGCAGTTTATATGTATGAACTGCCCAGTTAACTTCAAGAAATTATTTGAATGCCTTCCCGATCGAATTTTGAGCTGAAATTTGGTATGGATAAACTAGACTTCATGAAGAACAGGCTCAAAAAATTTCATCAAAAAATTCCATCGGAAAGTTCCCGAAATGCCCTCGGCCGGACGGCGGTTCCCGTCAGGCCAGCTGGACATGAAAAGTCCTCTATATATATATATATATATATATATATATATATATATATATATTATATATACACACACACACTAGGTAGTTTACTCGCTACTCGGTAGCAACTCGGTCAAGGGCCGAGTAGCGAGTAGAACCAATTACTCGGAATTACTCGGCCTTGTATTAATTAAATATAATAATATAGGTGTCCGAGATTATAGAAATATAGTAGTCTTAAAATAGTCTTTAAATTGTCTTAAAATGTATAGAAGTGAATAAAATGATAGAAATCTTATTATCCTAATGATGGAGTAGCAAAATCCTATTATCCTAATGATAAGAAACAAGACAGAGAAGGGGAATATATGAATCCTAAGGATATCAATTCTGACTAAAGCTCCAAACATACACACTGCCAAGGAAAAATTAATATAAATATGAAAGCTTAACATGTAGCTTAGTATAAAGAGAACTTAATGCCTCAAGAATTTAATAACTAAGAAACTTAGCAACTTGGAATTCAATGGTCAAAAATTGCGGCTGCAGCAGTTTGGATAAACGAGAGGGAAGAATTTAACAGTTTGGATAAACTTAATAACTAAGAAACTTACCAACTTGGAATTCAATGGTAAAAAATTACGGCTGCAGCAGTTTGGATAAACGAGAGGGAATTAGTAATCCCATGATTGATTTAACTTTTCTAACAAGAGGGAAGAATTGAAGAAACGATGGAAAGAATTTACCCGTTGATGTCACAAGCGCAGCTCCTCGCAGTAGCGTTGTAGCGCTCGCAGGAGTCACACGTCCTCCCCCCAGCACTTCCCACCAGCACTGTATCAGTCGCAGCTCGTATTAGTAGCGGTCAGAGCTCCTGGCAGTAGCATTTGCAGCTCCAAACGATGTAGCAGCAGTAGTCGAAGCTCCAAACAATGACCAGTAGCGATTACATTTTTAGGTTTTGTAAGCGCAGGTTTTTTTTATATATACCGTCGGTTAATACCGAGTAATAGCGAGTAATAGCGAGTAACTCGCCAATTTGACCACCTTGCCGAGTTGACTAACTCGCCGAGTACTCGGCGAGTAACTCGGAAAATTAACTCCGGCCGAGTTAAGGTGCTACTCTGCAAGGTAGGAGGCCGAGTAGAGAGTACTCGCCGAGTAGATAACCGAGTGTGTATATATATATGTATAGAGAGAGAGAGAGAGGAGGATTCTAGTGAGAACCCCTTTTAAAATGAGAACTCATTTTAAATTGAGAACCTCTAATCTCCATCATTAATTTTTATCATCAATGGCTAATAATGAAAAGGTGGATTAATTGCATAAGAACCCCATTTGAATTTGGGGTAATTATGAATATGACCCCATGTGAATCATAATCAATGATTGTAATAAATGAAAGGTTGAGATTTAAAGTTCTCATTATAAAGAGTTCTCATTTTAGGAGGGGTTCTCACTAGAACCCTCCCCTATATATATATATATATATATATATATATATATATATATATATAGTAGTCTTCCTATCGAGCCGGCCTGACGAGAACCGCCGTCCGGCCGAGGGCATTTCGGGCACTTCCCGGTGGATTTTTTTGATGAAATTTTTTGAGCATGTTCTTCATGAAGTCTAGTTTATCCATACCAAATTTTAGCTAAAAATTCAATCGGGAAGGCAGTCAAATAATTTGTTGAAGTTAACTGCGCAGTTTATATGTATGAACTGCCCAATTTGTTGAAGTTAGCAAATACTCCGTGATCTTTTACTTTCTGACTTAATTACTGTTTTATTTATTCTACTTTATCCATGTTCATTTCTACACGCAGAATACTACCTAGCAGTGACTAAACTATATGACCAGACTAGTGATAAAGCAGTTTAGAGTTCAGACTAGTGATAAAGCAGTTTTGATGAAATTTTTTGAGCATGTTCATCATGAAGTCTAGTTTATCCATACCAAATTTTAGCTAAAAATTCAATCGGGAAGGCAGTCAAATAATTTGTTGAAGTTAACTGCGCAGTTTATATGTATGAACTGCCCAATTTGTTGAAGTTAGCAAATACTCCGTGATCTTTTACTTTCTGACTTAATTACTGTTTTATTTATTCTACTTTATCCATGTTCATTTCTACACGCAGAATACTACCTAGCAGTGACTAAACTATATGACCAGACTAGTGATAAAGCAGTTTAGAGTTCAGACTAGTGATAAAGCAGTTTTGATGAAATTTTTTGAGCATGTTCTTCATGAAGTCTAGTTTATCCATACCAAATTTTAGCTAAAAATTCAATCGGGAAGGTAGTCAAATAATTTGTTGAAGTTAACTGCGCAGTTTATATGTATGAACTGCCCAATTTGTTGAAGTTAGCAAATACTCCGTGATCTTTTACTTTCTGACTTAATTACTGTTTTATTTATTCTACTTTATCCATGTTCATTTCTACACGCAGAATACTACCTAGCAGTGACTAAACTATATGACCAGACTAGTGATAAAGCAGTTTAGAGTTCAGACCTGAACTCGAATTGCCAAATCCTGTTGGAAAAAAAGCACCAATATGTTCTCATTGTGCCTCTTGCTGCGCTCAATGCTAGCAGAATCTGACCATCCCGTTGAACAGCCATCCCGCTTCAACTCACCAATACCATCCTTGTGAAATATCAATGTCTAACATTAAATATTCTTTTTCTATGTGAGTAATGCCAACCACATTGACTTCCCACACCAAACAAAGTCGGGCCCCAGGCCTTCATTAAAATGTCGAAAATACCTCCTTGAACCACAGTATCCTGATGTTGCTGAAGTGCTTATATATGTCTCTTGAACCATTATGCGAAATCCTTTCACCAAAAGCACCACGATTCACTACGCAGTTCCTTTTACCTGGAATTAGTGCAGAGAAAATAAAACATTAACATATATTCTTCCAACCAACCATGAAGGATACATAAAAAATCTAGCAACAAAACCCCATGAAAATGGGGAAAAGCAATATTTCATCAACCTGGACATAGGTTGTCTTATCATCAATTTTTTTAACATATCATTCACAATTTCAGATGATTCCTCCATTCCTCAACCTATCCCTACAGGCTGAAACAACCCAATTTCTTCCCATGCACCATTTCTCATGCTATTCCCACGCTCATGTGCACCATTTCTCATCCCTTTGTTTCGACGATCCCACCAAACTAAATACACTATAATATTTTCCCACTTTCTATTGAAAAAAGGAAAAATTAAGAAAATATTTCAGTTGATGTACTTGAGATGTTTTTGGTGTGAAGAAGAAATAACAATTGGCATTAGGATTGGATTTCTTCGCTTAACACAAAACAACGAGTTTTTTGAGTGGAAAATGACAGTTTATTACTAACGCATATTGCAAGAATATGTGCAAAGTACATACATCATCAACTAAACTCAATGAATCTGAATCACTAAATGAGCCAATTAAACCTAAAACAGACAATTGTGCATACTCAAAATTTATTCTGCCATGCTTATCGTTTGAATGAAGTTTCATAAGATAAGTGCTCCTATCAATAGATATTTCCTCATCCATGTGTGGATCAACTCTAGCTTCACATTTTTCTAGACTATCTGTTACTGTAAATATAATAATAATTCCCTTTAAGAAAAACAAAAACACGAAAACAAGTCAATCAAGTAAATAAAGTATTAGATAGGAGGATAATGAAATCAATCAATCAATGAATAATCTGCAAATGCATACGACCTGTAGCAAGTCCCGATCACCCAGTGGATGGAAAAACATTCTTATCCGTCTCAATCATACTGTACCCATGGATCTTCCTATGACCAACGCTATGCATTTTTTACCTAACACTCTTGCATTCCCTCCACTCCCCTCTCTGCAAATACATTGCTTAACAACGTATCCACTATCCACAGTCTGTACATTCAAAAGGTTCTCCTGACTGCTTCTGATAATATCAGTTTTGTGGCGGATTCTACACCCATTTATAAGTGAACCCCAGATGCTAGCATCTACAAGGGATGGCATTGATTTGATAATCTCATATGCTCCTATATCGCCTGCCCGACTAAGAAGAATCACTAGGCATGCAATTGGTTTTTGGCTCAATAGCAAACCAAACATGGCCTTAAAATAATATTTCCCTTCATTCAAATACCCAGTGTGACTACAAGCAGAGAGGATACTCATGAAAATGACATCATTTGGCCTTATTCCAGAATCTACCATTTGAGTAAAGAGTGATATTGTGGCATTGATATGACCGTGCATGCCATAACCGCCTATCATCGCACTCCATGAGATTATACTTTTCTCGGCAATTCTCTCAAAAACCCGTTGAACCGTTCGAAGGTCTCCACATTTAGCATACATTTCTATCAGAGCTGTGTTGATGTACAAATCGTACTTCACTACACCAAAGACGATCAGCTTATCATGAATCCAAAGGGTATAGATATAAACTAGTAGATGAAGACGAGAGTTACACATGATAAACTAGCAGTATAGATATAAATGTTTGGATTGTATAGAGTATATAAGAAGAAGCAGATGCTGAAAAAAAGAAGAAAGAAAATGGAACAATGAAGAGAACTGCACATGATAGACTACTATACTGGTAGTTTACATATATGTGTTTGACTTGTATAGAGTTTATAAGACAAAAAGATGCTGAAAATAGATAAAAACAAAGAAAATGGAACAATGAAAGAGAAGAAAACTTACTGTCATTGATCGTTGAGTGCTGCCAGCTTATGCGGTTGATGTGGGGGAGGTAACGAGCACTGAGGTAACGTGTGTAGAGCAGAGCAGGAGAGTTGAAGTAGCGAACTTAAAGATGGGCTTTTTATTTAAAATAGTATGAAATTTAAATATTAGGCTTAAACATGTGTTTCCTATTCAGGAGAGAATAGCGAGCGCTTTTCAGGGCTTCTGCGCCTAACCTGCACCTTACACAGGGAGCTGCGCCTGGTCGTTGTTCAGTCACTAGGGCTGGTGTGTGCTGCCCCTGGTGCGCTTAAGCGCCCAGGCGCTTGCTTTTGACTACACTGCACCAACCATGAATTGTCCATGCTCATTTCTAAGAAAGGATCCTCTAACAGCCCTATTATTAATAAAGATCTGGGTTCTCTACTTGAAAAGTACTCGCAACTAGGGTACTGGCCTTGCCGAGTAGCTAGCTAACTCGGTCCATGTTTTATTTCCGAGTTTCTCGCCAAGTACTCAGCGAGTTTCTCAACTCGGTGAAGTTTTCAACTCGGCGAGTTACTTGTTCTTACTCAGTCCCTGATAAAATTGAAAATTTATGTTACAAAACCTAGATTAAACGGAGTTCCAGACATCGGCTAGCCTCATAGAGCTGCGACTAGTTCGCATCATCTTTCTCGTATCTTCTCATCTTCCCTCGTTTCTTCTTTTTTCCCCCTACCGTCTTTCTTTACCAGTTGTTCTTTTCCGTGTTCTTAAAATATCGCCATCTTGATTGTTTAATATTGATATGCACATATATGGTGACATAAAGAAATTCTTTTCACCAGTATGACTATATATATTATAATACGTAATTTTTAAGTAATATCACTATATTGATTGTGTACTATGGCACATCATTGATCGATACATACTGACACACATCATCTAATTGGCAATCATGAACTCTACTCAGTCTGCTAAGGCTTCTAATTAATGGTGTTGAATCTGCTAATACTACCTACACTTAAGAGAAAATCAAATGATGTAGGATGGCCGTGGGGAGAGAACAGAGATCCTACCAAATTATTAGATGATTGATTTTCTAGAAAACTTGGAATGTTTATGACTTTTGCCACTCCATCATTAGGATTTCTATCATTTTATTCATTTACTACTCACTACTCGTCCCTTGACCGAGTCACTATCGAGTAGCGAGTTAACTACCTAGATAAAGATTGCTTTCACTGTTTCACACTAAGTTATAGATATGCTTGTTTCGTCTAATCTATTCAACCACACTAATTCTTAGCCTTCGTGTTTGAAAGATAGGAGGAAGAAACTCTGCAATCTTGTGCACTTGTGCTCCTATTGTTTCACGGTTTTCACAAAATTCCTTTGAAATATTCCAGTAGATAATAACCAACTATTTCTTTTTTCAGTGAATCATTGGCAGCATTTTCGAGTGCAACAATACCATCAAATGTGACTCCCATTATCATTTGAAGGAATGACATATGCTAGAAGCGTAGTCCCAAAAACATGAGAGTTCAAAGTTGAAAAAAGGATTTCAACTCTAATATAATAGATAAACATCAAAGTTTAAATTCAGAAGATAATTCAATAGATACTCATACTCCTAGTGTTTTTTTATTACTTAAGGGAATAAAATTTAAACTGAAGTAGTGAACTCGGATAGTAAAACTCCACTTCATCATTAGTTTCCATTACTATATTCTAATATCAAGAAACTTGAAAGAACAAAACGATAAAAGGAAAAGAAGCAATCGCATTACTCTTAAACCATTAGCAGTACTCATTTTACAAGTTATATACTTATATTATCAAGTAATTTATGGTAATACGTAGTGCATCATAGCCAAAGTTTGGAATAATGGAAAATCGCTATTTCACAGGTTGGAATAAAAAATTATCACATCATCAAGTTAGTTTACAGATTGGAAGTCATACGAATCAAAGTAAAAATTGAATAACTTTCACCCCCAAAGTGAACTTTTTTGTTTACACCCAGGACGAGACCAAGTTCTTCAATTTAAAACGTCCATAATACCAAGAATCCAACATCGATATATATCTAACAACTGAATATATTCATGTAGATGCTTCTTATAAAACTAAAATAGACGAAATCATAGTATACTAAAAGCTGAAGCAATATTTAAGCTAGCTTCTTGGCCAGAATGTTAATATGTTATAATCATAGTAGTCACGGCGCACGGCGACCGGCATGGCGCGGGGGTGATTTCACACGGCGATGGCGATGGCGCTAAAATGGCGCTAAAATGGCGCACCAGTAAAACACAACATCAAAAAAATTTAAACATAACATAATACACAATATATGTGTATGACTTAACCACCAATTAAAGAGTTAAATTTTAATTTTTAAATAACCAAAAATAGCACCAAAAATAATCCAAATCAAATTAAATAACTTATATGGTTCAACGGTTCAACCGTCCAGTCAATTGGCCCACAAAAAATGAGAGGAAGTGAAAAACAAAGAGAAACAGAGAAGGCTTCTAAGTTCTAACTTTACCCCCAAAAAAAAAAGAACGGGTTCTAAAGAAAGGCTTTTAACTTTTAAGTTATTCTGCCAGACTTCAATCTAAAATAGCGAAGAACTAAAACCACGAAGCAAGCAATCTGTGTGCGATTAGAGTTGGTGACCAATTTCAGCAACAATCGACGGCGACGCGACCAGCTACAGCGACGGCGACCAGCTACAGCGACTTCGACAACGACCAGCTACAGCGACTTCGACGGCAACCAGCTACAGCGACTTCGACGGCGACCAGCTACAGCGACTATCGAACCAAAGTCGCGACCCAGACGCGTGTGATAGTGCCATTATTTGGCGCAAAATGGCGATAGCACACATTTGGCAACACAACCTGTAACCTGTGCGCCATAGCCAAAAATAGTGGTGAGGACCCCCTGAATCGCCAAAGGCGAGAAATGGCGATCTCCATTTGCGCCATTGACTACTATGGTTATAATAAATAACATACATATATATTACTCCCTCCGTCCCAAAATGATGGTCCTGTATTTCCTTTTTGGGATGTCCCAAAATGATGGTCTTGTTTCCCTTTTTGGTAAAGAACTAAAAGTGAATTACCATTTATACCCCTCCCTTTTAATGAACAGTAAAAGTAAAAGGATGAACAATACAATAAAGTAAGGTTCTTTAGTCTTTCTACCACACTTTCTTAATCTTTGTGCCCAAAAGAAACAAGACCATCAAATTGGGTCGGAGGGAGTATTAACAAGCATTTAAGCATACTGCAAAAACATGCTACCCCTCTTATATGTCTAGTTACATGTAAACAGTCTTGCTTACCTTGAAAAACTAAAAAAGGATGCTGAAAGATGTTTTTACTTCATACCGGCCTGGTGCACATTGGCATCCCTGCAAGGTGAGGGTTCGGGAAAGGGTACCACCACAAAGGTCTGCCTCTAAAACAACAACAAAATCCAAACTGTGTTCTTCTGACTTAACTCATGCCAGAAGATCCTCAAAAGGTAATCAAATTCATATGCAACTGAAGCAAGTATAATCAACAACGGATCAACCTGATGTCACCATATTCACTATTTTGTATACATCAGCTCATCCAACACCAAACATAAAACTCAAATCCAAAAATAAGACATAGACAATATGTTGTCTAATTTGAGAAACAATTACTAGAAATCAGATAAAGGTGTCTCCTACAAGGCTACAAGTAATTGCATCTTTTTCACCAACGCTCTCTAGGCCGACCATCAGGGAAAACGGGTATGGCAAGAACCTCCTCATCCTTCCTCTTTGGTTCGTAAATCATTCTGACTGGTTTTACACTTTCCGGGTTTATAAGTTCACCATCATCATCAGTAAAGTCAGGGGGCAAATCATCATCACCGTCATCGCTCCACTCACCTTCATCAGGGTAATCTTCATTATCATCTTCATTTTCATCTTCGTCATCAAATCCATCACTCACTAAATTTTTAATGCCTGACTCCTCTCCACCATCCCATTTACTTTTATTTTTACTACTTTTATTACTACTATTATCATTATCATAATCAATGCTTCTCCTAATAGACCGTTGAACAGAAACAAGAGAACGCATCTTTTCCTTTATGAGCAATAATCTATCCTTCTCTATTAATTGAGAATTGTGATATGCTTCGCGGAGAAAGACGGAGTCCCTAGTACCTTTCAGAGAGACATAGAACATGTCGGGGTGCCTGATCAACATCCCTCTCAGCTGCTGAGAAAACCGAAACTCCTCGCGAAAATGAGTGAGATTGTCGATGAGGGTGCGTTTCTCTACCGTGAGGCTCAATATCTCATGCACCACGCTGCATGCATGCTTTTCTTTCTCCGGGGTGCCGGAATTGTACATGGAGAAGTTGGAGTATGGCGAAATGTAAGGCATATCTCTGAACTGACATATTCTTCTCATGTCCCCCTTAGAGAGATTAAGACCCTTGGGCAACTTCACCCTGTCAAACTTTGGCAATCTATTGATGATCAAATTCCTCTCTTCCCTTTCGCGTTGTCGCCTCTCCTCATCCTCAACCTCGGCCACGGACACAGCAAGCTCTGGATCCCAATCAGTCAACTCCAAAGCCGGGCCCCGTTCGGTTTGAACCACCTTGAAGTATTGGGGGTATCTGACACAAATGGTGTCACGGAACTCTAAAGGAAGCCCAAAATCAGTCTTCAAATGTGCAATCTTCTCCAAGAGAATCCGCTTATCTAGAGACATCATTAGTAGTTTCCTAAGCTTAATCACCAACAAATCCTCCATCGCATTCCTAGCTTGCATCTCCTCTAAATACAGTCTCTCTGCCTCCGGGGTTAGCTTAAACTTCAGAGAATAAGCACCTTCTTCTACTACCTCAAATACAGCGGGGAACTTTTTCAACAGGGCAATGAATCTTCTTTTTTTATCGAGGCCCAATGCTTTCCTGTACCTACCTAATTCGCGGAGTGCCATGATTCTGTTGGGTTGGCTCATCAGAAGCTTCCTGATTTTTAAAACAAGTTTCAGTTTCTTTTCCCTTTCAATCACATTATCAAATTGGATCTCTTTCCTCCTCTTCACAGAAGCAGCTCTGATGGGAAGGATGGGGAAACGGGGTTTCCTCAAGTTATCACCAAAGGGTTCAGTCTTTCCTTCAAAAAAATCCAAGCTTTTTCCAACGAACCAAGTCATCTGGAAGTGTTGTTTACTTACAGAGAGATGAGAGGCCGATGGAAGGTTCGATTTTTGAAGTAGTGAGCATTTATATGAGAGGAAGACAGGCAAAACACCACAACACGACGTCATTTTTAGTGAAGATAAAAAAAAACGTCGGGTTCCAAGGAAGCCTTCAGATGAAATGATTACTGCATCAGATAACCAGACTACCCGTAGGATTCCCAGAGGCAAATCTGCGATATTCACAAACTCACTTCCCCGAACTTGCAGGTCGAGCAGAGGATGAATGGGATACATATAGTTAGGGCTACTAAGGGAAAAAAACAATAAGTAGGTGTTTGGATCTGATTCTTGAAAGTGGCTTATGGGAGCAGAAGTAGAAAGGGAGAATTACACAAATAAGACTTAAACATATGAAGTTTCTAAAATCAGGACTATAAACTAGCGTAGGACATAAGTGCACATGTTTTGACTATTATACCCCTGATTTATAATCAATTGCTCAACCGAGAAAAAGATTGCAGCGATGAACTCTTTGTCGGAGCAGGCTTCACGCAGAGCATCAGCAAGCTTCCAAATCGATCTGCTCCATCTGCTCCTTCCCTTGGCGGCGAGAGTCCATAAGAAGTCTCCCGAATAGTATGGTTGTCGACCACGGTACACGGAGTCTGATTTCTTCGACGAACTTGACTGAGAGCATCCACAAGCTTCGACGAGTACATCTGTTGAGCTGCTCGATTCTTCCTCCTGAGTCCATCCACACAGGTAGGCGGCGTCTAATCCCGGTCCGAATCACCGATTTTCCTCTGCTTCTTCCGTGATAGGTTTGAGATGACATTAAGATTTGCGATCGAAGATGATAATTCCATCGTATCAATTCAATCATCGAAGTCGTTGAGTTTCTGGAACAGAATGCTCGTCTTCTATTTTTGTGGTATTGCAGACCGGAACTTGGAAGCAGAATTTTAGGGATTCAATTGCAACTCAAAATTAAAGTGCATGAGAAGACATTAATTAGTCCTTAATGGCATATGCACAGACATCAAACCCCTCCACATTAAACTTCTACAACTAAGAGGATGGGTATATGTTGAGCGACTCTGATATTCTTTACATATGTTAATACATTATAAATGCTTACCTTTATATTTAAACGTGTACAGGGACAATTGTTGTATGTTTGTCATCAAATTTGCTAAATTTCTAATGATGGATAAAGATTTGAGTGAAGTTTTGAAGGAAGATGTTGATAGGTACCGCTAAAAATGACGATGGAGCAACTGTTGTATGCATCAAGTCATCAAGATGGAAGTAGTTAGGCTACGATGCTTTGTAATAATTTAGATTAGGATGTTGGGAAAGTAAGAACATGTAAAAAAAATTTGGTCATTAAGTGTTGTTCCTAAATATTGATGACAACTGATTTGTCTATATGTAATCTTCTTTTTAGTGGCATATCAAATGTTTGGTCACTCTTATGCAGTATTGAGTTTATTTATAATTGTGGTTGAAGTAAGCAATACAGTCCATAAGTAGACAGTAAAAAGTCCTTGGTGTCTCAAGCGTAGACATTAAATTCATTCAGACGTAAATAAAAGTACAAACTTTAGTACACAAATATGAAGCAACATGAAATTTGATAGATTCAAATGTTGAAATTAAATTTAGATATATTTCTCATGCAAAATACAATACAAATTACATGGATATGAACATAAAGATCTATACATTTCTTTTGAAGACAAAAATAGATGTATGAGTACAATCAAGAGACTATTGTGTTCGCTTAGCACTTCCGCAACCTCATATCTTCAATTAGCACTTCATTAACCTCCTGTCTTCAATCAGCAGGCGTGTGAGGCATGTTGGTGATACTTAGTGGGAGTACAGTAACATTGTGCACATTTCTCAACACCTATCTCATACAAAGCTTTGGAAGATTTTTTTCAACAACTTCAAACTCATGTGCAGTAACCTAAAAATGCATATACCAAAGGAAATAACAGTAAGTAAAAGTATATTTCCTTTTCGATGTATCAAAAAAAAGTAAGTAAAAGTCTACTATGAAAAAAGAAATAAAAAGCAGTTGGAAAAAATAGTTCTAAATAGTTAATTAATTTACCAACATCAATGAGGACTCATGGAAGGTACAAAGCTTGCCCTCAAAATGTCGAGAGAGGATAATTTATTTATTTATTTCCACCTTCCTGTGAGCAAAACAAACTAAAAGTCCCACACACTTATGGTATGAAACAAACTAAAAGTCTCACCTTCCTGTGAGCAAAACAAACAGGACATTATGATTTGTGAATTTAAGAACTGCAAACTTAAATAGCATTCCTACAAGACTTTAATTGGGTCCTCATTTCTTACACCTTGAACACTGATGCAACTATATATTCCAGCTGAATGTACACACTGCTTTTTATATCTAAGGGTTGTCAAACTTGCAAACACTAGACAATACATAGACACTACATAGTCAATAAATAGACAATAAGTTCCGATAATACTACAATAGCAGAGAAGGTAGCAGAAACTCCCTCAACTGACAATTGCCATATGCAGAGTAATTGCACAAATAAACAAGACGATCAAAGAACAAATATGAAGTAGAAAAAATAGAAACATGTGTTGGAGAGTAAAAATAAAGAAGAGAAACATTGAATTGAGATTTAGAGGTCAGAATGCGAATTAAAACTTGAAGATGATAAAATTGATAACAAGTATACACAAATTTCGTTTATACACTAACACATCAAACTATAAAGTCTTTTTTTTTTTTAAGAAATTAAGATTAAAACTTACCAAAAAACGCAGAATATTTGTGAAGCGTAAGAAGGCTGCTGAAAGACTAAATGATGCTTCGGGACAATCAGCGGAGCATACGAGAATGATTTAAACTGGAGAAGTGCGATCGGATGATTTCAAAGACCAAGAAAGTGAGATCAGATGATTAAAAGATGAAGTGTGAAGGAAGAAGAATGAGCGCTGAAGAAGAAAGATCGTTGCGGAAGTTCTTCATCTTTAATGCTCTTTCTCAAGTGAAGGGTAAAAACGGAAGTTAAAAATAGAGTTTCTGAAAATAGAAGTATGTAAGTATTACAGATGGGAAAAACCTAAACAAGTCCTACTTTTGTAAAAATTGCATGATTTTGTCTCACCGGCAGCAATTTCCTCAAGTGGAAACCGGAGTGTTTGGGTGAAAGTGTATAAGTGATTCTGATATTCTAATTTATTCCCAGAATCAATTTTTTTTACCCCAACTTCTGAAAACTCATTCTGATTCTGATTCTGCTTTAAAAAAGAAGCAAAATCAGAATCAGTTCCAAACACCCCCTAAGTTATCATAAACTCTTAAACAATACTCTTGAAAAATGGAAAAATGGGTGGCGTACACAAAATGTGTACACCTTTTTTGTACACATGTCTGTCCCCAGCAGACAAGTTGTTTGACAAACAACTTGTTTACCGGGGACAAACATGTGGACAAAAAACATGTACACATTTTGTGTACACCTAGCTCAACCCTGAATAATAATAAAAAGGATGGTTGCTTAGGCGATTAATTGAAAAATACTCAATTGAAAAATATTCAAAAGGACAATAGGCGATTAACCGTTTTTTTGAATGGGTGAATAACCGTTTTAAATAAATAGATAAAAATAACAATGTAACTGGTGGATTAGTGGATAACCGTTCAAAAAATTTAGAGCCCGTTTGATAGCACCAAAATCGGCTGTTTTGGCTGATTCTGCTGAAATTTATGATATTCTGGCTGGAGTGGCTGTTTTGGCTGATTTTGCTGATTTAAGAAAAAAATATTTTAAAAATATATTTTATTAATAAATTAAAGAAAAAAGTATATGTAAAAATAGCTAAAATGGTCCTCTACAGTAACTTCAGCCAATACAGCCAGAAAAGTAACTCCAACCTTACTTTTTCGGCTTATTACACAATTCAGCGCGCGAAAGTAAAAGTTACGTGTTTGGTGAAAAAGCTGGCTGATAAGCCTGATAAGCCGAAAACAGAGTTCTCCAAACGGGCTCTTATAGTGTATATAACAAATTATATTGTGGAATCGACCTACGGTGAGCAACTTAATCAAAAAAATATTATTATCACGTTTAAAACAACATTGAGTAATTAAAATAACATTTGTAATTCAGAATCCACATTGTATAATTCGAAATCATGTTTATATCTAAAAATAATATTTCTAAATTGTAAATAATTTGCATCTCCATATAGGATCAATAGTCATTCATCAAAAATCATATATTTATGGTAATCCGAGATACTTGCCTCACTTTAAGGTAGTGAAGTTTATTTAAAGTGGTGATTTTTGAAATTATAAACTTGATTGAAATTTACTCCTTTCGTCTCTTAACTTTATTAACTTTACTTTTTTTATTTTACCGCTAAATTTGTCAGTTTCCCTTTTAAGTACTACATCCGTCCCACCACATGGTAAGCTTGAGAGAGAGAGGCTCTAACATCTCTCTAACCCTAATCAACGTTTTTCCCTAGCGGCTTTGCCGTCGCATAGGGTTTTGTCTCCCTAGCGGATTGCCGTCGTGTAGGGTTTCTTTCCCCCAATTGTTTGTGTGACTCTTCTTCTGTAAGCTTCTAGAGTGCTTTTTAAGGAGGCGTGGGTGCGGCTGCATTATTTGAAACGAATCCAAGGTTCAAGAAACGATAATCATTTCTTCTATGAATGTTCTAGAGCAGTGTTGTCTTATTCCTGCAATTGAGGAGAAGGTCGAAGGGTTAGTTTCTGACGAATCAACATGGGTAAAGGGCGGTGGTAGTAGTGGAGGCGGAACGAGCGACGAGAAGACGAGGACAGGTGAAGGGCTGAGCAAGGGAAAAGATAGATCGACAGTCCTTCCCCCTCCTGAACCGCTGCCTTGGAGCGATCCAGTTGGCGGACCTGTGAAGGTGTTCATGAGAATGGAGAGGGACGTTTATTTTTTTGCATTTTTTATTGTTGTTTTATTTAAGCAGACTGTTTATTGCTTTGTTGTTGTTATTTATTATTGTAAGACTCTTGCATTAAGATGGGGTGAGTTTAGATCTACTTTAATCGTCTGTGGCTCAGGTTTGTCCATTAATGGATCAACGAGTTATATTGCTTGTTTGAATGTGATCAACTCCAAGTCTGGTTTGAGGGCTAATGGTTGTTTGTGATCTTTTACTCGGTTTACTCCCTTTCCGAATGCTAATGCTTTGATTTCAATATAAGTCCCCCCTCTTAAAAAAAAAGTACTACATCCGTCCCAATAAAAACTTCTCGCATTGACTTGGACCCCAAATCTAGGCAACAAAAAAACAGTTGACTTGCCCAAAAGGCCCTTCAACCGAGAGGGGTAAAAATAAGTGGTAAAAACAATTAGAAAGTGAAAGGTTTGATTAGAAGCTAAGGATGTCCACTAAATAATTCGTGTACATGAGCATTTGCTTTACATCCACAAGTGGTTGCACTTTTGGCTTCTTTCCTACTTTTGAAGGAAATTTCTATTTTTGGAGGCTACAAATACACATGCTAACCCGTTGAGTCCTCACATTTACGGAACACTCCACACACACGCACAAAATAAATGCTTTATGGCAACTTCCTCTTCCATAAATACTTCATCTTCCTCATCTGCCCCAACAAACCTACACATACTAACAGATGAGGAGGGCGAAGCAGGACCTACAATGAAAAAAGAGGCTATCAAACACAAAAAAAAACAGAGCATAGTAGATGCACTCTTACTATCCAGTAGCATAGATTTTTGGGGGAATTTGATAGCTCAAAAATATATTTTCAGTAAACTTGCTTCGCAATTTAAGGTGTCCAGAAGAAGTATTTTCCACATATAGGATAATCTGACAGAAAAAGATTGAATTTGATGTATCCAACATATCAAAGATCTCACTGTATTGAAGGATTAACATAGAGCATTAGTCTCTGCCAGTTCAATCTCAAAGTCAAGTATCCACATATTGGTTCATAGAGGTGTGCTTAGAAGTCATACAAATGTAATTAAGTCTTTCCTAATTGATGCAAATAAAGTGGAAAGACTTATGTTTTGTCTTAGACAGGTTGACAAATCAATGTCATGTAAGCCAAGTTTTCAAAGTTTTCAAAATGTGATACACATCGATGAAAAATGATTTTTCATGTCAAACACTTCACAATGCTTTTACATGGGTTTGGAAGAAACTGATCCACACTGAGTGCGCAAGTCAAAGAAGTTCACAAGTAGGATGATCACATAAAGGAGGCTTTCAATTACCATAGAGGTAGATGTGGGACTTTTGGAAGGCACAAAACATATTTTAAGGCAACATGCAGGGGTGAGTAATGACACCATTGAGGAAAGTCAGGGGCACTTCACAATTGAAGATGATGATCAAGACCATGTTCAATTATGAAGTACGTTTGGGTTTTGGCCTAGGGTTTCGTTTTAGGATATTAGGTTAAACTGTACAAGGCTTAAGTTTTATGAATACAAGCATACTCAGACCTTTTGTACTAGTCGAAGCATACTCAAACCTTTTGTACCAATAGAAGCATACTCAGACCTTTAGTACTAGTAGAAGCATACTTAGACCTTTTTGCAGTAGTAAAAACTCATTCTGAAAAATACTTTCATGACATGATCCATAAACAACTTTTACTCAGACCTTATGGTCATCATTGTTGCACAAGTAGAAGCATACTCAGACCTTATTGGCAGTAGTAAAAATCCATTCTGAAAATTCTTTCATGACAGTATGCATAAACGACCTTTACTCGGACCTTATGCCCATCACAATATGCATAAAAGACATGTTCTCGGGTCTTATGATCATCATTGTATGCATAAACTACCTTTACTCAGACCTTACAATTATCAAAGTATGCACAAACAACATGTCCTCATCATATTATGCATAAACTACTAGTACACAGACCTTAAGCTCATCTCATTATGCATAAACAACCACTACTCAAATCAAATGGTCATCACAATATGCATACAACCATTTACAAACAACATGCATCACATTACACATCATGTTAATTGTTTGTTCATCATTGCTTCCCCAAAAAAAACACACTTAGGACACATAAATTTGAGACAAAGCAGAAAAGCAGTCCACAACAAGCTCAAAATTATCGGGAAAGCAGAATAGGAATTAAACCATAAAACAAGATAGAGTAATCTATAAACTCTCCTAATATGTGTGGACGTCTCACATTCTCGTTTCCCATTTAGGAATAATTAGTTTTAAGAAGTCTTCTTGCCCGCACTTTAGGGTTGCATTTCGCTCTCTCTGCGTCTTTTAAGCACTTTAGGGTCCACCGTCTTGCACGCCTCTGGAATCTCCATCTCCTCTTCATTGTCCGCCACCAGATTGTATTCGTTGTCCAGGACAATACGCTCTTCACTGTCAGGGACAATAACCTCTTCATTGTTCTCCGCCATAACCTCTGTCGGATAATCGCAAATCGTCCACTGCAAGATCGTCTTCACTATCAGGAATGATCAGTGGATCATCATCTTCCAGGGAGTATGGATCCATGCAAGTTCGATGCAGGTCCGATGCAGGGTCTGTGATTGAAAGGGTGAGTTGTGGAGTTAGGGTTTAGATCTAAATCATCTGCTACACACATGCGAGGTTAATAATGAAGGTCATGAGAGAGGGAGGCGGAAGGGTGAGGGTAGATAGATTGCAGGGGGATGGTTGAAGTAAATGAGAAAGGGAGACGAGAGTAAATGAGAGAGGGAGACAGATGGAGTAACCGAGAGAGAAAGAGAGGGGGGAGACAAATGGAGTAAATGAGAGAGAGGGAGACAGATGGGGTAAATGAGAGACACGATCTAATTAAAAAAGAAAGGGCCAAGTAGGGTTTTGATCATATGTTTCTTTCCTTATTTAGTAAGCGGGAAGATTTTTTTGGGACGGCCCACTAAGGAAAGTTGGAAGAATTTTTTGGGATGAGGGGAGTAAAAAACTTGTGGTTTCAATTAATTCTTTCTCTTCTGCACAAACCTAGGGATGGCAATGGGGCGGGGTTGGGGCGGGGGTTCACTCCCCCATCCCCCGCCCCGTGTCTAAAAAATCGCCCCCCACCCCCGCCCCATCCCCCACTACTATTCGACCCGCCCCATCCCCGCCCCGACCCGCTAGACCCACGGGTACCCAACGGGGGAAGTACTCGTCAAAAATTAACATCATTTTAGATTGACAATTTTTCAAAAATTAAACAACACTTCTAGTAGCCAATTTTTTTTTTTTACTTTTTAAGGGTTGGTTTGCAACTCTTTTTAAAAAAGCACTTCTCAGCTTTTGGCTTTAAAAAAACACTTATTTTCCCAAACACTACAACTTTTACTTTTCTCGGCTTTCGCATCAAAAGTGCTTTTACTTTTTCTATTACACAAAAAGCACTTATTTTACCAAACACTACCCACTTTTACTTTTCAAAATCACTTTTTTCTCAAACACTATCAACTTTTATTTAATCACTTCTCCCCATTTCATTAAAAAAAGCACTTTTTTAAAAGCAGAAGTTCTTGCAAACAGACCCTAAGTGTCAATGTAATCTTACATCCCATTTCAAATCTAGAACACATTATACACGTCCTAATTTAGTCATTTTTATCAAACTCTAAATTAGCATTGATTAGCTCTATAATATTTTCTTAAACCCTGCATTCAATCAATCATGGTCATTTGATGGCATCTAGGACGGCATATGATCACAAAATTTTAAGAGCCCTAACTACAATCAAAAGAAAAGAATTAATGCATTGTAATAGTAAAGGAAAAAAACTTTCACACCGTGCCTAGGGCGTTTAAGCTAATATCACTTTATAATTTTCCCAAATTCATTTTACTTTATCCCTAAACAAATCATTTTACTTTATGATTTTGATAAGCAATTTTACAAGATAGCTTAGTTATTAAACAAGAATTAAATAGACCCATTAGGCACAATCCATTAGATAGGAAACCACTAAACCCACCGGGCCACCATGCTATTTTAATTACTTCGTATTAGTATTACTATTATTATTAGTATTATTATTGAGATTATTATTATTATTAATTATTACGGGGGACGGGGCGGGGACGGTGCGGGGGGTGCATAACCCATCACCCGCCCCATATTTATGCGGGGAGAAAATATCTCCCCCACCCCACCACCCGCCCCACCACACCACCCGCCCCAACTCCCCCCACGGGGCGGTTCCCCACGGGCCCCCGCCTCCATTGCCATCCTTACACAAACCCCAATGACACTGTTTTTACTTTATTAATTTCAGTGTCAATCAAACATGATCAATTTTTAAGGGCCGAAGAGAGTATATGATTGATAGGATTGCATCGGAACTATAGATAGAGCTCACATTGAAGCGAAGGTTCATAAGCAAATTCCATTTATAGGTAGGAACTAGGAAGGGTTACACAACACAAAATGTTATGGTTGCATTTGATTCTTAAATGTTGATGGAGTATATGGCCCAGGAACCCCCGGCCCATAGACTCCTACTTCTCCTACACAAGTCCATTGAGCTCAGGGAACATCTCAGGCCCAAATGCAACGGCCCAAGCGTCAAAGAAGCCCAGAATACACACTGGGGTGCCTTCGGCCTCCCTGGCCGAAGGCTCCAAAACTCACAGGATAGCCTTTTTGGGCATACGAAGCTACTGGGAGAAAACGGCGGAAAACAGGAGCCTTCGGCATCATCAAGTCCTCGGCATCAGAGGAGCCTCCGGCTGAACCAAGCCTCCGGTCACGCAGGGCCTTCGGCTACACAGGGGTCCTCGGTCACATGGAGCCCTCGGCTACACAAGGAGCCTCCGGCCAAACATGCTCAATCATCGAAGATTCCTTTTGGAAACAGTCAACCACCGCATTTAATGCAACGTCACATCCGCCAACTGCATTCAATGCGGTGAACATGCCACTGCCGGTGCCACCCGATTGATGTGACCCTTCGGCCGTTGGATTGTTGACACGTGTGCTCTCATCGCATTTATTGCTGCTATAAATAGCAGTCCATTTCTACTTGTAAACGATCCCAACTCCACATCTCGAGTTCATTTAATAAAATCGACTCTCTCTCCTCCTATTTACTCTGACTTCTCTCTAGTTATTCCCGCAATAACCCCTCGGATAAGATACCCCCGGGTAGACTGTCCATCAAATGTGTTTCATTTTTGTGTTGCCTAGATGGGAAGGGAGTGCACATGACGCTCGAATTTTCGACTCTACTATTCGTGACTCATCAAAGAATTCTCAAATCCCTCATAGATGTAAGTGTAAATATTTTTTATACTTATGATGAACATGTATTATTATGTTTTGTAATTATACATGGATTTGTTTAATTATAGGTAAATACTACCTAGTTAACGCATGATAGCTAGGCTTCATACTTGGCAGACTCCACAAACTGGATGGAGGAAGTTAAATGTTGATGCTTCTAGTGGCAATTTTGGCAGGGGACTTGGTTGGGTTCTTAGGGACGAGAAAGGTGATTTTGTGGCTGGGGGTGCTAAACCGGGGTGGGGATGTTCTACTTCTTTGGAGGCCGAATTGCTAAGTATTCGAGAAGCGCTTAGTTGGATTAAACAGCGAGATTGGGACTATGTAGAGGTTGAAACAGATGCTAAGGTGGCTGTCTCGGAAACTAATAACGAATCGAGTACATCGGCGGTGGGCATTTTAGCTGAGGATATTCGAGAAATTAGCAAAAGTTTTACTAATATTTCTTTTTCTTTTGTGAAACGATCAGCGAATAGAGTTGCTCATAAATTGGCTAGAGTAGCTTGTTCTTTGTCTGATTGTCATGTTCTTTTGAACTTCGATTTGATTAATGCTAGTTAATTCAGTTCCTTTCAAAAAAAATAATCACTATGAATCATTCAATCATTTGTATTCTTCTTTGCGCTCAGTTATTGAATGAGCATTTGACGTTTGTAAAAAGAAATTTGAAATCGCGGACAACATGTCTGTCAATATTAATTGGGCCGGTCAATATCCCTAATTCCTGTGACAATGGTAATTTGCAATTTTTTTCCCGAAAGAATAGTGCTATAGATAATGCTTTTGCTGAGGCCGAGAATGATGAAAGTAAATAACTCGAAATTAAGGATGGACTCGGGCCAAGTGGCCCGACCCGGAACCGGCCCGAACCGGCACTGTTCCGTCCCGGTGGCCCGGTCAGTGACCGGTTCGGGTAGGCCCGGCCCGCTAGGGTTCCGGTCCGGGCTCGGGCCATTTTATTTTTTTGAATTTTTTTTGAATTTTTTTTTAAGTTTTTGGGTTGGGCTAGGTATTTTGGGTCATTTGAGATGGTTTGGAGGGGGTTAATTAGGAAAAGGCAAAAAAAAAAAATTGAACCGAGGCCCGGCCCGGACTCGGGGGTTACCCGGGCCGGTTCCGGGCCTCCCCTTTCCTGAACCGAGGCCCGGCCGGGCCCGAACCGGCCCGGGTCCATGCCTACTCGAAATATGAGAAATGAGATGAGGTCAAATCACATAAAGGTGATTTGAGAAATGACATGTGTAATTAAAGGGTTCGTCTATGGTGCACTTTAAAATTTAGCGTGTTTCGGTACATTCCAATTTTTAACCAATCAAATTATAGTAAATCGCCATGTCATATTATTTCTATTTTTTGCAATTTAATCCCTCAAATTAAAGGTTCTCGACATTTCTAAATTATCCAGAAACCTTATGATCTTCATCACAACCCTTCACAAGAACACATGCATGAGAATCGAACCATCTTTCTTGCATAAACGAGAACGTTTGCGAAGAGTTTTAGCATTGATCATAGAAATCAATTTCAAAACTCCCAACATCGCAAGGTTCAAAGCGCACGTCGCAATTGTTGTTAACTGTATTATGTTTGGCTTGAGAACTTTGCTTCATAGTACTGGCGGGGCCGGTGACCCATGTATAACGGTAGTTGTATAGGTAGAGAGGCAAATCAAGCAATCCTAGGGTTTGAATTGATAGGAAAACCAAAAACCTATCTTAATTTTCGAACTTCTGTTGTTTTAAACTAGTAGAAATCTTTTTCTCTCATCGATCTCAATTATCTGGTTTTCTTTCACACTCACCAGGATAAAAAAACTTTGAGAAACTTCCAGTCTTGTGTTTGTTTGGAAAATATAAGGTGTGTATTATAATTTTAGAAAATTATGAGTAAGTTGTTGATTTTTGGACTAAAATGCAAATAATAATATCGATGTACTAATATGGCGATGATGGTGAGATGGCAGGTAACCTAGTCTCATTGGTTTATTAACTTACGTACCGGTACCTTGTGAATTTATAAAGGCACCATAGAATTTCTCATAATTAAAGCCGAACTCGACGCTATCACCTCAACCTCCAGCAGTGCAACCGCCGCACCTCGCAGCTCATCCACTGCAGCTCATGGCTCAATTACCACAACAATCGGCCCAAGCACAGATGCCTCTGAATCTGTTACCAGCACAAAGCAAAACCATAATCTGAGAGCAGAGAAATTGTTCTTATGAAGCAGTACAATCGATTCCATGCTATGGAATCGAAAACCAAATACAAAGCTTCTCCATCCCTCAATTACCAAATGGGGAGGAAATTCCAAAACCCTACCAGAGGGAATACAAACCATGTTTTTAGGAAAAAAGATCTACATGGCCAGTTGTACTATTTTTCCTTTAATTATGGGTTTTTTCCTAATGAGTTTTCCATACTATGATTTTTAATGAGGAATCAAATACCCATGTACATATCTAAAGATGAACATTCAAGAGAGTTGTTGATTAATTCTTGACATAACAACTATGAATTGTTCATATCGCAGATGAAATTTCCATTGTCATAACCATACAAGGAGAGGTGTTTCAACTTATCATTGACAATAAAAATTTGTAGAATCATACGTGAGATGATTCATTACCAAGGTCAAGTACTATAGATAACGACATGTTGATATCCTGTAAAATCATTATAAAATATTATAGATTCAAAGGGTTATAGATTATGAGGCCGTTTGGCAACACTGTTTTTCGGCTTATCAGGCTTATTAGCCAACTTTTTCACCAAACGCGTAATTTTTGCTTTCGCGCGCTGAATTGTTAATAAGCAGAAAAAGTAAAGTTGGAGTTACTTTTCTGGCTGTATTGGTTGAAGTTACTGTAGATGACCATTTTAGCTATTTTACATATATTTTTTTCTTTATTTTATTAATAAAATATTTTTTCTTAAATCAGCATAATCAGCCAATGCAACCACTTCAGCCAGAACTTCATAAATTTCAACAGAATCAGCCAAAACAGCCGATTTTGTTGCCACCGAACGGGCTCTATATTTATCTTTCTATATACAATCCCTAGTATATCAGATATTTCTTTAATAAAGTTCACATAAGTTAACTATTGTCTTTTTCCCAAACAATAAGAAGTTAAGCAAATTGTTCACATAAGAGTACAAATCATAGAAGATATTTCTTAACTATTGTCTTTTTCCCAAACAATAAGTTCACATAAGAGTACAAATCATAGATACAGTGCTATGGCTAAGAAGTTAAGCAAATTGTTCGAAAATTGAAATATAGAATGTTTTTACATGAAATGCATTTAAATACATACTAATAGCTCTAGAAAACTTTGTGTAATGAGTAAAAACTCAGAGCGCCTCTTCCTACCGAAGCGACACATAAACTTGCCTAAGCTTCTAAGGCTTGAGGCTTAGTCGTGTACTCGTGTTGCATCGTCACGCCTTACGCCTTTTAGGACACAGGTGATAATGTTTATAATTAATCTTGTTTTTGAGTTTATACTCTAATCAAGTGCTCCTTACATAAGACAGTTAACTAAGAAATTGCCTTTAGAAGAGTAAAACAAGATGATTTCTTTAATTGCCTTAAAAGGAGTATTTTTGTTCTCTGGGAGTAAGAGTTGTCACCCCGAATGGCACTAATAAAGTTATATTAATGCTTGATAGTGTCATGATAGAAATATTTTACTCATTCATATTTAGATGGAAAAAAGCATTGCACTCCTATTCAGGGAAACCACCTTAGTTTTACTTGTATTTTGAAAATTTCCTCAACTTGCTTTTGAATGACTCAAACATTGACATTAGCAAATCTTTTTTTAACTTTCTTACGTAATTCCTGTTTTATCTATTCTACTTTATTCATATTGATGTCTGTTTCGGGCCCTAAGTAAATTTTTGCATTGAACATCATTCTGCAAGTGTGCACTGAAAGAAGACAAATCACACAATAATGTTTAGAAAGATGAATATGAACTACAAGAGAAATGCAGTATGACATAGATGATAAAGACTACGTGATCTTAGAGTTCTTTGGATCATTACTATTCATTAACAGTCAAGAGAAGCTATGAAAATGAAAGGTTGGTACCCCAAGCGCAAGATGATGATAGCCTAATCTTGAACTTCACTCTTTGAGGTTGATTCTTGTCTAGACTCTTGCTTCTCTAAAAAACATCTTATTTAACCTGCAAAAATCAAACAATCAGGTCGGAAGGCTGATAAATAGAACTGTTGGGGAATCATGATGTTTGATATTTGACTTTTGGTCAAGTCAACAAGTTGATTGTTTCCAGGATAAAAACCTAAATGAATTCTTGGGACATGAAGATTCACATGCTTGGTGAGAGATGAGAAGCCAACTGAAATGGATGATGCCATTGTGAAGCTGGGTTGATTGCAGCAAAGAAAACCAGGGATCGTGTTGACAGAAAGGATTGGAATTGCCAATATTAATCCATTTTGAGCTTTGTTGGATGACTTTATTGTGGACTCGTGCAGAGATTTGATCCCTCCCCCATATATGTTCTTTCTTTGCGTGTAAATACTACCTCCTTTTTTGCGGGGTGGGGGAGGGAAAGACTCTTCTCAACTTAGATGGCCAGAATGAAAATGGATAAATTAGACATCAAGTCATGGCGGCTTGGCGCACTGGTTAAGGTTTTGCTGTATGACCCAGAGGTCACGGGTTTAAGGAGTAAAATGCATAGACAGTACCTTAACTATTGGTAATGATGCATTTTAGTACCTCAACTCTTTAATGCTGCAAATCAGTACCTCAACTATGTTTAAATGTTGTGACCGGCAGTACCCTTCAATATTCCGGCCAAAAAACGCCACTTGTCCGCCGGAAATCCACGTCATTAAATCTGAGTCATCACTATTATCCACATAATTAAAGCTGTGAAAAAAATTGAAAAACCAAAATGATCTGTATGGGGTTCGAACATGCATGCAAGGGGCGAAAATACTTGCTCCCCACACAGCTACCATCCTACCACTATGGTTCTTGTCTACATATTGGAAAGCAATTGTATAAATAGAAATATAGACGTATCTTTTATGAGTCGTACATTTATATTAATTATATAAATAAATTATATACAAGATTACCTTTTACAACGCAAATACGTAATATATTATATATTTTTGTCACCGTATTATATATGTTACTTCAAATATTTTTTAAAAATATTATATGTCACATTTTTAGGGCCAATTTACCAAATTGGTAAAAAAAAAACTGGGTGTTTTCCCAAAGTGGTATAAAAACCTCTTGAGTCATATTGGTAAAAAAAGAAACCCAAGTGTTAAATTAGTCATTTTTTTGTGAGAGACTTTTTTTATCCTCGACTTTAGAATTCCCGATATTCATATTGTAAGTATTGTGAAATAGACATTTTCTGTATTTCAACTTTGATTTTGCCTGCTAACAGCCAGTTGAATCAGCAAATTAATACTAGCACATTCTATCAACTTTTTTTAACTAACCACTTTCATTATCAGTTTGAAAAAAATCTTAGTAACTTAACTGTTAAAATGTAAAATGACCATTAAGGATATGATTTTAAAAGTTTATATATTTAACATAATTTGATTTCTTCTCTTTTGAAAAAATTATGAAATTTGATATACGAGTATTATTTATATAATTTAATGTAAAAATAAAATAGTTATAATACTTTAAAATAAGAAATGCATTGTTGTTAAAAACTAGCTTTGTAAAAAATATCCGAAAAAACGAGTCTTTGAAAACTAGCACCATCAAACGTGAGGGCCACTGTATCCAACAAAAACATGTGATAGAAGATAAAAGATGCATGGATAATCACTAATGTATACTCATAAAACATATTTATATTATTAATAGAAATGTACGACTCCAGAGTACAGAATAGTCATAGTGGTGTAGTGGGAGCTGTAAAGATAGCAAGTTATTTTGCTCCTTGCAACACAGGTTCGAACCCCATTCCACACATCATCCATTTTTGTTTATTTTTTCACAGCTTTCTCATATCACTAATGACATGGATTATAAAGATGACTCAGATTTAATGGCATGGATTTCCGGTGGACAAGTGGCATTTTTTGACCAGAATATTGAAGGGTACTGCCGGTCGCAACATTTAAACACAGTTGAGGTACTGATTTGCTTCATTAAAGAATTAAGGTACTAAAATGCATCATTACTAATAGTTAAGGTACTCTCTATGCATTTTACTCCGGGTTTAAGTCTTGGGAGGGTCTTCTTATTAAAATTTGACAGGGGAAGGCTCGCCCCTTATACGCCTTATGGGGATTCGTGCACCGAGCTGCCCCTTTTATACAATCTTTGTAATGTAAAATGAGTCCAATGTATGCATTAATAAAAAAAACAGATTGAACTTGGATGGGCCAGAGCCCCGTCCAACGTTGTCAAAGAGCACTATGAAGCGCCTAGATAGACATTGGCAGGGACGCTATAAAATTAGAAGAAAATAATAAAGTAACTCTGCCACTGTATAACAGACAATTTCAAAACAGTATTTTATCGCTATGGTAATAATCTTAAATTCTTGAAAAAATATCACTTAATATTTTACAATTACAAACTAACCTCAGCGAGCTTATTTCTCAGTTGCTGGGCGATGTGGTGTTGCTCCAAATTCAGAGCACACTGCAAGAAGATTGCATTTTCAAGATCAATACTTTTACTTTCTACACACAGAATACTGCTAACGCCTGGCTAGCGGTGATAAAACAGTTTAGACCTGAACTCATGTTGCCAAATTCTGCTGGGAAAAAAGCACCAATATGTCCTCATTGCGACTCTTGCTGTGCTCAATGCTAGCAGATTCTGACCGTCCCCTTCGAACAGCCATCCAGCTACAACTCACCAAAACCATCTCTGTGAAATATCAATATGTCTAACATTAAATATTCTTTTTCTATATGAATAATGCCAACCACGTTGACTTCCCACAACAAACACAGCCGGGGCCCGGATCTTAATTAAAATGCCAAAATACCTCTTTGAACCACAGTATCTTGATGTTGCTAAAGTGCTTATATATGTCCCTTGAACGATAATGCCAAATCCTTGCACCAAAAAGCACTATGAGTTCTTTTTACCTGATATTAGTGCAGAGAAAATAAAACACAACGATATATCAATAATATAGCACCAAAACCCCATGAAAACGGGGAAAAGCAATATTTCATCAACCTGGATATAGTTTTTTTTTTAAATATTCTTTTAATATATCGTTCACAATTTCAGATTATTTCTGCATCACTCAACCTATCCCTACAAGGTGAAACAACTCAATTTCTTCCATGTGCGGCTGTGCGCCATTTCTCATCATGTTCCCACGCTCATGTGCACCATTTCTCATCCCTTCGTTTCAATGGTCCTCAGGTAAATCAAAGAAAAACCTACTTAAAAAATATAAACAAAAAATTACACCAATAAATTCTATTAATATGTGAATATTTGCCAAACTATATACGGAGTACAATATAATGTTTTCCCTCTTTTCTTATTGAAAATGGAATATTTTAAGAAACTTTTTAAATTGATGTTTTTAAGATGTTTTTGAGTGGAGAAGAAATAACACTTGGCAAGTTGGCATTACGATTGCATTTCTTCGCTTAACACAAAACAAATACGTAGTAGCATTTTGAGTTAAACATGACCATTGATTCTATTGCAAGAACATGTACATAGTACATACTATGGGGGTGTTTGGAACTGATTCTGCTTCTGCTTTTTTTAAAGCAGAATCAGAATCAGTTTTCAGAAACTGGTCTCCCCCGGCTTCTAAAAAAACTGATTCTGGGAGTAAATTAAAGCACCAGAATCACTTCTGCACTTTCACTCAAACACTCCAACTTCTGCTCCTTCAGGGAATCAGATCCAAACACCGGAACACCCCCTACATACATCATCAACTAAAACCAAATGAATCGGAAGCACTGAATGAGCCAATTAAAGTAAGTGTTCTTTTAAATATATATATTTTCTCATCCATGTGTGGATCAACTCTACCTTCACATTCTCCAAAACCATCTGCTACTATAATAATAATTACATTAAACTATTAAAGTAAAACACAAACACAAAAACAAGCCAATCAAGTAAATAAGTAATTAGATAACAAGATGTGAAATCATTCAATCAATGAATAATCTGCAAATGCATACCAGCTCTAGCAAGCGAGCAAGTCCAGATCATCCAGTGGATGGGAAAACACTCCTATCAGTCTCAATCATACTATACCCATGGACCTTCCTAAGACCCGCGCTATGCATTTTGGACCTAACACTCTTGCTTTCCCTCCACTCCCCTCTCTCTGCATGTACATTAATTAATAATGTATAGCATCCACTATCCACAGTCTGTACATTCAAAAGGTTCTCCTGAATGCTTCTGATAATATCTGTTCTATGGTGAATTCTACACCCACTTATGAGTGAACCCCAGATGCTAGCATCTACACGGCATGGCATTGATTTGATAATCTCATATGCTCC
Organism: Cuscuta epithymum; assembly: GCA_945859915.1. NCBI lineage: Eukaryota > Viridiplantae > Streptophyta > Magnoliopsida > Solanales > Convolvulaceae > Cuscuta > Cuscuta epithymum. Next base: position 1,733,335 of record CAMAPF010000954.1, on the reverse strand, counting down.
TTCTACATCACCTGCCCGACTAAGAAGATCCACTAGGCATGCGATGTGTTCGGTTTGTGGCTCAATACCGAAACCAAACATGGCCTTAAAATAATACTTCCCTTCGTTCACATACCCAGCGTGACTACAAGCAGAGAGAATATTCATGAAAATCACATCATTTGGTCTTATTCCAGAATCTACCATTTCAGAAAAGAGTGATATTGCGGCAGTGATATGACCATGCATGCCATAACCGCCTATCATCGCACTCCATGAGATTATACTTTTCTCTGCAATTCTCCCGAAGACTTTTTGAGCTGTTCGAAGGTCTCCACATTTAGCATACATGTCTGTCAGAGCTGTGTTGATGTACAAATCATCCTTTACGACACCAAAGACGATCAGCTTATGGTGAATCCATTTTCCCTTTTCAAGAAACCCTATGCTAGAGCATGCTTGAATTGCACTCAAGTAAGTCACCTCGCTCATTGGAAGTGAACCGGAAAACATTTCATCAAACAAAGCAATAGCCTCCTCAGATTTACCGTTTTGGGAAAACCCACACATCATTGATGTCCAAGCCACAACTCCTCTGTCATTGATCTCCTCAAAGACGGCATAAGCCGAACACAAAAGCCCGGATTTAGAGTACATGTCAATTAGTGCGTTCTGGACAAACTCATTACCTGAAAATCCTGCCTTGATGACATGGCAATGCATCTGGCTCCCAGTTTGAGAAAATCCGTTGTCTCCACAACCTGAAATGACACTTCCAAGGGTAAAAGAGTCTGGAAGTATTACCTTGCTTCTCATTTCCATGAATAGCCTCAATGCCTCTATGCACATCCCTTCACTGGAGTAACCGGATATAAGCATATTCCACGAAATGATATGCCGATGTTTAGATGTGTCAAATACCTTGTGGCAATCCCCTAGCCTTCTGCAACTGGCATACAAGTCTACTAAAGCAGACCTCAGGACGTCATTATTAGGATTAGAGTCTATAACATCATTTCTGATAAGAAAACCGTGAATGGTTTTCCCTTCCTTTAACAAACCTGATCTTGCACAAGCACACAAAATGCTCATCAAAGTGACTTCATTGGGCTCCGCAGTTGACTGTTGCATTTCAACAAAGACTGATAATGCGTCACGATAACATCCGTTCTGATTAAAGCTGGAAATCATTGCTGTCCATGTGCAAGTGCTCCTATTGATAGAACGCCGATAGAGTGACTCAGCATTAGCTATTTCTCCACATTTCCCGTACATTGCAATAAGGGAATTACTCAATGCCCCATCACTTGGGATGTTTTTTCTCAAAATATAAGCATGCACAGATTTTGCTATTTTACATAGACCCAACTCCCCACAGGCTTCTGCTGCACCAAGCAGTGTAACTGAATCAATTCCAACACTTCCCTTCACCATTTCCCTGAATACATTCAAACCCTCACCCGGCTGATCATTATGTACATAACAGGAAATGATAGAGCTCCACGAAACTGTATCTCTTATCAACATTCCATCGAACAGTCTCTGTGCATAGAATGCACTCCCCAGCTCGCCGTACATATTCAACAAAGAGGTCTCAACAATAGGATCAGACGCAAACCCAGTCATAATTATCCTCCCATGGACTTTTTGGCCGACACCCAGTTCGCCAATTGCAGCGCAGGCCCTCAAAACGGAAGGGAATATGTAATCACTCATTTCAGGAAGCTGGTAAAGCATGGCGTCGTAGAGATAAATGGCTTCTTGAAAGCAGCAATTCCAAACATGGTTCTTGATCAGCACGCCCCACATGAAAGAATCGGGTTCTGGGAATAAGTCAAATATGGTTCTTGAAGTTGCAAGGGAGCCCATTTTGGCATAGGACTCTATTAGCTTAGTGGAAGCTTGGGCTTCTTTGTGGAGACCTGTGATAATGAGGCGGGCATGGAGTTGAGTGAGTGATCTTGAGGTTGTGCAGGTTCTGAACAGTGGCATGTATAGTGTAGTCATTTCTGTTGTTCCAAACATTCGCAATCCCAGTCATGCGTTTTCTGAGAACGCATCACATAAAAGTCGGCCAAATGACCAAATTGTAAAAAAAAGAGGGCCGTCGGTAAAAAAAGAAGTTCTAATCTCCTATAAATTGATCATTTTTTTTAGTGTGATACTTTTGATGCTTGATTTTAAAATTTATGACGTTTCATATCTTAGAATTTTTAGAATAATGTTAATTAAATAAATAATTCCCAAAACACTGCTGGGATAAAAATATTTTCCAAAATACTGTTGGAGTTAACCGTGGTTAAGAAAAGCCGTCACTTGAAGTGGCGGTTCTTCTCTTACAGTACAATAGCCGCCACTTCAAGTGGCGGCTCTTCTCTTATAGTACAAAAGCCGCCACTTGAAGTAACGGCTCTTCTCTTACAGTGCCACACCAGCCTATTCAACCGGAAAAAAACACAAAAATATGTTCAGTACTGTACAATCAACTCAGAAACATCAAACAACTGCTATTTCTCTAATCTCTATCTCTAATCTCTTCTCTAATCTCTATCTCTAATAAACAAAATCGTATAAGAGTGAATGATGGTAAGGGTGTTTTGGATAGTAAAAATGTGTTGGTAGTATGTATAGCTATAGGTACTTGTACAATATGCTTCAACTTTTGCACACCTAACTGAATTGGTAATTCAATACTAACGTTTTCGTCCTCCGTCCCGTTCCCGTTACCGGTTACATTGATTCATTTATGACTTTTTGTAGCCTCGTCCCGTTTCCGTCATCTTCACCCCAGAGGCTCATGAACTTACCCTTTTGCGTCTGGCATTGCCCCCCGCTTTCTCTGCAGGTTCTAGCCAACCAAACAGGGTAGGTTTGCTCTTATTAGCCGCCCAGGGAGAAATGGCTAGAGATAAAGCAGGTGTGTGAAGTGGTCTGCTGCATACGGGTAAGTACGAATCGCTTTTGTTGTTCTGGTTAGTTTTGATTGAATTTCTTGTTTACTTGATCATTTAATCGCCCTCCAATTATGTTGTAGTCATGTTAAATCTCAAAGGTTGGCAAGCTTACCTTTATTGTTCGTCATTGGTTCGTGAAGAACAGCTTACGGACTTGGTAGTTTCCTTTCAAGAATCTCTTGATTTCCCAATCTTCATCTGTCCGGTAAAACATAATTTTTGAACTCCATCAATTTAACAAGTAGTTTTACTCAACATACCGTTTTAAGTAATTTTTCGTTAATGTTGTTTTACATATATTTAGTTAAAATATACCTACAATGCTCTATCAATTGATATCATAAAATGTTAATTCTGTATAATTCATACTCTTTGGATTAGGGCTTTCGCTGTTATATCAAATCCAGTTTAAAGTTGCACATAAAACCAGATAATAAACATTCATTGTTTTGGTTTGTCTTAAGTTGGAGAAGTTATTGGCAAATTGTGCAAAAAGTCTAACATGTAATACATATGTCTCATTAGTTATTAACCTGTCCATTCCTGTTTTGCGTGTTTGAGTTATGAAGTGATATAATGTAAAGCGTTTTAGATGTCTTCTGAGTTTATAGTGAATAACTATGGTATTGTAAATTAGCATGATTGACCGAATGTGCTCTTTACATAAGTGGTGTAGGTAAAATATGTAGTTCTTCCATGTGGTTTTAGTAAAGTTATGATTGAAAAAGAATAAGGTTAAGTCACTAATCATTCTAAAATGCATTTTAGGAAATTTTTAATTATAACCACAACAACAACAACATCCAAGCATTTTTAAATGCATTTTAGCAAATTTTTAAATATAACTGAATTGTATATTTTCTTTCAAATACTTTTTTTTGAAAAAAAAATTAAAAGCTTTTCGGGTGTTAGTGTTAACACACGTTATAAAGCAACTATCTTGTTCCATGTTTTAGAACACACACATACCTCTTGGAAGTGAGTAATTGTCTTAAATCATCAGTGCACTGCAAACACTTCTTTCATGGATAGGAGAGCACTTCTCGAATCTGGATTTTTCAAATGTATCTTCTTTTAATAAACAATATACATAGTAGAGTGATTTGTTTAGTATGAATGAGCTAGCAGAATGAATGCTATGGTTTAGTGTGGTCCAAATTCCAATCATTTCTGCCTAAACTCAAATTTTAAGTTTCTCCCATGCTTTAATTTTTACCATTGGATTGAATTTATTCCATTTCACTTTAGGAGCAAGTGTTACTACTCCAACCTTCTTCAAAGTGTATTCATCAATAGTTTTTCAAAGCATTTACTCTTAATACTGCTTTGGGAAGAAATAATGAAGTGTATGGATGTAACACCCCACCCCGTAGGGCTCGAGGTAGTTACTCCACATACTCTACGGACCTCTAGTACTGTCCCCACAAACCACCACCAGCTTTTACCACGCACTTTGTCCTCACTTATGTGCACCCTGAGAAACTTCCCAGGGGGTCACCCATCCCAAGACTACTCTCGCCCAAGCACGCTTAACTTCAGAGTTTTGATGGGATGCGATCATACCAGCACTAATGCATCGGATCCCATCAGAACTCTAAAGTTAAGCGTGCTTGGGCGAGAGTAGTCTTGGGATGGGTGACCCCCTGGGAAGTTTCTTAGGGCGCGCATGAGTGAGGACAAAGTGCGCGGTAAAAGCTCATGGTGGTTTGTGGGGACAGTACTAGAGATCCGTAGAGTATGTGGAGTAACTACCTCGGGCCCTACGGGGGTGGGGTGTTACAATGGAGACCTAAAACTGAGATCTAATGTGAAGCAGTAGGTGTTTGTGAATTTGTCTCAATGACACTTTTTGCATTTTTATTGATGGCTCATATTAGTGTCTATCAAAACTCTATGCAGAGTTTAATTGAGAGACAAAATTTTAGAATCTATGAAAGCAACACTTAATAAATTTAATAGCATTGTTGGTTTGCCTTAGTCGTCATAAGAAAGGCTTTCTATGTTGTCCCCTTTAAAACTTTGATTTGGAAACGTGATTTCCATTAAAGTGATGCATATTGTGCATCTCTTGATTTGATAATATCTTGATGTGTATATAACTCTGTGTTTTATCTGTAGCTGAAAGTGAAAAAATTCCATTGTGTATGTAACTTAAGGGATTCATAGGATTACTCATTTTTATCATCTTACTATGGAGACTCACTTCCTACTCATTCAAAACCTTATTCTCCTAAAAAGTTATGTGTTCCACATGCTGATTCTTCTTTTTATCATGTGATAATTTGTTAGTCAATCATATCTACCTGAACATATTATTACTTTATGTATAACTTTTTCAATTTTTTGATGATATTAAAGAATTGCGTCTAGCAAACTTCTTTGGTGATATTGAAGAACAACTTTTAGCACGACCTTATTTTAGTGCATATGGTCATGGTCATTATATGGTTTTAATTAACTTTGAAACTTTGAGGGAATAATAGAATCAATTGTAATCATATCTCATAGACACCTGTCAACACGACAGAGAAGTTGTCAATTTGTTTTGAACTTGAGATGAAAATATTTTGCCAGTTAGTTCTTCTACGATTCTTTAAGGACATTCCTTGAAACTTTATCACTGTCTTGTTTATTTTGGTTTATTAACTTATTCTATTTTCTTATATGTAAAACACTAAGCATTATCGATCTTACTAAGTCTTTTATCTCGAAATAAAGGCATGCGATTATGTGAATCATTGGCCAAACTAATTACATATAGTGGCTCACATATTACCCATATTGCATTATCTTCTAGGCATATTTACTTTTCTTCAGTTTGACGGAAACATTTAATGCTTTCTCCTGAGACAATATTTTCAGAAAAAATATATTGTTTATCCATGCATCCATTAGTGCAAAAAACCAATCATGTGTTCTTTGTTTACCATATCTTCCTTGTAGTATTTTTGTATTGGTGTTGTCTCATAAATTGAAATCAATACTGTTTGGTTTTCAGGAAACCTTACATTTGTTATTGCTACAGAAATGAGGCTTTTAGAGGTAAGGTGTAATATTTTTCACCTAATTTATCATCCATTTTTATTCATATATGATTAACTGTTACGATTTCTGAAAGAATAAAATTGAACACCAAATATTTCAAACCAATCATATACTTTTGCAATGCCCACCCTAAACTATTTGCTTGGTCACTAGAATATACAACTCACGTCCTTTTTCTCTTTCATTAGGAAGACTTATAGAGGTATGCATGTATCAAAAAGGACCCACAACATATCAGGGTGAACTGTTTTAGTTGGCATTTTCTATTCTGGTTAGAACAAAATTCACAACGTTGTGTTTATATGCCACAGATTGAGTTACTTTAATTGTTTGTGCATCCTTGACTACATGTCCAACATCACGGTTTGGAAATATGACACAAGACGTTTGGTTGATTTTCCAATAGTCTGTAACTTTTTTTTCCATTATGGATTCTGAATGGTAGCAGCCTTGCTACACCATATAACAGTGATTTTAGCATGAATGGGCACTAAGCTAAGAAAATATGGGTCATGCTAATTTTCTTCCTTTCCCTTGGAAGAGGAGGCCATGATCCGAGTGAAGCCGTAGGTGTACACGTGTGCTTCATAGGCTCTCGACAAACTAGCTGGAGATAAGGGGTCAGCCTAGGAGTTTCACGTATTCATATGAGTATATGACAATGCTTACATTTAGTTTCAAGCATGCTTTCTGAGTTTATGTGTGTATATACATGAGAATACAACTAATTAGATGATTTTTTACATATTCATGATGAAACAAGCTAATTTTTTATATATTATATTAGTCTTAATAAAGATAAAAGATGTATTTTAAGGTTGAGTCCAATCCATAATTAGATTATGTTTTCTCTTAGGTGCACATTTGGCCATTTAAACAGTGATCTAGAAGTGAAAGGAAGCTCAAACATTCAGGTATCTGTAATAATATGACATTATTAAGTTCAGTAGGTTAGAGTACTAATGAAACTCTCCCCACATATGCTCTTTCTCCTTTTTATTTTTATTTAAGAATAGATTTAGCTCTGAACCTCTTTTTATACACATGATTTGTACCAAACGTAAAATATTTCAACCTTCATTTTTCAAAATTGTGAAGGAAAATCTCTTCTGCGATCAATTTCTGACCGACCAGTGATCTTCTAATTAATTCAAGAACGAGTCAGGTGCTCTAAGGATATGAACATCAATACAATGAGCTTTTCTCTAACTTGTCAAAGAAGTGTACCTTGGCCAGTGGGCTTGATGGAGAACAAAATAAGTAGAAAATTTCAGAAGTGAAATTTGGATCAGATGATTGTATGTTTTACATCAAAAGCTACAATAAATGACTATCGTGTTGGATGATTGGATAATTGTATGTTTTACATCAGAAGCAACAGTTTCGTAGCTTGTCGCATTTGTTAAGGTACATGATTTTATCAATCGATTTTAGTCATAATCTGGTAATAAATTACTATAAATATATTAGGTTTGAGTCATTTTCGTGTTTGTAATTTCTTCCTATTTCAAACTCTATTTCACATTTGTGTTTTTTTTTCTGTGTGGAGTTTGAACTTTTATTGGATCCTACAAGGGTATATTCCATATATATAATATTGGGCATTTAGTCGATTGCGCAACGCACGTGTAAAAAACTAGTATAGTCAATATAGAGCACTAAAAAACAAAACATATCTGAGACACAAAACGAGTCAATGAACTACATTGGATTACAATACTAGATATATCACATAAAGTTGATAATTCGATCAGCTCGTTCATGCTTAACACAATAATGTAAAGTACCAATATCACAAGTCAACGTGATGCATTAATACTCTTCAATTTCTATCACTGTGTTCACCAGTTTAGTACAAAATAATGAATAATGAAAACCAGTAGCTTCTTCATCTAAATTCACAAACCCAAAAAATATAATAGGAATATAAATAATACTACTAAAACATAGCACATTTATACATAAATACATACATATAATTGTCATTGTTTTTCCTCAAATAGAACTCATTCAATTCCAGGAAAAGAATAATCTAACTACTTAATTCTTTCTTTAAGATCGAACGACTCCTCTTTAGGAGAAAGCAAGAATAACACTATATGTGTGCATAAGTCATACTCCATAAGTTCTTACACATCTGCATCATTTCCTTTAAAGATCATGGAACGGATGCAGGACATGTGTATGTGTGTTGAAAGAATGGAAAAGCGGATTGACGCTTTTGAAGATAGGCTTTCTGAAACAAAAAGTCTCTTTGTACACCTTTTTATAACCATCAGTACACCATTTATGGGCAGTCTCCCTTCCCAAAATCAAACTCCTGCTCTCAACTCTTTCCGCATCCCCAACCCGTCTGTTCCAAAGTTTTTCGAAAATCCTTCCCCATGAAACATCAAAGTCGTCCCTTGCATCCCAACGCCCATCGGAGAAGGTGACCTGTAGTCGGACGACCTGCGCAGGGTTGGACATCGCAGTGGGTTGAGAACAAAGACCTGTGACCAGTTCTTGGACAAACCCGCTGGTTGAGAACGACAATGGAGGAAAGGTTAGTATCATTTTAATTAATTTTAAACCACATTAAATTTTGAAGGTTGTTTGGAGTGTTAATGAAAAAGACCCCATTGTCAATTAAGGTGTTCATAAAGGCTAGGGATTTTATAATGACATTAATTTGGGCGTTTTTGATGTTTTTCGGGTTTTGTTGTGTGTTACCTTTTTAATTTGGTGGACCATTTTATCACCGTCGCCCACTTTCTCGCCACTGATAAATATTGTTAGTGTTCAAATTTCAATAAGGATTACAAGACTCATATGAATATATTACTCTTTTGTCCAGGAAAAAGAGTCATGTTTGAGTAAGTTACCAATTTTTTGTCAACTCAGTTAAGGTTAAAGCTTTCCGAAGTTATGAACAGACACTTATATCCCTACATTTTTTCATATGTCACCAAGTTATCTGGTAAATAATACAGTTCGAGACTTTGAGCTCATGTTTATAAAACTTATTTTCAAGATTGTTTGGGGTAACTGACAAAATGTGACATTGTTTTTTGTAGGTTTGAACTTTGCTGCATTCACGTTTTTAGCTTTAGAACTGACAAAGTCATTCATCATTTCGTGTATATTTTAATTAAGGCATGAAAACCACAGAAGTTTTGGGCTGAATTTGAATTGGATTTGCAGAATCAAAAACTTTCATTTGTCTTAAATGCTTCAATTTCTAGATATCAAAATTTTATTTTGTATGTTTGTTTGACTAATATTAGCATAATATGATTCCAATAAATTAGTTATTTTAATACATTGGTTTTGTAATACTTGAACATGATAATTTTATTTAATTACATATTTTTTGTTATGTTTAATCTTTAACATCAACATGTAGGATCGACACTGTTTGTGTTACCTTTTGAGTTGTCTATGAGTTTGACTAACAACAGTGTTTGTGTTAACTTTGGATTAGTCTGTCATGTTGGGAGAAAATTTTAGGCATGTTGTTGTTTTGTCTGTGGGTCAGAAGATATTTTTGGGTGTGTTGTTTTTTCTGTGCAGATGTTTTTAGGTCTATACATTGTTTTGTATTGTCTGTGACTCGTGGTTCCACTTAAAAACTTTCCCTGTTCAGTATTCAGTGTGCGAAAAATATAATGAAGCATCCAATCTGCTACAATCATGCTTATCCGCCAAGCAATTACACCTGTTCCACCAGCTACCATGGAGCCATCTTGTGGATGTTCCAGAGATTCAATTTTCTGCCCAAATAGTACATTTGCTCCTTTTACGCCTTATGGAGGAACAACCAGAAGATGAACTCTGGTTTTGCGTTCAAGGAAAGTTTTAAAGTTTACCTTTGCTGATTATTGTCACGTCACTGGATTACCCTCTACGGGCGAAATGTCATCCTTACCAGAGGAAGATGAAGCTCGGGGAGATGAAGCTGAGGTTGAAGAGAAAGAACCTGGGGCGGTGGCAGACAAGTACCTTGGTGGCTCAGTGGATACTACCTTTGAGAAGTTCAAGGAAGTACTTCAAAAATTGAAGCCTTCCAGACGAGGTGATCCAATTGATGCTGTGAAGTTGGCCTCTTTGTACTTCGTTTAGTGTGTATTGCTAGCCAAAGACAGGACAACGAAGACAAATCCTGACTTCGTAAGATAAGTCAATGATTTCGACAAATTCAAAGCTTACCCGTGGCCTAAGGAGTCTTACAAGTTATTGATCACCCATTTGAAGGGTTTAATGGTTGGGCAATCAAAGAAGTTTAAAGAAAGCGAGGCAAATAAAGCAAGTTATCGGAACACAAATTTCACTGTTTATGGTGCTCCATTAGTTGTATAGGTATCACAAATGCAATTATGTATTTCTTTATTAATTTGGTTATTTATTTATGTATTTATTAATTTATGTTTTTGTGAGGTTTATGTAATTGTATTTCTCCGACAATATATGTTGTACACAGACACTACATATTGGTCACATAAAAAATGGCCTATAAACAGACAATGATGTTTTATGTTATTTATAGGTTTGGGCGTACAAAGCTATACTAGAACTTAAGAAACACTTTGCCAAGAAGGTGGGTGATACACAAGTGCCTATATTAAACTGGAGTGTGGATGGAAGTTCTGGACGACAAAGCTTAAAAAAATCATTTAATTGTCAAAGTGTTTAATATAGAACCATAATTATGACAAATTATGCATCACCCACCAAAGTGTTTTATGTTTATGACAAATTCCATCTGCACTCCAATTTAATATAGGCACATGTGTATCACCCTCCTTGGCAAAGTGGTTCCCAAGTTCTGGTATAGCTACGTACGCCCAAACCTATAAATAACACAAAACATTTAACATCATTGTCTGTTTATAGGCCATTGTTTTATGTGACAAATATGTAGTGTCTTTGTACAACATATATTGTCGGAGAAATACAATTACATAAACCTCACAAACACATAAATTAATAAATACATAAATAAATAACCAAATTAATAAAGAAATACATAATTGCATTTGTGATACTTGTACAACTAATGGAACACCATAAACAGTGAAATTTGTGTTCCGATAACTTGCTTTATTTGTCTCGCTTTCTTTAAACTTCTTTGGTTGCCCTACCATTAAACCCTTCAAATGGATGATCAATAACTTGTAAGACTCCTTAGCCCATGAGTAAGCTTTGAATTTGTCAAAATCATTAACCAATCTTATGAAGTCAGGATTTGTCTTCGTGGTCCTGTTTTTGGCTAGCAATACACACTGAACAAAGTACAAAGAGGCCAACTTCACAGCGAAAACTAGATCACCTCGTCTGGAAGGCTTCAATTTTTGAAGTACTTCCTTGAACTTCTCAAAGGTAGTATCCATTAAGCCACCAAGGTACTTGTCTGCCACCGCCCCAGGTTCTTTCTCTTCAACCTCAGCTTCATCTTCCCGAGCTTTATCTTCCTCTGGTAAGGATGGCATTTCGCCTGTAGAGGGTAATCCAGTGTTGTTACAATAATCAGCAAAGGTAAACTTTAAAAACTTTCCTTGAACGCAAAACCAGAGTTCATCTTCTGGTTGTTCCTCCACAAGGCATAAAAAGAGCAAATGAACTATTTGGGTAGAAAATTGAATCTCCGGAACATCCACAAGATGGCTCCATGGTAGCTGGTGGAACAGTGGCAATTGCTTGGCGGATAAGCATGATTGTAGCAGATTGGATGCTTCATTATATTTTTCGCACACTGAATACTGAGCAGGGAAAGTCTTTAAGCGGAATTTTTAACTTTAGAGCCCTGTCACAGACAGAATCACGAGTCACAGACAATACAAAACAATGTATAGACCTAAAAATATCCGCACAGAAAAAACAACACACCCAAAAATATCTTCTGACCCATAGACAAAACAACAACACGCCTAAAATTATCTCCCAACATGACAGACTAATCCAAAGTTAACACAAACACTGTTGTTAGTCCAACTCACAGACAACTCAAAAGGTACCACAAACATTGTTGATCCTACATCTTGAAGTTGAAGATTAAACACAACAAAAAATATGTAATTAAATAAAATTATCATGTTCAAGTATTACAAAACCAAATGTATTAAAATAACTAATTTATTGGAATCATATTATGCTAATATTAGTCAAACAAACGTACCAAATAAAATCTAGATATCTAAAAATTGAAGCATTTTTAAGACAAATAAAAGTTTTTTATTCTGCAAATCCAATTCAAATTCAGCCAAAAACTTCTGTGGTTTTAATGGCTTAATTAAAATATACACGAAATGATGAATGACTTTGTCAGTTCTAAAGCTAAAAACGTCAATGCAGCAAAATTGAAACCTACAAAAAACAAGCTCACATATTGACATCACATTTTGTCAGTTACTCCAAACAATCTTGAAAATAAGTTTTATAAACATGAGCTCAAAGTCTCCAACTGTATTATTTACCAGACAACTTGGGGACATATGAAAAAATGTAGGGATATAAGTGTCTTGACTGAGTTGACCAAAAATTTGTAACTTACTCAAACATGACTCTATTTCCTGGACAGAAGAGTAATATATTCCTATGAGTCTTGTAATCCTTCTTATTGAAATTTGAACACTAACAATATTGTCTGGTTTTTTATCAGTGGCGAGAAAGTGGGCGACGGTGATAAAATGGTCCACCAAATTAAAAAGGTAACACACAACAAAACCCGAAAAACATCAAAAATGCCCAAATTAATGTCACTATAAAATCCCTAGCCTTTATGAACACCTTAATTGACAATGGGGTCATTTTCATTAACACTCCAAATAATCTTCAAAATTTAATGTGGTTTAAAATTAATTTAAATGATACTAACCTTTCCTCCATTGTCGTTCTCAACCAGCGGGTTTGTCCAAGAACTGCTCACAGGTCTTCATTCTCAACCCACTGTGATGTCCATCCCTGCGTAGGTTGTCCAACTACAGGTCACCTTCTCTGATGGGCGTTGGGATGCAAGTGACGGCTTTGATGTTTCGTGGGGAAGGATTTCCGAAAAACTTTGGAACAGACGGGTTGGGATGCGAAAAGAGTTGAGAGCGGGAGTTTGATTTTGGAAAGGGAGACTGGCGCACGTGGGGTTGAGGTGGGAAAGAAGGGTAATTTTTTGGGAAAAGTACAGAAAAAATACTTGTGATTGGACCCGTTTTCAGATAGGGTCATGTGTTTCATTCTTTCTCAAAGTGGTTCATGTGTTTGAATTCTGTTATCACAAGAGGCCAAGAGGGTCACGCCGTTAAAAATGTCTGAAAAAAACCGTTAAAAGTAACCCTGATTTTCAAAAGTGCCCGGAAAATTAAAAGAAAAATACCGGAAGGTGCGCTCAATAAGACAACCTCTAGGTCATCTTTCTTTTTTGTTTTTAGCCACCCTTGTCATTGGAAAGTCCACCAGAAAATTGATATTTGCGAAATCATTTTTAAAAAAATAATTCAAACAGATCTAAAAAAATCCAAAGGCGAAGGTGGTTTGGAGGTCATCTTGACGAGGCGCACCTTTCGATATTTTTCTTTTAATTTTCCGGACACTTTTAAAAATCGGAGTTACTTTTAACGGTCTTTTCAGACGTTTTTAACGGTGTGATCCTCTTGTGATAACGTAATTCAAACACATAAACCACTTTGTTAAAGAATGAAACACATGACCCAATTTGAAAACGAGTCCAACCACAAGTACCTTTTCCGTGTTTTTCCCTCTTTTTTTACTTTGGGCCTTATATATGGTATACTGATGGGTATAAAAAGGTGTACAAATAGACTTTTTGCTTATATATGGTGTACTGATGGGTATTAGAAGTACAAACAGCTTTTTTGTATATTCATACCATTTAAACTTTGAACCGCTTTTTGTCAATTTCAAAGCAGATCTAGTACTTAATTTACTAGCGATACATTCTCAAGAAAGAAATATAGTTTACACCACCACTTCCCTTTCATCTTACTCACGTCTACACTTCCACTACTTCAGCTCCTCAACATGCATTTCATTAAGAGCTCCGACGCTGCAGCCATTTAAGCTTCTTCTCCAGCATTTTCATCTTCTTGATCATAAGGCACCTCATGCCGTGGCATATTGTACTTCTCTCGCAGCTCTTTGATAGGGATGAAATCTCCAGCAGCATCCATCCCGTAGAACAAACAGGAAATGTATGGATGGTCAAACCTATTCTGTGTAGAGATGATCACAATTGTATTAAGGGTGAGGTAGAAATACATACCAGTGGAGCTTTCTCATCTGTAAAAAAGAATAGACTCCATGCATCTTGGAGGAAAACATTGGAAGAAAGAAACCCTTCTAATACTATTTTAGTGGGTTTAATGTGTCAAACCCTCTTCTCATACACAAATAATGTGCATTAGTCCCTCATGATTCTTTAAATACATCAAAATCCTCTGTTATAATAATCATGCAAACAACACCCTAAGACGACAAATTTAATTGCCAACAAAACATGCATATTTGGTGTAATTGGTAATCATGCACGAAGTATTATAATAGCTAAGGTGCATCTTACTCGGCTGCTAAATTTGTTGTTCCAATAATGAGTGCATGATTGATCATAAATCATAACACAGTGTTTTGATGCGTTTTTTGAATCACAATACGCTTATACGCAGATTTTTTTAAATACGGAGTATTAATTTTGAAGCATCAAAACCCTTGTTTTAGTATTAAAAACATGACTTTTGAGGGGGTTGGTGTGTGGGTGTATGCACTAGTATTACTTACTGTATTTGACTCACTTGGGGCATCCAAATTCTCCTCCGGCACTGCATGGTGAATACAAGGAATATGACTCATAGATTGCGTATAGTGCTTTTCTTTTCAAGCTGAGATATCTTAATAATAAAGTAGATAGATGATTCCATATGTAAGGTAGAACCAAAACCTTAATTACCATATGTAACTAATAGATTTGAGTCTGCAGAGACATCAACCAGCACCTGTAAATAGCAAAGCAGAGTGTTATACTCAGGCATTTAATATGAATGTCAGGAAGCTATATTAAGCAGTTTGCGACTTCGTGTTCATCGGTTATTCTTTGATTGCAGCAACAGAATAGCTGGATATGACATATGAAATGAAGAGGTAAAGCATGCATACCCTCACCCTCCCATGAACCTTACTTCCGAGTGGACATATTAGGAATGATTGATTTAGGATGTTTTAAATGGACTGTAATTTTCTGGTCTGGTGTGATCTGGTCTATTTAAGTTTGATCTGGTCTGGTAGATGTCTATTCTATGCATATTTTACAACTGTTGAAGTCTATTCTGATATGATCTGTTCTGATTTTGGTCTGGAACTCACACCAATGCAACTAAAAACATCCTTAGTTTTATACTAGGGACAGACTACTCCCTCAAGTATTAATGGCCTAAAATGAAAAGCAAAAGATCCACATCCCAGCCATAGCCTCATAATGAAATCTTAGATATATTTTTATGCTTGTAACTAGAGGATGACTGGACCATTGTTTTATTCAACATATTTATAATCTTGTAAGTTATTCTTAAATTAATAAGAGACTCAGATGACACCAAACCATATACGTCCATACTACATTCAGATCTAGTTGGAGAATGGGACAAGAAATACTCACAGCAGACCAAAGTACTAGGAGAATAAAGGCTTCCTTAATGTGTTTCTGCTCCCAAAAAGTTGTAAATAAAAAGAGGTAGAAAAAACCTGATAAAATGGCTGATCAGAACCACGAGACAACTTGTCAATCTTGGCATTTTCCATCCATGAACTTGATTCACAGCACACGGGATCCATCCCACATATAACACCGCAATATCCTTGAATGCATTAATAATTTAATATACATTCATTTTGAGTGCCACAATAGAAAAATTACACGCAAAATAGTGAAATGCAGTTCAACATCCACCAAGGCATAGTTTCCACTCAGCAAGCCAAACAGAAACAATCCAAAGTAAAACCAAACCATATGCTATCCGGTTTTAGTTTGGTAATGGTTTCCTAAAATGTATTAATCCAAACTGAAGCTGAATAAAACCAAATCAAAGAACTAAAAATACAATAAAACCTCATTATATAAAACCAAACCAAACCAAAAAACACAAATAAACCATACCGAACAGAAACTGCCCACCATTATTAATAAGCATGTTTTTACATTATTGGTTGGGATGAAAACATATGGGAGGAAAGAATAGAAAATTATGATTTTTCCCTTGTTAGGGGAAAAAGAAGAAATAAGGAAATTCTGATATTCCCTTCATAGTTTTCCTCTTCCCATTTACCTCTAAATTCCAAATTGGAGATAAATGTGAAATTTAGGTGGTAAGGGTTATCATTCATTATAGAAGTATACTATTCTACTCCAACACCAGATTTTTACTAATCTATATTCTACATGGAGTCTAACTAAGTGGAAAGAAGAAAAAAAAGAAAATTGCAGCTTTGTCTTGGCGTTTCCCTCCAAAACTACCACCCGAATGAAAAACAAATTTTCTTTCCTCTACCTCATATTTCTGCAATGTGGTCCCATAAGAGGAAATAAAGAAGGAAAGTACATTTAGCTTCTTTTCATATTTCATATCCTCAAGAGTCAAAAGAAGAAAGTTCCTCAACAAAGTGCTTGGCTCACTTGTATCATTGAAACGCACTTTATAGGCTTGGTAGTTGGTAGTGATAAAAGAAAACTTGTACATAAACAATTGTTATACTCTAATTTAAGGAAGAGAGAGAATAAAAAACATGTCTCAAGTACGTTTCCAGTTAGAACATGATGTACTTAATTTTGCTGGTTTTATCAGGCCTTGTCTGCTTGAGTCGTGTTTAATTTGTTAAAGTCCAGCCTGTTTAAGTTTGGTTTGGTCTTAGATAAAATACTATGTGTTGCAACTATGGTCTGATGTGTTTTGGTTGGTTTGAGTCTGGTTCGGTCTATGACTCAGAAGAGCCACAATGAGAATACATCCTTAATATTCTCGATTGCGTGCACTGGTCAGTCATACATGTCTCAAGAATCAAACACAAATTAACTGTACAGAAAACCGATGGTGCTAAACAAATTTTTATTGGGCGCAGAAACTCATTGCTTTTGACACAGAGAAGCAAGAACGTAGAAGAGGTGGTTCCGCAAATTCCATACCGAAAACCTTGTTCTTCACTCTCTGACCCAAACGGAATGCATAATAATCATTTCCATAAGTTTGAGCCCTCACTGATGCAGCCAGAGATTCCGCTTCAATTTTGGAAATTCGGTCTCGAATATTGGCAGCCAAACTATAGTTTTCACTTTGAACAGCATTCTGCAGGTCTGCACTGAAAGGAAGACAAATTAAACAATAGTCTTTAGAAAGACGAAGAAGAACTGAGAAAGAAATACAGTATGAAAGAGACGATAGATACAATGTGAACTTAGAGTTACTAGGATCATTACTATTCATTAACAGTCAGAAAAACCTATGAAAATAAAATTTTGTTACCGCAAGCGCAAGATGCTAATAGCCAAATCTTGAACTTCACCCTTTGAGGCTGATCCTCGTCTAGATTCTTGCTCCTTTATAATTGCAGATTCAACCTGCAAAAATCACATAATCAGGTTAGGAGACTAAAAAACCATTGTTCACGAATCAGCATATTTGATATTTGAGTTTTGGTCAAGATCTATCAGGACAGATGAGCAGCAAGTTGGTTGTTTCCAGGATGACGGCCAGATTGATATCTTGTGACAGTAAGATTCACAATGCTTGCTGAGAGATGAGAATGCAACTGAAATGGCTGAAATGGCCATTGCTAAGCTGGGCTGATTGCAGCAAGGCAATGAGGCAATCGGCAATCCAGTTATCGTGTTGACAATAACGAGCTTTGCTGATCGATTGTATTGTTGATTTGAGTAGAGGTTCAATACCCTCTCTTGAATGTCCTTTCTTTTTGTGTATATATTAACTTCTCTGAACTTAGATGGGCCTCATGGCCGGAATGGAAGCAAACATATAATTCACATAAATAATTTTTTTTTGTATAATACAATGAGTCTCATGTACACAGATTAGTAAAAATACAGATCGAACATGAATGGGCCAGAGCCCAGTTCAATGCTCTAATAAGCACTGTGAAGCCTCTAGCTGATAGAGAAGAGCCTACTGCCTAAATAGGCATCGTTGGGGATGCTATAAAAATCAAAAGAGAATACATCAATTCTGCAACTGTATAAAATCCAGGTCAAAATTGTATTGTATGGCTATGATACTAATTGTAGGTTCTTGCAAACACATCACTTAATATCTGACAATTCCGAACTAACCTCAGTGAGCTTATTCCTTAGTTGCTGGGCAATGTCGTATTGCTCCAAATTCAGAGCACACTGCAAGAAAACAGCATATTGGAGCTCCATTCTCTTCCTTCTACTCATAAAATACTATTTAGTGGTGCGTAAACTATATAGCCACTTATTATAGTGATAAAGCAATCTAGACCTGAACTCGTGTTGCCAAATCCAGTTGGAAAAAAAGCATCAATATATCCTCATTGGCCCTCTCGCTTCGCTCAGTGCTAGCAGAATCCTGCATGTCCCCTTTGAACAGCCATCCAGCTTCAACTCTCCAATTCCGTCCATGTGAAATATCAATATGTCTAACATTAATTTTTCTTTTTCCATATGAATGCCAACCAGATTGACTACCCACACCAAACACTTTCGGGCCTTCACTGAAATGTCCAAAATACCTCCGTGAAACACATGTAGATCCGCAAACACCAAAGTATCTGGATGTTGCTAAAGTGTTTGTGTATGTCCCTTGAACCATTTCAATCAAAAATCCCCTTTCCAGGTTTTGCCACAACTCCAAGCACCAAAAAGCACTATGAAATTATAAATCACTTGTCAGTTCTCTTTACCTGAAATTAGTGCAGACAAAATAAAAACATTAACATAAATCATCCAACCATGAACCATCGATCAATAACCCTGCAGTAAAACCCATGAAAACGAGGAAAATCATTACTTCAGCAACCATGATTTGGGTATTCTTATGATCAAATTTTTGAGGTATATGATTCACAACTTCAGAAATATTTTCTACATCGCTGAACCTATCCCTGCAGACTGAACCAAATCAATCTCTTCCATCTTCCTGGTTAGTACAGACTACAGATCGTAAGTGCATCCAAAATAGACAAAACACGTGTTCATTAATATTGGATACAGTGGAACATTCGATAGCATTCTAATAATAATCAAGGCAGAATAAATTTGAAACCTCTAGAACTACTAAAGAGAAAAAACTAGCTGAAGTTGAGAAGTAAATACAAATATTAAGCATCTACTTACTCAACTACTATACTAAGATCATGCAGCGAGTGAAGAGCGAAGTTTGATCGACTCCTTCCCCTGCGCATAGGGGATTTCAGAGGGTTTTCTGGGTACACAAATTATCAAGTACAAGTGATTCCTCGGAAGTTCGAATTAATTTAGGTAGAAAAATACTCCAAGCACCAAAAAGCAGATGGGCTTATTGGTTGACTGACAGGTGAAATTTAAGAAGTTCTGATGGGAGTGACCGCTGATTCCGCTGATTTAAGAAAAAAATATTTTATTAATAAAATAAAGAAAAAATTATATGTAAAAATAACTAAAATGATCATCTACAATAACTTCAATCAATACAGCCACAAAAGTAACTTCAACCTTACTTTTTCTTCTTATTACATAATTCAGCGCACGAAACAAAAGTTACGTGTTTAATGGAAAAGTTGGCTGATAAGCCTGATAAGATGAAAAACAGTGTTACCAAACGGCCTCTAAATTGTATTAGTCATTTAGACATTTCTAAAGTCACAAGGGAGAACTATCAAATAAGCCCTCGAAGTTACATAAAAATGCAAATCACCCCTTATATATGACGCTCTGTCCGGCTGTCGCTATTTGGGGTGGTTTCCGGTGGAATTTTTTGATAAATTTTTTTGAGATATTGTTCATTAAGTCTACTTTACTCATACCAAATTTCAGCTAAAAATTCAATCAGGGAGGCAGTCAAATGAATTTTTGAAGATAACTGCGCAGTTAAACAACGCGGTATATTTCAGAAAATCATTTGACTGCCTTCTCGGTTGAATTTTTAGTTGAAATTTGGTATGAGTAAACTAGACTTAATGAATAAGATGCTCAAAATTTCCATCAAAATATTCCACCGGGAACCGCCCCAAATGGCGACGTCCGGGCAATGCCTCCTATATAAGGGGTGATTTGCACTTTTTATGTAAGTTCGAGGGCTTATTTGATAGTTCCCCCAAGTCACAAGTCGGTTTTTTGGTGTTAATTAACTATACCAGTTAGATTGACACATTAACATGGTGGGTCGATCCCACTTTTGGAAGTTACGTTGCTTTCTCCCCCCTCCCTGGAACTTCTTTGTTGCTTTTTCTTTTGCTTTTCTTTTTTTTATTTTTCCTTTCTTCAATTCTTCTTTTCCATCAAATTAAAATATTAAAAATTTAATTACAATTTTACTTCTCTTTATCTTCAAATTAAATTACAATTGAATCTATTTTTTATTCTTTATCAATACACAAAAAAAATTATTAATATAAATAAAATAAGTATATTGTATTTAATAGAGTTTTTTACCCTAAATAGGACTAAATTATTGTGTAAATTCCCAAATAGGAGTATATATATTTTTACTCCTAAATAGAACTAATATTCCAAAGTTACCCCTGCATCGGTTTCCGCGCATGAAGTTATATCCACGCATCACTTCTCTTGATGGCAGATTACTTTTTCTTCTTTGATTTATTAAATTTTCTCTGCGCATCAATTGTCTCTTCTACAACAGCACAACCTGCTCATCTTCTCCAACCTACTCAATAATCTACTCCGGCTGAAACCTGCAACGAGTTTCAAGAAGGGGCAAGCAACTACGACGGCCATCAACTAGCAGCGAAACCAGATGCCAGCCGGGGCGAGCAGAGAGGGACAAATACAATCCAGATCTATTGCCATGGAATGAAGCTCAACTCCCCCCTCCTTCCTTCGATCTCCTCCTCTACTGTTTTTCTCTCTATCTCTCTTCTGTTTTTTGTCGCAGGTCCGACGCTTGGCCAATATCTTCTTTGTTTGTTAAGATTGCCAAATTCAATCTGAAAATGCCATAAAAATGGCATATTCTATCTGAAAATGCCATAAAAATGGCATTCTTACGCTTTGAAGAATTTGTGTTTGCCTTCGGAAATGCCATTAAAATGGCATTCTCCATTCATGTTGGCATTCCGATAAAAATGTTGACAACAGTGGTGGCGGTGGTCAGAGATGCAGCGGCGGGGGTTGGATCTGTAGCAGCGGAGGCTGGATCTACAACTGCGGCGGCCGGATTTGCAAGTTCAACAGTCGACGGCTGGAAGAGGCCAGATCTATTGCTCCGACGACCGGATCTGCAGCTGCGGTGGCCATATCTCAAACGGCGATGACCAGATCTACAACGGTGGCCAAATTTGAGGTCTCGATGGTGGCCGCGGTGGCCGGCGGAGGCCGGCGGCGGCCGGTGCCTGGCGGCAGCCGACGAGTGCAGCGGTCCGGCATTATATCTGGGCAACATGTTATCAAGCTTCAAGGGCATGTATGTCCAACCACAAATAATAAATCCTACTTAGGGAATTTTGAAATAGTAGTCCTATTTTTGCAATTAATGTTTTATTTACTCCCATTTAGGGAATTCTCCCTATTTAATATTCATACACTATTTTTGTTTCTGTAATATTTTTTATATTCGTATACTTTTTATGTAATATACTCTTTATATTCATACTCTATTTTGTAATATATTTTTTATTGCACAAACTTTTCTATAATATAATTTTTTTATCACTTTTATATGTTTTTAGAGGTTTTTAAGACATTGAGTTTGTTTAATTTGATTCTTGAAGTTACATTTGATAATATATCATGAAGTTACATCTTCTTTTGCACGAGTTACATCTTAATGTACACGAGTTACATCTTAATGTATCCAAGTTACACCACAGAATAAACCTCTGCTATATCATTTTTATATCCCTAATATTAAAAATAAAACATATTCACTATTTAAAAAAAGTAATTAAGTTATTAGAATCAATTTTTCATTGTTTACATTGAAATCAATGTTTATAATATATATATATATATATATATATATATATATATATAATTCTCAAACACAAAAAAACATTGTTCAATTTTTCAACAAGTTACATTCTGTGTACACCTAAGTTATTTTTGCCATGAACGTAGATTACATTTGTAATAACATGAGTTACATTAAAAAAAATCAACCCCTGCTATTGAAACAAAAAAAAATGATCTCTTTTAAAAAATCATTTTTTATAGTCATGATATTAAAAACAAAACAGATTCACGTTTTACCTAAAGCAATTGTTCAATTAGACTCTTTTTTCATTGTTTACATTGAAATCAATATTTAATTTCTTATACTATGTATTTGACAAGTTACATTTCGAATGGACTTGAGTTACATTGATCCATAACGTGAGTTACATATCTTTACACATGAGTTACATCATTCATGGTATTGGAACAAAAAGGAAAAAACAGTTATTGTACACGCGTGTACTGTCCACACGTGTACTGTTCACACGATTTTAAAAAAAAGTTGCACAAAGCTACGTCGTTTTGGAAGTGGAGCATGGTGTACACTGTGAGATGATCCCACGGTATACGAACTACACTAATACGGTTGAGTTGGCTAACAAAATGCTACTAGGTCGACGCCAGCCCTCAGCCCCTTTGTTGACGTCAATCCTTGTCAGTCGACTTTCCTTTGGTCAATGCACCCAAGCAGCTCGACGCCCCTACAGGTCGACCTCTAGAAGTCGATGTCAAAGCCTTGCTCAACTTCCCCCTTTAGGTCGACGCTTGAACCATGGTCGGCTTCCCCTTCTTACTCAGCATTATGTTAGCAACTCAACCATATTAACGTGTTAACGTAACAAGTGTACTCAATTAACACTAAAAACCAAGTTTATGTACTTAGTAATGTCGGATGCAACATAATGTACTATTTACTCCATCTCGTACAAATTGATGTATTTAATCGACCCTTTTCTCGAAAAATATATTAAGTGTTAAAATTTTTAAATATACGTAGTATTTATTACGCATAGTTTCAAATAAAAATATTGATTTGTTTCTGCACTTACATCTACTAAAAATGTAAAGTGCGAGAAGGGGTTAGCATAGCTGTTTTGCCGTGTGAACAGCCCCCAACCGTTACCCTTTTTGCCGCAAACCCAACTAACAGCGGCCACCGTTTGTTTCCCCCGTTTCTTCGTTTCTTCGCTTCCTTGCTGCAGCTTAATCCGGTTCTACGGCCAAGATCGTTCGGTGTACTGTTCTGTCAGCTCGGTGCCTACAAAAACAAAAATATCTTCCTTTTCTCCTTGTGTTGCGCTGAGAGCTCACTTCCGCCATTTCTTGGTTTCATGACTCCGCAAGGACCATCGAAGGGCACAGATACTATGCTCACCATTTGTTCTCTCGCCACAGAGACCTTCGAATCTGGACTTGAGCTCGAATAACACTCTAAGACCTCCGTTTGTTTCCGCTTCCACTTCCGCTGTCGCCAGGTTTTAATCGCTGAGCCGCTTTTTCCGAGCATACCGAGTCGCAGAAGCGTGATATGTAACAAATCAAGAATGGCTGTTGCTTCGGAGCTCCACAAAATATACATAAATTTCCAGGAGATTACACTTGGGACGATCTTTTCTCCTTAGGTATGCGAAATTATTGCACCCTGACTCTTCTCCTTATTCTATGTACTTCACTTCTTTCCACGATTGATGAGTTTATTTCTCAAATTTTACCTGAGTTTTAGGTGCATATAAGGTATTCCATGAAATGCTTTAATGAGAAAAAGTAATAATTTTGGGTCTTGAAGTACAATAATAATATTCCTTTTAAATTCCTTTCATTAAGCATCTGATGGGTGAACCAAGTTGTATATTGCAATTAATTTATTTAATCTCCTACAGTTAATGTTTGAGGCAGCCCATGTTTTATTTATATGTGGAGTATAATTTCATAGATAAGAAGAAAAGAATCCTCGAGCTTACTAATATTTGTTTCTGCGGAATTCAAGTTCCATGAAATAAACTTCCATCACCAGAACACATTTTCAAAAGCTTACAATTGTTCTTACTATATAGTAAAGCAACCCAAACATGAACTGAAAAGTCAATTAGTTTGGTTTGATAACTGTTATCGGCTGAAATAACTGAATGTGTTCTATTTTGTGATAGGAAAATCTGAAAGAAATAGCATTCGGTGGCGTCCGTTTCAGTCAAATGATTAAGTAAAAGCCTCTTCTTTCATCAGGTTCAATTTACTCTCTCTTAGTCAATAGTTTGACAGCTTGTGATAAATATCTAAGTGTGTGCTTCTTTTATCATGTTGTTTATGCATGTATAGACTCTGTTGCATATGACATGAGACAATGCTCTTGTAATTTATGCTTTGTTGATGAATCAAAGAATAGAAGGAGAAGCCAAGAAGAACAAGATGAAAGTAATTTTCCTTCCCTTTGTCTCAGCAAAATCGTTTTTATACTTTAATTTGCCTTTTAATTAGTGCCGCTTCAATTGAGACACATTCTACGTTTGCTGTTTTTCTAGGTTTGGGCAGCTATCAATCAAGCTCAATTTGATAGTTGTATTGAAAGAATATCTAAAACTGCAGCTATTAAATGGTTATTGAGGTACTTTCTATGTTTTGCCTATTTGATGTTTGATAAAATGCTTGATCTAGAACTCCATGTTTATTTTTTGATGATTTTTACAAGTATACCTTATAATCATTTTGGCTTGCTTCATCATTTTTTAAAATGAATCAGCCAGATTTACCTATCCATTTCTTGGTTGATTTTCTTCCAGCTGAGTTTCAATGTTTTTACAATCTTTGAGTTGTTTTAGTTTAATTTTAAATACAGTTCTGGAACTAATTTCAGCATATACTTTGAGTAGAGCAATAAGACCGAGACATAGGTGATTCATTTGGAGTAGCAGCTGAAATGGACTTGCACAATATACCAGAAAGATTGGGTGTAAAACCACTGATAGGTATGGCTGATTGTGACCTTGTTGTTGATCCCCATGCTACTTTGGTTAATCTGTCAGCTCTTGTTGTAGCACTTGTTGCAACTGTTAGTTTGGCAACCCCTTTAGTAGCCCCTGATGCAACTGCCAATGCTAATGCTGTTGTAACCCCTGTTGCAACTATTAGCTTGGCAGCCCCTTAGGAGCCCATGATGCAAGTGTTGCTTTTGATGCTAATACTACTGCTGTTTGTTTGGCACCCCCAGCCCCTGTTTATTATGTTGTTAGTTTGGCAGCACCTAAGGATGCTCCTGAGATTGGCCCCACTTTGGATATTGCACCTGATACACCTGTTGGTAATGGAACCTATTGCCCCTGTGAATTTAAAGCCTCTTGTTGATATCTATGCTTTTACACCTCTTGATTCTCAGTCTGAAGCCCCTGTGATTTTTGAGTCCCCTGTTGGCCCCGTTGATGACCTAAAAACTGCCTATGTGGTCTTTGAACTACATGACAACGCGGTTTTAGCTGCTGATATCATTGCTGCACAGGCCCTGAAAGCATTTGATCATGGCGAAGCCCCGGTGGCTACCTGTAAAAAGGCGGTAACCGTGGGATTTCAAACTATACTAGCAGGTCCTGATCCTAGAATCCCGAATGAGGCTAAATTTGGAAATGAAGAACAACATTCTGATCCATCTTTACCAATTAACAGTGCTGATATTACACTTGATCAACCCCAATCCAATGATGATAATAAATCTTAGGACACCCCCTTTATTACTAACTTTTCTAATGCAGATCATCCACTTTTTGCACCAAAGGAAGACCCGGATGGCTTTACTCCGGTGAAGGGAAGGAAAAATAAAGACAACTGTGCCATGCCCCCGAACGAAGACAAACAACTATTCTACGAGGTAGGATACACATCACACCTATGGTCACAAGAAGTCAATACAGGCGCCAGCAAAATGAAGATGACTATTAATCCTGATTCTATTCCTCCTATTGCAGTTGCTCCTTTATAGTTTATGTAACTAATGCCTATGAATTTGCTTCAAACATAATTTATGCTTCCTTTGTTTTTTTTTTCGATAATATGTAAGTATATTAGAAACCGAAAAAATAGCATTTTACAATGCATCAAATCCAAATCAAAATGACTATCTAAGCTAGAAAAATCTAACCTAGATTTAATGCATCAAAATAATGGGACACTCCCCACTTCACAAATCACTAATTATAAATTAAAAGTCTAGCCCATCAAAGGAAGCCATAGTTTCCCCATCCAAGAATTATTTTATCTTCCTTTCAATCATTCTTCCAAGCCGTCTTTTATACTTCTCATTGGTCTCACCCTTTCTCTTCCTACTTTTTTTGGTGGTTTTCTTGACATGATGTTCCTGATCCGGTTCCTCTTCAGTTTCATATTGGTCATCAGAATCAGTAATATCACAATTCTCTTCCGTATCCAAGTCACCAACCGAAGTAGCAGCCACCGCAACATAGGCTGCCTCTACCACCGTGGCGCTATCAAGCTTTGGCTGCCCAGGTTCTTCCAAGATCTTTCCCTCCTCAAGTTGTGCATCAGGCAGTTTTCCCTCTTCTATCTCCATACTCTTCTCCACTCGGGTAACAATGTCCTGTAAAGCATCCTGTGCAGCATCTTTTATAATACCAACATCATTGTTCTTTTCTTTCTCATTTTTATCCTTTAGTTCCTTTTCAGCTAGTTCCTTACAAATAAATGGGTGGTGCCCATATTTTTTGCAATGGAAGCAGAAATTTGGGAAGGTTTCATAGACCACCAATTGTTTGATTCCCTTATGTGAGGGTAATCGAATAGGAAATGAAAGTGGGGGCGGTTTCGACACATCGACTTCAATAAGCACCCTAACAAAGTTATGATTGCTCCTTTCTTGGGTGATCAAGTCCGTAGTTAGTGGCACCCCTACCATAGAGGCAACTTCACTCATGGCATCTTTATTCCATAGTTTCATCGGTAGGTGTGGGAATTTCACCCAAATCGGCACTTTAAGGAACTCTTCATCGTCAAACGTGAAATCTTCCGATAAGACCTTCAACATGAGTAGCTTGCCAAAGATGGTGTAAGGTCCCTCATTTAGTACCTTCATTCTGTCTACATCGTTTGGAATTTGAAAATCACCCAACCTTTATCATGTGACCTGATCTGGCATTTTACACCCCACTTGAATTTCAGTTCATGGATAGCTTTTAGGCCGGGGAAACGACCCGTGAAACAGCCCACGAGACAGTACCCCCACATCTCCACCATGGATGGCATAACTCTGTCACAGAAGTCCAGAGAATTACCCTTAGGAGGGACAAATTTCAGTTTGATCCCATGAGATGGGGCTCGATTATCCTTGAAGAGTGTACTCCATGGCTTCTTAACAGTAGCCCTAGAGTTACTGTCAAGATTCCCAGCAATAGCAGCCGGTTGCACACTCTCAGTAGCAGCAGGTAGTACTTTCGCAGTAGCAGCAGGTTGCACTCTCTCAGCACCTCCTGTAGCAGTGGCATCCGCCTGGCTTGGGGCAGTTTGCCCATTCATTCTATTCCCAGTAACCTTAACAGGTTTTGGAGTCAATTTTGCAGCAGGCATTCCATCATTTTCAGAGATCCCAGGTTTGTTCAAGGTAGGGAATTCATCATCACAATCTGCAAGAATGTCAAAGTTTCCAGCCTTTGACCTGGTAAGTCTGGAAGAAGATTCACAGTTTGTTGTTTTCTTCCTCCCCATGGCATTAATTAGCTACTGCCTTGCACTCGTTTCTACCCCCAAGAACAGGGATAAAGTATAAAACAGAGATGCAGCTGAAATTCACTCAAATATTCGGAACTCAAATTCAGAGTTCAAAATGGGAGAAAAAATTGCAACAAAAGAAACAGGAACACAGAGCATCTGCGAACCCAGTACCTGCGAAACCCAAAAACTAATTCCTGAAGCTATGGAGCTTTGTTGCCCACGCCCTAGCTCAATACCAGGACAACGAACATCACACCACACTTGAAGGCGACGAATATCGTTCGGAAAAAATTGCATCTGAGCGAAGAAGCTATTTTACCGTGAACAGTAATTTGGCTTTGTTGCGTGGAAATCAGTCGTATCAGGCCTTCTACGGTCGAAACCAAGCACGGAATCCGAGCTTAAGATGAACCCAAACCCAGATAGCAATCCAAATCCATCGAAGAATCCAAGAATCGAGTATAAGCGTAGAAGAGCCTCGCGAAGAGGGAGAGAATCAGCTCTCAACTTCTGAGGGGCCTACTTCTGCTCCTTCATTGCTTCCTTTGTTTTTTAATTATCCGGAAAATGTCAACATTCTTAACACTATTGCAGGTTGTGTCTGATATATCATTTAACATTACTACAGATGTGGTTAGGCAACTTCTTCCTATGGGGGATATCTTCACAGAAATTGTTCTTCTCTCCAGGTCCACACTAGAGCTCTTTTATGATGTTATTGCATCTTTACATTCATTGTTTATTGTGTAGTAATGAAAGCACCAAATATAAAAGTAACATAGCTTAGTATCTTCACCCCACATTCCCTCCTACCCACTAAAAGAAAAAGGAATGAAATGTTGAGAAGAAAGAAAACCATCCAATCCTTACTTCTTCCAGACATTTTGGATGTTGTTCTTCAGATCAATCTTCATCCATTAATATATAAACATGAGTTTGTATTTGTGACACCGCACCCGGATGTACTTGAATTTGAAATTTAATATGCATTTGAATTTTTCCTAGCGAATAAAACCGTGTAACGGGTTGCCGTGTTTAATTAATGAGCGATTAATTAAATTTTTATCGGGCCCATAATAATGCGAATGGGCTACCAAATATTGAGTTGGGATATCGTAATAATTTTAGAAGTCCAATAAAGTGCCAACCGATGTTGACAAAAATATTTGGACAACCTGAGTACTATTTTGACCCAACCGGCCAGAAATAGCAATAATAATCGGGAGAAACTTCACACACCCACTTGGGGATTTTCCTACATGATTTGTGGTCTCTAAATAATGAAGTGGAGACAAGAGGAGGTGGCAAATTCGGACTTATGGAGGAGGGAGTGATTGGAGACACAATCACACTCCCTATGTCCTATCTACACCTCAAAATGAGGCATTAGTTGAGGATAGAAATCCCCCTCTCATTTTGAGCCATACGAGCAGACCAAAGGGAAGAGAGAGCTCTAGGCAACACCACTCACAAGGCTCAAGCTTGAAGGAAGCAAGAAGAGGGGAAATCCAAGAAGAAAAAGGTGGTGTTTGAGGTAAGAACTCAACAATCATCCTTTAACTAGTATTTATCGAGTATGATTTTTAAGAAATCATTGGGTGGATTAAACATGAGTTTATACACGTTTAAAAGTGTATAATATTGACATAAAGTGGTGGTAATTAACTTAGAAGAATTGGGGAATCGATAGGAGCCAAAACCATCGGAAACCGCCACTTGAAGGAGGCTGTTCGTAGCTGCAGACCACGAAAGCCGCCCGGCTTTTGTGAAAGCCGCCCGGCTTTTGGCTGCTGTCCAGAAATTTCATCTCCAATCGGTTTGGAACGGGGACTGATCGAAGGGCTTAACAAAGGCAACCACTTCAGCACTTCATAAGGTGAGGATGGCTGACTATGTTGTTTATAATCTTTGGGTTAATTTCATAAGATTACCTAAAGTATTCAAATGTGATTTTCATGGATTATTAATGAGTAATAATGCCTAAATGAAAATACAATTGCTTATGAGTAATTGAAGTATTATATGCGAATTGCGAAGGAAGTGTGTATGGATACGTGATTATGAATATGATGGAATGATAGTTGAGTGAACTAAGAATATGGAGATAAAATATACTTTGCGTCATGTAGAGAATTCATGAATGGGTAAAAGTGATATTTTGATATTGGGAAGTAATTATATTTGAATTGGAAGATAAATTGAAATACACTATGTGTCTATGGGTTAAGAACTTGGTTGTTCAAAATTTATTCAACTAGTATTGAAATACTAGCCGAGATGTTAATATGAGAAACAATAGATTAATCCAATGAGTTGGGTTGTGAGGAAATTATACCTTGAGTAGTCCTAAGAGATACTTTAAGGTCGAGACGTGTAAGCTCTAAGTATAATAGGAGTAGGCCCTAAAGGCTACTCAATCTAAACCGATTCTAGGCATAGGAATTGCTTAGGGATTGATTAACGCGACTACGAGCGGGGCTCTAGCATGTTGAAATGATGACTAAGAGCGGGGCTCTAGCATGTAGGGATGGTGACTAAGAGCGGGGCTCTAGCATAATGTAGATGGACTAAGAGCGGGGCTCTAGCCAATGTGAGTTAACTAAGAGCGGGGCTCTAGTATACTGTAGATGGACTAAGAGCGGGGCTCTAGCCAATGTAAATTAACTAAGAGCGGGGCTCTAGTATGATGTAAACGGACTAAGAGCGGGGCTCTATCCAATGTAGACAAATTAGGAGCGGGGCTCTAGTATGATGTAGGGAGACTAGGAGCAAGGCTCTAGCACGATGTAGGGAGACTAAGAGCATGGCTCTAGCATGATCCAATAGTATAACCGGGCGAGGCTCGGTGATGTTTATGCCATGTATAGGGAAATGCCCAAATGACTATGAGTAAATTTACCAGAGGTTTATGACATTCGTGACAAATAGTCACGGGGGAAAAGGGGGATGGACTTACAAAATGCATACGGGTCTTCGGGCCGACTACTTGACTTTATATAAAGTAAGTATATTTTCAAAGAGGGTAACCACGGGTTACGACCTATATTATTATATCACCCTATTTGAGGGTCTTGGAAATTGAAACATTGATTATACTTAGTATAGTTGTCATTGTACTTGTCAAATGCTTCCAAGTACTGACCTCCCCTTCACGGGGGAGGCCACCTCACAGTTTCAGGTAGGAGTTGAGCTTGCTACCGGTGCCCGTTGTTTCGGGAAGATTCAGGAGGGAAGACGTGGTTCGTGCTTCCTC
The DNA here is from genome assembly GCA_945859915.1 of Cuscuta epithymum. Lineage (NCBI taxonomy): Eukaryota > Viridiplantae > Streptophyta > Magnoliopsida > Solanales > Convolvulaceae > Cuscuta > Cuscuta epithymum. The sequence continues at coordinate 1,702,239 of CAMAPF010000954.1, read as the reverse complement.
CGCCTCTGTTTTTTTAAAACATTTAAAATCGATGCTCATGGATATTATTTTGAATAATTATTTGGGGCTTGTATGCCCATGTTTGCCGAAGTGTGGCGTAAACACTTGTATTAAACGTTTCCGCTGATTTAAATGATTATTTTACATTATGTTCGTTTATGGATGTACTATTGTGAATGATATTCAAGACGCCTTGTATAGTATGGATGAGTTGGACTGCGGTTGACTATTCGTACTGTACGGCGGGTTGTTGACGTGTCCGGTGGGTCCGGGGCGTGACAATTAAGTTGGTATCAGAGCCTTAGTCCGTAAACTTCATAATGAAGCTTCAAAATCCTTTTTGAAAATGATTTTGCAAACCATGAGCATAAAGTTTTGTACTTAGAGAACTTTTGGTACTTAAGTTGCAAGGTCTCTAATTGTTAAGATGGTACCCTTAACAATTGGTATGACGGTGATTTGAGCCAAAGGATGTCTTTAGGTGCCTATCCGTCATTCGACATTTGATACGGGTCTAATGACTCATTCTCAATTGCTTTCAGAGATGGAACGTACCGAGGAGGTAACTAGGAGGAACCCGACTGGCCGTGTACCGGGTGGGTCCGAACGCGGCAGCCGGGGGTCCACAAGAGTGTCCAGGGGACAGGGCTGTGCAGGCCACTCACTGACCGTGAACGACGGTCATGTGGAAACGATTGATGAGCAGTATGAGTCCGAAGAGGACTTAACCTATCGGCCGGAAACTGAGCCGGTAGAGACCCCTTATGAAGGGGAGGATGATGACGTTAGTGACGAGGAGGAGAATGACTCCTTGGCAAGAATTGAGGCGCTGCTCCAAAAATACCACCGAGAGCGGGAGGAGAGGAGACAACGCCGAAGGCGCCGAGCGGGGCAACCTTCGGGCATGGCTTCAAGAAGAGGAAGTCATGGTGCTTCTAGAGTTCATGTTGAACCACATGGAGGCCAATTTGATGGAGGTCCAACCATCAGGATCTCCAAATTCATCAAAGAAGCGAGAGATCTGGGATGTAAACCGTTTGATGGAACGGGAGACATCTCCGTTGCGGCCGAATGGATCAAAAGATTCAACGAAGCGGCCCTTGACATGCAGCTGCCACCACACATGAAGATGAGAGTGGCAACAAGATTGCTTGAAGGCATGGCATCCACGTGGTGGGATGGAGTTAAAGGAAAATACGGCGAGGCCGTCACTTGGGAGAATTTTCGGCAAGAGTTCTTCAGCCAATACTACTCCGACTTCGAGGTGAATATGAAGAGGAGAGAGTATACAAACTTGACCCAAGGGGGCGCATGCACGGTGAAGGAACTTGAGCACAAGTTCAGAAAGCTTGCCGAATTCATACCTGAGTACATATGTGACGAGAACCGGATGGTGAACCACTTTTGGGATGCTCTAGACTTGGAGATACGTGAGAGGGCAACACAATTGCCTGACATGACTTTCGCCCAAGTGGTTGACCAGGGCCTCAAGGGAGAAAAACAGTGGGAGGAAAGGAAGAAGAGAAACGCCGAGGAGGCGAAGAGAAGGAAATGGGAAAGCCATGACACCCAAGGTTCTAGCAAAAGGGGGAACCACGGGGGAGGAGAATCATTTATGACATCCGCAACACCATCTCGAGGAAACTCAAGCATGGGAGGACAACACCCGGGGTCATACGCCTCGACGATGCCAAGGTGTCGCAACTGCAAGAAGAACCACACGGGCACGTGTCGCGATCCCCCTAAATGCTATCAATGTGGGGAGGCAGGACACATGAAAATGGATTGCCCTCAAATTGGTAAAAACCGGGGATCGAGACTGAGTGGTGCAACCACGGCTAGTAGGAACCGGGATAGGGCACCTCATGCAAGCATAGGGCATGGTGGAGCTAGCACAAGCAACGCACCATCGATGAACCAAGGGAAGATCCAACCAGGGTCTATGCAATGACGGGAGCGGACGCTCGTGCCAGTCCGGACTCCGTTGCGGGTAATTCCTTAAACTTTTGATGTTAATCCTTGTGTGAACAATATAAGTGTTGAAATGTTCACGTTGTATAGCCAACCGGGCTGTGCAAGTCCGAAGGAGTGGATAAATATCCACCTGGGACGAAAGCCGCCCGGCATTGACGGAAGCCGCCCGGCTTCCGCTCTCGAATTATTTGCAAAATCCTACGGCGGCCATAAGGCGCCCGCCTTTGACGAAAGCCGCCCGGCTTTCGTACTTGATTTTTGTTAAAATCATTCGGCGGAGGAAAACCGGCCGAGTTTCGTAAAAACCGGCCGGCTTGTGTTCAGGCATCTCCGGTGTGAGGCGCTGCTAACGAAAACCGGCCGGCATTCGTAAGAACCGGCCGGCTTTTATAATTAAAAAGTTGGAATTCTTTCGGCGACCGAAAACCGGCCGGCTTTGGCAAAAACCGGCCGGCTTACGTAACCAGCCATTCCGGGCTGAAGGCCAAAGTACGAAAACCGGCCGGCTTTCATGAAAAGCGGCCGGCTTTCCCTCATTGGTGCTCGATGTTGATTTCGAGGGGGAAAACCGGGATGGAATCGGGATGGGGCGTTAGCTGACGATCATCCAAACCATAGCCGGGGTACTCTATAACCTAAGAAATGAGTCTAATAAATGAGGAGTGTGTCTTACATTACTTATGAATGTAGGAACACTCAAGATTAACGGGAGAGACGCAAGAATCCTCATTGACACCGGGGCGCAACGATCATTTGTGAGTGAGGCGTTTGCCGGGGGATTCAAGGAACCACTTGTACCGATGGCTCAAGCCCTATTGGTATCCACACCTCTAGGGGAGGATATCGAGAGAGATAGCCACTATCCATCGTGTGAGGTGGAAGTGGAGGGCCACAACTTGACGTGTGATTTCGTACCGCTGAGTATGATTGAATTCGATGCAATCCTGGGGATGGATTGGCTTGAGAAGCATCATGCTAGGGTCGATTGCTACACAAAGATACTTGAACTCGAAGGCGATGAGGGCGTAACCTTACGCTTCGAGGGGGATCGGGCCAAATCCAATAGTTGTATCATCTCCGCCGTGAGAGCTAGGAGTATGATGAGGAAGGGATGTCACGCATATCTAGCATATGTGGTGGACAAGACCAAAGAAGAGATGAACATCGACGATGTGAAGGTGGTGTGCAAGTATCCGGACGTCTTCCCAAAAGACCTACCGGGACTTCCACCCGATAGGGAGATTGAATTCGTGATCGAGGTCGAGCTCGGCACAAAACCAATCTCCATACCGCCATACCGAATGGCACCCGCAGAACTTAACGAATTGAAAACCCAATTGCAAGAGCTTTTGGATAACGGTTTCATTAGACCAAGCCACTCCCCGTGGGGAGCACCGGTTCTTTTCGTGAAAAAGAAAGATGGGACACTTCGAATATGTATTGACTATTGTCACCTGAACAAGGTCACAATCAAGAATAGATACCCTTTGCCTAGGATTGATGGCTTGTTTGATCGACCCCGAGGAGCAACAATACCTTCGAGGGTTATTTGACTAGTATGGGATTACGAGTCGAAAATGTTAGTATGAGAGGTGATAGAGCAAATCCTAAGGGCTTGGATTGTGAAAGATGCACCTTAAGTAGTCTTATGAGATGTCTTAAGGTAGGAATGGGTAACTACTAAGCTACGTTAGGAGTAGGCCTCAAAGGCTACTCATAATAGAGGAACTCTAAGCATAGAATTTGCTTAGTGAACTAGTATCGTGACTAGAGGAAGCCTCTAGCACGAAGAGGAATGACCGGAGGGAGCCTCCAGCATTCATGTAGGGCGACTAGAGGAAGCCTCTAGCGTAATATAAGATGACTAGAGTAAACCTTTAGCATAATGTTATGTGACTGGAGGAAGCCTCCAGCACACGTATGTAAGGTGATTAGAGGAAGCCTCTAACACCAAGTGGAGTGACTAGAGTAAGCCTCTAGCACGACAAAGCATGACTAGAGGAAGCCTCTAGCATAACAAAGTAATATAGATGAGCATGGCTTGAAGCCACGGGGGAATGGAGTTGATAAAGAACTACCATATAGTATTGTCTGACTAGCTTGAGGGCATTAATAGCCCAATTGGGAGTATCTAGCGATGGTGCCTTATTGACCCGATTTGAGTATGACTTACCTTACTTGATGAGATCAAGAAGGGTCAAGAAACTCATAAAGAACTTACGAAGGACCGAGAACGCATGTTAGCGGGATCAATGGAGGAGTTCAAGGAGAGACGACAGTCTCCCCACGATACATCGCCCATTTGTAATTCTCGAGAGAGTTGGGGTTATAGCATACAGATTGCAGTTGACTCCAGAAGTGGAGAGGATACGTAACGTGTTCCGCGTGTCTATAATAAAGGAATATATGTCGAATCCGTCGTACGTGTTGGGGGGAACACCCATGGAAATACGAGGAGACTTGAACTGTGTCTTACGACCGGTAGGGATACTTAATAGGCGAGCAAAGGAGCTAAGAAGCAAGAGTGTCCCAATGGTCAAAATCCCTTGGAAAGGTGACCGAGTTGAGGAAGAAAAATTAGGAAAAATGGAAGCCTTAATGAAGGAACAGTTTGCATTTCTATTTGACCGGGCAGTTGTGAATTTCGGGGACGAAATTCCCGTTAAGGGGGGGTGAACTTGTGACACCGCACCCGGATGTACTTGAATTTGAAATTTAATATGCATTTGAATTTTTCCTAGCGAATAAAACCGTGTAACGGGTTGCCGTGTTTAATTAATGAGCGATTAATTAAATTTTTATCGGGCCCATAATAATGCGAATGGGCTACCAAATATTGAGTTGGGATATCGTAATAATTTTAGAAGTCCAATAAAGTGCCAACCGATGTTGACAAAAATATTTGGACAACCTGAGTACTATTTTGACCCAACCGGCCAGAAATAGCAATAATAATCGGGAGAAACTTCACACACCCACTTGGGGATTTTCCTACATGATTTGTGGTCTCTAAATAATGAAGTGGAGACAAGAGGAGGTGGCAAATTCGGACTTATGGAGGAGGGAGTGATTGGAGACACAATCACACTCCCTATGTCCTATCTACACCTCAAAATGAGGCATTAGTTGAGGATAGAAATCCCCCTCTCATTTTGAGCCATACGAGCAGACCAAAGGGAAGAGAGAGCTCTAGGCAACACCACTCACAAGGCTCAAGCTTGAAGGAAGCAAGAAGAGGGGAAATCCAAGAAGAAAAAGGTGGTGTTTGAGGTAAGAACTCAACAATCATCCTTTAACTAGTATTTATCGAGTATGATTTTTAAGAAATCATTGGGTGGATTAAACATGAGTTTATACACGTTTAAAAGTGTATAATATTGACATAAAGTGGTGGTAATTAACTTAGAAGAATTGGGGAATCGATAGGAGCCAAAACCATCGGAAACCGCCACTTGAAGGAGGCTGTTCGTAGCTGCAGACCACGAAAGCCGCCCGGCTTTTGTGAAAGCCGCCCGGCTTTTGGCTGCTGTCCAGAAATTTCATCTCCAATCGGTTTGGAACGGGGACTGATCGAAGGGCTTAACAAAGGCAACCACTTCAGCACTTCATAAGGTGAGGATGGCTGACTATGTTGTTTATAATCTTTGGGTTAATTTCATAAGATTACCTAAAGTATTCAAATGTGATTTTCATGGATTATTAATGAGTAATAATGCCTAAATGAAAATACAATTGCTTATGAGTAATTGAAGTATTATATGCGAATTGCGAAGGAAGTGTGTATGGATACGTGATTATGAATATGATGGAATGATAGTTGAGTGAACTAAGAATATGGAGATAAAATATACTTTGCGTCATGTAGAGAATTCATGAATGGGTAAAAGTGATATTTTGATATTGGGAAGTAATTATATTTGAATTGGAAGATAAATTGAAATACACTATGTGTCTATGGGTTAAGAACTTGGTTGTTCAAAATTTATTCAACTAGTATTGAAATACTAGCCGAGATGTTAATATGAGAAACAATAGATTAATCCAATGAGTTGGGTTGTGAGGAAATTATACCTTGAGTAGTCCTAAGAGATACTTTAAGGTCGAGACGTGTAAGCTCTAAGTATAATAGGAGTAGGCCCTAAAGGCTACTCAATCTAAACCGATTCTAGGCATAGGAATTGCTTAGGGATTGATTAACGCGACTACGAGCGGGGCTCTAGCATGTTGAAATGATGACTAAGAGCGGGGCTCTAGCATGTAGGGATGGTGACTAAGAGCGGGGCTCTAGCATAATGTAGATGGACTAAGAGCGGGGCTCTAGCCAATGTGAGTTAACTAAGAGCGGGGCTCTAGTATACTGTAGATGGACTAAGAGCGGGGCTCTAGCCAATGTAAATTAACTAAGAGCGGGGCTCTAGTATGATGTAAACGGACTAAGAGCGGGGCTCTATCCAATGTAGACAAATTAGGAGCGGGGCTCTAGTATGATGTAGGGAGACTAGGAGCAAGGCTCTAGCACGATGTAGGGAGACTAAGAGCATGGCTCTAGCATGATCCAATAGTATAACCGGGCGAGGCTCGGTGATGTTTATGCCATGTATAGGGAAATGCCCAAATGACTATGAGTAAATTTACCAGAGGTTTATGACATTCGTGACAAATAGTCACGGGGGAAAAGGGGGATGGACTTACAAAATGCATACGGGTCTTCGGGCCGACTACTTGACTTTATATAAAGTAAGTATATTTTCAAAGAGGGTAACCACGGGTTACGACCTATATTATTATATCACCCTATTTGAGGGTCTTGGAAATTGAAACATTGATTATACTTAGTATAGTTGTCATTGTACTTGTCAAATGCTTCCAAGTACTGACCTCCCCTTCACGGGGGAGGCCACCTCACAGTTTCAGGTAGGAGTTGAGCTTGCTACCGGTGCCCGTTGTTTCGGGAAGATTCAGGAGGGAAGACGTGGTTCGTGCTTCCTCCGCCTCTGTTTTTTTAAAACATTTAAAATCGATGCTCATGGATATTATTTTGAATAATTATTTGGGGCTTGTATGCCCATGTTTGCCGAAGTGTGGCGTAAACACTTGTATTAAACGTTTCCGCTGATTTAAATGATTATTTTACATTATGTTCGTTTATGGATGTACTATTGTGAATGATATTCAAGACGCCTTGTATAGTATGGATGAGTTGGACTGCGGTTGACTATTCGTACTGTACGGCGGGTTGTTGACGTGTCCGGTGGGTCCGGGGCGTGACAGTATTACCAGGATAACAAACAGTGTTAATGGGCCATACAATCATATGTAGCATTACCATCAATTCAAATCTTGAATTCATATCCTTTTCGGTCTCTCCAGTTTTCATCATCACCAGCAAACCCCTCCACTCCCAAATAGTTGGGGTTGGTGGCATAAAATTTGTACTTTCATTTCTTGATCTAAATATAGTTCATTATAGATTTTTGCAAAAGACATAGTAGTTAGTTTAAAGTTGGAATGCCTTTTCTGACGCAAAATCTTTACGAAGAATAACTATTACACTTAATACTTTCATAAGTTATCTCCACATGTGTGGAGAATATGATGAATGAATATTGTGGAACGAAAGAGACCTTTTCCGTCTTTATTCTTACTATTTATTATATCATTGAGTTTGCAAGTTCCTATATTTTATGCAGGTCCTGAATACAGATTCAAAGTCCCAAGGACAGCCTTTCCCCCCAACCTAAAGTATTTTATTTCCTGAACCTTGTAGTACCATTATACAACTGGATCACAGAATAAATATAACTAACTTTTCAGTAAATGTGACGGTTTAGGAAATTAAGTTTTTTTTCCTGAACCTTGGGATGTTTGGTTGGAAATGAAGTGTTCTTTAAAAAATATATTCTCTATATTGGTGAACTAATTTTTTTATGGGCCAATCATCTGTAGATGCAGAGGAAATATGGAAATGCCAAGAAACAGCCTGTAAGCACTGTTTTACTTTAGGAAAAATTTATCAACAGTCTTTTTTTAAGGAGCATGTATCTTCTTTTCCAATTAGAGATGATGTCTCAACAAAAATATGCTTTGTACTGGAAAGAATTATTTTATTGAGATAGTAACATGTTATTGCTTATTCTACCACATGCAAATGAGGCCCTTTTGTCTATATGGAGTCGACCTAACCTTCGTTTTCATTGTGTAGCTTGTTCCTTCTGCTATAATTGCGAAGGATATGAAAGATAATGAGATCATAAATGGTAAGAAGATACAATTTACATTTCTTAATATTTTTTATTAACTCATCTCACATGGATAATACGTAGTATATATTTATAAAAAGTATAACCTAAAATTTTGAGCTATGTGCTTTTTATATTGTAGCATAGAGCTCAAGTATTAACAGTCTTTACCTAACTGAACTACTGGGGATCATAATACATAACCCCTTAACTATTTGTTTTCCTTTTAGAATCACTGTTATGATCCTTAGCTTCTTATACATATGTTGTTACTGAATTTCATTACCTTCTGTGATTTATTGTGACAAAACTCTTTCATTTACACATGTTTGTGCTTTTATTCAGCTAACAAACTCCATTTATGGAATAAGGACGTCGATTCCCATAGCTTTCATCCACAACATCGCTCACACGAAATGAGACTAAGACTCAGGTTGTATCTCTTAGTCGATGATTATTTTTTTTAGCTTGAATCTTTTTCATACTCCTACAATATGTTTGAAGAATCATTTCCAATTTCCATTTTTCAATGCTTAAAACGTAATGGAGAGCCATGATAGTCCATGTTGGCAGACCTGGAGTTGAGAAGAGTTTGGATTTTCTGAAAAGGTGTTGTCCTAAACTTATTATAATTTCCTTTGACCTTGATTTTGAGTTCATTTCTTAAACAGGCTCATGGATAGAATTCCATAAACTCGAATAACTTTTATAGGAGGCGGTCCATACGGGTGAGTTGCAAAGGCCTTTTCAAATTAAAGTTTCTCTAGACTATTAAGTGTTAAGACTTGGCTTCAGTCACTGGCTTGTTCGAGCAGTCCCTGTAATTGCCTCTGTTGATGCCCAGGTTAACCAAACCTGTGATTTTGTAGGCCCTAATCTAAACGCACCAATTTAACATTTTTTTTACTTTGTTGATTGCATTTTAATGTTTTTGTTTGGTAAATGTGGGAAAAGGCTATAAATAAAGATGTGGAGGCACTTACTGTGTTTTTTTTACCAACTTTCTTTGCGGTCTTTTAATAAACCCACTATTTCTTAATCACAATTTCAGGGTCAATCTGTGAAGTGTATGCTCTATAGCCTCTCATCGCTCACACTTTGTTAAATTTTAGTCGATGTGCCATTTGGTCGTCCAGTGTTCTTGCATTATTGCATTTCTATTTGTTATATATTTATTTTTTGCATTCTGAAAATGTGTTTCATAATATGCATATTTATGCAACAATTTTCAAGGGAATGCTTGTTTCTCATATTTGGCACCATCTGTGTGGATCTAAACGGATGATAGGCTTCAGGGGCTCTCTAATCCCTGCTGATGTTACTAATCTTGATGTTAATGCCAATGATACTACTGTTATTGATGTTAACATAGCCACAATTTGTGCTGATTCTACCCCTATATTCTGTGCTGATGTTAATAATATTGATGTTATTGCCAATGTTGTTACTGCTATTGATGTTATTGCCTATGAGGATTTACTGAAAACTCCCGGTTATGTCTCTGTTACCCCTGTCCAGTTACTACCATCAGCTCTGATTTTTGTACGAGAGATCCAGACTATAAGTTCTCTCTTGAATTAAAGATAAAACCAAAGAGCAGAGTGGTTCCAAGACAGAGGTGGTGGAATCTAGAGGTAGGAAAGCCCCCTGCGTCTAGATTCAGTTTTTTATTTTGTAGGTTTTGGCTGCAGATATTGAACTCCCATATGAACATCTCTCTCCGAATCCCAGTCTAGCCATCAGATTACACATAATTTTTTTTATTCCAAAATGCTAAACCTAAACAAAGTTTCATTTTAATGTATATGATCAATTTTGTCTGAATGTACTTTATTATACTGCGTATGAAACACACTTGTTTCCTTTTGACACTGATTTTTATTCATTTTTTCTTCTGTCCTGTTACTTCATATTTTTCAACTATGATAAAACTAACGTACTTTTCTTATTCAGTTTTTTTTATTCACTCTTGCTTCTGATTTTTCCCCCGACTTGTCGTAATGATGCTATCGGTTTCCCTTTAGGAGTTTAAATGATTTTTCACAAATGATGTAACTAAGTGATGATGTTTTCGGGCATGGATTGTTTAGGGTATTGGGCATGGATTTCGCGCAACGCGCGTGACAGGCTAGTATAGTCATATGCTGGACTTTGAACAAATTTGTTTGACTGTGCTCGACCTATTTGATCAAATTGTTCGGGTATGAATGGAATGAAAGCAAAAAAAAAATCTTTTTTGAAGGGTTGCTCAAAATATCAAAACTATTAAGAGTGTATTGATAATTGATAATAAAAAATATTTTAGCGGTATTTTAAAATTTTGTCGTTATATGCGCTTCTAACAAATTTCTCACTGCTCACATATAAAAACGCTAATAATTGCGGGCAAATTTATAAGGAGTTCTTTCCTAAAATGTTACTAATTTAATAAAATCTATAAATAAAAATGTGATTATAAGTTATTAGGTGTAAATTCTATAGTCATTGTGATGCAACATTTAAATACAATTATAATTACGGAAGTTAATTACTAGGTGACCTACATTTTGGTCCACTACTTATACTTGGGAAAGTTCCCGAAATAGGACTAAAATAGTTTGATAATTCCAAAATAGGACTGACATGTTTTTTATTCCCAAAATAGGAGTAATTACTGTCAAGTTTGGAAAATACTGCCATGTTTGAAGTCTGTTATTGCCAAAACATGACAGTAATTAGTCCTATTTTGGGAATAAAAACATGGCAGTCCTATTTTGGAATTTTCAAACCTTTTTAGTCCTATTTCGGGTAATATCTCCTTATACTTTGATAGTATATTTTGAATTATTTTATAAGTGGATCTTTCACCAGGTTGCTATTAAATCCGGACTAGGCCGAAACCACATACAATTATTTTTTCTATTAAGAAAATTTTCTTAAATGATAATTTAATCATCAAATATAAAAAATAATAATTCAATAACATCACAATTATCACTATTAATCTCATCATATTATATACCTATGAAAATTATTCATCAAAATATACTCGAATTGTCTTATTTAATTTTTGTGTGAATATTTGTGTCATTCTACAATGAGAACCTTTAAATGGGACGGAGGTAGTGGTATTTATTCAAAGTTCTGCCTGAAGTGGCTGGATTGGCTGATTATGTTAAATTATATATGGAAGAAAAAAATTGTATCTTATTAATAAAACAAAGAAAAATATATATGAAAAAAAGTTATGATGGTTCTCTGCAATAATTTCAGTTAATCCATTTAGAAAAGTAACATCGACCTTACTTACTTATTTTGATTATTACACAATTCAGGCCGGCGCGTGAAATAAAAAATTGCGTGTTTGATGAAAAAGTTGGTTGATGAGTCTAATAAGCCCAAAAACATATTACCAAATGGGTTCTAAATATAAATATATAATCCTTTTTTACTCTAAATATATTACAGAGTATCAGACAATCAGTTAATGACTAGTTAGGGGGTGTTTGGATCTGATTCTCAAAATTGATTCTGCTCCTTCAGGAAGCAGAAGCAGAAGCTGGAGTGTTTGAGTGAAATTCCAGAAGCACTTCTGGTGCTCTAATTTAGTCTCAGAATCAGTTTTTTTAGAAGTTGGGGGTACCAGCTTTTGAAAAGTGATTCTGATTCTGCTTCTACTTTAAAAAAGAAGCAGAATCAGAATCATTTCCAAACACCGCTTAGTGATGAGGGAACACTCAATAATTCAATACATTATAAAATAATGTCAAAGTTATGACAACATAGTTGGTGTAGACATAGCTAGAATGGTGACATTGTGACGCCATATCGGTTTCACGGGGTACTATATAACATGCATATATGGTTAGGGCAGCTTCTATTTAATTTGTGTTTCCAATTCAATAATAAATAAAAGCTTAATGAGATCATACATAATAATGTAACAAAAGGTTGACACCAGAGTGGTCACCTTAGAACACAAGAGCATTTGGATCAGTAGTTAATTCTAGATGTATTTGTGTTCTCAGGTCACCCCTTTGGGATTCCCCCTTTTCATTCCCAAACTGGTACCTACGTACGTTCTTTCTCAAATTTCCATTGATTTATTAATTTACACTTAAAAGTTTTCTTTCTCATACTCCGTCTCATACGAAGTATATTCAATTATTCATCTTGTTTTTTTTATTGTGGTTTAATACTTTAGTTTAGTTGCATTTGCAGATAATAGCTGCTACAAGTTACAGGTTACGATGTACTCCGTAAAATATACGGAGTATTTATACGCACCTTCCATTATTTGCAGGGGCGGATCCATTTGAAAATGAATGGGGGCACATGCCCCCAATGTCTTTGTAGTTTTATTCAAATTTTACTATTCAAGTTTAAACAAATGGGGAAGTGCCCCCAATGAAAATAAAAGATGCCCCATTAATTTAAACACAATTCATTTTTGGACGGCACTCTTCCTACTCCGTATTTGCTAGTCTCCAACTCCCACCCCATCATTTCAGCCTATTATTTTCATAATTTAACTATGAAACAAGTCAAAAGGAAAAATAATTTAGGGAGCAAAACAATTAGCTATCTTTGTCTGAGTATTCAAAAATGTTAATTCGTGAAAAGCTAAGATCATTCACTATGAATTGCCAATTATTATTTTTCTATGTTTCCAATAAAACACTTTCTTCACTTCTTTATCTCTCTTTCTTTTTACTATTTTGCTTCTTATTTGCGATTTTAATTACATATTTATAAATTAGTTCATTTCTATATCGTTGTTAGATTAGAATTTATATTTTCGAAATTATTAATGTCACGTTTTATAAGGGTGCTAAATTGTTAATCATAATAGACTTTTTTTTTGGTAAAATAGACTTTTGTTGTGTTGTACACTTATTTCTTTTTTAGTTAATAAATACGGAGTAGTTTAATTTTAATTTTAAGAAAATGCTTTTTACTTTGATATTCATAAGTGTAATTTTGAACCAAAATATATTTGGACAAATCAAACAACAATACCGAGATACTTTGAAAGAAAAACACCACCTTCATCAGAAAAAAAAAAGGGAGCGTTAAAGTGTTAATATATCAACTAGTATATCTTTACTAAAAAATGTTCATTCTGAAGTAATTACTAAAAATGTTTATAATCAATTGATTTGTACTTAGCGTGTTCATTATTTAAACAAAAGTGATTTGATCAATGCGAGAGTTGGTTGGAATCGATCTAATGTAACAGATGACAAAGCATTTTGTTTTCGTCTTATTTGTTATGTCGAAAAAATGTGTTTGATACGATTAGCCACGAAATTGTGGTCGGTCGTACGCGTTTTAAAGAAAAACGTAGAAAACCGTTATAATAAAATGTAATGCTTCATAGTGTGATTATATATGTTGGAATATTTCATCATTTGAACTTAATACTAAATTATTCGCACAAAACCTCTTAATAGGTGCCCCCAACTCCTAAACATCCTGGATCCGCCCCTGATTATTTGTCCAAATTAGATACAGACAAATGCATATCTGGTGTTACTTTTGACCTTTTGGAGCTTTTTAGAAGCCTTGATTAATCTCTATGAAATATGGGTATTTGATTTTATCTTTTCGCCTTATTCTTTTTGTGATCATTTTTCTAAATGCTCAATATATGTGGGGCATACGGAGTATGAGTTTTCATTATACAATAGTTAGGGCTGGTCCTGACATTTTATGGGCCGGGGCAGTACAAGTAGATTAGGCCTCAGGGATAGCGCGAGAATGTTTATAATGTTCTTTTTGCTATAAAAATCTAATTTAAAATTATACAATTTTACCGTCCAAATACTAACAAAGCATCATAAAAAAACTAACAAAGCAGATGGTAAGACAAATTACATAGAGGGTATTTGATAAGTCACATTCCAGGATACAATGTACCCAAAGCAGGCGAATGAAACAAGTAGTGCAACTATTACGTGCAATTAAAAAAATTGAATTAAGAAAAGTTGTGAAAGTTATATCTCATATAAGGAGTAACTTTTTGGTTTTTTTTTTTAAAAAAAATTACTAAAATAAAACTCACTTACACAAATATGACAAATTGTTACTACAATGTATTCTTACAGTAACTCAGGTTTAAAAATTGAACATAAGCTACTATGATTTCATTACTACTTTAGTCACTAGTTACATTTTTGTAAATAATCTTAATTTTAGTCACATATATATAATTATTTCTATCCTTTTCAAATTTTAAGTCACATTTTCACTAGACAAAAACAAATTCTAAGTTTCTAAATTATGGACATTGTAGTTCAATCTTTCATTAAATGAGAGAATCAGAGAAACTTTGTGAAATATATCAATGAATTCGGGATGTACATAAGAGAAGTACACCAAATTAAAAGATAAAAATTAATGTAATAACCCGTAATGATCCAAGAAAAAAATGGTGAAATATGTTCCCAATGAATTCTAACGTGGATGTTTCAAAATTAGACTTGTACCGTGTAGATACTGAATAACGAATAGGGAATAACTAAAAAAAATATTAGTTTGATTTTAATTTTTAATTTTTATAGACTTAGGATGTATATATAATTAAAATATCGATGTACACAAACATGTATATACATTTGAGAAATTTATGGGCCCTAATGGAGCAAAGGGCCATGGGCGCATGCCCCTCCTGCCCATGCCCCAGGACCGGCCCTGACGATAGTATGTCCCATATGACCTGTTTCGGGACATGCGTAAAAATTATTCTTTTTTTAGAAAGAAAGTTCGAATATCTCACTGTATTGAGAAAACATTTCATTGTAAAAATTTTATAACAAAGGAAAAACTGTCAATTTGGTCCTTGTACTGTCATAAAAAAAGTCAATTAGGTACTCATACTTTAAAAAAATCAATCAAATTCCAGAGTTTGAAAAAAAAAATCAATTGGGCCAATTAGCATGTTATCTGCCATGTCAGTAGGTTATCCGCTGACATGGCGCACATGTGGCATCCTAGTCAACAGTGACTTTGTTGAGGTGGCACACACGTAGAAGCCCAGATAGCCATAGCCCAGATAGCCAATTTATTAAAACCATTGAATTCAGAATACGGTAAAGTAGCTCCGGGATGGTGACCTGCTGACGTGGCGGGTAACCTCCTAATTGACCCAATTAAACATTTTTTTCAAAATTCGGGAATTTGACTGAGTTTTTTGAAGTAGGAACGCCTAATTGATTTTTTATGATAGTACGGGGATCAAATTGACAGTTTTCCATATAACAAATATTTATACTTTTTAAATCAAATCATACTTGCTCTATTACCTTAAACTAGAGCATGCTACAATCAAAGAAATTTTGAAGTCAATTGTAACTACCTCATTTTGGTAGAGAAAATCATTGATTTAGAAGTTCTTCTCTTCACCTGATCTGAATATTTATGATCTGAATTTTTTAAGTTCTGATCTGATTTGAATTTTTCTGATTTGATCTAAATCTTTCTAATTTGATCCGATCTGATCTGAATATTTCTGATCTGATCTGAATCTTTTTGATCTGGTCTGATCTGATCTGAATGTTTCTGATCTGAATCCTTCTGATCTAATTAGAATCTTTCTGATCTTATTCGAATATTTCTATAATTATAATTATAATTATAATAATTATTATATTATAATTGTAATTATAAATATAATTTAAATAAAATTATAATTATAATCATAATTATAAAAAATATAAAAATAATTAATATTAAATTTTAAATTATAAAAGTTTACCTATTACACTAATTATAACTATAGATACAATTATAATTGTAAATATAATTATAACATTTTCTCAATAATTATAATTATAATTATAATTATAATTATAATTATTCCATATAATAATAATATTAATAATAATAAAAATATTAATAATAATTTTTATTATAATTATAATTGTAATAGTAATTATAATTTAATAATAATAATAATATTAATATAATAATGTGATTTATTATAAAAACAATAATAATACTAATAATAATATTATCTTTATAATAATATAATAATGATATTATTATAATATAATAATAATAATATTATTATTATATATTTTTAAAATGATTTATATTATTATTATTATTATATTATTATTATTTATATTATTATTATATTATTATTATTATTTATATTATTATTATTATGTTATTATTATTATTTTAATTAATATAAGATTATTATTAGTATTTTATTATTAAGAATTATAATTTAATAAATATAATAATAATTATTATAATTATAATTACTATAGTAATAAAAGTGATAAATCATGTTTGAACTTTTCTGATTTGATCTGATCTGAATGTTTCTGATCTGGTTTGATCTAATCTGAATCTTTCTGATTTGATCTGAATGTTTCTGATCTCATCTGAATCTTTCTTATCTGATTTGATTTGAATTTTCTGTTATGATCTGATCTGAATAAAGTAAGAATAAGCAATAAGTAATAAGAATAAGACGCAGAGAACAGCTTCTTAGTCTCATAACTTGCGTCGTATCTATTAATATTTCTATAGTTTAATTTACTCACTCGTATATATTACTTAATTAACTAATTCTAGTAATTTACTAATTCTAGTAATTTTATTCTCATAAGAGCTTTCTAGTGCAATGCACAACTTTTATTGAAAAGTCAATATAATGTCGGTGGCATATTTTCAAGTGGACTTTTCCACTTGATATAACACAGCACCACTTTTAGACTTTAGTAAAAAAGGGATGACATCCCATCCCTGAGGGCCCCCCGACATAGACCGGACAGTTAGATGGGAGGATGCACACTTTTAGACTTTA
This sequence comes from Cuscuta epithymum, assembly GCA_945859915.1. NCBI lineage: Eukaryota > Viridiplantae > Streptophyta > Magnoliopsida > Solanales > Convolvulaceae > Cuscuta > Cuscuta epithymum. The sequence continues at coordinate 1,685,229 of CAMAPF010000954.1, read as the reverse complement.
GTAAAACCAATATGACTTTAATATGGGAACATGAGCTACATAACTTGATGAATGAGGCAATTGAGTAATGTTATAGAACTAATAGTAACACATACTCTGTATAACAGTAACACATTAATTGAGAAAATTTTCGATTTTGGTAAAATCACATATGCATGCAAGTCCCTTCTATACTTATAGAGGTATAGTTACCTAACAAGTTCTCATGTTTACTTAGACTCCTATGGTTGGTGAGTGAGTTTTGAATGTGTCGTCTTGGTTTCACATGTCAATAGTAATCATTAACCAAAATATTGTCCGGAGGTGTAAAAACAAAGACGACACATTGAAAATTCACCCTTAATTAACCAAGATTCTATTTAAAGTGAATATGTTTTGACAATTATACGTCTGAGTTTGTCCTTCGTTTCCATGGTGGCAAAGTACATGAAAAAGTGATCGTTGGGATATTGATCATCTAAATAGCCCAAATCATTATTTGGAAATTGGCTTATCAGCCAATTTTGACTTATTTGACTATAATTAATGATATTTACCCTTCCTTATTTGCCTTACAAATCTACACCAAACAGTGTCAAACAGTATACTCTACAAAAATCAAATTTATTTCCTTAATATATGTGAAGTCAAAGTGTAAAGATTAATGTGAACCGGAGGGAGTATAATGGAAAAGAACCAATTATTGTTGATCCACACGGAGCATACATTGACATGGAGTATGCCAATTTATTGTTGACCTACCCAGTTGAGTGGCACTAAGGACGTTTTTACTTGGACTGTTTTCAGTCCCAAACCAGACCAGACCAAACTAGTTCAGAACAGATCAGATCAGATCAGATCAGACTTCTATAGTTATATAATACACATTGACCAGACATTTACCAGACCAGTTCAGACCAGACCAGGCTTAAACAGACCAGACCAGCAAATTTCAGTCCAAGTAAAAACATCCTAATAATCTGGAAGCATTAAATCAATATATCTATTATTATCTAGGGAAATTACCTTAAATAAGACTAAAAACGTTTGAAAATTCCAAAATAGGACTATCATGTTTTTATTCCCAAAATAGGACTAATTACTGCCATGTTTTGGCAGTACCAGACTTTAAAGATGACAGTATTTTCCAAACTTGGCAGTAATTACTCATATTTTGGGAATAAAAACATGACAGTCCTATTTTGGAATTTTCAAACGTTTTTAGTCCCATTTCAGGAATTTTCCCTATTATCTATTATTATCTATTATTATAATATAATAATAGCAAATGGATTTGTGAACAGTGTTCCCGCCTATTTGATTGCAAGCCCATCCTGATGTCCGTATGAACTAATGTACTGGAATATAATCTCATTTAGTTTCATATTGAATGATATTGGATTTCGGATTGTGTTGGTAGTCTTGGTACACGAAATTCTCAATTAATGTTGCTGTTACATACTTCGTATTCTACTAACGAATCCCCCAATGCCTTATCAGGAAAGTTTTGCATTTAAATTATTAATTTAATTTCGGCAGAAATTACAATTGCAAATGCTGTCTTTACGAATACTTGACCCAAGTTCCAATGACCTTTACCCACATGGAGAAACACACTTAATAAATGCAGAATACTCCGTAACATTTTTCATTTCAATGTCTGTAGGATCCCTTGCAGCACTATATATACATGTACAACACCATTCCTTGCAACACGTAAACCTCAACAAACCTGCAAAAATGGTTTGGATGTAGAGCATGAAACAGAGGTGTTAGAGGAAATTCCGAATCCGATTTTTGATATAACACTTTTTGTGGTGTTGAAGGGCCAGGACATTGTTGAGAAAAAATGATGGATATGTTTAGTATTTTTTTTATTATTATTATACTGATCGTTTTAAAATACTTCACCACCACAGATATTATCGGAAAAGGTTAACAGTAATCCAGTGCTGAAAATGGTTAAGATTTACTCTACGAAAATGCTGCAAATACCTCTCGCAGATTATGATAATAGATGATCCTATACTGTGAAAATAGAACGAGTATTTTCAAGAGAAAAGTATTAGGAGTATTTGAAGTGCATTTGAATAATATTTTTTTTTGAAAAAAAGGAAGTAGGTGCCAATACATCTAAAATAAAATAAAATAAAATAACACACATTTTCGTTGTCGACATTTTTGTGTGGCATATGTGAAATAAAGTAGTGTTCATATTTTTCTAAAAAAGAAAATATCACATAGATCATTGGACTAGTTTCTTTCAACAAAAAAACATTGGAGTAGGTCTTTTTAATGAAATCAACTTTTAATTTAAGAAAATATAAAATAACATCGTTTAGAGTATATTATCTTAACATAATGTTACATATTTTCGTATACTACTGTCTTTCAAAAGATTATTAGATGATACAAAATTATTAGATGATACTCCATATAAAATATCAGCTATGTGATATTTCAAAAAATAATACTACATACGAAGTTTGAAACCTGCTAGGCAGGTAAGGGTATGAAACTCAATGGCGAGAGTATTAGCCTTGAAATAATAAAAAAATGAAAAAAAAAAATAAAAATAAAAAAATAAAAATATACAACGTACGAAGTACTTCGAATTATTTGATAAGTTTAAAGAATGAGAATTGAAATGGTTAATATAAATGCATGTGTGACCACACTTTTACGAAGTCGTATGGGAAAAGACATTCAATTATAACTACTAAAGTGATGGTAAAGTGGCCAAAACACTTTGAGGGGATCTCGAGATCAAAGCTGATAAAAAATCTCTAAAATGGTAGAATATTCGCAGGTTTTTAGTAATAACTACTAAAAATACGAATTGATCATTTACTCACCTACAAATTAAGGAAATGAAATATACGTCACACAGAACATCCAAATTGAAAATGTATCGGGCTACTATTGAGATTGTGGTTGTACTTCGCAGTCCTCACCCGTCTTGCATGCAGAGACCGTTTGATCTCCGGGTTTAGCCGATGAGGTGATGGGTTATGATGCGGCGCTGGTAAGCCGTACTTTGGTCGATAGCTTAGCCGATGGGGTGCTGGGTTATGGTGTGGCGGTGGTAGGCCGTTCTTTGGTCGGTGCTTAGAGAAAAGTGTACGAAGGAGAACATAATTGAACCGTCTAGAAGGGCCAAGCAAACCCTACAAAAATAGTCTATATAGATTGGTTTCTTGGGCCTGCCTGTATTGTATATATATTGGGCTTTCGTAATACTCCCTCGTCCCATAAAATTCTTCTCGCTTTCCTTTTTAGGTTGTCCCAAAAAATTCTTCTCACTTTCCTTTTTTGGACAATTTGTATGGTTCACATTCATTTCACTTTTTTCCTACACAACCACAACCACACATTTCCACTTTATTCTACTTTCTTAATCTCCGTGCCAAGTCAAAGAGGGAAGAATTTTCTGAGACGGAGGGAGTATGTGTTTTTTTAGTGAATCGTAATATGTATATTGTGTAGTCTGTTTTGCATACAATTGCTTATTTTTTGGAAAACATAACTCAAAATATTATAAGGTCAACCATAAACCAATATTCAAATATGCTTTATAAATACAAATTTGTGATAATTGACTGCTTATGTACCCAAAAATATAAAATATTACGTAGTATATTTTCTCCCTAAAAATATTATTATCTCAAGTTATTGAAAAATAATTTTTACTGCTCACATTCCGAAAAGTTAGTCAAATTGATTTTTCGTAGTAAATCCCAATCAACTTTGACCTTTTCTATTTTTTATCCAAAATGTTTTGAATATTAAAATTAGAAATTCTATACAAATATAATAATTAAAATCATTGATTTACTATTTCATAGTAAATTAGATAATGTGTGCTTAAATATATTTGGAAAGTTTTTTTATTAGATAATGTGCTTAAACATATTTGGAAAGTTTTTTATTTCAAACCGTGAGATAAAGAAGCATGTGAGGCCCAAATAGTAGTTGATGAATCAAATCTGCTAAAAAAAGAACAAAAACCCCGCTAAAACCTTTGGAATAAAATATTTGTTTCTTAGCAAAGAATTTTTTATTTAAACTATGAGGAGAAATTATGAGATAAATCTATTTAATTGGTAATTTTGTATGGACTCTCACCGGCCATGTTATAGAGAAATAAAATTCTTGGTATTCACGGCTCGAACTACATGGTCTTAAAAGACACAATTAGTGTATTAAAAAATACTCCGTAATTGATAAAATATTTGAGTAACAAATAAATCAAAGAAAAGTTAAGTCGTGAAGGGCACTTATCTATTTCTATCATCATCGAAATCGATATGCTTAAGCACATCAATGGCGTTTAATGACTTTTAAGCAAATAATCCACTATTTTGCAAAACAAACTTTGTGTATATTCAAGTGTATGCATTCCCCTAGCTAGGGGAGGGAGTATGAGATAAATATTGAGGAGGCGTTGAATTTTAAGAGGAATAGATTGACGGGTGGTGGTGTTAAGATGAGTTGGCTTACATTGAATCCTAAGGAAAATCAGTATATATATGGTTGTTGGATTGATAGATGGGCCTGTATATTGGGCTAATTCAATTTGTTTGAGAGGAAAAGTGATTTTTTGTCTAATCGGCTGCATGGTGATTTTTTATATAGATTTTTTATTCAAATCACAAAGAATATTGTTGCCATTTTATATATTAGTATGAATAATAGTATATAATACATAAAATGTCTTTTGAAGCTTCATTTATACTAAAATGATATTGAATTAAACAAATTCATGAATTTGATTGATATGTTCATCTCAAATGTGCTCCAACCCAAAGTAAAGAAACGTATATTTAAATGCAGTCGCCAGGATATTCTAAATGCTACGATTAATGCTTTTTACCTGTGGGGTCATTGTGAAGTATTGAGATTGACCAAGAACATGAGATTGGAAGATCCAAGTCAAGCTGTAGACCGTGAAGCAATAAAGGAGTTCTCGGAATGGATAGCTTCTATTGGCGATGGTTTGGCCGGAGATACTAATGACGGCTCTGTTTCGATTGAAATTCCTGAAGATCTTCTTCTACCGACTTTAGGAAATCCAATTTCCACTATTGTTGAGAGTACTTATCTTGAATATCCAAATGTTTCTCAAGACTTCAGTTACTTCAGAGAAAGAGCTATTTTAGCCCCCACTTTAAGCGTTGTGGATGAGATCAATGATAACATGGTTTCACTTAATTGTTCCGAGCCATCTAGAACATATTTAAGTTCAGACAGTATATGCAAGTCCGATTCAAATGTTGATTTACCTGCAGATTTGCATACTCCTGAATTTTTAAATAAAATTCGCCTTCCTGGTGTACCCAACCATGAACTCACGTTGAAAGTGGGCACTCCTGTGATGCTTTTGCGAAACATAGATCATTCTATGGGATTGTGTAATGGTACTAGGCTCATTATCACTAAGCTTGGTGACCATATTTTGGAAGCCAAAGTTATCACTGGCAAAAGTATGGGTGAACACGTTCTCATTCCAAGATTATCACTAACTCCTTCAGATGTTAGACTTCCATTCAAATTCCAGAGAAGACAGTTTCCGATAATGGTTGCTTATGCAATGACTATTAATAAAAGTCATGGTCAGTCTCTCTCTCATGTGGGGTTGTTGAAGAAGCCAGTATTCTCTCATGGTCAGCTTTATGTTGCGATTTCCAGAGTGACCAATAGGAAAGGGCTGAAAATTTTGTTGTTAGATGGTGACGAACAAAGCACAATACACACTACAAATGTTGTCTACAAAGATGTTTTTCAAAATTTGTAGAACTAATGTTTATTATTCAAATGTAGTTCTCCAAATTGATGCAATGAATTTTTTTGAGAATGTTTATTTAATCATATGTATTTAAGCTTTTTGCCGTGCATCGCACGAGTGAGCTACTAGTATATATATAAAAGAGAAACTTTTTAAGAGCATATAGAGCGCCACATAACCCTGGCATCCTGCCATGTCATCATATATAACAATTATTTAATTACATTCTATACCTTTTTTTATTACATTATGTTTTTATTACATGTTGATATGAAAATCCATCTTATTTGGTAACTTTATCAACTTCAAATCCAACGTGCATGTAAGCCATATCTTAATTTCTCATTTCCGAATTTAGAAACAAAAAAGGAAGCTTAGCCTATACTTTGCCATATTTAACTTTTAACTAGTATTCTACCCGTGCGATGCACGGGAAATAATTACATTCAAAGATGTATGGTATAAGATATAAAAAAAATAGTGGCACAACTTCAAAATTTTAGTAACATTTTGTACATACATAAGAGTACGATGGAAGTAGTAATATCAATATAAATACAAATGAACATTTATAGAACCTGAAAACAAATTGTCTTACAAATTTCGGAATATTTCCTTAAATACAACGTTCATCGTTACATTGGTACTTTTCCCATCTGTGTCACATATAGCTATTTTCAAACCAGTGGGATTAGTGACACGTGAAAGCGCAACGTATAACTGACCATGACTAAAAACAGGTTTTTTTAAGACTAATCCAACATTGGACAATGATTGTCCTTGACTCTTATTTATCGTCATGGCATATGAGACGATCAAAGGAAATTGTCTTCTTTCAAACTTGAAAGGCAATCTCACATCAGATGGAGTCAAAGACATTCTCGGTATCAAAACCTTCTCACCTGCACTCAATCCTGTCAAAACTTTTGCTTCCAAAATATGCTTACCTAATCTGGTAATAACCATCCTGGTCCCATTACACAACCCTTGAGAATGATCAAGGTTCCGCATTAGCATCACCGGTGTTCCAACTTTAAGATGCAGTTCATGATTTGGAACTCCTGAAGCCTTAATACCATTCAAAAATTCTGGAGTATGGATGTTGGCTAAAAAGTCAGGATTTGAATCTGATTTACACGGGCTGTCAGAACTAAGGTAGGTTTTCATCTCAGAACCATTTAAGGAAAGCATGTAATCATTGATGCTGTCAACAACTTGGAGGGTGGGGGCCAATATTGCTCTATTTTTTAAATAGTTGGGATCTTCATGAACGGAATCAAAGGAAGGATAAATACAATCAACCATTTTTGCTATAGGATCGTCAAAATCTTTTAATAAAAATTCATCTGGAATCTCAATCTCCACAAAACCATCATTTGGTCCTCCAATGGTGCCATCACCAATGCTTGCAATCCATTCGGAAAACTTTACCAAATATTCTGTTTGATCGTTAGCTGGCAAATGAAGAAGTCTCAAATTTTTAGTTAAACACATGACATGTGTATGCTGCCACAAATAGGAAGAATTTATAGATGCATTCACAATATCTTGTCTGGTTCCCTTAGGTATGACAGGTAGGATTTGTCTGAAATCTCCACCAAACACTATTGTCTTTCCACCAAAGGGTATTTCAAGACTTCTTGGGTTTTGAAACCGCAAAATATCACGTAGAGTTCGGTCTAAAGCTTCAAAGCAATGTTTATGCACCATTGGAGCTTCATCCCAAACTATAAGCTTACATTTGACCAGAAGTTCAGCAAGAGCACTACCTTGTTTTATATTGCACGTAGAATCTTCATTGGGATGGATTGGAATCTTAAACCGAGAATGGGCAGTTCGACCTCCTGGGAGCAATAGCGACGCGATTCCACTCGATGCAACATTCAATACTATCTCTCCTCTGGAACGTATAGCAGCAGAAAGAGTCGTCCATACAAAAGTTTTTCCAGTGCCGCCATACCCATACACAAAAAAGACTCCACCTTTATTTGAATCAACAGCATACATTATCGTGTCATAAACAGTTCTTTGTTCCACAGTTAGGTTACCCAACAGCTCCTTCTGCTCCTCTACCAACTTTGCTCGATCATACCTCAACTCATCATACACCAATCGATTGGTATTTTTTGATAAAAATCTGGTATCAGGACATGGCATGCAATGGAATTCTTCCAAACTTTTTCCACAATTGCGTAACATCTTTTGAATTTCATACAAAGCACAATTCTTCAATTCTTCATCCGATAATGTAAGATCTACAATGAATAATTATAATGATAAAGACATTTGTATAATGAAAATTTCAATATACGGAAAATAACATACAAATATACCTGGATGATTAAGCATCACTCGCTGCTTGTGTAGGATATCTTCGGATAAAAAAACCCAACACTTTTCCCAAACATCTTCTGGTCTACTTAAACAATCAGCAATTAACAAAGCTACAAACAATTTTCGCAAACAATGTGCTGTTGCCCAGAAACTTGCTTCTTTAATTGCATCTATATATTCCTTATCATCGTTTAGCAGACCTAAAGCGTAGCAAGCATCACGAAATGTGTCATATTGGACACCATCAACCTTCTTTATATCTTCAAAACATGTTGGTCCACGAACAACATTCAGAAGACATCTAAGATAGAATAATTCACCGCAAGCTGGTGGCACATAAAATAATCTTCCAATAGCAAAACCTCTCTTTCTCGGAACCCACTCTCTAGTAGCTCGCTTCCATACAAATCTAAATGGCATCTCAGCATAAGTCAAGTTTCTTGCTTCAGGGTATATCTCATTTGCTTTGAACCAAGCAAGAAACATACTTTCTTTCACACTTGGCTTATCAAGAACTTCATCTATGGGCTCTAAGTCGTTAAAATAAACGACTTGTTCATTAGGCAAGTGAAAGCTTAATCTCTCCACACCAACACTTCTATATTGAATCTCAAATCCCAAAGTTCTCCATGCAGCTTCACATGATGAAATGTATCTGCAATCATAATACATTTTCACTTCATCCACATTATCATCAGCATTTTCTCCATTTGCACTTTGGTAGAACGCTGCAGTTATTCTATCATTTCCTTTGTTCACATATTTGAACAGGTATTTGATAGATCTAGACTGATTGCACCACTCCACATTTATGTGTGCTGCATATTTGAGCAATAAATATCTATTATGAGGCACCACATATCTATTATCTAACTCCACTCCATTTTTTGAAATGGTTCTCTGATCATGTCTTCTCCTATACACGGGATATCCATCTTCGTCCAAAGTGGTGTGATCCACAAATCTTTTTGGGAAATGTTTCGAGCATCTATCATCTACCATGCAAGGAGCTTTCTTTCTCAAATTTCCGCATGGTCCATGCATCATAAAGTCTTTCACAGCATTAAAATACTCGGGATCCATCTCTTCATTAGGAATTTCAGCAGAAATGATCTTATCAATGTATTCCGTTGTTGCTAGATCTTCACTTCTCTCAAGAAACAACAAAATGTGGGCATGTGGCAATCCACGCTTCTGGAACTCAATGGTGTATATAACTACAATATAACATTGAAATTTAAAAAGTGATCATTAGTTGAAAAGGATTATTATGAATAAAATTAGTAATTATAATCACATAACAATAATCTTAATTATTAAAATCTTTAATAATTTTTTACATACCTGCCTTAACAGTGCCAAATATCTTGTTGCGACGGAAATCATTGATCAAACCATCTAACTTCATCTTAAAGACTCGACAAATAATATCCGGTCGATCCTCTGGTTTGAGATCCCGCTTATCAAGGTATCGTTGTATTTCTGGCCATTTTGAATTGCACGTGAAAGTTATAAATAAATCTGGATATCCCATCCACCTACATATGGCCATTGCATCTTGATAGTTTTGAATCATATACCTTGCCCCACCTATAAACGTAGATGGGAGTATAATGCGCTTCCCTTGTGCGGCAGGATTTGTGTCACCACGCAATAAAGCATCATTCAGTCCTTTAAACATTTCACATCTCAATTGCCTTTGATTATTGCGAATATACCTTAACCTGCTCGATTCAATCAAAGTATAGCCATCAACAACAAATTGTTGAAATAACTTTTTAGCACGCAATATAATAGATAACTCTGTGTTTCTTTCGTGCAAGCGATATGCAAGGAACTCTCGGATGCTCATCATTTTTCTCGCTCGAGTTTGATTCGACTTTCTATTACATAGAGGTATGTCTTCTCTAAATCCATCTTCCCCATATGGGAATAAAAGTGGATATTGGAGTGCTAAATATGAAGGATGTAATTCATTAATCCGTTGCAACCTCCCATAGCATAAGCTAAAACTCACATCAAAATGATTATAAGGTAACTTCAGTAATTTACAAATATCAATTCCATAATTACCTTTTCACAGTGAGAATCAACATGGTGCATCTTGGATATGAAATCAGATTCCTATATAACATTAATAGAAAAATTATATTACTGTTATAGTATTAATTAAAAAATTGGAAATTAATCAATCTAAACCCAATGGTGAACATGTTCATCATTCTCATTAACATTGAATTTCTCAATAAGAGCTTCATCTCTTGTGAATTTCATCACACTGAAGGCTGAATTGTAGTTTCCAATTTGTTCCTTCTTAATCTGAACCTTGAATAGCATTGACACATCTACAACGGCCTCTATCTCAGCGGGAACATAACTCTCCTGACGTCCACTCTGATAATAATTAAGCACATTTCGACTAATCAGATGCAGTAACTAAGTTACAACAAAAATACTGGAAAAAACGAATGATACTTACGCTTAACATCATGTTTTGACACTCAACTGCGTCCTTTCCAAACATTTCTTGCCCAACGTCATCCCAAATGAGTAAGGGTGCATTTCCAGTAGAGTCGATCACTCGGAGTATCACTTTATACCTATTGCATTTATGCATTAGCCTTGACAACATTTTGATTTTTTTTTGTGTATTTGAATCATAGTTTCTAAAATATTAATAGAGGGGAATTAAAATCACCTTGGAATACCATCAGAATAAGGTTTATCGCACTTGGTGCAGTAAAATTTGGAACTGGTTTTTTCCAGTTTCTTGCGACATTTAGTGCACGAAAGATACCACCAATTTTTATCGCTTTCAATTGCCACAACCTTTGCAGAAATCCAAAAGCTTCCAACCTAAAATCAATCATTTTTATTTATTAAACAATTTTTAATCCTGTTATGCTGTAAACATTAATCATTCACAACAACAATAGTCTCAAAATTACCTCTTGAATCTCATATAGTTCTTCTATTGTTTTAAGTGGTTGTTCCAGACTCTCAAGCTCCTCAGAAATGCTCATTTGTCGGTCTGTAGTTACTGAAACAATGCGTATCGGCTGAGTGAGAACATTCACTTCCTGCAAGCTGTGTAAACACAAAACATGCTATAGTTATATAATTATAATTAACAATAAACACAATCTGGATAAATTCTCAAACCTGTTCTTGAACTCTTGAAACTCAACATCATCTCCATTAATGACAACACGCGTGACATTGTAGTTGGTTGATATTTTTGGTTCACCTTCATTTCCAAATCCAACATCCGTTAATCAGTTTTTCATTTTAACTTACTAATACTAACTACTAATGTGAACCAAAAAAATATAAATTAACATTATTTCAACATTTCAACATTTTCTTCTTCCCAAAACAATGACCTTAGTTTTAAGTGGCAGTTTTATAACAATTTAAAATTTATATGTATTATTTGAGACTCGTATGTATAAACATCAACTTTATAAAGATTGTATGAGACTTTTAATAAGATTATTTTCAAAATCTGCCATTGTCCCTAATGAACTTTCAAAATCTGCCATTTTCCCTAATTAAATATATTTTCAATATACCATTTTTTGCATTATTTTTACTTAACACACTAACCTCTGAATATTCCTGCCCGACAGAACTGTAAAGTCACAATGACCGGTTCAGTCTGATCATCGCCTATATATGGAAGAATTTGATCAACAAAGTTATCCCAAAACGTGCATGACAATTGATTCAACCTGTATTATTTCATAACACTTTCAATTATACATTTGTGCCAAGTAGAAATATGCACTAAAAAGGTAAACTGTAGAAGAAAAATATTAGGGAACCTTGGATCCTGCAAAGTGACCTCTATCAATCTGTGAGGTCTTCCCTGATACATCACTTCTCGAACCGCTTTCTTTGAAACAACCTGTCCAATAACATCTAGTTTTTTTTTACATTACATTATTAGAAAGTTTTTATTATACCATAAAATAAAAAAAATATCTATATTAAAAGTAATGTGCTCACCAAAAAGCTCACTCTCATCAATTATTCTCGCATTCAACAATGATTCAAATCCCTTGAACTTATACGCATGGTTAGGAAATGCATCATCCTCGTAATAGATAACCTCTGTCTTTTCATAAAATATCATCTTAAACTTATTATCCGTTGTCCTACACTTCTTTCCATCAATTGCAACAATGAAACGTCGGACAGCATACAAACTTCGCTCCTTAAGAAGTTGTCTATATTTAGCCATCTGCGACATCCTTATCGTAGCATGAATTCGAGCACCCTACAACGAATACAAATTCACAGCTTCATTAGATGGACAGACTCCACCCATAAATAATAATATTCAAATAAAGAACGAAATTATTACCTCCTTATCATGGAATACACATTCCAATCCTCTAATGTCACCGGTGTCGCTTATGTTTTCGTACACACGAAGCAAACGCAGACGAAGTGCCCAATGTGTGTCGCTAGGCGTAATATCCTTCACCAAACCAAACGTTGGAGACATCTTCAAGAAAAAACAAACAAACATTATAAGAAAAATTACATGAACCGTATGAATAATTGGCTGCAAACAGTTCACTCGTTGATTTATTTGACTTGAAGGATGCAAAAGAACTTGATAAAAAAAATTACGATGAAATAGATGAATGTTTAGCACAGAGCACTTGTTGGCAAAAAGAAGCTTGTTTGGTAGAGTCACTCGATGGGGTATTTATTTCATGAATTTCATTGGATAGCTGCAAATAGTATTAAATGCTTGAATGTTGTAAACTGTGCAAGAATGAGGATCGGCAAAGCAGGAAGCATTAATTGAACAGCCGCATAATCCTCTCTCTTTGTTTATTTGTAGTCATTCGTATTCTACAATAATTGTAGCTGTATGCATCTTATTAAATATTAATTAAAGTATTCTACACACTATTGCTTACTGTGTCAATGTGTCCATATGTATTCCACACGGATGGGACATCCATTTTTTCAGTAACACTTTTTCCCGCCCAACACCCCCTTGTTCTCCCTCTTTGGGACTTTTGTGTTTTACTATATATATAGATATTGATGACCATACAAACTTTACATACGGAGTATTAGTTTAGAATAGCTAGAGACTCTTCATATTTCTTTTTTTATCAATTTAGAATTGTTCAATCGAGAAAAGAGTTCAATTTTTTAAATCATCAAATACAACGAATATATTAAATCAAAATAACGTTCGTAACATGGCAGATAATACAATCCAAGAAAAAGAAGTAAACAAAATGATAAAAAGTCTTATGTCTGCCGTCCGCCCTCGAACCAGACTTAGAATATATCACCTCTGTAGAATCAATAATATTCGCTGATCTTGCGATGGGCTTAACCGATGCTAATAACCTCTGATTCACCTCAAAATAACCACGAATATTAGATTTCCTCTGATTCTTTGTCATGTCATTCAAAAAGTATTTAATTTTAATCTTTAGAAGGTTTTTAATATATATTTTGGAAATGTGAATACTTAGTTTTACATTGTTTTAACTCTCATATTAGCCTCAAAAAATTATAAAAGGGAAAATTTAAATATTTTAAGTAGATTTATGCAACTCACAATAATTTTTTTTGTAAGTAGAGCGATTTTGCAATTAGAGATAGACTAAAAACAAAATAGTGCATATTACAGGGGTGGAAAAAAAGAAATATTTTGCAGGGACTAGAAACGAAGTGTGTTATATTTGTAGGGACTAAAAACTTATTTAAGCCAAGATAGAAAGTATAAAAGGTAAAGATAATTGAATATTTTTAAGGAAAACCTTAATAAAAAGCGAAAGTGTATCAAACATTTAAATACAATCCAAAGAAGAAAGTGTATCAAACTTTTAAATACGGAGGACGTATATTTTTATCTACTTTTATTATATCAAAATTGAAAAACTAAATATACGAAAGTATATCAATAAAGTATTAATCGATCATAGTTGATTTTCTATTGAAAGCACATAGCAATTGTACCTCTTTTATGATAATACGAATGACAACAATGATCAGTTAATAAAATACTGACTTTTTCATTACCAATACTCACAATGAGGTGATACTATTACTTAAACCATTTACCATCAACAAAAATAACATTTGAAATAATGGAGAAAGAATCCCACTCACCAGAAATGTGCTATAGTGCTCTACGTGGGTGGACCTGACATTTGAATTGCGCATGGAAGGTGAAATACGTTTGAAATCCCTGAACTCTTCATTTAAAAAAATGACAGGAAAAATGACAGAAAAACGACTTAACAAACGTCTTAATGAGAATAACTGCTATTTTCCAGCTTAATGATTAAGTCAATTTTTGATTGAATAATTAAATCATATTTCCAATTAAGTCGTAAGTAAACATTACTTAATGGCCGAAAGTAAACAACCCCTAAATTTATTTTGCTTTTGCACCACATTATATATATACACTCACATATATGATTCTGAAAAAATCACATTTAAAATTAACTAAATTAAGTACTGTCCGTGCATCGCACGGGCTTGAAAACTAGTATTAAATATTTGGTTTGCTATCAATCGTTGTGGACTTGTGCATTATATTCAATTTTATTTACCATTTTTAGTTGTATATACTCCGTATTAAATTATCAAAATAAATATTTTTTATTTATTTATTGGGAAAATTCTCTAAATAGGAGTAAAAAGGTTTTGAAATTCTAAAATAGGACTGCAATATTTTTATTCCATAAATAAGAGTAATTACCGTCAAGTATGAAACTCTTTATTAAATTAAACTCCCGCCAATTCAAGAGGGGGCGGACCATCGATCTGTCATCTCCCTTGCTCAGCCATTCACCTCTCCACGTCTGCTCGTCGCCCGTGCCGCCTCCACTACCGCCCTCCACCTATGTTGATCTGCCAAAAACCAATCCTTCGACCTCCTCCTCACTTGCTGGAGTGGGACAACGCTGCTCTACGTCATCCATAGAAGCCGTAGTTATCCTTTTTTGAACCTGCACTTGATGAAAATGCAAAAGAAAATTGATCCACAGAAGTGCGGCATTGCACTGCTGTCGACACACAAGAGAAAAACCTAGCTCTCGACAAGCGAGAGAAAGACCGTAAAACGTACCGCATTCCCCGTCCTTTTCCCACAATCTAGCAAATTGTGAAACAACTAGTCAGGGAGGGAGGATCTGTGGAATACGAACACCGAACTAATGATTCCACCAATATGAATGTGTAACCCTAAGAGAGATGTTGCATGATTGTGTTAATAGTCAATACAATTACCAATTCTTGTGTTATACTAACGCATGTATCACTATTCACATGTTCTACTTTGACTACATTTTATATATCAATATAATAGCAATTTAATTTTTGCAAAATATTGTTAAATTTCTATCGTTATAAGTTTTATAGATCTGATTTTTTTTAATAGAAATGAAATATAATTGGTCAAAAGTTGTGTGTTACCAAATGTGAAAGTGGAAACTTTGCAACTAAAAAGAACTGATGGAGTAGTTCTTAAGAAGTGAGACAAATTAAAGTAGATATTGAATATGTGACTATTTTTGCTCTTTATCGATAGATAATCAAATTGATATTTATTTGAGTATAAAACTCTTGTCGATATATAAAATGTAGTCAAAGTTTGAGTGAAATTAAAGTAGATAGTGAGACAAATTAAAGCAGATAGTGAGTCAATCACGCACTCGGCTCCTACGTACATAAAAGTTTGAGTATCGTCTTTGTGATTTTGTCGATAAAGTGGATAAATTTAAAACAGATTATGTAATTGCTAATTAATATTTATTAGATAAATCAGTACATCGAAAGCAACAGAAACAAAAAACATGGCTTTGTTTGAGTTTTGTGTTTAACAAATGACAGTGTTTGTGACAGGAAGGCATTACAAATGGTGTTTAATTCAACTTCCATGAAGCTCCAATTGAAAAAGTTAGGTATAATTGAGCTTCTAACTTCTAAGAGATCAATGGTATTAGTTAACTTAACTACCAATGACATTAGTTATGTGTATTTATTAGTCTTAAAAAGATATGAAAACCAAATCCCATAGCAGCCCCCCCCAATAAACACATATTAGGGAAGCGATTCATGTATTGTGCAATTTAGGGATTTGAAATGTATTGCTTAGGTTGAAGGTCTTAAACACCGATTCTAGGAATTTCTATCATTTGCGTTCTGAGTTTTAAAAGGCACGAGGCGACATGAGGTGATTTCATTGATTTACCCGAGGCGGCGAGGCGCGCGCCTCACTGATCTTAACCACATTTCTTTGGTGAAATATATTTTTACTAATTTTACATGAAGCACTCTTCTCAAAAATACTTCAAACTATTAAACAATTTTAATAAACATCATAAGAGAAATAAAATAATTATTGAGACAATAAGAGAGTAACAAGAAATATATATTTAAAGGCATACTTGCCAAAAGTCATGTCACAAAACACAATATTAAAACTTTAAAACATAAATAAAAAGCAAAGTAGCAAACACGCAAGAAAATTTGTGAAATCCAAACCAAGAATTCATCACTGTCATCATCCTCATTATCGAGAGTAGAAAACTCAACATCGTCATTTCCTTCATCATCAGTTACTCCTAAGTCTTCCTCCCAAGTTTCTTCAACAATCATTTTGCCTTTGTCATTGTTTGATGTGTTAGCTCCATCATTCATAGTTGCTGATCTAGTGACGTAACTAGACTCATATGCTT
Source organism: Cuscuta epithymum (assembly GCA_945859915.1). NCBI lineage: Eukaryota > Viridiplantae > Streptophyta > Magnoliopsida > Solanales > Convolvulaceae > Cuscuta > Cuscuta epithymum. Next base: position 1,668,405 of record CAMAPF010000954.1, on the reverse strand, counting down.
CAGCATCTCTAGCAACTGCCCCCCATGTCAAAGTGTCATCTTCAAATTACACATAATTGTTGGGTGTGTTTCGGAAAATAAAGAAAATTAATTAAAATAAATTAATTTAAATGACTAAAGAAAAACTGAAAATAGATGAAGCAGAATTTAGCCAAAGTTCGTGCTACGCACGATGTCCTTAAAACGTATTCGTTGCCTCCTGGGGTGCTAGGAGCATTGCAACGATCGTTTCCCAGGATACAATGACTACGAACAATTATTTGAGCACTCAAACGATTGTTCCGGCGTACGAGAACAAAGCGAGAACACAAAGGAATTTTTTCAGAATGCTAGAGGTGTTTTTCACAGCTCAAAAGTACATGAGTTCGTTTGCTAATGTTTTGTGGTTGTAAACCACCTGCTCGCCAATTTATAAGAGGATTTGTTGTGTGTTAAGTGACCTTTAATGGACCAGAACATTGGACATAAATGACCAACACGTCGGGCATTAATATGTCGTAAATCTGTCCGTTTAAATTAAAGATGCATTAAAAGATAAGAACGTTGGGCAATAACTGCTATAACGGACCCGAACTGTTCTGGTGCGCGACCAGAACAGAACGCCCCCAGGTCTTCTGTCCGAGCTCCGTAGCAGAGGACCCCCTGGTCTTCTATCCAAGCTCCGTAGCAGAGGACTTCGCTGCAGAATAAGTGTTCTTTCCGAGCAGAAGTTCTGGTTCTGGGAAAAAATAAAACGTTTCGGGAAGAAACAAAATTTAAATCGTATCTTTGAAAGATAGATTTTTGGACGACGTTCGTGTTCACAGGTCGCCCGCGCACGCAAGTCGCAGCTTTTCTTCTCTGATTTCTCTTCTTAGTATGAAGCTGTCAAAATGAAATTATGTAAATATTTGAAATTTAAAATCTATGAAAATTGACATGTTTAATTTGCGGATTAGAACTTACATGCTGAAAACACCCTGATTTTTTTCACAACCCATGGCACTACAAGTAAGGCTAAGGATTCGAATGGCAAACTTCTTCAAATTAAGAGTAGATGATCCAAAGGAATTCCACCAACCCGCTAGTGTTTGAGTTTTGAGGGTTTAAAAAAAGATAGTTAATTGAAAATCATTTGAATTAATAAACTTAAATTATAATTTGTTATAGAAAGAATAATAAGTTATAGTAAGTACCAGGAGATTTTATTTTTCACCGCCTTAAGGCTACCGGAATGTCGAATAAGCCTTGTGCACTCGAATATGCATCCAACTCCTTGATGACTTTATCTTGGTCTTCAACATCACCAACCAATCTAGCAATACAAGCGTATAAGCCATTCATCACCTCTTCATCTTTCGTTATGCGTTCTGAATCATCATAGAAGAGTTCTGGGTTCAAGTAATCCCTCACGACATGCAACGGCCGATGCAACTGACATTGCCATCTCTCATCGATTATTTCAAATGTATGTTTTCTTATAAATGTGTTCTTTTTCTCTGAAAGATTTTGCAATGGTCTCCTTAGCCCTATCCATGGCTTCATATATGTACCCCATGGTCGGCTTTCTTTCTCCATCAACAATCCTCAACACTTTCACAAACGGCCCCACCAACTTCAAAGTATAAACAACACTCTTCCAGAAACTCTCTTGCAATAAATATGACACAACTTTCTTTTCAGCTGCTTGTTTTAACCATTTGCTTGATCTCCAATCTTCCACAGTCACCAACTTCCTCAAATTGTTCTTCTGCTTGTGATACTGAGAGAGTGATAAAGATGTAGCAAATCTAGTGATGTCAGGCCTATGCAAATTCCTTTGGCTTTTGAATCTCCTCATCATATTCACATGACCAACATAGGAATAGATAAAACCATTCATAAAAACTGCCTTCTTCAAAGCATTGTGAACTTTAGGAATCTTTCCAATGTCCTCTAACATAAGATCAATGCAATGCGCATCACAAGGAGTCCAATAAAGGTGTGGGTGTTTTGCTTCTAGCAATTTTTCTACGAAACTATTAAATCACAATTAGCATTTTAGCTTTTTGTTAAAAATTTGAAAAACAATTTGTAGAAAAGTAAAATTGATATAACTTACCCGCTTTCACATAAGCGGATGCATTATCAGTTAGAACTTGGACAGTTGGACTACATTTTGTTCACCAATTTCTTCAATCATTTCATCAAGAATATTAAACATAAGATTTGCATCTTTTGAGACTTCTGAAACATCCATGGACTTAATGAACATTGAACCCTTAGGAGAATTAATTAAAAAATTAATGATCTCCTTTTGGGCAACAGTATCACGCCACCCATATGATAAGAACGAGCAACCTTTTAATGCCCATTCTTTCTTGTATTCATCCAATATTGTTTGGGTATCCTCCACTTCCTTTCTAAGTAATGGAACTCTTAACTCGTACATGTCCAGGGATTGTAGGCGGTTTCAGTCCAGGACCAAATTCCCCAATCGGCTCAATCATGATTTAAAACTATCATAATTGGCAGCATTAAATGGAATAGCTGCATAAAAAAACACCTAGCTATGTCTCCGCATACTTTAGCCCTTAATTCCTTTTTACAAACTTCATTGATCGTTTATTGTTTCCCGTCTTTCTTCCATTTAAGGACGTCTTCAGGGTTAGGTCTAAAGTAAACATCAATTGGACCCTTTTGTCTTGGTCTTTTGGCAGATGACAATTTGTTTGTGAGATCAACACAATCATCTTCTTCATCACCATCATACCCATCAAGTTGGGCCGTTTTTTGGAGCAACTCGTTTTCTTCCTTGGGAAGCTTGTTTTTTCAACATAAATGCCTTTTTAGGACATTTAGGGAATTTTGTAATGTTCCTAAACCCCCAACAAGATGTTGTTTTAAATGAAAAACCCCTTAGTTACTTTCAAACAGAAATTGCAAGTGAAATTGTTCCTGTTGGTAGGATCAGGTATCCCATATTTTCTAGTGAGGTCTTTAGATTCAGAAGAACCCGCAGAAGAAGTTGAATTTGAGTCCATTGAGTCCCTAAGAGATATATGTTATTGAAGCAAATAATCACAAAAACTAGGCATTGTGGACTGTTGAAGTAATACAGTAACAACTAACAAACTTTCAAGGATGTCTTATAATATTAAAGTAAAATTGTAAAAATTATACAATCTGCTTATATAAAAAACAATTAATAGTCTTTTGTGATAAATTGTTATATTTGTTAATAGCAAGTGTTACATATCTTCAGAGACACAGGATAAAATCGAATAGAGCACTCTCGAAGCGGCGGATAAAACCTCTCTGACAGACATTCTTTGGAAGGTATATGTTTGAAATTCAGACTGCACCACACTCATTTGGACTCTCGCGCCACCTCACCGGAAGTTAACTTTGGGCCGATGCCCCCATCCATCGCTGGGCCAAGTTGTTTTCCAATTTTTCCAATTTCTCTCTTTCATTTGGTTTTTGGGTGGTCTCGGTTTGACTGCTTCACTGTAGCTCTACGGTTTGGGACATTTAGGGAATTTTGTAATGTTCCAATTTTGACTCTGCTCGTTGTAAAGCTCTACTCATATTTATGAATAAAATTTTCTTTCAGAAAAAAATAGTAAGTGTTACATAAATTGTTAATAGTAATTTTTTTTATTAAACGGTAATAGTAATTTAAATTATTAATGTAATAAACTATTATATACACAATTGTTTAAAAAAGGTTAATATTAAAAACTGTCAGTTATGCAATACATAGTTAATGAATATACAATGGATCTTTAAGCGGATCCTCTTGAAGAATCCACGGTGACTTTGCAATGCATAGTTAATAAATCAGTGTTATAACACTATAGTATATAGTATTATCATTGTTATGTAATACTATAAAATAATACATATTTAATTAATAAACTGTCACACGAATACAATTCTGTAATAGAATGATTTGTAAATTTCAATAATTTAAATAATTTTATAAATTAAAACTTGAAATATCTAAACTGTTTATTAGTTATATATCTATTAAAACTAATAAATAGCGAAAGAAAATATCTATCAGTTGTCTAACTTGTTATTTAAATAATTTATTTTTTATTATAAATTTAAAGCTTCAGAAAATACAATAAAATCTTGCCCATCAAAACTGAAAATAAAAGAGAATAAATAGCAGAAGACAAACAAAAAGTAAATACTTACCTCTGCGATGCGAGATAGCAGCGAAAGAAACAGGTCAGAAGACTCAAGCTACTACGCGAGATACAACGGAAGAAACATGGCCCGATGTCAAACTGCGACACGAAGAAGGCAGAAAGGAAGAAGGGAGAAGACTAGAGTAACTTGAAGTCTTGGAGTTTGATGGAGTGAGGAGTGGGGACCTTACCTTATCCATTTATAAGACCACCTACAAAAATTCTTGAAGGAGCATCTGAATGGCCAAAAAACTTGGAATAGGAATCGCCAAAGTAACTCCATCGGACACTCCCATGAGGTGTGAAAAGCATGCGCCTCTCAGATGCGCAAAAAGCGTCAAAAAGCGCCCATTAAAGCGCGCCTACAGGAACCTGCGCCGCCTGGGGGGTGTAAGAAGCGATAAACCTTGCGGCTTTGTGCACCTCAAGCCCGCTTTTTTAAACCAAGTTTGCGTTGAACCTAATTATCACTTGTTTCTACCATGGAAGTAGTTTCTAAAAGAAGTAATGTATGGGTAATTGGTCACATATTTAATGTAGACATTAAATATACTTCAAACTTTAAAAGTTACACCACACTTACCCATAAAAGTAGTGAGAAAGGAAAACAATTGAAAGACCACAATCATCAAATTGAACTCAGAGGGAAATTTTGAACGTTGAAAATTTTGAAATAACATATCCATACATCCAGTAACACATTATATTTGTGGTGGTATTATTTTGAAATCTGTACCAAAAGTTTTAGGTGTTTAGAAAAGTTTTATTTGTGGTGGCATTTACATAGAAAACCATAGTGCCACATTTATATCTTCATCTTCCCCTGTTGGTGATAATTCTCAAATAATCCTTTCTTGATACACCTAGAAGACAAATTATGTAGTGAATAAAAAGTTTGAGCACAAAGATTGTATCTGAAAGGTAATACGTTATGTGTTTTTAGTTTTTGTAGGAGTAGCTTGTGTTCGTTGTTTGAGTTATGAAGTAGGATACAGTAAAGTGATGTTAATAAGTTAGGGTGCAAAATTAATGTTATTTCAAATTTTCAAATCATTGTTCTTGCTGAAATGCATAGTATAACAATGTGAGTTTATTCATGATATGATATAAGTATATGTCCTTGCCCCTCAGGTGGTTCTTTGAAATTGTGATGCTTAAATGAAATATGTTTGATTGAAAAAAGGACAATAGACTTCTAGTAACATTTAGAATTTGCTGCTCTTAATTGGGAATTTAAATCCCTATTCCAAACCTCTGACATTACAAATCATCTTAATTTTGCCTCTCTCATTAGGTGGCCGGGATAATAAAAGTTCCAATACCAGCTACCGCTACTAAAGTTTGTGGTGGCTTTATTAGTGTAACACCCCCATTTTCCCTCCCAGAATAATACTTGACATAATAGATTTATTGATAATAAACTTGATTTATTCTTTCAAAACAAATAAAAAGTTTTGCAGCGGAAATAACACTAATTGGGAAATGGGTGTTACCGCCACATCCGGTCATCTCTTAACCGAATGCACAGGCAATCACAAAACTAAACAAAGTAAAACAAGTGTTCAACATAATTAAATTATAATTCTTGACTAGGTTTGACTAAGGCATCTCTAAACCGCTCTCGGGAATCAAGCAATCATCAGTCAACATAAGCATCATCACCTACACAAATAAAGTACAGAAAACAACACAAAGGAAAGAAAACAAAAATTAGCTTTAGAGCTAAGTAAGTACTACCCAACCCCGTAAAATAATCAGGTTTGGCGAAAAATAGTTTTTCATATAATACTATATAAAAATGACACACTCCACCAAAATTCTTTTCTCTTTGATATTTCTCAAAATCACTTCTTTAATAAAGTCCTCAACTTTTCTTTGAAAATACCATAGTAACTCTTCTCTTAGAATTTCTCAAAGTTCACTTCTTCTCTATCTTCCTAGTAATTTAGAAGGGCGGTGCTCAACACTGGTTGAGCCCGGTGGTTACGTTGTTATGTACGGCCACCCCGGGACTTTTGCCGGTACCACAACTGCTAATGGAAACGAAACGACTACCTTAAGTGTGCACACCCCCTAAAAGGGATTCCAAGCCCTCCGAGTAGTAAGTCGTCACGAGTAATCGGGACTCAGTCTACCAACTACCCCACCTTTAGAATTCTTGAATGATTAGGGACTACTACTATAACTTCTTCTTAAAAGGGATCATAGATCCAAACGTCACTTCAAACTCAAACTGTACTTCTTAGTAGTAGTAGCCTTAATCACCCTCCACATTTATCCGGATGTGGAAAACCGACACCACGGATTTCTCCCGGATGCTCACCTCTTATGAAATCCTTAATTTTATCTTGAATTAAGTATACTTCAAAAATATTTCTCAATCTCTCTAAATAGTCTCAAAAGTATCTAAAAATATTTAATACCCAAAAGAACTTCGTTTGCACTTCAAAAATGCCATAAATCTAATATCTCCTCAAAATCACATACACATAATTCAAAATTCACTCTTTAGCACAAAATGCATAATAAGCATATAATACGAGGAAATCATTTTGGATCGGCAGAGAAACTTACCTCGAATCACGATAATTCCTAATTGAAGCTTCTACCTCGATCTTCACCTCTTAAGAATATTACAATTCTAAAATCAGTACCTTATTCGAACTAGTTAAACTCATCCACCCTTTATTTATAACTTCCCTCTCTTATTATTAAATTTCTTCAACAATGAATTAATCTCTATTCTCGTTACCATTGTTATATTTATCATTATTTATTATTACTTATATCTTTGTTATTAATATGGCCGAACCAGCTAAGACTAGCGGCCAGCATATATATCATAATATAAGTTCTCGTTCCAGTTAATAAAACATCAGTAGTCGGGCGACAGCCCAGATCTTTCATTATTCTAATATTCTTCCTTTCGTTAATATACTAGTAATAAATAAAAGAGTAAATTCCTTGAATAGGAGCAAAACATAACCCCGAGTTGTATGTTCCGTGTCATTCCATAGGAGTAAAAATATATGAGTTGACATAACTACCCTTAATGAAACTTCTAGTGTATTAAATTATAAAGTAGAATAATGCAATAAAATAACGGGTTCTATCCTTGTGCGCGACCACCGGTGCCATGAGTCAGATGCCACACCTAGCCACTGCCGCCAGGCTCTACTGCCGCAGCCGACTGTCGCGGACTGCCGCCACCGCCGACTACCGCGGACTGCCGCCGCCGCCGCCGCCACCGACTGCCGCGGAATGCCGTCGCCGCCATCGCCTTCCGCCGGCCTCCGTCTTTCACTACAAAAAAACACGGGATTGGCAGGGATTTTGGCAGGGATACATCAAATCCGTGCCAAAAACACTTTGGCACGAGCTATTTGGCACGAAAAATTGATAAGTCCGTGCCAAATTCCGTGCCAATCCCGCTTTTTTTTGTAGTGTTTATCGCCGCCATCTCTATTGCTGCCGCCGCCTTTATTGCCGCCGTCGGATAATTATATGTCACTGCCCCCTTTTTTGTCTGCACCGGCCATCATCTGATTCATCTCCTTTGGCTCCACTGTTGGAGCACCAAGATCTGAAAATAATGTTTTAGATTGTCTATCTCACCACTTAATGTCATCTATCTTAACATAAAAAAAATATGTCATAATGTTGCCATCTTCCGAGAGTTAGTGTCATATAGATGACACTATATGCGAAAATAACATTTTTTTTAATGAAAAACAGGGCATTAATGTGGCAATATGGTCATGAAAATGACACTATTGTCATTTTGATGGAGTTAGTGTCATGAAAAATGGCAATATGTGTCAAAGCAATACTTTCATATTGAAAAACATGTCATTACAAAACAATATTGTATTCACAAAGGAGTAATTTTTTTTGTCTTAATATGCGAAAATATGAAAAATGACACTATTTTCATTTTGATGGAGTTAGTGTCATGAAAAATGGCAATATGTGTCAAAACAATACTTTCATATTGAAAAACATGTCATTACAAAACAATATTGTATTCATAAAGGAGTAATTTTTTTGTCTTAATATCATATAAATTATCTTAAAATTTTGATTATGATAATTTCAGATTCAAATTAGAAAATACTTTGAAAAGTTACAAAATATTGATTTAAACTAACTCCCAAAAATTGTAATACGTATTTTAGAATATAAATAAAATGTCTAAGAGACCAAAAGCTGAGAGAAAATTGAAAGAGAAAATAGTAAAAAACAATAAATAGATCTGAAAAGAGGGAATTAAACCGAAGCAAAAATAAAATTAAAATAATGATTATTGAAAGAGAAAATAGCAAAAAACAATAAAACAGATCTGGAAAGAGGGAACAAAACTGAAGCAAAATTAAAATTAAAATAATGAGTATTGAAAGAGAAAATAGCAAAAAACAATAAAATAGATCTGGAAAGAGGGAACAAAACTGAAGCAAAAATAAAATTAAAATAATGATTATAATCAAAGCAACTTAGAGAAGCTGCAAAATCATAATTAAGATTCTGTCGTCAATAGAATTAAGAGAAGGGTGAAGAAGAAGGGGAAGAAGAAGAAAGAAAGAAAAACGATGAAGAAAAAACCAAGACTCACCTGGTCGCCATTGTCTGCCAGAGATTAAATTGGGGAGGAAAATTCATCATTCAAGATGGAGTAGGAGTTCGAAAAATCTGGAAATGTCATGGAGGAGATAAAGACTACAAAGAGAGACTAGGGAGGAGAGAGGCGAAATGATAAAGTAGATGAGAGAGGTTGCGTGAGAAAAGTCTGATGGAAGAAAAGGAGCCTGACAAAATACAACTAATTATTTTATGGAGAAGGGTATAACGGGTAAAAGAAACGAATTTATCAACCGACAACTCCTATTCGAGAATAAATTAACAACAACTCTTATTTTGGAATGTTTTCGTTGTTTTACTCCCTTTTAGGGCAATTACTTTAAATAAAACAGCTCATTTGAATCGTACTAATACGTACGAAGTAAAAGAAAAGGTTGAGAGTCGTACGTTCTTCTTCGTCAAAACAGTAGCAGGGGAATGAGGGGCTCCATACGTGCAACGATGTTCCTCCTCCGCCGCACAGCAGCTCCGACGACTGGTTCAGTGGATTGTTGCGACGTCCTTTCCAAATAGATATCTCTCTGGCTTCGCCCAGACAGAATCTAGGCCTTCACTTTCCTTGGTCAGTAGTCCGGAAGTGTAAGTATGATACATACAGTTGGGTTTCTCCTATGTGAAAATCAGCCCGGCGAAGGATCTCTCCCTCTTATGAAGACCGTTTCTCTCTTTCTCATTTTTTTTCCCGCTTACTCTCTCACTCACCGAAGCTCTGAAATACTCCCTCCGTATTAATTGACGTCGATCCGGTTAGCCTTGCATGTGTCCCAGTACATTTGTTGTTTTCCTTCGTGAGTTAGAAGCTAGCCGGCCTAGCCCGTTGGGGTGTATTAGAGTGTACATACACTGATTGACTCAAGGTTAATAATGTGCATGTGCTTTGGTCTTTGAGAGTTGGTTACATATGATGTGCATGTGAATAGTCGGTATACATGAGTATTTCTAGATTCATTTGTCTCCTATTTATTACTACGTACTTGGTATTCATTATCACCATTATGTATGTATGTACAGATGCATTGCATCATATCATCCTGGCATATATTATTACTACAATTGTATTATTAAGTACCTTGTATATAATTTCTATTCGAAAGTCAATCCCTTTAACATCTTTGTTTTTGTGTGACATTTAGGGTATGATTATATACATATTATTATCTCACTAAAATTGTTAAAATGTCACTTTTATTGTTTAGGTCAGATGTATATTTATTACTTTTTACAAAATATCACTTTTGTTATTTAATTCAAAATCTTATCAACTTAATAATTATGAAAGTGTAGGTCATTTTTATTATCGAAACATTTTAATCTGATTAAAAAAAATCACCGATGTTAAAACTTTATCTGATTCACTTCATTATTGAAATGTGACTTTTCAAACATTTTATCAGACTAATAAATTTATTTATTTTATTTAAATTTTCGGGGTGTCACAATTAGTCATCTAACATTACATTATCTCAGGCGGCCCATAATTGCAATGTTTAATGGTTGGTGTTTATATTTAATAGAATACAACGTCAATTGAAAACCTGATGAAGCATTTGGTGCATCTCATAGAAAATGCCACACTTATTCTTCATAAGGGACAAGAATAGATGGCGTGTCTGATAGACTTCCCCGGTTGTGTTCATAATGCATAGTCAAGTGACATACATTTTTTATGATGCTTGGATTACAGGGATTCGCTCCATAACTCACCATTTCATGGCCACTTATGTAAAAACACTTTTTTTTTGTACTTATTACATCTAAGTAACAGATATATGTTATCACTTCGTGCAGATTGTTAATTTTTTTTGGATCCTATTACTTCTCATAAGGTCATATTTGTCTATTTGAGTAAAAGGATGAAATGTTGCGATGAAGTATGACCATGATCGAGGAATTTTCTAAACTAATGGCACTGGATGACATTTAGATCGAATGCTAAGTTGTGGGGGTTGGAGACACCCAACTCTGTTTCCAAAATCTTATTTGGTGCAAAAGTTACTACAAAAGCCTAATGACACTTCATAGTCCAAAATGTTGAACGTCCCTAACTAATTAGCCCACATAATTATAAACAATCATTTCAAGTGTACTTGCAAAATACAGTGAAACAAAATACATGAAAGCTATGTAAGCTTAAGATATTTGCTATCGCGATTAGGGGCTTTAATATTTTGAGCACTCCCAATGAGCCGTTATTTCTTACCCTATTGGTCCTCTTTTATGCCCAAAGTTTTGATAATTGCCTTTTAAAGTTTTCTGGATTTGTACTTTAGTTAAAAATATATAAAATTCCGGTTAATTTCCCAATCAAACATGTTTAGCCTTGTAAAATCCTACCACACCAAGGCTATTCTTGGTGTCATAATCCCCGACCTGAAATAGCCTTGGTCTAATCCTTGCGTCGTGGTATTCTTTAACTTGCCTTCTGTAGTTTTCAGCTCTGATGAACGCGTTGTCCCTTCTTTCCTCAATCAGGTGTAGTTCTGCCCTGAGCATATCCTCGTTATTTTCAGGGTCATAATCTTCAACCCTTCTACTTGGGACTAAAGTCTCCAGTGGTGCTTGGGATTCGAACCCATAAGTTAGGGCGAAGGGAGTCTCACCAGTAGCCTTCCTTGGGGTAGTTCGGTATGCCCAAAGTATATTGTTGAGTTCATTCACCCAAGTTGTTCCCATTGACTCCAACTTCCTTTTGAGGCCGCTAACAATAGTTCTGTTAGCGTTTTCCACTTGTCCATTGCATTGAGGGTAAGCAACAGATGCTCTGCTGGCCTCAACTCCCCATTGTGCGCAGAATTCCTTGAATGGCTCGGAGTCAAACTGTTTCCCATTATCTGTGATAACTTGCATGGGAACACCGAATTTTTCTCCAGATGAATCTCTTGCATTGCTCCGCAGTAATTGTGGTCATTGGTTCGGCCCCAACCCATTTTGTGAAATAGTCAATTGCAACTATCACGAATTTCCTACCTCCTGAGCCCGGTGGAAAGAGCCCAACGAGGTCTATTCCCCATCTTGAAAAGGGGATCGCTGTGCTGATGAGATGATATAGGGTGGCAGGCCTGCCCGGGTTTGTTTGAAATCTCTAGCAGACCTCACATCTTCGCGCAAAGTCCACGCAATCCCTTATCATCGTAGGCCAAAAATATCCTTGCAATAGGGCTTTCCTACTTAAAGTGAACGCACCTTGGTGGGATGAACAAGTTCCTTCATGTAGTTCTTTGATCACCTGCTGAGCTTGTTCTGGCCTTAGACATTTGACTAACATGCATTGTAACTTCTTTTGTATAGTTTGCCATTCTCAATGACATAATTCGGAGCCCATCTTCTAATCAGCTTTGCCTTCCCCTCATTGGAAGGTAATGTTCTGTCCTTCTTGTATTCGATCAATTCCTCAACCCATGATCTTGGTTTCTGTTCGGCTGAGAAAACCTCAAGGTCTTTGGTGACCTCGATGCTAGGTTTGTCTAGCTCCTGTATTCGGGTTATGCGCATGAGATGTTCAGGTGCGCCCTCAGTCAGCTTTGTTAGAATATTTGCCTCGCTATTCTGGGCTCGGAGAACACATATCAGATCTAACTCCTCAAAATACTTGATGAGTTCCAGGGTTGTATCCCTGTATTTCTGCATTCGTTCTTCTTTGGCCTCGTATTCCCTTTACGTTGTTTGATAACCAACTTAGAGTCGCTTTTGACTCTCAGCTTCTGTACCTTGAAATGGATTTCTATCCTGAGGCCTGACAGTAGGGCCTCATACTCAACTTCATTGTTAGAGAGGTTAAATTTGTATCTGAGGGCATGGTATGTCTTGAAGCCTTCGGGGGTGATGAGGACCACCCCTCCTCCGCAACCTTTGGACCCTGATGAAGATCCATCGGTCATGAGGGTCCACCAATCTTCTTCTTCTTCTTCTTCTTCTTCATGTCTCTTTTCTTCAGCCAGGTCCCGGGCAGTGCATTCGACTAGGAAGTCTGCCAGGGCCTGGCCTTTGATTGATGATCTAGGTTGGAAACTTACTTGGTATTGGCTGATTAGCAGGGACCATTTTACAACCCTGGCTGTTTTAGCCGTTCTGAACAAAGTGCCTATGTTGGTCCCAAATACCAAGATGAAAGAACAGCTAAATAAGATCTACAATAATATAGAGAAGGATTCTTAATAATGATCGAGAAATAATCTGAACAGAAGAAATTCTTACGCTATACTATCGAGAAAGAAAGAACGAAAACTCTGAGTGAAAAGCGCTGTATATTTCTGATTATCGATTATTCGGTCCTGTACCACATGTACGGATATTTATAGGCGTAGGTACAGGTACCGAAATGGTAACCTAGAACTCTGGGTCTAAGGCCTTTTTGGGCCTTATTCCCATAGTTCATTTATTCTTTACATAAAGGCTATAAATGATATGACTAATCTAATTGGGATGACAAGACTCTGGACAAACTTGATCACAATAAATATTTTCCTCAGACATAGCTTCCTTCTTTATTAAAGGAGGAATGTAAGGTTCATCTATATCAGACTGTGAGTTCGAGGGGGGTTCCAGTTCAGACACAGCTTCCTTCTCAGAAGGATAAAGACTCACGCATTCATCAAAAGAAAAGACAGGTTCAGTTGTAGCATAACTTTTGTTTAAAGCAGAATAATCAAAAGAGATTTGAGCTTTTGTGCTGTTTGTTCTTTTCTCAGCCTCAAGTTCCTCCGTTTCTTTTGCCGCAGTAAAATGCATGAGCTTGGTCAGACCGAATCCCATATAGTTAACATCATATAGTTGTTTACATTTAACCTTTTTCAGATTGCAGGGATTCGATAGACCAAGACCTTCTTTGGAGTTATAGAAACGGGTATCCTTAGGCTGGTTTAAGAAAATTGTTTGTTCAGTTTGATCACGTTTAGCTAACAAATCCTCAAGCTCCTTAATCTTCCTATAAAGAGCACTTCTTTGATCATGCAAAACCTTTTTCAATCCAATTGTTTGGTTAAGCTCTGTCTTGGTGTCACGCAGCTCACGAGTCAAGTCAGTGGTCTTAAGTATTAACTTGTCTTTTTCTAAAGTCAGTTTTTCAACCTTTTTCGTAGATTCATCAAGTTTTAAGGATATGCAGGCATTCTTATGCAAGTTCTTAAGTAAGACTTTATGATTGTTATCAAGTCTCGCCTCAAGTTCCTTAATGATTTTATCCTTTTCGACTAAAGAATGATTTTTACAGTTGCAAGAACATGAGTTTTTAGAAGGACTTACATTGCTGTTTGAGCTTTCACTTTCATCATCTCCGGGGATCGCAGCATCACCCTTTCTCTCATCCTTCTCCACAATCGCCATCAAAGCTAGATTCTCTTCTTCCTCATCTGAAGAATCATCCTCCATCCAATGATCCTTCTCAGCAAGCAGTGCAACATTTTCATCTTCTTGCTTTGCCATGAACATCTTTTGCTTGTTCAGGAGCATTTTCTACTTGTAGTAATTGAAGTCCCTCCTTTTTGGTAGGCGACAATCTTTGATCAGATGTCCAGCCTTTCCGCAATTGAAGCATTTAAGAGGTTCTTCTGCTGCAATGACTCTTTCTGAGGAATTCTGCTCAAACTGCTTTGGCTTGTAGTTGGATGAGGAGGTTCTCAGCTTGTTGGATGAAGTGTTCTTCTTGACAAATCTTTTGTTGTATTGTTTGGTCAAGAGTGTCATTTTCTTCTGCAGCTCAGCTAGTTCAGATTCCACATCAACTTCTTCATTTCTTCCTTCTTCTTCTTCTTCTGACATGACTGCAGCTTTCTTCTTCTTTTGCATCTTAGCGGTACTCCTCGTCTAAGTTTCCATCACTAGAGCAAGTGGATCAGCAATTTCGGGTTCTGCAGTGTCGTTTACAAACTGTTGGAGATGGTCATGAATGGTGTACAGATCAACTTCATCAAGATCTAGATTCTGTCTCACATTCTTCACTGTTCTCTTCCATTCAGGGCTCAGACTTGATAGAAATCGTATGTTCAGTTCCATGTTGGCTTTGTTCACGTTGATCTTTCGCAGGTCATTCACAAGCTTAACAAAGCGATTATATGTCTCGTGCAGAGGTTCACCAGGTCTGGCCTTAAAAGAATTATAGGCAGTGAGAGTGCTTGCCTTCTTTGTTTTCAAACCGAGATTGGTTCCTTCCATCATCTTTCTGATTTCATCCCACATTCCCACATCTCCTTAGCAGAATCCATGCTGTCAATCAGGATATAAATATCATTGGGAATTGCTTGGAGCAGGTACGTTTTCGCCATCAGATCAACTTTGATTCTCAATCTGTCCTCTTCAGTATACATATCAACCGGCTTGGGTACTCTCACTTGATCAACAGGGGGCTCATTGTCATTGTCACCTCCAAGAACCATCCATAATTGAGCTGGTCCCTCCGTCAGTGATTCCAGCATGGCTGAAGAGTTGTCTTTGCTTTCCAGGAAGTTGAGAAATTTGTTCTTCCACATCACGTACTCGTCTCTCCGCAAGATCGGGGGTCTGTTATTGTTTCCCATTGAAAGAGCGTCCATTTCTGTTGTTCTTAAAAATGACCGTTCGAGTGATTGATCTGTCACAAAAAAAATTCTAAAGTATAGTTTATCGAGAAGTGAAACTTCGAAAACTAGGTTCGAGAACTAAGAGTTCGAGAAAGATTATCGAGAAGTAAGTTTTCGATATCAAACTTCGAAAAGTTTGTTTTCGATATAAGGGTTCGAAAAGTCGATATCGAGAAGTCTAACTTCGAGAAGTTCAGTTCGAGAACTGACTTTTCGAGTTTGAGTTTCGAGAACCGAAGTCGAGAACCTGCAATATCGAAAACAAATATTTCAAAGGACAAATATCGAGAAATACTAATGCGAGAAGCTAGTATTGAAAACTAAGCTCGAGAACTTAGTATCGAAATCATCCTATCGAGATCCTGTACTTAAAAATTTTCAGAATTTTAAAAACGAAGACTGCTGCTGAGTTGTTTTCGATGTCGAGAAGCTCCCTATATCAATCTGACTTCGAGAAACCTGTTTAATGTATCAAGAACTAGCTTCTCGATATAGAAATATCGAGAACTCGAAAACTTGAAGATTACAGATATCAAAAATACATATATACTCCTGGTTCGTTTTTGAAAGGCGAATCCAGCAGTATAACTTTTACAAGAAAATGTCCAGTAACAGGTTTACAAGCACAGATTTAGAAAAACATCGAAAAGATAAAAACAGAGTGTTTCTTCGCAGTTTTTCTTCGATGTAGATCAGTACTCGATCGACTCTGATACCAGTTGTTGGTCCCAAATACCGAGATGAAAGAACAGTTAAATAAGATCTACAATAATATAGAGAAGGATTCTTAATAATGATCGAGAAATAATCTGAACAGAAGAAATCCTTACGTTATACTATCGAGAAAGAAAGAACGAAAACTCTGAGTGAAAGGCGCTGTATATTTCTGATTATCGATTATTTGGTCCTGTACCACATGTACGCATATTTATAGCGTAGGTACAGGTACCGAAATGGTAACCTAGAACTCTGGGCCTAAGGCCTTTTTGGGCCTTATTCCCATAGTTCATTTATTCTTTACATAAAGGCTATAAATGATATGACTAATCTAATTGGGATAACAAGACTCTGGACAAACTTGACCACAATAAATATTTTCCTCAACAGCCTACTCCCAGGTCTGACAGTACTTTGATTGGATGAGCCTGAAAGTAGTGTGCCAATTTCTTGGCCGTCGTGTATACTGCTAGCGTGGTTTTCTCGAGGGCTGGATATTTGAGCTCAGCCCCATGAAGGATTTGTTGATGTAGTAAACCGGTTTTTGCATCGTTCCTTCTTCACGCACTAAAACGGAGCTGATGGCACTTTGTGTCACCCCTAGGTAGAGTGTAAGGGTCTCGCCGACCTCCGGCTTGCTGAGCAGCATGTCCGATTGTAGATATGCTTTCAGGTCCTTAAATGCAGTTTGGCATTTCGGGGTCCACTGGAATCCATTACTTTTCTTAAGGATTTGGAAGAAGGGCAAGGATCGTTCCGCCGACCTGGATAAGAATCTCCCCAGGGCTGCCAGCCTCCCGGTTAAGACCTGGACCTCTTTGACACTTCTAGGGGGTTTCATGTTCAAGATGGCCTTTATCTTTTCTGGGTTGGGCTCGATTTCTCTATTTGTTACCATAAAACCCAAAAATTTCCTCCTTGGACAGCGAAAGTGCACTTTTTAGGGTTAAACCTTAGATTTACCTCCTTCATGATGCTGAAGACCACCCTGAGATCTTCTGCGTGGTCAGATGCTTTTTGGCTCTTCACGATCATGTCATCAACGTATGCTTCCATGTTTCTTCCCAGAACTGCTCGAAATATCTTGGATACCATCCTAGTGTAGGTAGCTCCCGAGTTCCTTAATCCAAAGGCCATGACTAAGTAGCAGAAAACTCCCTCAGGTGTGACGAACGAGGTCTTCTCAGCATCATCCGGGTGCATTGAGATCTGATGGTACCCTCTGAATGCATCCAGCTGTCTGATCCACCAGCTGATCTATGCTTGGCAGGGGAAAAGGATCCATTGGGCAAGCTTTTTTCAAGTCCGTATAATCAACGCACATTCTCCAGGTGAGTGGCTTAGGTGCCAAAACCACGTTGGCAAGCCACTCTGGATATTGAACTTCCCTAATGTGCTTGATGCCCAACAACATTGCTACTTCCCCCTTTACAAATTCTTTTCTATCCAAAGACAAATACCTGCGTTTTTGTTTGGCAGAAACAACCCTTGGATCCACATTCAGATGATGTACTGCTATACTGGGGTCGAGTCCCGGCATGTCTTCAGGCCCTCACGCAAAGATCTTCCTGAACTCCACCAAGACTTGGATTATTTTTGCTCTCAGGTCGGCCTGGAGCCCTGTTCCAATCTTAATCCGGCGTTCTAGCCGAGTTGGATCGACTCCTACCTCCTCAAGCTCCGAAACAGGCTGGGCTTTGAATTGCCCTTCTTCAAATTTCGACAAATCCTGCTCGATGGCGTTTACTCTTGCTTCATTTCTTCCGTGGGCCTTGCAAGCCCTCACGTAACAATTTGATGGTCCCAGTTTATGCAGACTAACGATCAGCTAGATGGTATTTGTAGATAAACAGAAAGAAAGATTTCACAGAATGATATTAGATGTTATCGAGAACAGAGAAATCTTCTTTCTATTATATCGAGAAGTATTTGAGCAGCGTAAGGCTAATGTGTATTGATCGATATCGGTACCTGTACACAAGGCGCATATTTATAGGCGTTGTACAGGTTACCGATTTAGGTAAACCTTGGAAGTTGGGCCAAGGCCTTTTTGGGCCTTATTCCCTTTACCTTATTTATTACATAATAAATACTAATCTAATACCATAAATGGTATAACTAGTCTACTTTATTAAACAAGACATTACAGACAAACTTGACCCACAATAAAAGTTCTAACAATCTCCCCCTTTGTGGTCAAGTGCCGTCTTGCTGGGTTTCTTCACTTCTGAGCTTTGTAGTAGTGTTTGCGTAGGTTTAGCGTGTGCTCATAGTTTCTGAGTGAATTTCTTCTATCAAGTTGTTTTTCGATGGCCTGTAGGATGTTGTCAATTCTGTGTGCCTCTTTCAATTCAGCATCTGTGGCATCTGCATACTTCTGCTGTCTTTCTTTAAATGCTTCTCTGATTGGTTGCAGCTTCTCTTTCACAATCTTCAGGGTTCCGTCACAGTATTTGTTAATTTCATCAATGAATAGCATACGTTTCTCACCATTGTGATTCAGATAGATAAACGTGATTGGACTATCGAAGATGTAATACTCAGGGAAGTCCTCAAGTTCTTGTCCATACAGCTTTGGTCTTGTGAGATTTGTCTTTGGCATGTTTGTTTCGAGAGCCATCTGAAGATCATGAGAGGCAAAGAATTTGATTTGTCTGATCATAAAGCGCTTGAGTGCATCCAGTCCGTCTTGTGTAGTTTTGTCACGAATGCCTGGAATTTCCTGGAATGCAAGATACATCTGATAGATGTCGTCCATCTTTAGCATGTAGAGATCATTTTCCTTGCATGTAAATTCCGTTCCGTCAGAGCGCTGTAGATGGTAGACAGAGAGTTTGATATCTTGAAAGTTGGTTTCGGCCACATTGAGAATAGCCCAGACTGGGTCCTTGGCAGTTTGAAGTTCGTGTTGCCAGACTTCTCTCTGTTTTCCCATATAGTGATGACTAAGTAGAAATAGCTGTCCGCCCTTGTTTTGTCCTCGTAGATGGTTGAGACCACGGATCTTCAGCTCGTCCAGTTCTCTGACCTTATCCTCTTTTCGCCAGATGTTTTCTCTGATTTCCTCTTGAAAGGGAGCGTTGATGTCGATCTTTTCCCAGGGCTTCTCATTTCTGGGCATTTGAGCCGCCGTTTGTCTAATGATTGACTCAAGCTCCTTGGGTGGTGTCTCGTAGTTCTCTCCCTCCTTGAGTTCATTTTGATCAAGTAGAATCACATCAGTAGCGCAGTTGACTAAGAGATCTCTGAGGTATGCTCTTCGCTGTGATTCATCTACATCTGTCCAGAGTTCAGACCATTTGTTGTGCACCAGCATTTCCTCAAGTTCATCGTGCATTTGATCATTGTAGTAGCTGGAGGGAGCCTGTTGCTGCCGTGGTGACATGTCTGGCGTAGCATCGGGATCCTGGTGAAACTTGCAGGGATCCTCAATTATCTCAACACGATGCTCTTGCGCAGAGACCAGACCTCTATACTTCGTTACATGCGGCCAATCCTTCCTTGGGTGAGACTGGGTGACTCCGGGATCCTCAGGATTGCCCGTTGACATCAGTTTCGAACTAGGTTCTAGCTGATGGCCTGAGTAGGAAGATGTACTCGTGGTAGCATCATCAGGACTTCCATTCCGTCCTTGGTTAACATCTATAGGAGATGCACCTCGGGATGTTATGTCTAGCTCGACCATGCTAGAAAGAGTGGCTAGGGATTTATGGCTGGCTGAAGTAGTGGGTTGCTCATTGGTAGAGGTGGAGGGTTGGTTTGGCTTTGAGGGTTGGCTAGTAGAAGCAACATGCTCAAGTATCCGCTGGCGCTTGTTCTCCCCCTCATGAGAATCTGAATCATCAGGATCCTCATGTGAACGTTTAGTGCCACGGAGACTGTCACGGCATGTGTTCTGTGTATCTAGAGCATGGAGAAGGGCTTTTTGAAGAGGGGTGAGGTTGCCTTCTTCCACGTTTAGTATACGTTCGTAGATCTCAGCTACAAGATCCTCGAAGGGTACGGTGGTTAGGTTAGGTTTGGTCGTTGTAGGGGAGAACACTAGTTCTGTATCCTGGGTTCCCCTTGATGTGGATGGTTGTTGGTTTTCTATGGCCAGGGATTTGGAAACAGGCGTGGAAATGGTTGGGGGCTGTGTTGTTTGGGGCTTGGGTGGTATATCCTGAACAACTGGGGTACTTCTAGAGTCTTGTGCATTAGCGGTTATTGCTTCATGCACCCATGGTTTAATGGTAGACTCTAGAAAGCTATTCAGATATACGAGAATGTCTTCGGGAATAATGGTACCAGTTATAGGGGTTGTAACTGTTGTCACAGCATCAGTGAAGATAGCTGATGTGTGGCCTGCGTTCAATGATCGTGGCATTGTTGGCATAGCAGGACTTCCGACCATCATAGTTTGCACTCCGGTCGTTGCATTCAGGGTGAGTGCACCTGTATGTGCAGTGAATAGTGTAGGTGTCCTAGAAAAATTTAAAAATGTAGGAATGGTGACACCTAGACTCGATGTGATAGAATGAATGGGGGTAGTGGTCCGGGGCTGTTGACCACTAAGTCTCTCAACTGATTCAGAAGGAACCAGTGAGGTCGGTAAAAGTTCCCCTTGAGTTATTGAAACTCCAGCCTGTTGGGAGGCTGGAGAGTGGCTGGGAGATGGCTGTGCATGCGCAGTTGAACCGGATGCTGCGGCTTCTACCCGGGAACTGACAAGGTCAGCTCCTGCTCCTAGGGGCGTGGTTTGGTCTATAGTGAGGAATGTGTCGCAGTCATCGTACAGTGCCAGCTCCTCTTCCACTGCACTCTTCTTTCTTAGCCTCTTCTTAGGCTGTGATGATGCAGGCTTTTCATTGCGTTTCTTGGAGCGCTGCTCACTAATGATAATCCCTTTGAGTGGTCGGGGTGTGAGTGCAGCCTCAATATCTTCCGATGAGGAGTCGGAGTCTATCGGAATGGCCTGTTTGCCAGCTCTCTTCCTGTTGCTGATCAGGACTCCCTCCATGTCATCATCATCATCTGCATCATCATTACTTTGCTCATTTCCCTTGGCCATGCTATCGGAGGCCTCACCACCAGCCTTATTAGAAGGGGCCTGGCTTGATGGTTCATCGGCAGTGTCCTCAGCATTAGGGTGGCCCTCAGCAGTCTGGGTCCTCTCGGAAGAGTTAGCAGACTGATCATCATTAGGCCGGGTTGCCACTGGTTTCTGTGGCGGGGCTCTCTTCTTCTTACCCTCACTTGCTCTCGGCTTGGTTCCCGGGGAAGGTCCAGCTGGGTTTTGCTGAACCATAGGAACCGTTCTCTTCAACGACTCTTTGTAGTCAATGACTGCCTTATCCCTTGGGTTTGCTAGATCAAGCAGGGAGTCCGGAATAGGCAGTGCTTCAGCTTTGTTGCTGTCCCTCTGGAAGTATTTGAGCTTGGGAGCGGTGAAGTGCTTGTCTTCCGTGCACTTAGGGATTGTGGGGGTGGCTTCCAACATGTTGTGGATCATCAGCGCCAGCCACCGAGCGTAGGGAATTGTGCTTCCCTTGTTGTTCTCCTTCATCTTGACCTGATCCATCAGCTCCGTCCAGAAGAGCTGAGCCATGTCATATTCGATGTTGAAGGCGATCCCGTGGAAGATTTGGAGAATTTGTTTGTTGCATTTGTCATGTCCGGCGTGCTTAGGAGATAGGCACTTGTTCACCAGGCCGAACAGACTCTTCCACGGGTGGGGCAGGTTTGAGATGGTGAAGTTTGAGATCAGGGGTAACGGTCCTTCATACCCCAGCTTCTTCATGTCTGTGATCAGATCTTCATTGGAGGGAAGCGGTGCATAGTTCTGGAGCACCGGAAGATTCAGAGTCTCCCTTATTGTAGAGGGTGTCAGCACCGCTCTTACATTATTCAGCTTGGTCATGATCTTAGACCGATCTTTCTTGCTTTCAGTTCGCATGCAGCCCCAGAATTGCTGCAGGTATACCTCTGGCACTGGTTTTGCTTCACTGAATGCCAGCCAGAGGTAGTGCTTTTGTAGAATAGAGAGAATGACTGTGTCCTGACATTTGAAGAGCTTTAGGTCCAACTGAAAATTATTGTCATAGATTGGGACCCAGTTCTCTTGTGAGTACAGTTCATCACTTGATTGTGCATTCCTGTCTGTTCTTGACATTGTTAACTGAAAGAATTGGGTCAGCACATTGTTCAATTGAAAATTTTATTTTTGTTCTGTTTTTGCAATTTTTCAGTACAGGTGGGACCTCGAGAAAATTTCTAAGTGTAAACCACGAGAACCAACTTCTCGAGGTTTGAATGTCGAGAAGTGGGTTCTCGAGGTTTAAATACCGAGAAGCTCTTCTCGACATTCAAACATCGAGAACTTGGTTCTCGATATGATAATATCGAAAAGTCCTTCTCGAGATCTAAACTTCGAGAACTTCCTTTCTCGATGTTTAAATATCGAGAACCGCTTCTCGGTATTTCAAACTTCGAGAAGTAGGTTCTCGGTATTTAAACATCGAAAAGACCTTTTCGAGGTTCAAATATTGAGAACTGACTTTCGAGGTTTGAAATATCGAGAAACAATTCCTCGAATTCAAATGTCGAGAAAAATGTATTCTCGAGTTCGTACTCAGAAGAAATGTCGAGAACCACCTGCAATTTTAACACAACATAATGATAATCAATGAAAACTTTTCGATGTTCACTTCCCGGTTTCGAAAAAATGGTTCTCGATATACCAAACGAGAAATTTTCCCAAATTCTGCATTGAGAACCTTTCCATTATGTGTAAAAAAAATATGGAGGTGTTATTGATGATCGAAAACCAGTTATTCTACCTTTAGAGAGTTTTGGGAGGAGTTCGAAAGGAAAATGAAATGCGAGAAAACTTGTGAACTTCGAGAACTCAGATGCGAGAAGAATGACTAATGCGAGAAGTAGTTCTCGAAGTCAGCTTTTATATGCAAGAAAATTTGGTTTGGGCCTTGCGAGAAAGAGACTGGGCCCGAAGGTTTGAGCAGGGCCCACTCTTTTTCTGATTTTCTGATTTTTACACACACTCTTTTTCTGATTTTCTGATTTTTACACACACACACCCTTTTTCTGATTTTCTGATTTTACACACACACACTCACTCTTTTTGATTTTCTGACACACTCTCACTCTTTTTCTTCCTTTTCTGATTTTCTACACACACACACTCTTTTTCTTTTTTCTGATTTTCTGCACACACACACACACACTCTTTTTTTTATTTTCTTCTTTTCTCCCCCTCAAAGTATTCTTCCCTCTTTTGTTTTCTCCCTTTTCTCCCCCTCAACACATGCAACGCACACCACACACGCACACATTTTATTCAGACCATGGAGATAACACAATTACATTGGATCGAAGTTCAACATGCCTAACTTAGATACTAGGAACTGGAATCTCTTTTCATCCAATGCCTTAGTAAATATGTCAGCCAGTTGAAGCTCGGTGCGAACAAAGTACAAATCAATATATCTCCCTTCTCCACATGGTCCTTGATGAAGTGATAGCGCAGGTCGATGTGCTTGGTGCGCGAGTGATGAACGGGATTGCTGGTTATGGCGATGGCACTCTGGGAGTCACTGTAGATGGGAATATGGTTGAATAAGAAGCCATAGTCTCTGAGTTGTGTCCTCATCCATAGGATTTGTGAACAGCAATTAGCAGCCGCAACGTATTCTGCCTCGGCTGTAGAAGTGGACACGCAGTTCTGCTTCTTGGAGGACCAAAAGACTAGCTTCTCTCCCAGAAATTGAGCGCCACCGGATGTACTTTTCCTGTCTAACTTGCAACCTGCGAAGTCAGCATCTGAGTAACCATTGAGATCAAAACCCGTGTCCTTGGGATACCAAAGTCCTAAGTTGACTGTTCCTTTCAGATATCTCAGGATTCTCTTTACTGCATTCAGATGTGATTCCTTTGGATTTGCTTGAAAGCGAGCGCACAGGCAGGTTGCAAAGACAATATCCGGTCTACTAGATGTCAGGTACAGCAAGGAACCGATGATCGCCCGATAGTTGGTAGCATCGACTGATATCCCAGAAGGGTCAGAGTCGAGCTTTTGTGAGGGAGACATGGGGGTTTTCATGGTTGACTTGCTGTCCATCTTGAATCTCTTGAGCATTTCATGGATGTATTTCGACTGACTCATGAAGATTCCGTCTGGCAGTTGCTTGATTTGTAGCCCTAGAAAGAAGTTCAACTCTCCCATCATACTCATTTCAAACTCAGTGCGCATCAAGTTGCTGAATTCTTCGCAGAAGTTCGGGTTGGACGAGGCGAATATGATGTCATCGACATAGATTTGTATCACCATGATGTCACTGTTCTCTCGCTTGATGAAAAGAGTTGGATCTATCTTTCCTTTCGAGTAGCCTGATTGCACAAGAAAATCAGATAGTGCATCATACCAGGCTCTCGGTGCCTGTTTTAGTCCATACAGAGCTTTCTTCAGCTTGTAGACATAATGTGGGTGTTCAAGATCAACAAAGCCTTCTGGTTGTGCCACGAACACTTCTTCTTTCAGCTCGCCATTTAGAAGCGCAGTCTTTACATCCATTTGATAGACGATGAAACTCTTATGAGCAGCATAAGCAAGGAACAACCTGATTGCTTCAATTCTGGCCACCGGTGCAAAGGTTTCATCATAGTCAATTCCTTCTTGTTGATTATATCCTTTTGCAACCAGTCGGGCTTTGTTCCTTATAATCACACCGTCTTCATCCTTCTTGTTCTTGAAGACCCACTTAGTGCCAATTATTGTTTTCTTTGGGGGTCTCGGCACCAGGGTCCATACATCTAATCTTTCAAACTGATTGATCTCCTCCTGCATTGCGATCACCCAATCAGGATCTGCTAGAGCTTCAGAAACTTTGGTTGGCTCAGATTGGCTGATGAAGCAAGAGAAGAGGCATTCATTTGCTGTAGCCGTTCTTGTGCAAACTCCACGACTCGGATCTCCAATAATTTGTTCTGTAGGATGTGCCTTTGTCCATTTCCGCTCATGAGTTAGAGGGAGTGGAGTTATGATGGGGTGATCCGGGTCCTCAAAAGTAGTAGATGTGGTTTGTTGAGGAGTGGAGTGCACAGATGTCAATTCAGGTTCTGTATCTGCTTGAGCTGGTATTTCTGAAACTTGTGCTGGTGAAGTTGCTTGTGTTGCTGCCGTGCCATGATCCTTAGTATCCTCTTGATCAGATGTAGGAGTTGAATCAGCTTCTTCTTCACTGAGGTCAGGCATGAATGGTGGATGAGCAGCTTCTGTTGGTAACCCACTACAACAAAACGGAGCTTTTGTAACACTTCACTTGTAACACTTTTAATAACTGTTGCATATTATAGTTAAGGTTAAATTTGTGTAACACTAATTTATTAATGTTGCATAAACATATGAATCATACAATATGCAACATTGGATGCGAATTGTTGCATATAATTATATCTTATGTAAC
This sequence comes from Cuscuta epithymum, assembly GCA_945859915.1. Lineage (NCBI taxonomy): Eukaryota > Viridiplantae > Streptophyta > Magnoliopsida > Solanales > Convolvulaceae > Cuscuta > Cuscuta epithymum. The sequence continues at coordinate 1,642,881 of CAMAPF010000954.1, read as the reverse complement.
ATTTATTTAAAGTGTTGCATTAAATTAGAATGTAATAATGAATAATATGTACATATGTAACATTACTACGGAGTATTAAATTGTGTTGCAAAAAGGATAGAAATAAATTTAAGTTTTTATATACTTCATGATTAATTATTGACTAATTATTCTCCACTAGCATATTACTCTGTATTGTATTTATTACTCGGATATCCCAATTTTGAATCTCTCGTACGGAGTATATGGAAACCCTTGTTAGAGCTGTCTTCCTCAAATCAAACTCCTTGTATCCAATTCCCCAGCCCAAGTATATCAGCTCTTCGTATCGTCCTAAAGTTGCACTTCGGAAAGCCACAAGCCAAAGCTGCGACAGATCGCCACAGGCCAAAGCTACCACAGATCGCCACTGGCCAAAGCTATAGCAGATCGACGCCAGAAATAGCCGATGCAAATTGCAACCGGCCAAAGCTGCGGCAGACTGCCGTCATCCAAATTTGCAACATATCGCTGCCGATCAAAGTTGCCGCACATGCCACTTGCCACAGGCCAAAGCTCCGCTCCGCTCACGATTTGACACAGTTTTTCTGGCCCAACCTTGAATTTGCACAGGTAAGTAATTTACCTCAATTCTCTATCATCTTTCTTTTATTTTTCTTCTCATCTGCCCTCTGTGGTGTTCATATACAGCATTAGGCTTTAAATTTATGATTAGGATTGCAACTTTACTTCGGTATTAGTTTGATTTGTGTTTAGGACTTCAAATCGTTAAATGAACGTTCAGAAAAGTAAAATTTTAGCATATGTTTTCTATGCCTAAAAATGTGATCTCACCAAACTGATCAATTATAAATAAAACATATGGAGTATTTATTAGTTATATTTTTGTAAGTTCTAGTACTTGTATTGGTCATCTAATTCATTTGTGTATTGCATGGTTTCTTTTATTCGATCATCTCTCTATCTTTGTTCCTTGAGCCTCTTTTTGTGATTGGCTTCATAATGGCGTTTAAGGCATTAAATCTTTTTGTTGTTGTTGTTGTTATGATTAGTTTATTTGAAATTGAAATGCAGAAATGAAATAGATCGACTGACAGAACTATTGCATTCAAAGGCTACGAATTCTCCTCATGAGGATTCTTGCAATGGAATTGATGTTTCTAAATCAGCTTCAGAGTCTTCTAAAGGACTATTTGGAGACCATAAGCACGAGAGGGTAGCTTCACACTCGTAGTTACTTCAACTATTATGATTAGCAAAAAAAGTGAGTTTTTTCACACTCAGTTTTCGTAATACTTTGATAGATGTATTCTGCCATTTGTGAATCCGGCCTATATGATTGATGGTATCAGATACTTTAGGGGTACTAGTACTGAAGCCTGAATAATATAAGAAGAAGAAGAAAAAGAATTTGTTAGTTTTAATTCAAAAAAATAATAATTGGATGGGCTTTCACATTGTAAAACTGAAATCATTCAGATATAGTTCAACTTCATAAGGTCAAGTAAGTCCATGTTTGTTGTGTAGTATTGGTTGATCGGTTGTACCAATATTTTTTTTTCATGTTCTCAGTTTTCTAGACACAATGTGTGGCCGTGCTCAAGGAGTCAAGAGCATTAGAAATGCTGAATTATTTGAAATTTGAATCAACCTTTATCAACGAAAGTTTTAGAATTTTTATTTGAAGTCTTCACAACTTTTGATTAGTTTTGTATTTGTTTTATGAACTTTGGAAACTAAGGCTGGGCAGTGGTGTATATATATATATTATGAATAATTGTTACACCCATGAGAAAAGAGCATGCTTAGCTTGAGATACTCGTTTTATATTTGGCATAGTAAACAATTTTAAGATTTGTTGAGTATGGTTAGTATCTAACTGGTGTTTTTCTCTGTGATTGATATCTCTTGCACAGGTTAAGGAAGTAGGAGCAAAAGTTTACACATTTTGGAACCAATCATCATATGCACATGTTGTTTCCAGCAGCTGCAATCGCGCGCCTTTTGAGCAAGCTGGTCAGTCCATTTGATTGGATAGTAGCTATCAAGGTCCCAACTCCCAACACAAGAGCTAGGAATATTCCGACTACAAAGTTCAATCCCGCCAACATGGATAAACTAAAGACATTTTGATCATGGCGGAGGATAAAGTGACGATATGAGTAAATATGATACTGTGTATTAGTTAGCGTGACAAACCGGGCACTCACATATGTTGTTATTTAATATAGTATTTGAAGAGGCTGTTATGTCAAACATAGTTTGAGACAAAATATATGTGTGAGATATAAGAATATTTCATCATGACTTATTATTTTTAATGTTATTATGTACGTGTTGAGGAAATGTATGAAAGTTTAGCACAATCAAAACTATCTAAAGATATTATGAAATATAGCACAAATTAATAAAACATAATCTAAGAAATAATGTTACAAAAACCCTAAAACATTGTTGCATGTAAAAAAACTGTTACATAAAACGTGGATGTAAGTGTTGCATAATTTAGTTTAATGTTGCAAGAAGATCTAATAACTATGTTACATAAACATAATAAAAATGTTGCGTGAAATTGAAGCATGGGTGTTGCATTTTACTCAAAAAGTGTTGCATAACATGTTACGTAAAGTGTTACAAATAAGTGTTGCATTTGAGGTATTTATGTAACACTTATGTTAAATGTTGCTTAACATGATGATAAGTGTTACATATAGCTTTATGCAACGAGACCTGATGTAGCACTCATCAAAGTGTTGCATTAACCTTTTCGTAACACTTCAGCTATGTAATGCAACAATTTTGAGGCGTTACAAAAGGTCAATTTTGTTGTAGTGACCGTGGGTTGGCAGTGCGTGCATTTTCATAGAAATGTTCAAATAGAGAGTCAAGAATTGCACTGTCAGGCGTTGTTTGCTTCGTTGCTTCAGCTCCATCAGGTTGCTTCCTTTGAGCAGAGGGTGTGGGTTCTATCAAGAAATGTTCAGAAGCAAAGTCAGCCATTTCATAGAATGCAACATTGACACTCTCAATGACTGTTCTGCGTTCACGTAAATAGATCCGATATGCCTTTGATTGCGTGGAGTACCCAATGAATACTCCTTCGATAGCTTTCGGATCCATCTTGCTTCTTTCATTTCTGTCATTGAGAACAAAGCACTTGCAGCCAAACACTCTGAAGAAAAAGATGTCAGGAGTTCTGTTGAAGAGAATTTCATATGGGGTCTTGTTGAAGCGCTTGTGAATTGATGTTCTGTTCTGAGTAAAGCACGCCGTGTTGATTGCTTCAGCCCACATGAAATGAGGAAGCTTTGACTGAATGAGCATGGTGCGTGCTGCTTCAACAAGAGTTCTATTCTTTCTTTCAACGACCCCGTTCTGTTGTGGTGTTTTTGCTGCAGAGAATTGCTGTGTGATACCCTGAGTTTCATAGAAATCAGCAAGTGACTGATTCTTGAACTCGGTACCATTATCTGTTCTGATGATCTCCACACTCTTTTGTAGAAAATTTTGGATTGTCCTTATGAAGGTTATGATGGTTGCAGCTGTTTCATCTTTTGTCCTCAGAAATTTGGTCCATGTGTACCGAGAGAAGTCATCCACAATGACCAGTGTATATTTGCGTCCATTGATGCTTTGGACTCTCATTGGTCCACACAGATCCATGTGTAGTAGTTGCAGCAGTCGAGAGGAGGATGGAACAGGTTTTATCTTGTGAGAGCTCCTTTTCATCTTGCCTAGTCTACAGGCATCACAATGATTGTCAGCGGAAGTCTTTAAAGGAGGCAGCCCTTTCACAAGTTTCTTGGTGGATAGAGTTGTGAGATATTTGAAGTTGAGATGAGAGAGGCGTCTGTGCCATAGACTGTTTTGTTCAGAGGAGGCTTTGGACAGCAGGCAGATGGAAGAAGGTAATTGTACGCTCTTCAGATCAATGGTGTACAGGTTGGAAGTTCTCGTGCAGGTCAATAATACCTTCCCAAACCTGTCCAGCACGCAACATTGTCTAGCTATAAACTTCACTTCCATGCCACTATCACAGAACTGTCCAATGCTTAGCAGATTATGCTTCAGTCCTTTCACGTATGAGACAGCCTTTATGGTGACGCTTGCACAGATGACATCCCCATATCCTAGGATTGGAGATGCTGCATTGTTTCCAAATCTCACATTTCCTCCGTAGCACTTTGTGTAGTTGCTCAACAGTTCTTTTATTCCGGTCATGTGGGTTGAGCAGCCAGAATCTAAGTGCCACACATGACCGTCCTGCAAAACAGATTAAGGACTTTTAGGTACCCACCGCAAGATGGGTCCTTCCTTATCAATTGAGAATATCTTTTTGATATTTTCTTCCAGCTGTGATCCAAGGTCAACAGCCTTTTCAGATAATGTTCTTTGTTTTTCAAGTTCCGCTTTTGGTATCCATTCTTGTTTGATTTTAGGGGCGGAGGAGACAGAGTCATTGTTTCTATGTGTAAATGGCTGGTTCGTGAGATAAGGTTTGAAAATTTCTTCTTTAGAGAGACGTTGTAAATGTTTCTTTGAATGAACTCTGAGAGGATATCTTAAATTTGGAAGATTATAGACACCCTCTACAGTTCTATTCTCAGACTGTTTTCTTTGTTTGCGCTCTCTCTTTTCTTTCTCACGTACAGCATTTACATCACGATCAGAACCAAAAGTATTATTGCAAGTATTCACAAACCCAGAAGTAAACAACTTTTCATTGATAATGAACGTATCAGATTTAAACCAAGAATGATTCAGCTTGGGACACAAGACTGAACTAGAACTACATGATTGTGACATAGAACTAGATCTACGCTTATTAGAATAGAAAACAGCATTTGAGCAAGGCTTTTTATTCTCAGAAAACATCTTCTTCTTTCCTTCAGCAATCTCCTCTCTCTTCAACTTCCACTCTCTTCTTCTCTCTAGTCTCCTACTCACTTCTCTTCCTGCTTTCAAAGGAGATTCGGAGTGAGTGGATGTCTTTTGAGAAAATTCAGATTTGTTCAAATTTCTTTGAGAGGCATCAGTGTCACTAGATGATTGGGAAGTTGTGCCAGATTGAGAACTTTCTTTTAAAATGGTGAGTTCCTTCAACAATCTCTCCCTCTCACTTTCGAATTCTTTTCTCTCTTCTTCAAAACTTTTTCTTTGATTTTCTAAAGAATGGTGTAAGTTTTCAAATTTTCTGATAAGTGGAGGGATATAAGGTTCTTCTCCGCTTGAACCTGAGATTGAAGGGGGTTCAGGATCTGACACAACTTCCTTCTCAGAAGGATAGAGACTCACACTCTCATCAGTTGACAAAACAGGTTCAACATTTTCATAGCTTTTGTTCAGGGAATCATAACTGAAAGGAATTTTGGCTTTTGAAGGATTTGACCGCTTTACTTCTTCTTCTTCTGCGGTTTCTTTCCCGTAGGTAAAAGCCATCAACTTGGTCAATCCTAACCCCATGTACTTTATGTTGTAAAGTTGGAGACAATCAATCTTTTTCAGATTGTTGGGGTTAGTAAAGCCAAGACCTTCCTTTGAGTTATAAAACCGAGTGTCCCTGTTTTGATTTAAGAAAATTGTTTGTTCAGTTTGTCCTCTTTTGACCAGTAGATCTTCTAACTCTTTGATTTTTGTGAAAAGAGAACATCTTTGTTTACGTAAAAAGTCGTTTTCTGCTTTCGCAACATTTCGTTCGAGTTCTGTGTCACTAACCTTCTTAGTTAGTTCAGTTATTTTCTGTGTAAGCTTCTCTGCTTCTAAATTTTGTTTCTGAACTCTTTCTTTCTCATTTTCTAGTTGCAACTTCAGGGAGTGACTCTTATCTAGAGTATCAAGTACCACTTTGTAGTTATGATCTAACCTGCCTTTTAACTCCTTTATGGTGTTATCTTTTTCATGTGAGGAATGAACTTTGCAGGTACATGAGCAAGAAGGTTCAGAAGTACTTACAGTGGTGTTTGAGCTTGAACTTTGACTTTTTTCGGGGATCGCAGCATCACCCTTTTCTTTTTCTTCTTCTTCCACAAACGCCATTAGGGCCAGATTCTCTTCTTCTTCATCATCATCTGAACTCTCCTCCTGCCATGGATCATTCTCAGTAAGTGTTGCAGCACTATCATCATCTTGCTTAGCCATGAACATCTTCTGCTTGTTCCACAGCATCTTTTGCTTGTAATAATTGAAGTCCCTTCTTCTTGGTAGGCGACAGTCTTTGATAACGTGTCCAGCCTTTCCACAGTTGAAGCATTTGGGGGGATCTTCTGCTGCAACAGCTCTACTGGAAGAGTTCTGATCACTGTTCTTTGTTTTGTAATTGGCAGAGGAGGTTCGGAGCTTGTTTGATGAGCTTCCTTTCTTGGCAAACCTTCTATTGAACTGATTGGTAAGTAGTGCCATCTTCTTCTGTAGATCAGCCAACTCAGATTCAACATCCACTTCTTCTTCACTCTCTTCTTCTTCTGACTCCATCTTGACTGCCTTCTTCTTCTTTGGACCCTTAGATGAACTCTTTGATTTAGCTTCAATCATGAGTGCTAAAGGATTAGCAGAAAAGCTTCCTTCCATCTCAGCAGTGTCATTCACAAACTGCTGAAGATGCTCATGAAGTGTACAGAGATCTAGTTCATCTAAGTCCAAGTGTTGTCTCAGGTTCTTTACAGTTCTTTTCCACTCAGGGGGCAGGCTCGACAAGAAACGTATATTTATCTCCATGTTCGATTTTACAACCTTGATCTTCCTCATCTCGTTGATCAGTTGCACAAATCTGTTATACGTTTCATGGAGCGCCTCCCCTGGTGCAGCCTTGAACGCATCATAAGCAGTTAAGATGTTTGCTTTCTTCGTCTTCTGTCCAAGATCAGTTCCGATCATCAGCTTCTTTACTTCATCCCACATCTCTTTAGCAGTCTCCATGCTATCAATCAGAATGTAGATATCATTGGGGATAGCTTGCAGCAGATATGTTTTTGCCATGAGATCAGCTTTGATTCTCAACTTGTCAGCTTCAGTGTATTCGCCTTTTGTCTTCAGTCTTTTCACAAAGTTAACAGGGGGGTTGTTTACATCTGAGGTATCTACTTCTGTATAGATCTCAGCAGGACCTTGTGTGAGCGATTCAAGCATGGCAGATGAATTATCTTTTCCTTCCAGAAAGTTCAAGAATCTTGTCTTCCACATCTGATATTCTCCTTTTCTGAGGATGGGTGGTCTATTGTCATTTCCAAGTGCTAATGCTTCCATCTTTGCTGATTGAGCCTTAACAGATCGGTCGAGTGTTTTGATCAGAAAAAAAATTTAAGATGCAGAATGTCGAAAACCTAATTCAAGAAAAAAAATCGAAAACTAGGGATCAAGAAGTTCTATCGAGAACCAGTTTTCGATAGTGAGTATCGAGAACCTGTTTATCGAGAAGCAGGATTCGAGAAGCTGTATCGAGAACTTCAGTATCGAGAAGCTAAGTTCGAGAACTTAGTTTCGAGAACTGAGTGTCGAGAAGCTGTATCGAGAACCTGCAATTCGAAAAACAGAGTTTTAGATATTTAGTATCGAAAACTGAGTATCGAGAAAGCAATCTCGAGAACTCAGTTCGAGAACTTGTATCGAGAACGTAGTATCGAAATCCTGCAAATCAAAAGTTCAGATTTAAACAGTTTAAACAACTTTTCTGTGAAGTTTTCGATCTCGAGAGTCTTCCTGTATAGTTTTCGTCCTGAAAAACCTGCTTAAATGTCGAGAACCCTGCTTTTCGAACTCATACTATCGAGAAATCAAAAATACCGAATCTACTGAAATCGAAAAGTAAGATATACCCTTGGTTCGTTTCTGAATGGCGAATCCAATGGTATAACTTTTACAGTTTATCGATCAGAAACAAGATTACAGTGATTACAAAGAGGTATATCGAAAAGTATGAAAAACAGAGAAACTTCAAAAACTTTTCTTCTACGATCACACTCGAGCAGGCTCTGATACCAGTTGATGGTCCCAGTTTATGCAGACTAACGATCAGCTAGATGGTATTTGTAGATAAACAGAAAGAAAGATTTCACAGAATGATATTAGATGTTATCGAGAACAGAGAAATCTTCTTTCTATTATATCGAGAAGTATTTGAGCAGCGTAAGGCTAATGTGTATTGATCGATATCGGTACATGTACACAAGGCGCATATTTATAGGCGCTGTACAGGTTACCGATTTAGGTAAACCTTGGAAGTTGGGCCAAGGCCTTTTTGGGCCTTATTCCCTTTACCTTATTTATTACATAATAAATACTAATCTAATACCATAAATGGTATAACTAGTCTACTTTATTAAACAAGACATTACAGACAAACTTGACCCACAATAAAAGTTCTAACACAATTTCTGGCCATTTTTTGGTCTCCCCTCATTGTGCCCACTCCTGTTGGGGTGTAGAATTTTAGGCACAAATGAGCCTGGGAAATGATTGCCCCCAGGTCTTCCAGAAGAGGTCGGCCAAGAATTGCTTTGTGTACACTTGGCAACCGCACAACCACAAAATCTGTCTCGACAGTCCTTACACAGGGTTCTGTCCGAGCTGGATCTTGAGGGTGATAACCCCCTCAGGCTCAATGGTATCTCATGTGAATCCTGACAGTGGGGTTTTGACCAGTTTTAGGTCTGCCTTTTGAAGGCCAATCTCCTGAAGAGTTTTCATGTGCAGAATGTTTACTGAACTCCCATTATCCACAAGGACTCGGTGGACAATGGTATCAAGAACCTCCATCTTTATCATTAATGCGTCTCTGTGTGGTGGAGGACATGGTGGAAAGTCATCGTCCGTGAATACAATAGACTCCCGTTTTCTGCTTTTTGTATGCAGGAAGGCGGCTGATCTCTCCCACAAAGAGTTGGCGATTCCATTTTTTCCTTTTTGCCGCCGTATCTCCTCCCACAGGTCCGCCGTAGATCTGGTTGACATGCGGGCGCTTCTTTCGGTCTGAATCTTCCCCCTCTTCTTCATCCTCGAATTGGGCTCCAACCTCCCTTTTCTTAGATGTAGAGGTTGGCTCGTCTTTTCCCCGGCTCCAGGTGTTCCTTTTCTTGTGGTCTTGATTCTGCCGAACTTTTTTCATGAGTTGATCCAACTGTCCGTCGCGGGCCATCTTTTCCACATATTTTTCTAGGAAGTAACATTCGTCGGTCTCATGGGTATCGCTTCTGTGGATTTTACAAAACTTACCCCTGGAAGTTTGAGTGTTGACGATGTTACGTCCCACAGGGATTGTGATCAGGCCTTGCTTTGCCGCACAGTCTATGACGGTATCAACTGGAAATTCAGGTTGACTGGAAAGGTCCCTCTGGAACATGTGATTTGCCCTTTCCCTAGCCTCTCTTCTTCTTTTTGAATCCACTCCCCTTCTCCGGGTCATGGGTTTCTTTATCTGAGCTTTTGTTTCTCTCGCCATTAGGCTGAGACTTCCCTGATTCCTCGTCTCTCTTTCGTTTCTTGGCTTCCTCGACCTCGACTTGTGCCTTAGCGCGCAACAGAGCCTCCTCGTGGGAGGTCGGGGGCCTGCGTATAGTCTTTGTATAGTTCGCCCAACCTCAGAGCATTGGTGAGGATAGCCACAGCAGACTTGTCATCCAGGTCTTCTACCTTGTCTGTCTCCTCCCTCCAACGACCCAGGAAATCAATCAGGGTTTCTTGGGGGTCCTGTTTGATTCCCAGAAGGTGAGAGACATTGTTTTTGGAGTCCTTGGAGGTGGCAAAACGCGTCACGAATGTGTGAGCCAACTCCCGGAAGTTCCCTATTCCTCCATCTGGCAGAGAGTCGTACCATTCTCGTGCTAGCCCGTCTAGGGTTACCGAGAATCCTCCACACTTTATAGCGTCGTCATATCCCATCATGACCATATAAGCCACGTATCTGGAAACGTGGTGCTGAGGGTCCGTTTTTCCCTTGTAAGCCTCAATGTTGCATGGCCGGTATCCCTGAGCAATGGTGCCTCCATGATTTGCCTAGTAAAAGGCTCGGGAATTCGCACGCCATGCTCGAGACTTGATCTTCCTTCCATCTCCCTTCTGAGCTCGTCTAACCTTCTCCTGAGGTCGGTATTATTATGGCCGACTTGAGGGCGCACTGGAGACCGGCGATCTCTTCGGGCTTGCCTATTCGCGTTGATCTCGTTCCTGAGATCTCCCCTTTGCGCACTTTGGCGATGGGACGAAACGGCAGCCGAAGAGGCCCCCTCACTGTGCTCAACCCTAGAGGAGAGTCTATCATGTATAGAAATCCTTTGCTCATTTGTCCGGTTTACCACCAGAATCCTGGGAGTTGCCCTGGATCGGTGGGAGCGCTGAGACTGGGCAGGTTGAGAATTCCTCGTGCGCAGGAGAGAGTTCTCTTCTCCCCGCGAAGCCACAAATGGAGCCTGGCGAGGGGAAGGAGGTCTCCCAGTAGGATTCAGAATGATACCTTAGAATGCAGTTGTCAAAGTCTCCACCGCCCTCTGGAACGTGGCCAAACTCGCCAAAGCCTATGTGGGATCCATGGCGGGGATGTTATGCCCAGTACCCGGCGTTTGGAGCTGCGGTAGACGCACCACCGGGTCCCCAGGATTCCCCACACCACGAATCTGGTTCCTCAAATCGCCTTGTGCGGCTGCGTTGTCGTTACGCCTCCTAAAATCGCTCCTTCGGGACCTTGACCCTTCATCTTCAACCGTAACATGATTGAAACGATCTCCGCCTTGATTGCTACCAACGCGATTATGGCTATTCGATACAACCATCGCTGCTTCGTATATTCGTCTCTCGACGAGAGCACAAAATGATGGAGTTAAATCCAACTACGAGAGCTAAATATACGTAGATATGAGAATAATATGGCAGCGTAAGGCAGTTTTACTCTTTATTCCGGAGAACTAGCATTCGTCTAGCCTCGGTTCAGAATTTTATCGGGGGTCCGATCCCTTGGTAGGGTGTTTACATCAAGTATTTATAGAGATTATGAAGTAGAATTATGGGTGGAATCTAATACAATAAATGTTCAATTAATGAACTATATTCTTGCTCGAAACAGAACTCCTTCGATGCTTGATTCTCACGCCATAATTGTTTCCTTCTTGTCCACGAACTCCTCTGTTTCCAAATATCTATATCGAATGGTACCTTGCCACGTAGACCTCAGGAATATCCAGGCCTCACTAGAAATCCGCTCAGGCTCGAGGTCTGCTGTCCAGCCCGGCCTGGCTGTGGGTTCCTATCGTGAGCCTGATTCCCCATGGGTCAAGTGGCTCATCCGATATTACTCCTGTTTATGGGCTAATCCTGTTAATTAGGCTGATCCCGTTGAGGGCTGATCCCGTTGAGGGCTGATCCCGTAGATGGGATGATCCCGTAAATGGGCTGATCCCGTTGATGGGCTTTGCTTTAATTCAATCTTGGGTCATGGCTGTGATCCATGGTACCATCAACTCATATGTATGTATTTTTTCCAATTAGAGAATTATTGACATACTACAGGGATTATGTACAATAATGTTGTTAGATTATAACTATAATTGTTATTGTTTCTATTAGAAGTCATTAAAAAGTCATTAAAGCTACTATTAAAATATGGAACTCCTTTAAAGAGCAAATCTGGAGATAAATTTGTGATGAGATCGATTCAGTAGCTACATGAGGGAACAAGTCGTTTGCTCTGGGAGGATACCAGTAAACCTTAACTGGTTGGCATCTTCCTTCACCCTCTGCTCTTCTCGTTTCTTCTCTTTTTCCACTTGTGACATTGCTTTTCTTGATGTGTTCTCTATCCATTTAAATTTTTCTTCGAAATTCGCAACAGTTCTTGCAATCTTCTCTTCTAATTCAGCCTTATGATAATGAGGATATTGATCGAGTTAAGAAGCAGTCATGAATTACAATGTTATATTACTTTGAATAACTGATTTTTCATAAGCAGTTTTTTGCTTTTTTATTAACTGTTAAGTAGCATCAAAATTAACAATTCTCTATGTAGGGAAACAATTAATAGTAAAACAACCTTAACTTTTTTGAGCTTCAGTTCGGCTTTGTTCTTATTTTCATTTTCCCATTTTGCAATTATTTCTTCCTCCTCACCATGCCTGAAAACAATCAGTGAAGGGAGACTATAATAACAATATCAATGTAGCTTAATTTGAGAGAACCTCTTAATTAAAACAAAATTGTTGTGAAGGATTTGTGTCTCAATAAAAAAACACGCTTAAGAAACAAAAAAGAATTGCATTGTTGAAGTTTGTCTAGATGAATATAAACCATAAATTTCTTTACACATTGAACAACGGCAATATTGTAAGTTTGTAACAGGTGTACGTAATTGTTTAAAGAGTTAAATCTCCACTCGGAATTCCCCCACACTTATGTGTGACAGAGTAGGTTAAAGGGTTTAAAATCATGGTGACTAAGTTAAAATATCCATTGTACACAAGGAACCCCTTACTTTTAATAAACTCCAAACTACGGGTGACAAGATTAAATTGCGAGTCCTAGTTCCAAATTTTCATTCTTGTACCAACTAAGAACCCGTGCAGCCAATAAGTAGACTCGATGAATGTTTATAACAATGACTATACTTCACTTTTGTAAGATTTACCTGTAGAATTTAGTGAATTAAATTTTATTCATGTGACTTTTTTTAGTCTAGAAGTTGCTTGATAGGAACTAAGAAATTATATATGATGAAAGGTTATGGAAGCAAAAAACTTGGGGGTTATTTTTAATATACAACTCACTTTTCAAATTTACATTTAAGGCCCCATTAACCGAACCTAAAGTTCTAACTTTAATGAGGCACTTGAGTTAAATTGAATGTATATAGTACAAAGTTTTACTAAAAGAGTATATGCATAATATATATTGACATATTACAGGGATGTTGACCATTATTCACTATTATCATGTTGTTAGATTAGATTATGATTATAATTGTTATTGTATTGCTATTAAATTTCATTAAAATGTTATTTAGCTACCATTAAAATTTAAAACTCCTTTGATGAGCAAATGTTTGGATAAAAACGTGATGAGGGAGTTTCAATAGCTACATGAGGGAACAAGTTGTTTGTTCCGGGAGGATGCCAGTAAATCTTAACTGATTGGCCTCTTCCTTCACCTTCTGCTCTTCCCTTTTCTTCTCTTTTTCCACTTGTGTCATTGCTTTTCTTGATGTGTTTTCTATCCATTTAACTTTTTCTTCGAAATTCTCAACAGCTCTTGCAATCTTCTCTTCCAATTCAGCCTAGTGATGATGAGGATATATTGATCGAATTAAGAAGAAACTATTATTAATTATAATGTTATACTACGTATTACTTTGAATAATTATTCATATACATTTTTCATCTTGTAAGAACTCTTATGTAGCATCAAATTTAACAATTCTCTATGTAGGTGTAGTATTATACTAGTATTATATTGAAATTTGATTGAGAAGTGGGTATGTGAAAGTTGAATATTAAAACAAATTAAATGAATAGTAAAATCCCAACCTTAATTTTTTTGAGCTTAAGTTCTGCTTTGTTTTTATTCTCATTTTCCCATTTTGCAATTGTTTCTTCCTGCTCACCATACCTGAAACATAATCAGTGAAACACGTACAATCAGTGGAGGGCGATTATGATACATTATCAAGGTAGCTAGGTTAAACCTCTTAATTAAAAACATTATGGTTGCAATAGAATTACTTTTTATTTTCTTTTTTTGGAAGAATGGAATTACCTTCTACTCCGTATTAAAAATACATTCTTATATTAACTCTTCTAATTATCAAATTTGACATTCATCACATCCAGTGGCGGAGCCAGAAGTCTATAGTTAAAGGGGCCGGTTCTTGAAAATTTTACTTTGCAGGGGCCAAAGTTTAAAATATCAACATGTTTTCTATAGATTAAATGTATATTTATACATAATATATACTTAAGAATTTTTTTCCTTGCAGGGGGCCGAGGCCCCCTCCAGCCCCTCCCTGTCTCCAACCCTGATCACATCGAATAAGAACAAACAAGTGTACAATTGAAGTTTTTCGGGATGAATATAAACCATAAATTTCTTTTTATAAAGAGAAATAAATTTTTTTGGGCCACCAAATAAGAAAAAGTTTACAATAAGGGAGTATCTTATGTTATGTCCCAAGAGAACTTTTATTCCAATTATCCCACTAATTAAAATTGATCGAGTTTGACTAGCACTTTGAATAAGTAATTAAAAATGTCCATATAAGAAAAGGGGTTTGGATCAATAACAAATTTAATAATGTATTACTAATGTAGTAATAATAATTAAAAATGTCCATATATATGTCTAAAGTTTTACCAAAGAGAGAAACAATAACAAATTTAATAATGTATTACTATTACTCTATAAATAAAGTGACAAACTGTTTTCACTGACCTAATAAAAAAAGGGGTTTGGATCATGTACAAAGTGTGTTTATCATGCAAACGTTTGTACGATGCATTTTTACATAATTTGTATTGCATATTGAAGTTCAAAATGTTGCATACTCCGTATTATTTAGGCATAAAATAGCAGTTGCATATTAACGTTCAAAGAGTTGCATTCTAAAAAAGTTGGCTTTTATTGTAAAAGTGTCACATTGCCTTTATAGTCAGATCAACTCGTCACAAGGTCAAGTTGAGTTTGTAATTTGTATATTAAGGAGGGTTTGTATTTGATTTCTATTTTCAAATACTCCGTATATTAATTGTCGCAAGCTTTATATATATCTTAATTTTAATTTGTAAGTTTCAAGTGTATACAATAAATAGGGAATAATATATGTATAATACCACTTTCTGATCTTGTCCAACTCACGTTGCTCCCATTCATCTGCCCTGGGATCTACAAACACTGGAGGCATTGTAGGATCTGGGGCTGTTCGACGAGACCTTAATAATTGCCATGAATTTTAAATCAAAAGATCAATATAAATTGAATGTTTATTTAGCAGAAATTAAAAGATAGAAAGATTATATATGCCCATATATTTATTACGTAGTATAATTCATTATTACCTCATTTGCTTAACAAATTAATTAGTTCGGCGGTTGGGAAGCTTTGGTCAACAGTTTGTACGACCGATTTGAAGAACAATCAACACCAGATCATCAAACTATTATACTAGTATATAATTATTAAAGAAGGAGATCGAAATATTAATGCTAATTAGGAAGATATATGAATAAATTAAACACTTATTTGTATGGCATGGGATGAGCCGACAATGGATATATAGGGAGCTAGATGTCTTAACTTGCAGGCAAGTCGAGGGCTTTCTTTTCTAAAGCAGAAAGGTATTCTTATCTTTTGCTTTATGTGAACAATTAGCTAAGATTCTTTTTTTTATGCCCAATTTTATACAAACGTTTCATGGAATTAATAAAGTACTATTAGGGTCAGTTTGTGGCTTTGTGCTCTCATTCGTATGGACAGATTAGTTAATTGTCTTTATGGCTTGATTTGTTTCATAAGTATTTACTTCGAAATTCTTTTACAAGTAAAATGTATTCCATCGGTTAGCGATAAAAACATTTTCTTCATTAATTATTAATGATACTGTATTTTATCATTTTCTTGCTTTAAGCTAATAGCTAGTGTTGGAAAAATGGTTTTTCTTTAATATATATAATTACCACCTTTTAATATATATAATTACCAGTTTGTGAACAATTAGCTAAGATTCTTTTTTTTATGCCCAATTTTATACAAACGTTTCATGGAATTAATAAAGTACTACTACGGTCAGTTTGTGGCTTTGTACTCTCATTCTTATGGACTGATTAGTTAATTGCCTTTATGGCTTGATTTGTTTCATAAGTATTTACTTCAAAATTCTTTTACAAGTAAAATGTATTCCACCGGTTAGCGATAAAAATATTTTCTTCATTAATTATTAATGATACTGTATTTTATCATTTTCTTGCTTTAAGCTAATAGCTAGTGTTGGAAAAAATGGTTTTTCTTTAATATATATAATTACCACCTTTTAATATATATAATTACCAGTTTGTGAACAATTAGCTAAGATTCTTTTTTTATGCCCAATTTTATACAAACGTTTCATGGAATTAATAAAATACTACTACGGTCAGTTTGTGGCTTTGTGCTCTCATTCTTTTGGACAGATTAGTTAATTGTCTTTATGGCTTGATTTGTTTCATAAGTATTTACTTCAAAATTCTTTTACAAGTAAAATGTATTGCATCGGTTAGTGATAAAAATATTTTCTTCATTAATTATTAATGATACTGTATTTTATCATTTTCTTGCTTTAAGCTAATAGCTAGTGTTGGAAAAATGGTGTTTCTTTAATATATATAATCACCACCTTTTAATATATATAATTACCAGTTTGTGAACAATTAGCTACGATTCTTTTTTTATGCCCAATTTTATACAAACGTTTCATGGAATTAATAAAGTACTACTACGGTCAGTTTGTGGCTTTGTGCTCTCATTCTTATGGACAGATTAGTTAATTGTCTTTATGGCATGATTTGTTTCATAAGTATTTACTTCAAAATTCTTTTACAAGTAAAATGTATTCCCTCGGTTAGCGATAAAAATATTTTCTTCATTAATTATTAATGATACTGTGTTTTATCATTTTCTTGCTTTAAGCTAATAGCTAGTGTTGGAAAAATGGTTTTTCTTTATTATACGGAGTATATAATTACCACCTTTTGATATATATAATTACCAGTTTGTGAACAATTAGCTAAGATTCTTTTTTTTATGCCCAATTTTATACAAACGTTTCATGGAATTAATAAAGTACTACTACGGTCAGTTTGTGGCTTTGTGCTCTCATTCTTATGGACAGATTAGTTAATTGTCTTTATGGCTTTATTTGTTTCATAAGTATTTACTTCAAAATTCTTTTACAAGTAAAATGTATTCCATCAGTTAGCGATAAAAATATTTTTTTCATTAGTTATTAATGATACTGTATTTTATCATTTTCTTGCTTTAAGCTAATAGCTAGTGTTGAAAAAATGGTTTTTCTTTAATATATATAATTACCACCTTTTAATATATATAATTACCAGTTTGTGAACAATTAGCTAAGATTCTTTTTTTTATGCCCAATTTTATACAAATGTTTCATGGAATTAATTAATAAAGTACTACTACGGTCAGTTTGTGGCTTTGTGCTCTCATTCTTATGGACAGATTAGTTAATTGTCTTTATGGCTTGATTTGTTTCATAAGTATTTACTTCAAAATTCTTTTACAAGTAAAATGTATTCCATCGGTTAGCGATAAAAATATTTTCTTCATTAATTATTAATGATACTGTATTTTATCATTTTCTTGCTTTAAGCTAATAGCTAGTGTTGGAAAAATGGGTTTCTTTAATATATATAATTACCACCTTTTAATATATATATTTACCAATTTGTGAACAATTTGCTAAGATTCTTTTTTTATGCCCAATTTTATACAAACGTTTCATGGAATTAATAAAGTACTACTACAGTCAGTTTGTGGCTTTGTGCTCTCATTCTTATGGACAGATTAGTTAATTGTCTTTATGGCTTGATTTGTTTCATAAGTATTTACTTCGAAATTCTTTTACAAGTAAAATGTATTCCATCGGTTAGCGATAAAAATATTTTCTTCATTAATTATTAATGATACTGTATTTTATTATTTTCTTGCTTTAAGCTAATAGCTAGTGTTGGAAAAATGGTTTTTCTTTAATATATATAATTACCACCTTTTAATATATATAATTACCAGTTTGTGAACAATTAGCTAAGATTTTTTTTTATGCCCAATTTTATACAAATGTTTCATGGAATTAATAAAGTACTACTACGGTCAGTTTGTGGCTTTGTGCTCTCATTCTTATGGACAGATTAGTTAATTGTCTTTATGGCTTGATTTGTTTCATAAGTATTTACTTCCAAATTCTTTTACAAGTAAAATGTATTCCATCGGTTAGCGCTAAAAATATTTTCTTCATTAATTATTAATGATACTGTATTTTATCATTTTCTTGCTTTAAGCTAATAGCTAGTGTTGGAAAAATGGTTTTTCTTTAATATATATAATTACCACCTTTTAATATATATAATTACCAGTTTGTGAACAATTAGCTAAGATTCTTTTTTTTATGCCCAATTTTATACAAACGTTTCATGGAATTAATAAAGTACTACTACGGTCAGTTTGTGGCTTTGTGCTCTCATTCTTATGGACAGATTAGTTAATTGTCTTTATGGCTTGATTTGTTTCATAAGTATTTACTTCAAAATTCTTTTACAAGTAAAATGTATTCCATCGGTTAGCGATAAAAATATTTTCCTCATTAATTATTAATGATACTGTGTTTTATTATTTTCTTGCTTTAAGCTAATAGCTAGTGTTGGAAAAATGGTTTTTCTTTATTATATATAATTACCACCTTTTGATATATATAATTACCAGTTTGTGAACAATTAGCTAAGATTCTTTTTTTTATGCCCAATTTTATACAAACGTTTCATGGAATTAATAAAGTACTACTACGGTCAGTTTATGGCTTTGTGCTCTCATTCTTATGGACAGATTAGTTAATTGTCTTTATTTATGGCTTGATTTGTTTCATAAGTATTTACTTCGAAATTCTTTTACAAGTAAAATGTATTCCATCGGTTAGCGATAAAAATATTTTCTTCATTAATTATTAATGATACTTTATTTTATTATTTTCTTGCTTTAAGCTAATAGCTAGTGTTGGAAAAATGGTTTTTCTTTAATATATATAATTACCACCTTTTAATATATATAATTACCAGTTTGTGAACAATTAGCTAAGATTCTTTTTTTATGCCCAATTTTATACAAACGTTTCATGGAATTAATAAAGTACTACTACGGTCAGTTTGTGGCTTTGTGCTCTCATTCTTATGGACAGATTAGTTAATTGTCTTTATGGCTTGATTTGTTTCATAAGTATTTACTTCAAAATTCTCTTACAAGTAAAATGTATTCCATCGGTTAGCGATAAAAATATTTTCTTCATTAATTATTAATGATACTGTATTTTATCATTTTCTTGCTTTAAGCTAATAGCTAGTGTTGGAAAAATGGTTTTTCTTTAATATATATAATTACCAGTTTGTGAACAATTAGCTAAGATTCTTTTTTTTATGCCCAATTTTATACAAACGTTTCATGGAATTAATAAAGTACTACTACGGTCAGTTTGTGGCTTTGTGCTCTCATTCTTATGGACAGATTAGTTAATTGTCTTTATGGCTTGATTTGTTTCATAAGTATTTACTTCAAAATTCTTTTACAAGTAAAATGTATTTCATCGGTTAGTGATCAAAATATTTTCTTCATTAATTATTAATGATACTGTGTTTTATCATTTTCTTGCTTTAATCTAATAGCTAGTGTTGCAAAAATGGTTTTTCTTTATTATATATAATTACCACCTTTTGATATATATAATTACCAGTTTGTGAACAATTAGCTAAGATTCTTTTTTTATGCCCAATTTTGTACAAACGTTTCATGGAATTAATAAAGTACTACTACGGTCAGTTTGTGGCTTTGTGCTCTCATTCTTATGGACAGATTAGTTAATTGTCTTTATGGTATGATTTGTTTCATAAGTATTTACTTCAAAATTCTTTTACAAGTAAAATGTATTCCATCAGTTAGCGATAAAAATATTTTTTTCATTAATTATTAATGATACTGTATTTTATCATTTTCTTGCTTTAGGCTAATAGCTAGTGTTGGAAAAATGGTTTTTCTTTAATATATATAATTACCACCTTTTAATATATATAATTACCAGTTTGTGAACAATTAGCTAAGATTCTTTTTTTTATGCCCAATTTTATACAAACGTTTCATGGAATTAATAAAGTACTACTACGGTCAGTTTGTGGCTTTGTGCTCTCATTCTTATGGACAGATTAGTTAATTGTCTTAATGGCTTGATTTGTTTCATAAGTATTTACTTCGAAATTCTTTTACAAGTAAAATGTATTCCATCGGTTAGCGATAAAAATATTTTCTTCATTAATTATTAATGATACTGTATTTTATTATTTTCTTGCTTTAAGCTAGCTAATAGCTAGTGTTGGAAAAATGGTTTTTCTTTAATATATATAATTACCACCTTTTAATATATATAATTACCAGTTTGTGAACAATTAGCTAAGATTTTTTTTTTATGCCCAATTTTATACAAACGTTTCATGGAATTAATAAAGTACTACTACGGTCAGTTTGTAGCTTTGTGCTCTCATTCTTATGGACAGATTAGTTAATTGTCTTTATGGCTTGATTTGTTTCATAAGTATTTACTTCAAAATTCTTTTACAAGTAAAATGTATTTCATCGGTTAGTGATCAAAATATTTTCTTCATTAACTATTAATGATACTGTGTTTTATCATTTTCTTGCTTTAATCTAATAGCTAGTGTTGGAAAAATGGTTTTTCTTTATTATATATAATTACCACCTTTTGATATATATAATTACCAGTTTGTGAACAATTAGCTAAGATTCTTTTTTTATGCCCAATTTTATACAAACGTTTCATGGAATTTATAAAGTACTACTACGGTCAGTTTGTGGCTTTGTGCTCTCATTCTTATGGACAGATTAGTTAATTGTCTTTATGGTATGATTTGTTTCATAAGTATTTACTTCAAAATTCTTTTACAAGTAAAATGTATTCCATCAGTTAGCGATAAAAATATTTTTTTCATTAATTATTAATGATACTGTATTTTATCATTTTCTTGCTTTAGGCTAATAGCTAGTGTTGGAAAAATGGTTTTTCTTTAATATATATAATTACCACCTTTTAATATATATAATTACCAGTTTGTGAACAATTAGCTAAGATTCTTTTTTTTATGCCCAATTTTATACAAACGTTTCATGGAATTAATAAAGTACTACTACGGTCAGTTTGTGGCTTTGTGCTCTCATTCTTATGGACAGATTAGTTAATTGTCTTAATGGCTTGATTTGTTTCATAAGTATTTACTTCGAAATTCTTTTACAAGTAAAATGTATTCCATCGGTTAGCGATAAAAATATTTTCTTCATTAATTATTAATGATACTGTATTTTATTATTTTCTTGCTTTAAGCTAGCTAATAGCTAGTGTTGGAAAAATGGTTTTTCTTTAATATATATAATTACCACCTTTTAATATATATAATTACCAGTTTGTGAACAATTAGCTAAGATTTTTTTTTATGCCCAATTTTATACAAACGTTTCATGGAATTAATAAAGTACTACTACGGTCAGTTTGTGGCTTTGTGCTCTCATTCTTATGGACAGATTAGTTAATTGTCTTTATGGCTTGATTTGTTTCATAAGTATTTACTTCAAAATTCTTTTACAAGTAAAATGTATTCCATCGGTTAGCGATAAAAATATTTTCTTCATTAATTATTAATGATACTGTATTTTATCATTTTCTTGCTTTAAGCTAATAGCTAGTGTTGGAAAAATGGTTTTTCTTTAATATATATAATTACCACCTTTTAATATATATAATTACCAGTTTGTGAACAATTAGCTAAGATTCTTTTTTTTATGCCCAATTTTATACAAACGTTTCATGGAATTAATAAAGTACTACTACGGTCAGTTTGTGGCTTTGTGCTCTCATTCTTATGGACAGATTAGTTAATTGTCTTTATGGCTTGATTTGTTTCATAAGTATTTACTTCAAAATTCTTTTACAAGTAATATGTATTTCATCGGTTAGTGATAAAAATATTTTCTTCATTAATTATTAATGATACTGTGTTTTATCATTTTCTTGCTTTAATCTAATAGCTAGTGTTGGAAAAATGGTTTTTCTTTATTATATATAATTACCACCTTTTGATATATATAATTACCAGTTTGTGAACAATTAGCTAAGATTCTTTTTTTATGCCCAATTTTATACAAACGTTTCATGGAATTAATGAAGTACTACTACGGTCAGTTTGTGGCTTTGTGCTCTCATTCTTATGGACATATTAGTTAATTGTCTTTATGGCTTGATTTGTTTCATAAGTATTTACTTCAAAATTCTTTTACAAGTAAAATGTATTCCATCAGTTAGCGATAAAAATATTTTTTTCATTAATTATTAATGATACTGTATTTTATCATTTTCTTGCTTTAGGCTAATAGCTGGTGTTGGAAAAATGGTTTTTCTTTAATATATATAATTACCACCTTTTAATATATATAATTACCAGTTTGTGAACAATTAGCTAAGATTCTTTTTTTTATGCCCAATTTTATACAAACGTTTCATGGAATTAATAAAGTACTACTACGGTCAGTTTGTGGCTTTGTGCTCTCATTCTTATGGACAGATTAGTTAATTGTCTTTATGGCTTGATTTGTTTCATAAGTATTTACTTCAAAATTCTTTTACAAGTAAAATGTATTCCATCGGTTAGCGATAAAAATATTTTCTTCATTAATTATTAATGATACTGTATTTTATCATTTTCTTGCTTTAAGCTAATAGCTAGTGTTGGAAAAATGGTTTTTCGTTAATATATATAATTACCACCTTTTAATATATATAATTACCAGTTTGTGAACAATTTGCTAAGATTCTTTTTTTTTATGCCTAATTTTATACAAACGTTTCATGGAATTAATAAAGTACTACTACGGTCAGTTTGTGGTTTTGTGCTCTTATTCTTATGGACATATTAGTTAATTGTCTTTATTTATGGCTTGATTTGTTTCATAAGTATTTACTTCGAAATTCTTTTACAAGTAAAATGTATTCCATCGGTTAGCGATAAAAATATTTTCTTCATTAATTATTAATGATACTGTATTTTATTATTTTCTTGCTTTAAGCTAATATATAGCTAGTGTTGGAAAAATGGTTTTTCTTTAATATATATAATTACCACCTTTTAATATATATAATTACCAGTTTGTGAACAATTAGCTAAGATTCTTTTTTTATGCCCAATTTTATACAAACGTTTCATGGAATTAATAAATTACTACTACGGTCAGTTTGTGGCTTTGTGCTCTCATTCTTATGGACAGATTAGTTAATTGTCTTTATGGCTTGATTTGTTTCATAAGTATTTACTTCAAAATTCTTTTACAAGTAAAATGTATTCCATCGGTTAGCGATAAAAATATTTTCTTCATTAATTATTAATGATACTGTATTTTATCATTTTCTTGCTTTAAGCTAATAGCTAGTGTTGGAAAAATGGTTTTTCTTTAATATATATAATTACCACCTTTTAATGTATATAATTACCAGTTTGTGAACAATTAGCTAAGATTCTTTTTTTTATGCCCAATTTTATACAAACGTTTCATGGAATTAATAAAGTACTACTACGGTCAGTTTGTAGCTTTGTGCTCTCATTCTTATGGACAGATTAGTTAATTGTCTTTATGGCTTGATTTGTTTCATAAGTATTTACTTCAAAATTCTTTTACAAGTAAAATGTATTTCATCGGTTAGTGATAAAAATATTTTCTTCATTAATTATTAATGATACTGTGTTTTATCATTTTCTTGCTTTAAGCTAATAGCTAGGGTTGGAAAAATGGTTTTTCTTTAATATATATATAATTACCACCTTTTTGATATACGTATATAATTACCACCTTTGAGCATAAAATTTAATGAACTCACAACTCGTTTGTGGAAGGACCAAGTCCTCATGTATAGTACTCGGAAAGGTGAACACAACCATATATACAAGGGTTCAAACCCATTTAAAAATGAATAAGAAATTGGTCTCCGAACTTGCCAAAAAAACAGTTATAGAAAAAGACTTTGTCCCACACCGAAAATGGAGACTTAAGGAAGTGCATTTTTATAAGTTTTTCTTAGCTATTGGGTTGGGCTCTCGGGTCACCGAAATTTTGTTGTGCAGTGAAACCCGTATATGGTGAGCGTGGAATTAACTACTCATGCACGCACGTTGCTGCCGTTCGGCCAGCCATGTCGGGTCGTGGTCTTTTACGGACAACTTCAGGTGTTTAATAGTTCACATGTCTAAAAGCTAGAGATTATTTTTGCTACTTTTTCGGATAAACCATTAAACAGAAAAGATACAATATTTCTCCTTGAAAGAAAGGTCATGACCTTTCTTTTTAAGAGATGTCTTTTGGGTTAGAGAATCCTAGTCAGAGCACTATAAATATCCAACCGGACTCTTATTTTGAACCATTCGAAATTAACAACAAATCTTCCATATTTATGTACTCTTACTTCGTCGCATCTTTTAGTTCACCAAAGTCCTGTTGGGAATTAAGAACCGCTCTATTCTGGAAGAAGTTTGTTACGTGTGTCGGGTAAAACGTCTTAAGAAAACAACATTTACGTTGGGCTCGTTTTCAAGTAATTTCACATTTGTCCTTAATTAATTAATTTTTATTTCATTTGCATGCAAAAAAATTTAGTGCACACAAATAACAAATAACTCATTTTTGTTAATTAGCTTTCTCAAGTAAAATGAAAGGTTATGCTCCATTTCTCCAATAGTAAGTTGGATTAAATAATTACAAAGAAGTCCTCCAAATTAACCATGGGAGATGTTCCAACATGTTGACTAAGTTCAGTCACTTCAGTGACACAAAAGTTTGCACAAAAGTTTGTCACCAAATAAGTCAATAGATACATAGGGGTTAAAGAGACCGCTCTGTTGCGATCCCAGTATCATTCTTAACTTTTATTGGTTTTTTAACTTTTTTTTACTATGAGACATCTCAAACATACTCAAATAGTGTATGACCCCATTTAAATGAGACAAGATTAGGAAAATAATTTACGTCTCGTGCTATTATTATTTGAAAAAGTGTCTCAAACCACGTCCATCCATGATGTACAAGCTACGAGCTAGTCCAACGATGACAACCTACAAGCCTAGCAAAGAAGGAGCTCATGGAAGACAACCGCCAGCCCGGCCGACTTATCGGTGAGGGCGCCAAGGGCGGAGCCAGAGCACTGAGCCGGTACAAATAATTTTTTTGAAAGAAAAATTAGATTAGAATTTTTTACACTGAAAATTAAGGTATTTTAAAATTTTGGGGTAGGCTAGGACCTAGGTTGGTCCAACCCTAGCTCCGCCGATGGATGAGGTTAATCTTCTCGTTTATTAACAGAACATTTAAAGGTAACGACTAACGACAGGAACACTATTTCTTATATAGTTATATCTGGGTTTCTACTTATAATCTATGTAGCACGGAAACTCTCGGGAAAGAGTACGTTTCCCGTTTCGGAAACTCTCGGAAACTCTTTGGAAACTCTCCAAATAAGCCTCTTTTGAGCAAAAAATAACGTTTCCCGTTTCCCGTTTCCTTCCGGTTTTCGCGTTTCCGTGCAACATAGCTTATAATCACTTCTCGATCTTATAGTTTGCCACTTTGATTCCTATTTGTGTGTTAAGTCATAGCTTTCCTAAAATTCTATCAACCTCCATTTTTGGACCAACAATAATTATTACTCAAAATTGGAAGTTATTATAACATCATAATTATGGTTTTTATCAATTGTATATAAAAAAGAAATAAGAACTACAAATTTTTTGTTTTGTCTTGCTTGGTTTGGGATGGTGATCTTGGTGGAAACGATAAGGCTTGTTTGGCCGTTAAAAGCTTCGAAACTCTCACATGGTTTGCGAATAGTCTCGCTCCTTCGGGTGGTCTATTCTAAGTCCAGCCAGAGATTGGGGGTCCCTTTGGGCTATGCGGAGCCTCACGAGGAGGTTTGGCGTTGCAAGGGGGTAGTACTCCTAGAGTTTTGATTGAAGAGGTTTGGCATTGTAAGGGGGGAAGTACGTTGAGAAGTTTGCTTGATATGATATAATCAGTTTTCCTTTCAAAAAAATCAATTGTATATAAAAATTATGTGTAAAATTAGTTTTTTTGTCATTGGGTAAAATTTGTAAATACATTTATTCTTTGTAGAAATAGGGTGGATATAAGGGGTGTTTCGAACTAATTCTGCTTCTACTTCTTTTTAATAAGTTTTCAGAAGCTAGTCTCCCTTATCTTTCAAAAAAATTGATTACAGTAGTAAACTTGAACACCAGAAGTAATTCTAAACTTTCACCCAAACCACTCCAACTTCTGCTTCTGCTCTAAACAATTTAAAATGTTGTGAAACAAATTTAAAGTATTTACTTAAAATCGATCGCAAATAATAATATTTTAGAATATTGTGTACAATCTCTAAATATGAATCCTCTGATTCTTCACTTGCAATTCCAAATAAATATAATTAAAGAATTTAATTAAAAATTAAATCTTTAATCCTTCAAACATTCGAATGTTCTTCAGATCTTCGAATCTTCGTTCTTGAGATCTTCAAATCTTCGAATCTTCGTTCCTCACATCTTCAAAATTTTTTAATAAAGAATTCAAATTGAAGGGCCTCTTGTTTTCAAGTGGCTTGATCTTCAACAAAAGGACTGTTTTATGGCTTGATCTTCTGTTTAAGGGCGCCTCCCGGGATATATGGCTTGATCTTCAATTGAATCTTGATTCAACCTTCATATGATCAGATATCTTCGAATATTCAAAGATTCGTTCTTCATATCTTCGAATCTTCAAAGCATTGTTCTTCAGATCATTGAATCTTCGAGCTTCGCTCTTCAGATCTTCAAACGTTCTTCAACTTTTGGATATATGTTATCAAGAATGAACGAAATCACGAAGGATTATTCGTATATTCTTAATAAAATTTTTGGCTTGATCTCTTCCCCTTCTTAGGAATCGTTTAGAGCCTCTTGGGAGTTCTTCAGAGCTTTTCTGCAGTGTTTCTTCGACTGGAAGTTCTCTCTCTTCCTCTCAACTAAGAGCTCTATTTATAGGTGTGGAGGGGGTGAAAATATGCTTTAGATTTGTTGGGGTAGTAGATAATGGATGCCAGATAAGTGAATAACATAATACGGAAAAGATTCTGTCCAGCCGGAGGGACAGGATCCTCCGTCCGGCCGCCGCCATTTGTAGCCGTTCCCGGTGGAGTTTTTTATGAAATTTTTAGGGAATGTTCCTCATCAAGTCTAGTTTATCTACAAAACATTTCAGCTAAAAATTCGATCGGGAAGACAATCAAATAAATTTTTGAAAATAACAGCGTTTTAAATGTTTACTTTGATGCAGTTATCTTCAAAGAATTATTTGACTGTCTTCCCGATCGAATTTTTAGCTGAAATGTTTTATGGATAAACTAGACTTTTTAGATGAGGATAATTTTTTAGTTCAAATAAATTTTTTGATAGATAAATTTTTTAGATAAGGACCTTTCCTAAAAAATTTCTATCAAAAAATTCCTCTCGCATAATAAACGTGAGGCATTAACTAAAAACAATCTGACTTGGAAAAGTACCTCTCTTCCTTTCCTTGCGGGAAGCAGCGGTTTGTACTCAACAAGAGAGTTAACATAAACCGCCTGATGTGAAGGGTAATGTTAGCAAGCAGCAGATGCCTCAAGCTTCTGGAGAAATGCCAGAATCTGAAGCAACTGAGGCAAGCTCATGGCCAGATCTTCACAAGTGGGCTTGCCCACAACACCTATGCTCTCAGCAGGCTAGTAGCCTTCTTCTGCTCACACCCCAACCTAGACGGAAGCGCCACCATCACAACCTCCTATGCATTGAAAATCTTTAACAGGATTCAAGAACCCACAATCTGCATTGTCAACACCATGATCAAAGCTTTCTTTCTCAAGGGTGAGCTGACCAGAACAGTGGAAATGTACAAACACATGCTGGAAATCGGGATGTGCCCGGATAACT
Organism: Cuscuta epithymum; assembly: GCA_945859915.1. Lineage (NCBI taxonomy): Eukaryota > Viridiplantae > Streptophyta > Magnoliopsida > Solanales > Convolvulaceae > Cuscuta > Cuscuta epithymum. The sequence continues at coordinate 1,615,132 of CAMAPF010000954.1, read as the reverse complement.
ACACCCTCCCTTATCTCTTGAAAGCTTGTGCTGATATGAGAAGTTGCAACCTTGGCGGAGCAATTCACGGGCATTGCCTAAAACTGGGATTCCTGGTCGACAGCTATGTTGGGAATGGTCTGCTTGGTATGTACTCTGTTCTTGGTGAAATGGAATCTGCAAGGTACGTGTTTGATGAAATGCCTCGCCATTGCGTGGTGGCTTGGACAGTTCTGATTTCTGGGTATTCAAGAAAAGGTGAAGTTTATGAAGCAAGATCGGTTTTTGATGAGACGCCAGTGAAGGATAGAGGGGTATGGGGGTCCATGATATCTGGGTATGTACAGAACAATTGTTTCAAAGAAGGGTTGCAGTTGTTTAGGGTAATGCAGATGACTGGGGTTGAGCCTGATGAGATGATTCTGGTCAGCATACTCTCAGCTTGTGCCCACCTGGGTTCAATTGACATTGGCAAATGGGTGCATAGATATGTGGAAAAGTTGAGCATTCCCATGAATGTGAGATTAGGCACTGCTCTTGTTGATATGTATGCAAAATGTGGGTGTTTGGATTTAGCCAAAAAACTGTTCGATGAAATACCTGACAGAGATGTTATTTGTTGGAATGCCATGATTTCTGGATTTGCAATGAATGGGAATGGTGAAGAGGGAATAAGATTATTCCGAGAGATGCAAAATAGTAGTACACGACCAGATGATGTTACCTTCATTTCCATGTTAACTGCTTGTCGTAGTTGTTGTTCAGGTAGTATGGCAAGGGAAGGTCTAAAGTTACTGAACATAATGTGCAATAAATATAAAATCCAGCCTAAAGGGGAACACTACGGTTGTATGATAGACCTCTTTAGCAGAGAGGGTCTTCTTGAAGAAGCAAGAAGTCTAGTTCTTAGCATGCCCAAGACAGAAGAAGAAGCTGCTGTGGCATGGAGAGCATTGTTAAGTGCTTGTGTCAATCATGGAGAGGTTCGTTTGGCCGAGGTAGCTGCAGAGAAGGTCGTACAGTTGGAACGACACAGCGGAGCTTATGTTTTGCTTTCAAACCTTTATGATGCAACAGGCAAACACGACGGTGCAAAGAGGGTGAGGAAGATGATGATGATGGAACGTATAGACAAGACTCCAGGTTGCAGTTCTGTGGAGATTAATGGTGTTGTTCATGAGTTTGTTGCTGGTGAGAAATCACATACCACAGTTGGATGAAGTTCATGGTTTGAAACAGGTCAGTCTATATCCTGTCCTAGCCCCCTTTATGTAGCAACCTGAATTCATACTATTGGTCCGGTTGTGAATCGCATAGAATTTATGGTGCCACTACAGGTTTGGGAGCAATCAGCCAATTTGCTTTCAGTTCAAAAACTTGTCGATTGAGTCTCCTAATTGTTAAATACACTGAATTGCATATGTTGGAATTTACAAATAATATTTTGTTTACATAAAGTTTTTTTTTTTTTTTGAAAACACAACCAACAACTTATATTAATAGAAGATCATTAGCCAACGGGCTTACAATACAATCAGGAACAAACTCATCTCATAGCTAACACTAAGATCTGAGATATTGACATGTGCTCTCGCCAAGGCATGAGCCACACGATTCGCAGACCGTTTGCAATAAGAGATTCCGTAAGAACTCTTTTCCTTTAGTAGGAAGCGAATATCGTCAATCAATAAATCCCTATACGCCATTCCGCCACCCTTTTTAAGATTCTGGACAACTGTTTGTGCATCAGTTTCGAAATCCACCCGCTATCACCTTTCCTTTATAGCTGCATGGACTGCCTCCCTTAGCCCGTATGCCTCAGCCTCCTCCGGTTCCCATCCTGCCTCGCAAGAACCTCCCCCAGCTTTCACAAACTCGCCGTTGTCGGCTGTCATTCCTTGCCACCCAACTCCAAGCTCGAACTCCTCTAGCTATATCTAAAGCCGCATCAATGTTCACCTTGACTCTTCCCGTACCCAGTTTCTTCCACCTTACATTACTCGAAGACGAGCTGCCATTCCCAGATGCCGCTGGCTGCTGCGCATCCCTCCACGCACGCAGCATTCCAGCACAGCAATTGATCAAACCAGCCGGTTGTTGCCACTCATCGTTCCAGACAAAAGAGTTTCGCTGCTTCCATATTCCCCAAAGTAACATAGCCACTTTGCAGCGCAACTCCTTGTTCGGTCCCGAGAGCAGATTCTGAAGCCAAACCTCCAATCCCGTGCTAGCATCCCCTGTGCACACTCCAGCTGCAATCCAGACCTCGGTTGCCTTCGGTTTCGCCGCTTCCATATTCCCCAAAGTAACATAGCCACTTTGTTTACATAAAGTTAAATAATGGAATTGCATATGTTGGCATACTAATTTGTAGAAATACATATAGTTATTCATTTAATTATTCAAATGTTCGGAAACTAATTTGATTTTACATTCTTGAATGTAGCTAATATTGCAAAGATGGCCAAATTCTAACTACAAAAAACATGACTAGATTCAAACCAGAAAGATTTATTGATTCCTAAAATATGAACTCGGAGTCGGAAAGTTCCAAGACTTTGTGGACGCCAATGGGATTTACACCAGACCGGAATGTGTTCCCTTCTATGTACCTGAGAAAATAAACGACTTCCCTAGATTAGACATGGTTTCAAGAGGTAAACCTGAAATTAATCAGTAAAAGTCGACACTCACAGTTCTTTTAAGAAGGGATGTTTATAGAAAGCATCAGGAATTCTTCCTGAGAACTGATTGTGGTCCAAATACCTGAATCACACCCACAACAACAAAAGAAATATCTCACACCAAGTCAAGTACAAAGAATTAATTTCTCTATAAGAATCCGCTAGTTTACTAATACTACTAATACATATAGCATTATTATAGCTGAAATGCCAAATATCTACTATCTAATCTTATGAGCATTGACTATGAGTAATAAGAATCGTCTTAGAGAAAATTATTGACTCATACATCTTTTAAAAAGCATATCCTTGGAAGCATCCATAAATTTATAAGGGCTTCTGATCCACAAAAGTTTATTATGGATAGTAGCTCTTTGTCTTCCAATTATCTGACATACTTTGTTATGTGGTACTCCGTACCCGTCTTTCATATGTTTTAATTTTAGTCCCTGAGTCGTTAACTCCTTACTATTGACATTAAATTACAATTGCCTTGTAGTATACAGTTTATGGAGTCGATCCTAGAAACATAGAATGCCAAAAATATTCCCACAACATTCAACGTGGTAAACAGTTACTTTGAAGGGAAGAACTGATTGTATCTAACACAGCAATTAATGGACTAAATTTACAAAAATGATGGGCATAAAAAGAAAGGCTACACATTGCACGCTGTCATAAAACTGGGAGACTAGAACACTTACAAATATGTTAAGCTAGGAATACGAGCAATGGTTGGGGGTATAATACCAGTCATTCTGTTGTATGATAGATACCTGTTCTCATACATGACAATAAAATGTCAGATACTAAAATATAAATATAGTTGAAAAAAGCTTGTAGCTTACAATTGCTTCTTGAATACACACTACAGTTGATGCATAAACATGAGATACTTACAAAATCTCCAAATTAGTCAGATTTGCAAGTTGTGAAGGAAGGCCCCCAGTAATATAATTATTGTTCAAATAACTGCAATGGTTGTAAAACGTTATATCATGTTAGCCATAATCAAAAGTATAAAATCAGCCAATTAAAATCAGATTTTAAAAGTTTTTTGGCCTGAAAATCCGATTTCATAAAATGGGACTAATCTTTCATGTCATTTTATTTTGAAAAAATAAAAACAAGCTCAATATGATAAATTTAGATGAACCCAAAAAAGAGTAAAAATATCGCATGGTATAATTACTTGGAACTTGCAAGAGTAGTACCTTGTCAAAATAAAAAAGTTGTTCTTTTGACCAAACATTACTTTTTTAATAAGGAATATCGTGTGTGGGGCAGAATTTGGCAGTCCCAATTTAAATAAGCTTACAGGTTACGAAGAGCCGGAAAGCATCCTTCAATGCGTATGAGTTCCCGAATTGTCCCCACCAGGCGATTGTTACCAACATCCCTATAGTTAGTTTAGACCAGATAATTGAAAAATCAACACAGTTCCAGAACAAAATACACACTGTAAATTGTAAGATAAAAAAAGGAGATGAAGTAGAGTCTTACAAATGCCTAAGATTTTGTAAAGTTCCCAGCTCAGGTGGGATTCTTCCCACGAAATGGTTTTCGTGAAGATGGAGATAGCGAAGCTCAGGAAGATTAGCAATTTCCTTGGGGATCTCACCCTTAAAATTATTGAAACTCAGGTAGCTGAAGAAGTCCCACAACACAATCAGTTATTTATTGATGGTACCAAAATACATATAAGTTTTACAGAACCGGATACCTTAAAACAGTATATAACTTACAGATGTGTTAGCTTCTTTAGTTCACCTATTTCAGGAGGAATGATATCTTGCAACTTATTCCACCTTAAGTTACTGGAAGAAATTGAAGTAAAATAAAGGAAGAAGATTAGAGGTTCCCTTTCATATTTGGAAGAAATCAAATACGAAGTACTTCAGTAAGTAGTTAGAATCCCTAAATAGGTATAATCTTTTTGTGGCATTTTCATAAATACATAAGGTCATGATGAACTATATCATTCTTCACAGAATATATTCTCACAAAGATATTCAATAAGGAAGCAAGATGTTGATCTAGTGTATTCAAAGGCCAGAGAGTTTAAAGCTATAAAGCTAAATCACATAATGCACAATAAACCACAAATTGAGAGACTTGAACAAGATATATGTAAAACAGCATACAGTATTTTAAGACGTCTCAATCGCCCAATTTGAGGAGGAATGGGACCAGTCAACTTGTTATTATGCAGATCCCTGTCATAAAAAAAATCACTTGTTATTGTGCATATATGTGTTTGTAAGGATACGCCCAACAAATTCCCTCAATACTAGAGACCTAGAGTTATCATGCTGCTTGGCAATTAGCATTAACAAGCATAAATAATTATTATGAAAGAAATCTTACAGCCTGGTGAGATCCAACAAGTTTGTTACAGCTGTGGGAAAAGGACCTACTATTGAAACAGCATAGACTTCCCTGCAAGATTCAAAAAAGGAAACTAATGTTGAACTGAAGCATAAACAGATTGTTAAAAGGCAAAGTAGTAGAAAAATTCAAGCATACGACGTATACTGGAACAACTTACAATTCAGTGACAACTCGATAATCACCCTCGGTGGAGCATGTTACCCCTGTCCAAGGAGGTAATTCACCGTCTCCGCATGGATCATCTCCAACCCAAGCATACACCACCCTCCATCCCAGAGATGCTTTGATCTCATTCAAAGCTTTCACTACACCCGCGGACCATACAAGATTAGTCCACTATAACAAAACTAATTCCCTTTGCTAAAAAATCAAACTTTATCAACACCATTCACCACAAAGGCACAAATACATTCACAGCAGAGAGGTATGCATTGAAACTCAGCAGCTTTATCTAAGACTCTTAGATAAATACTAAAAGCATAATACTAAAATTGATTTCCAATCATTTCTGCATAACCATCAAAAGATATTAGTAATCTAGGCATAAATGGATATAGGATTTTAAATTCATATTATCAATTAGAAATTCCCATGATTTATTATATCCATTAAATATTCTCTCTCATCAATTATTTATTCCTTAAGATTAATGCCTCAGAACAAATTCGGGGATTTAGAAACGAATTTTGAATTCTTCAAAACAGTGTAAGAGAAACACATTATGAACATGAACTTCGAGACAATCAAAAAGGTATTACTGAAACACAGTAGATACTCTCTAACAATAGCAAACTACGGAGTACTTGTTTGAAATGCAAAAGTTTCAGCGGATCAACACAAGTGGCTAAAAGGAGGGGCATAAAGGGGGGTGGGAAATTACCGTCACGCTTGAGGGTTTTACAGTGAACGGCGACATTTAAGAGAAGCGAGAGCAAGAAGACTAGGAGAATTGTTGAACCACGACCCATCATTGGACTCACTGAGTCAATCCTTCCGCGTGAAATCAGTCTTCTGGCACTTACATTGAAGATCACAGAGCAAGCGAGATCTCAATCAAGTGGCCAATGATATGTTTCAAGTGACGGATCAAACGCTGGTCAGGCTGGGTGCGAGACGAGTAATTAGTGTCCTATAAAGTCGGTGGATTTGTTTGCATCTTTGAGTCCTTGAGTCCTTGGCACACAAGATTTTTTTTTTGGAAAATGTGTACCACACAAGATGTCAATTACTTGTACTCCATGCGTATTTATAAGTTCAGTACAATAGCTTTAGACACATTATTTAAGAAAGAAATAGTAGGGTTAATGAATAGTGTAGAAAAAGTATAAGAGAATGTAGAAGTATGAAAAAAAAGATAAATAGTAGAAAAAATATGGGTAGTTGAGTATTTTTAAAGAAAAACTTACCAAAAAGGAAAGTATAGCAAACTTTTAAATACATCCCAAAAAGGAAAGTTTAGCAAACTTTAAAATACGGAGGGAGTATTATGGAGTATCTTTTTTTTTGTATAACATTTTCATTTGTAGTTTAGTTATTACAAAAAAGTATATCAATTTTTTAAATTTCTTTAGATCTTTGATACTCTTCCTAAATCCTACTCTCTACACTCTACTCATCTCCATCTTCATCTTCTCAAATTCTCTTATTCTCCATTATATTTTATTTTACTATTTAATTCTTATACAATTATTATATCTACTTATATATTAATTATCTATACATATACTATATTACTTATATTTCTTATCTACTTAATCTCTACTTATTATCTACTTATATCTACTTAATACATACATTCTACATCTACTTAATTTATACTTTATATATTAAAGTATTAAATATAAGTGTATTACTCATCTTATAGTAGTATACTTATATATTATATACTATAAACATTATATTATATATTAGTTACAAATTATTATAAAGTCTAATAAAGTCTTATATACAATTCTTATTATCTACTAATATAGTTGGAGTTATATCAAATTAATTCGAACTATATTAATTAGTATATTAAGCATATATATATTAAGTATATATATTCGTTTTTTACTAATATATTACTTTTATCACATCTAATTAATATATTAAGTGTATATATACTTACACAATATATTATATATTAGTTACACTTTAATTAATATTAGTTAAAATCATTCTATTACTCATTTACTCCCATTAATTAGTATACACATTCATACATTTGTCTTATTACTTACATTTTGTATTAACATTAATTGATTAGTTAATTAGTATTCCCACTAATTGTTACATTTTTCATTAAAGTAGTTAATTAGTATTCCCATTAATTGCTACCTTAGTCTCTACTTTAAAAAACTAGTTAATTGTCATTATAGTTAAAGTCACATTATAATAGTTTGAATTTATATTTGAAGGAAAAAAGTTGCTAATTTTATAGTCAAAGAGTAGTTCAATTAATTTTATTAAAGTACTTAACATTTTATTAAAGTAGTTTTCACTAAATTAAAGTATTTGAAAAGTTGCTATAATTTAATTACTCACATTTTAGTTAAAGTCACACTCGTTAGTTTTAAGTATTTATTAAAAATAGTATTGATTAGTTCGAATTTAAATTTTATTTTAGAGTCACACTTTAATTCATTACTTAATTAAAGTACTTCACATTTTATTAAAGTAGTTTTCACTAAATTAGTTTGAAGTATTAATTTTAATTAGTTGCATTACTTTTGTACTCATTATTATATTTGTTGCAAATTAATATTTGTTACATTTTTAAGATGGAAGGTGACGTGGTAGATATTCGGTTGATGTGGGTAACCTCGAGCGCAACCGAAGGAACGAGATTGGGAGGAAGAAGTCCCGCAAAGGTAAAGAACTTGCCGGCTCTTCATCTCAAAGCCGAGATGATTTTGAAACGGGTTACCAAAGGAGGGATGGAGTGCGATGTCCGAAGAACAACTACAACAAGAATTGGCCCGACATAATAACCGCTCTCTCTAACAAGAACAAATCCCGACGACCATTGACGAAGATGAGCTCGAGGATGATGATGCGGATGAACTTGAACCGGAGACGGGCGATGGTGATGGCAACCACAACGAGGCGGACAAGCCCACCTCATCCCAACCCAGTAAGAAAAAAAGTAAATCTGAACTAATGCAAAATAATTTTGATAAGTGGAAGGACGCCCAAACTGGGTTTTGGTACGCAACTTGCAAGTGGTGCAACAAAAATTATAGCTTGGAGACCTCCGGCGGATACGGATCCGCCGCAAGGCATCTTAAGGCAAAGCACCCCGTGGAGTATGCAAAATTAGGCGGCGGAACGGGGAAGCAAACTCAAATATTGAGGTTTACGAATTTTCAACCTTTTGGTAATTTTTCATACAACTAGCTTTGGCACGCGCGTTGCGCGAGGGTCAATGCCCAATGGCGGAAAATGATCAGGGAATCATGATGAAAAACATCGAGGAATAATAGCAAAAAACAGCAGGTTAACATTGCAATCATCCAAAAGTAATAGTTTAACTACAAAAAAAGCAAAAAAAACGCAATTTTACATTGTGAATTAAGTAAAGTGCTTGATTGTTCCATCAAGAAAAGCAGTCTAGAATGATTGTTTAGGCAGGATATTGGGAACCGAACATGTTAACCATAAAGAATTCATGAATCACATGTCAATATCAAAGAGGACTTAAGCATGGGCAAAGTTGTGGGTGCAAGCTTGGCTTCCGATCTCGTACGTGTGGCTCTGGGGGGGGGGGGGGGGGTTCTTCAACGCCGCATGCTGAAATGGCAAGCAGTCTCACCCTGGCATGACCATTTTTAAAAAACGCAAGGCTGCAAGCTGGGTTAATGTGGATAGTAAATTGAATTACTTGCAACAGGTCTATTTCTCTACCAAGGAAATGGTCCTCTTGTTCGCCGCGCACGATCAGCACGCGTCCTTTGCTATCACAACACGTATTCAAGAACTCCTCACATGTTGACTGTAACGATAAGAATAGTCAGTCTGGATCAAAAGAAGAGAAATGAAAATGACAATCTATACAAAAGAGATTGTACCGCTGCAGTTTTTGTGGGGATATAAGGAAATGATCGAGGGTGAAACAACTTTCTGTAGGAGCAGCTCAAAAACGCAGATTGCACGTAAACAAAGAAATGATATGCGAAGCAAGCAAAATACAAACAATTATACAAATTTGCAAAGTATTACAGTTCTGGAGGTTGTACATGAAAAGCTATTCTGAATATGCAGGTTAGTATACCTGCAGGAAGCGCGGGGTCAAAGGCAGCATTGGGGGGTTCACCCAAGTTTCGCGAGAAGCCTTCAGCGTCAAACATGAGGACATCAAACATGAAATTTCCAACATGTCGCAGCAGGATGTAGGTTTCAAAGGGAATGTCATTATCCACCAAGAAATTGGCAAACTCATCTCTGAAGCTGTAGGCTTGCACGGGAAACGGCCAAGAACCAGCTCCATTCCTCAAGACCACCTCTGCTTTGGTGTTTTCAAACCGATGGCGGTGCATGCAAGGAGGGATTTCCTAAAGGGAAAGGAAAAAAAGATATCAGCCCGCGCATTAGACACCTAGCAAGCATTGAAACAGTAAAGATCATAGGTATATGAATTTACCGCTTTGTCAAAATCCTGGATGTTGAGCATGCACCAAACCAGGGAGCTTCCCATAACATCAGGATAATGGATTGCGGCAGTCCTCAGGCATGCTGCACACGATGGGCAACAAACATTGGCATAGTAAAAGTGAATATAGTCCCGAAATGACCAAGTAAATAACAGGGATGGTAGGCACATGAACTAAAAGAAGGGCTAGCGAAGTGACCTGCAGGCTGTCCAGGGGAAAATAGAGGAAAACACAACACTTTGGTCATAAATTAATAAAGAAAGTACAGTATAAATAAACAAAACACATTTGACCAATATGAAGGGAGCAAAATAAATCAACCATACTAATATTAACATAAATGAGAACACAAGTTTATGAAGGAACAAAAACCAAGTCCCGTCCACAAAGTTAAAGTTGCACCCTTAAAATGTTTTAAATCCTTTGATACCTTGTTGTTTTCCTTTTACCTATTGGTAGTAGCGTTGTTTCATTTTTTATTTGGCTATTTAACTTAGCATATTCATAGATGGATACTCAGAACATGCAGCCTCGACACAATTTTAAGATATACTTTTAAGCTACAAAACTAAGTAAAAATAGAAGGAAAGAATGAAGCCAACCATCATTTTGTTTTTGAGGATAAAAACAAAAGTAGCAAGTTTGGATGCAAAAACCATTGTTTTTGTCATTCATGAACTACAGTCAATTGGGAATAATTTTTTTTTCATTAAACTGAAAAAATGTTTAACTAATTTCTCTTTTTGTGGAATACATACTGAGGTTAACACTTTTAGTAATATTGAAAGTACACCCAGTCACCTTTCTTGTTCCCAAACTATGGCAATCAAAGCTTTACCTTACTATTTAGATTACATTAGCAGCGCTAATGTATGAACTATCGTTGATATGAAACCTAAATAGTACAGAAATAAAATGACCAACATAAAGATAACTTAAACAGCATACCTTGAAAGCCGCCACTTTAATTAACTCTGGAGATATATAAAACGTATAAGAAATAAACATAAGTACGTATTATGAGAATTGGCAATAAATTTTGAAATAGACATTACCAGATGCTTTGGTTTCCATTCAAGTTGTGAAATTTTTTATTCTATGTCTGAGGAGAACACAAATCAGCAAATTTGAAATGACAAGAAGAAGCGAAATGAAACTTTTAATCCTTCACTTTGTGTTTCATTCAAAGTGATAACATGTACCCTATATAGAATATGTTTCAAAGTGGCATAATCTTTTAAATGCTAAAATGGTTATTTCCCCTTTTCAAGATCCTCTACGTACATCTAAGCTGAGGTCGGGATTGGATATGCCCGGTGTGGTTCCTGGGAAGTTCTTTTTTATGCGTAGTAGGCACAATAGAGTTGTCATTCATATGCAAAGCCATCTAAACCAAATGCATCAGAAAATTTGAATGGTCAGTTGCAGGTTTTTCAAGCTCCAATTACAATCTGTATCAGATGTGTATGATGTTAAATTGTTAAATCATTTTTTATATAGCTTGTAATTGTTCTTTAAGCTATCAGGAACTTCTTGAAGCCGATACCCGTTGTATGTAAAATACACGTTTAGTAATATAAGATAGCAATAATAACATTCGGATTTTTTAAAAAATCAGAATGGAGGGCTATTCCTATTTGTTTATAAGTTGTTACTAATATAAGCTATTATATTCTTGTGCCATAAATATCCCGTGCAATTGACATAGACCTATACATAAATAAAAAGGTTTTTAAATGACCAAAATGTAATGTGCCCAAAACATATAGCCAATCAAGGAGCTTGTTGTTGGTGAAAAACCAAATTTAAAAATAGATCTGTTGTTGGTTGTAAAGCCATGTTTTCTTATGTGAAAGACAGGCTCAAGTTAGTCATAGACCCAGAAAGGCAGAAAGATACAACTAAGCAAATTTAAACATGTTTATGAAGTTCTGTGCAAATAAGAGTAGAGATTAGGGATATTCTTAAAAGTGATACTTTTTGTCTTAGTTTTATCGTCTTAGAGAAAGCTGGAACATGATGAAGAAGCACCTCCATATTTACCCAGGTGAATGAGGAAGGCTGCTTTTGCTCTCAGTCTTGGCATTATAATCTTGTTGGCTTGGTTTTAAGTCGTCCAGCCTTACCACATTCACATCCCAATAAGGCCCTCTGCTCTACATTCGTTGTGGATTGTTTGAACTTTGTGCAAGTGCAGGTAAATAACAAATTTCTGACAAAGGGTTTGGAAAAATCCGAATGTTATAACGGGTAATCTATTCAGGAAACAATCATAATAAAGCTTGCTGGAATAAAAACTATCCTAAGCATAGTTCTCTAAGACGATAAAACTAAGACAAAAAGTATCACTTTTAAGAATATCCCTAATCTCTACCTATTAATCTATTATCACTTTAGTATACAACCCGTTGTATACTAAACCCATATGTTAAATTGCTTTATTTTCTACTCCCTGTATGTATCATCTACTTTAATTTTGTTCAATGCTCACTAATAATCAAATAGGAATGTGTACCTCAAATATAAATCAGCATTCTTCTCTTTTTGTCGTAGTTGTAGATCCCAATGGAAGTGAAAGCAAACGTGTTGTTGTATGTGCGCACGCATGAACGGAAGTGTTTTGACAAAGGGTCACACGAAGTGAATAATTGAACCAGCTTTTCCGGCATTACAGTTGACGTCAGCACAACCTCACCCTTGCTGCAGCACATACTCGCACTTTCATATTTCAGTCGTTCTGCACCACAGAACACGCAATCAGGAACTTCTTGAAGCCAATACCCGTTGCCAGCAACAGTTGGTGAAATGCAGTGCACCTCTGCAGGGGGCTGCAGCGACTTCGGTGCTGGCAGCACCACAAGGTTGAGGATGGCGTAAAGAGTTGACAAACAAATCAGGTGGTTTGTTAATTTTAACCCACCAAATACATCAGCGGGAGTGCAAACGGTTTAGAAGCGATTTAACAATACACCGAGAAGCGCACGGAGGTCATAAACAAGCAGAGGGGTGAACAAGGCAGCATGGCATACAGCAGGAAACAGGCACAGTAACAAAACATGACCCGCATAAATGCAAGTTTGGAGTTTTTTTCAGTAAATAATTCGAAGGCAGGCACGATACATCCGAACAAGATAAAGACAGATTGTTTCAAAGGCACAAACGAATATCAACAATTAAAGTTTAACATATGGATGGCAATTTGTTTGGGTTGTGAAGAAGGGGTATTTTAGAAACAAGAAAGAACAACAAGTTAGCCCAGGTCCCTGAAAGGTGTTGGAGTACAAAACATATAAATGTTTGGAAACATACGCACGTATAGACCTGCAACGTTTACCGGCGCACCTCCCTTTACCACAGACAGCTGTACGAGGAGAGTCACCTTGTTTGCGTGCAGCCAGTTCAATGTATGCCAGTCGGCGGCGTTTCAGACAGCGCTCGTTCTTTTCTTCTAGAAGTACCCCACAAGTATTGGTAGCCCTGAGCCGTCCCATAACCCAACTGCGCTAATCTAACACGCAGATCACACCCTATTTAACCAGTGTTTAAAAAACACTTGAGATAACTTTTACCCTTAAGGGCTGGCCAATCAGCCCGGCAAACAAAAAAAAACAAAGCACCCACCCAGCAAGTGACATATTAAGTCGATCAAAACCGAGGCATGCACTACCGACCATAACATCAACAACTTAATTACACTAATGTTAATGAACAAGCATAATTAAGTCGTGCTTGATATTGCTCTAACACAATGAAAACACAAACCCAGACACGGTGCTAAACAACCAAATGAAAATCATCTGAAAAAAAGAGAACGCGGTGAGCATGCAAAAGGATGCTAATTCCTTTTCAAGATTTCAGGCTTAGATACCATCATTTGACCTAAAAAAACATAACACCCCACATACACCCCCAGGTGAATATATCCACTGTCAAAGCCGAATGAATGGTCGCATAAAAATATACAAAAAAAAAGTAAGGTAACAAATATCAAACAAACAATTCTTTTTTAAAAATGTGAGCAGGAACATAAAAGACTTACAATTTCAGCAATTCAAACAAGTGTAACAGGAGTACCTGACATCAGACAGACAAAAACACAAACACTCATACTTAGTCAAATCATGTTGACAGACTGCCAAGCCAATGAGCAGAAATCATTACGAAACAAACAACGCAAAACACACTATCATCCTGTCAGCACAAATCAGCAGTGCAACCACACCATCTAACCAACAAAAACCAGGTTTGAACCACCCTGAGCACACCCCCACGAAAAACAAAGATGTTTGTTCCAACCAAAGGAATACGTACAAGCTAAGACAAAACAATTCACAAATGATGAAAGAGAACTCTCAGGCCACGAAAAACACCTGAGCACCATATAAGAGCACCCTAGAAGCAGGCAAACTAGTAAATAAAAAGGCCACATAGCCAACACCTTATCTAACCAGCGACACCGAAATTGGCAACACCCTGAACACCCCCCCCCCCCCCCCCCACACACACACACACAAAGGTTTACCCCACCCAAACAAACATACACTACAATGGACCAAACTTTTTTAAAGCGAAAAGCGCCCAAAAGCAATGACCCTGTGCTTTGCTTAAAAGCGAAAACGCTAAGCGAAGCGTAGTTTTCTCACATAAAGTGATGATTAAAAACAATTAAAGAAAATATAATATATAATGCATACTTATGTCTCCCATGCTGGATCCTCACTTTTAGATTGTGCTCTTGACATTTTTTGTCTACAAATAGTGCACAAATAAGTGTAAATATTTATAAATTTACAATTTACAACACATTCTCTACCTTTTTTTACCAAGTATTAGTAATATACTATCTTAAGCTCATTAAAACACACACTGAAAAACACAAAATTAAAACAAATCAAACACAAAATTCAAAGTGAAGAGGATACAACTGTGAAGAAACTTTAAAACAAGAGTATAGAACATTAAACAACACAAAATTAAAACAAATCAACCACAAAATTCAAAGAGTATAAACTGTAGGAATGCTTAAAGACAAAATTAAAAGTGAAAGAGTAAACAAATATGATCGTTGATCATTCTTACAGGAGGTATAGCTATTTTGATTACCATGTAAAAAACTCAGCAGTAAAAACGAATAATATCTCAACATATAAAAACGAAGATTGACTAAAAACCTGGATGAGTAAACGAAGATTGACTAAATATTGTTAAACATTGTTATATGTATTTGAAATAAAAAAAAACTCAGTATTATATGTTCTATGTCAAATCTACTTTAAGGTTTCATCTACTAATATTTTTTAAGTGAGACGTGTTTAAACGATTTAGGTGAAGGTGTAGATACTGATTATGTGATAAAAGAATGGAATCTGTTTTACACGGGGGCACGAGGCATATGATAAGTGGGTGTGGGTATAATATTTGTTAATGTGGTAAGATTTTAGAGGGGAAATTATTATTTTTTGTGATCTTTAATGCCTCATGATCTACTTTATGCAACTAAAGCCTTATGACTAATGTAATCCTGTACTTCGACATTGTTCAAAAGCTAAAGCAGATTGCTTTATTTAAAATAAAAGAATTTCAGAGCTAAATTATGAAGTTGAATTCAAACTCTTTATGATCCAAAATGTAGAAAAAACCCTGATATTGACTATTTGGATTACCATGTAAGAAACTCAGCAGTAAAAACAAATACTATCTCAACATATAAAAACAAAGATTGACTAAACGAAGATTGACTAAACGAAGACTACCTCAGCACTTCAGCAGCATTCGATCAGAAGGAATACCTGGAGGAGTCTTCTGGTTGTTGCAGGGTCGCAGCTCTGAAGAGGACGAGAGGTCTTCAGGTTGTCGGCGACAGAAAGAGAAGAAGGAACGATGAAGCAAATACTTGTCGCAGCTCTTTGGTTGTCGCAGCAGTGGAGAAGAACGATCAATTTGTCTATCTCCAAACGGACGCAACCCTAGGTAATCGCAGACTAAAAAAATTCTAATTGTTGACCGGTCAATCGCTTTCTGTGAGAAGCGGAAGAAAGCGCTCGCTTTAGCGAGACATCGCTTACGGGAAAAGTGGAAGAAAGCGACACACCCGGTAGAAACCACTCAGGTAAACAAGAAAAGACACACACCTGGTAATCGGACAACCGCAGGGCTAAGAAAGATGAAACACGCAGAGAAGAACAAGCAAAAATCAAATAAAAAAATATTCACAGTTCAGGAAACACAGGTGAAGAGCCGGCCAAGCAGGAACAGAAGAGAAAGAAAGCACAGAGAGCGGAACCAAGAACGAAGTGAAATGATCGCTGCCGTCTTGTATAAGCCAACTGCAAAAGTACCAAACAGTGAAAAGGGGCCGACGCACAGAGATCGAACGGTTGAGCTTGGAAGTATGTTAGAGATATTTTTCTTGCGCCAATCAACCCCTATTTCAATCGCTTCACACTCAGGATTTTTTTAGGGATAATTTTAAGCTGTGTTGGCCGCGAGTGGGAGAAGAAAAACGGAAGTCCTCCGTTAGTTAAATCATGCGCATGAAGAGTCCCCCGTGAGGACTGTAGTAAAGTACTCCGTATAAAAGACCAAACAAACGTTCTTCCACGCTTTATATATAAGTAGATGAGGCACAAAATTTGACTGAAAGAGGTGTGAGATATGTTGCTTTTCCTAAAGATTTGAGTATTCGTTGGAATAGTACTTATTACTCCCTCCGTCCCGGGGAGAAGTTCCCGGGTTGACTTTCACACATTTTTAGGAAATAAAGTTACTGAGGGGTAAATTTTACTGTTTTGCACTGTTTCGACACTGTTTGGCACTGTTTCGACACTGTTTGGCACTGTTTTGCACTGTTTGGCACTGTTTTAATGTAGGACAACTTTCCATTTAGGGAAATGGGAAGTTTCTTTTGGGACATCCAAATAAGGAAATTGGGAACTTCTCCCCGGGACGGAGGGAGTATAAATTACTTAAAGTTGTTCTTAGATATAAAGAACACTTTCCTGCTTTTTTAAAACAACATGATAATTATATTATAAACTCGACTGAGATCGACACTTGCGAAAAAATTTGTAATGTTTTGATTTTTTTTAATGCAACTGAAACTTTAGTCATGTTTATAAATCTACCGCAAACCAATTTATTCGTGAAGCTGTTAATCTCGCTGGTGTTTTTAAAGAATTTGAGAGAGCCGTTTACGTGAGTTATTTTGTGATTTTATGAAGGAAAAGTTTTTAAAATAGGGAAAAGGGACAAATAAGCCCCCGAACTTACCGAAAAAGTGCAAATAAGCCCTTTTATAGGAAGCTTTGTCCGGCCGTCGCCATTTGAGGCGGTTCCCAGTGGAATATTTTGATGAATTTTTTTTAGCATCTTCTTCATTAAGTCTAGTTTACCCATACCAAATTTCAGCTAAAAGTTCAACTGGAAAGACAGTCAAATAAATGTTTGAAGATAACTGAGCAGTTAAATAGCGCAGTATAATTCAGAAAATCATTTGGCTGCCTTCCCGGTTAAATTTTTAGCTAAAATTTGGTATGGGTAAACTAGACTTAGTGAAGAAGATGCTCAAAAAATTCATAAAAAAACTCTACCTGGAACCGCCCCAAATGGCGACGACCGGACAGAGCTTCCTATAAAAGGGCTTATTTGCACTTTTTCGGTTAGTTCGAGGGCTTATTTGCACCTTTTCTCGGTCCTCGTTTTAGACTAGCTAATTTGGAAGATTGTTTCAACTTCTATTATCTTGCTTTTTTTGGTGAATTTCCAATGTATGACGATAACCCCATAGATCCGAAAACGGAATACAACGAGGTTAGTACTTTATTTTATGCCTGAGTTTTTTCCACTTTTAGTCCTCCGACTATTATGTCATTGACATTTTTGGTACTCGACTTTGATTTTTCCATTTTTAGTCCTTGACTATTGCGCTAAAGACACTTTTGGTACCCGTCTTTGTAAATTTCCATATCGAGTCCTTCAACATTCATTAAAGTGACACTTTTGGTCCTTCAACTATTATAATAGTGACATTTTTAGTCCTCCACTTATCGTGTCAAAATCATAATGAGAGGAACAAAAGTGTCAATTTGACATTACTCAAAGACTAAATGTGGTAAACCTTAAAGTCGGGGATTAAAAGTGTCTCTCGCACAATAGTCGAGGACTAAAAATGAAAATGTTAAAAGTCGAGTACCAAAAATGTCATTGACATAATAGTCGGGGACCAAAAATGGCAAAGACTCTTTTATGCCTTATTTAATGAGTTTCATGCACAATATGGCAACGCGCCCCCTCCCCCGACACGAACATCTTCATCTAAAGGAAAATCAATTTTTAAATCTGCATTTGGCAATCTTATGAAAAAAACTAAAACAACTCACCCTACTGAACAAAACGCAATAAATGAGATTACTTTGTATTTAACATATGAAGTTGAATTTGAAGAAAATGATGACTCTTGACGTTCTAAAGTGGTGGAAGTCAAACGAAAGAATGTTCCTGATTTTAGCACGGATGGCTAAGCAAGTGCTATCAATGCCGGTTTCAACAGTTGCCGTGGAACAAGAATTTAGTTCGGCCGACAACGTCCTAACGGCATCTAGAACGAGATTGAGCGCAAACTCTCTTGAGACGCTTATATGCTACCACGATTTGTTGAAGGTCGCACGTAGAACTCAAGAAATGAGCATCACCCCCTCCTAAGACTTTATGAATGACTCAACAACCGATGGTGGCTCTACCTATGCCGGAGATTCCGATGGATTAGTATTTTAGAATTTATTATAAAATGTATTTCATGTTTTAATCTTTCCCTCAATTCTCAATTGTAATTTGTAAACTTGTACTTCATATTTCAAATAAATATGCGTTCATTTTTTCATATGTAGCACTTCTCAAATTAATTAATTGATTACAAACTTACAACTTACAATTAATTCTCTAAAGGCTGTTTTTAAATTAAAAATAGCTTTACAATATGTAATTTGTTTAAATACACCTATTTTGTAACATTTGTAAATTATAAATCAAGCCACTTTTCTAAGTAAAAATAGTTTTACTTAATTCATTAAATTAATTAACTTATTTTACAATATGTATAATTTTCAAATAAAAATATTTTAAAAATTTTAAAAACAAAAAAGCTCCGCCCAAACGGCTATATAGCCGTTGGGACTTTGGGTGGGGGGCAGGGGGGTCCCGGGGGCGGTGGTGTGGGGTTCAAAAAGTTCTATAAATACATCTATTTTCTAACATTTTTCTACTTCTCTTCTCCAACTCTTCTCCATCTTCATCTTCTCTTATTATTCTACATTCCTACTTATACATTTACCATTTTAAAGATGGAAAGTAAATCTTCCCTTATGCAAAACAATTTTGATATGTGGAAGGACCCGAAGACCGGGCTGTGGGGGCAATGACGTGCACTTTGTCACGGTGCGTCAAAATAAATTCAATAATAATACTTATACGTAGTATAGCGTAGTAGAGTTCGTATCCACAGGGAAAGGAATAATTCTCTTTTTATGAACTAGTAAATAAAAGGGGTTTTTGGTATTGTTGGAATTTAATTAATTAAATACTAAGATGAAGGACTTATATGAGATTTAATTCAAAGATAAAAAGGACTTGGCATTGCTACTTTCCACTTGTTGATATATTTTAGTCGATCATTGTTATATCTATAACTTATCCCCTCTCGAATACTCAATCGAGGAGTATATCCAATTCATCGAGAGTAGTTATTAACAACGACCGTTCATTAATAACCCTTACTATTAGTCAAGTATAGAACACCGCCATATAACGACTTGATAGTAGCATTTAATCTCTTAACTCCTTGATGAAATCAATTGAGATTGATAACCTCAACACAACAGTTTCGGTTTAACCAACAAAATTAATCCCTCTTAAGTTTATTAACCACGACCGTGCATTAATAAACCGAAGTTACTTACTTGTGAAACCATCAACGATTAACCTTCGGTTCGTTGAACGTTTCTAGTAGTAATTAATGTTGAGATGTTAACTAATTATCATCTTAGCAACACTCCCCAACATTAACATAGAGATAGATTAAGGGAAAAATTAATATTCAAGGAAGAAGATTAAATATGAATAATCCTACTATAACTAATGTCAAGATGTTATCTAATTGTCATCTTAGCAACACTCCCCAACATTAATATATAGAGGAAGAAAATAAATACTACTATAACTAATGTCGAGATGTTAACTAATTGTCATCTTAGCAACACTCCCCAACATTAATATATTGATAGATTAAGAGAATAATTAATATTCAAGGGAAGAAGTTAAGAAAATAACTCACAACTTTAATAATCAACAAGCTTCAAGAGCAACACCAAGAAATGGAAGTTTAGCTCCTCATTTGGAGACTAAACATGCTATAAAAATATAAAAGAAATACTATTCTAAAATGAGCTTAAGAGTATGGAAGAAGGAGTTATGAAAAGTGAAGGAAAATGGGGCTATTTAATTTATAGGTGTTTTCAACACCCTGGGGCATTTACCCGACCGGATCAAGTGCCCACCCGATCGGGTAAATGTCAAAATCAAATATTTCCCACGTTCTGGCGATCTTCGGCATGTTCTGGTGTTCCGGGTCACATCTGACCCGACCGGGTCAAGTAGGGGACCCGACCGGGTCTGGCAATTTCCTTGCTTCTTCGGTTGATAAATCTTACCCGGCCGGGTGGGGATTTCTACCTGGTCGGGTTTTGCTCCTGGGCAATCAAATTTCTTGTTTTATCCTCTTCAAAGTCCTCTTTTCCAACACCATAAATCCTAAATCTATTTTACAACTTATAAATGAAGATTAAAATACAATTACAACTAAAATCACACAAATGTTTACAAACTAAATAAAACGATAAATAATACACACAAATCAAACATAAAAACATACACTTATGCACTACTAATTAGTGCATATCAGGCAACTTGCAGGTGGTGCAAAAAAGAGTGTAGCTTGGGGCGTTCACACGGATACGGGATGCCAAGAAAACATATGAAGTCCTGTGACAAAGGCAAAACAACAACCAACGGTGGCGGAAATTCCGATTGATATTTATTAGAAAATGTATTTCATATTGTAATTTTTTTTCTTAATTCTCAAAAGTAGTTCCTATTTCAAATAAATGCACTTGAACTTTGTTTTTAATAAAAATTTGTATAAACTATAAATTAAAAAAAATTAAACATGGCCCGGCCCGGCCCGGTAGGTGGCCCGACCCGTGATCCGGGCAGGTGACCCGGCCCGAACCGGCACGGGCCGATCCCGGGCCTCCTTCAAAAAACCCGAGGCCCGACCGGGCCTAGGCCCGGCCCGGGTCCATAACTACTCTTCCGTTTTAACTTTGAAATGCTAGACAACTTAAGAACCAACATTGCTTAAACATAATGCAAAAATGATAAATTGTAAAAAAAGCATACCATATTCACTACATTCTTGAAAATTTGTTTGGCATTAGCACTTTTTATGCACAAATGCAAACAAAAATAATAACAAATATACGGGAAAAACATGTTAAATCCCTAAATCACTACAAAGACATAGTATAAATGTCCACGACTATAGTATATTATATTTTTCATCAACAACTATATCATCATCATTTTCCCAAGAGGCCAATCTTTTCCATCATTTTCATCCAATTGTTATTATTCACCATCATGGTCTTCATCAATGTGGTCCATTATCATTTTGACCTAACTAACATCGATCACTATCATCAATGGGGTTGGCACCACCATGTATTCATTCCTTCTAAACTTTCACGGTTTGATCTCCACACCCCTAAAATATATTGACACCATCGTGATATGCATATTGCAAAGCACATACAAATAAGGATGTTTTTACTTGGACTGTAATTTGCCCCAGACCAGACCAGACCAGACCAGTCCAGACCAGACCAGACCAGTTCAGACCAGACCAGACCAGACCAGACTTGGATAGTTATAAAAATACAAAGAAACCAGACCTTACCAGACCAGACCAGACCAGACCAGTTCAGACCAGACCAGACCAGATCAGACCAGACCAGACCAGCAAATTACAGTCCAAGTAAAAACATCCTAACTCAACAACACACAGACAAGTGAAGCATATACTGGTTCATGTCCATCAATATTGCCTTTTCCTTCCAAGCGTCTAGACGTAGACTCGAACCCATATTCACACAACCTAATTTTTTTCATTTCTTCCATAACCTTTAGCGTTTCAAACGTTTCAAAATTTGCCTCCCAACTTCCATCATCATCCTCGGGAATTGAATCCTCTTCCTTCAAACGTACAAGTACATGTTAAACACACTAGGGTACCTACACAATCAAATTTTGTTTGTGTATATTCAAATTTCGTCTTAAGAAATATGTTGAATTATTACAAATATGCTTGTGTACACAGATATGTTGCTCAATCACTTTCTAAAATGTATACAAAGACAATTTTTTTTGTGTACACCCAAGCATTTAGTCTTAAAAATATGTTGAATTTTGACAAATACTTTTGTGTACATAGGCGAAGTGTTGAATCTTTTCTAAAAATGTATATACCTACAATATGTTCAACCATTCTATAAAGCACACATATAAAAATGTTTATGTACACAATTAAATTCTCTATATACACCGGCATTTCATCCTAAGATATATGCTGAGTTTTAACAATATATTTGTATACACAGACAAATTATTCAATCATTTTCTCAAAAAGTATACACCTATAACATGTAGAAATCATTTTTAAATATGTTTGTGAACATTAATAATTTTCTTTGAGAACACTTATTATTGAAGCTTTGTAGTGTGAAAAAAATTATTCATTGTCCAATTAAGTAGCCAATTAGTAAACATGTCCCCAAGGTGAAGTATTTGCTCAAAAGTCCAACCCTGTAAAAAGAGCAAATGTATTGAAATTCACACACAATAAGATAAAAAAGTAATAGCGCACAAGTAACACACACAAATATTGGCAGAATTCAACTACTTATTACGGAGTACGTCTTACTGACACCAAATAAATAAATGTTAAGGAACACACACAACCACAATGCAAGGTATAAACAAATAAATGATGTAGCACAAGCGATTCATGTCCTCTCTCATATAACTACCAACTCATGGATTAATGAAAACTATTAAAAACAAAGTTCAACCATCTCACAGAAAACAAAATAAAACACAAAACATGAAATCAATATCCACACAAACACTAGATTTTACCAAATAAACCGTATTTCGGACATAGACAACCAATTTTTATTCATACTTCTCATTTGTATACTTTTTAACGTATATAAACTTAACCTAACATACAAATTAATAGCATCAAATGTAAATACACCAAACTCTAAAGATAATTACAACCATCATCAACTCAAATTGAAAATTATATGACTAATTGACTATACTTTTATACTAACCGTTCAGTCATTTTGGACAAGTTCCTTCACACCATGCTCACCTTCCTTCTTTGGTCTCACCTTAACAATGGACTTTGTCTTTAACATCATGCTTCGACCTTCAAAAATGAAATTGGACTTCAACAATGGAGATGGTGGCAGATATAGGCTGCCTCTTACACTGTGTTCAAAACTAAAAGGAGAAACTGATTGCCGATCGCGGGGATGCGAGATAAAAGGAGAATAGAGTGTTGATGTGTAAGTGTGTATATATGGTATGTCAAAAAACGATGACACCCATCCCCGAGCGCAATCGGCACCGACCAAACAATTAACTGGAAGGATCTATAATAGACTTTGATCACAAGATGACAGATAGTGAGTGTAACTCTGGTCAAAGTACTTGCAGTCCTTAGGCATTAATTTTACATAATAACCTTTCATCACAGTTGTCGAAATTTGAACTCGAGACGTACCCCTTGTGGCCTTGTGGCACCCTTTATCTACTAGTTGAGCTACGTCCACCGACACAGATACGAAGTATATGGTATGCCAAAGTATATAGAAGGGTGTACACCTATCATTTTTTTGTTTTTTTTCTTATTATATGTTTCTAATTTTTCTTTTTCAATTAATTGATTTATATTTTACATCCTTATTTATAATTTTTTAATTTGATTGCAATTTTCTAGTATGATCTAATATATGTAAGTCTGGTATGGTTTAACCTGGTATAAACTAACATGCTATAGTATGATAAATGTTTCTTGTACGTGTATTTTAAATTATTGAAGTTAAATTTGGAGCCCAATTGGCAACCATATTTTGCGACTTATCAGACTTATCGGTCAACTTTTTCACCAAACACGTAACTTTTGATTTCACATGTTTGCTAAGAAAAAGTAAAATTGAAGTTACTTTTTTATTGTATTGAATAAAGTCATTGTAGAGAATTATTTTAGCTATTTTCATAGGTAGTATAATTTTTTCCTTTTATTAATAAAATATATTTTTAATATTTTTTACATACATCGGCAAAATCAAGCAATATAATCACTTAACTCGAGACTCCATTTTGAAGCAATTCAATTACAAACATCTCTATTTTTTGGGTACAATGGAAATAGGGAGTAACAAACATCTTTACTAGTGGGTGTAGTTCAACGGATAGCGAGTGAGTCCCACAAGGGTTAGGTCCCGAGTTCGAATCACGACAACTGCGATGAGAGGTTACTATGCTAAAAATGCATAGGACCTCTGCAAGTACCGGGAACGGAGCTCCACTCTCTATCTGTCAGATTGTGATTATAGTCCAATTTACATCCCATCATGCCGTCCTATCGGTGTTAGGAGCACTCATGAATGGAGTGTCATCCTTTTATTTGGCAGCCCACTCTGTCTGCAAAACTGATACCGTATCTTATCTGCTTCAAAAATCGCATGAGACAGATGTCTTAAAAAATTGTGAAAACTTTAATGGATTCGCCCCGAAATTAGTAGCTATCTAACTGTCCGAGATCTTGGCACTTACCTTCCACTCTAAAAGCCGAAGATCAATCATACTTGACAACCAATTTATCTGAAAGATATGATTAATTTTCGGAACTCAACCATTTTGTGCTGTTTGTTGATACTGATTGCATCTTCATGTTCCTGTTACTCGGAGGTTTTGATCTCCGTTTCTCCGAAGACTTTAGTGAAAAGCGGTGACTCGGTGACGATAAGGTGGTCCGGCGTCGAATCTCCGTCGAAGCTCGACTGGCTCGGGATTTATTCCCCGGCCGATTCCTCCCATGACAATTTCATCGGCTACGTGTTCCTGTCGTCTTCGCCCGGATGGGAATACGGGTCGGGTTCGATTTCCATCCCCTTGGTCAATCTCCGGTCGGCCTATCAGTTCCGGATCTTCCGGTGGTCTGAGGAAGAGGTTGATGACACGCGCATGGACGACGATCATAACCCGTTGCCGGGAACTGCACATGTGCTGGCGGAGTCGGAAGAGGTTGGATTTGAGACGGGTCGGGGCCCGGAGCAGGTTCATTTGTCACTGACGGGTCAGGATGGGGAGATGCGGGTCATGTTTGTGACTCACGATGGGAAGGAGAGTTTTGTCAGATACGGGTTGGCCCGAAAGAACTTGGATCAGGTAGCGGGTACTCGGGTCGGGAGGTATGAGAGAGAACATATGTGCGGTGCTCCAGCAAATCAGAGCATTGGATGGAGAGACCCTGGGTACATGCACGATGGTGTTATGGTCAATTTGAAGGATGGAAGGAAATATTTCTATCAGGTTTTATTTTTCCCTTTATTTCTGTAATTACGTATGTATTTTTTTGTGATTCATTCATTGAAGGGATAATCAGTATTAACCTTTCATTTTTAAAACTCAATTAATTACACCCGAGTTAAGATCATTCTCATTCTTTGCCCCTCACGTTAATATTCGTTAAATCAAATTTCATTCTTTGCCCTGACATTAATATAACTCTTATATTCAATGAAAATTGTTTATAAAATTAATTTTTAAATTAAAACAAAATTATTATCATATTTATAATTCATTATTGTTGATCATTATTTTTCTACTTAGCCACTCCATCGTGGAATAAATATTATTGAGACTAGTTAAGGGAAAATACTCACAAGTACTACGTAAGATATACAATATCATGAATTTCGATACTTCTATTTTAGAAAATTAAATATCATTCACTTATAAAACCAATAGACTTTTTTGGGAAAAGGTGCAAATAGGCCATGTACTAACCAAAAAAGGTCAAATAAGCCTTTATTTAGGAGGCTCTGTCCGGCCGTCGTCATTTGGGGTGGTTCCCGGTGGAATTTTTTGATGAAATTTTTTGAGTATCTTATTCATCGAGTCTAGTTTACTCATACCAAATTTCAGCTAAAACTTCAATCGGGAAGGCATTCAAATGAATTCTTGAAGATAACTGTGATTCTAACTGCGCAGTTATTTTCAAGAATTCATTTGAATGCCTTCCCGATTGAAGTTTTAGCTGGAATTTGGTATGAGTAAACTAGACTTAATGAATCAGATGCTCAAAAAATTTCATCAAAAAATTCCACCGGGAACCACTCCAAATGGCGACGGCCGGACAGAGCCTCCTAAATAAGGGCTTATTTGACCTTTTTTTGTTAGTACATGGGCCTATTTGCACCTTTTCCCGACTTTTTATTGTAAAAAAATTGTGAAGATAGAATCATCACAAGTTAGTAACAGAGTAAATAAAATATTTAAATAAATCAAAATCCATGTTATCTTAGGTTTTAGATTACTAGCTTTCATTTATTTAGCTCTTATACCAATACATTCTATATTTTAGGTCGCTTATTGTCGTTATTGATGTTTGACCTATCTTTTAGGTCATGAAATGATGAAATTCCCTTTTTCTTAGTATTTCTTCTTTGCTACACATGAAAGAAATGTCATTGAGAATAATTCAACCGGATGAATTTCAAATACTATTATATTCATGATGAAGAAGTGCCTATAATTTTGACAACACATTTTTTAAATAACTTTCTTTTATGTATCCCATGAATATTACTCGTGAATCTTCCCCTTAACTACTCACATGAATAGTTATTCCACGATCGAGTAACTAAGTAGAAAAATAACTGTCAACAACAATGACTTATAATTATGATAATAAATTATGTTATACTTTAGAAATTAATTTATAGACAACTTACATTGAATTTAAGAGTTATATTTAATTTAATTTAACAAATATTAACATGAGGGACATATTGTGAGAATGACCAAAACTCGGGGGTAACCAATTGAATTTTGAAAATGCAAGATTTCAATAATAATTATGACATAACCTCGGGGGCTAATAGTAATATCTCTTCATTGAATTACTCCCTCACTCCTACTTTAATATAAGTACTTTATACAGAATCAGCTTAAAATTCTCCTTTCTTTTAATCTATGAGTTTTTCTTTTGAACGTTAATCTATGAGTTTATAAGATACGGAGTAATACTTTATCATGTTAGATTCTGACTTTTTTAGTTTCAAAGATTTTAATTACTAATACATATATAATATATTGAAGAGTTAACTAGATCGTGTAAACTGAACCAGAAATCTTGAAATGGAATGGAGGATCATTTAGGTAACTGAAACCTTAAAATTGGACAGAGTACTTCTTAGATATGATCATATCTAATAATCTGAAGTGTATAATTAATTCAGATTTTTGTATGTCATTGGAAAGCTAAAATGAACCTACTGGGCTATTTGAGTTGCACATTCTCTACTGGACTTTACAGTTTTTAAGAAAGTTAAATATTTGCTCTTGGCTTTGCCATTATATCCTTATAAAAATAGAGTGGGGTTAAAAGTGAGTGTAAGGTAGATAAATAAAGTAAATGTATAAGAGTAACTTTACAATAAAAACATTCCAAAAATGGAAATGAGAATTTTAATTTGGGGCTTCCGAAAAAGGAAGATGAGAACTTGTTTGAGATCGCGAGGGAGTACTTTCTTTATCCCGTTTGATTTGTCTCATAGGGAGAGTCCTTTTAACCTGTCTCAGACAGGGCCGGTCCTGGGGCACGGGCAGGAGGGGCATGCGCCCAGGGCCCTTTGCTCTAGTAGGGCCCATAAAATTTTCAAATATGTGTGTATGTATGTACATAAATATTTTAAATATATATAAATTATATTTTATAAAAAAATAAAAAATAAAATCAAACTTATATTTTTAGATACTTCTAATTTGTTATTTACCATGTACACAATACAAGTCTATAATATTGAAACATCCGCTTTAGAATTCATTGGGAACATGTTTCACCATTTCTTTTGAATCATTAAGCATTATTACATTAATTTTAATCTTTTAGTGTACATGTCTTATGTATATCCATTGATATATTTCACAAATTTCTTCCGATTCTCTCATTTAGTGAAAGATTGAACTTTAGTGTTCATAATTTAGAAACTTAGAATTTGTTATGTCTAGTGAAAATGTGGTTTAAAATATGAAAAAGTTACTCATACAAGATATAACTTTCACAAATTCCCTTGATTCGAATTTTTTATTGCGCCTAATAGTTGCACTACTTGTTTCATTCGGTTGTTAGGTACATTGTATCATCGAATGTCACTTATCAATACGCTTTTTATATATTTTCTAACCATATGCTTTGTTAGTTTTTTTATGTGTTATACTCGTATTTTGACGTTAAATTGTATAATTTTAAATTATAGATTTTCGCGCGCTATCCCTAAGGCCCAGTCTATTTGTATTGTCCTAGGCCCATAAAATGTCAGGACCGGGCCTGGTCTCAGAACAATACTCTGTAGTTTTGATCATTTTGTGACCATTTATATTTTTCTTAATTTACAAATTATCATTTCATCATTTTCATTTACCCAAGTGCCGCAAAGGCTCCCACCTACGGTGGGGTAAGGGGGGTCGGATGTACGCAGTCTTACCCCTGTACTAAAGCACTAAAGCACAGAGACTGTTTCCGAATGACCCATAGTGAAAATCGCGTCCAAAATTGCATGGACTGACTGCTGCTTCATAACAAAGAAGCGCAGACAGTTTAATGAGCCATTTTGCTTTATTCCATCATATTCTCAAGCCAAAAAATAATGAATCTTTGGCTCCATTACAAATTATCTAAATCAAAATTTTGAAATGGCTGACACTATTGATCCTCAGAGACATAAAATCGGGGAGTATGTTACATCAAAACAGAGTCGCCGTTTTCATCAAAACCAGGCTAAAAGCAAAGGGAACTACTTATAATGTCAGACAACTATATTGTACTAGCAATATTTTTTATTTTTCACGTTTGGCAATAACGACATAACGTTGAAGCATTATCATACATTCCAACTCTTTTTACACGCCAATAGTAGGTGCAAAAAAGTAAACCTTGATTGACAGTTGTTGAGTGTAACTTGAATGCCAGCAAACCACGTGGGTATTTACAATCGGATGTATATTTACCAAATGAACAATGAGATTATTTAATTATTGAAATCTATAATGTGTTCACTTGCATGTATATTTGGCCAGTAATTTTTCAAATGTTTAAATTTGGGAAGTAATCTACCCAGCAATCATGTGTAGTAAATATCTAAATGATGAATTTATTTGCAGGTGGGAAGTGATACAAGGGGATGGAGCAACATTTACAGCTTTGTATCCCCTGATCGCAACTCAAAGGAGACAATTGCCTTCTTGTTCGGTGACATGGGGACTTCAACACCTTACAATACCTTCCTGAGAACTCAAGAAGAGAGCAACTCAACCATCAGGTGGATCATTCGCGACATCCAGGCTGTAGGTGACAAACCAGCAATGATCTCACACGTCGGGGATATTAGCTATGCCAGAGGCTACTCCTGGTTGTGGGACACCTTCTTCAACCAGATTGAACCGATCGCGTCCATGGTTCCCTACCATGTTTGCATAGGCAATCACGAATACGATTGGCCAACGCAGCCCTGGAGGCCAGATTGGGCTGTCCCGATTTACAAGCAAGACAGTGGTGGTGAGTGTGGGGTTCCCTACAGCCTCAGGTTCAACATGCCCGGGAACTCCTCAGAACCGAATGGCGCCATTGCTCCTATTGGAGGAAAGTAAGTTTAAACTTAGGCACTGTTTGGTAGCCAGTTCTGGGTTATTTGGCTGATATGGCTTTTGCCATTGTTTAGAAAGACTACTTTTATGCTTTTGCCTAAAAAATTAAAAGAGTGTTTTTCAAATAGGTGTTTCTATTTTGAGCACTTCAAAACTATAAGCAGATGTACAAATAGGTGTTTTTTATAATACTTTACTTACATGATATATCAAAAACGTATATTTCTTTTTTGGTTTTTTTACCAAATACTCCAACTTCTACTTTTTGAAAATCACTTTTATTTTCAAAGGCTACTAATTTTTACAATAAACAAGGTTCTCTATAATCTTTGAACTAAATGACTTCTCACAAGAAAATGCAGCCCTGTCTTACCCCTAAATTTTGTTGAAGGAAAGGTTTGATAAAATCAATTTTTAACTAAATGACTTCTCAAAAGCTATCTAGGGCCAGTTTGATAAGGGTGTTTTTGGCTTCTCTAGTATGGGATACTTTTCTGGAAGTACAAATATTTGGTAAAGTCTACCTCATCCAAATAAGTAAGCAACAATTACTTATTTTACTTGATCCACAAATAAGCAGAATAAGGCACTTTGTACTACCTAGAGCCCGTTTGGTAACACTAAAATTGGCTGTATTGGCTGATTCTGTTGAAATTTATGAAGTTCTGGCTGTATTAGCTGATTCTGCTGATTCATTAAAAAATTATATTTAAAATATTTTTTATTAATAAATAAAATAAAAAATTATATGAAAAATAGCTAAAATGATCCTCTACAGTAACTTCGGCCAATACAGCCAGAAAAGTAACTCCAACCTTACTTTTTCAGCTTATTAAATAATTCAGCGTGCGAAATCAAAAGTTACGTGTTTGGTGAAAAAGCTGGCTGATAAGCCTGATAAGCCGGAAAAATGGGTCACCAAACGGGCTCCTAATGTTTTTTTTCTTACCATGCCGATGAAAAAAATTACTCCCTCTGGTTTTATTTAATCTTCACACTTTCACTTTACACAAAATAAGGAAAGAAATTTGACTTTACTGTAGAGTACACTGTTGAGGCACTGTTTGGCACTGTAGAGACACTGTTTGGCACTGTTTTGATGTAGATTTCTTTGCCAAAACAGGAAATAAGAAAGTGTGAAGTTTATTTTAGACCGTCACAAAAAGGAAAGTGTGAAGTTTATTAAAAACCGGAGGAAGTAGTAAATTAAGTCAGAAATGGGTACCAAAGAAAGCCTGAGAAGCTTTTGAATTAGGCTGACATGAATGTTACAAAGCCATTTTCCTAAAACAAAGTGTGTCACATTTGCAGGGATTAAAAACATATTTAAACCTAAAAATAATATATGAGCGCATGGCATTTGGATGACAGGGCTCCAATGACGCAAAACCTTTACTACTCACTGGACGTTGGAGCTGTTCACTTTGTGTACATATCGACAGAGACAGATTTCCTCCCAGAAAGTAACCAGTACAGGTTCCTCAAGGAAGACTTGGAGTCGGTTGATCGGGGGAAGACACCATTTGTGGTTGTTCAAGGGCACAGACCAATGTACACAACCAGCAGCGGCCACAAGGATGCTCCCGTTAGGCAGAGAATGGTTCAGCACTTGGAGCCTCTTCTT
Organism: Cuscuta epithymum; assembly: GCA_945859915.1. Taxonomy (NCBI): domain Eukaryota; kingdom Viridiplantae; phylum Streptophyta; class Magnoliopsida; order Solanales; family Convolvulaceae; genus Cuscuta; species Cuscuta epithymum. The sequence continues at coordinate 1,583,771 of CAMAPF010000954.1, read as the reverse complement.
GTCAAGAACAGGGTCAGTCTGGCTCTATGGGGACATGTCCACCGCTACGAAAGGTTTTGCCCTTTGAATAACTTCACATGTGGAAACCTGGAGATGAACGGTGATGATGATTGGAAGGCTTTCCCTGTGCATGTTGTGATTGGGATGGGAGGACAGGATTGGCAGCCTGTATGGGAGCCAAGGATTGACCATCCGTCAGATCCCGTTTATCCTCAGCCCTTGAGGTCTGAGTTCCGGGCGGGGCAGTTCGGGTATGCAAGAATTGTTGCTGACATGGACAAGCTGAGGTTTTATTATGTGGGGAATCATGATGGGAAAGTGCATGACGTGGTTGAAATCATGGCTCCAAATCGGCTGGTTGTTGACTCTGGTGCTGCCTCACTTTATGATGATTTATAAATTGTAAGCTCTGTGACTTCTTGTCATTGAGACATTGATGAATAATATCAGGTGGTCACCAAGTTTATCTTAGCTCGACTTGTACCGTACAAATAATCTAGCAATGCTTGATGCTCTTCTATGGGGGAAAACGGAAAAACTCAAGTTGAAGGCGAGATGTGGAAAAAAGTGGGCATGGTGTTCACGGTGTGTAGTAAAGAGCAATATATAGAGATGAAGAGAAAAGGTATGTGGGAAAGATATGAACGCCTTGTATGGTGTTTGAGCAGATATGGAATTGAAATATCAAGTTCTTTTTAAAAATAAAATAAAATAAAGTGATAGTTACACAGTATTATTTTGGGTCAAGTTCTTTTCATTTTTCAACGAGAGAAAAGGGGGAGAACTCTTCGTTATAGGCTGGCTGCATCTTTTTGCTGAAAATGTAGCACTTTTCTTGAAATTGCTTTCTATTGGATTTAATTGATTAATGAAAAAAGAACACATAGGAGAATCTGGGATACCGTACTTTAAATATACAAAAAAGGGCAACTAACATATGCCATCGGCTTAGATCATTGCTCAAAACATTGGTCAGTAGTAAATAATTTAATCAAGAGGGGTATAGTTACCTATTTGCAAGGAGGCCATAGTTGTGCTTCCGACAAGCACAATGATCTTGAAACTATTTTTCATATTGAGGAAAATTAGAGAATATAACCCTAAATAGGATTAAAAAGGTTTGAAAATTCTAGAATAGGACAGTCATGTTTTTATTTCCAAAATAGGACTAATTACTGTCATGTTTTGACACTATTAGACTTCAAACATGGCAGTATTTTCCAAACTTGGCAGTAATTACTCCTATTTTGGGAATAAAAAACATGACAGTCCTATTTTGGAATTTTCAAACTGTTTTAGTCCTATCACGGGAACTTTCCCGAAAAAATATCCTCAGTGTTTTACTAGAAGACTCTCCCTTTATTAGAAACTCTTGAAAAAACCATCATCATCATTACCCCAGTGTCGCAAGGGCTCCCACCAACGGTGGGTAAGGAGGGTCGGATGTACGCAGTCTTACCCCTGTACGAAAGCACAGAGAGACGGTTTCTGAATGACTCATATTGAAAATCGTGTCGAAAATTGCATAGACTAACTATTAGTTCATAACAAAGAAGCGCAGACAGTTTAGTGAGTCATTTTGCTTTATTCCATCATATTCTCAAGCTAAAAAATAGTGAGTCTTTGACTCCATTGAAATTGATGGAAAGAAACTTTTGAAAAAAAAACGAAAATAATAATAATAATAATAATCACACATCATCATCAAAAACATGACAAATTATATCGTATGACCGGCATACCATGTGCATGTTATGCCGCTCCAATAAGGCACCGTTTTCTCTGGAGCTAGCACTACGTTCGTTCTTTTCTTTTCCTTCAAAGGCTCACGCCCAGATTTTTTTGGAGCATTATCTACTAATTTTTCTTTTTTTGTTTTCTTCAATTATTCTTCTCTCCATCTAAATATTAAAAACTAATTTTTTTTTCTTTTTTTTTTTTTGCTCGAAGAATCCTTAATTCATAAAAATAGCATTCAGTAGGAGGATAAAACTGGAAAAGAACCACAAATAACCATCCGCCCGTGGCCGAGACTGAGAGTTAACCACCTGTGCAAAAGCAGTATAACTCGCTAGACCGAAATTGGGCAATAAAGAGCTACTGACGGTTACCGCATCCTCTCCCTCCCCCAAACTTAATGCAAGAGTCTTACAAGGAATAAACGCATAACAGAAAAACAAAACAGAACAATGCAGAGTACTAAAATCGAAACAGAAAAAGATAAAGAAACCAAAACAAGTTTTCTTCCCCATAAACTTCCAACCCAGGCGTGGCGGGTCTAGGGCGTCAGACCCGCCTCCCCTCCGTTTTTTGTCCCCTCCATGCACATGTCTTCAGCATCGACACCTTGTCCGGTCTGAGCTACCCAGGTCCTCCTACGCTTGAGCTCCCCAGGCATCTCCCCCTCGTTGTTGCCTTCACTCAGTACCGGTTTGATGCCTTTGGATTCGGCCGAATACCCTCCTCCAGTATCAGGTCTCCATTGGCTGTTATATCCTTCAGAATTAGAAGTCCATATATATGCTCCTGTAGGGCTGGTCTTCACCCTTCCTCCCGCTCTAAGTTCCACTCCAAAAGTTTTTCCAGCAACAAAACCCTCTTCATACTTCAATGGGCAAAATTTATCAGAATGACCTATAATGCCACAAATGAAACAGAAACTGGGCAGCTTCTCATATTTAAAGTCCACCCAATGCTTAACACCATCCTGTGTCAAATTAGTGCCTTTTTTCAAAGGCTGGCGAACATCCATAGCCACCCTAATACGCAGATAGGAAGCCTGCCTACCATCAAATTGACTCATCTCAAATTTAATGAAAGAGCCCAGAAAATTACCAATTATTTTAGCAGAACGCAAATTCCTATACTTTATAGGAGCATTGTGAACCTGTACCCAAAAGCTAGTCTCATACAGATTCATTGATTCAGGTATATCATCAGGCTGAACAGCTTTTAATAAAATCAAATCGCGCTCAAAAAGCCAAGGACCATCCTCAATAACACGATGCATATCCAAACAGTGATTAAAATTTAACAGATACCTTTTGTCGCCGATTTCCTTGATAGTCATACCTTTAACAGGTTTCCAAACCGATATCATCATCTCCTGAAACCCTGTCAATTTAATTTTGCGATCCGAGATCACTATTGCGACCGCCGGAAAACCAATCAACCCTTCATCCTCCTCGCCATTTGCCTTTGTAATATCATCGAAATTCAACTCAGTCTCCTGCTCGTTCATCGAAAGTTTCTTGTAAAAGTCCACAAAATCTTCCATCTACAAATTCCAAAACGTCCAGCAAACCACGGTCGCCTTCTTCTTCTCCCGATCCGCGGCCGACCGCCGAGCAGCAGGCGCACAACAACCTAGCGGCGAGGAGATCGCCCTAGACAAAAACTAGCGGCGGTAGAAACGCCCTAGACCCACACTGGTTTCTTATATTTTAGATTTTTTATTTATTTATTTATTTTTCTTATATTCATCATTAACTAATTAAATTGTAATCATACACTACTTTTGCCAAAAAATACTCATTCACTACGTTTTCTACTTTTTTCTTCAATTCAAATTACTACCATTTATAAAAAAAAATTAGAGGTTTTTAAGACATTGAGTTTGTTTATTTTGATTCTTGAAGTTACATTTGATAATATATCATGAAATTACATCTTCTTCTGCACAAGTTACATCTTAATATACACGAGTTACATTTTAATGTATGCGAGTTACACCACAGAATAAACTCCAGCTATATCATTTTTATTGCACTAATATTAAAAATAAAACATATTCACTATTTATAAAAAAGTAATTAAGCTATTAGGATCAATTTTTCATTGTTTACATTGAAATCAATGTTTATAATATCTCAAACAAAAAAAAACCATTGTTCAATTTTCCAACAAGTTACATTCTGTATACACTCAAGTTACATTTGCCATCAACGCGAGTTACATTTGTAATAACAAGAGTTACATTAAAAAATAAACTCCTGCTATTAAAACAAAAAAAGGATTTTTTCTAAAAAATTATTTTTTTATGACCATGATAATAGAAACAAAACATATTCCTGTTTTACCTAAAGCAATTGTGCAATTAGACTCTCTTTTTTCATTGTTTACATTGAAATCAATATTTGACAAGTTACATTTTGAAAGGGCTTGAGTTACATAGATCAATAACGCGAGTTACATATCTTTACACGCGAGTTACATCATCCATGCTACTGGGTAAAAAAAATGTCACGGTACACGTGTGTATTGTTCACACGTGTACTGTTCACACGATTTTTTTTTTTAATTTGTCCAAAACTACATCGTTTTGGGAGGGGGAGCATGATGCTCATGGTGGGACGGTTGCACAGTATAGGAACTGCAAAAACATCTTTTAGTTTTTTTATCACTATAATATCCACATATAACGTTTTATATAGATTTTCTTACCAAGACATAAGAATGAATCATGCAATTTTTTCCGTGTAAGTTTTTTCATAACTTTTATATGGAATATTCAAATAAAATACTCCCAATCATCAAAAAAATTATTCTCACTATCATATACACGATATCTTTAAAAATACCACACTCTAAATAAACACGTGCAATGAGAAAAGTATCTTAGAGTTTATAATATACCGGTTCTAAATAAACTTCACACTTTCTTTTTTGGTAGATCCAAAATAAATTGCACACTTCCCTTATTTCCTTATTTGACAAAGAAATCTACGTCAAAACAGTGTTAAATAGTGTCAAACAGTGTCAAACAGTGTCAAACAATGTCAAAGCAGTGTCAAACAGTGTCAAACAGTGTCACAACAGTGTACTCTACAATAAAGTCAAATTTATTTCTTTAATTTGTATGAAGTCAAAGTGTAAAGTTTAAAAAGAATCGAGGGAGTAAATGCTCTAAAAAGTTAGTGCTTAATAAAGCAAGCAATGCCAAATTACGAGAAATTTTATTTGATTATAAAGAAATGATTAAAGTTTTATCAATTTATTTGGAGATAAAGACATTCTTAAGTGCAAACTCACCTATGGTTTTTAAATGACATTCTTAACTGGATACTCCTTTAGAGTAAAGAATCAAATTACACATTTTTGTGTAAAACCAAAGCCACAATGAATCTTAATAATTTTATAATAATATGTATGAGATTATTAAATTTTAAAATGATGTTATATTGTTAATTCATATACTCCGTAGTTTGTGCATATTATATTTGTATCAATGCCAGAATATTTAAAAGTTTCATTATTTTTGCAAAAAGATATTATTATCATTTTTTAGAATTTTGCTTAGTGCATATACCCAGTTAGATGTCGACTTACACGCTTAAATGTAATTGTCTATACTCAGATAATTACACTTGAGTTTAATAAAATTAAATGTATTTGTCTATACTCATATAATTACACTTGAGTTTAATAAAATTAAATGTCTATGATCCCAAATTATCTATGCACACACAATTACAAAATTGTCCATTTCTTTGCAAGTAGCTAGCGTAGGATTCCGGGAGTGTTTGCAATTGCTTCAACTTTAAAGAAGTGATTTTTTAAAGTGATTTTGGGAAAAGTGATTAATAGTAAAAGTTGGTAGTGTTTGAGGAAAAAGTGATTCTGAAAAAGTAAAAGTTGGTAGTGTTTGATAAAAGAAGTACTTTTTGTGTAATAGAAAAAGTGAAAAGCAGTTTAAAACACCCTTCCACCTGCTTCCAGCTTTTAGCTTTTAAGTGATTAATTTAAACAGAAGCTGTCATTTAAAAACACTCTTTTTAACTTTTTTAACTCAAAAACTGAAAAGCACTTTTTTTAATCAACCCCAAACACTCCCTCCGTACATTTAAGCGCCAGAGCTCCATCTTATTCCGCTAACGATTTTGACCAAGGATGTTTATTTAACAAACACGTGGCATGCGTGCAGTGGTCAACCTGGAAATTCTCCTCTGCGAACTCTTTCACAATTCTCAATCAGACACGCCTGACCCAATCATTTTCGCATTCTGATCTCCCGGATTCAAGCTTTGAAGGAATGATCACGCGCCACCTGATCTCACTCACGCGCCGTCATCGGCGCCTGAGTTCATCTTCCCTGAGTCAGTACACTCGATTCGCCTCCCAGTTAGCTCATGCTACGGAAGCTCCGGCAACGCCCGCTCCTCCTCCTCCGGACCTCATGATCTACGACCGCTTAGCGGAGGGAGTAAAGTCTAAGATCAAGCGACTCGAGCGGCCCGATCCGAGGTTCCTTCGGTACAATTCTCCGCACCCGGCTCAAACCGATCATACCTCGATCCTCTCCGCTCCGGAGACTAAAGTGACCACTCTCCCTAACGGCCTGCGTATTGCCACTGAGTCCAACCTCGCCGCAAGTACCGCAACGGTAGGTGTGTGGATCGACACCGGGTCTCGGTTTGAGGCTGACGAGAACCACGGCGTGGCGCATTTTCTCGAGCACGTGATTTTCAAGGGGACTGAGAAACGGCCCAGCAAGGCTTTTGAGGAGGAGGTTGCGAATATTGGAGCGCACATGAATGCTTTCACTTCGAGGGAGATGACCACGTACTCTGCCAAAGTCCAGGGCAAGAATGTGAATAAGGCTCTCGATCTTTTGTCTGACATGATTCAGAACCCAGCTTTGGAGAACGAGAAGATTAACAGCGAGCGTAAAGTGATTCTCCGAGAAATGCAAGAGGTATTAAGTGTTTGCCTTTTGGTTCGTCATTTACATTGCAGCCATCTTTTCTTTTTTGCATTGTTTGTTGTTCCTATTATGCATTCGGTGGAGGGGTGAATAAGATGCACCTGCTATCAATGATCGAGCCTAATCCTCCTGTCTTTCTAAGTGCGTGCTTGAGTTTTTAGCTTGAGTAGGACATTGTGGCTTATGATTGAAGGAATTATAGAAAGGCTGGATTACACCATGGATTGTTGTCTTAACAGGGAATTGGAAACAACTTCTTATAAGAAAACTATGATCCATGGGATCAGTCTGATTTGTCTATTGGATGGGAGACCACGATCAAGGGTTTTATGTTTGCCATACGCTAGTAAAAATCAACTACTGTTGAACAAGCTATTACTACCATAGGCAATTCTTTTGTTACTTTTATATGATTAGCGATTGAGTATTTGAGTTATGTACATTTGTTATACAACTATCTTAAGTACCTCAGTGTTTGTTACTTTGGTTTCCTTTAAATAGTTAAAGAATTTTGGTGTAGGGCGGAGCAGATCCCAAGAAAATCATTTTTGATCAATTACATGCCACTGCATTCCAGTACACTCCTCTGGGAAGAACTGTTATTGGATCTATGGAGAGCATTGAGAAACTTTCTAAGGAGGACATTCAGGATTACATTTCGACTCACTATGCAGCTCATAGAATGGTATTGGAATACTGCCAATTAAGTTGTTTTATGGTCATACAGTTATACATTTTTTGCGGGTCCACCAGTACTTCATACATACCATATTCGTTGTAGGTTATTTCTGCTAGTGGAGCTGTTAAACATGAGGACGTTGTTGAACAAGTGAAGAAACATTTCATAAAACTGTCTTCCAATCCTGTTACCACTTCTCAGCTGGTTACAAATAGCCCTGCAATATTTACTGGCTCAGAGGTGTGCTAGGAGTCTATAAGAATTGTGATATGATTACCAGTGTCATATAGTCTTGACACTAGCACCATTGACATGCATTTTTGTGAACAACAATTATAGGTCCGAATGATTGATGAGGATCTGCCTCTTGCTCAATTTGCCATTGCCTTCAGCGGAGCATCATGGACCGACCCTGATTCCATAGCTTTGATGGTCATGCAAAAAATGCTTGGGTCTTGGGACAAAAGCTGTGGAGGGGGAAAGCACATGGGGTTGGTCCTTATTATTTCAAGTAATTGTCCTACATAGGAGTAAATCATACTCTTTTCCCCTAAATAGGAGTTCATGTTTAATATTCCCTAAATAGGACTAAACATTACCTTTCTACCCTTAATATAATTAATTAATATAAATAATTGCCCCTCTAGTTCCTTTGCATAACCAAGGTTAGTCCGTTGGTGGCGGCAGCAGGCTGGTGGCGGCGGAATTCCGGCGACCAGCAGCGGCAGCCCAGTGGTAGTGGCAAGCCTAAAACCCGTGCAGGGGTATTCTTGTCCAATCACAAAAAACTCCAATTTGGGGAATTGTAAACATCTACTCCTATTTTTGGCTTTTTGACATGTTTTACTCCTATTATGGGAATTATCTCTAATATTTCCAATTACAAATACTTTGTATATCATTTTGCTTGGTTTGTTAGAGTAGAATTTTATGGATAAATACCCAAAACTAAGTGGTTGATCAGAATTAAATTACCGGGAGTTGAGTTATAAGGAATTGAGTTTATGAGAATTAGATAAAATCATGCTCTGACTTTTGGTGCAAAACCCATGGACCATGGTGCATGTAGAGTTATATATTTGTGACTCTCCTAATGTGTGACAATTTTTAGTTTTTGGTTAACCATATGACACCACACCACCAAATTTAGCAAAGCTAGAAATTTAGAAGGGAAAAAACAGCCAAATGACCATTGCATATGACACCACACCATCAAATTAGGAAAAAGAACCTAGTTGTCGGGGGTGTAGCTCACCTGGTGGGAAGAGGGTGTCATAAGGGAGAGGTCTTGGGTTCAACCCCAAGTAAAGACTTGAGCTGGAACTCCACTCTTTTTCTACTAGTGTGTGATCAAAGCTCAATTTATATCCTCCAACTGCCCGGCTGGTTCTCGGGGGCCTCAAGGATGGGGTGTTATCCTTTTCTAATGCAAAAAAAACCTAGTCATATCTTGTGAAAGAGACCATCTTTTGATATACATGTGGTACTTTTCTCTCTATACGTCTGCACTTTCAGGAATTGGGGATTCTTAAGAGCGTAATTGCTAACATAATTTATCCCAGACATTGGTATAACACCCATTTAACGGGAGTTCTCCTCTTTCTGCTAATAATAAGCCATTACAAGTGAGGCCTAAAATATACTCTCTCTGTCCCGGAAACAACTTCCCACTTTGACTTGAGCACATTTTAGTGGAAAGTTAAAGTGGTAGCTGGCTTTCCTATAATATCCCTACTTTATGTCAAATCAAGTAAAAAGTAAGTAAAAAGTAAGGGAGTTTTGGTATTTTCTATGGAAAACTTGCTTTTTATGGAAATGGGAAGTTTATTTTGGGACATCCAAATAAAGAAAGTGGGAAGTTGTTTTGGGAACGGAGGTAGTATAACACAAGCGCTTGATTTCAATTCATTCTTCTCTACTGTACCCCCTTATCAGTTGGGGGTATTGCTAAGAACATCTCTCAGTTGTGCCTGAATGGGGCTTTGCTATTACTCATGCACTTTTATAATGATATGCAAACAGTTCACATCTCGTACAAAGAGTGGCAATTAATGAGATCGGTGAGAGTGTGATGGCTTTCAACATGAACTATAAGGACACAGGGCTTTTTGGTGTCTATGCAGTTGCTGAGGTGAGTGCAATGTTCAGTAAAAGGTTGTATGTTAGAAACTCATAGAAATAATGGTACTCTTTAAACAATTAAAACTAATATGTAGTAAGTCATACTATTATGAAATATAGTTGTTCATTCCATCTTCAAATCGTTATGTGGCTGTTTTCTTAGTGCACCATTGCAATCTCTGTTTATCTAGATCATGTTTTTCATTTGTAAGACTATAAGTTAGGACTCATCAAGACATCTAGTATCATTTTAGTACTTCTTGGTGATGAGATGTTGTGAAGCAGAAAAATAAAATCAACGGGGTGAACCGTTGTCCAGATAATCAACGATAAATAAATACCGTTGCCCAGAGCCAAAAGGCTAAACCAACTATTATTCCAAGATTATCAAGAATGAAGCATACAAGGGGTATAAATAACCCTCTAGGTCTAATAAGAATAGGAATCCTAATTAAATTAATCTAGGAAACTAAATAGAATAGGAAACCTCTAGTTCTAATAGAACTCCTAATTAAATCATTCTAGAAAACTAAATAGAAATAGGAAACCTCTAATTCTAATAAGAATAGAAGTCCTAAATAAATCCTACTAGAAAACAAATTAAATTAGGAAACAAAATAAAAGGAATAATAAATATTAATTAAACAGCCCGCAACCAGCCCACGAAGGTGGGCTCAAGCCCGTCCCGCCTTCGGTAAACCCACAGGGGCTTATGCCCCTCTTCTTCCAAGCCCAGATTCTGCTTCATATAAATTCCATCCCCCTTCGAAAAAACTTTGTCCTCAAGGTTGGAATCCGGAAACCGGCTGACATTTGTTCCCGGTGGCTGCCCAGTATCTTTAGGAAAAATTGAGATGTACTCCTCCACAGTCCCTGTCTGCTTGCCTCCGGATAGCCGTTCAAAGCAATTGCCCTTAAACCGTGAGTCAAAACGAGCCACCAATGTTTGTGTAAGCTCATCCCATGACATGCCTGGCTTTCGTGCCCGTAACGAGGTCAACCGGTATAGGGCTGACCCTTTCATCACAACTACAGTGGCTGCCACCTTCTTTCCCAGCGGAGTACAGCTCAGCTCGATTTGATGCTCAACCCTAGCAACCCAACCGATCGGGTCTTCTCCGTCAAACGAGGGTAGCGTCGTGAGAGAAGTGTTGCACAGTCCAGTTCTGAACGTGGATGTTGCTGCCGCGTCAAGTGAAGCCATCGCGGATGAATTCTCCTCCGCCGCTGGCGGCGCGAGAGCCTTTGTGAGCGCAGTCAAGGAGGAAGTGACACCGCGCTGCTGTCCGTCGCTGCTGGGCACAAATACGGTGGGGCTGCCAACCGCGTTAGGGCTTGTTTCCGTCGTGACTGACAGAACGAACGCCTTGGTAAGCGCTGCCAGGGATGCGGCGATCTCTGCCAGACGCACGTCGTGCTCTAGGGTTTGATTCATCCGAATTTGTTTGGCCACCATCTCTAACAAATGTTCACTGATAGATCTCGTCATTCCGGCGGGACGGGATCCGGCAGGTCGGGCCAATTGTTGTGAAGCAGAAAAATAAAATCAACGGGGTGAACCGTTGCCCAGAACCAAAAGGTTAAACCAACTATTATTCCAAGATTATCAAGAATGAAGCATACAAGGGATATAAATAACCCTCTAGGTCTAATAAGAATAGGAATCCTACTTAAATTAATCTAGGAAACTTAAGAGCCCGTTTGGAGACCCCTTTTTTCGGCTTATCAGGCTTATCAGCCAGCTTTTTCACCAAACACGTAATTTTTACTTTCGCGTGCTGAATTGTGTAATAAGCAGAAAAAGTAAGGTTGGAGTTACTTTTCTGGCTCTATTGGCTGAAGTTACTGTAGATGACCATTTTAGCTATTTTTACATGTAATGTTTTCTTTATTTTATTAATAAAATATATTTTTAAAATATTTTTTTCTAGAATCAGCAGAATCAGTCAAAACAGCCACTTCAGCCAGAACTTCATAAATTTCAGCAGAAACAGCCAAAACAGCCGATTTTCATGCTACCAAACGGGCTCTAAATAGAATAGGAAACCTCTAGTTCTAATAGAACTCCTAATTAAATCATTCTAGGAAACTAAATAGAAATAGGAAACCTCTAATTCTAATAAGAATAGAAGTCCTAAATAAATCCTACTAGAAAACAAATTAAATTAGGAAACAAAATAAAAAGAATAATAAATATTAATTAAACAGTCCGCAACCAGCCCACGAAGGTGGGCTCAAGCCCGTCCCGCCTTCGGTAAACCCACGGGGCTTATGCCCCTCTTCTTCCAAGCCCACTTCATATCATGAGATCTCATAGATACATTCGGGAAAACAAAGGAAAAGACCTATATGGCCTTATTGTCATGAACGCGTTCTTGGGGTTCATTGTATTGCTTCCAATAAAACATTTGTTTTCCTTCTGTATTTTGATGTGGCTCTGAACACTCAGCTTTTTGCACATCGTTCTCTGCTGATCAAATTTGCATACATCCACAATAGTTGTGAACTTAGGGATTCTCACAAGAACTATTGACTATTGAGTGTGAATTTCTTTTTGCATGTCTGTGCTTTACCAGCGTGATTGCTTGGATGACTTAGCTTACTCGATAATGTATGAGTTATGCAATTTGTGCTACCGTGTATCCGAAGCTGATGTCATCCGCGCTCGTAATCAGGTTCTTGCCACTGACTACTGCTTGTTTCTTTCTTTTGTCGCTAAAATTAGTCCCCCATGCAATAACTTTGCTCTTTTGCAGCTCAAGTCTTCTTTAATGCTCCAAATTAATGGATCTAGCGGCACTGCTGAAGACATTGGACATCAGGTACTACATAATGTGTTATTCTTGGCTTTAGATTTCTATTGGCTGGTGAACAACTGATGAAGTGCATAGCTTTAGATAATGGTTGTAAAGGTTGAGTGGACTTAGGAATTTTTCTCAAAAGAATGAGTGAGGGCGTGAGGATATTTCTCACACCCTTACTTAAAAGGGTATTTCTCATCAAATGTGTAGCATTCCCGGAACCTTTACTTGAGAATTGAGACTATCCCAGTCGCCTAGATTAATCTTAATTTTTTGTTGTAGCATTCCCGGAACCTTTACTTGAGAATTGAGACTATCCTGGTCACCTAGATTAATCTTAATTCTTTGTATGTTATCTCATTATGCCATTCAACCATCATGTAAAGGTTTGAGTGAGTGTTGGAATCTCCCTCAAAAGAATGAGTGAGGCTGTGAGGGTATCTTAGAAGCATTCCCGGAACTTTTAGTTGAGCCTATCTTAGTCGCCTAGTTTAATCTTAATTGTTCCATGCATGATGCACAGTAATAGAAGTTAATAACTAATGTCCCAAGTTGGGACGCCCTTACATTCCGAGTGAAATTTGTGCAGTTAATAACCTATGGCCGAAGAATTCCATACGCTGAGTTATTTGCTAGGATCGACTCCGTGGATGCCAGCACAATAAAAAGAGTTGCCAACCGTTTTATTTTTGACCGGGTAAGATCTTTCAAACATGTATTCTTGTTGAAGTACTAGTTTGTGGTCAAAGGTAATCTATTTAAGATAGCTGTTTTAGACACTTCAGCTATTAGGAGTCACTGGGTCAGTTAGCTAACATATTCAAATTTTAGAATTTTTTAGTATTGGAAAACACCCCTTTTTCATGTCTCATGTCTTAGTATATTTTGAATTAAAAATGAGTAGTAGAAGAATAGTACTACGTAATAGCAGTAGCAATAAAAATACTCGTAATAAAAAACCGTGTCACGTTTCAAGCATCAGTGCTGTACATAGATAGATGGTCATTAGTCATGTTATTATTTTTCTTTTTACTTTGCAAGCAATGGTGGTTAGTGTGATTATTATTTATATGCAGGACATTGCAATAGCAGCGAGGGGACCGATTCAGGGCTACTTACCTGACTATAACTGGTTTAGACGCAGAACATACTGGCTGCGCTACTAAAACCCTTTATTATTATTATTATTACTCTTTTCTTTGCCTACACTTTTTTTGTTCCACGCTACTGTGTTTAATCTGGTGGTTTTTCTTTTTTAATACGGAGTAAAAAATAATTTGGGGGCATCATAATTCATAACACAAGTCCGCAAAAGGTTGTGCGCCACTGTAAATAATATGGGGGATCCATTTATTTCTTCTTTTTGTACAAAAATGATGAGGTCCATTCGCCGTATTGGTGATCATCATTATATACTACGTATTACTTTAATTTGTTCTCTACTTCACTTGCAAAACTTAGAGTATCAAATTCTTATCTTACAAATATGTATTCTGACGTGTCCTGTTATTTATGACCCAGCTGAAGTTCTTAATTCTTAAATGTCTCGGATAGGCATGGACCGGTCCCGGGCCGGTCCTGGGCGGGCTTTTTGGGTTTGGCTACGGGCCCGGAACTAGCCCGGGATTCCACCGGGTCAGGGCCGGTCCCCGGGCCGGTTCAATTTTTTTTTTTTATTGCTTTTCGAGTTAACCCCCGACCCCCCACCCCGCAAACCCCCCTGCCCAACCCGGGAAAAACAAAAAACATTGAAAAAAAAAAAGAGGCCCGAACCGGGCCCTGACCGGCCGGTACCAAAGCATAGGGTAGCCCGGAACCGCCCCGCCCAACCCCCCGGGATGGGCCTAGGCCCGGAACTTGTCCCGGTTCACCGGTCCGGTCCGGTCCGGGCCCGCACAGTGGCGGGTCAAGCCGGTTCCCGGGGCGGGCCGACCGGGACCGGGCCATCACTAGTCTTGGATGATTTCTAATCTTAAATATGTGTGTGCATTATGAAGCTCTTAATATCAAGTACGATTTTTTTAAAAGAAAGTTTATGGAGTCCAAAAAGGACTAAACAAAACACCAATAATCACATCGGCAAACAAATAAAAAAATTGTTCAGGGAGTTAAAACATAAAACGAGTCGTGTGTTAATAACTCTATTTATACTCACTTTTAAGCCTTTTTCACTTTTAGTACTCGTTCTATAAAATTTTCTACTTTTAATTTTCAAACTATCGTGAAAGTGACCATTGTAATCCATCAAGGCATCAACTATAGGAGTGGCTGGTAAACGGTCTGTCAGTCATTCTTTATCTTTGACTTTGCGCTTGGACTCTTAAGAGTGTTTGCAAACATTTAAAAAAAATGTTTTTTGACTTCTGGCATAAAAGTTAAAATGCGTGTTTTAAAGTGGCAACTTTTGCTTAAATAAAACACTAAAAAGTTAAAAGTTAAAATTTGTTTTTACTTTTTCTTTTACACAAAAATCACACATTTTATTTTTCCTCAACCAACTTTTACTTTTCAAAAACATTTTTTCCTCAAACACTATGAACTTTTACAACGGAGTATTAAGCATTTTTTTGCAAAATCACTTTAAAAGTGATTTTTGTAAAGCACAAGCTATTGCAAACACTTCGTAAGTGAGATTGTGACCAAATTAGAAAAATTAGACAAGCTTAAAAGAGTGGAGAGTGCTATATTTTAATGGAAAAACAATGTTTTTTCAGTGGCGAAATAAGAAAATATCACAAAATTTTGTCAGACAGGGGTATAATTTTATGTTTTCCATTTAAACTCCTTTTTTTGAAGATCCATTTAAAATCTATTAAAAAATCATTTAGTTTTAATTGCACTAGAGTAGTTTTCTTCTTCAAAAAAAAAAAAAATCATTTTGTCAGTCGTTTTCCATTACCGCAATACAAATTTTGTCAGTCGTTTTCCATTACCGCTTAAACTTTATTTTAATATTAATATGACGATAAATGAAGTAAATTGCCGTCTTAGCTCAGCTGGTAGAGCGCGTGGCTTTTAACCACGTGGTCGTGGGTTCGATTCCCACAGACGGCGGTAACAGTTTTTGTTTGCTTTATTTAATTCAATAATTTTTCCACTGTTCTCTTGTCATGTGTGCTTTTGTAATTCGAAATTATCGTACAGAATATACTTCGTATACGGTATACTCCTTTGTCATTTGTGCTCATGTAATTCAAATTCCAGGGCGTTCCAGGTTCCATTTGGCTTACTTTTCTGATTGTATTGGCTGAAGTTATCTTAGAGGATCATTTTAACTATTTTTCATATAATTTTTTATGTTATTTATTAATAACAAATATTTTAAATATAATTTTTTTCATGAATCACCTGAATCTGCCAATACAGTCACTTCAAACAGAACTTCATAAATTTCAGCACAATCAGTCAATTCAACCAATTTTAGTGTTACCAAACGGCCTCCTAATATTTGTTCTTGGTAGTGAAGACTAGTATTCCCACCCGTGCGATTCACGGCCAAAATATTTAACCCAAGTAATATGTAAATGTAAAAATGAAAATAAGACAATTAAAATCTCTAAATAACACACTTTGAAAATTTTGAGAACAAAAAATAACATACAAAATTTAAGGATATTGAAACACTTCTTTATACATAACACTTATTAACTCATTTGTAGTTTTTTTTAGGGAGAATTTGACTTTGCACCCCAGTTTTTGGGTGATATTGAACTTTGCACCCCATTTTAAAAAAACTTTGAATTTGCACCCCAATTCACTTAAAAATCCTTTGACTTTGCACCCCCTTCGTTAATTTTTCTTCACAAAATGTTATGTGTTGGGGTGCAAAATCAAAGTTTTTTCAAAATAGGGTGTAAAGTCCAATATCACCCAAAAAGTGGGGTGCAAAGTCAAATTCCCCCTCTTTTTTTCATGTCTACAGTTAAAATTTTCTATCCTTTCAAGTTTGTAACCCCTGAAAACTGCAGCATAAAATTGTCCAGGATCAAAGACTTGCTTCGGCAACAATAATATAACGTGTAGTGAGAAAGAGATTGTCTCTGACTTGATTACCTTGCTTCTTAAATATGGAACTAGCTATCTTCCTTTTCAAATCTTAATAATTCTAGTTTATTCTTCTTAGACGGTTAGACCCTATTAAGGAAAAAAATTGAACAACTTATAAGCAAATACTTTGATATATTGATAAAAACTTGAATCTGAAATTAAAAATTAATTTTTTTTGGAAAATTACGTTAGTAAGAAAATCATTATATGATACTCCCTTCTTATTTTAATGTTTGCTATACTTTCTTTTTTGGGATGAATTTAAAAGTTTACTACACTTCCATTTTTTTGTAAGTTTACCCTTTATAAAATACTCAACCACCTTTATTTTTTCTATTTTTTATCTTCGATTTCATATTTATACACATTCTGGTCATACTTTTTCTAGGGTATTCATTACCCCTAATACTCTACTCCTTAAATAATGTGCCATATCAAATGTAGTGAACATTAAAATACGGAGGGAGTACAACACCGGTAAAGTGCGAGATCTTTTGGGAGGCTCAAAATGAAAATTATTACCAATTCTACAAAATTTGTAAATCAAATTTGTTAACAAAAAAAACTCATCATCATTTAAAAAAGTTCTAAGAAATGTACTACCTCATTCCATTTATGTGTCATACTTTAATTATAAATAATTATTATTAAAGTGAAATATTATAGATCACATATTTTTTCCAAAAAAGAATTATGACATCTATTTTGAGATAATTCAAAAAGAAAATTAAAGTAGATAAAATGAGACAGCGAGAGAGTAAAATTCATATGTAGTCCTAAATACCTCATCATTCAAAATGTATGGCATAATATCTATTTAGGAATAAAAAACAAAATATATATAGAAGTGTTCATCCAACTAATTTAAAGTAGCATATTGTCTGCGAGCTGATAAATTAAAAACTCCAAAAAGCATTCTTGGTCTATAACATAAGGAGCCCATTAGAAATAACCGAACACTATTCATATATAGGAAGTACTTCGTGTCTTCATATAAATTATACTACCTCCGTCCCAAATTGATTTGCAAATTTGACTTTTCTTGGTCAAAGAGTTTCGTTTTGTTCACTTAATTAAGGTGTCAATTTTTAATTATATTTTAATTTGGAGTTTTCAACTTTGAAGAAATTTTAATGTAGTTTATGAATATGTAAAATTTAATTATTAAAAATTGAATTAATTATCCATACGGAGCATTGACTTTTATTATTGGTTGACCAAAAAATGTTGACTTTGCAAAACAATTTGGTACGGAGGGAGTACTACGTACTAAGGATCTTGCCCAGGTTTCTCCAGCCAACATACTCAGCCCTTTTGTCTTCTAACTTCGAGCATCTTCTGTGTCTCCAGCCAACCTCCCGAGTAATTTCTCTCTAAGTCGGTCGAAACGCAGATAGCCAGATATATAAGTACATGCACTTTTCAGATTTTTTTCTTCAAAAAATTAGCTTCATTTTCATGTACATGATATCTCAATGAGTTTTATATATATGACAACCAAAGACACATGAATTGTGATCCATGAAGAAGATGTGAAACGTTGCTTCTCTTGAGTGAGTCCTTAATCGAACTCCACATATGCATGCCTTCATATTGTCATATAAAAATGGCAAAATTCTGCACTACAGAAATAAGCATGTTATTTGCATGTGTGAACATTGGCCCTGGACACTGAAGCTATATATATACAGATACACAAAGTGGAATACGAATAGGTAAAGATAGCTTCAGAACTCTCAAATACAGTTACTATGCCAAAAAAAATAACTAATTTAATAGGTAGTGACAATTAATATAAAACATGCACTGATAAACGAAAAAATATGTTGAGAATCGTAAAGTTGGAAACGCTAGGCTGTAGCATGTAATGCTTTTTCTAATTCAACGAATTAGAATAGAATTAGAATTGGAATAATTCAGCATTGTGAACATCCTTATTTGTACTACATTGGCGTTGGAATATTAAAAGGCAGACAAAACATGCACTGAGATATGTAAAACTGGAAACGGCGGCTTCAGAGCATTAAATATTCGTCGACCCAGAACGTGTTTTATCCAGAATTCTCCATAAAGAATGATCTAGTGCACTACAACAATACGGAATGTCCTAAAATGGTTTTAAGATAAATGCCAACTCTATTTAATGTGATCTTGCAATTAAAGACATCCAGTAACAAAGGCCTCTGTCCTCAAAGATTTTTAGTCATTTTAATGTAACTAGATTCTCACCCGTGCGATGCACGGGGCATAAATTAAGTCATATTCTTATGATACGGGGTAGTATTTCTTAACATTATTAGTAACATGTAAGTGGATGTAATTAGTAGACATAATACACAAATAAAATTTTAATGAAGCAAAAAGTAGTTACAAATCATAACTGGTACGAAGTATGTTTTGGGATAAGAAGAAATAAAAATTATAATAAGGTTTCCGAAGTCTACATATTTCGAAACAATTCTTTACAACCCACATTCATAGTATGGTCAATTTGTTTGCCATATTCACTGTAAATCAATATTTTCAAAGCACTCGAAAAATCAGACAATCAGACAAAATGTGAAGCTAACACATATTAAAGAGAAGCTGGACAACCTTACTTGTTTGTCAAATACCATGTACTTTTTATATTTGAATTGAAGAAATTATGTTAAAGTGGTTGTATTGGTTGATTTTGTTGATTTCTGAAAAAAATTATATTTAAATTATACTTTATTAATAAAATAAAGAAAAATTACATGAACAAATAGCAAAAATGGTCATCTACAGTAACTTCGGTCAATATAGCCAGAAAAGTAACTTCATCCTTAATTTTTATTATTATTACAAAATTCAACGCGTGAAATCAAAAGTTACGTATTGATAAGCCTGATAAGTCAAAAAACAGAGTCACCAAACGGGCTCCATATAAATATTTCATTTGAGCAAATACAACTAACTAATACGAAATTACCAACTAATACTCCTTAAGTCTTAATTTTGGAAGTCGAGGCCATTTGTTTTATTAACCCATGAGCCCAGCCCAACTTATATTTCCATTTAAACCCACCCAACTATTTAACCTAACTACCACTATATGTACATCGTATTTACCTTCCGCCGTTTCTTTCATTCGTACACAACACACCCCACCAGACCAGGTGATAACCTCTCGATATGGCCTTCATGACTTTCCACTCGATTTTTCTTCTTAGAGCCATGTGATTGTTGTTGGTTTGGCCCCTTATCCGACCATCTCAAAGCCATAGTTGTTATCCTCTTATCTGACCTTTTTGATGGCTCAATAATGTGGTTGGTTCTATATTTGTTGTTGGTTAGCCCCTTATATGCCCGGCTGAGAGCAAATAGATGGATCTGAGACCATAACTTACAATAGCCTACTGTTTTGGGTATCTCCTTTACATCCATCTTTGCCCGTGTTCGCATGTTTACCATTTATTATGTTTGTATCATGTTTGACCTTGTTTTTTTTCGAAAATGGTTTTCAATTTGATCTTGGTTTGTCCGCTTGACTATTTTAAAACAACAAAAAATTTCCGAATCTATCTTTTCGTGGCATGATTCTATTGATGTACAGATTATATCTGTTTTTATTAACATAGATACTCAAAACATGGCAAATATGGTCCGAAAAGTAAATATGTATGACATAAGTGACATATGTATACTCATATATCTTGAAAGTGAGATATGCAGTATCTATGTCATACATTCTACTTGACTCATAATTTTAAAAGCATAACTTTTATAAAAAGAATTTAATCTGTTTTTATTACCTTATCTGGGAATCAAATCATAGCTATTTTAAGGCATCCAGTTGGCATAAACGTACATGGTTTACTGATTTGTGTGGTATATTAAATCTGTATTATTTCAACAAAAACATCTTTAACAGTTTTACGTATTTAACCCATATATTCTTGCTTATGGATATATAAATCTACCCAGATCTTTAAATTATATAAACGTGTGAAAATTATGTATACCCATTGGTTTTAAAATGCAAACAGTTGTGAATATCTGGATTTAACACACTATGTATTTTGTGTTAAATGATTTATACGTTTAAACATGTGTATGTCCTATTCTATGATATTTCATGAAACATGCTTCTAAGTGTTCATCAACTCTTCTTAAAGGTGGTATGAGGTTATAAAGTCTAATATTTTTTTTTATAAAAAAGGTGTTTACTTTCTCATGTTTTTGAAAAAAATAATTTAGACATTTTTTAGTTGATACAAACCTTCTGTGAACTTTAGTTGCCCTATTAAGGCCCAGTTAAAAGTTTTTATTAACAATTGTTGGTAAAAACATTTTTCAATTTGTAATGTTGGAAACAAATCATCCTTTCTTATAATTCAGTTTTATTAGAACCTTGTTATAACTAACTTGATTAAGAGAACAAAATTAGTTTAAACTATGCCCCCACAGACCATTACCAGCTTTCAAAATTATTTGAGCTTTTCAAACCTGGAATATGTAAAATCAATAAGATATAACTCGTATGCCATTTTCCTAAAATGGCTACACATTTTTCCACAATCTGGCCAAGGCTTATTAGATTTGTGTTATTCAAAAAAATATTGTTGGTTTCAATATGTTCGTTTTCTGATCTTATGCCAACAATAACCACTGACCTATTTTTATAGACATTGAAAACAAAATATGTAAATCTAATAACTAATAACCTCATGGTATTTACCTCCATAGAGTTTTATGTATTCATAGTTGATATTTTATAATATAATTATTTCTTCCTTGATACTAAAACTTGATTGTACTATTTCTAGTTTTCGGTAATAAATTTGTGGAGCATTAAAAATACAGATTAACAATTAGAAATATTGTAATTAAAGTTTTCTTATTCTGTCATCTTATTCACCATAAATCTTGCAGGTTTCGTTACCAAGATGTCTTTTTCTTATTTTCAGTTATTAGATCATAGAATAGAAAATGTATAATTAATAGGTTATGGGACCTTAATAAGGTTGCCAATCATGTACTATTTAATTAGATTAAAATAGGATATGCAGGTTAAAAGTTTTGAGGAGCTTCAATGGCAGGTATGAAAATATGTTTATTTTTTCAGTGACTCTTGTTTGTTTAAAATATTTCTACTTTTAGGCTAATAATCTAACACAAAAAGCTAAAATAATTTATTAGCACTTTTGAGAACTCTAAATTATATGGAATAATATATTTTTCATTTTTCAAATACTATGCATAAACCGTGGATTCAAATAATTCTTCTGTTCTGAGTGCTTGTTGTGGAATTCGTCTTTCCCAATCATTTTTAGAATGTATATTACTTGCAAAAAATAACGAATTACTAATTAACATATCTGAATTTACAAAGACATCTTATAAGGCTTACACATCCCTGTGATGGAATATCTATAGAGTGTTAGCTGATGATGCATATGTATGTCATCTCCATCGATATTAGTAAATGCATATGTATGCACATGAAATATCTGCATCTTAATATATTAAAAGAGTTGTAATAGGGCAACCTCAATGGCCCATTCAAGGTTTAACTCTCCCTCTCTATGCAATTGCATTGATGTGTAATGCTCTTGAATCCCGGTTGTATTTATACTTCAATCGGCAGTGTGCCTTTTATACTATCCTCTGTTAACCAAAGGTTAATAGTATGTATTGTCCATTTTTTTGATGACATGATGTGTGAATAGACAACTCACTGCAGAGTCATATCAACCATATATTAAATTTAAATTTAAAACATATTTAGATCTGAAAAATCGTACTACCAGATCTTCAAAATTGATTTGTTTGTTTACATGCCAGCTCAATACTTCTTATTCAAAGAGCAATTCATTGGTCCGTTGTGCAAAGCAGTCCCATCAATTGTACAGGCCGAAAAAGTTACAGCTCAATACACGCCACATTTATTTCCTTGAGCCACCCAACTTTTTTCTTGAGCCACACAGTCGCAACCATTTTTTATTACAATTGCAGCACTCCATTCAACATTATTTCATTGAGCCTTTTCTTGAGCTACTAAAACTGCATTGGTGACTGGGCCAACATTTAAAATCACTGAGCAGCAAAAAACAGATGCAGCATGACCCGTTTTTGAACCCATTTTAACAGGCCCGGCCCATTACTGCACAGTGTTTGGGCGGGAACACTGTGCAGTCTTTATTTTGCTTTTGTATAATAAAAGATAATATGACACCTCGTGCAGTCCATCTAATTTCTTGGACCCAGTTAATTAAGCAACCCGACCCAATCATATAACATGACCCATTTTAGAACAAAAATTTAGGCGGGAAAACAGCCTGTTTTCCACCTCTTTTTATATAGAGGTAGATGGTAATTTTTTGTGTTCACTACTAATTTACTCGAATCATCATCCCTCGTACTATCGTATTTCATTGGTGATTTTGGCATGACCCATACCTCGAAAAGCTGGATAATTCTGATATAGACTTTGGGAATCCACCATGCGCCTTCCATGCCAAGCAATTCAATATTGGGAAAAGGTACAAATATACTCTTCTAGTATGAGTGTAATAACAAATATACATTTGTTCTATTTTTCCGAACAAATATACCCTGAAGTATATGTTGAAGTAGATATATACCCCTGAACTTTTTAAACGTGCAAAAATACCTCTCATGTTCTTATAAAGTAGCAAATTTACCCTTATTGACTTTAAATGAATAAAATAAATATAAAAAATACCAAAAATAAATTATAAATTCATTTTTTTTCAAGAGGGGGGCTTATATTGAAATCAAAGCATTAGCCTTCGGAAAGGGAGTAAAATAAGTAAGGAATCACAGACAACTGTCAGCCCTCGAACCAGACTTGGAGTTAATCACCTTCAAACACGTAATATAACTCACTGATCCATTGACGGGCAAACCTGAGCCACAGACGATTGAAGTAGACCAGATCTCACCCGATCTTAATGCAAGAGTCTTACAATAAAAAATAACGACAACACAAAAATAAGACTGATTAAATAAAATGACAAAATAACAAGCATAAAAATAATAATTTCTCTCCATCTTCACGAGCACCTCCACAGGTCCGCCATTGCACGGAGGTGGTTCCGAAGGAGGGCGAGCTGTTGTAGTATGGTAGAAGAGAATTTCAATCTCGGGAAAGTTCATCACAAACCCTATCCTTCTTGCGCTCGCTAATTTGCTCTCGCCAATTTGCCCCTTGAGATTTGCCATTGAAATCCATGTCCGAGGTGCAGAAGAACTCTATCATTCAGAAATAAAATCTATAAACGTCTTTGGATCGCAGCACATACTCCGCCTTTGCCAACGAATCAAAGTAACAAAATGGTAGACTCCTATGAAG
The DNA here is from genome assembly GCA_945859915.1 of Cuscuta epithymum. Taxonomy (NCBI): domain Eukaryota; kingdom Viridiplantae; phylum Streptophyta; class Magnoliopsida; order Solanales; family Convolvulaceae; genus Cuscuta; species Cuscuta epithymum. The sequence goes on along the minus strand of CAMAPF010000954.1, from coordinate 1,560,081 downwards.
AGGAGTTTACGGCCGTTCCAATGCAATTCCCCTCCTGCGTGCACTAACCTATCAACAATTACGTCCAAACTCTCAGCGATGCTTCCAAAACGATAACGAATCCACCTAGAGACGGCGTCTGTACTTCGGGTACTTCGACTAAGTCAAAAACGGAAGAAAAGCTCTAGCGGCGGTAACCCTAGAGAGAGAATTAGAATAACTTGTATTATAAATTTGAAATTGAAAAACAAAGATTTCTTATTACATTAAAATATTAACTCTTTAATTTTAAATTGCAAAATTATTATTTTTTCATTGTAAATGAAGCACTTCAATAACATTGTTACATTTTCTGAAATAACATTCTTTGATTTTGTTTAACCTTAATAAAATTAGATTCACTATTTTCTAATCTTGGACTATTTATCATCGTCCAAAATATGCAATTTCATATTGCAAAGAATGCAAAAAATTAATATATTTTTACATGCAATGAATATGTTAACATTTTTTAGAAATAATCTTAAACATATAGTAATGTTTTGAAATAAGATTTTATGCTGACAATATTAAATTGTGATATACAAACAATAAAAGAGAGAATTGGACACAAGTACATTTTTAAAATTTTTTATTTTTTAATTTCAAATATATAATTTATTTTTAGTGTTCTTTGAAGTTTATTTTATCAATTTAAAGTCAATAAGGGTAAATTTGCTCTTTTATATGCATATAAGGAGTATTTTTTCACACTTTAAAAGTTTAGGGATACATATGCATTTCTATACATACCTCAGGGGTATATTTGTTCCGAAAATAGAACAGAAGTATATTCGTTTTTACATCCATACTACATGGATATATTTGTACCTTTTTTCATTCAATATTTGAATGTGTCACACTCCGCGTTTATCAAATTGAACCGGTACTAGTGTGAGTTACATTTAAATGTCACATCACAATTCATCCAAGTGAGAGTGACATTTCACACTTGAAAATACGAGACCTACATTTCGGTGTGAGCATTATTTGAAAGACTGAAAATATGAGTTATACATTATTTAAGAAATGTATATGATATATTTGAAAAATGTTAAAGTTATTTACATATATATATATATATATATATATATATATATACACACACACAGAAAAGATCAGGTCCCTCCGGAGGGACGGGAGGGACCGTCCAAACTTTACTGTTTGGGGTGGTTCTCGGTGGAATTTTTTGATGAAATTTTTTGAGCATGTTCCTCATCAATTCTAGTTTGTCCATACTAAATTTCAGCTCAAAATTCAACCGGGAAGGCAGTCAAACAAATTCTTGAAGCTTACTGCACATTCTGCGCATATATAAAGTGCAGTAAGTTTCAAGAATTTATTTGACTGCCCTTCGGAGTGACCTGAGCAGTCCTCTCTCTCTCTCTCTCTCTCTCTCTCTCTCTATATATATATATATATATATATATATATATATATATATATAGGAAATCGCTCCGGTAAGGTATACCTTACCGGAGCCGCCGTGCGGCCTCAACGTTTTGAGGGCCTTCCCGGTGGAATTTTTCGATGAATTTTTTTGAGAATGTTCGTCATCAAGTGTAGTACATCCATACCAAAGTTTAGCAAAAAATTCAATCGGGAAGGCAGCCAAACGATTTTTGAAAGATAACTGCGTTTTATAGGTATATAAAGGGTGCAGTTATCTTCCACAAATCATTTGACTGCCTTCCCGATTGATTTTTTTGCTGAAATTTGGTATGGATGTACTAGACTTGATGAAGAACATGCTCTAAAAATTTCATCGAAAAATTCCACCGGGAAGGCCCTCAAAACGTGGAGGCCGCACGGAGGCTCTCGTAAGGTATACCTTACCGGAAGAGTTCCCTATATATATATATATATATATATATATATATATATATATATATATATATATATATATATATATATATATATATATATATATATATATAGATAAGAGATCACATACTAACCATGCTTAAAATACTAACTTACTAACTCAATAATATGCAACACATTAAACTTCAATATGCAGTACAAATAATGTAAAGATGCACACTGTGAATTTCAATATGCAATAAAAACAATATGCAAAACTTTGAACTTTAATATGCAGTACAAATAATATGCAACACTTTGAACTTCAATATGCAGTACAAATAATGTAAAGATGCACCGTTTTTGATAGTTTGTAGGTTAGCATGGGAGGAATGGTTAGTATGTGATCTCACCCCTATATATATATATACACAAAAGTTCATGTCCGGAATTCCGGACAGGAACCGCCGTCCGGACGGCGGTGTTTGGCCGCCTTCCCGGTAGAATTTTTTGATGAAATTTTTATGGAATGTTCTCCATCAAGTCTAGTTTATCCACAAAACAATTCAGCCAAAAACTCAATCGGGAAGGTCGTCAAATGATTTTTGCAAGTTAACTGGTCCGGAATATGGAATGTTCTCCATCAAGTCTAGTTTCTCTTTTGCTAAGTTTTTCTTGTAAAAATACTCAATTATCCTTACTTTTTATCTTCTTTTTCATATTTTTACACACTTTTTCCTACTTTTTCTACACTATTCATTACCCTTGCTCCGTAATTAGTTACTCCCTCCAAATTTAAAAGTTTCTTACACTTTGACTTTCCTATATATTGTTTTAATAGTAAAGTTGAGTTGTGAATTGCTGACATGTCAATATCTTATTGGTTCGTTAACAAAATTAATTAGCATCACTTATTAAATTCAAAATCATACGGCCGACTTAATGGAACAACATAAGATAGGACTCTATGTTATTATTAATGCTTATTCAAAAGTCAACAACGGATTTTGAATGTTGCAATTTGCAAAGTGCATCTAAATAGGACTCTCTATGATGATGATGATGATGATGATGATGATGATGATGATGATGATGATGATGATGATGATGATGATGATGATGATGATGATGATGATGATGATGATGATGATGATGATGATGATGATGATGATGATGATGATGATGACGATGATGATGATGATGATGATGATGATTACAAAATTACAACAATGACGATAAAAAATACTTACCTCGGTCCTAATTTACTTAGTCATCTTTGATTTTTTCAGCCAAAGATGATAAAATTTGATCAATTATTTTAACTAATATATTTATTCAAAATTTAATAGTTTTATGTTTTTTATGATAGTATTTTAACAAAGAACAATTTCGTATCATTTTCATATTATTAATATTTTCTCTATATAAACATATAATCGGTCAAAGTTAGACGCTATTGACTTGAAAAGTCAAGTTTGGCTAACTAAAATGGGACGGAGGGAGTGTTGACTAATGCTCCCCTACATTTGACCCACCGTTGAGTGATTTAACTACCGGGTTAAAAAAATAACAATAACAATAATAATAATTTTAATACCTCCATTCTTAATTAATAGTCCCCTTAGTTTTTGTACTTCTAAAGAAGAAAGAATATCAGGGGTAGTATAGAGAGTGTAGGCCGGATAGATGATAAATAGGAAAGAGAATATATTAACAAGAGTAAAGTAACCAAAAAGTAAGAAAGAAAAATTAGTATGTAAAAAAAATGGACAAGGGTGATAAAGTTGAGTATAAACATATTTTGATTAAAAAACTTATTAAAATGGGAAAAAGAAACCAATAGTAGAACACGTCCCAAAATGGATACGAGGCAGTTAATAATTTAATGTAGAATAGAGAGAGTAATAATTTACTACCTCCGTCCCCTAAGATTGGGACAAAGGAGAGTAATGCAGTTTATAAGAAAAGTAGAATTATGTGGTTGATAATCAATTGATATAGTGAGAATAAAGTAAGATTGAATTAAGGTCATACAAATATTACCAAATATAATAGGAACAAGTTTAATGAGACGAATTAAAAAAAATGGGATAATTATAGTGAGACGGAAGAAGTGTAATAATACACATAAATCCTTAAAATAAAATTCATATGGGCAAACAGGTCAGATAAAAACACTTGAGAATATAAAATAATAATAATAATAATAATTATAATAATAATAATAAGTTCTAAGAGAGGGGTCTCATAATAATAGTAGTTGCAGTAGTATCACCAGCAACAGTAGTAGTAATAATAATAATAATAATAATAATAATAATAATAATAATAATAATAATAATAATAATAATAATAATAATAATAATAATAATATATAGGGATATTACCCGAAATAGGACTAAAAATGTTTCAAAATTTCAAAATAGGACTAACATGTTTTTATTCCCAAAATAGAACTAATTACTGCCATGTTTTGGCAGTACCAGACTTCAAACATGGCAGTATTTTCTAAACTTGGCAGTAATCACTCCTATTTTGAGAATAAAAAACATGGCAATCCTATTTTGGAATTTTCAAACTGTTTTGGTCTTATTTCGGGAACTTTCCCTAATACATAATAATGATAATAATGATGCTAATAATAATAATAATAATAATAACAATAATGATATATAATAATGATATCATTCTAGAAAATAAATAGTGATACCTATTTTAAAATAAAAAATATTCTTACTATTTTACATAGTATGATAGTAATAATAATATATATTTTAAAATCAAATCAAAATTACACAAATGGAAAAAATCATGTTTACATAATTGTCATAAAATAGATATAAGGGAGTATGTACTATACCTATCCTGTATTTGCAAAAAATTGATGATCAATATTACAAAATTTCAACCAAACCTTTTGAATTAAGACTAATATATAAAACATTTCTCAAATTTTAAAGAACAAAATGATTAATATATTTGCGGAGTATATAGTAAGTAAAAAATTGTAGGGATTAGTGAATTTCGTATTAAAAAATGATGTTGGATAATAAAGTAATTGAATATTTATGAGAGTGATAGACACCACCGGGGCATTCCCCAGGTGTTACACTAGTTTGGGGTGTATTTAAATGTTTGTTACACTTTCCCATTTTGTTAAATTTTTCCTTTAAAATATTTAATTACTCTTATTTTTTTTTTACGTTTTTTTTCACATTCTCTCGTACTTTTTCTATATTATTGATTACCTCTATTATACTCTTCTTAAATTTTATGCTAAAACCTAATGTATGGATGGATCATTTAAACAAGGAGGGAGTGTAAATTTTGACCGAGTTTTTTTGAAGTTATCCGGGTTGACCTAATGGGTCCGCTGACTCCTGACCCGGTCGTCCCCGAGGTAGGTTCCCCCGTCCTGTTCTTCTGACAGTCTCAGACCCAAACCCAATTTCGCAATCTCCTTTCACCTCACCGTCGGACACCCTTCCCATTCGTGTCGCAGATTCGTAGCCTCTTCTCTTCTCAGGTACCATTACTTTTTGTCTTTTCTTGATCTTTTTTTATCCATAAATATAATCCGCTATCCTTAGGTATACACTTTTCGGGGTTATCATTCAACCCGGCTTTTGAATGGTGTATATTTTCCCAGATTCAAAACCTACATGGGCGGCCGTATTCGCTTCTTTAATATCTAAAAGGTTCAATCTTTAGCATTTCTTCGATGAGTTACAAGAATTTGGTATTTTGCGCTTCTCGCAGGCCTTCATTTCGGAGTTTGCTTGGAAGTTGATCTCATATTTTGATTTTAAATCTGTAAATTTGTTTTGGCTTTTGATATGTTACGGTTGGCATTGATGTACAACGACAGTTTGTTGGCATAAGTTTTATTGAATGGTGTGTTCTACCACTCCAGATTTTAAAGTTTTCATTTATTGGTAGAGTTTCTGAGTTTGAGCACTTCCGCGTTATTGCGAACTTTATTTATCCACTTTATTACTATTTGATATAACTTCTGTAAAGAGTTACAGACTTGATTGATATATCTGTTTTCACTTTACTACAATTGCTATGCTGATATAGAGAAATGACTAGTGGTTTTATGGACACAAGGTTTGTCGGAAGATAGTGAAACTGTTTCTTCTGTGTACTACCCAGTTAGTTGTGATACTTTCTGGCACTTTTCTGCATTTTAATTAACTAGTTTTGTTTAGCAGATCATTATAAAATTATTCTGGATATGTTTGGAATCTTAATTTTCATGTGATATTCTTATCTAGGTTTTAATGGAGAAATAATGTGAGTTTGCTGGTGCTGAAACTCTGTTGAGAACATTGGTATTTGGTCGAGAAGTTTATTGCTGAAAGTTAATTGAATACTGATTAGAATGGTGTGGCTGAGAGCTGGCTCAAGCCTGGCAAAGTTTGCTGTTAGGAGAGCTTTATCCCAAAGCTGTTCACTTATACCTGAGACTCGTGTCCTTTCACAGCATAATAGATACTTTCATTCATCTTCTCTCAGGCCAAAGGCCCAACCTGCTACTGTGCCTAGACCCGTACCTCTCTCCAAGTTGACTGATAACTTCTTAGATGGGACAAGCAGTGTGTATCTTGAGGAGCTTCAGCGGGCTTGGGAGCAAGATCCAAACAGTGTGGATGAGTCATGGGATAACTTCTTCAGGAATTTTGTTGGTCAGGCCACCACATCCCCTGGGATTTCGGGCCAGACCATTCAAGAGAGCATGAATCTATTATTGCTCGTACGAGCTTATCAGGTCAATGGTCACATGAAAGCTAAACTGGACCCATTGAGCCTAGAGGTGAGGCAAATTCCAGACGACTTGGATCCTGCTTCGTATGGGTTCACTGAAGCTGATCTTGACCGTGAATTCTTTCTTGGTGTTTGGAGCATGTCTGGCTTCTTGTCTGAAAACCGCCCCGTGCAAACCTTGAGAGCTATATTGACACGGCTTGAACAATCTTATTGTGGAAGCATTGGTTATGAGTACATGCACATTCCTGATCGTGAGAAATGCAATTGGCTGAGGGACAAGATTGAGACTCAAACAACAGTGGAATACAATCGTGAGCGACGGGAGGTCATGCTTGATAGGCTGATGTGGAGTACTTTGTTCGAGAACTTCTTGGCTACGAAGTGGACAGCTGCAAAGAGGTTTGGCCTGGAAGGGTGTGAAACGCTGATTCCTGGAATGAAGGAGATGTTTGACAGGGCAGCAGATTTAGGTGTAGAAAGCATTGTCATTGGGATGTCACATAGAGGAAGGTTAAACGTTTTAGGTAACGTCGTCAGAAAGCCCCTTCGACACATATTTAATGAGTTCAGTGGTGGTACAAAGCCTGTTGATGAAGCTGGTTATGTGGGAACTGGTGATGTGAAGTATCACTTGGGTACTTCTTATGACCGTCCAACCAGAGGTGGAAAGAGAATTCACCTATCATTGGTTGCTAACCCAAGCCACTTGGAAGCTGTGGACCCGGTTGTGGTTGGGAAGACTAGAGCAAAGCAATACTATAGTAACGATGTTGATAGGACAAAGAACTTGGGCATTTTGGTTCATGGTGATGGCAGCTTTGCAGGGCAAGGTGTTGTCTATGAGACGTTGCATCTCAGTGCTCTGCCAAACTACACAACGGGTGGGACCATACACATTGTTGTCAATAACCAAGTGGCCTTCACTACTGATCCGATGTCAGGCAGATCGTCCCAATACTGCACTGATGTTGCCAAAGCCTTGAGTGCCCCAATTTTTCACGTCAATGGTGACGACGTTGAGGCTGTAGCTCATGTTTGTGAACTTGCTGCAGAGTGGCGTCAAACGTTTCATTCAGATGTTGTCGTTGATATCGTCTGCTATCGGCGATTCGGACATAATGAAATTGATGAACCATTTTTTACCCAACCAAAAATGTACAAGGTTAGTTTTCACACATTTTTGTGGAGTAATTATTCGTAGTCTACATTAAATGGATTATTCTTTTCGACGGGCTGTAATGCAGACTACTGCGAGCATTAGAGTCTAGCTTCTGTTTTTTTATTATAACTAGTTTTATCATCAATCAGTGGAAGAAGTCTAATGACTAATGTTATCTTTGAGTGTTTTTATTAGGTTATTCGAAGCCATCCTTCGGCTTTAGAGATCTACCAAGAAAAACTTCTAGGGTCTGGCACAGTGAGCAAGGAGGGTATTGAGAAGATACAGAACAAGATTAATTCAATCCTTAATGAGGAATTTGTTGCTAGTAAAGATTATGTCACTCAAAAGAGAGACTGGCTTTCAGCATTTTGGTCTGGTTTCAAGTCTCCTGAACAGCTTTCACGTATGCGAAATACAGGGTATGTTTTCTACTTTGTTGATAAGTATTTATCAATTGCCAATTGTCCATTAAAATGAGAAGGTCCCTTGTCCAAATATGGGGTATTCCTTTCCCAACTTAAAGGATACCAGTGCCTTTTCCCTAATTGATTTAGTTTTACTTTTTGCACCAATTTGCATGATAATTATTTTTTGTTGATTAACCAGTCTTTGAGACTGCAATTTGAGGCTCATTATACACGCTTGTTCATAGTGTAAAACCAGAGATCCTGAAAAATGTTGGAAAAGCAATCACCACCCTTCCAGAGAATTTTAAGCCACATAGAGCAGTGAAAAGGATTTTTGATGACCGCAAGAAGATGATTGAAACAGGAGAAGGGGTTGACTGGGCATTAGGAGAAGCACTTGCTTTTGCTACGCTACTTGTGGAAGGCAATCATGTAAGGCTGAGTGGTCAGGATGTTGAAAGAGGTACTTTTAGCCACAGACATTCTGTTCTCCATGATCAAGAGACAGGTGAGAAGTACTGCCCTCTGGATCATGTCATGATGAACCAAAATGAAGAAATGTTTACAGTAAGCAACAGGCAAGTCTGGTTGCATTTTATTGTGCTAATTCATTATCAAGTTGAATATTACACCAAACTTGTAGGTGCTGCATAAGAGTATTCTTCTTTAGATTGGATACACAATATTGTTACTGAATGGATGGAGAGTCAAACCGTGTGTTTTGGGTGGCATTCTTGTAAACCAGAGTGCATTCAAACATCATTTACTGCAATGTAGTAAACCTCATCGTTGCCTAATATTACACAAATGCTACTCCCTAGTCTCTAGCCACAAATTCATGGCTACTATAGACATTGAGATTTATTGTTCTTGTAATGACTGCATATTCTATTCTTTGAGAATGCCTAGATACATATTATTTGGGCTTTTTGTTTTTGTACTCAAACTTCTATTGATATCATTGACTCAATACACACACGAAAATTTAGGTCTTGTTTTTGTCTTTTTCAATTTTTATTAGTATCTCGGTATCTGTTTATGCTGATTCACAATAGTAAAATCAAGTGATCTGATGCTTGGTATCTATTTTGTTTTCCGAACAGCTCTCTTTCAGAGTTTGGTGTCCTGGGATTCGAATTGGGGTATTCTATGGAAAATCCGAATTCATTGGTGCTCTGGGAAGCCCAATTTGGTGATTTTTCCAATGGAGCTCAAGTTATGTTTGACCAATTTTTGAGCAGTGGAGAGGCCAAGTGGCTCCGCCAGACAGGGTTAGTTGTGCTTTTACCCCATGGTTATGATGGCCAAGGCCCCGAGCATTCCAGTGCACGCATGGAACGTTTTCTTCAGGTATTTCCATTTTTGCACATTTCTTCTCTTTCCCGGAGAGTTCAATGGAGCATAGCATCCTTTTATTTCATATTGCCTTTTCTGAATTAGCAATTTTTTTTAGTCAGTTTGTATGACGTATTTATGAAGTGTGTTAAACTGTTAACAATACATGACTAAAAGCACATATTTTGGGACTAAGTAGGGGGCTAATTATGCTATTGTCTGTTATGATGGGCTGAAGTGTCTAGTGTCGAATAATTGAGGAACCAAAACCATAATGTTCCTTTTTCTTCACATTTAGTATCTCCATCTCCTAAAAAAGTCATGTTCTGGGAAGATTCAACCTTTTAATTTTAGTAGGGTGCAAGTGCACAACAAATGAAAATAATCACTTCTAGCTGTATACTAAAAGTTTATATGTTGGTTTAACTAATTTAATGTAATTGACATGATTGAAACACTTGGTTTGAAAAATATGTTCAATATAATGAAAATTACCAGTCAAAAAAAATATACTTCGTATATAATGAAAATTAGATTCTTTTGTTCAAATAAGTTTTTTTTAACAAAATGTTCTTAAACAAGACCTGTTTTGAACAGTGGGAGTTCAAAAGACTAGTTGTAGCCTTCTGTTTTGATTATTTGCCTAATTTTTGCTCATGAACAAATAATAGTTACTATTTCGTACATAATGCTACTATGTAAATGGTAGCCATAGTTAGTTAATGCCTATGACTTCTAGTTTCATAGATCTACATATAGGGAGAGGGCTTGTGTGCGGCATTTTAAAATTAATTCCGTGATCTTGTGGGGAGGTTATTGCATTTAGTAGTAAGAAACTTAATGGACATGCTAAAGAAATTATGGCTTGTTTTCATCTCGTTTTTACTCCCCTGTTTTTAACATTTTGGCATAGTAATACCTGTATTCGTTCAAGTACTTTGACAAGAGTTACTTTTATACTATACATTTGGCAGATGAGTGATGATAATCCATACATTATCCCTGAGATGGAACCAACTCTACGAAAGCAGATTCAGGAGTGCAATTGGCAAGTTGTCAATGTTACTACTCCTGCCAACTATTTCCATGTACTGAGACGACAAGTAAGTGGAGACTAAGGGTCTGTTCGGATGGAAGGTTTTGAAGGGAAACTTGGAAGGCTTTGAAGGGCTCTGTATGTTGAAAATATAATTTCCTAGGAGCAACTAAATTGTGATTCAAATGTTATATGATCACATAGTATGCCATTCCTTTCAACTTTTATAAATCTCAAATTGCTCACCGTCATGAATTTGTATTATGGGTTTGACTTGGCGCTGAGCTTGAGAAATGAATATAATGTGGTTGAGCTTTAAATAGAAAGGATTGAAAGAATTTTCATCACATATTTTTTACTTAAAGAGGGAAAAAAATTGGACACCCCAGAAAGGAAAGTAGAAAAGTTAATAGAGGTCAGAGGAAGTGAAATTTCAAGATATAGACTGAAGTCTCCCTTCCATAACACCCCCCAAAAAACCTACATCCATATGGACCCTAAAATTGTATAAGAACTCTTTGGACCTGCTTTTAAGGGTCCCTCCAATTCCTGATAATGTATTGGCTTTTTCAGATTCACAGGGAATTCCGTAAACCACTTATCGTGATGTCTCCAAAGAACTTGCTTCGTCACAAGGAATGCAAGTCAAATCTATCAGAGTTTGATGATGTTCAAGGGCACCCTGGTTTTGACAAACAAGGCACCCGGTTTAAGCGCCTTATAAAAGACCAGAATGACCATTCAGATCTGGAAGAGGGTATTCGGCGTCTCATTCTTTGCTCAGGAAAGGTATGTAATGTTTTGATTCTAGCCTCTCTCTATGTTATATCTGCTTATTAACATTAGAAAATTTATTTATATGCTTCCTAATTAATTGTTGAAGTTTGATGAGATTTCCGGACAATATGGGGAAACTTCATTTTGATTACGCTCACGCGCGCGCACACACTCATTTAAGCACTAAAGGTGGTTTACTAAAAAAGGTCCAATCCCGCACTTTCTCAAAAGAAGCACAAAAACCGCCTTTTAAGAATCAAAAGCACCTTATTTATTTCCTTGCAAATGCTTCTCTTTAATGTAAAGTACGTGTATTCATTTAAAAGGTCTTTGTAATTGAACGTTTCCAAGCCACGCTGGCTCATTCGACTCCTAATTAATTTGTTGAAGTTTGTGGAGATGTCTTGAGAAATTTTGGTTAGCTTACACTTTTATGATATATATGTGTGTCTGAGTGTGTGTGTTTATAAACTTAAGTTTCGTTTGTTGTACATATATTTGCAGGTGTATTACGAGCTTGATGAGGAGAGAAGGAAGGCTGGTGGAAAAGACGTTGCTATTTGTAGGGTTGAACAACTTTGTCCTTTCCCATATGACCTGGTCCAACGCGAATTGAAGCGATATCCAAGTTTGTTTCCCACCACCTTTTGAACTGCCTTATATATAAAAAGTTTTCTCTGTGCTATTTAGGGCCTGTTTGGTGGGAATTTTTGTAGTACTATACTACTATCCACCTCAGATTTTCTACCATACACTAATTTGACTGCATTGGAAATTAACTTCCGTGTGCCACACCCTTCTAAGATCGGGTCCTATCAATTCAGTCTCGCTGTTTCTAAAGTTTATTTTTCTCCATCAAGACACACATTCTTCGGGTGACCATAGATTCAACCGTTGAAGCGGACAATTTTGAGCTGCCAGACTTGTGGCCTCATTTTCAACCCTTTAGCCACTTCAGGGGTTGTTTGGAACTGATTATGCTTCTGCTTCTTTTTTAAAAGCAGAAGCAGAATCAGAATCAGTTTTCAGAAGCTGGTACCTCCCAGCTTCTAAAAAAACTGATTCTGAGAGTAAATTAGGGCTCCAGAAGTGCTTCTGAAATTTCACCCAAACACTCCAGCTTCTGCTTCTGCTCCATGAAGGAGCAGAATCAGTTTTGAGAATCAAATCCAAACACCCTCTCAGTCAATTCAAATGCCATTGTGGCAATATTAGCCAATTCAACAACTTCCACTTGTTATCCTTAACAAACAAGACATTAGAATTTGCGTAGTTTTACTTGTGGGATTGCCACTTATCTTAGTGCAATATATTAATTAGTTTAATGTCTTCATTTCAGATGCAGAGATTGTATGGTGCCAGGAAGAGCCTATGAACATGGGGGCATATCATTACATCACACCCCGCCTTTATACAGCAATGAGAGCCCTTGGGAGAGGTAATATGGAAGACATCAATTATGTCGGCCGTGCTCCCTCGGCCGCCACGGCCACTGGTTTCTATCAGGTTCATGTTAAAGAGCAGACTGAGATAGTGCAGAAAGCCTTGCAGTCAGATCCAATTAAGTAATCCATTCTGATGGTGTGATTGGCTATTCTCTTATTCAAATAATTCTTTTGTCTACAAACGCGGTCATGAGTTTCTCTTGTTCTTCGCATGTAATACAACAAAAGAGATGTTTTTTTGTATATCGACTATCCTCAATGCACACACTAAAATAATGGTTGATTCTTTTTCACCATGCACGTTCATGGTCTTAGTTTACTGTAAAATTTGTAGAAGCGCTCCTAGATTTGTTTTGTCTATGGGTTTGAAAAATGTTTGGTTACATTGGAAAGAATTACATTGCGCAACAGTTGTGTATCCATGTATGTTTTCACTGAAATTATTGTCCAATGAAATGGTCTGTTCAAATAGGTTTGGAACTACATAAAAATAACATGACAAAAGGTTGGAGGTAATGACAGTTACCAACACAAAACGGATCTGTTTGAATAGTAAGTTGAATTTCCACCCAAAGCACTGGCGGTGGCACCAGGGTGGGATTGTGGAATTTGTGGGCAGGTGACTGGTAGCGGTGTTCAGAGGTGGCTTGTGCTTGTGGGCGCAGGGAAAGGGTAAATGAAGTAAAATAAGAAAAACTAGATGATCTAGAGTTAAGTGGGGGATAAAGTGTTGAGGTAACATGAAACATGTCGACAACTAGCTTAAGATGTCCACAAGACAACAAGTGTTTCAAGTCTGTGTGTTATAGTAGCCTCATTGCAGGTTTGGAGAATAGTAACTTTTTTTATTTTGATGATTCTTATCAAATGCGATAGTAATTTTTAGAATTCCATATTGAGTTAGCCCTTCTCAATTTTAGCAATATAAGTTATTGCAAATTGCACTTGATCATAACTCATAAGAATAAGTTGTGGAAACTTGAATGGTACTAGATGTTCATATTTCAAAGTCCATTAAATACACATTGTTTATTACTCATGTCTCATGTCTCATAAGAATAAGTTAAGGAAACTTGATACTACATGCGCACTTACGACATTGTACATGTTACCCCCCCCCCCCCCATTAGATGGCATATGGCATGTATGAATACCATTTTACCTTTTCTTTTTGGGAAAATGGAAAATAATAATCCAACCTTTTAGCGGTCTTCGTACAATAATCCAACATTTTGGTTATTCATGAATAATCCAACCTTTGCACCCCATCTCCATTCACTAGTCTCTGACCGGTTGATGACGTGCTATACGAAACTATTTTTTTATCTTTGCAAATCATTATACCATAAATCTCATCTTTCACAAAGATAATATTTTGCAAAGATAAGAAAATAACTTGGAATAGTAGGTCATTAACCGACCAGGGACCAATGAATGAAGATGAGGTGCAAAAGTTGGATTATTCATGAATAATCAAAAGGTGGGATTATTGAAAGAAGACCGCTAAAAGGTTGGATTATTAGTTTCCATTTTCCCTTTCTTTTTCTGATCTTGTTCTATTTGTGTCTTATCATATATTGGAAAAGAATCATGCATGGTTATATTTTGGAAATTATTATTACTTTTAGTCATATTATGTATTTTGCCCATTATGTGACTTAAAAGGTTAGATATATCATTTTTAATTAGGTTAAAATTTTATTTAATATGGTAAATATAAATATATTCCAATTATTTCAAGCATACGAGATTTTATGTAATTTTCAATTACAAATAAATTAAAGGTTCGCATACATAATAAAAATCAAGAGTCATTAACCTGGCCACCTGGGTAACGACTATATAGTGCCCTATTTCTACCATAATTACGGTGTTAACCTTTTAGCGGGAAAGCATTTTATCATACGGAGTAATATTTTTGGGTAAAAAGAATTTTACTTGCTGTTTCTGTGCCTGTTCCGTCATTTTGTACCCTATAGTAATGGGTTTAGATTATTCTTACCACCAACCAAACAAGTTGCCGTCTTAGCTCAGCTGGTAGAGCGCGTGGCTTTTAACCACGTGGTCGTGGGTTCGATTCCCACAGACGGCGGAGCTCTTGTGTTCCCCTAGGTTTGCGATCCAAATTATATTTTTATTATTCTTTTGTCATGAGCTGATGAGCCCTTTTATACTAGTGTTTTTGGAATAATCATATTTTCTTTTCACCAATATATTCTTGTCCTTTGTAGGGCTGGACGCGGGCCGGGTAATGTCAAATAAAATGGAACCGTCAGTTCCAAGTATTGCAATTTTGAATATAGGGACCGGACCTTAGCCGACCCGTTTGAAACGGGTTGATCCCGTTCGGGTTTTTCAGTTCCTGTTTGTATGTCTTAAAAATGGTAACAACATACAAATTCCAAAAATCAATAATATAGAGCATTGGAAAATTTCAAATAACAACATACTCAACAACGTGCACATTTAACACAAGTGACATGTCCTAGCTTCATGTATTTAAGTTCCAAACATTTAAAGAAGTTCCAAAAATCAGTAACATAACCACTCTTAAGTTCCCAAATCACAACTTCAAAGGTCCATAATAACAACATAGTAAATTCAAAAAGTCCTAAATGACATCAAAATAACAACATAGTTAACCTTTAAGTCCCAAATTACAACACGAAAGTAACAACATTACAATTAATATTCATTACTAGCTTAAAAATACTCCAAAACTCAAATATAGAAAATTTTAAATACATTGCCAGCGTTAACAATTCCCGGGACACAAAAACATAACTTCCATGGCTACTCCAATACCCGAAAAGCACATAATGTGAAGTTTCTTAAATTAGTAATATAATTATCACAATTTTACTAGAATAATAATTTTAGTAAAGATTATAGTTGTAATTGTACTAGAATATAATTATCAATTTGTCATTGTTGTAGAAGTCTTATTGTTTCCTACTCCCAAGAGGTTATCTATTCCTACAAACTTAGGAAAGTACTTAAACTAGTGAAACTAGTTAGGGAAAACTATCAAATAAGCCCCCATACTATACCGAAAAAGTCGATTAGACCCTCGTACTTTACAAACACTCAATTAAGTCCTCGAACTATTAAAAAATGTTCAATTAAGCCCTTTCGGTCGGTAAGTAACCGGTTTCCCGGTTAAATGTAACCCGTTTCCCAGCAGCCACCGTTGCTGGGGTTCGAGCACATCGTTGCCATCGTCGCCGTTTAACTGGGAAACCGGTTACTGACCGACCAAAAGGGCTTAATTGAACATTTTTTAATAGTTCGAGGACTTGATTGAGTGTTTGTAAAGTACGATGGCCTAATTGACTTTTTCAACATAGTACAGGGGCTTATTTGATAGTTTTCCCAACTAGTTAAATTAGTGAAAGTAGAAAAAAATTAACTTCATCACCACACACAAAAATGAACTTCACAAATAATTTATTCACCACGAGGCATGTATTAGTTGTAAATTACTACACAGTATATATAACGGGCCGGGACGGGTACCCGACAATTTTTTATATTAGAACCGGCCCGGGTCATTAAAAAAATTACCCGACCCTACCCGGTCCGTTTTCTAGCAACAAAAATTGGAACCGGCACGTTTTGGACCCGAACCGCCATTACCCAGACCGGATCGCGGTTCTAGACCCCGTTTGCCCACCCCTAGTCCTTGTGCTTTTGTAATTCAAATTTCAAATAATCATATACGGAGTATTTTCTTTAGAATACTAGCTAGTGTTCGTTCTTGCTACCACTTATTTTATTGCAATAAACATGCACTTGTTCCGTTTTCTTTAAATCTGAATTTGTTTTTAAATGTATTTAAATGTATTTAATTCTCTTTTAATTAAATCTTTGTGATATTTTATATGCTATTTTCTTTGTGTCTTGAAAATGTGATATTGATTCAAAAGGATTTTCAAAAATAATTTAGTCCTATTTAGGATATGTTTTAATCAAACTACCATTCTCTTTAATGCTTTTCAGTATTCAATCGTGTCAATTTTGAAAAGAAATTGATAATTCTTGAAATAAAGAAAAAACAACCATTCTTGGTGTACACCCTGAATTACCTCTTTCTTTGCCATTCACGCAGACAAAAAAGTACAAATACAAACACTTTCCACAAAATTGTTTGTGTGAAAAAATAGTTTGCTAATTGATGTAACTTTTTGCTAATCTGTCAGGGTAGTTGCACAGAAACCAGTGTCAGTGTACATATATATTAGTTGTCTGTGTAGACAAAAAGTGTTTGTACATATACAAATTTTGTCCGTGTACACAATCATTTGTTTCAGTGCAATCTCACCCTGACTTTTTTAACATTTTTTGTCTGTGTACAAAGACGCTGAAAGAAAACCAGTGTCTCTGAACATACATTTTTTGTCTATGGCAAAGGTTATAGAATGTTACTACTACAAACAATGGCATTGTTTGGCAATCGGCTGTTAGCTGTTAGCTGGTTATAACAGCTGATTGACAATAGCTGGTTGTGTCAGCTGTTTTAGTTGGCTGATTGTGTTAGCTTGTTGCCGGTACGTGTTTGGTAAATTAGTTGTTTAAGAATAGTTGTTTGGGAGTAAAAAGACATATAAGGACATTACTATTTTATTTGATTTTTAGGTATTGCTTATAAAAACAATATTACATACATTTACTAACAAAGTAAAAATCTTTAAAATTTAGAAATTGATAAATAAAACTACATGAAAAATAATTTAAATTAAAATAAACATTTTAATTTAATTTGAATAATACGAAATAAAAAATAGCTTTATTTCCCCCTTTTGCTTTTCTCCCCTTCCAATTCTCCTCCCCTTTCGATCTTAGGGAGTGTTTGCAATTGCTTCAACTTTAAAAAAGTGATTTTTTAAAATGATTTTGGGAAAAGTGATTAATAGTAAAAGTTGATAGTGTTTGAGAAAAAAGTGATTCTGAAAAAGTAAAAGTTGGTAGCGTTTGGTAAAATAAGTACTTTTTGTGTAATAGAAAAAGTGAGAATCAGTTTAAAGCACCATTCTACCTGCTTCTAGCTTTTAGCTTTTAAGTGATTAATTTAAGCAGAAGTTGTCATTTGAAAACACTCTTTTTAGCTTTTTTAAGCCAAAAGATGAAAAACGCTTTTTTTAAGCAACCCCAAACACTCCCTTACTCTTTTTCTTTTGTTTTTTCCCAATTCTTTTAATTTTTATGGATGCGAAAACATTGAAGGGAGCGGTCTCTTCTTCCGTTGGCATATCCTTATTCATATTTTCCTTGATTTGCTTTGCTATCCTCCTCCTGAAGAAGAAAACCCAACAATAGGCAGATATGCTGAATAGAAGCAGGATCTGGAACTTTTTCTAATTGTTGGTGCGTTGCCATGGGTTTGCCGACTGCAGTAATTTGCCTAAGGAAATAGTGACCATGGTTGATAATAAAGAACTTGATTTATCAGTGAAGAGAAAATTAGTTGATTGATGAAAATAAAAATTAAGGGTATAAACGAGTACAAGGGCTCAGCTACATGAAAACGCTGCCCTCCCCAGCTTTTCCATTTTCGGCTTTTTGAGCTTCACCAGCCAAGGGAAGCATCCAATTGTCAAACGTTATTATTGGCTTTTTTATTAGTCAAAGAATCCAATTTTGGTCAAAGAAGCTGAAACTTGACTGATAAACCATTTTCCAAACACAGCCAATATAGTAGCCATCCACGTAGGTAAAAGCCCGGTTGTCCGGTTACTCAAGTGACGTAGCCATCCACGTTTGATTTTTCTAATGTTCCTTTTCTTTTTCTTTTTCACTATCTTTTATTTTTTTTTGTCGTCCTGCTTCGTTCAATCCATTCTTCCGTCATTATTTCTCTTCTCCCTTCTTATTTCTTCTTCATTTCTTGTTTTTCTTTCTTTTCTCTTCTTCCTTCTTTCATCCAAGTCTGCAAAACGTCGGCCAAGCATGAGGACAGTGTGCCAGAGATATAAAATCCATAGGCCAGATTTCAACTGCCATCCTTGGTCAAGCATGGCGGCACAGCATTCTCCGGAATTTAGATCACCTCGGCCAAGACACTAGTCTTTCTGAAGGTGTTCAAGATAATGACAAGATGTACGCCAGAATTCAAATCTCTTCAACCGAGATGTCATCTATGATTCCTCACCGGAGGTGTAGAAGAAGTATGTCCGATTCTTTAGCTCGTCGACCAAGCTGTCATCCTCGCCGACATCGGTAGCCTCTCCCAGCCTATTCTTGTCATCTGCGGTGATGACAGTCACCAATGACGTCGCAGCAGGAAGGTGAAGATCTCCGCCGCCCAAGCCACCCTGTTCATCGGAGTTCCTCATTTGATGCACAGTGCGGTGAGGTGATGAAAAGGGGGAAGAAGTTCCGGTGGGAAGATAGTGAAGAAGGGGAGAGAAAGAAAGAAAATATCCAAAGAAGAAGGGGATACTAATTCGTACCAATCGTACATATAGGAGGGTAGAACTATAGGAGGGTGGGAGAAAGAAAGAAGAAAAGGGGATGAGGCGAAAGAAACAAGGGAAGATAAATAAAAGGAAAAAAACTAAAACAACAGGTAGATTGTCACATCAACAACATAACAAAAAAAACCGGAACATCACCTGCCAGATTACAAATTTGATCATTTTTTAATAGTTGGTCAGTTGGTGGACTTAATTGAATGTTCTTTTAATTTAAGGACTTAATTGACTTTTTCAATATATTATGAGTGCCTATTTGACAGTTTTCCCTTTTTGTTTAGATTCAAATAAAAAAAGAATATATATAAATTAAATGAATATTTTTATTTGTATCTACTACTCAAAATGATTTATTTTAGAGTTTATCTTGCTACTAGAGTTATGTCGGACTCGTTATTTTGCATTGGCATTCTCGTTAGTGATTCTGAAGGGACTTACTAATTTACTATGCGCATTTCACCGAAGTTTCTAGGGATATAAGTTTCTAGGGATAATGATCACGATCAGATCATATATGATGCTATGCAGATACAACGAGTCATTCAAGGAACAAGTACGCAGGGACCAGAATATAAATAAACCATAACATATAAATTATATTGCAACGGGAACAAACTTTACAAATATCGCAGCTTCGTCCAGAAAAAGCATTATTGGTTGCACCCAACATTTTTGGGGTTTTAAATGTATTCCACAATGTATTAACCAATTACCTTCCTACTATAGCTTTGAGGCTAACAATGACCTAGTTTTGAGACACCATTAATAACAGGTGAAGAAGCTCTGTTTGTATGAACATAGGCAGCATATTCACTGAAGTGCATGGTAAACAATGAGCTTTGGTAACGAGTAAGCCCAATACTCTCCCGGAGTTCTTGGGAGATGGTACCGTTGTAACCTGCCTTTCTTATCAATGAGTCAATTGCTTCAATATTCGACCAGCCTGGGATATGTATGTATGATAAACAGAATGATATATCAGAAATTTAATTTTAAAAGCGAAAAAAGAACAAAAAATCTATCTGTTTGACAGTTTCCATTACCTTCATGAGCAGCAACCTCAGGCAAGTAGGTGGCGCTTCGCTTCCTACTACAAAGAGGATCAACAAATTCAATAATGATTCCATGCTTCCCAACCTGCATGAACAAAATAACAATACTGTAGAAAATGATAGTATAGTGTAATGATTGGGGTTAGGCGAGAATGTAGTGGAATAACATTGTGGTACAATCCATTTCAACCAAGTCAAAAGCTATCTATTCTGCTTATTCTGCTCATAAACATAGAAGAATAAACCGCCACTGCTACCAAATGAGCTTATTATAATACAAACTTCAGACCTTATTAAAATGCACATGCCTACACAAGTTAATGTTGCCGACTGGATCATTATTCACATTATTAAAGGAGCTACATAATTTCATGAAATAAAGAAAGCACTAAAACTAACTCCGCCATGAGATTAGTTTTGGTATCATCCCCGGCCCAAGCCAGGATAAAGGAGAATGCAGTGGTAGGCGCGTGACGGTCAATAGTATCACTTAGTCATATCACATGCATGAATCGAAATATGAATATGCCGACCCTAAAATCTTTTGGGACTAAGGCTTGGATGTTGTTGAAACATAGCACTAAAATTGTGAGATAGAGGGTAGTTAAGATGAAGGCTTTTAAGTGAGTTTAATTAAAGATACCATGACGCAAAAGATTGAAAATTTAATTAGGGTCTGTTAAGATGGAGGGTTCTAACTTCTAAGTGAGTTTTGGAGGAAGACTTAGGAGAGGGTGGTAATAACTTGCAAATTATAATGATTTGAGATTTAATAAAAATGGAAAGATAAGATATACGTAGTATGTGATAGGATAACATTTCACTCAACTTATCTTCGTCTTCAGATCATTTTGCTTATCGAGATACACACAAATCTCTTTAAACCCTTCCCCTCCAAACCCCTCTATTCAAAGTTCAAACAAAACCTAAGTCATTGTCATTTTATTTAGGAAGAAAGAACAAATATGCCATTAAATTATTGCCTTCAGGGAGATTGAACAAATATGCCCTTGATATATATATAAGAAAACAAATATATTTCAAAACTTATTTTGAACAATTAAGCACAAAAAGTATAAATTTGAAACATAAATATTCCCTTGTACCAAAAGAAAGTTGAATACTTCCTACATTAATTATTACTATAGGTTTCTCAGAGAGATTGAAAAGAAAATAATAGGAGTAGTGAATACAGTAGAAAAGTGTAAAACGTAGAAGTAAATGAATAAATATGAAAGAGAAGATGACAAACTATAAAAGAAAGGACAGAGAATATAAATTGTAAGGTAAAAGTTACTAAAAAAAGAAAATGGAACAAATAATAAAATAGTTGCCCAAAAGGAATAATTGATAAGTAATAAAACACGGAGGCAGTAATTTTTTATAGAAATTATAAACGGTTAATATTGTGCCTGTTGTCTCCCTCTTTATGGTTTCTAGGGATTGTTTTCCTCTGTCGATTTTGGCCATTATTTTCAAACTGAATCTTCTTCATTCATGGTCTGACCATCTCCAAAGTGGTGCTTTGTTTATTCATTTCTATTGATGGTGTTTCTGTTCCCAAATCTTTAGTCGTGGATTTGCTTGTTCTCAACGTCATGCATGCTTCTCATCTTCCCTAAGGTGGCGCAGACCCAACCAAAATGACCTTCACTCTCTGTGATGGTCTGGTATCAATCAGAGTACTTGATTTGTTGGGATAACAAGCAAATGACTTGGGACTGCTGGACACAGAAGAGTAACTATTGACCCTCAGTCTGATTCAAGGATGTGTTTTGCTGGTTGCAGACTATTTATATTTTTCTTTTATTATTCTGTTTCGTTGAACTTTTCATCTATTTTTATTTTATGTTTATTGTTGATTTTGCTTTAATGCATGAGATGCCCTCGTGTTACACTACTTTGAGGGTGATCGTCTCTATATCTGGTAATTGAGTTTAATTGATTGTAGAAGATAATGATATATTTGATGTATGCTGGAATGTTTGGTTTATTTTATTATGTCTTTTCCATTCAAAAAATATGGTTAATCAAATTTTATTTAAAGTAGAAAGAAAAGAAGGAATAAACGTATATAGAACTTTTTTCAAATTTAACATCTTCAGGCAAAGGTATATATATTCCAAAGTTGTAATTTTTGTGCTGAATTATTCCAACACAAAATTCAGAGATATATGTTCTCTGTGATATGGTTCTGGGATATATTTGTTATTTCTCTCTCTTGTTTAAACGTGGGCTCTGTCAGATCAACAAATTAAGAAGAATCATCGAGGAGGAATGGAGAATAGATAGATCAGTGATTCACTAGGACTAAAATTTTCAACAAGTAACTCACCTCCCAATCAAGGTAGCCATCTGCAGTTTCATAATTAGTCAGGATTGAAACTGGACATTCCAAGTAAGGAAGTTCTTTTGCTTCTATGGGGGGGAACCGGCGGTCCCTAAGAGCACTAAGAAATGCATATAAAAAGATGAAAGGGCAATTTTCAGCATGATTTATATATTACAAGTTTGCAACTGATAAATTAGATGTTAACAAAAATCCAATTCAAGTATTCAACCATATTAACAAATGAAAGTGCAGGCTATAACAGGCTAACATCATTGTGATTATTATGTGGGTGTGATACATAACATGCACACACACGCACATATATATGGGATAATTTGGTGCCTTGTCGGCACAGTCGCAATCAAACCTTAGTTGGTTGAATATTTCACATTTTATTACAATGTACAACGACATAAAATAATTGGCATGGTCAGATTTAGCACGGGAGCCTTCTCCTATACACACATTTATATGTATGCATGTATGTAAGTAGGTTGGAAGGTACTTACGTAAGTAAGTAGGTAGGTAGGTAAGTAAGTAGGTAAGTATGAACGTACATAGATGGTAAGTCATTTTGGCTCGAAAGAATATGGTTAGGCCAGTTTGATGAGATCATTAGTCTCTCTCTACACACATACATATATAAGTGTGTGTGTCTTTGCTAATTTCCCATGAAAGAAGTCTATGAATACAAGGATGACTGAATTCAAGAAGAAAACTAAAAATGAACACAAACAAGCATCAATTGAAATGGGGAAAACTAGGGGTGGGATTTTGGAACCGGGAACCGTAGAACCGATTGGAACCGAACCGTTAACAACATATAGGAACCGAACCGTTAACAATTAATGCCTCATTTGTAGGAACCGAACCGAAGCGGGTTATAACGGTTCGGTTCCCGGTTCCTATAAAAAATATGTGCATGGAACCGTTAAGGAACCGTTATTAAAAAAAATAAAAAATAAAATATTAGTAGTAGTAGTAGTAGTAGTAATAGTAGTAGTAGTAGTAACAACAATAATAATAATATAATAGCAATAATAACCACCACCACAACCACTATAATAAAACAATATAAGATATTTAACTAACAATTCTAATTTAATCAACGGAAAAGAAGTAATAAATATTGTACATGAGGTTGATATAATACATTAAACTCCTTTCTACAAATCAAGTTTTGTTCCATCACATAAATTTTATAAATATAAAATAACTCAAATAACTTGTAGTTGATTGCACATATTTTACTTTACTATTTTCATGATATTTCTAATTATTAGATTTATTATGAATCAATAGAATGTAATAATGTTTTTTTTATATCTATACATGCAAACTTAATGTCTTTTTTTATGTTTTGAAAGACTTGAAGTAGGCGTCATATTCTTGCTACTATGATGATGAGTAACCTTCATCGCTCCGACACTACAACGATTTTTAATGTTTCATTTATTACATGAAAATTTAAATCACTTTTGTTCTATTAAGTGTTCAAAGTTCATTAGTTAAGTTTGAGCTTTGATGTTTGAAGTGATTAGAGTTTCAAATAAAATTTTAATACTCGTGTTTTGAATTTTCGACGTGTTTATGTTGTTTGTAGAAAGTAAATTATGTGTTAATTCTTAGACGAGAAAAAATTATTCTAGGAACCGATAAAAGTAAGAACTGAACCGTTTACTACCGGTTCGGTTCCATAACGGTTCTTGATTTTTTATATAGGAACCGAACCGATTTCATTAGTTAAAACTTTTATAATGGTTCCACTTATTTTGAGTAAGAACCGAACCGGTCCCAGCCCTAGGGAAAACCAAGGCTATATTTCTTTTGGCCTTAAACTCCAATAAGATTTCACAGATATAAGGGAGTGTTTGCAACTGCTTCTGCTTTAAAAAAAGCACTTTTGGAGATGTGAGGAAAAAGTGATTAGTAGTAAAAGTTGATAGTGTTTGAGAAAAAAGTGATTTTGAAAAGTAAAAGTTGGTAGTGTTTGGTAAAATAAGTGTTTTTTGTGTAATAGAAAAGGGAAAAACACTTTTCACACGCTAGTCGAGAAAAAGTAAAAATTGGTAGTGTTTGGTAAATAAGTGCTTTTCTAAGCCAAAAGCTGAGAAGTGTTTTTTTTTAAGTTGTTGCAAACACTCCCTAAGCTGTTTGACCACAACCTATAAACACGTACCTCATTAAAGCATAGTCCCTGAAACCATTAATTATGGAGCGAGCTTCCAGAGTCCCTATGCATCCACGTAGATGAGGTTCGCCGCCATCAGTTACCTTCTTCCAGGTCACAAACAATGGACTGAAACCAGAGTGAGATACGGATAAAGCTTAAGCATACTCCACATATCTAAAGTTTAAACCACCCGGGTAAACTATAAACATCCTTTCGGCAACTACACTATAAAAACATAACGAAAACCATCAGGCTTCTTATACATTTATTTATAGGCTTCTTATACATTTATTTAGTTGAATAGAAGATGACAGCTTAAGAACATAAAAATAATGTTACATTTTCAGTCCCAAAGTCTTGGACCAAGCATCCAAATCAGTTTCACAGCCTTAAAGATATTTTCCACGCAAATCACTAGCATCAGTATTAAATGCTCCGTAAGAGACTGTAAGGAATAAATGTAATTAGATTTTGATGATGCTATAGGATTAGAATTTTTTAAATACCCCCAAATTAGATTTTATGTATTAGAATTTTCAATTGTAAGTATTAGTGTAGTCGACGATCAGAGTTACTCAATTTTTGGATCAGATCAGGAGTGCGTCAGAACTGCTCTACCAGACTTGTTCTATGAGAACTGCTCCATCAGAGTTCTCTTACCAGAAGTCCATCAGAGTTGCACCACTGAGAGTTGCTGATAAACTTGGACATCTGATAGCCGATGAGAACTACAGATCAGAGGTACTCATCAGCAGATCTATCAGAGTCAGAGTCAGAGTTCAGTCAGAGATCAAAACTCCATCAGAACTCAACCCATCAGAAAGCCATCAGAATCCAACATATCAGAAGAGGCTGATCAGAGCCCGACTAACACTTAGGAGATTTCAAGCAGCATCCAACCGCTTTGAATTCAACGGGTAAGAACATCCAACGGCTACAAGACTGTGCATGAAAGGAAAGCATTTAATGCACATTAAATGAGCCTGATACGCTGAAGGTTTGATTGCAAATGATTGACCAAGAAATCCGGGAAGATATATTATAAAAATAGAAACCTTCCAAAACGGCGGTCAAGTCAACAGTACGCGCATTTAATGCAGTTGTCTCCTCCTCCAACGGGCAGACAACCTCAGTATATATGCTACACATCGAAGAACAGAACTTCAACTTTGCCACA
Source organism: Cuscuta epithymum (assembly GCA_945859915.1). Taxonomy (NCBI): domain Eukaryota; kingdom Viridiplantae; phylum Streptophyta; class Magnoliopsida; order Solanales; family Convolvulaceae; genus Cuscuta; species Cuscuta epithymum. Next base: position 1,534,124 of record CAMAPF010000954.1, on the reverse strand, counting down.
ACTTTTGGTCATCATAACTCAAGCTCTCTTGAGATTCAAATTCTACAACCTTCAACAAAACGAGCTTACGTTGGGAAGATTCAAACTCCAAATCTCTCATCCCCAACAGACGAGCAAAGTTCATCCTGTTCTTCAACTCTTCAAGAACTTCATCAAACAATCATTTGTAACGAAGCAAGTTGGAGGAAAAACTCTGTTTTTCAAAGGATCTTCTGAAAAGAAGGGCGTCCAAGTAACTGCAGTAGTGAAGTGGTGATACTTCCGGGAAGCTGAGTGAAAGGACCAGCCATCAGGACGTGGAACTGCATCCTGGGTGGCAGCTAGACTTGAAGAAGGCGTGAAGAACTTCTTAAGTGCTAGGGACTAAGCTTTGTAACCGATCTACTTCAAAGCTAGTGGAACAGTGGACTAGAGGAACGAGTTGTTCCTTGAACCACTATAAAAATATCCGGTGTCATTTACTTTACTGCAATTTATATTTCTGCACTTAGGATATTAACTGATCAACTCTAAGACTTGGAATCTGTGTTCAGCAGATCTTGTTTCCAGAGTTATCAGAAAGGCATTTGCCTTAGTGTTTCTGAGGCTACCCGGACAGATCAGAATCCGCTGCCAAGGCCAGTTCTGATATCAGAACCAGCCTTTCTCTGTCACCAGAATCAGACCTTCTCTGATAAGTCAGTTTTGACTTTGAGAAAAACTTGAAAGACCAATCAGTCTATTCACCCCCCCCTCTAGACTGATTACCATATTAAACGGGACCAACAAGTGGTATCAGAGCCTGCTTGTTCTTGTAATCTTTTAGGTTACTCTCTGAACAAAGATCCACTTGTTCTTAGCCTCTCTTTATTATAATGGATAATTCTCTTGCAAAGCATCTTATGTTCACAGATCAGAAGTATGATGATTGGAAGATCAGAATGAAGGCACACCTATGTGCCCTTCATGATGAAATGTGGGAAGTCTTGGAAAATGGCCCCTTTATCCAGTTCATGAAGATCAATCCTGCTCACTCCATTGATAACTCTCAGCCCCAGATGATTGAGAAAGCCCGGTCAGAATGGACCAAGGAAGAGAAAAGGCAGTACAACCTAGATAATATAGCCAAGGACATTCTTTACAAGGCTATTGATGAAAGATACTTCAACAGAATCAAGAAGTGCAGAACTGCCAAAGATATCTGGGATAAGCTGGATGAGATTGGAGCAGGAGATGAACAAGAAAGAGACAACAAGCTGACCATTGCAATGAAGAAGTTTGATGACTTCAAACTCCTACCAGAAGAATGCATTGCTAAGATGCATGAGAGACTGCTGATTCTCATCAGTGAGATTTCTGAGCTTGGGAAGGAGCTCACCATCAAAGAGATCAACATGAAGATCCTAAGGGGACTGCCTTCAGCTTGGAAGATGAAGGTGATTGCAGTCCAGGAAAGCAAGAACATCAAGACTTATGCCACTGAGAAACTCATCTCTGATCTCAAGGCTTATGAGTTTGAGATGCATGAAGAGAAGGAAGAAGTTCCTGATGAAAGGACCACCACTGCTCTCACTGCCAGTACCTCAAAGGTAAGTGACTTTGACCCTTCTACTCTTTTATCTGACGAGTATATGGCTGCTTTTGCCAGAAAGTTTAAGAAGTTTATGAAGAAAGATGGAAGGAGTCCATCTTCCACCAGAAGACCACATCAGAAGACCAAATCTTCTGAAAGCAATGGAGAGTACCTCTGCTACAACTGCAGACAACCTGGGCACTTTAAAGCAAACTGCCCCTATCCAAGAGTGTCCAAGAAGCAAGGACATGAAGAAGAAAAGAAACCAGATGATCAACACAGAAGAAGAAGAGCATTTGTCTCAGAACAAGCTGAGAGAGATCCACTCTCTGAATCAGAGTCCAGCTCAGACTCCGACTCTGATGAAGCTTTCTGCTGCTTGGATGCAGAAACTACAGACCTCTGCCTCATGGCACAATCAGATGATGAGGTATGCTCTACTTCTGATTCTATTTCTTCTTCGGTAGGCACAGCCTTAAATGATGATCCAATGTCATCATTTTGGGAAGAGTTCCAAACTATCCAAGCTACTTATTCTTTTGTTAAAGATGAGAACAGTAGGCTGAAAGTTGATATCTCTGACCTAAGAAAAGAGACTGAGTGTAAATTTAATCTCTTAACTGAGGAAAGAGATAGACTAAAGGCTGAAAATGAGTCTCTTCTTAAAAGAATAAGAGACATTGAGGAACTTGAGAATAGATATAATAGTCTTCTGAAGATGCAAACTTCCATGAAGAATATTGGTGATTCTCATAACTTCACCGCTGGTCTTGGATATGTTGAACCAGAGTCTGGTGAGCCTTCTGTAAGGCCTAGCACCAAAGTTGCTAAGGCTAAAAAGGTCATAGTGCCACAGACTCTGAGCCCCAATTGTCATGCTAGTACTTCAGGTACTAAAATTGTTCATGAGAAGGTCATACCAGAGAAACAAAATCTAAAGGCCAAACCAAAACAAAGTGTGAAAACTAATAAACCTGGCAGAAACTCTAACAAAAGGAAAAGTTTTCAGAAAGATAATAATCAAAGGCCTAATCTTATCAGACAATCTCATGACAATGGTATCAGAAACTACTATCAGAGAGACAGATATCAAGAGAAGATTAACTATAGGCAGAAGAGGTTGTCTGGTCAACCTCAGAAGCCTAAAGTTCAGCGCTCCTCTGATCTTGATAGCATATGGGACTTCTTTCCAACCAAGAAGGCTATGCAGAAGTATGCAAACAGAAAGCATGATCCTCACAAGCATCTGCCCAAAGTGAATCATACATCTGTTTACTACAACTACCAGGTGGACAATGGGTACTATCCACCAAGGTTTCAGTTGATGAGACCAAAATGGTACCAACTACCAAGACTGCATTACCCCCCAGGACCCAACATTGCTTGGGTACCTAAATCTTCCTTTTAATCTTGCAGGAACTGTGTGCTGGAGCCATCTCAGAACAAGAATGGTATATTGACAGTGGATGCTCCAGGCACATGACAGGTGACAAGAGTTGCCTATCAGAGTTCCAGAAAATCAATGGACCCAGAGTCACTTTCGGTGGAAATGACAAGGAAGGGCAAACAAAAGGAAGAGGGAAGCTGATCAAGAACCAGATAATCATTGAAGATGTCTCATATGTCAAAGGTCTGAAGTTCAACTTGCTGAGTGCTAGCCAATTCTGTGACAAAGGCTACACAGTTGAATTCACCAAGACCTTATGCTATGTCAAGCATGAGACAACCAAAGAAGTAGTTCTTACAGCCAAGAGAAGAAAGAACATCTATGTTGTTGACTGGCAAACAGCAAAAGATGGAACTTGCCTGATAGCTAAAGACAATTCAAAGCTAAGCTGGGGCTGGCACAAGAAGCTTAGCCATCTGAATTTCAAAACCATCAACAAACTGGCAAGGGAACACATTGTAGATGGTCTGCCTGACATTGTCTACAGAAAGGAGACTCTCTGCAGTGCTTGTCAAAAAGGAAAACAAGTGAAGACCTCATTCAAACCCATAGCTGGAGACCTTTCTACTTGTCCTCTAAATCTGATCCACATGGATTTATTTGGACCAGTTGAAACTCCCAGTGTTGGTGGAAAAAGATATACTCTTGTTATGGTTGATGACTACTCAAGATACACATGGACTGTGTTCCTAACCAAGAAGAATGAAACTCTTCAGAAGTTGCCATCTCTGTTAAAGCAACTCCAAACTGAGAAGAATATGAAGGTCAGAACAATCAGATCTGACAGAGGAACTGAATTTGTCAACAAAGTGATCAAAGACTTCTGTGATCAGAATGGTACATTCCATCAACTTTCTGCTGCCAGAACACCCCAACAAAATGGTGTTGCAGAAAGAAGAAACAGAACACTGAAGGAAGCTGCAAGAACTATGATTGCAGAATCAGGACTGCCCATCAGATACTGGGCTGAAGCTATCAACACTGCATGCTACACTCAGAATAGAAGCATGATCCACAAGAATCATCAGAAGACCCCCTACGAACTGTGGAAAGGAAGAAAGCCAAACATCAGCTACTTCCATGTGTTTGGATGCAAGTGTTACATTCTAAACAATGGAAAGGAGAATCTGAAGGTATTTCAAGAAAAAGCTGATGAAGGTGTATTCTTAGGCTACTCAAGCTCAAGCAAAGCCTATAGAATACTTGACAGGAGAACTCTACAAGTTGAAGAATCCATTCATGTCAAATTTGATGATAGTACCTCTGCAGAAGAATTATCAGAGACCCTGCAGAAAATCAGTCTTGAAGATAGGGTTTCAGACCTATCAGAAGAGGTTACTATCAATCCCGTATTCTCAACTCCTCCTGCCAATCCTATTCTGATAGACAAAGATGAAGATGAAGGTGATATATCAGAAGATGAACCATCAGAGTTGCCTAGACAGCAATTGTCAGAACCTGATCTAACTTGGTTAAGAGATCATCCTCCTAATCAAGTGATAGGTCAAGTCACCAGTGGTGTTAGGACCAGATCTGCATCAAGAAGAGAAGCCATGTTCACCTGCTGCATATCCCAGATGGAACCAATGTGTGTGGAAGAAGCTCTAGAAGACTCAGATTGGATCAATGCAATGCAAGAAGAGCTGACACAGTTTGAAAGGAATGAAGTATGGAAACTTGTTCCCAGACCAAAGCATCAGAACGTCATTGGAACCAAGTGGGTATTCAAGAACAAAGCAGATGAAGAAGGCAACATTGTAAGGAATAAAGCAAGGCTTGTAGCAAAGGGATACTGTCAAGAAGAAGGCATAGATTTTGATGAGACCTTTGCACCTGTAGCAAGACTGGAAGCAATCAGGATATTTCTAGCCTATGCTGCTTACAACAACATCAAAGTATACCAGATGGATGTCAAGAGTGCATTTCTGAATGGAGAACTTGAAGAGGAAGTTTATGTCGAACAACCTCCAGGTTTTGTCATTCCTACTCAATCTTCTTGTGTCTACAAGCTCAGAAAGGCCCTTTATGGTCTTAAGCAAGCTCCCAGAGCTTGGTATGACACATTGTCCCTATTTTTGGTGAACCATGGGTTTACTAAAGGAAAGGTTGACAAGACTCTTTTTCAAATTTCTGTTGCTAATCATATTCTGTTAGTGCAAATCTATGTTGATGATATTATATTTGGAAGCACTAATCCAGAATTATGCAAGAAATTTTCTCAAGTTATGCAGAAGAAGTTTGAAATGAGCATGATGGGAGAACTCAGTTACTTTCTTGGATTACAAGTCAAACAAGTACCAGAAGGCATCTTTATCAACCAAGGAAAGTACACCAGAGATCTCATCAAGAAGTTTGGAGTAGATGGAAAATCCTCAGTCAAGATTCCAATGAATGCATCTCAAGGCATTGGACCAGATGATGAAGGCAAAGATGTTGATGCTACAACATATAGAGGAATTATTGGATCTCTCCTCTATCTGACTGCAAGCAGACCAGACATAGCTTTTGCAGTAGGAATCTGTGCCAGATACCAATCAAAGCCCAAGGAGAGCCATCTAGTTGCTGCTAAGAAGATTATCAGATATATCAAAGGAAATCCAAATGCAGGACTATGGTATCCCAAGGAAGGTAATTTTGAACTAATTGGGTATTCTGATTCAGATTTTGCAGGATGTAGATTGGACAGGAAGAGCACTTCTGGTCACTGTCAATTGCTAGGTGGGAGACTTGTCTCATGGTTTAGCAAGAAGCAGAATTCAATCTCAACTAGCACTGCTGAAGCTGAGTATATTGCTGCTGGAAGCTGCTGTGCTCAATTACTCTGGATGAAGCAACAACTCAAGGATTATGGAGTGCAAGCAAAGGAGATCAAGTTGCTGTGTGATAACACAAGTGCTATTGCCATCACTCAGAATCCTGTGCTGCATTCAAGGACAAAGCATATCGAGATCAGACATCACTTCATCAGAGATCATGTGGAGAAGAAGCACATCTCAATTGAGCATGTTCCAACTGAAGACCAGCTTGCAGATATTCTAACCAAACCTCTCTCAGAGGCAAGGTTTAACAAGCTAAGGGAAGAATTGGGAATGATGGATGATCTTCCCAGAGATACATGAATCAGAGTTGCAGAAGTATCAGATGTGGATTCCTCAGAATACCCCATCTCTGATAACCAAGCTCTTATCCATCAGAAGCTTGAATCAGAAGTGAGAAGGATCAGACCTGCAAAAGTCAGAGTTGCAGGAAGGATCAGACTTGGTATTCTTCAGAGGTCCTTATATCAGAACATCCCTATCTCTGATACAAGGGCTAATACTTATCAGAGTGGCTGTGGACTTAGAAAAATTTTCTAAATTTCGGACGAGGCTATTCAATAAACCGGAAGTTACTATTTTACCCCCGGTAGTTATTACCATATTTGGAAAACGGCTTTCCGCCCACAATCCATTTAATGCTACCTCGAAACCGTAAATTATATCAAACGTCCACTAACCCAAATTCATATATACTCGTTCTGAAAACCTAAATCGCTACTGCAATTTTATTCCTCGTCTTCAAGCTTTATCTCTCTGAACTCTCAATCTTCAGAACTCTCAAACTCCTCACTAAACTGAAAATGAAGTTCATCAACATCACCGATCTTTCTGAATCTGAAGCTAAGACCCTAGTGAACAACATTGCCACCGGAATGAAAGTCGACATGTCCTCACTACCTCTGTTGGCAGAAAACCAGAAAACAATGAAGGCGGTCATCGCCGGGATGAATGACTCCCAACTGACCAAAATAGTGGCTCATCCTTATGAGCACTTCAGCAACTTGGATGTGGCTGAGTTTTATCTCAACGCCTACATCACTGACAACACCATCCACTCTCAAGTCCAAGGGAAGGACCTGAAGATTGATGCTGATACCCTCAACGAGTTCTTCAACATCGAACTCGACTCTCAAGACGTTGATACCCCTACACTCATCGACTTGGAGTCAGTCGAAGTCTCTGTGAAGACGTTTGTGCACACTTACTGCCGAGAAGATGCAACAGGCATAGAGACCCTGTATATGAAGAAGAATGCTCTCAAGAAGGACTTTGAGAGGCTGATGAGCATTATGCACCGGTGTTTGTGGTGCAAAACAAGTTCAACTGATCAGATGAATCACGCCAACTCCAAAGCTCTATATGCTGTTCACAGAGGGATGAACATCAACTGGGGTAAAGTGCTGTTTCAATCCATTTCTGAGTCCATCTCCAAGAAGGACAAAAAGACTGGCATATTCTCTACAAAGATGGGTCATGGACTTCTGATCTCCAGGCTCATCTCTAACTCCATGATAGCTCTCAGAGAAGTCACCTCTGTGGATCACACAAAGACCATCTTCCTCACCATCTCTCCCAAAGTCAACGTGGCCATTGCTGCTGAGCTGAAGAAAACGAGCAAGCAGGAGCAGAACAGGAAGAACGTGGTTGAAAAACCTAAGGTTGCCTCCAAGAAGACCTCTAAAAAGGCTGCAACCACCTCTGAGCAGTCCAAGGAAAAACCTGTTCAAACTCCTAAGAAGAAGTCTAATCAGAGTTCTAAAATTGCCTCTTCTGAGAAGATTGCATCATAGGAGGATGTATCAGAAAAGGAAGAATCAGACTTGGCTCCTAAGATCTCACCTCCCAATATGCAGAGGCAAAAGAGGAGACGAAGAGCTGTTATCAGAAGTGACTCTGATGAATCTCCCTCTCCATCTAGAGAAAAGAAGAAGAAGAAAGAAAGCTCTTCTCCTCAGAAGTCAGAAACTCAGGGGGAACCTGAGCCGGATTCTTTACCAGACTTGCCTCTGATGAACCTACCTACAGACCATCAAGCATCTCCAATCAAGGACCCTACATCAGAATTTCATGCTGCTCTGGACAGACAGTTTGAGCGTGTGCTAGCTTGGAGAGAATGGAGAATGGGTCCTCTTCAGAAGATTCTTCAATTCTTCCCCTACTATGAAGCTGAGGAAGTTGAAGTCCTCAAGTGGGTGGGAACAGATGATGTCTCACAATGCTTTGACATTGAATTTCTAGAAGCTATACTAGAGAAGAAGAAGGCCAACTGCAAAGGCAAGGCTATTCTGATATCCAGCTCACCAGAGGAGCATATCAAGCCTCTATCTGAGCATGAAATTCCCATCTTTGAAGAATGGCTCATCGAAAAGAAGAGGAAGGAATCACTGAGAAAGTATCCTTATCTCCCTCACTTCCATGGAGAACCATCTTCTGTCAATGATGTAGCTCTGACAATGAAGAATCTGATCAGAGAATGGAGAGCATCTCAATCTGAAGAAACCATTCTTGAGGTAATCGCTAACTCTCCATCTCCATCTCTTCAAATTGAACCAAAGCCCCATACCTCACCTCCCAAATCTCCATCCCACACACCCACAACACCTGACTACACTCCTCCACCTTCACCTCAACCTCCATCTCGTTCACCCACTCCATCACCCAAGAAAACCACATCTCCAATCCATCAGAAATCCCCCTCTCCTCACAAAACCCCAACCCCTTCACCTAAGAAGCCCTCACCCAAACAACCATCACCATGTAAACCCCTCACCCCCATCAGAAACCGGTCCCCTTCACCCCCTCCCTCTCCACAACATCAGATAGCCCCTGCATCTCATCAGACTTCTCCTCACCAGCAACCTAATTCTCAGAACTCTACACCAGCTCGTCCCCAACAATCTTCTCCTCCTTCAGAGCAAGTCCTCGCCCTTGACCAAGGAAATGCTCTTGCACCACCCTTTATGGCAAATATAGAGCAGGTTGGACATCAAATCGCCAAAGGAATGGAAAAGATTCTGGATACTGAGTATGAGACGGATGCCCATCTCACCAGAGTCAGTGAACATCTCACCAAAGGCATCAATATGCTACTGAAGCATGTAGGCATCATTGCCACAGCCTTTGAAGTCCACAAGGATAAAACTGCAGAAAACCTGAGCAACATCACTAAGGAAGTGGATGGAATCAACGTTGTCCTATTTCATCACTCTAAGGCCCTTGAAGAGCAGGACAAAGCGATCAAAGGCATCTCTGACTCCATTGATGATCTCCAGTGGTCCTCTGACAAAGCTCGTGAAGAGATTCAGGCTGTAGAAGGACTGAGCAAAGACAATAAAGAACTCTCCATCAAGCTGCTCAACAGTGGAAAGGACAGAGATCACAAGCTAACTCTCCTTGAAGCCACTACTAAAGATATTCAGACTGCTGTAGATAAACAGAAGGAAATCATTGAGGGTCTGGCCTCTGTCACTGGGACTCTGCCAGGGACCCTTGAAGCATTGAAAGAAAGTCAAGCAACTGAATTCTCTAAGGTTCAACTCCTGCTTGGTGATCTTGCTGATGCCAAAAAGGGGGAAGATGAGAAGCCTATCAGAGCTGCAGAAGGAACAAAAGGATCAAGCATCAGAGCTCTGACTCCCATCTCTGGTACCCCTGATCCTGCTATTTACTTTGAGAGAGCCAGGCAGAAGCAGATTGCTGCTGGTATTCAGAGACCAACTCCTCCAAGATCAAAGAAAGGGAAGAAGACAGCCTCCACTTTCACTCTTGCCCAGTGGCTCAACAGTGACCTAGCCAAGCCTGATGCAGCCCAGTTTCAAGAAATGAAGAAACACGTGACTCCCCATCAAAAGGAGAATCTGATTCTAGATAAAGATGGGCTGATAATCATTAACCATGGTGGCTCTATGCAAGAAGCAGAAGACTGGTGGCGAATGAAAGTGATCCCTGGCAAGGACTTTTCAGAAGCCATCAGAAATTACCTGGATTGCAAGCTTGAACCCGCTTGGTCAGAATATCAGAATCCCAGGAATCTTGCTACAATCAGAGCTAGGGTCAATGCTGATCTGAAAGAAATTGAAGCAAAGGAAGCTGATCTAGAAGAGGAAGACATCTAAACTCTATCCTCTTGTTGCTCTAAATATCCTTCATTAATAAGATAACCAGCTTGCCTCTATTTTTGCATGGCAATTTCAAATTATTTCTATATTGCATTCTGATTATTTATGCTCTGATACCTTTTGCTATTTCTTATTTTGATTATTTTTTTGATTGTATCTTACTCTTGCTATTTTCCTATGCCAAGTGCCCACCAAGACTTTAAATGAAAGTTTATTTTTAACTTATTTATGGTGAAAGGCACTTCTCTGGAAATAGTTTAAGGGTTTTGGCATCATCAAAAAGGGGGAAATTGTAAGGAATAAATGTAATTAGATTTTGATGATGCTATAGGATTAGAATTTTTTAAATACCCCCAAATTAGATTTTATGTATTAGAATTTTCAATTGTAAGTATTAGTGTAGTCGACGATCAGAGTTACTCAATTTTTGGATCAGATCAGGAGTGCGTCAGAACTGCTCTACCAGACTTGTTCTATGAGAACTGCTCCATCAGAGTTCTCTTACCAGAAGTCCATCAGAGTTGCACCACTGAGAGTTGCTGATAAACTTGGACATCTGATAGCCGATGAGAACTACAGATCAGAGGTACTCATCAGCAGATCTATCAGAGTCAGAGTCAGAGTTCAGTCAGAGATCAAAACTCCATCAGAACTCAACCCATCAGAAAGCCATCAGAATCCAACATATCAGAAGAGGCTGATCAGAGCCCGACTAACACTTAGGAGATTTCAAGCAGCATCCAACCGCTTTGAATTCAACGGGTAAGAACATCCAACGGCTACAAGACTGTGCATGAAAGGAAAGCATTTAATGCACATTAAATGAGCCTGATACGCTGAAGGTTTGATTGCAAATGATTGACCAAGAAATCCGGGAAGATATATTATAAAAATAGAAACCTTCCAAAACGGCGGTCAAGTCAACAGTACGCGCATTTAATGCAGTTGTCTCCTCCTCCAACGGGCAGACAACCTCAGTATATATGCTACACATCGAAGAACAGAACTTCAACTTTGCCACAACTTTTGGTCATCATAACTCAAGCTCTCTTGAGATTCAAATTCTACAACCTTCAACAAAACGAGCTTACGTTGGGAAGATTCAAACTCCAAATCTCTCATCCCCAACAGACGAGCAAAGTTCATCCTGTTCTTCAACTCTTCAAGAACTTCATCAAACAATCATTTGTAACGAAGCAAGTTGGAGGAAAAACTCTGTTTTTCAAAGGATCTTCTGAAAAGAAGGGCGTCCAAGTAACTGCAGTAGTGAAGTGGTGATACTTCCGGGAAGCTGAGTGAAAGGACCAGCCATCAGGACGTGGAACTGCATCCTGGGTGGCAGCTAGACTTGAAGAAGGCGTGAAGAACTTCTTAAGTGCTAGGGACTAAGCTTTGTAACCGATCTACTTCAAAGCTAGTGGAACAGTGGACTAGAGGAACGAGTTGTTCCTTGAACCACTATAAAAATATCCGGTGTCATTTACTTTACTGCAATTTATATTTCTGCACTTAGGATATTAACTGATCAACTCTAAGACTTGGAATCTGTGTTCAGCAGATCTTGTTTCCAGAGTTATCAGAAAGGCATTTGCCTTAGTGTTTCTGAGGCTACCCGGACAGATCAGAATCCGCTGCCAAGGCCAGTTCTGATATCAGAACCAGCCTTTCTCTGTCACCAGAATCAGACCTTCTCTGATAAGTCAGTTTTGACTTTGAGAAAAACTTGAAAGACCAATCAGTCTATTCACCCCCCCCCTCTAGACTGATTACCATATTAAACGGGACCAACAGAGACTCATGAAGTTACATGTGTTAACATGTAACTTGATAAGTCCAGAATTTAGCAAAAACCTCATTTTGTGGCATAAAAGATATTGGAAACATCACTTCAAGTAAATCCCGGTCCACGTAACTAGCCTTTCAATACAGAGCCGTGAAGCTCAGAATATAACACATGCAGACAGAAACATACATTCAATCATAGTACCAGGCAAAGATACTCTTATAGTCTTATAAGGAAAAAATTAAACAAAACAAACAACTAAGTTGAAGCTAAAATATTGAACTTCCCTACAAGCTTGAACTGAATACTCAGAAAATTCAGCAAATATCATAAAGAAAGCACACAGACACACACAAAGCGGGAGGAAAGGATCAAATGAGGTGAATTCCTTACTGCTTTCCGTTCTCACAGAAATCGGGGGGAGGAGCCTTCTCGCCATTATAGTGCGCGATCAGAGTATCGAAGCAGTATACAACCATCTCCCTATTAGCCGACACCATTGTTTTCTATTAAAAGACTATGCGACAGAGAAAAACCGTTGAATTGATCAATATACACTACTAGAAAAATGCCTTACTGTGACACCAAATTAGTGTCACTGAAAGTTTCTGTGACACTAAAAAAGTGTCAATGAAAGTGGGAAATAGTGACACTTTTTAAGTGTCACTACAAGTGTCACAAAATTGTGACACTATGGTATCACCAATTAGTGAAACATAGGTGACACAACTATTCGATGACACTTTTACATCACATATTCTAGTGACACCGCGGTATCACATAATTCTGTTTTTTCATACAAGCAACGCGATACTTTAGTGACACTTTGGTATCACTTTGTTTTGCATTGTTTCCGCATTCCAAACCAATTATAATTTAGAAAATCCATTTTAGTTATATTTTAAAAATTCCACTTCAATATTAAATAATCCCATAAACGATAATAAAGTCAATAAATCTCAAAACATAGATTGAACTTTAAAGCATAATATTCATTTCAAACTGCAAGCTACATTGTTGTTGAACTTTGCATTCTAGGGATGCAAAAGCATATTCAAGATCCAACACCAAAGTGATTCCTTTACCACTAAGCAACTACATAGTTTAGTCCAAAAAATGAGCTGCCTACACATCGTACATACAAATATCAAAGTTAATTGGACAACGCCAATAACAATGCGTAAGTACATATCGCCCAGCTTCACATCATCAAGTCTTCATAGCAGCCGCATTCATCAACACTGAAAAATGACCGATACACCATAATAATGATGCAATTATAAAAAAACACTTCTACAAAATCATAGCAATATTACTTATGCATGAGAGGTACATCTTCTTATCATATCCATATAACCAAATCAGTTTGCACAAGTTTTTTTAAAAAAATTGTTTCTTTGTTAATGACATTTCAGGATCGTTTGTACACTCAAACTAAAACAACAACATTTTAGGATTGTTGGCAAATCGATTGACGATTCAAGTAGCTTAAACAAAGAAAATATTCTACATATTAATATTACAAAAATACAACACGATAATAGATAACAAGAAACAGAAATGTAGTTCATATATCTTTCCCATGTTTCCATTTGACCCTAACTAACATGAGAATTATAATTGTATCATTACGAAATGGATGGGTGACTATTACTATCCATTACCGCTTTTTTGTACATGCTGGCCACTTGATGAAGATGCGCCAGGATAACCTATAATGCGTATAACCCAAAATGGGTCTCTAGCTCTTTCCCTTTCAATTTCTGTGACTGATCAACCCAATGCTAGAGCAATTCCCCTCAGTATCTTTCTTGATAGATCTGTGTTACATAAAAAAAAATACATTTAGCAATAGCAGGTGTATCAATGTGTGAGGGAGTGAGGGATGATAAACTCTGCAAATTCCATCAGTAATAAATTAGCAAATTCATAAACTTTGCAAATTCCATCATTTGCGATGGAGTCAAAGATTCATTATTTTTTGACTTGAGAATATGATGGAATAAAGCAAAATGCCTCACTAAACTGTCTGCGCTTCTTTGTTATGAAGCAACATTAAGTCCATACAATTTTAGACACGATTTTCACTATGGGTCATCCGGAAACAGTCTCTTTGTGCTTTAGTACAGGGGTAAGACTGCGTACATCCGGACCCCCCCTTACCCCACCGTAGGTGGGAGCCTTTGCGGCACTAGGGTAATGAAAATGATGAAAATGATAAACTCTGGAACCAATGATAATAACGTACCCTTTTGCACATCCCAATATAATATTCATACGGATGTCCCAAGTCAAAGGGCTGACTTCTCCAACATCTAAATGAAGTCCAGAATGCCATTGTCTACATACTCATACACTAGCATCCCTCATATAATAATGATATACACAGAGTATTAATTTTGTCTATCATATTTGTCAAAAAGTTACTAACATCAGGTTCTCCAAGAAAGAAAGGTAAGTTAGTAGTATATGAGTACAAACGAATACCTCTATGCTCCTTTAACACAGTAGCCAAGAAGCCTCACAAGATTCTTGTGCCTTGCACACCTAATAGCTTCCACCTCTATCTTAAATCCTCCCTCAGCTTGACCTCTGATTTATCATACCTCATAAATAAATACAGTAATTAGCAAAAGAAGAACCATTCACTTTGAGATTTAGTTGTCTTGGAGTTACAAAAGAGGGGCAGTTATTCAGTATAAGACACAATTCTGGCAAACCGTTAAAGAGCAAATTCAAACAAATATGCAATGATAAAATGAAGGATGTAAATAAATACGGAGTAGTATCCAAGACTAAAATGACAACTAGACCAGAATATTCAAATCTGTGAATTTGAATTTTCTTATTTGAAAATAACATATACACAGACACAACGCCTCGATAGGCAATCCCATACCCGCCTTCACCGATGATGTTCTCATCTGATAATCCCTTGGTGGCGGCCTCAAACTCTCTAATCGGTCCTGATTCTTCCCCACTAGTGGCTCTGCTCTCCCCACTTAATACACATCTCGATTCTCTACTATGCCCATGTCAATCTTAATTTACAGCAATGCCTGAAATTCCATTTTAAATTTAAACTCTTGATAAAAGCAATAAAAAATCCCTAAAAGGATATCATTAACAGGTAATATAAACACTCCAAAGCAAGATTCTTTGGAACAACACTTTTAATGACAATACAAGACAAAAGATAAAAGCGTCACAACAATGGGTTTTTCAATGCAAAAATCTCACTTCATTAATGGAAAAAGAAGAGTAAAGAAAATACAATAGCTAATGAGGGATGAAAATTTAAAGCTACCTAAAAAACCTAATGGCAAAACACATCCCTAAACCAACCCACAATCTCTTTAGCTTTTATATTTCCTTGAGTAATTAATAGATTTGTAGGTTCCATATGTGAAATAGCTTGCTGTAACCCCAAACTAAACCGGAGCAAGTCTTTTGCTCTCGTTCCAAATTGGTTAGTCCTAGTGTAAGTCTTAAAAGTGTGAGATTGTTCATACCTGACCATACCAAGAGTGATGCGGCAGATTATATTCCAGAAACTTGACACCTTCAAGTAGCCAATTTGCTGCTTCTAGACTCAGAGGAATTTGACATGACAAGATTCCCTTTCTTTGTGTTATCTCCATCGAAGAAGTATTAGGAACACACCCAAATTAGAAAACCATATTTTCGATTTTCCAAGAATGAGCTCGAAGTCCTAGTGATTTCCCTATTCATCCAAACTCCGAGGCTTGCGGTCCCACTGTGTGGTCGCAGGTTGGATGTCCGCTGTAAATGGGAAGCTGGATTCTAAATGAGGCTGAATCCCGTCATCGCGGATGTTGAAGCCCTGCCGTCAAAGGGTAGCTACTTCCCGTCTAGACGTAGGTACCTCCTACGAAGTCTGCTCCATCTCCCTCAGTCGCGAAGCCTCTGCTGGATTCCCTTGGAATCGGCAGAGCGTCGCCCTAGCCTCTTCCCCGATATATACTACGTATATATAATATATATTGGTCACAACAATAGGTTCCTGCATAAAATCGCACACATTGGAAATGAAACAAATGAAAATAGAAGAAGACCTGGCAAGGAGATCGATGGAGTCGTGCGGCCGAGCCAATTAAGAAATCGCGCTGCTGAAGAAGAGTTAGGGTTCGCAGTATATGACTGAGAGTATGGTTAAGGGCGGGGGATTTATAAAATGATCTGCACGCCCGGCCCAAATAGAAAAGTTTAATTGAGAGATAGAGAGTGTCACCATGTCATAGTAATTTCTTTTTGTTAACAAATAGTGACACTTTTGTATTACTAAACGGCATTATATTAAAAAGTGTCACTAAAAGAGTGTCACTGTAAGGCATTTTTCTAGTAGTGATAGATAGGGGTTTGAGAGAGGAATCATTGGACGAGGGAAATGGAGATGATTGAGCACTAAAAAAAATTGTGCGAAAATGATTCTCTTTACAAAATGAAAAAATTATCAAAAATTGTTGGAGTACACGTTCTTATACACACCAGTACATCCTCGTATCTGTGAGAGGTTCTTTTTTGTCTGTGAATGTCAGTTCACAGACAAAACCGGCTTGTTTTTCCTCAGGAATTGGCATTAACGGACAAAAAACTCTCACAGACACGAAGGCGTACTGATGTGTATAAGAACGTGTACAAAAGGAATTTTGAACAAACTTTATTACTTTTTTCTCTTTCCCTCCCAACTTCGAAAATTGAGTAATTGGTTGATGATTTTGGCACAAAAATATTATTCAATAAGTATTACAATATCCTCGAGTTTACCATACTTAAAATGCATTTGATTGTTTGGAATCATTATCTCATAATTAATTAATATTTAAATTGTATAATTATAATATTCTAATTACTTCGTGATGGTCCCAAGTGAGGTAAAAGTCTAGAGAGGGAGTGAATAGACTTTTAAATCTTTTTCATTTGTCAACCCTTTTTTACTGTAACAGAGTGAGTTCCAATGTCTTTTGAGAGATATTGAAACATTCAACGAAAGTCTTGACCTCAAGAGTGTGACACTTTATAGTAACAAAGATTATGACCCTTTAGTTGGATGAGAGATGATTTAAACAAAGTACAGATGTGTTGGCCAAAATCAGCTTTCTGAAGGAGCAAACTACTGAACCTGGAGGAGCAGTCTGCCAAAATTTTGAGAGCAGACTATTGAACCTCTTAGGAGCAGGCTGTCAAATGAGGCTACTACATCAATGTTTTGGGACACAGAAAAAACTGTGACCTAGGACATTGCTTGACTTTTCATCACAGATCGAACACATGAGTATGAAGAATTTAGACCTATTTAGATATAGATCTCTTTGAGAAATAATGAATAATGAACAGAGAGGTTGATATGCAGTAAATTGGGCAGTTTACTGGTCAGTGTAATGAGTAAGTTGTTTGTCTTGGATAGTTGTGAAGGTGGGTGTCGAGAACTGTAGTGTGTTGTGGGAACTGAATATATAAGGTGACACAAGATATATCCTGGTTCAGATGTGGTGTATCCTTCTACATCCGGTCTCAACCTATTTTAGATGGATTTCCACTAAATGAATATACACGTTACATTTAGTGCCCAATCTACCCTTGACCGCGGACATAGATTGTGTGTTTTTTCACAATGAATTTGAACACCATTATATTCCAAGCTACTCAGTCCTCCACGGTTTTTCACTAATGGCATTAACTTGTCATAAGTTACTCATGTCCTTATCCTTCACACACCTTCTGAATTTGATCACAAAGCCACTACACCAACTGAAGTAATTCATAGCGGCTTAAAAACGCTATAATTTCATTTCATAGCGTTTTATAGTGCGCTATTACTGGACATGCTATAGTAGATATTGAATTTCATATAGCGTTTTTCAAACGCTATTAAATATAAACAAAGCATAGCGTTTTTAGTGTTATAAAAGATGAACGGCAGTATTAGGTGTACTAATTTATATAGCATTTACAAAACACTATCAAAGGATAGTTATAGTGTTTTGATGTTGGTGTGATTACATATTTGATAGAATTTAAAAACTATTATAAGCTTAGTTATAATAATACATCATCACTGATATAAATATTTACCTCCACATATATTGCAACAAGAACAACATCAAATACTTCATTTATGTGTACGAATTGATACAAAACTAACTTCAATGTAACTTTAAGTGCAAAAACAACGTAGTATTTACAACCGATGATATATACATCTCAATATCTCATAGTACCTCAGCCTAAAAACAAGTATGCGAAAATGATAAATAATAATTTCATTGAATTACATATGACTCTAGATTATCCTCACAAGTCACATCTTCAACAATTTGCGGTATCCTCTGTCACATATCCCTGAAAAAACAGCTATTGCTAATGAGATCACATGCTCATTTTTAACAAAACAGAAGACAAAATACATGAAGCAAAATTTACTATGCAAAAACAGAAGACAAAAAACATCAAGCAAAAATACTATGCAAAAAACAGAAGACAAAAGAAGCAAAAAAATCAAGAAATGAAGTAATTTAAGAAATTAATAGACATGCACCAAATTCTATTATAAAAGAACTTACTCTTACTTTTTCAAATTAACTTTACTGCAAATTTGATTCTAATCCATTAAACGAAATATAGTCTATAAACACTTGCAACCTGGGTTTTTAAAGCATAATAAATTCATTAAATAAAATTAACTTACTGTGTTGGTACACGAGTTGGGCGGCCTGGACTACATTCAAAAATGGTTGACCGTGGCAATCAATGACACATTCATTAGGATTAATGCTAGCTAATTAAATTTGGGCAGTTTTATGTATATAATTAGAGTAGTTATTGTAATTATGACATAGGTTACTCAAAGGGCTGACCAGAATTGATGATGCAATAATGACGATATTGATGTCGTCGTAACGGTCGGACATGTCGTCGTAACGGTCGGAACATGTCGTTAACGGACAAAAGTGCATTGAATGTATCTCTTATAAATATCTAGAGGCTCTATGTAATCAGCACATTGAGTTACGAATACACATACACTCAGTCTCTACATTGTAATTCAAAAGCATATTGTGAAGATCCTTCTTCTTGATGATCATATATCAAATTCCTTTCTTTACCAATTCTTCCATAGTTGATTCTATATTGCTTGATTCCCATTTTTTACTCCGTTCTAGGATAAACTATTTCTTGTTTAAACATACTGCTACTTTTTAAGATGGGGAATAAGCAGGCAATTGAGGCCTTTTTCCCAATTCTTATAAGTATATTAAATTTCATATGAGTTGCAGAGGAGTGAGCATATCCATTAGTAATATGGACTCCTTTAAATTGAGATAAAAGCAGTGCTATATTTTGTTATTACTCTTGATTGATTTCTGTGTACTTCAGAGTTTAGATATTAAACAACATAAGTTCAGTCTATGAAAGTTATAATAAAATAGTTTAGAATTATTATAGTTCTTTGTGGATTAAACATCCAACTAGACATTGACTTCATACCACTTTTTAAATGCTCAAAAAGTTCAAATAAACTCAAAAGTTTTCAACATAAAGTTTAAGAAATACTTCGTATAACTTTCATCCATGCATTGTAAATGGCCTCGTAATAATATATATGGTGTGGAAAGAAAACAATGAATATTGGACATATATAAACAAAATAGAAGTATTATAATCTACATTATTACCAACAAATGAAGTGCTAACGAAATTTGAGAACATCAAGGAAAGTAAGAATCTAATTTAGAAACAAAAACTTGTAGTAAATATTATTTTTAAAATTATTTACTTTAATTTTTTCACAGTAAGTATATATGCAGCTTAGCAAGATTATACATCACAATCATGGGTTTGTCTTCGATGCCTATTAAATAACAGACCAATTCAGCTCTGTCTCAATGAAGAGACTGCTCTCATCATGTACTCTGCCAAGTAAAACCTCAATGAAAAATGCAATTGCCAATCAATTTAAACACAATCTGGTGTCAATCATACAAAACACTGAAAACCAGCTAAATACTAACCACAGAAGATTAACCATGGCTTGAAAAACAACTCCAATGAACATATTCCTATCTAACAAGTCTGTGGTGTTTCCCTGCACAAAAACAGGTCCTTTAACTAAAATCGATACAAAAAACGTATAACAAATTAAAAGTATTGCCTAAATATCGAAAACCAACTGCAAATCAGAAAAACACTCAATCGAAATTGGTTTCAATCATTAGAAACACTGGAAGACCGAACAATACTGACCAGAGATCATAACAAAAGCTTGAAAATCAACTCCAATGAACATATTCCTAACTAACAAGACTCCCCTGCACAAAAGATGGACCTTTAACCAAAATTGATACAAAAAACACCAAACAAATTAAAAGTATAGTCCAAGTATCTAAAACCAACTGCAAATCAGAGAAGTACTCAATCGAGTTTGGTTTGGAAAAGATGAAAGTAGAGAACAATTAAGTGATTACTTACGATTTACGAAGATGAATTCATCCTTACCCTAAGTAGCGATAATGATATATGAAGCTGAGAGAGAACGGTGAAGGTGAATCGAGCGAAAGGGGAACACCGAAGGTGAATAATTGTGTGCGGCTAGAGAGAACGTGAAGGAGACGGCCACGGACTGAAAGGAGAGAAAGAGGTCAGATTAATCTCTTGTGAAAACCCTAAGGCGTTTTTTTATGCCCGCCTATTTTTTACTTCGTATTTCGCTCAGATAGCGTTTTGTTGTTGTTCCCCGCGTGTTCTTTTTCTTTGGGAGCGGTAATTAAGATTACTAATGTGAATCATAGCATAAGGTGCCCAAACGCCATCGTATACCGCTATAAAAGCGAAATATTGTTGTAGTGAGCCCTCCAGAGTATTAGACACTAGTCTAGTTTACATGAGTAAAAGCTAAACGACCAACTAACTAAGCTGTAAGGATGTATATGAATTTGAGCTATTCCAAGAGCTCTTAGGTGGGTGGGGGTGAGAACTAAGAGGGTGAAGGGAGATCAGCACTTTGTATTGTTGGATATGTCGAATGATTCCATCTTCTTTCTTAGCTCCCCACTCGTTCTTCATGCACTCCTTCTGTATTTAAAGACTTTATTGTTGAAGTTCAACCATTGGCTGAAGAGTTTCAATCTTGATCGTTGCTTTGATTCACTTGCTTCGTTCTACTTGGTAGGCAGCATGGTTGATTTTTGTCCATTTGTGACATGAACTGTTTTCACTCAACTTGTATTCCTCATCTCAATGTTTAGATAAAGATGCAATATCCCAATCTTTTGTTCGAATAGCTTGAGTATATAAGTTGGGTGTTGTTGAATGCTCTCCTTAGAATACAAAATCACTTCATTTTAGTAAAATAATGTTATAAGAATTTTTTTATAAGGCGGTAAAAATCTCTTATGAAATTACTTTCTATCTTTTTGTGATTTTGACTGCAAGTTGGTCTTTTGTTTTATTGTTTTTGTGTTTTAGAGAAGAGTAGGAGATTTCGGTGACCTTGTCTGAAAAACTAAGTCTTTAACATGTGTTGATGATTTAAGTCTTTTGACTTATTACTCAGAAGTGGACATTCTTAGGACACTGTTATTAGCACAAAGTGGCTATTTAACAAGGTGCTCCTATATGAGGATGTTGATGTTAGTAGGTTGCTCCTAATTTTTATTAGGACGCCGCAAAGGAGCAAGATGCTTCTAATAAAAACAAAACTCTACAAAAGTGCTCCTTTTTCATCAAAGTCTTCTTTATGAGTTCTTGTTGAGGTAATGAGTTCCCCTTCAACCCGTGATAATCTCCTCATAAAGGCAGATGAATGTAGTGATGTTTGCCTTGAACTCTAGGATAATTCCCCCCAAATGAGATGTCTCTTAATTGATATCATTTGATATCAATTGATGATTGGGATATTTTGACTTTGCACCCCGTTTTTTTTGGGTAATATTGGACTTTGCACCCCGTTTTCAAAACTCTTAGACTTTGCATCCTGTTTGCTTTGAAATTTCTTTGCCTTTGTACCCCATTCAAGATTTTCTCTTCACAAAATGTTGTAGATAGGGTGCAAAGTCTAAAAGTTTTGAAAATGGGGTGCAAAGTCCAATATCACCCAAAAAGTGGGGTGCAAACTCAAAATTTCCCTTAATGATTCTAATTGATGAGGAGAGATACCTTTTGAGTTTTTTTGGCATATACATTCCTTCTTCAAGATTGTTCAACATTCAAGATCTTGCTTTAAGAATAATAGATGTGCTACGATCCTTTGTTTGTTTGAGATTTCATCAAATCTATCTTCAGTTTGATTGTAACAATCTTTGTGTGATGTTGTTGACAATTTTTTATATTTTCAAATTTTTATAAGCGTTGCAAATTTTAGATCATATTTGTACAACTTTTGCATTGATATATCATTTTCAAAGATGACGTCCCAAATTAATTTGCAAATTTGATTTTTCTTGATCAAACAGTTTCATTTTATTTGCTTAATTAGGATGTTAATTTTTAACTATATTCTAATTTGAAGTTTGCAATTTTGAAGATATTTTAATGTAGTTTCTGATTATGTAAATTTTAATTACTAAAAATTGAGTTAGTTAAGTTTTCAAAAAAAAAAAATTGAGTTAGTTATCGATATGGAGGGTTGACTTTTATTATTGGTTGAGTAAAAAATGTTGACTTTGCAAAACAATTTGGGACATAAGGAATATTACTTTTTTATTTTTTAGACTATTTGTGTATTTCTTTTTTAATATTGTAATGTGAAAAGGTATTTTAAATCCATGTCTTTAATATTAAACCCTTAACCTGTTCAAAGTCCAAACACAACTTAAACTTTCTAGGATCACTGTCCGGCCGTTATCCCAAGAAATGTCAGACCGACGAACACTTGCTATGGATGAAGACGGGGAGGAGCCGCCGCTAGCCGTTGACATAACAGCCGGTGTCGTTGAAAGTAGTGACCCTTCTTCCCAAACAAGTTTCCATCTAGAAACTACGGATGCCTCTCCAGTCGGCGTCACCGTCATCACCGGCTACCTCGGGTCCGGGAAGTCGACCGTAAACATCACTTTCAAGACCTCTTTGTCCCTCTCGAAATCTGTGATCTTTCTGTTGAATATACAATATTTTATGTCTTCTGACAAGCGTTTGAAAATTTTCAGCTGATAAATTACATATTAAGCGCGCAACATGGGAAGAAAATAGCGGTGATTCTGAACGAGTTCGGGGAGGAGCTGGGAGTTGAGAGAGCGATGATCAATGATGGAGAAAGTGGTGGTCTTGTGGAGGAGTGGGTTGAGCTTGCAAATGGCTGCATTTGCTGTACTGTGAAGCATAGCTTGGTTCAAGCTTTAGAGCAGCTTGTTCAGAGGAAAGAAAGGTTTTGTTTAGTTAATTCAACTTTCGTTTGCCTACTATTTACAGTCTTTTTATTGAGCACATAGTTTCATTTAGTTAGTTGATATGTTTAATGTGTAACTGAATAGTGAGATCTCATGTTCATAAGTTATTTTTGTCCATCATGTAACACCTTTGTCCTATTTGATATTCAATAGCTTATTTCAGTACTTGTATGAAACGAAATGGGGCTGAGATGCATAGTCAATTGAAATATAGCTCACCATCATCATTACCCCATTGCCGCAAAGGCTCCCCAACTATGGTGGGGGTAAGGGGGGTCGGACGTACACAACCTTACTCCTATAATAAAGCACAGATAGACTGTTTCTGGATGACCCATGGTGTAAATTGCGTCTAAAATTGCATTAATTGACCGCGGCTTCATAACAAAGAAGTGCAGGCAGTTTAGTGAGCCATTTGCTTTATTCCACCATATTCCCAAAAGCCAAAAATGATGGAAAGTGTCAATTGAAATATAGCTATGCGGTAATAAACAAGGTCCATTGCTTTGTAATTTTATTGGTGTTGTTGCACATGGTTGAAAGAAACTTCCTAACCACCCATAAGGGTGGATGAGTTGGTGGAGTTGATGAACTGATGACTGAGAGGTCACAAGTTTGATTACTCTGCCAAGACCTTCTAGGCACAGAGACTTGCATTGTGTGGTTTATCTAGCTAGCATGGGTTGAAAGCTGTTGTGTTCACCTGAGGGTTTATTCATTTAACACTCAAAGCGTAGCGGATGCTGGTTCTAGTCATAAAGAAAAATTTCCTAACCATACAGAAAAGGGAAGTGTAACTTAGTCCAAGTATTGAACAGAGTAGCTTTAATCGGCTTATATCAGAAGAATAAGTAGCCTTTGACTTACTTATTCGGCTTATATCAGAAGAATAAGTAGCCTTTGACTTACTTATTCGGCTTATATCAGAAGAATAAGTAGCCTTTTACTTACTTATTTGACTTACATATCTGCCAAATAGCCTGTACCAAACTGGCTCTTAGTTGTGTTCATGTTATTGGGCTATGAATCTAATCATGTTGTGCAGTTACATGTGGTATATCATTTTGCTCTAGTTGATGGTTTGAATTTTCTTGTATAACTGCTTAAAGCTTGTTTGGGCATATTACATGATGTGCATGTGAAGCTTACAATGTCAATCATGTAATGGGGTTTGAGGATAATAGCTGTGTCTGGCTGTCTCTTGATAGTTTCTGTGTAACCTGGAAAAACCTTTAATGATAACCTAATGCATCTCACACAAAATTTTGCAACTATGTTTGTTTGTATAAAGTTAGTAGTCTGGGTTATTTTTTGAAAATTTGTTGACACAAGAAAATGCACACGACCAACACCAACTTTATTACAGTAATAACATAATAAGTACTCCCTCCGTCCCGAAAAGGTTGGCCAAAGTTGACTTTCACGTGGATTAATAAAGTAAAAAATGTGTGGTTGAAATTTGTGCAGAGGAGAGAGAATTAACTTTAGCCACATATTTCTTACTTTAAATGGAAATGGCCAATCTTTTTGGAACATTCAAAAATGGAAATTTGGCCAACCTTTTCGGGGCGGAGGGAGTATATGATTAGTATCACATTCATTATCAGCCCTTTTCAGTTTTCACAAACTATGGTTCTTGTTGCATGTAGACTTGACCATATATTGCTAGAGACTACAGGTTTGGCAAACCCTGCACCCCTGGCATCTATTCTTTGGTTGGATGATCAACTCGAATCATCTGTCAAGCTTGACTCTATTATTACTGTGAGTCACTGCTTGGATAGTTCACCCAATTGTGCACAAGTAATATGTAAACATTAGTTCTGCTCTATTGTTTCATATTCATCGCCTCCAATGCTGATAGGTTTTCCACAAATTTTGTCTTTTATGGTTTTCTTTTGCAGGTAGTTGATGCAAAAAACCTTCCTTATCAGCTGAAGACTCACCAAGAATCGTCTTTATTTCCTGAAGCATACTTGCAAATAGCATTTGCGGTATAATAAAATTCTCCAACTACAAAGTACTCTCTTATTATTATTATTTGAAGTTTAGGATATAACAAAAGAATTAAGGAGAAATAATTTTTGTTGTTATATAACTTTAATGTTTTAATGATAGGGACACGGGTGATAGTCTAGACAAAGTAAATAGATATGGGCGAGTGTACACTAGAAGGCCTAAATAGACTGGCTCGGTTATTAGTTAAAGTTGCTTAGTAACTAATAACGACCTTCCAGTTAGGGAAGGGATATAAATAGTTGTTTCCTGCAGCAGGTTGGCAGGCTTTTGGTCATTTGGTTTGGACTGGGAAAGCGGGAGTATTATCTCCTCTTTTGGCTTGTATACTGTTTACCTTGTAGACTGTTATCTTGTGGAATAAGATAGTGTGATTGTGTTCTTTCTCTCTATTTGCTTGTGATTACCAGTATTGTGTGTGAATTACTGGAATTGTGTTGTATTCCTTCTGCTTTTGAAGGGTTCTATCATTTAAGTCTTGGGAGCGGCCTCTTGTCAAATTGACAAGGGAAGGCTTGCTCCTTATACACCCTTATGGTGGGACCCTTCCCCGGACCCTCGCCTTGTAGGAATGCCAATGTGCTCCGCGCTGCCTTTTTTTTAACTATGTATTATATAACTTTAATGTTCCAATCTCCCTTTATAGAGTCGGGACGATACAAAATTTATTCTGTATTAAATAGTTAATTTATCTGTTGAAAGTGTCAAATAATTAAATAAAAGCTTATTTTTGTATTTGAAAATGCTCAAAACATTAACTAAAAAACAGATGCAACATCCTAAAACATCAAATATCAAATCAAAAATTTAAAACTAAAGGAAATTTAAATCTCAAGTTTCTTTACACTTGTAAGATGCACAAATAGATAAATGGTCCACATTCTGTTGTCTCATCAGATGATCAGAAGTAGCCTTTCTCTCCCTTTTGGGTTGAGGTAAGGTCAGGGTACATCTCACCCTCCTCAAACACTACTTCGAAGTGGGATGTATTGGGTTTTATCAGCTTGGTTTATTCCTTGAGAATGCAGGCAAAAACATTTTTCCCGCGTTTTTTTCTTTTTACAGGATGTTGTGATTCTAAACAAGGTTGATCTGGTTTCTCAAGATGGGTCTGGATCAAATCTAGATGAACTGGAGAAGGATATCCATGATATTAATTCCCTTGCCAATATTATTCATTCTGTTCGTTGTCAGGTCAACCTGTCCAAAGTATTGAATTGCCATGCATATGATCTGACAGTATGTCAACTGTGCTTCTGCATATATTTCTATTCCATGAAAATAGCATGTTGTATTGACAGCTATTTTTGACATCATGGTCCTCTTCAGCATGTAACTCACTTGGAAGCACTATTGGAAGGAAATAAATCTCTAACTACCCGAGATCTTCATGATATTGGCATTAGGACATTATGCATTTGTGAGTCTCAACATATCAATCTCGACAAGGTACTCCAGAATTCACTTCAGATTACTCTTAGGATAATAGCATAATAATAATCGTTAAAATAATAATAGTAGCAGTAGTAATAATAATCATATTAGTTTTACTTTTAAGAGGTCATAATCAATTGCACTTGACATTGAGCTTGCTGGTTGGGAAAATGACTTGTTCTGCGGCAGAATAGACTGAATACTTGGAATAAGTAGTTTTTGACTTATCTGGCTAGCTGAATTTTACCAAACGCTTTTCCTTATGAAAATAAGCCAAATAGACCTTGCCAAAAGGTCTCTTTGGTTGTAGCCTTGTAGGTATTGGAGCATTAACAATGTAGCAGGTTTTACTATTTTAGCCTTAGCTATTTCTTGTTTTCCTAGAAAAACAGAGTACAGATGATCCTCATCCTTTTTTCTTCTTGTACCTAAAGGTTCGTGTATGGATTGAGGAACTCCTTTGGGACAAAAAGCATGACATGGACATCTATCGCTGCAAGGGAATTTTAAGGGTCATTAACTCAGATAATCTACATACTCTTCAAGTAATTCATTAGAAGCTCTTGTTGTATCCTCCAAATCCGCTTCAATATTTCAATTATTGTATCTAGTCTTTATCACATGAAGTTTCCAAGAGCCTGGAGAATCGTCTCAATTTTGGACATACCAACCCTATGCCATTTTCTGATTTACTTGTCAGGGTGTGAGAGAGATATATGAGATTCTTCCATCACGTGAATGGAGAGAGGGAGAAAATCAAATGAACAAAATAGTTTTCATTGGTAAATAAATTTTTTATTTTTACAAGTTTATGTACATTTTCTTGCTTCATCCTTTATTTTATATGTATATATTTTTGTGCAGGCAAATCGTTAAAGGAAGATATTTTGCTGAATTCTTTAAGAGCTTGTGTAGAGGAAACCTCAAATTGAGCAGATAGATTGTATTCGTTTCTTGACATCATTTTATACCTGTAAGGCTGTACTATGCTGTAAAAAACAATCAACTCCTATATAAGTTATAAGCTTCTTGTTGTGTTCATTTTGGCTGCCTTTGTTTCATGTGATGTTTTAGGACTGTTCAGATCACAATTGCAGACAGTTGTATTACATTAGTTACTGACTGTGGCACAAGCCCCATCTTTCCATGCCTTAACTTTTTTACTTGAGCAACATTGCCCTTCAATGCAAAAATGAAAAAGAAAGACAGCGACTTCTAACTAAATACACTGCCATATTTTTATCTATAGAAACTCTAACTAAATACACTGCCATATTTTTATCTATGGAAACTCTAAGGGCCTGTTTACTAACAGAAATATTTTTCTGTTTTCATTTTCTGTTTTCAAGCCTTCAGTTTTCTGTTTTTATTTTTCAGTTTTTTGTTTTCCAAATCAGAAAACATGTTTACCAAAGGTTTTCAATTTTTCATTTCATTTCCCCCCGACAATGTTGACTTAATATTTGGAAAAAGTAATGCACATTTACAAACATTTGAAATAACAAAAAAATATTAACATAAATGTTCCCCAAAACTGAAAGTTCAATAAGTGACATACTGACATGTAATCAGAACAACAATTTTACTTTGACATCTCAAACATTATAATCATCCCATATTGCATTTGCAATGCTTTCTCGAATTTCGTGCATTTGTTGTTGTTGAGACATATCAAATTCAAGTGATCCATTTTCACTTGTACTTGCCTCCGTGTTAAATATCATATCATCTTCCTCGTACTCCAAGAACAAATCATCATTCCTATCTTGCATGTGAATGAAGTTATGCAATGCGCAACAAGTTATGGGAATTTGAACTTGTCTTCTCAATGGGTAACCAACTAACCACGTGATATGTCTAGAATGGGAAATCTTTACTTTAGTACTCTGAAACACCTCTCGATCACATAACGCACGGATGAGTGTCGGTAGTTAAATAAAGCTTGCTTATTGCGTATTCGTCCTCGGCCTCTAAAATCATTTAAGTGATAACTCTCTCCACGGTATGGGGCTAAAAAACCCGGAACATTTGGATAGTCAACATCAACCAAATAGTAATAAGTCTAATAACCTATAATGAAGTCAATAACAACTACAATGGGAACCAAATTTTGTTGTATAGTGACTTTATTAACACAAATTGCATAATTATTGTATTACCGATAGGAGACATGGGCAACCCATTTTCGCTTCTTGTAATTGCATCTAAAAATACTCGAGTGTTATTGCACGTTCCCTCCCAACCCACGTATACATACGTAAACAATAATACCATTAATAATGGTCAGTATCTGAGTATCAAGAATGACTTTTTTTAAACTATAAAGATTCTTTCTTAAGCATTTGGCTAAGTTTGCCAATGTTAGGGCTACAATTGAAAACGGTCTGGTCCTAAAATTTTAGATTATTAACCTTCAGAATGAAGCATTCAAAGGCAAAGTTTGTATGGATTCCATTAGATATTGAAATTCGTAAACTTCAGTATTATACTTGGTACAAAAAAATAATTGAATAGTTGAAAAAGAAACCAATAACACTAGGGGGGTGGTTACGTCCATTCCTATCCCAAAAACAACATATTTTTCCCCAATCCCCATTAACTACAAACTTAATAAAACTAACTAAACCACACAAATGTGATAGTTCAGGTCAGAAGATACATTCTCAACCTACATATGATAGTCTAGTTCAGGCCATAAGATACATTTTATATATGATACCAGTTACACTTTAGTGTGAATCATTGAAGTTATTTTTGTGTGAAGATAAAAATTGAATAATTAAGTTATACTCCAATACATGTTCCTTTTAAATATATATGGACTATCTACAAACTTATTAAAACTATCTAAAACCACATAAATAAAGTACATAAATGCCAGGAATTAAAAAAACTACTAAGTACTATGCCATAAATTGTATGTAAATGGATTGAAACACATATGATGTAAAAAAAGTAGTAATATGTTCATGGAATCAACAACTCATGAAGTACAAAATTATGTCCTTTA
Organism: Cuscuta epithymum; assembly: GCA_945859915.1. NCBI lineage: Eukaryota > Viridiplantae > Streptophyta > Magnoliopsida > Solanales > Convolvulaceae > Cuscuta > Cuscuta epithymum. The sequence continues at coordinate 1,504,540 of CAMAPF010000954.1, read as the reverse complement.
CTCCTTTATAGAGTTCAAAATAAAAACAAAAACCAAAAATAAAAAATCTGCCTTGTAAATATTATCCATACATTGCAGCCCTGCACCCATGAATCATATGGGGTGTAGAGCAATTTTATACGGAGTATATGATAGTCCAATTCAGGTCAAAAGTAGCAAATATGGGCTACTATAATACACCAAAAGTAGAAATAAAGCATTAAAAATCAATTAGACCATTTGCTCCACATCTCAAAGCATAAAACAAGAATAAAAAGTATCAAATAAGCCTTAATCATAGACTAGTACAACAACAATTACTAGAAAACTGAAGCTAATAGTGAATTGGTTTTAAGGATTCCAAACAAAGCTGCGAAGCTAAAAGTAAAATTAAGAAAAACAAGCCCTAACCATGAATTTCAGGCTTAAGAAGCTGAATTGGTTTTCAGATTCCAATCGGATTTCAATTTTGAAAAAGAAAAGGTGAAAAATTTATTGCGTTTCAGAGCTTACCTTCAAATCGTTGGCAGAACAGGAGCCGACGGAAGAACATGGAGATACCGTGATGTCGGGGCTCAACTCCTAGCAGCGATGGCCTGATTTGTGAACCTGGAGCGTGGTAGCCATGTGAGGAAGAGGTAGTGAAGCTCTGCTCGGACGAATCTGAAGCTATGACGTGTTGGAGAAGAGGTGTAGTGTTTCACGAAGCTCACATACGACTTTTAAGCTGGAGCGGAGGAGGAAGGTGAGATTAGTTAAAGCCGAGTAATGAAGTTAGGCACAGGAAGGTAAGGGCGAAATGAAAGCCATTAAAGGTGGTAGGAGGAGGAAGGCGAGCAAGTAAATGAACATTACTATAGCACCGAGTTTTCTAAAACGAGAAAACGCATAAAAGGCTGTTTTCCATTTCACAACGAAAAAGTGAGACTTGTTTCAATTTTTTTATTTTGGAAAATAGTTTGGTAAACATGTTTTCTGACTTTTCTATCTCCAGTTTTCCAAATTTTTGAAAAAACAGAAAATATTTCTGTTTGTAAACAGACCCTAAACATTTTAAAGTAGATGTTCATTTGATGAGAATTTCATATATAACTCTGTATTAAGGATGCCCAACAACCAATAATGAATGAACTCAAACTTTAGAAAAGGTATAGTTATCCAATAATTCATTCTGTATGGTACGGTGATGAAAGTGTAGAATGTGTAAAATTATTGGCAAAGTGGACTGGACTGATGTAATCTACAATGAATGAATTAATTTAAACATTTCAGAATAGTTGGACTTTCAAATGTTGTCTACACACAGAATTGATTCGAGAATATAGCATTACACTAGCTATGGCACGCGCGTTGCGCGAGGTTTGATGCCCAACGGGAAAAATATGGCAGATGTAAAGAGCGTAAAATTTATCAACATTATCAACATGGCAAAGCAAAGTAGGACATAAGAAGAAACATACATAACAATTAATTATAACCATAAATAGTTGAGAATAGCTTAATTCTTCGAATACAACCGAATAAGGGAATAACTCTAGGGGAAAACACATAATAAACAGGTTTTTCCCTAGGTTTAAAAAATCATCAAGGAAGAGTGAACTTAAACTCATGTTTAAAACTAACACAAAAATTAGTACTAAAACATAATTGTTATGTTGCACGCCTAACCCTATGTGGTGTTAAACGTCAATTACAAGTTTGTGTATTTTCTAGAATAAAGAATAAGCATTTGAAAGAGCAGACACTATTCTTTATTCTATTTATTTATCCCAAATTAACCCAAATAGATACGAAATGTAATCCCGACCTGTTCAATTAGCTCCAGGCTTAACACTTAACAGGCTGCCCTTATCTTGAGGTCTTTCCCTTCTCTAATCTGTCCATTTTCTTCGTGGCTATGAATCCAAAATTACCCAAAAGGCTGATCATAATATAGCACCTACTAAACAGAAAGAAAAGTAAGTAGAACAAGAGATCGACTGATCGATATAGAGTAAAAAATGATTGGTGTTTTGATTGAGAAGCACTTGACCAATATTATATGAAATCATACGCAAGAGAGACGAATATGGCTTTGCCAAAGCTTGAAGCAAATTGTTGGTGCCGAGAGACCAATCTATAAGAACTTAACATGATCAAGCACATAAATATCGGCCGGAAAAAAACACATACATTTGCAAACATAACTTTGGGGAAAAGAAAGCTAGTCTTTTAAAAAGAGTATATCCTCATTCAGCATTGTAGGCCACCCTTTCATACCTTTGAATAATCCATTCTCCAATAGATATCACTAACAAGCATATCTATGGTTCTATTATGTCCACACTGATTCCGCTCCAGCAATTCATTGAAACTATTTCCAAAATTAAATAAGAAATCAAATGATGAACAATAAAATCGAGTTCTCTAGTAATATAGAGAATCGAGTAGTCTCTTGGCACCTCTTGCACTTTTTAATAGCCTTCCCAATCCTCAATATGTACCACCACCAACATTTGTTCAGCTGACCCTCAGGAAACTTTCTGTCCCCATCAACATGTGGTATTATTATTATTATTATTGTTGTTGTTGTTGTTACTATTATTACTACTATTCAATGGTTGAACAATCGATCAAATTAGGACTCAATCCAACAACTGAGATAATACCTCGATCATACTTACACCAAACTCTTTATGACCTTCCGTACGTGTAAACACTTCATGACAAATAGCATATTCAATAAAAAGAATTGGCCCAAGAATTAACAAATAATGACTAATAGTCGATGTGTGTATAGTTGCATATTTTTGTTCACCATGACAGTAAGAATTAGATGTTAGTAATATAGGAGTAATTTATTTCATAGTGGCACCTTGTAATTGTTCTGCACTTTAAGCTAACTATGTTTGAAAATTAGGTTTTTTAAGGTATCTCACTCTTTTCCTTTGTCCCCTGTTTGAATAATTTATCTGAACAACTGAATTCATCATCATGCTTTTTTTCACAGCTTGAAACTTTGAGCTTTATTATTATTTTTGAAATAGATCGCCCTTATCTCTGGACAATACCCCGCAAAATGTTGCCAAAGCAGATATCAATACTAACTTATCATTCAAAAGATTTGAATGATGGTCTGCTATTTCTATTGAATCTAGCAAAGGAAGCTAGTAACAAAACAAAAATACCACCAAGCAACTAACATTGGTAAAGAACAAAGAAGAGCTGGTTGACCTCAAGTTAGTTTCATTGCAGTTGCAGAACTCTCTGTCTTCTATTCATGTGCTTTCAAGCATTTCTGTGGAGAAATAAGCGTCAGGAAAATTTGAAAAAGTCGAAAGGTCAAAATTGGTGATAGTTATGATCTAGGCAAATCATATGTGTGACAGATGGATGCTTTTTTTGTTTTGAATATGGTAGTGCTATTAAGTAGCCCAGTCATGTAAAAATAACAATTTCCAAACCGGGAATTACAAAATTGGGGGGAAAGCAGAATGGTCAATGTTAATGGTTTGCATTACAAATAAGAAGAAAGCAAGGGAAAAATGATTAGAGAAATAGATAGGGTTGTATTGACCTGTAAATGTAAACCTAATGTTTCTTCGAGTGTGGCAAAGTATCACTCTAGACGACTTTTAGATTCTCTCCAAACCTTTAAACCTCTAAAACTCTCTTCATGTGTGGCATTGATAGTTGGCCGGTGCTTATCACTCAATTCTTGCAATCTAAGTTCAGTAACAATTTGATAGTTGGCGGCTTCCAAATGGGGGATGATTTTCATCTTTGTGCTAGGTAGCACCTGGTTAGGTCTGTAATAAAGAAAATAGATTAGTTAGTTTTGTCAATAATATATGATTTATATGTCGGAGTTTTATATTCATCATCGAAGATAATCAACAACAACAATCACAAGCTCATAGCATGCACCCCCAACCGTCCAGGAGTTGAAAAGTACGATATTTTAGTGCTTTAAAAACACAACTTACTGAAAGTCTGCATTGTTTCCAATAAATATGTACAAAGGTCAATAAGAAATAAAGATTTCTACTAATCTGTCAAACTTATAACTTACCTAATATAGGCTTTTGATTTGCTGGGAAGCAACAGAAAGGAAAAGCCACATCAATTTCCAATGTGCATGAAGTAAAGATATCAGCGTGCAAAGTGCATGTGTATAAAAGATTATAACTTGTAGCTTGACGCTTGTGTTAAACCACTAATGACAAACATAATTCTAGGATATTTACCCCTAGTTTTTCCAGGTGTCCCCGAGAGAGTCTAAGAAATGCAAAATGCTTTCCATTGCAAAAGTTTGATTCAATGTCTAGATGTGGGAACTGTGGGTATATCGTCAATTAGCTGAAGAAGGATATCTTCAGATTTTTACATTGGCATAGATAAGGTGCACCTTTGCCTTGTCATTTGGATCTTTAAGAATGACTCTAGCAACCTACACAAAGACAAAAAAGGAAATAAGATGTCACCAACCACCTTTTTCTTGCTTATCTCGATTATTCTAATTAAAACTTTATATTTTCAAAGAAAAAAACTCCACTTGAAAAGCTAAGTTTCATAATCATCCCATAAATGATGACTAACCTGAAACATTGGGTAATGGCGGAGGCTCCAGCAGGCATCCCGAAAGCACGTACTTGGCCAGGCTGATACTTAAAACGACCCTGTGAAACCCTCTAATGAAGCATTTTATCCATCACAACGAGTTGAATGGTTTCAAAAGAGTTAACAGCTCTCGACCTCAGACATGACATTGTATCTCAAACATAGATTTACTCGAGTCTAGAATGGATAACAATAGATATAGTGGAACGTATTATGTTATTTAAAAAAAAAGAACTGAATTACCAAACAATTTTAAAGAATAATGTCAAGTTATCATATTATAAGCATATTAAAGAATAATGTCAATTAAATGTGTAGTTAACATATTATAACCATATGTCCAAAGCTGATTTCTTAATTCTATGATTAGAGGAAAAAGCTAAAATAGCGAAAGAACACAACATACCTTTATTAGCTACTTTAGAACAAGAACATTCTCTGAAGTTGATAAATTCAAGTATCTATACAAGAACACTTGAAAGCAGGAAATTAAAACCATAAAATAAATGAGGTGACATGAAGAGGTTTTACACCTAAACTAATTAACCACAAACAAATGAATTAGAAAATATAATAATACACCTTCACATTTAAGCTTCTCAGAAGGAGATAGTCTATGGAAAAGGAAAGTCTTAAGGCATGTTTCAGACTACAAATGCTGAAATCATCTTTCAAGAGAATGAGTGCAGTAGCTCTCACATTCTCATTTGAAGGGTATTTTGTAAAATCAACATTCAATATTGATTTGGACCTGAGTTTTCTTTTTCAATAATAAACATTGTCATTCAAGATTGAGTCTTTTGTATATTTTATTTAGACTTGATGTCATATTGTATATATGTGAAGTGTTTTCCCATTTTTAAACATAATTTTTTCTCCGTTTTTGTAGCTCAGTTCGAAATCAAATATAGTTATTCTAATGAATATAAGGGAAGATTACATAAGTGCAAAGAGCATAATCAGTCATTCAACAAAGGGTAAGAGAATACCTGCAACAGTATCAAAGGATAGATAGTTATCTGGGGAAAGTTTTTTTGAATCCTTTACTTGGCTTGATTGAAATACACAATATTTCAGCATATTAGAAAATCAAATGAAAAATAACAACTCCGGTTTTAAAAGGACACAACAATTCTAAATCTTAGATTAGAGTGTATAAAAAATAAAATAAAAGTACAACTAAAACGTACTAAATAATTTAAGAAAATGCAGCAAATAACAAAAACTTTCAATAAGAATACAGAGCAAATTATAGAAGCAAATGAAGAATTTTAACCTCAATAAGATTTTCAACTTTCTCCTTCATTGCCGCATTCTTCCAAATCTTCATCACCTTCTCTTTTTCCTTCTCATGAAAGGCGGCCTCTTCTCCCTTATTCATCTGGTAAGAGCTAAGAACTCATTTCTTGAGCAAACTGCTCACTGTTTTTTGCCGCCATCTCTTCATAAGGTGCTTTGTGTTAACCCTTAAGTTTCTCTATTCTTCTGTCATTGTTCTTGCTATCTATCAATGGCATCCTTTCCGATGTTAAGCCTGCGAAAGGAAGCTGCTTTATTCATTAATCAAGAATTAGGAATTCTTTTGCAAAGGGGGCCAATCATGGTCAAAACTATGATGTGTACTCACAATGGCTAAACCTCTGATGCATAGGTTCCCTCCATTTCACAGGCTTAACATTCAAGTTTTGTAGATGAGTAAAGGTCATCTAATTTCTTATTTCTGATACTCTACATGCTCCAGTGCTACTTGAATAGCTTCAAATAGGAAAGACCGTGAAGCAATGATAAGAAGAATGATCCTTTATAGTTTAAGAGGGAGAAATTCTTTAAGCAATAACACTGCATCCTTCTAACTGGTAGCAAAAGTCAAAAAGAGGATATACCTTATTACACAGAAAGTTACGAAATTGTTATCTTCAGCTAAGCTTTTAATAAAAAATTGCTTATGCAAAATATAGATAATACTTATACCATAGAATCGGGTTATATGGTTGGGAGATTGAAGTAAATACTGGTCAAAAATAAAAAGTGAACCTGGATTAATATAGAAGCCATGGATGAACTTGGGAAGCTTTGGCTAATTGAACCAAATCTAGAAATGAATCCATGGAAACAATTAGAGGTAAAATTGGCTTTGACGGGAGTAGTTGATACTACTCTTGTGTTAAAAAGGGCGGGATCCATGGAAGAAGTAGGAAAATGTCACGCCCCAGACCGCAATCCAAGCGCGTGTACAACCGTCGTATAATCAAGTGAAGTCACCCGCGAGTCAACCTCACTTAATTACACAAGGCGTCTGAGAATATAATCCATCCATACTCAGTAGTAAACATACATAACAACATCACATTTAAACCAATGAATAGCGGAAATATTCAACAGTAAGTCATGAGCCACATCCGGCCAACAACATGGGCATGCAAGCCCCAAAAATAGTTTATAGCAAAACAAATATCCATGAGCAAGTGTTCGTTAGTTTGAAAGAAAATAAGGAAGCACGAACCACGTCTTCCTGATTTGATATCACCCGTGAGAAGGTGCAAGTAGCAAGCCCTAGCTTCAACCTGAAAATGGTGGGGCCCCCCGAAGGGGTCAGTACAAGTACCGAGCGAGTAGCAGGCTAAATATAGAATAACTAGCGTTTCAAGTATAAGACCCAAACATAGGGTGATACTTAAATAGATAGTCTTTCCCCCAAGTTATGAAATACTTATTAGTATATATATACTTGGAAAATATCCGATCCGTAGATCACCGTTTTATTTGGGAAAAATAGTAATAGTCAATATTCTTGACTAAAAACCCCAACCCACCCATATACCTATGAGTGTATAGGACTCCTCCTTGCCCCTATTTCAATATCTTAATCTATGAGTTTTGAGGATCATAATCCTTGGGTACTCCACCGGTTTGTGAGTGTTAAGGACTCATAAGTCCTAGGGTCCTCCACCAAGTTTTGAGTGTTAAGTACTTTTAAGTACTAGGGTCCTCCACCAAGTTTGAGTGTTAAGGACTTTTAAGTCCTAGGGTCCTCCACCAAGTTTTGAGTGTTAAGTACTTTTAAGTACTAGGGTCCTCCACCAAATTTTGAGTGTTAAGTACTTTTAAGTACTAGGGTCCTCCACCAATTTATAATCCGAGTGTTAAGGACTTTAAGTCCTAGGGTTCTCCACCAATTTATAATCCGAGTGTTAAGGACTTTTAAGTCCTAGGGTCCTCCACCAAATTTTGAGTGTTAAGTACTTTTAAGTACTAGAGTCCTCCACAAAAATATTTTCCTATGATCAACCTTCTATCAACCTAGATAGAGTCTATATCATACTTAGTTACTCATAACTAATTCAATACATAAAGCTTATGTATCACAATCCATGCAAAACCATGCATCCATATAGATTTATAATTAATTAATACCAACCGGTATTAATTAAATCCTTTGTCCATCGGTCAACGTTTTCGTTGACCGCCATTTCATGCCTTGTGTGTATCAACTTAATCATCATATAATCAAGTTAATAATATTCATTTGTGCCTCTAATACACTTCAAACAAATATGCATTTCATATAATTCTTCATATCATATTCCATGCATCAACAATTAATTTCTTTCATACAAACTTAACCCTATTGGCTAATCACATGTTTAAATATCTTTTAAACATCATTATGAACTCATATAACATTTATTTAGGTAATCTCATAATTAACCCAAAAGTTATAAGATATTAAGCCGTCCACTCACCTTGAACTAGCGTTATGAAGTTCTACCCCTCTTGGTTGAACTCCGGTGAAACTCCGGCGACTTTTGGTCAACTCCGGCGACAACTCCGGCGACTTTTCCAACTTTGTGAAATCACTTGAAATACCCTTTACAAGTGCCTAACAAGGTTTTATAATCATAAAACCCATATTAATACAAATAACCTCAAAAAGGTTATTTTCCGGTGAACCGGTTGTTTTGGCTCCTAAGTCCGTTCTTGGACATAGAACCACCTTTCAACCCATAAATCCATACTTATAAGATGTGGAACCATGCTAAAGGTCCTTAATATGATATATACTTCATATGGTAGAAGAAAATTAAAGGAAAAGTTATAATAAGGTCATTACCTTAATTAATCACACTTTTCCCAACTTTTTCCTTCTTTTATCTTCCTCCTTGGACTCCCTTAGGTTGAGCTCGAATTTTCAGCTATGGGGATGGTTTGCAAAGCTCTTTCCTTCCTCCTTTTGCTTGGTTGGTCGAGCATGATAGATGAAAGAGGGTGGAGAGGTGGTTTTTGTCTCCTTTAGCCAATGAGTGGATGGAAAGGGGTCCATTAGCTTTCAACCATGTTCCTCCCATCCTATCATCCATCCTTCATGTGTCCTTATGGCACCAATTAGTCAACTCTTGCACACAAAAACGTGGGGTGGCCCCCACTCATGTGGGATGTCATCCCTTTGTGTCCCGGTGTGTACAATTGGTCCCGAAAGTTGTATTTTTCGAACTGTTTTAAATATATTTTATTTTATCGGGTCAAATAAAATATATTATGTGCTCTTACTCATTATGACATGTATACTGAATATACATTCCCCAACTTTAATTTATAAGCCTCCGAAATTCAGTTCGGGCTGTTATCTGTTAAATTACCAGTACCAGTAATTTAGGCTTCTTTTGACCAATCGGTCAACTCCGGGCCCTTCCATGGCCCAAATGAAATATCCACCACTATATATTTATTATCTAGACCAAGATGAATAAAATATATGGTCTCGGGAATTTCGGGCGGCCCCCGCTCCCGGTGTGGGTCCCACGTGCAATTTACTATTCACGCGAAAGAATTAATAAAAATTTACAACTTCGTAAATTCATAAATCATTCCATAAGGTTTATTACATCATTTACTTCAAAGTAAATACATTTGGGGACGGTGTTACAGAAAATGAAGAGGGGTGAAGTGATGTTACCATATTGCCGGAGAAGATTGAATCTCGTGGACCTAGGCACTGGAGAAGATTGATTCTTGCGGACGCTAGGCAGCTTCGGCAAAAGACTTCTCCGCAAACCCTAGCTTAGCTTTGAGTTTATGGAGAGTGGGGATGGGAGCAGGTCATATGTAGACAAAGAAGATCATAGAGAGAGCCATGAAGTCCGGTTGCGTGTGTGAGAAAGCAGATCGGCCGTGGTTGCTGTAATAAGAGAGCAGACGGGGTACGGATGGTGAGGAGACCCTCACATCGTAGAGAGCTATGGCGGAGAGTGATAAAATGTGAAATGAAATGGGAAACCATCCACCACTCATTCTATAGAGCGAGCATATAAACGGAGTTAACCGTCTGGAGCTGTAGCAACGGAAAATTGCCCAAGTTAACATCCTTACACATATTATATATAAGCAAATAGGAAACAAATTTTACGAAAAGTAACAATTTTTATTTGGACATCATACCCGAAATATATGGAGTGAATATATGGCTTTGTTATCTTGACAGAGTTTGTTTTCTGAAAGACTCTGAAAACTCCAAACCATACCATACATTTCAAGAGTGACTAACAAAAGGTAATTATAAGGCAAATAAAATTAAATTTATGTGATCTACGAGACAATCAAGAAAATTACTACCTCCGTGGCTCCGTCGCAGTAACATTGGGAAAAAATAAAGTAAGAGTAAATAAGAATGATTTAGAGCAGCACAAACTTTATTAAATTTGGTATGGAACAATCTTAATGAGATTTTTCAAAAAGTAAAATTGGACAATTTTAGCTGGACGTGGGGGTATGTTTTTTTCAGCAGAAAGATCTCACAGGTGAAACTAAGTTAGAAGAATATAATTTGACTTATAATTAATTTTAAGAGGGAATAAATAGGGGCACCACCTTTGTGTCATTCAAATAACTTTTATTTTTTAGCAACCAATCGTGATATTGAGAGAGAAGTATGTGACTCAATGCTCAAATGAGGTGAGGGTTCCACATCAGTTTAATTTTTAGCTCCACAGTTGAGTTGAGCTAGTTTTTTCTTTTACAATTGATATACTTTTATAAATAAGTCATCACAGAAACATTAGATATACTACATCCGTTCTTTATTAATTGCAACAATTTAACTTTCATGCTTGTGAACGTACAACTTTGACTATAATTATATGTAATTACGTATTAGTAAATATAATACGGAGTAAAATTTAATATGTTGTAAATTCACATCAATAATTTAGTACTCTGTAATATTTTATAAATAATAATTTGATTACATACATTAATAGAAAAACATGATCAAAGTAAGGTGTGAGAATAGTGAAAAGATGATAATGTTGCAATTAAGATGAAAAGTGTAAAAATCACAATGTCGTAAAATAAAGCGTGACCTCTGTTTGTGAGACAATTAACTAGTTAATTATTTAATTAATTAAATTAGGGGTAAAAATTGATTGATCAGTCCTATTTAAGAAAAACTAAACATATGATCCTATTTTTGGAAGAAGTCAATATTTTAGTCTTAGTTTGAACAATTTCCTCGATCTACGTAGTATTTCATTATATGTTACACCATCCATCCCAGCTTGGGGTTCTCACTTTCATTTTTCGGACGTCCTAACTCTCATTTTGATAATTTAATTATCAAATATTAAAAATAATACATTTACAATATTACAGTTATTATCAATGTCCTCAGTATATTATATACCTATCAAAACAATCTCAAAAAATACTCAAATTACATTATTTAATTATGGTATAAATAACTTTGTCAAAAAAAATATTATTTAAATAACTATGCCTTTTTACTATGAGAATCTTTACACAGGCAAATATAGTTGTGTTTTTATTTTATTTATTTTTTAAATTTTTGAATACAAATTAGAAAAGAATAGGATCTCCAAAGGCGGCCCTGGGGACAGGGCGGGGCCGTAGGAGTTAGGACCAAGAAAATGAAAAGAATTTAAGCCCGATCTAATAGGTGGGAGTAACCTGATATTCAGCCCTAAATTAATGAAATTGTCCGGCCCAATCGCCTGATCCGTCCAATGGCCCAAAACACCGAAAAGAGTAAATGAATATTCCGTATTACGGATCAGAGGTTCAACTTCAGCTTTAGCCTTCAGGCTGCACAATCACCTTCACTGTCTCACGGATTCAGCTTTCACCCGTTTCAGGTACTCCGTACTCCTCCCAACTCCCGTCATTAGAATCCAGACTCCCCAGCCTTCTTTTATTGATTAATAATTTAATATGATTATTTATTTGATTAGTTTATTAATTGATGTCATTCAAAGTTGTTTAAAGTTTATAAATACGGAGTAATAAATAGTTGATAAATGATAAGTAGTTAGTTCATTTGTTAGCTGTTAGGTCATTGAGTGTTGATAAATGTTTATTTCATATTCTTAATGGTTGATTGTTACCTATTGAGCGTTGATCTTATAATTTGTTGATTTTGTTAGGTAAAAGTCGATTATAAATAAATTTGTAAATCTAATCAATTCAAAGATTTAATAAAAATGGTTGAATCAGGATGGGAGAAAGAATAAAAGACGAGAAGTTTAGAGAAAGCGGTCCTAAGTAAAAAAGCTCGATGGAAAATTTTGTTTGTGTGAAGAAGTCAAATCCTGGATGTCTTCCTCACGATGAGAATTCAGAGGATGAGAGTGATTCAGGTACCAAAATGAAACGGTTCAGAAAAGGGTTTTACAAGTTTTTTAAGATTATGCTCATTTTAAACTTTCCGCCAATTTCTGGATGAAGAAATTTGATTATTTGCCAATTTGGGTAAACTGTCATTTATACCTACTTTTTGGTACTTAAACATTGATTTTCGTAAATCCAAATTTTCAACTGATCATTTTAATGCTTTCTTTTTATCTATTCATATTAGCTGACCCCATAGTCTTTTGGGACTAAGGCTTTGATGATGTTGCATCTACACAAGAAGGATTTTGCTTTTTTTTGTACATTTTTTATTGCTTAGGCCTTAAGCAAAAAAAATTGTTCAGAGATGCGGGACTCTAGTTTGACAAAGTGAACATTATTTATTCAATTTAAGGGGTGAGAATAAGCGGTTTTCACCCTTCCATTATTTGCGTAAGGGACTTTTTCGAAATGTATGTTTTTTGTATTAAGAACCTTAACTATCATTATTGCCATAGGCCTGTATTTAGTCTTTTGCATAACGCTTCTATTTTCCCAACTCCTATCATTATCAAGATTATTATATAAACCAATTGACATTGAAACCAATTGACATTGAAACCCACCTTCCCTTCCCCACAAAGAGTCTACTTTTATACTGAGTATATGTTAGGAGTACTTTTTCTTTGGCTAGTTTTGATGGGGAAATTGGCAAAGCAAACTGCATCATTTTATAAGATATATGTAATGGGTTTGGTCCAGACTTAGTGCTTAAATTTACCAAGGGAAATGATTTAGACTGAATAGAAGTGGGCTTATAATTGCAGTTCTTGTTGCTGATGCTCTTTTATTGGTGTACTTCCTATTATATAAATTTCTTATGTACTGCTGTTAATTGTCTATAGACTTTTGCATTTAAAAGCACTTTTATGAAATAAATAATCTGACACTAGCTTATGTACATATTTATTATATTTCAGATTAAAAAAATCAGAATAGGCATATTTAATCGTGATTTCAGTTTACGTGGATGGCATTAGTTGTCATATGCGGCCAACCTTGTAGTGGAAAGTCGACTGCAGCAGCCTGCTTAGCCGATGCTCTTAACGACTCTGACAATAAACCTTCTGTCAGAATAATTGACGAAACATCCTTTCATCTTAGTCGTAACCAAACCTATGCTGACATGACCGCTGAAAAGAACCTACGGGGAATTTTAAGGTCTGAAGTCGACAGATCCTTGTCAAGAGACAATGTTATCATCGTTGACTCCTTGAACAGCATAAAAGGTTACAGATATGAGTTGTGGTGCTTGGCTCGAGCGGCCGGGACAAGATATTGTGTATTGCACTGTGACGTGGATGACAACACGTGCCAAACATGGAATAATGAACGTAAAGAGAAAGGAGAACCTGTGTATGATGATGTAATTTTTCAAGATCTGGTGAGAAGGTTTGAGAGGCCAGATAGCAGAAACAGATGGGATTCTCCATTGTTTGAGCTATGGCCTTCTAGAGATGGGATTGACAAATCTAACCAAGCCATTTTAGATGCTGTTTTGTATCTGACTAAAAGAGTTGACTCGAAAACAAGGGACGTCAAGATCTTACAGCCAACAATTGCGACACAAAGTGCTCGGGCATCAGAGGCTAATTCTCTATATGAGATGGACAAAGCGACTCAAGAAGTGACCAACGCTATTGTAGAAGCACAATCTAATGCACTTGGGGGGCCAATCAATGGTGTATTTATAGGGACAGGGTTGCCTAGCGTTGATATTTCAAAACCAGTTAGCTTGCCGGAGTTGCGAAGGCTTCGTCGGACCTTCATTAAGCTTACTGGGCAGGCTAGCCTGAGTGGGCCACCCCCTCCTTCAGATGCTTGCAGCTCTAAGAGGATGTTTGTCGATTACTTAAATAGAGAACTGGGAAACATTTGAAGGGGATTAATCATGATGGTGCTGGTGATTGTTCTTCAACAGCATTGCATAATGGATATCATTCCAAAGAAGCATACCACATACATGGAGGATTTTTATCTGGTAATTGGATTGTGCATTTTTTGTTTTGTATCATAAACCTTACTCAAACACGCACTTCAGGCACTAGTCATGAGTTACATTGAAGTTAATGTTGAGTAATTTACTAAATTGTTTTTCAGTTAGATGTTAGAAGATGCTACTCTGCGTGTCTAAGATCATTTCCACCTGGGTTTTTTCTCAAATGATTGCTAAATTGCAGAGTTTTCTTTCCACTTGTAGGCATGGTTGTCACAGCAGTAAGGCGAGGCACGGTGCCAACCGACTGCCTTATCGCCTAGGCGACAATTAGGCAGCTAGTCACACAATACGTAGTAATTAAATATGCAAAGTAATATATTCAAATGTATCTCTAATTTGTAATATACTATGTATTATTACTATTATATAGTACAAATTAAGTTATACAAATTATCCCATACTTTGAAGGGGTGTGAGATAAGCATCCCAAACTTACACATGTAATATACATACCCCAAACACTATATATAAGAAGTTATGTTGCATCATGATCATATGTTTTTTTTCACAAATGTAATTTATTGTGTTAAGTGCATAATATATAATACAAAAACATTTATGAGGATGCAATTAAATATAAATTGTAACGGATGTACTATTATTTATTTCACAAATCAATTTTTAGAATGTTAATTGCATCCTAACAAAATTTAGAGTATTTTAAATTATGCAATTATTCTAATAAGTTTATATTTGTATGAAAACACAATCATGATGTGAAAATAACTTTTTAGATAAAGTTCAGGGTATATATATTACATATACAAGTTTGGGGTACTTATCTCACACCCCATCAAAGTTTGGGGTATTTATATTATTTTTCCCTACTTTTTAAATCCTTCATCTGTTGTGGAAAATTTCAAATTTTACTGTCAAGTGTCGATGTCACAATAGTCGAGACTAACTGTGGAACAATGCAAAGACATGTACCAAAATTGTCTCTGATAGAACACTGGTATTAAGCTATACAAACTATATCAAATCTGCAGAGTGATGTAAGAACAGATCAAAGGGATTATTATTGAAAGAGAGAACTCTAGATAGGTCGTACAAGCTCAAGGACTATTCGAGAAGCCCAAACTCCTGACAGCCAACTATTCAGAGCAACAACCTGCCCTACTAGGCTAACAGACTTCTATTTATAATAATATTCCACGTAGGGAATTTATTATTAGTTAACCGACTCATAACTAATTACTGGCTACCCCCTCCCTTATTCCTCCTATGATAGACTTTATTGAAGTATTTAATAGGCTTATCAGTTATCACTTATAAGCCTATCATTACTCCCCCCTGGAAATTCACCTTGTCCCCAAGGTGAAAATCTGGGAAGTGCTCTCTCATCATCTGCAGCAATTCCCATGAGTCTTCAAAACTTGGTAGGTTTTTCCAGTGTATCAGAACTTCGAACTTCCACATTGCCTGCTTGATTTACCCTGGAATCCATCACTGCTTCAGGTATCACTTGGAGCTCCATTTCTTCACTCAAACATTTAGGAAGTGGCTGAAATTGAGTAGTGAATCACTTTTTTCAGTAGTGAAACATGAAACACAGGATGTATTTTGCTGTCTTCTGGTAACTACAGTTTGAATTGTTGATCTTTTCTATGATTTCAAAAGGCCCATAATATCTTGGACTCAATTTTTGATTCACCCTCTTGGCTAAGCTTTTAAGTTTATATGGCTGAATTTTCAAATACACTTGATCTCCCACCTCAAGCTGTATATTCTTCCTGTGTTTGTTAGCCTGTTGTTTCATTAAGTTTTGGGCCCTAGCCAAGTTCATCTTTAACTCCTCTAGCATAGCATTCCTTTGAGCAGTTGGACACCTCTTCTACTGCAGTTAGTGTTACATCGCCCTTAACTATTGTAGGAGGATCCAGCCCAAAGAGAGCCTTGTAAGGGGTTTGTTTTAGTGCTATGTGATAATTGGTGTTGTACCAATATTCAGCCCAGTAAAGCCATTGACTCCATTGCTTTGGCTTCCTTCCTGTGAGGCACCTTAAGTAAGTTTCTAAGCACCTGTTTACCACCTCGGTCTGCCCATCTGTTTGAGGGTGGTAAGCTGTGCTATATTTAAGCTGAGTTCCTGCCAGTTTAAAAATTTCAGACCAAAATGAGCTCAAAAACACACTGTCCCTATCACTGACAATGGTTTTAGGGAATCCATGCAGCTTAACTACTTCCTTAATGAAGATTTCTGCCACCTCCTTTGCATTGAAAGGGTGAGATAAGGCTATGAAATGAGCAAATGTTGTAAATCTGTCAACCCCTACTAAAATAGTGTCTTTTCCTTGGGATCTAGGTAATCCCCCAATGAAATCCATGCTTATATCTGTCCAAATACTGGTTGGAATAGGTAGGGGCTGCAGTAAACCTGTGGGTTTAAGAGCTTGATACTTATTAGTCTGGCAGATAGCACACTCCTCCACATATTTCTTTATATCATTCCTCATCCCAGGCCAGTAAAATAATCCTTCCACCCGCTTCATTGTTCTAAAATATCCAGAATGCCCCCCCACAGCTGAATCATGGTATTCTTTCATAATTTTCTGAACTCTGGCAGACCCCTTTGGTAATACCAATCTTTTCTTGTAGTGGAGTAAGCCTTTAATGATCTGAAACTCCTTCTTTTTGTCTGGGTATGAAATCACCTGCTGGATTATCTCTTGACATTTAGGTTCCTTATTCAATTCCCCCTCCAGTCCCTCCCATTCTTGGCAACTGACAATTGATAGGGACTGCAATGCATATTTTCTGGATAAAGCATCTGCAGCCTTGTTCTCCACCCCGGGTTTATATTTTATGGTAAAATTATAGCCCAGTAATTTAGAGGTCCACCTTTGTTGTTCCTCGCCCATGAGTCTTTGTTCAGTTATAAACTTCAAGCTTTTCTGATCAGTGTGGACTTCAAAGGGTCTGCCCAGCAGATAGGGTCTCCACTTCTGAATTGCTAGGACAACTGCCATCAATTCCCTCTCATGGATGGACTTATTCTGATTTCTTGTTGATAACTCCTTGTTCATGTATGATACAGGTCTCCCATCCTGCATCAAGACTGCTCCCAACCCAGTACCTGAAGCATCAGTCTCAATAACAAACATCTTGTTGAAATCAGGTGTTGCTAATACAGGCAGTGTTGTCATAATTTTTTTCAGTTCTACAAAGGCTTGTTCTGCTTTCAGATCCCAGTGGAAATTATCCTTCTTCAAAAGATTAGTAAGAGGGAAGGCAATCTTACTATATCCCTTTACGAATTTTCTGTAGTAACCTGTTAGCCCAAGGAATCCTCTCAACCCCTTTAAATCCTTAGGTGCAGGCCATTGTAGCATAGCTTCAATTTTTTCTGGGTCAGCTGATACCCCTTGCCCAGAAATTATATGGCCTAAATAGACCAACTGGGATTGTCCGAATGAGCATTTCTTCAAATTGATCTTCAACTGGTTCTTCTCCAAAGCAGATAGTACATCTCTCAAATGTTTTTGGTGTTCCTCAATAGATTTGCTGTAGATTAATATGTCATCGAAAAACACAAGAGCAGATTTTCTGAGAAAAGGCCTCAATACCTGATTCATTAATGCTTGAAACGTAGAAGGAGCGTTGGTCAATCCAAATGGCATCACAAGATATTCATAATGACCTTCGTGTGTTCTGAATGCAGTTTTCTTCCTGTCCTCTTCTTTCATTCGGATCTGATGGTATCCAGACTTCAAATCTAACTTGGAAAAAATTCTGGCTCCACCCAGCTCATCTAATAGCTCATCAATAATAGGTATTGGAAATTTGTCAGGTATTGTTATTCTATTCAATGCCCTGTAATCACCACACCACAGAACCTCCACCCCCCATCTTTCTTCTTTGCCAAGAGTATGGGGCTGCTGTAGGGACTGTTACTAGGTTGAATGATTTTAGAGCTCAACATCTCCTGTAAGGTCTAATGTTGGGTATGTTGGCTCCCTCCTGAATGTTAATGGAATGATCACAGCTTCTAGATGGAGGTAATCCTTCCAATGTTTGTGTTATTTCTGGAAATTCAGCCAAGATCTCCTTCCATATGCAATCCACATCCTTCCCTTTCTCCATCTGCATTAGACTTCCTTCATAGTATATCAGATACCAATCTCCATTGTCTTGTATAATTTGTGTTAAAGTCTTCAATGAAACTTCCATTGAACTTAATTTTGGGCCCCCCTGAACTGAATGATTGAGCCCTGAACTCTTCCAGTTAATGGTTTGCTTCTGAAAGTTTATTTCAACATCTCCCAGGCTGGTAAGCCACTCCATGCCCAGAACTAAGTCAGTTCCTCCCAGATTTAAGATGTAAAAATCCTGTTTTATATCAGTATCTGGCAAACACAGTACCACCTCTTCACATATTCTATTATTAGATATCTTTTCTCCATTGCCAATCTGCACCTTATACCCTGTAATAGTGTTGAAAGGCAGCTCCAGTTCCTCCACCAATTTTTGTGAAATAAAATTATGCGTGGCTCCACTATCAATCAATACTTCCACCTGTCTTTCTCCCTGATTCCACTTCAGCACTCCTTTAATTTTGAAAGCTCTCATAGTCGGTATCCCTTCTCTACTCATAAGTGATAACTGCATAGATTTGGATTCCAACACCACTTCCTCTTCTGGGACTTCATGTTCCTCACAGTCTGTGTCTTCATCAACATCTGAGTCTTCTACTAGCATTAGTTTAAAGTGTTTCAGCTTGCATGTGTGCTCCTTATTCCATTTTCCCCCACATTTAAAACACAGCCCTTTTCTGCTTCTCTCCTGAAATTCTTCTTGAGACAATTGAGGTCCCACCTTCCTGAACCCTGAAGATTGCATGTCAGTGACCTTCTTCCCCATTCTCTCAAACCAGGAGTTGAAATTCCTGTTATCATTGACCCCTTTTCCTTGAGTGTTGATTCCAGCATTACCATATCTTGCTTTTGAACTCTCTCCCCAGTTCTGAGATTTGCTAGGCACACTTCCCTTGTCTTTTTCCCCATCATGACATCCTGTCTTTTCAAGTGTATAGCCTCATTCTTCCTTTCAATTTGTAAAGCCACATCCATAACATCAGTCAATGATCTAGGATTGTATAATTTCAGTTCAGCCTTAACCTCTTCCTTCAATTCTGTGATGAAGATTCCCCTCAATATCTCTCTATCCACAGTCCTTTGAGGTGCTATGGTCAATTCAAATTCATCCCTATAATCTCTGACTGTTCCAGTTTGCTTTAAGCTCAACATAGGTCCGTACGGGTTCTGTAGGAGGTCAGGTTGGAATCTCCGAATAACCGATTCCTTAAGTGATTCCCAATTCTTCTCCTTGGTCTGATGTTCCCACCATTGGAACCAATTCAGAGCTCGGTCTTCCATGGCTACTACAGACACTTCCAATTTATCATCCTCAGTAATGTGATTCAATCTAAAATATCTCTCCATCCTTACAAGCTAGTTATAAGCCCCATCCCCATTGAACAGTGTGGCAAATCAACTTTTCGAGCCATATTCACTGGAAATCTAGCATACTCATCACGTCGCCTATGATAGGTGTGATTCGAGTGAGCGGAATTACCTCTGGAAACGGCAGGGCTAGGTGAAGGTCGCGAACGATGACTGTGATGAGATCGCGATCTTCCCCTCTGACGGAATGCTCATCGTATCGATCCTCCCTGTCATGTTCTGCATCATCGTCTCCATCCTCAGCAGCGTTTCCTCCATTGTTGTTCGACTGCGTTCCACTGCTTCCAATCGCTGCTCCATTTTTCCTCTCGTTCGAACCATCCACGATCCGAACGACAAATTTGGGGAAAACTGGCGATGATTCAACAGCTGTCGATCGCCAAAACCACTGCTCTGATACCAATGATAGAACACTGGTATTAAGCTATACAAACTATATCAAATCTGCAGAGTGATGTAAGAACATATCAAAGGGATTATTATTGAAAGAGAGAACTCTAGATAGGTCGTACAAGCTCAAGAACTATTCGAGAAGCCCAAACTCCTGACAGCCAACTATTCAGAGCAACAACCTGCCCTACTAGGCTAACAGACTTCTATTTATAGTAATATTCCACGCAGGGAATTTATTATTAGTTAACCGACTCATAACTAATTACTGGCTACCCCCTCCCTTATTCCTCCTATGATAGACTTTATTGAAGTATTTAATAGGCTTATCACTTATAAGCCTATCAGTCTCTCTATACAGAAATATAGAAAGATGACTAAATGTGAAAAAATTTCGAGAGACCACAAATGTAATACAGAGACCAAAAATGGCATTTCCATAATACTCAGGAGAAGTGAAAGTGAAAAAAACTGTTCATTACTTCCTTTGAATTCTGTAGACTTTTAGAGTTCTTCAATTGTCTAGGAGATTGTCAACCTTATTCTCAGTTGCGTCGACGAGAAGAGTTTAACATCTTGTGGTCAGCACAGTTGATGCATTGTTAATTTGTTATATTGTAATGTAATGTATTCAATTGCTTAATTAAATGATGTTTCAACATAAAATTTTAATATGGTAGTTGGATTAAGGATTTATTTAATTTTTACTTTGTATTTATATTATATATTACATTCATACATATATGCGATAGATATGTATCGTCTGAATTATAAGTTTCAGTTGCATATGTGTACTACGCATTTATTGTAGGTTTTATTATAGTTCAAAGCCAACAATAAAACCACAAACGAACTATGTATGCTTAGCTCCTTTCATCTCCAGTCCAAATTTCTTTCCTCTTGGGACCAATTGGTCCATCTTCACCCAAAGCCTCAGCAGGAAGGATTCCGACAACTTTATCCATTGCAGCTTTTAGTTTTCCGGGCAGAGCGTTCTCCACCTTGCTAAGCTCTGTCCCCACATTGTTTTTTATTTTCGGGCCCCATTTTCCAGTATAGTTCAACCACGCTGGCTCCACAACATCATTAGTACCTAAGTACTCTGCCGAAACTATAGAAAAACTAGCTCCGGTGTCAACAAAGATTTTCCCTTTGTCTGTATCGTTCCTTAGTCCTATGTTCTTTGTTCCTTGTAAAACATCTCCAGCTTTAGGATAAGCCGCGTGCCCGTTAAACGATGAATAAGTGATAGGCTTGTTCCCATCCTGGAATTCAACTTGAGAGCCTTTGATCCATGTTCCTGTATTGTGTTGTGAGAAGTACACCTTTTTTAGCTCACCAGTAAAGTTGCTGATCCTGAGTGTCACATGTTCCCAATCTCCAATGTGCTGTCCTAGAGTTCCGAGATTAACTGTGACGAATTCGACTTTGGCACGAGCAGGTCCATTGAAGGGGTAAAAGACCCAGAAAACTAAATCAGTATACGTTGAACCAAACATCGGTTTCACGTGGATGTAACTAGTGAAATCTTGGAGGTTTCCTTTCTTCACTCTTTCCTTTTCTGCTTCACTGGTTGGAAGGTCGAGCCAGTATGAATCGTTGTTGGAACTGCCTTGGGGTAGGTTTGCACCGGTTGGTTCGACAGCAACTGGTGAAGATTCCTTTCCTCTGGTGTAGAGCAATGCACCATTCTTGATGAACCAAGTGACGGAAGAAGGGAAGTATTCCTCTTTGGAGTCAAAGTAAATGAACGGGGAGTAGACCTTGATGAGTTCTTTTATTTGGTCTAGATTAGGCATTCCAGATTTGTTGAGCTTGTTGACATTCTTCAAACAAGATAGTACAGATGATGACAACTCTGTACCTCCACTGGACAGTTGGGCCATAAACGTGCCTGTGCTTAAGCCCAAGGCTTGGATTCCTCTAACTTTCGGTCTTGTTGAGTACACATTCAATCCTTTCGAGCCCCAAATCCATTCATCGTTTTCAGCAATGTCTGTGAAATCATCACGGACACAACCGATTTTGTCCAACGCAGGCTTCTGAGAGTCGATTGTGATAACATTACCAACCGCTTTATACCCGCTAGGAGCCACAGGCAACCAGAAGTAAGCGGTTGTGTTGTCCTTCTTAATGTTCAATAGTTGGGTGTAGTCAAGTGGCGCCTTCAGGGCTCCAGCAGAGCTACCATCAGGGCTTGTGTCTTTTGCCACTAGAACTGACCCAAAAAGGGGCATGTTATTGGGTTGTGCATAGTATCCAAGCAAGGAAAAACCATCTGGAATGATGGATGGCTCAAAAAATGTGGCGCCATTGCCCGAAGGTCCACCTTCTTTGGTCTCAAAGACTTTACTAAAGGTTGATACTTCTGACACTAACAACCCTCCAAGATCAATTATCCCTTTCCCGAAACCATCGCCTGTTGGCCATGCAGGTAAAGAATTAGGCAATCGGAAGGCACTTTCAATTGGCATGGATGACATCTTGACTTGCAGACACCAGTACTCCAAGAAATTGGCGTATCAAAGCAAAATTTCTGTGGTTGAATGTTTCAAACTGAATGAGGGAACCAAGAAAGATATCCTGCAAAGAAATAATGTACCAAGAGTATGATTTTAATCAAGTAGGTAGCTGTTTGTTTAAAAAAAGAGAAAAGGGGAAAAAATCCCCTAAAGTTGTCACTAAAGGGTATTCAAGCCCTTGAACTTATTTTTGGAGCATAAATCCCTCTATTCCATTAAAAGAGAGCAAATGCCCCCTTCTCTAACGGTGAATATACGTAGATAACGTACAGGCGTACAGCCCATGTGAGAGTTTGAAATAAAGACAAATACACTCCAAATTGTCACTACAGGTCTACAACACACCCGATCCAAGCTTATAATTTTTTTGTGATCAAATATCTTAAATTAACATGAGAAAAATTAACGAACTAAATTTCGAACTATAGATTCAAAATGTTTTTTACTGTATTCAAGTTTTTTGATTTGGTGTAATTTGGTCTGATCAATTTTAGTGCGATCCAATATTTTAGAAGTTTTTATTTGAGCTTATTTCAGTCCCAGATCAGAACAAATCAGACTTGATCAGACATAAATAGACCACATCAGACCTCAATAATTATAACATACATAGACACCAAACATCTATCGGATAAGACCAGACCATGTTAGACTAGAGCAAACCAGAAAGTTTCAGTCTGAATAAAAAAATCTTAATCTGCTATTGTCTGAAATGTTATTTTATATTACTATCTCCGTCTCATTCAAAGGTTCTCGCCCGCTATTCTACTGCCAACATAAAACTTCTTAATCTTTTACTTTATATATCCGATTTGTATCAAATTTGAGTTTTCTTTTGCGACTTTCTAAAACTTTAATGTAGTTTCTTAATATGTAAATTTTACTTACTGACAAAAATCTAATTACGAACAAGGATCGGTTAACTTTATGACCAGTTAAATATCGTAAATCGCGTGGGAACCTTTCTACGTGACAGAGGGAATATTTATATAATATAATACACATATAATTAGTTTATATTCATTTATTATTAAAAATAATAAAATCCGTTCCAAATTATTGTACAATATTCTTCTCGACTTATCATACATTTTTAGTGGGTATATTATAAATAATTAATAGTGAACGAAAACTATTGTATCTTCTATATCATACAATAATGTTTTGGCCCTTTTACTTATAGAAGATATATTGTACAAATCGAGAAGATATAATTTACAATAATTTGAAAGGAAATTTAGTGTTTTTAACAATAAATTATTAAAATTAGTTATAAATAGATTATAAACAAAAGTTAATATGAAAATATACATATTCAGAAATTACATTAAAAGGTTCATTGGAACTAGATTTAAGCTATAATATTTGTAGTATAAGTAATACATTGTATAAATTAAAATAGCATTATACACTAGACTAGATTAAGGGGAATTTTGTGGTTTGATCTAGTTAGATATGATTTGGTTTGAACTTTTCTTATATGGCAGATGTCTAGTCTCTATGTATTTTATAATCATCGAGGTTTGGTATGTTTATGTCTGATCAGGTCGGATCAGGTCGGATCTCTTCTGGTTTGGGACCGAAATAAATTCAAGTAAAAATTTCTATAACATATTAGATCAGGCTAAAACCGATCAGACCAAATTACACCAGACCAAAAAAATTCAATCCAGTAAAAAACATCCAACTCAGTAGTTAGACATTTAGTTAGTTAAGTTGCCCCATGTTTATTTATGACATTTTTTTCACAAAAAAAAAGAAGAGAAATACGTAGTATAAACTTGGATGTGCTTGGGTGACCAGTTAAGGTGTATTTGGCATCTCAAATTCTCACATGGCAGAAGCCGTTATCTATTTCCGTTAGAGAAGGGGGCATTTGCTCTCTTTTAATGGAATAGAGGGATTTATGCTCCAAAAATAAGTTCATGGGCTTGAATACCCTTTAGTGATAACTCTAGGTTTTTTTTTTGTCCCTTTTCCCTTAAAAAAATGCATAAATGAGCATTCTCATTTTCCTTAAATCATACGTAGTAGCAATTTATTAATCCGATCTGCTGTTACTATATACTCCGTACAATATATCTTGTTTTATAAACGACTATTATGCCTGTTCAGGAATGGATTCAATTGAAGGGAAAATGCATTATGTTTGGTCGCTTAAGTTGGCGAAACCAGTCTTCCGTTAGAACTCTTACCAATCAGAGCAATATCTTTCTAAATTTCGATAATATATGTAGTCCTGAAACTATAGGAAATTGCAAATTTGTGAGAAGATACTATTCAAATTTCAAATTAGATACCTAAGTGTCTTGTCAAAAATGCTATGAATCATACTACCTTAGTGTAGAGTTGTTGGTTCTCAGTTGATGGTGCCTTTATTCTGGTCTAATCTTGATATATTACTCCAGACTATCGTTTTGACTTAACATTAATCTTTTGATATTACAAAACTTCCTTTATACTGAGAGCATCTCCAATGCTAAAATGTGAACGGTGCACATGTGGCATGAGAAATAACCACATAAATATAAGCAAATAAATTATCTCTCTCCTTATTTGAATCATTTTATACAATTTTGGTATGTTTTTCCTTGCAATGTCAACTACAATGTCAACATCTAGACGGTCTCTTTGACATTGTAAAGAAAAACTTACCAAAACTGTATAAAATCATTCAAATAAGGAGAAAAAGAATTTATTTACTAATATTTATGTGGTTATCTCTCATGCCACATGTGCACCGTACACATTGTAGCATTGGAGATGCTCTGAACATAATCTATAATGTGGTTTTCCATTTTAATTCATTTCCCTTCTCCCCTATATCGTATTCTTTTCCCCTCCATCTTTTGGGCGCTAAACAAGCTAGGGCAAAAAGCCAAAAACAAATGCCTACATTTCAAGAATAGCTTTTCCATGAATATAATTTTTCAAGAATATAAGTTTCCAAAAATACTACTTTACAAGAATACAACTTTCCAATAAAAATTTTATAGCTAAATTAAAATTAAGAACATCCGATATGCTTACCAGAGCATATCATTATGAACTTATTATTCATGGATAACTCAAAAGGTAATTATAAATTTGTGGTTCATAGATTAATCAAAATATCATTATGAACATATTGTTCATGATTCTCAAATTTCATTATGAACACGTACTTCATAGGTTATTGAACATGTAGTTCATAGACTACTCAAATGTCATTATGAGCATGTAATTCATAAATTACTCAAATGTAATTATATATGAACATATGGTTCATAGATTTTTCAAATTCATTTGACTTCAAAATACTTTCCAAAATATCTCTTCTATATACATACATACAAAAAAAAAAACATATATCCAAAATTATATGGATAACATATCAAATTTGAATCACAACTTCCAAAAACAGGTTTAATACCAAACTATGGTTCCAAAATAGTATCTAATACTATATTCAAAACAATCCAATGAAATATTTCCAAATCCAGAATATATGCTTATATATCCATACAAAAATATGTATTTAAAAAGATATTCCTACCATAACAAGTTCCACAATTTTGCAACCAACAATAACAATTCCATAAAATTCCTATTTTCAGCTATAGTAAATTAAAATAATTAATTTATCCAAAAATTCATATTGTTCTCAATTTCCGAAAACTCATATACCCATATCACAATTTATACCTATCTAAAATATTTTTCAAATTTAATAGAAAATACCCAATCATATAAAAAAATCCCAATTAAATCATAATTGGCGCAAAAATAGTAATTTTAATTAACATCAGTACTTGTAATATTTAATTTACGAAAAAAACTTTGTCAATCACAAATTCTTAAATTCATTATTTATTATCATAACTCTCATATAGCCGAAATATGAATAAAATTTTATAATTAATCTCAAATCATATCACAAACCTAATTAATTTAAATCATGTTTGGGGTAAAGATATAGTTTTAATTGACACAAGAGCTTAAAATAAATAATTCATTCAAAAACTCACATCATTCTCAAATTCCACAAATTTATAATACATATTACAAATCTCATTTATTGGAAATATGTATAAGACTTCACGATAAATTTCAAATCACACCACAAATCCTAAATCATTCATATTTGAGCCAAAAATATAGTTTTGATTTACATAGTATATTAAAGTAATTCTTTTACCAAAAAATCATATTATTCTCCCATTCCAGAAATCAATAAGCCGATATCATAAATTATATGTGTCCAAACTCTCCTTCAAATTTTATAATCAATAGAAAAAATTCTATTAATATTACTTGTAGAAAAGTGATGGACAAAATGTGAATTGGTAGCTTTTATTGACTATAGTTGTGTTCAAAATTACCATGATGTAGTGACTATGATGTAAACTTTGAACACAATTATAATCACTAATAGTTACTGAGTTACATTTTTGTCCATAACTTTTTTATTAGTAATATTTTAGGAAAAATCTCAAATAAATACCCAAACATAGCAAAAGCCATAAATAAATCATATTTGGGTTAAAATAGTAATTTTGGTTGACATAAGAACTTATCTCAATGCTAGCCATGAATTTTACACGAAATCCGTAGCTTAAGTACTCACAAATCACCATTGCGGACTTAATGGGGGCGTTTGGGTAATAGCGGTTTATCCCAAACCGCCGATTTTTTACAACAGCAACTGCTGCTTTTTGCAACGGATTGCTTCCGATTCGCCAAAATACAAACACCCCCAATATCGAATAAGATCCTAAAATAAATATTTTATTTGACTGAAACCGATTAAAACGGATTGGCTAAAGGGTCAAATATGCCCTTGACTTAAAGTGTTCAATTAGCCCTAGAAGGTTCTGCACGGCCGTCGCTAATTGGGGCGGTTCCCGGTGGAATTTTTTGATGACATTGTTTGAGCATCTTCTTCATTAAGTCTAGTTTACCCATACCAAATTTCAGCTAAAAATTCAACCGGAAAGGCAGTCAAATGATTTTCCGAAATGTACTGCGCTGTTTAACTTCGCAGTTATCTTCAAAAAATCATTTGACTGCCTTCCCGATTGAATTTTTAGCTGTAATTTGGTATGAATAAACTAGACTTGATGAAGAAGATGGTCAAAAAATTTCATCAAAAAATTCCACCGAGAACTGCCCCAATTGACGATGACCGGGTAGAACCTCCTATATAAGAGGCTAATTTAAGTCAGTTCAAATGCATATTTGACCCTTTAGCCAAACGGATTTAACGGGTAGAACATGATCTTACCGGAAGATTATTTAGTAGAGACAATTTCTTGACCCTAAAAATCACGTTGGATGGATTGAGAATGTTTAGGCAGAAGAAAATAACTCTACAAAATTGACTTTAGGGTTCCAAGAATGAGAAAATTTGGTCATAAAGATCTATTTTACACAAAAGCTAAAAAGCGGGCTTTAGGTCGAAAAATGTGGAAGGAAAATTTCCTTCGTTTTTAAGTGTTTTAGGATGTATGAAAATACAAGAGTATTTAGGGTATTTATAGGTGGTTAGATCAATCTTAATATCCTAAAATTGCCTAAAATGAAATAAGGAAAGTCATAGAATAGGTAGGGAATTAATTAATTAATTTCCTAAAATCAAATTAGGGAACTGCCAAAAACAAAATATCCTAATATTTAAAAGCATTTTATCATGAGTAATGATTATTTTCTAATATCAAAGTGAAAACCAATTAATACAAATATGGACTAATTTAAGAAGTAATTCGGACATAATTAATTTTGATTTAAGGCCCAAAGTATGAAACTAATCTCTCATGCTTCCTTAATCCTTATGGGCCTATTGTTGACCCCACACACCAAACCAAACTTAATGAAGTTATATAGGAATTTCCCCACCACTTATTTTTTTATTTATTTCAATTTTAAATCTCTATTTATTACTAGTATTTTTTAGATATCACATCTAAGATCCTCCCGAAGGCAAGATCCTCCCCAATGCTTGATGTATCCACTTTTATACCCACTTTATACCCACCATGTTTGTGGAGGTTTTTTTTTTATCTGTGAACCCGGTTCATAGACAATATTTTGTTTGTGCAAAATATTGTCTGTGAGCCGGGCTCACAAACAAAAAAACACTTCACAAACATAGATGAGTACAAAAGTGGGTATAAGAGTGAGTACAAAGATGATTTTTGTACTCCAATAATACTATTATGACGGTTATTTGATATACCAAAAAGTTGGACATTTCGTGTACAATTTTTCAAAATTCCTCACACCCACATTTTCCAAAGTTAGGCCACATACAATAAACTTATGTCGGAAAAGTCAAATTTTACAGAAAGTAAGTGTTAGGCACAAGCATGTATATTTTCCTATATGGTTTATGATATATTTGGACATTTGACATGTTTCCGAGCAAATATACATTGACATTTTCATTAAAAGTATATGTGAGCATATGAAACAATCTGAGTGACACATATCAATGTTTGTGCACAAACATTAATTGTTTCTGTCATAATTTTTTAGAGAATAACTAGGAGTATGTATAAAAGAAGTGATGATTCCTAAAATATGATTAAAATATTTGTTATTCTTAAATTAATGGTGGTTTGCATGTATGGTATATTTGTCTTAATGTCAAATTTTCTTCCTCCTATTTAATCATATATTACTCAATTATACACATATTTAAATTTGTTACTCATATATTAGGAACTATGAATATTTTAGTTACATATAGATAATTTTTCCTAATATTTTCCCGATTTTATGATTTATTTCATCACACATACAAAATTTGATTATGACCAAAATAACTGTTTATATCCAAATGACCAGATATCCAATACGGCCCTTGTTTAATAAAAGGAGGTAGATATCATTTTCTGTATGCTAACATTTTTATAACTTTTTTTAATAAAGTAGTTGATGTACTCGTCATTTATGCGTTCTCATCGACTTTGTAATGGTAAAACGAATGAACTTTCGATCCAAATTAAAATGAGACTTGTTTTGATACTCCGTATAATATATCATTATTTGAAAGCATAGTTTCAATAATACTAAATTGTATTTGTGGTTATTCCGATTGATATAGTTTCATTTTTTTTTTGACAGAATGATACAGTTTCATTAGTTTAGATTCTTCTGACAAGGTTTCATAAGCTTAGATTATGTCCACCATTTTACGACTTTAAATAAAGTTATTATAATTATTGTTGTTGTTCTTATTTTTATCATCATCATGATCATCATCATCACCACCACCATCATCATCATAATCATTATGATTATCATCATTAACATTATTATTATGATTTGTATCATTATTATGATATTATTATAACCATTACTACCATTATTAATTTATTATTATCATTGTTGTTGTTAATAATAATAATATTATTATTATCATTATTATTGTTACTGCTACTACTACTACGTTACTACTACTATTATTACTACTACTACAATTATTATTATTATTATTATTATTATTATTATTATTATTATTATTATTATTATTATTATTATTATTATTATTATTATTATTATTATTATTATTATTATTATTATTATTATTATTATTATTATTATTATTATTATTATTATTATTATTATTATTATTATTATTATTATTATTATTATTATTATTATTATTATTATTATTATTATTATTATTATTATTATTATTATTATTATTATTATTATTATTATTATTATTATTATTATTATTATTATTATTATTATTATTATTATTATTATTATTATTATTATTATTATTATTATTATTATTATTATTATTATTATTATTATTATTATTATTATTATTATTATTATTATTATTATTATTATTATTATTATTATTATTATTATTATTATTATTATTATTATTATTATTATTATTATTATTATTATTATTATTATTATTATTATTATTATTATTATTATTATTATTATTATTATTATTATTATTATTATTATTATTATTATTATTATTATTATTATTATTATTATTATTATTATTATTATTATTATTATTATTATTATTATTATTATTATTATTATTATTATTACTACTACTACTACTACTACTGTTATTGTTATTGTTATTATTTATTATTATTTATTATTATTATTATTATTATTATTATTATTATTATTAATTACCAGTACCTTTTTGTCTCGCATCACAAACTTGCAATTATCATTTATATGCCATTCTAATTGTTGAAGTATATTCAACCAAAGGCTGAAAGGCCGAAGTATGAAGCAAACAATTGTTGTTAATTAAATTATTGATCGATGACATCAGTGTGACACTCTCAAATGACATCGCTGAAATTGTATATTTAATATGTGTGTGTACGTGAGGATTCTAGTGAGAACACCTGCTAAAATAAGAACTCGTTTATAAATGAGAACTCTTACACACACGCACAAATATATATATTGAAAGTGTTAAAACGACATATCATTAAATGATTTCTTTATATAGACGGGGTCAATATATAAAATCTATTCTCTATATTTCACAAGTTTATCCATGTGTAAAAAAACTAAAAAAAACAATGTGTTATGATAATTAAATAATTAGGAAGTGAAACAATATAGTTAAAAATTTCTTCTTACAAGAAATTTGACTAGAAGTTTGTTTTGATATTTTTGCATTGAGTGAAAGTGGTTTTATTGTTCCTCAGTATGAATTTCTTAAATTAGGGAATATCTATTTATATTTAGTTAATACATCAATGTTACAAACGAAATAATGTTGAACATGAAAGCTTAATTAATAGCTAGTCTTTTATAGTGGTATCACAAGTAGATATATTGCATATTTTAATTAGCACAGTTAATATTTACTTTAGAATATACATATTTTCCTAAATATTTAGAAAAGAAAACTTATGATAGCGAAAAAATTGACTACATTCAGCATGTTCAAATGAGAGTGATGACGAGTGTGAAATCAAACAGCGTCATGCTTATACAATTATTACTATACTCACTACCGGGGGCGGAGCCAGAAAAGTGTGTGAGGGGGGTCGGAGTTTAATTATACACAGTATCAAAATGATGGATAATTATTATACAATACTTGAATTAAATGTTTCATATGTAGCTGAGATAAATGATAGTTTATTGAGCCTTTTTATTACATATATATATTAATATATATGTAATGTATCATAATGTTCACACAACTAATTAATGACTGAATAAGGTGTTTTATTTTTAAATTTAAGAATATAATCAACGCCACACATCAAATTTTGCTTATTTCAGGTTAAAATGGTGCTGATTTTTCCAAAAGTCATAACTTTTTACTTGTAATGAGTTACGGAACCCATAATATATCAAATCGAAGGTATTTCAGAGCTCTACATTATTGAACTTTCACCGGGGTCGGCTGAATTTTTATCATTATATTTTATATACATTTATTTTTGTAGTATTGAGAAATTTCCTTAAGTAGGAGTAAAAACAATGAATGTTCGAAAATAGGCTGGAGTGCTATAAATTTTCCCAAAACAAGAATATATTACTGCAATTTTGGAGTTGTATTGCCATATTTTGGTATTACATTTACATTACATTATAAGACAACATGATTGACAAAATTGACAGTATTTTTCAAGCACCATATTAAAAGGTGGAAACTAACAATATGGCACTTCTAATTTTGAATTCACATTAATTGCACTCTTGTTTAAGACAGTTTCTGTAGTAGTATTACTTTGAAACCACTCATATTACATTTATGATTTTGTCCCTAAAGGAGGAAGTCATATTTGAATCTCATCGCAGTTCAAAGATGTTATCCTGAACATCAGTGGCGGATCCACTTTATTCAAGGGTGTTCACATTCATGTGAACACCCAAAGTTTTGAAAATAAAATGTAAAAATACATGTATAAATTGATGAAACAATCATTAGTTTGTGTGTTTTATAAAATACTTTCTTAGTTTTAATTAAATTTTCTATTTTTGTTGAACCAAATAAACTCTAAATTTTTGGATCAAACAATATATATTATCATTGGACGCTTTAATTATACAATAATTTGAACACCCAAAATTTTGTTGCTAGATCCGTCACGGCTTAACATAGAACAAATATTATACGGAGTATAATGTTAGAAAGCTCAGTCAAAAAAAGCAATGTACTTGAGTATTAACTTAACGATATGAGGAAGTATGATTAACCATGTTTAGAAGTAGTCTAGAACATATATGAACTGATAACTGTGATAAGTATGCGTGTATGTAATAACAATTGAGTAAAGAGATACGTAAATATAATATAAATGAGATACTTACCCAACTTTTTTTAGTATCTATAAATGCACAATTGCACATATATTTGCTTATTTTCTTGCGTTGAGGTTCACAATATGTTCTAATGCTCTACCTTCAGTTTAATCAACCTTTAGATTTTTACTCTTTCATGCAAATTAAATGATCTCTTTATATACGATTGAATTGGTACATATTTCTATGGACATGGACTTTTGCACGTTGTCATGTTTCTGTCTATTAAGTTGTATATATATATGATGATACGCCCCAACACAGTGACTAAATAATCAACTTACTAATTTTTGGCATATATGCCAATCATGAGTGTAATAAGGCACTCTTCTAGCTTTTTGTGTAATCAACTCAGAAGACACACTAACGTGATCCTCAACCCATTTTTTTAAATATGTTTTGCTAATCTACTCAGTATTATTATATTATTACACTACGTATGAAAAAGAAGATCCAGTTTCTGAAACTTAGGGGCTCCTTATATAGTATATATACATCCAGACTCCATAATGCTAGTAATACTTTTCATTTTTAATTGAGAACTTCTTGTGTTTTATTTATTCTGTTTGAAGGTATTATCCCAATAATGGTTTACTATATCCGTAATCACCAGATCTTACTATATTTTTCACTATATTATGGAAAAAAATTCACTTTTGATCCTACGAGTATCAAACAAATTCAACAATTGATCCACGTCTTTGATTTTGATCACTTTTGGTACATGACTATTATGTTTTTACCCATATAGGTTCTTCCATCAATGTTTTTGGTGATTAAAATCGCCGAAAAAGACGCACAAATGGTCAAAAACATTAGTCAAGTACCAAAAATAGCCAAATTGAAAGACGTGAACTCAATTTGGACGTGACATAAAGCTGTAGGACCAAAAGTGGAATTAATTCTTATATTATGGTCCATTCCCAATCGAAACTCGGTAAGGTTCAGTTCCCATTATGAGAATGATATACTCAGCTTGAACTTATATAAACAGTAAGGTGAACATTTCAAATTAGAAACAAAAGTTAGGTTTGGAAAAAACTTAAGCTTTAATATAATGTGAAATAACAATCTAAATTACTAGGCATGTTGTATGCAAATGTTTCGATCTATAGTAGATAAAGTATTACAAATTTCAAAATAA
The DNA here is from genome assembly GCA_945859915.1 of Cuscuta epithymum. Taxonomy (NCBI): domain Eukaryota; kingdom Viridiplantae; phylum Streptophyta; class Magnoliopsida; order Solanales; family Convolvulaceae; genus Cuscuta; species Cuscuta epithymum. The sequence continues at coordinate 1,470,469 of CAMAPF010000954.1, read as the reverse complement.
CCAACACACACACATATATATATATATGATCAACTCTTATTATAATCTTTAAAACAGAGAAATAATTCGAAGAATTAAATACATTTGGATGAGTCCATATGTTAATCAATAGATAATAGTAATGAGTTTACCATTTAGGTTGTGATATAAATAGGATGGAGTAAAAACATTTTATAAAATAGTGTCATGTTTAAAGTCTGATAATGTTAAAATATGACATTAATTACTCCTATTTAGCGAGTTTAAACATGATTGCTCTATTTTGAATTCAATTTTTAAATATATATCAATTAAATAAGATCGCATTGATATGTTGGCGGCTGAACTTGAAGTCACTCAGTAAGCACTAAGTGACCCCCTTACCAGATTTGCAAAGCGTAATTTGCTGGCATCGTACATTGCCCTTCTCTTAATTATTTCCCTTTAAAAATCTAGGAAGTACTTTACCATTTGTATGAGCTTAACCATTTGTATATCTAGAGACTTTAAATAATGCAAAACGTTAGATGGTATGGTCCGGTGCCTACGAAGCATGCATAGTCTTTCATTCATCTTTTAAACTCTAATAATATCAATCAAACCAATGTGTGAGAGCATCAAGGGTATGGATGGACATGGTCCGGGACGGAGACTTCTATTTTTGTTTCCAAGCCAGTCCCGATTCACAACCTGTCCGGTCCCGGTGTCAAACCAGATCCTGTCTGATTTTGGTTTTGATCACAATCCGGTCTCTTTTTAAATTCTCTAATACTTTTAAACCCTCTATCCCCTACCCACCCCATTCCACCCATTTTAGGCTTTTAAATGGACCCAAATCCTTATGAAATGATTTTGGGAATTTATCACAAATAGACTAAAAAGGGAAAACAATATCACTTTTATCACCTTTCAAAATTTCTTTCAAAAATAGACTCACGTTCATTTTCTTTTCACAAATATCCGATGTATGTCATAGCCGTTGCTGGAGCCTCGAGACTATAGTCACTATACGATTAAGAAGTGCACGGTAGATTCCAAATATTCCACACCATCTATGAAGACGATGATAACGCCCTACAAAGTACAAACTTTAAGAAATACTCAATTCTTGTTTTTTTAATACACAATAATGAAACCTTGGGGAAAAAAATAGAAAATAATGTAAAAAAATAGTAAAATATAAATAAAATGCAAATAACTGGAAAATTTTCAATAGAAAAAGAAAATACTTAAGAGTAAAAAATATATAAAGAATGCTGAGTTCAAAACTTATAAATTTAATTAAAAAATTAAAAAAGGAATTAAAATTTTAAAAAATGATCACATTTTTGTAAAAAAAAGTAGATAAATGAAAAAAAATTGAATATAAACATATAAAAAAGTTTAAAATGTCAGGAAATTTTACGATAATACGATTTTTTGAAATGTTATTATTTTAAAACGTATAGTCCATAATTTATATATTTATATATACAATGTAAAAAAATCAAAAATATAAAAAGAAATTTATATGAAATTAATAAAAAAACGAAAATACATACATATGTAACAAAATAGGAACTTTTTTTAAAAACTGCAAAGTGTAAATAATATTTTAAAAAATATTTAAAATATTAAATCTTTAGAAAAACAATTGTATATAAAATACTACGTAATACGAAAATATAATATAGTTTATTTTTGAAATTATAAAAACATATGGAAAAAATTATAGCTATTTAGGAGAGTTAACATTTTTAAAATATATATTCATAAATCCAAAATATCCAAATAAAAGAAAATATAAGAAAGAAAGAAAAAATTAAAATCAATAAAAACTGTAAATTGGTTTCGAAAGATATATTCCAAAAAATAAAAAATGCCAAACCATTAATGTATATAAAATATATAGAATGTAGAAAATTTGTAATAAATTTAAAAATTGTAAAAAGAAATATGAATTTTGTTAATTGATATTTTTAGTTTCAGAAATTCATTATTATCATCGGGGCATATTGTTGTTAGTTTTTGTTGCATGTTGTTTCATTAGGTTGCTTTTTGTTTATATATATGCAAATTTTGGTTTTTTATTGTTTATTCATGTTTCTTGTGGATTTTCTTAAAATATAACATTAAGGTAGATAGGTGTGTTTTATTTTCAATTCAATAAAAATGAATAGAAACCTAAATAAACAATAAAAGTGAAATAATGCATAATAAACAAATAAATAAACAATGGGCAACAAAAAGAAGGATAATAAAACAAAAAACAACATGATACAAAAAGAGCAACAAAAAAGTGACACTATGCAACAAAGAGCAACAATATTAAAGTTTCACAGTTTTGAATATGCATTCCCACATTCAAGATGAGAACTATCCTTATGATATACTCCCTCCGTCCCCTTTTAAATGTCCCGTTTTACCATATTGGGATGTCCCTATTTAAATGTCTCATACCTTATTTGGTAAAGTTTGTGTGGCTCAAAATCATTCTTACTTTATTCTTTCTTTATCAATTAATATCAACCACACAAACCCACTTTTCTTAAAACCCGTGCCACCCTCCTCAGGGACATTTAAAAGGGGACGGAGGGAGTAACATTAATAAATAATGTACCACTAAATTGGATTTTTAGTATATATACATTTACATGGGGTGTGAATAAAAAAACTAAAACTGGAAACCGATCCATTGAGCGCTTCTTTCCCAGTAAAACAATGATGCCATATTTCACTTTGTGCTTCTTCACAAATTCAACTTTGGGAGCTCTTTCTTTAATTACTTTTGTAGTGGAATCAATTTGAATAGCTTTCATGGCTATATAATTAACTGTCGAACAAAAAAAACAACACAGTACAACAGAAAGCAACACGATACAACATAAAGCAACATACAAAAGAAACAAAAGGCAACAAAAACATATAAACGTAATGAGACAAATATACAATTCAATCTGTTTTCACATTCATAACTGCATCAAATCAAATGACATTTTTTTTTTTGCAAATTAGCAAAAAGTTTAAAGATAATCTGACAAGGGTTGAATACATGCACTGATGCACTAAAAGGAAGGCAAATAAAGTTTAGCAAAGTTTGGGAGCCTCTTCCAGAACTAGTGACTATAAAAATTCGTAGGAACAATATATGTATTATAATAATGCTCATCATAAAAACATTAGTTTAGCTATTATACCACTAATCATGAAAAACCATCCCAATAACAAGTTATTCTTATTCATCCCACCTAGATTTTTGCAAATAGATTATCTCCTAAGTCCTAAGCAACGAGAATCCCCACTTTGAAAAGCTATGTACCTACCAGGAAAGCAAACTCCAAGTTGAAAAGGCTTGCTGCACTTGTCTTTGAGTGTTAGGGTGTACAACTCAACAATAGTCTCAAAGCATGAAAATTGCATCACCGTATATGGAATCCCACATCTCCATAGAGGAACCAGCACCTTGTACAACCCACAAGCTCCTTCAGATGAGACATATTGTGGATGCCCATCGGCCAACCCCTAGCAAAACATGGCAATACATATTGAGGTACACAAACCTGTACTGCTTCTAAAGGTTAAAGTGCAACACTTGTAACTCTGTAAGGTTGTAATCACTTCTGTTGCAGAGCCAGCAAGGCAGATTAATGTACGAAGCTTAAATTACATAAATCCAACGAACAGAACATGATCATGTTTACTCCATTTGCTGATGACATTTTGACAGGAACACAAAGTCCATCTTCTGCAATACTTCTATTAGTTTCTAGATTTTTGCAAGGTTTTCTCTATGAACTCCCTAATACACAGTTAAATATTTTTATCTTCATATTAAAGTTCTACGCTATTTGAATACTCAAACTGCAGAGCACATTTGAAGGTAAACAGAAAATTGGTTTCAGAACCTATTAATACCAACATTGTAAATTAATTTCTAAAACATCTGAATAGAATCTCCACCAAATAAAAATCTATCAAAATATGTTTGTAATCAAGCAATTCAACCGAATTCTCCATAGAGAGGATGTCGATGCCGGCGTGCTTCTGAATGAAGTTTTCGTCTGCAAACTTTGACGCCGTAGATCGTCTCACCCCCGGTCTCGTTTCCCCTTGTGAAATCGTCTCACCCCCGGTCTCATTTCCCCTTGTGAAATCGCCTCTCTGGCACATGAAATTGGGGATCGCACGGTGGAACGTGAAGCCCTTGAACTGCAGCAGTTTGCCGGACTCCTGATTCCTTTCTCTTTTGTGCAGAGGGATGAAAATTCTCGGCCATCCTTGGACTCGTATCGCTGAAGAGCTCCATCACGACACGGCCGGCCGGTTGGCTTCCTATCGTGTTTTGAAAAAGATCAGTTTTGGCCGCTTTTCAGAGAGACTAGGCGGAGATTATTTTTGAAATTAAAATTAGACTGGGTGACTAGAATTGAAAAGGAGAAAGTTTAAAGATGAAAACCGTTTTTGCCTGGGTCATAAATGATATCTCAGAGGTTAAAATGGTTCAAACGGGTAATTTCCACAATGATTTTCAATGACTGAAAGGCAAATAAATAAATAATGAAACCAGAGTTGGTCCGGACTGGTCCTAGGCATGGACCGGTTCCGGGCCGGTCCAAACCGGGCTTTTTGTTTGTGGGTAAAGGCCCGGAACCGGCCTGGGATTCCACCGGGAACAGGCCAGGCCGGACCGAGCTCGGGTAGGGTTATATTTTTTTTAGCTTTTCTAATTAATTCCATCCCCCCCGCCCAAACACCCAATCCGTCTACCACCCAAAAAAATTGAAAAAACAAAAAAAAGGCCCGGACCAGCCCCGGCCCGGCCGGTACTAAAGGAGGTGCAGCTTGGAACCGCCCCCAACAATCCCCCGGGCCAGTCCTAGGCCCAGAACCGGTCCCTCACAGTGGCGGTCCGATCCGGTTCCTAGGCCGGTCAGACCGGAACCAGGCCACTCGTAACTGGTCCTAGTACCAAAAAAATGAGGCCCATGATTGGGACCTCTTCCCCACTGGTCCGGTCTCAGCCCCGACTTGGAATCTTAATTTCTAGTCTCAGTCCCGACCAATCTGAGGGACCATGTCCACCCCTAATAAAGGGAAAGGAAAATGTGGAGTACTTTTGTGCTTCTTTTGTTTGATAGGAGAGGATGAGAAGAAACCGTAGCTATATTGGATGTTTTTACTTGGACTGTAATTTACTGGTCTGATCTGGTCTAATCTAGTCTGGTTTCTTTGTATTTTTATAACTATCCAAATCTAGTCTTGTCTAGGGCAAATTACAATCCAAATAAAAACATCCTTAGCATCTTAAAAAATGAACTCAACAGGGCTGGAGACTTGGAGAGAGAAAATGAAGCGAAGATGATGAAAAACATAAACATCCCCCCACCCCACCCCCCACTTCCCGCCCCCCGCCCCATATAAAGGGAAATCCCAAAAAAAAGGGAAAGCAATTCCCTCACCTTCCCTGTCCTCTAAAACCCCTCACCAAAAAATACCCTACTCTATGAAGTCTGGCCAGTGGCCACTTGACAAGTTTCCACCCAGTATTGTTTTTACATTTGAAATAGCAAGGAAGGAGGGGGGGGGGGTCCACGCCTGTCTGGATTAACAACTTTTCCTTGCTGCATGGGTGAATTTAATTCAAATTAGTATTCTTTTGTTTACCGTTAAAAGAGGTAAAAGGTATGAAGCTTTCCTCTATACAAGCTCTGCTGGTGAAAGGCAAACAAGAGATAGAGAGAGATTAGGGTTACAAACAATGATTTAAGGGCTCATTTACAAAAAGAAAATGTCACAGGGGAATAATCAACTGCCTAACTTGAAAGCATCTACAAAAAGGCCCAAGCAAACACCTGCTTTCCAATAGTTAACCATCCCTACCAGAGATTGCAATCTCTCGGTAAGAAAAGAAGACGAAGGTTTTCTGTACATTAGCATTCCGATCCCCTCAATCACAGCAACAACAATTGCTGCTACCAATACATCCCAATCCCCTGTTTGTCCTAGGATTGTCGCCAATGCATTTGCTGTGTAGAAACCTAGGAGAAGCAGAAATATCTTCACTGGAAAATTTTTCCTAGCCGAATTAAGTTTAGCCAGAAACTGTTGACCTCCTGCACCCACTATCCTTCCTAAACGAGTACCACCTAGACCACCGCTGTCACCATTACTGGGCACTCTGCCTGTATCCAGAGCAAATACTACACTTGTATCACGTCGTCTGGTCCATGGACTGTCAAAAACATACAGTTGCAGTTGATTGCTATAGTGCACAAATCAATTCACTTAACAGTTCAAAATAACAACGATACCTATTACTTAGTATTAAATGGCGCCTAAGTCGCTACAAAGTAATCCAATAGATGTAATGTTTACCTCACAATTATATACTACGGATTAATCTTAAACTCAATAAACTTTTAATGTGAGACACTGACCTGACACGTCTCACCTCGAAACAGGCTGAGCAACTGAATAAGTGTACAAATGGACAAACCAACCACAACTATGATGTCTCAAACCATGAAGCGTCAAACAAACAAATGAACAAATTCAAATCCATGGTAGATGTGATGTTTACCTCACAATTATATACTATGGATTAATCTTTAACTCAATAAACTTTTAATGTGAGACACTGACCTGACACGCCTCACCCCAAAACAAGTTGGGCAACTGAATGGGTGGACAAATGGACAAACCAACCACAACTATGATGTCTCAAACCATGAAGCGTCAAACAAACAAATGAACAAATGCAAATCCATAGTTACCTTGTTTTACGAGAAGGCCACAATCTTTCTCCATGCTTTAAAGATTTCCAAGTAGGGTGGTGACTTTTACTCAACTTTATGGTGGCAAGAGAGCCTTCTACGAATACATATGATCGTTCAAAGAATTCATCCTTTCCAACTGAGTAAGTTTGAGACATGAGTGCTTCCATTCTGTCTAACTTGAACTGTAAAGAACGAAGAAGACATTGTGACACCTGCTGACACTCAAGGTGGAAAATACTTAATACACAATACGTCACACAAAGGAAAACAGTGATAATTCAGTATACTCACGTCACTCATTTTACCTTGAACAGTTGAACAAAATATATTTAAATATTGTAACAAAAACTTATCTTCTATGCACTATCAGCGGTAAACTCGGGAAAATAAAAGTTTGTATTTTAAGGTTACTGAAAGAACTAAAGGAGAGCGAGCCAAGGGTCCAAGCCCATTAGGCTAGTCAGCTTTTAGGCTTTTTTATACGATAGAACTTAAGAATACTATATTAGCAATAGTAAATAGAGTATGAAAAGAGAAAGAGAATATAAAAAGTTTGAAGGGCGAGTGGGGATAAAAAATGTAGGATATGTATAACCAGCGATACATGTGTATTATTTTAAAAGAAGCTGGGACAAGCAAGAAGTACAAATAAAAGACAATGGTATATAGAGAAAAAGGGTCAGAAAATTTTGCAGAGGTAAAATTTACTCAAATTTATCCGAGTGAAATGATTTGGGTTAAATTTAAAAAAATAGAGTTGAGTATATTTCATGTATTCCTTAATGGCTTAATGTCAAGCAAATTGGTGTATTTTGTTCGAACTACCAAAGTAGCATGGAATCGGAACACACAGGAAATGAAACATGGGGCATCACATAATTATAAAAAATATAACTATGCATTGATAAATCATACGAGTAAGGATTATTAACATAAGATATCTCCAGCAATCATGAAATTCACAGATTTATCCTATTCTTTACCTTTTACAACCCTTTCATTAGTAATATTGAAGGTTGCATTGCAATTTCTATTCTATGTCTTTCTCAATTCTCACTCGTTTCAAATGAAAGAATCACAAAAATAGTTTTTTATGAGAAGAAAATAATACTCCCTCCGTATCATTGGAATGGTCACAATAGACTTTTCATGTAGTTTAAGATCATGTTATGGGTATACTGTAATTTTACAAAGTACACTCATAGTTAAGACTTAAGATAATAGGCTTTTCACATAGTTTTTTATACTGTAGCTGCTTTTAGTGTAGTTTTTCATTCCCAAAATGGAAATGTGACAACTAATTTGATACAACCCGAAAAGGAATACCAGACAATTAGGGCCCATTTGGTAGTTTACACATTAAAACTTTACATGCAAAATGATTACATGTAAAGTGTAGGGCGGTAATTAGTTTACATGTAAAATAGAAATACATTGTTTGGCTAAGTGTGTAATCTATTTTTAAAAATACTTTTTATAATTGTTTGCTTGGAATATAACTTTACATATAAAATATTTAGAGAATGACGACATACCTTATTCAGCAAATTAAACTTCTACCGATGGTTTATATATACGTATATATACTATACATTTTTTTTTACTCCAGGGGGGTCTGGGGGAGGGGATACTATATATAAAATATTATAAATAAAGAATAAACCAGGTAGTAGTTATTAAAAACGGCAAGCACAAAACCATTTGGGTTTGCCGATTTTAGCTTCTTATATAGAAGAGGAGTGTAGATTGCGGCCAACTTTTTTGGTTGCCGCCACACTCCAGTCGTTAACCGTAGGGCAAGAAGTCGTAATAGTTTACAAGTTACAACCTCCCCCCCCCCCCACGTAAAATATTTTACGTAGTACAGTGTGAAATGTTTTGAAAAAAATGTCCTATAGTTTGCATTAAATAATTAAAACAAACGGTGTAAAATGTTTACCTTCCTACACTTCGCGTGCGAACTGTTTACTTTACATCATACCAAATGGGCCCTTAAAGTGATATGCAGGGAATATTGCAGAGTAACTTATTTGTAGAATTATGGTGCAAGGCATCCAATATACAACTAGGAGGATAAAGTGGTACAAATTGGTGGAAACATTCTTCATGCAAAGATAGAACTCAAACTTTTCATAGAAACAAATTGATTTTACAAAGCACCAAGTATTGGTGCTTAAATAACTCTACAAAATTATATACAAAATTTATGTTCCAACCGGTTAATTCATGGAATAATGAGAGTATGATTTTAATTCTACCAAACATGGAATAACAAAAGTATCGTTTTGTTCTACGCAGCCCCAGGTTTGTCAATCGCAAGGAAGGTAATTTTTTAGTGCAGATCTTGAAAAAAAAGACTTTTGCCGATTGCCAGTCATCCATTGAATCAATCGCGTAGTGTTTAATACAGTAGAATACAACAAATTATAATTGTCCATGATGTACTCTGGACATGGATTAAAAAAATCCCTTAAAACACAATTCAATAACTTCCTAACAAAAAATCAGCTAGGAGTTAAGAAATTTTAACTGTTAATGGAGATTGGCGAGAAGAAGAAGAGCTTACCACCCGCTCGTGGTGACTGCAAAGCGCCGGTGATAGGCTCGACAGTGAAATTACACTGGTAGTTTCGTACCGGTCTCCGCCCTGTGAATGACTAGGGCCTGGCCGCCACCTGGGACTTCGGACATGGGGGAGTTTACATTAATCAAAAAAATCTATTGGTACACATTTTTCATACACACACTTACACACTAATGTTTGTGAAGAGTATTTTTTTGTCTGTATACAGACATAAAGTATTTGAAAATGTGTTATGTCTATATATAGACAAAAAAATACTCTTCACAAACATGAGTGTGTAGGTGTGTGTATGAAAATGTGTACCCAAGCTGGATTGCCCATTGTCAGATTTTCATGTCACGGTTGGATGTCACCGTCGTTTTAAGACATGTTGATGTCCGTCGGAGATATTCAACAATTTTCTTCTGGCTAATTTAGGGGGATAAAAAATGAAAAAAACATCAATAAAATTCAACGCCTTTTATGGCGGCAGTTTGAGGGATAATTCCAAAGGCGGTTATCGGCGGAGGCTAGGCAAGTGTGAAGGTGGGAATGGGGCACATATTAGATATAAATTACAATGAGAAAAAGAATTGGATTGTTTAAATAAAATGTTAGTCATATGTTTGGAAAAAAATAAAGATTAGTCACTTTTTGTATTTCACAAAGTTATAAGTAATATTTGTGTCTTTTTTCCAGAAAAAACAATAAAAATAAATAATTTTTTTTATAGAATACTTGTATATCTAATACTCCTTTTTTTTAAACTCCAACTGACTGATATATTAATTCACCAAATCGTGTGCCAGAAGGCTTACAATAGAGTCCAGAGCAAAAATCATAACAACAAGACTGATCTGAGATAACAACATGTGCTCTTGCTAACGCATGGGCAACACGATTCGTAGATCGCTTACAGAAAGAGACAACAAAATTACTCTTTGTTTTCAACAAATTTCTAATATCATCTAGAATAAGGAAGAGATAAGAGGAACCTCCCCCATTTTTGAGACCCTGGACCACCGAGAGCGCATCAGTCTCAATCTCCACGTGTGACGAGCCTGCTTCGACCGCCCCAATCAGAGCATCCCAAACACCTACCGCCTCCATTTCCGCCACCGACCAATTAGCTAGTTCTGAAGCCCCTTTCGCTTTAATGAAGTCACCATGATGGTCTCGCACAACCCACCCCCAGGCCCGAATATTTTTATCCTCGTCCACCGCCCCATCCACATTAATCTTGACATAGCCATGCTGTGGTCGTTTCCAAACTGTCAAGGAGCTAGCTTCTTTCCTTACCTGCTCCGTTCGCCCAGCATCATGAGCATCTCTCCAGCTTGATATTATGCCTGCCGCCACATTGAGAACCCCCGCAGTCCCCTGCAACCTATCTTTCCAGACACATCCATTCCTTCTCTTCCAGAGGCTCCATAGAATAGCGATGAATTTGCATCGATCTTCCTCGTTTGTTCCTCCCCCAGATCCATGTAGCCACAGAGTCCGCCAGATGACCCAAATCGACTCCCACCTGTCTCCAGACCTCCTTTGCTTGATCCCACAAACGAAACGCATGATCTGTCATCTCATTATCATCTCCGCACGCCTTACACCCTTCGTGTACCTATACTCCTTTTTCCCCACAAATTATCAACCGTATGGAGAGAGCCATTAGTAACCTGCCAAGCAAAAAATTTAAGTTTCGGCGGAATATATAAATCCCATAGCCACGCCCAGTTAGTCCCATCTCCAGTCTGCAGCTCCCCTGTAAGTAACCGGTAACAGCTCTTGACAGAAAAATGCCACTATTCTCCCCATTCCACCAATAATCATCCTTCCTGTCATAAGAACTAATAAGGATACTCATAATCTTCCTCCTATCTTCTTCAATAAAAATATTAGCAAGTCTCTCTCTGTTCCACTTCTTTCCTGTGATATCATGCAGTGCTGCAACATTCATGTCTCTATTCCCTGGTGGTTTAGCAGGTGTAACTCTTCCCGGCCCCTCTCTCGGGAGCCAAGCATCAGACCAAACCTGCACATCGATCTCATTCCCTGCTCTCCTTCGGATATCATTTTTGAGAAAAGATTGTGTCTCAAAAATACTACGCCAAATGAAAGAAGGGTTATTCCCAACTTGAGCATGTAAAAAGTCCGAGTTCGGAAAATACCTGGTCTTCAGCACTCTGCACATCATACTGGATGGTTCCGTCATCAGCTTCCACCCCTGCTTAGCTAACATTGCCAGATTAAATCCTCTTATTCTTCGAAAGCCCAGCCCCCCAAGTTTTTTGGCTTACAAAGAACCTCCCATCTTCTCCACCTCAAGCCCTTTTGCTCAAATTTTGTGCCCCTCCACCAAAAGTCATTCATTAATTTCTCAATTTCGTCACATAAATTATTCGGCAGAAGAAACACATTCATGGCATAGTTAGGCATAGCCTCAACCACATTTTCTAATAGAACCGCTCTACCTGCTCTGGATAAAAATTTGATGTTCAATTTCTTAATTCTATTGAAAATTTTGTCTTTTAGGTAGCCTAAAATAGCAGACTTATTCCTTCCCACAAGTGTTGGTAGGCGTAGATACCGGCTTTGACCCCCTACCATCGGAATCCCAAAAATGCTGCAACATGCTACCTTAAAGTGCTCCCCAATATTCTGGCTAAAAGACAAAAATGACTTCACATAATTCACAGTTTGCCCTGCATTCTCCTCATAAAAAGATAAAATATTTTTAACAACTACTGCCTCCTCACTAGTAGCTCTGAAGAACAGGAAGCTGTCATCTGCAAACAAGAGGTGTGAGACTCTAGGTACCCCCTACAAACCGCCACCCTGTGTACATCACCCCAGGCCTCCGCCTTCTTCAGTAAAGCGCTCAGCCCTTCCGCCACCATAATAAAGAGATAAGGAGACAAGGGGTTCCCTTGCCTCAAGCCGCGCCCATGAATGATCGGGCCCAAGAAATCCCGCTCAAACTGTACATAGTAGCTGACAGTCGCTACACATTCCATAATCATATTCACCCATCTCACATCAAAGCCCATACGGATCATAATCACACATAAAAAGTCCCAGCCCACTCTATCATAAGCTTTGCTCATGTCAAGTTTCAAGGCAACATACCCCTCTTTGCCACTACATTTTCTTTTCAAAAAATGTTGAGTTTCAAAAGCAACAACTACATTATCCACAATAGACCGGCTTGGAACAAAAGCACTCTGGTTTTCTCCAATAAGATTTCCCAACAAGATCTTTAATCTGTTAGCTAAACCCTTAGAGAAAATTTTATAAAACACGTTACATAACACAATAAGTCTCCAATCCTCCATATCTCCAGGCTTATCTTTTTTAGGAATTAAAACAAGATTTGTCACATTAAATTCTCTCGGGATAATTCATGTAGTAAAAATATTAGAGCAAAGCCTAGATATTTCCGGCCCAACAATATCCTAGTATTTTTGAAAAAAAGTAGGATTCATACCATCAGATCATGGAGCTTTCTCAGGGTGCATATAAAAAATAGCCAACCTCACTTTCTCGGGGCTGATATCCCGTAGTAGTAGCCGGTTCTGCTCCGCCGTGATTTGTCCAAAATCCCCGAAACAGTCCGCCACCCCTGTAATCATTCCTAAAGTGGGTACCCCTGTCACTTATCAAAACTCGTGGCACTCCAAATCTAGAAAACAATTTCTTCAGAAAACGAATCACAACTCTAGCATCATTTGTGGGTAGAGCTTCAGCATCAACCCACTTAGAAACATAATCCACAGCAACAAGAATGAATTTGTTACCTTTAGAACCCGGGAACGGCCCCATGAAGTCAATGCCCCATACATCAAATACCTCACAAGCCAATATAAAATTCTGGGGCATCTCATCCCTCTTGCACTACAAGAAAAAAGTGCACATAGACCGCACATAGACAAAAAAAAAATTGCGATAACCACATAACTATCGTTAAAAACACTAATACACTATTAACCACACATTTTTTATTTACCACATACAAAACTGTGGTAAAAGGTCAGAGACGACAGTTTTTAACTGTGGCCAATGTTTTTACCACGGCTGTTGTGGCGACGCACATAAAACTGACGCAAAACTGTCGTAAATGATCCTCCTTACGTTTTTACGACAGTTTTGCGACAGTTTTACGTGCGTCGGCACAACAGCTGTGGTAAAAACATTGGTCACGGTTAAAAACTGTTGTCTCTAAGCTTTTACCACATTTTTGTGTGTAGTAAATAAAAAAATGTGTGGTTAATGGTGTTTTTAACAACAGTTATGCTGCCATCGCAAAAAAAAATGTGGTCCATGTGCAGTCTATGTGCACTTTTCTTGTAGTGTTGGTAACCGCCCCGGTGCGTTGACACCTGTCACATTCCTGCACAAAAGTTAGAGCATCTTTAAACAAAGTGGGACAGAAGAAACCACATTCCAACACCTTACGAGCTGTCCGATTAAAAGAATAGTGTCCCCCAGTCGGTCCGGAGTGATAATGTTTAAGAATTTCAACTCCTTCACTAAGGGGAACACATCTTCTAACAACCTGATCAGCACAAATATGAAACAAATATGGTTCCTCCCAGAAATAATACTTCAAATCAGCAAAAAAAATTCTTCGTTGATGAGGTGTATAATCAGAAGGGACAACACCCCCAATAAGATAGTTGGCGATGTCAGAAAACCAAGGCACCTCATCAACGATCCTCAAAAGTCTCTCATCAGGAAAAGTACCCTCAATATCTCTCTCACTCAGGGAATCAAGAAAGGGGTTTTCTAACCTATTCAAGTGATCAACTGCTAAATTCTCAGCCCCTTTCTTATCCCTTATCTCAATATCAAACTACTGGAGTAGTAATATCCACCGGATCAATCTAGGCTTGGCATCCACTTTTTGCATCAAATATTTAAGAGCAGAATGATCGGTGAATATCACTGCCTTAGACAAAATCAAATAAGGACGAAACTTGTCAAGAGCAAACACAACAGCAAGCAATTCTTTCTCGGTGGTAGTGTATTTTTCTTGGGCACTATCGAGAGTCTTAGAAGCATAAGAAATAGGCTAAAAATGTTTCTCTCGACGCTGCCCAAGAACGGATCCTACTGCAAAATCACTAGAATCACACATAATCTCAAAAGGCAAAGACCAGTCAGGAGCTACTGCCACCGATGCCTTGACCAGTTTCTCCTTCAAACACTCAAAAGCCTCTAAACACTCCCTTGAGAAGTCGAATGATGTGTCCTTCTCAAGGAGCTTAGTCATGGGTCGGGCTATCTTAGAAAAGTCCTGGATGAACCTACGGTAAAAACCTGTGTGGCCTAGAAAACTCCTAATGGCACGGACCGAGGTAGGGGGAGGCAGTTTAGAAATCACATCAACCTTAGCCGGATCAACCTCAATCCCCCTACTCGAAATCTTATGCCCTAGGACCACTCCCTCACTAACCATGAAGTGGCACTTCTCCCAGTTAAGTACCAAATTCACCTCTCGACACCTAACCACGACTTTCTTCAAATTCCCTAAGCACTCATCAAAAGTATCACCATACCCAAAAAAATCATCCATGAAAACCTCCATAAACTTCCCAATAAAATCCCCAAAAATAGCAAGCATGCATCTCATAAAGGTAGCAGGGGCATTACATAATCCAAACACCATCCTCCGATAAGCAAAGGAACCGAATGGACATGTGAAAGTGGTCTTATCCTGGTCCTCGGGGGCTATGGGGATCTAGAAGTATCCCGACATCCCGTCAAGGAAACAGTAAAACTTATGCCCTGCTAGCCTCTCTAAAATCTGATCAATGAAGGGGAGGGGGAAGTGGTCTTTCCTGGTGGCGGCATTCAATCTTCGGTAATCAATGCAGACCCGCCATCCGGTGACCGTACGCGTAGCAATCAACTCATCTTTCTCATTTTTAACCACAGTCACCCCTCTTTCTTGGGAACCACCTGAGTCGGGCTGACCCAAGGGCTGTCTGAAATCGGATAAATAATGCCTATATCTAACAGACGGATGACTTTCTCCCTAACCACCTCCTGCATATTAGGATTCAGTCTTCTTTGTGGCTGCACTACCGGTTTAGCATTATCTTCCATCAAAATTTATGAGTGCAGAAAGCATGACTGATTCCTTTCATGTCAGAAAGTTTCCGGGCTAGAGCTTCCCTTTGTTCACAAAGTAAATCAAGACATGCAGATTTTTGGGATGGCTCAAGCCCGAATGCAAGAATAACAGGGAGGTCAGAACTATCATCTAGAAACGCATACTCAAGATGGGAGGGAAGAGGCTTTAGATTTAATGGAGGAGTAACAATAGAAGAATCAGTCTGGCAGTCTTCATTCTCCACCTTATCTAAGGCATCTTCCTTCCTCTTCACATCACTAGCATCACTTGAGTCCTCCTATCCACCTATCATAAGACAATCAAAACTAAGGAGGAGCCCAATAAAGATCCTCTGCTGACAAACTATCATCCAAAAGAAGATCAAAGAAGGCTTCATCAGAAAGTATGTTAGGAATGCAATCCTCCACCAAAGAATCCACCACATCCATAAAAAAACACTCTCCACTATCCTGACAGGGCCTCTTCATTATTTTGGACATGTCAAAGGTGGCAGACTCATCCCCAACGCGGAGGACAAGCTTACCGTCTCCAACATCAATAAGTGCTCGGGCAGTTGCCAAGAATGGTCTGCCCAATATCAATGGTACTTCCCGATCCTGATCCATGTCTAAAATAACAAAGTCCACCGGAAAAATAAATTTGTCCACTTTAACCAACACGTCTTCAATAATCCCTTGGGGATATTTGACTGAACGATCAGCCAACTGAATGCACATACGTGTAGGTTTAAGTGGACCGAGTGCAAGCTTTTCATATAAAGCAAGAGACATCAAATTAATGTTTGCACCCAAATCATCCAGGGCCCTATCAAAAGTAAGATCTCCTATAAAGCAGGGAATAGTAAAAGAACCTGGATCCTTAAGCTTCTTCGGCAGAACTGTCCGTATCACAGCTGAGCAATGCGCATTAAGCGTCACAGTAGACGCTTCTTCAAGTCTCCTCTTGTTTGTCAGTAGATCCTTCATGAACTTCGCGTACTTGGGCATCTGAGCTAGTGCATCCACGAATGGTAAGTTAATCTGCACTTGTTTCATGAGATGCAGAAACTTACCAAACTGGTCACTATCATTCTTCCTAGTCAATCGCACCGAATAGGGGAGAGGTGGGGTGTAATTCTTGACCGGAACGGGCTGTTTTGGTGCAACCGCCACCTCTCTTCCCTCATCTTTCTCCTTTTCTTCTTCCCAGGCAGCCGGTTTAACTTCAACTTCATCGGGCTTCTTTGTTGTGGCAGCAGGTTCTAGCTCTTTTCCGCTCCTCAAGGTGACTGCCTGGACATGTTCTCTTGGGTCGGTTCAGTGTGGCTAGGGAGAGATCCCTGAGGCCTCTCATATATGGCCTTTGAAAGTTGCCCCAATTGATTTGCCATGTTTTGCATCCTTGAGTCTACTTGTTGTTGAGATTGCATTTGTTGTTGTTGGAATTGCACCAATTTCTTAAGTGTTTCTTCTATGCTAGAAAATCTTTGTTCAGTCTCTCTCTTAAAGCTCTCTTGCACTGGCTGAGGTGCTTGTTGCTGGCCTTGCGGTGCTTGGGGCTGATTATAGTTCCTAGACTGCTGCTGCTGCTGATTTTCTTGCCCGTAGTGGCCTTGTTGCTGTTGTCCATAGGGCTGATTGCAGTAGCCCTATTGCTGATAATACATCGCATCCACTTGCGCTACTACAGGGGCTGTCGAGTGTGCCATCATAGTGCATTCATGTGGCAAATGGAGTCCCTCACACATAGTACAAGAGGGACTAATCGGAACGGGGGCTACCATATTAACACTTGGCACCGAGAGAGCAAGATCCGTCTTCTTTTGATTATCCTCCACACTGGTAGCAAGGTTCTGAATCATGCTAGTCAAAGTATCTACCCTCGCAGAAAGGGCAGAATTATCAGTGATCTCATACAAACCCGGGGCCTTCTGGTGAGGTGTGTCCCGAGAGCTGTACCATGAAGCATTATTCGAAACAATCTTCTCAACTAGTTCTTCCGCAACCTGAGATGGTAATTGAGCAAAAGCTCCACCACCAGAAGCATCTAGCATCATCTTCCCTTCATTGTTGAGTCCACTGTAGAAGCAGAATAGAATCTCACAATCAGTCATCTTGCCTTAAGGGAAAGCTCTTCTCAGCACTTTAAATCTCTTCCATGCCTGAGCCAATGTCTCCAACGAGCCTGGCTTGAAGTCTTGTAGCTGCTTCTTCAACTTTATAGCCTTTGATGTTGGGAAATATTCTTTAATGAAGGCCATATGCAGCTGATCCCATGTCTCAATGTGGTGATATGGATTGCTATCCAACCACCTCTGCGCGTCATCCCTCAATGAGAAAGGGAAAAATAGCATCTGTACCTGATCGTCATCTAGCCTAGGAATCTTGAAAGTTTGGCACATCCTCAGAAATTTGGTAATGTGTGCCACTGGATCTTCTGTAGGGCTCCCTCCAAACTGATTATCTCGTAGTGGGGTGCAGTAATTCCTAGCACTTGAATACTGTCATACTCCGTAATCTCAGGGGCGAGGAAATCTGCAATGATCTCTCCTTGGTAAAGCGGATTGTTATGCGGGACATAGTTCTGGAATGGAGGGGCCTGATGTCTCGGTTGAAGAACTGGCTGTGGTCTAATAGGATGTGGATGGGCTATGTTTGGCTGTGCTTGGGGTTGATGGTATTGTTGAAATTAGTTTTGGAAGGGCTGAGTTTGTGGTTGATGAATGGGTGGATTTTGAGTGACTTGGGGCTGGTTTTGTCTCGGCTGAAAGAGTGGATTATTTTGCCCAATACCTTGCATCCCATATGTTTGATTTTGAAAAGTGGTTTCGGGAGCAGTAGAGGTGATAGAGTATATGGGCCTGGACCCCATGGCCCACATACTCAACGACCCAAAAGACGCTAACAGGATACCCGCATCGGCCAAAGGCACGCGACGTCCAAGAAAGGAGATAGCACCTGGATTATATGGACGAAGCCCAGGATCCGCATCGTCCATGGACCACATCGTCCATGGACCGCATCGTCCGGACTTCACCCTGGCAGAATGTATTTTTCATTGTATTTACTAAGTATTGTACACAGCCCATTAGTGGCCTTATTTCGCCCAAAGAAGGCATGGTTATTGTAATGGGCCTCCTATAGGCATTTTTACCTATAAATAGGCCCCAAGGGGCTAATTATAGGGGGTTCCAAGTTGAGAAATATAATAACTCACTTCTCTCTAGAATTAATACTCTATCAAGAGGTATTTTGGAAGAGTTGATAAAGCGGAGTCATGTTGATTTGGGGTGTGGCCTGATTTTGAGGAAAGAATGGGGTGCGGAAATTTTGAAACCCGGGAGGATTTCTAGGTGAAACAGGCGGTGTAGACCGGGGAGAGGTATTGACGTAAAAATCATGGTTACCAGAAGTGGTTTGGACCTCAGACGTCCCAGCTATTCCAGATGCAAATGGTTGTTCCATAGTTGCGTTCTTCTCACGAAAAGCCTTGCGGTTCTGTCTAGCAAACTTCTCAATCTCAGGATTAAGAGAGACTAGTGATTCTCCCTTCTTAGAGCGTGTATGCATAAACAGATCTGACCTGCAGGGTTAGCAGACAGAAATCCTACGAAAAACTAAAACAAGTCGCTGATATTAATTAACCTTAAAATCTGACACCGTCCCCAGAAACGGCGCCAAAACTGATGTGAGTTTTCTCGCACTTAAAAAGATTGTAATATAGTGGTGTAAGTATGAGTATCGTCTCCACAGGGACGAACAAAAGGGAATTAAAGATTAACTAAATTCAGCGATTAAAAATAAAATAAAATAAACTGCACGTGTGCGAGATTGATTGATTGAATAAAAATTAGGAAAAATTGAAAATAATAATCCCAGCTATTGCCGGTCCGCTGATAATAATCCCAATTATTGATTATTTTTGTATAATCCCAACTATATGGACCGTCCGCCAATAATGGTCCATGACCAGATATTACATCCTAAAAAGTGAATTTTAAATAGAAATTAAGTGTAAAAATTAAAAGTTGAGATTATTTATAGGGATTACTTGTTATATCTCTCTTCATCTACTTCAGAAACTACAATAATTTATTTATAGGGACCATTATTGGCGGAAGGTCCCTAAAGTTGGGATTATTCCGAAATAATCGATAGTTGGGATTATTATAAGCGGACCGCCAATAGTTGGGATTATTACTATCAATTTTTCCTAAAAATTAAAAATAAACTAATGCGAATGAGCGAATAAAATAAATGCTTGGTTTCTTTCTAATTAACGACGAAGGGAACAGGGATTGATTCCGGGGTAACCAGATTTCTGGCAGAACAGGCCTAATTACATGAATTTAATTTAATTGAGTCTAGCTAATCATTACTAAGTTCTTACCGCTCTCGCGGCGTAGAGTACAATAATTTAGGGGACCAGGCTGATCTCTCATGTGACAGGATCCTAAATTATTGCCAAGACGAGCGAGCTTACGGCCCCTTAATCACTACTAATCTCTTAGCGAGCGATTAGGTGTGTGTGAATGTGTCCTAGAATAAATTAGATCTCTCTTAATTTATTCAACAAGCAATTGTAATTCTAGCCGCGGTTCCAGGTTACAAAAGATATCAGTTAAATTATTCAAACACAAATTAAACAACATTCATGCAATTAAACCGACAAGAATCTAGCCATCAATCATGATTAACCCCTTCATCAATCCCAAACCCCTAATTAAACTACTCACAATTCATAATGGAAGAATCAACAGAATTGGAATGAATAGAAATAATTGTCATTAATTAAAAAGATGAAACTTACAAAGAATCTCAGGGTTTTGAACAAAATAGCGGAAAAACAATGTAAAACACGTCCCTAAGCCTCTCTCTAGGTTTCCGAACCCCAGAACGGGGTTAGGGAGGCCTTATTTATAGAAAACAACGAGTTTCGGTCGAAAAAGGACAGATCCGCGGTACGCACGTAGCCTACGCACGGCGTGTGTTGCGTCCGACGGACCTGCACGAAAAATCGGGCAACGCACGGCGTGCGCTCACCTACGCACGGCGTGCGTTCACCTACGCACGGCCGTGCGTTCACCTACGCACGGCCGTGCGTTCACCTACGCACGACCGTGCGTTGCTGCCAGTAGCTCCCTTCGAAAGTAATCCTTGGACGCACGGCGTGCGTACCCGTACGCACGGCCGTGCGTTGCTCTTTGCTGTTCCTGGCCACTACTGCCACGCACGCCGTGCGTCCTTGTACGCACGGCCATGCGTGGCCTTTCTTCTCCGTTTTCTTCGATTTCTTCCGTTTTAAGCCTCTGTTTGACCCCTCGATCGATCCAATAGCTCTTTCTTCATCAAAACATCATCGTGAATCTCGCGGTGGCCTCCAGAACTCCGAACTCTCTCTCGAATGCTTCTTAACTCGTCCCGATCGCTTCTCAAATGCCGATGCCGGGTCCCAAAAACCTGATTTCAACTCTGAAAATACCAAAACTCGTACCCACGCCCGGTACACATGACTTGAGCTAAAATTGAGACTTACGACACCCAAAAGCTAGGAAAACCATCAAAATCCGACTCCAACACGCATCAAATGCGTGTTGAAATACGAACTTATCAGGTACGTTACCATATTGTGCATTAAACTCATTAAATAATTTATGACATAAGTTATTAACCTTCTTGAATTGCGTTTGGGGATCTATGGACTTATCTTCGTACATAGAGAATGCACCATAGAAAAAACAAGGGAAAAGGGTCAAATACACCCTTCATGTATCACCAAACCATCACATAGACGCATGTACTAATTAAAACATCACTTAAGCACATTAACTTTATAAAATCAATCAGTTTGGCCCTATTTACAGGGAAGCCACCTTCTCAACCGGTTAAAGTTGGATTAAACTTTTTTTTCTTTTTACTTTCGGTTTCTTCCTTCTTTCTACTCGTCATCTTGTCCCGGCCTCCCAGTGGCATCAACTCCAAGTTTATTTCAGCATATCCTAATATATACTACGTATATATATACTCCAAGCCAACTCTGCCACCCAACAGCTCAGTCAGCTCTCCATTTCCAACTGCCAAGCCTTGCACAACTGCCACTTCCCCATTCTTTGTCCCGTCTCCCGTCCATAAATGATAGACCTCTCCAAACCCGCAGCCGCCAAACACCTCCTTGTGAAAGCGCCTACGAGGAGTTCGGGTTCTTTAAGGTGGTCATCCATGGAGTTCCCGGGGAATTCATAATCAGGCTTGAAGCAGAGGCCATCAAGTTCTTCTCCTGCCCATCTTCTCAGAAAGACAAAGCAGGGGCCCCCTGACCCCTTCGGATATGGGAATAAGAAAAAAAGAAAAATGAAGGACACTTTTCTTGAGAGCTATGGGAAATTACAGATTAAACAGAAGGGATGGGATATTACGGATTAAACAGAAGGGATGGGAAATTTTAAAGGCGAAAAAAGAAGAAGAAAAATAGAGAAAATGTAAAAAACAAAAGTAAAAACTAGCGGGAGCTGGGTAGGTTGGACGGGTCTTGCCAGAGGTACACGTTTTGTGTACACGTTTGGTGTACACATGTCTGTCCTTCACAGACAATTTGTCTGTGAAGGACAGACATGTGTACACCAAACATGTACACAAAACATGTACCTAAAGCATTTTCCAGGTTGATTGTGGGAACTAGAAAGGAGTGACGTAAGGAAAGCAAAAAAGAAAATGAAAAATAAAGATGTGAGAGAAAAATAAGAATTGACCTGCTATTAAAGGTTGGTTTTAGGTAACTTGGTTCACTTGATTGTTTTTTAAGAATAAGGGAGTTTATATGATGGTTTTTAAAGTATATGGGCTTAAGTTATCAATTTGTGATTGTAGAAGGGTGACCCTTTTCCCTAGAAACAAGTATAATATTTTATTTGAATTGTGCATTAAACTCTAAACATGATAGATTAGTAGCAAGTTTGAAACGACAATCAAGAACAAAGGCAATACCATATGTAGGCGGAATTAAAGCATAATATTTTAAAAACTTTTCTTTTATGAAAGAACAAAAATAATGAATGTAAGGGGCTTTGGAAAATTCTTTAAAGAGAAAAGTGTCAAATTGGTCCTTCTACTTCGTACGGAAAGTCAATTAAGCCCTCGTAGTTTAAATTTCTTCAATTATGTCCTCCTACTTTGAATATTTCGTCAAATCTGATTATTAGCAGGTAACCCGCCAGTCAGCAAGTTACCTGCTGACATGGCGCACACGTGGCATGACGGGGCACAAACGTAGCAGACCACGTCACCTTTTTACTTTACTTTTTCTTCTTTTTCCTTTTCCTTTACCTTTTTTTCTTTTCTTCCCCAGGTAACCTATCTTTTTCTTCCTTCTTCTGCGCATGATATCACCGGTGTACAGGAGTGGCCAAAATGAAGAATTCTCTGTTAGATAGCTATTGGGCCTCGGTTGTATTATCTATTTGTATTATTTGTATTTAGCTTGTTGTATAGGTGTGTGGGCCAAGGTGTGATACCTTGAAAATTTGAAATAAAAATAAATAAATAAATCAGATAAGTTATATCTGATAAATCAAATGAAAGTAAGATCAAAATATTTTTTTATACTTGGTGTATAAAAATATACGCACACTACATGCAATAGAATTAAACACTTATGTAGCATCGTAAAAAAAATGGAAATAAATCAGATAAAATATAGGTGACATAATAAGTAAATAAATAAATAAATAAATAAAAATAGTAAGAATATTATAAATTACTAATAATAGCATCAAATTAATAAATGAAAATATCATATCATAAAACAATGACACATGCTAAGATCACCTACCAAATAATGTATATACATTATGTACATATATTTATATGTAAAACTCAAAATACATTTAAGTAATTAAAAATAATAATAATAAAATAAAATAAAATGAAACATCAATATAAATGGGAATCAAATCAGGGATCAATACACATGCCATGTTCATCAACTACCAACCTATCATTATGTATAGACATTATTATTTTTATTATTATTATTATTTTTATTATTATTATTATTATTCATACAATTATCAAATAAATAAAATAAACCATAAGGACCATCTAGACCTATAAATACACCCTCTTAGCCATCATAAACACTGCAAATCGGAGAGATAGAAGCTATATATACATATACATATATATACATAATCTCGCCGGAAAATTTATGCATATAATATTTTACGTATCAAACTTCGTAAAAACGATAGAGGAGGGTCGTGAGAGGTCTAGGAATACTTCCCAATAAATTCCAGACCGATTCGTAGTCACCGGAGCATCCTAGAGGTCGCCGGAGTTGCAAGCCATGGAAATGGGTCTTCAGCAAAAGCGGACAATTGGCCGTAGATAGGGGTGGAGGAGCTTCGTCTCGACGTGAGGATCATTTTGCAACTTGAATCGTTGAAATCCGTTACCTGTAAGTAAAGTTATCGCTCGCCGGAGTTTTCGGGATTCCGGTCGCCGGAATCGCGACCTGGAGAAGAGCTGGGAAGAAGACATCCCAGTCTTCTTGGGCCGGGTCGCGTATTTGGGCCGGTTCGGCCCGTTTTCAATAAAAAATTAAAAATAAAATAGTAAATGCAATAAATAAAATCTGGAAAAATATAAATTAAATACCTGGTTTAAAAATACATATTCGGACCAAGAATAATTGAAAAATAATATTTGTAGCTATTTTTAATTGATTTAATTGTAATTGGGCCAATTTGTACATATTTAGTAAATAATTAACTAAATAACGAAATAAATTATGAAATAAATATTGGAGCAAGCTAGATTAAATATATGACTAACTAGGACATTTGGGACCATTTATAATTAATAAAAATTATAATTAGCATATTTAATTGTAATTAAACCGGTTGATAGATATATGAAATTAAGTGAATAAATAAAGGAAATAATTCTAAAATAAATATCTGGACAACCTAGGTCATGCAAGTATAGACCCAAACTATAGTTATGGATGATTAGTAATTTATAAAAGTGATGATTAAGTTATTTAATTTAATTGAGCCATATAAACTAGTTAAGTAATTAAATAAGGAAATTTTGATATTAATGGTGAAATAAATAAATCACTAAGATTGAAAATAATGTTCTGGACTAAAAATGATGTTTGTAATAAAATAAGGAAAAGAAAATAAAGTTGGGTTATAAATGAATGACTATATTTGGACTTAATAAATAAATTATTGAATTAGTTGACTAATTAAATTAGCGTGATTAAATTAATAATTATTATCCTTGATTATTAGTGATTTGGACTCCATATAAATTATTAAACTATTTGAACTCATAAAAATTAGTTGATGAATATAAACAAATTAATTAAGTAATGTGTACTTAATAAGTTAGTTAATTGACTTCATTGGACTAGTTTAACTAAATCCATTAGTTTAATGGATAAATTAGTTAATTTATAGACTTGATAACATTTCTGGAATTTATATTAAAAATAGAAAATTAAAACGAGATTAGAATTTGATTATTTGACTTAATTGAATTAGATTAACGTAACGTATTTAGCTATATTGATATAATTAAACTTATTTATTTGATTTAGTTAGTTCAATTAAATTAGTGAGTCAAATAAATAAAACTGGAGGATTGGATAAATTAATTTAATTGGGTTAGTTAGTATAAATAAACTATTGAACTAATTAAAGTTGTTATTGAGATTAGATTATCATTAATGATTATTATTTCGAATTATTGCCTAAGTCAAGTTATTATTAAAAGGGTTATTAAATAAATTATATAAATTATGTAAACTGAGTTTTGAACTGAAATTGATTATTTAAATTCGAAATAATGAAATTATTATGTAGTTAATATAATTGGACTAGTTAACTATTTAACCAAACAAATTAAGAAAAACCGAGTTGGGTTATTATAATTAAAGAAAAAAAAAATAAGAATGAACTGGAAATAAACAGTTAGTAAGATTTATTAATTTAATATTTATATTTAAAGAAGGAATTATGAAGTTAAAGTAATTAAAGGTTGGATATAAAAGAAATAACGAAATAATAGAATAGTTATTGATTTAGAATTTTGATCAATATTAGAAGGAGAATTCAAGTGAAGATCAAGCTAAAGATTTTATTAAGGAGATTATCGCAATTTAAGGTAAGTTCTATGTCAACCAAAATGTTTTGCCTCGTACTTATATGTATGCAATATTTGCACTATGTGAATTATTTATGAATTGGAAATTATATGTTTGACATGGATCGAATATTTTGACTATATGAATATTGGTGGATTATTACCTTTTATGGATGATTAAATGTATAATCTTTTATTTAAAGAATATTGGTGGATTTATATTTATTACAAATGATATTTTTGAGAAAATGTGACAAGAATGATTTGGGGAAAACTTAAAGTTTTCATAATATATATTCTTACGTCTCGAGAGAAACACGAGGCGTGGGTGGTTAGGGCTACTACTACTTTTGGTGAAATTTATTTGGGTCGGTAACCAGTCCGGCAATGACATACTCCGGTAGACATCCCGGGCTTTTATTTGAGGATCAAAGATCCTTTGGTGGTCGTAGTAGTAGTTACCTAATTTACCCTTGGACAATGTCCCTTGTGAGTAGGTGGTAGAAAACATCCCGCCTACTTGGGTTTCTTACTACTCGGAGGGCTTGGAATCCCTTTTAGAGGGTGTGCACACTTAAGGTAGAAATTCAGCTTCCAATTGGTGGTCGGTGGGAGCCGGAATTCCGGGATGAGTCGTAGATAACAACGACTCATTGGGCTCGAGGAATCTTGAGTTTCGCCCACTCTTAAAAGAATCTAAAGTATTACTTTTGGAGGAATTGAAGGATGATATTATCTATTGTGGAAATTATTCCATGACATTAAACCATTTTGGAAATATGAGAGACTACTTTTCAATATATATATACATATACAAAAACCTATTTTCCAAATTATATTATTTTACGGGTTCGGGTGGAATCTTACTTAGCTCTAAAGCTAATTTTTGTCTCTTTTCTCTTTTTCTCTTTGCTCTATTGTACAGATGATTATGATTATGAAGATTGATGTACTTGCTGCCCGAGTGTTCCGCTAGTCACACACGTTTGATTAATTATTGTTGTTTAAATTTGTAATCCATAAACTTGTTTTAAGTTTTATCTGATGGCTACTTGAATTGATGGTGGATAGCCTGTGCACTCAATCATGTGTAGGTTGAGTGTGGCGGTGACACACCTGTTTTTCCATTAAAGACTTCCGCTGTACTCTAAATATGTTTTATAATAAAGATGTTTTCATTTCAAAATGTTATTTTATTTTGGTGGGAAAAATGGGGGTGTTACAAGTTGGTATCAGAGACTTAGGTTTTCCTAAAGGATTTGAACACGAGGTAATAGGTTGTATGGAGAAATTCTGTCACCAAGACGATAAGAGTCTAAGGCTGTTGGTTCTTAATTGAGCCTTTGCGCTCGTCCAACTACCTGGGAATTTCTCCTTGTGCTGAAACTTCGTCGTTCGAAATCGTTGAAGGAAACCTTTGAAATTGTACCTTCAAAAGGGAGATTTTCAAATATTTTTAAAATTAGGAAAGATAATATAGCTAGGAAATGGCCTTTTAGGAACGTGGTGAGGACCTTGTGAGCATTTATTTTCCTTACATGTATCATGTATGTGATAATTATGCTAATTGTGGGCCCATATGAGAAATGGGAACCCCAAATGCTAAATGGAATGCCTCATAAGGCAAAATTCCTAAGTGGCTAAGGTATGTACAAACATTATGTGCGAAAGTGATCTTATGTGAAGTATGAATCCTCTGTATGATTGTTATGTACATTTTTATATATTCTTGTTACATAGCCTATGGAAT
Organism: Cuscuta epithymum; assembly: GCA_945859915.1. Taxonomy (NCBI): domain Eukaryota; kingdom Viridiplantae; phylum Streptophyta; class Magnoliopsida; order Solanales; family Convolvulaceae; genus Cuscuta; species Cuscuta epithymum. The sequence continues at coordinate 1,443,165 of CAMAPF010000954.1, read as the reverse complement.
CCTTAGTTGAACTAGGACCCTTAGGAGTAAAATATAGAAATTCTTACACGAATACTTTGTGTCATCAAGATCAAGATATCATGGCACCAAGAAGAGACCCTGATAACACGCCCACCAATGCTGAGTTGGCACAAAGCGTTCAGCAACTGGCACAATTTATGCACACACTGGGTGCTACTGTGCTCCAGAACAACCAAAACCAGAACAACGGGAATGATGCCGCAAAACGAGTGGCATCTCGCAACCCTCCAAGCTTTCATGGGCAAGAAGATCCTCGTATCCTCGAGAATTGGCTCCGACTCTTTGACAAACTCTTCGACGCGGTGAGCTGTCCGGAAGAGCAAAGGGTTGACATTGCTGTTTACTATTTACAGCAAGAGGCAGATAACTGGTGGGTCTCATCAGGCCCAACTTTACGTCAACAACCTGACTTCAATTGGGAAGCTTTCAAGATTGCCATGAGGAAACGTTTTTATCCTGCACACGTTCAGGCCACCATGCGTGATGAATTCATACATTTGAAACAGATGGGCATGAGTGTCCAGGAATATCACAATAAATTCGTGGACCTCGCGCCATTTGCGAAAACAATAGTGCCTGATGAAAGAGCACCAAAGTTGAGAAATTTATCTACGGATTAAACTATGATACGCAGAAAATCGTCGCTGTTTTGGGTTGCCAAACTCTGACTGAAGCTTATGATAGAGCTGCAGTTCACTATCGAGTTCAGCAACTACAAAGAGAGAGGAACCAGAAGATGAAGAGGGACGAAGATGGAGGTCGAGGAGAAAAGAGGGTCAGGGTGCACCCACCTACACAGCAACAAGAAGGGAGGAGGAGGAGAGATGACCAAGGTGGAAGAAATTTCCACGGTCAAAACCAACAAAATGATCGAAGAGCTGCTCCCAGAGATAGACACTTCTACTGCAAGAGGTGCGGGAGAGATCATCCCGGTGTTAACTGCGATGGAAGCCTAACAAAATGTTTCAATTGTGGGAAGCTAGGGCACCGAACCTTCGAGTGTCTCTCAAAGACCAATGGGGCACCAGTGCACCAGGTGCAATACCGTGATGGAGGAAGGCCAGATATGAACCAAGCTGGGCCAAATGGAGGACAAAATAACAACAACAATGCCGCCGCCAACAACAACCGCAACCCTCGAGGAGGAGGGGAGAATAATCATGGCAATGGCAATGGCGGGAACAATGGCAACGGCGGAAACAACGGCAACCGTCCGAACCAAGGGCGAATCATGGTGATGAATCAGGCCCAAGCCAATGCTAATGATGTGGTTTCAGGTACATTCCTTGTAAATTCTGAGCCTGCTTATGTTCTATTTGATTCTGGTGCTTCTCACAGTTTCATATCTTCTAGTTTCGTTAAGAAATTGAAGATTGAACCAACGGCTAGAATAGACTTGAATGTAAGAACCGCCTCAGATAAATTTGTAACTTGTGGAAATGTATACTCCAACATTTCCATACTCATATCTGAATCCAACCTACATGGAGATTTAATCCAATTTGACTTAAAAGATATAGACATAGTACTGGGCATGGATTGGTTGGGGAAATACAAAGCCAGGATCCTCTGTGATGAACAGAAGGTAATCTTGAAGGGTCCAAATGGGAAGCGAATATCTTACAAAGCAGTCACATCCAAGCCTAGCATGAAGTTGATGACTATGCAACAATTAAAGCGACATATCCGAAAGGGGTATGAAACCTACCTGTGCTTTATGAAAGAGGTGAATACAGGGGAACCAAACATTGACCAAATTGTCGTAGTCAATGAATTTCCGGACGTATTTCCGGAAGAGATTCCAGGTATGCCGCCCGAGAGAGAAGTTGAATTCTCAATTGAGTTGATGCCCGGAACCGCGCCAATTTCAAAAGCACCTTACCGAATGGCACCGAAAGAAATGCAGGAGCTGAAGGAACAACTAGAGGAGTTGTTAGAGAAGGGGTACATAAGACCGAGTGTCTCACCTTGGGGCGCTCCGGTCTTATTTGTCAAAAAGAAAGATGGGAGTCTAAGGCTATGCATCGATTACCGAGAGTTGAATCAAGCAACTATCAAGAACAAGTATCCATTGCCCCGAATTGACGACTTGTTTGATCAATTGAAGGGGGCTAGCACGTTCTCTAAGATAGACTTGCGCTCTGGATATCATCAAGTGAGAATATCCGAAAAAGATGTACCAAAAACAGCATTCCGCACGAGGTATGGACACTACGAGTTCACTGTGATGCCGTTTGGTTTAACAAATGCACCGGCGGTATTCATGGACCTAATGAACCGTGTATTCCGACCTTATCTTGATACATTTGTGGTGGTATTCATCGATGATATTCTTGTGTATTCAAAAACCCCGGAAGATCACGAGAAACACTTGAGACTCACGTTACAAACTTTGAGAGAGAACCAGTTGTATGCCAAACTCTCAAAGTGTGACTTCTGGCAGGATCGGGTAGCGTTCTTGGGTCACATCATCACCCAGGAAGGCGTATCCGTAGATCCATCGAAGATTGAAGCGGTGGTTGAATGGCGTGCACCTACCTCGGTCACAGAGGTAAGAAGTTTCTTGGGTCTAGCGGGATACTATAGGAGATTTGTTAAAGATTTCTCCAAGATAGCAAGACCGCTAACCAACCTGACAAAGAAGACAACCAAATTCCAATGGAATGAAGATTGTGAAGCAGCATTCCAAGAGTTGAAGAAAAGACTCACAACTGCGCCGGTCTTGACACTACCGTCAGGGACGGAGGGATTTGATATCTATAGTGATGCATCCAAGAAGGGGTTGGGGTGTGTGCTAATGCAAAATAGGAAAGTGGTGGCTTATGCATCAAGACAACTAAAGGTGCATGAAGTCAATTATCCTACCCATGACCTGGAGTTAGCTGCAGTAGTGTTTGCTTTGAAAATCTGGAGACATTACCTATATGGAGCACATTGTAAAATATACACTGACCACAAAAGCTTGAAGTACATATTCACTCAAAAAGAGCTTAACATGAGGCAAAGAAGATGGCTCGAGCTTATCAACGATTACGATCTAGAAATCCAATACCACGAGGGAAAAGCTAACGTGGTGGCGGATGCTTTGAGCCGGAAATCTGAGCACTCATACCGAGCAACATGGATATTACCAGAAGAACTATTCCGAGACTTCCAAAGATTGAGCTTGGAAGTAAAGCAATATGGCGAAGTAGATGGTGAAATACAGTTATGTACTATGACTGTTATACCATCTATCTTTGACGAAATCAAGAACGGACAACCGGGAGATGTAAAGCTCGAAAGAATCAAGGAAGGAATGAAAGATGGCGTCAACGGACCATTTAAGGTACATGAAGATGGGAGCATCCGATACAAGGGAAGGTGGTGTGTTCCACTGAAGTGTGCAGATATTAAAAAACAAATCATGGAGGAGGGACACAACACGCCCTACTCGGTACATCCCGGGGGAGACAAACTATACAAAGACCTCAAAAAGAACTTTTGGTGGCCGGGAATGAAGAAAGAAGTAGCTGAATTTGTATCCCGATGTTTGAACTGCCAAAAAGTCAAAGCGGGGAGATGCAAACCCAAGGGACTCGTGCAACCCTTGGAAGTGCCAACATGGGAATGGGATTCAATCTCAATGGACTTTGTCGGGGGTTTACCTTTAACAAAGTCCGGGAAAGATAAAATTTGGGTGGTAGTGGATAGATTGACCAAAACTGCAAGGTTCATTCCTATGAATGAAACCTGGAGCATGGAGAAACTGGCAAAAGCCTATGTCAAACACGTGGTCAAACACCACGGAGTACCTCAAGACATCGTATCAGACCGAGATTCACGATTCTTATCCCAATTTTGGAAAGAATTACAAACGGCTATGGGAACAAAATTGAAGTTAAGTACTGCTTTCCATCCAACCACGGACGGACAGACCGAAAGAACAATCCAAACATTAGAAGACATGTTGAGGGCATGTGTTCTTGATTTGCAAGGATCATGGGATGAACACCTAGACTTGGTAGAGTTTTCGTACAATAACAGTTACCATGCTAGCATCAGAATGGCCCCATACGAAGCTCTATATGGTCAAAAGTGTAGGAGTCCCTTATGTTGGGGTGACATGGTCGATCAGGTGGTTCTAGGACCACAATACTTGCAGGATACTATTGAGAAAATCAAAGTTATCCAAGAAAGGATGAAGGCTGCCCAAGACCGACAGAAATCATATGCCGATCTTGGGAGGAAACCAGCTGAATTCGAACTAGGGGAGAAAGTTCTACTCAAAGTCTCTCCTACAAGGGGTGTAATGAGGTTCGGGAAGAAAGGGAAACTAAGCCCGAGATTCATCGGACCCTATGACATCCTAGAGAAGGTGGGAAAAGTGGCATATCGATTAGCTCTACCCACGGAGTTGGATAAGGTAACAACCGATTTGAAATCAAATACTTCTCTACGATTAAAATACATTCTTAACATACCGATATATGCTAGGTACATAACGTCTTTCACGTATCACAATTAAAGAAGTATGTTCGAGATGAGTCACATATCATCAATCCGGAGGTAAGAAATCCTAGACTTAACATGAGCCAAACGTAAATTGAAAAGAATATAAGTTAACCGTTATATTATTAGGTGATTGAAATGGATGAGACATTATCCTACGAAGAAAAACCCATAGAGATTCTCGATACTAAGACCCGAGAGACAAGGAAGAAGACAGTTAAGATGGTAAAAGTACTTTGGTCAAACCATTTGACCGAGAATGCAACATGGGAGACAGAAGAGGATATGCGTAAACGGTATCCTGAACTTTTCAATTAAGGTAAATATTCGGTTACGAGGACGTAACCTTTCTTTTAGGGGGGCAGGTTGTCATATCTTATAAACCTATAATACTTCATCTTCATACTTAATTCGCGTCTTAGTTTATGCTTCGAGGACGAAGCATTCTTTAAGGAGGGTAGAATGTGATACCTTGAAAATTTGAAATAAAAATAAATAAATAAATCAGATAAGTTATATCTGATAAATCAAATGAAAGTAAGATCAAAATATTTTTTTATACTTGGTGTATAAAAATATACGCACACTACATGCAATAGAATTAAACACTTATGTAGCATCGTAAAAAAAATGGAAATAAATCAGATAAAATATAGGTGACATAATAAGTAAATAAATAAATAAATAAATAAAAATAGTAAGAATATTATAAATTACTAATAATAGCATCAAATTAATAAATGAAAATATCATATCATAAAACAATGACACATGCTAAGATCACCTACCAAATAATGTATATACATTATGTACATATATTTATATGTAAAACTCAAAATACATTTAAGTAATTAAAAATAATAATAATAAAATAAAATAAAATGAAACATCAATATAAATGGGAATCAAATCAGGGATCAATACACATGCCATGTTCATCAACTACCAACCTATCATTATGTATAGACATTATTATTTTTATTATTATTATTATTTTTATTATTATTATTATTATTCATACAATTATCAAATAAATAAAATAAACCATAATGACCATCTAGACCTATAAATACACCCTCTTAGCCATCATAAACACTGCAAATCGGAGAGATAGAAGCTATATATACATATACATATATATACATAATCTCGCCGGAAAATTTATGCATATAATATTTTACGTATCAAACTTCGTAAAAACGATAGAGGAGGGTCGTGAGAGGTCTAGGAATACTTCCCAATAAATTCCAGACCGATTCGTAGTCACCGGAGCATCCTAGAGGTCGCCGGAGTTGCAAGCCATGGAAATGGGTCTTCAGCAAAAGCGGACAATTGGCCGTAGATAGGGGTGGAGGAGCTTCGTCTCGACGTGAGGATCATTTTGCAACTTGAATCGTTGAAATCCGTTACCTGTAAGTAAAGTTATCGCTCGCCGGAGTTTTCGGGATTCCGGTCGCCGGAATCGCGACCTGGAGAAGAGCTGGGAAGAAGACATCCCAGTCTTCTTGGGCCGGGTCGCGTATTTGGGCCGGTTCGGCCCGTTTTCAATAAAAAATTAAAAATAAAATAGTAAATGCAATAAATAAAATCTGGAAAAATATAAATTAAATACCTGGTTTAAAAATACATATTCGGACCAAGAATAATTGAAAAATAATATTTGTAGCTATTTTTAATTGATTTAATTGTAATTGGGCCAATTTGTACATATTTAGTAAATAATTAACTAAATAACGAAATAAATTATGAAATAAATATTGGAGCAAGCTAGATTAAATATATTACTAACTAGGACATTTGGGACCATTTATAATTAATAAAAATTATAATTAGCATATTTAATTGTAATTAAACCGGTTGATAGATATATGAAATTAAGTGAATAAATAAAGGAAATAATTCTAAAATAAATATCTGGACAACCTAGGTCATGCAAGTATAGACCCAAACTATAGTTATGGATGATTAGTAATTTATAAAAGTGATGATTAAGTTATTTAATTTAATTGAGCCATATAAACTAGTTAAGTAATTAAATAAGGAAATTTTGATATTAATGGTGAAATAAATAAATCACTAAGATTGAAAATAATGTTCTGGACTAAAAATGATGTTTGTAATAAAATAAGGAAAAGAAAATAAAGTTGGGTTATAAATGAATGACTATATTTGGACTTAATAAATAAATTATTGAATTAGTTGACTAATTAAATTAGCGTGATTAAATTAATAATTATTATCCTTGATTATTAGTGATTTGGACTCCATATAAATTATTAAACTATTTGAACTCATAAAAATTAGTTGATGAATATAAACAAATTAATTAAGTAATGTGTACTTAATAAGTTAGTTAATTGACTTCATTGGACTAGTTTAACTAAATCCATTAGTTTAATGGATAAATTAGTTAATTTATAGACTTGATAACATTTCTGGAATTTATATTAAAAATAGAAAATTAAAACGAGATTAGAATTTGATTATTTGACTTAATTGAATTAGATTAACGTAACGTATTTAGCTATATTGATATAATTAAACTTATTTATTTGATTTAGTTAGTTCAATTAAATTAGTGAGTCAAATAAATAAAACTGGAGGATTGGATAAATTAATTTAATTGGGTTAGTTAGTATAAATAAACTATTGAACTAATTAAAGTTGTTATTGAGATTAGATTATCATTAATGATTATTATTTCGAATTATTGCCTAAGTCAAGTTATTATTAAAAGGGTTATTAAATAAATTATATAAATTATGTAAACTGAGTTTTGAACTGAAATTGATTATTTAAATTCGAAATAATGAAATTATTATGTAGTTAATATAATTGGACTAGTTAACTATTTAACCAAACAAATTAAGAAAAACCGAGTTGGGTTATTATAATTAAAGAAAAAAAAAATAAGAATGAACTGGAAATAAACAGTTAGTAAGATTTATTAATTTAATATTTATATTTAAAGAAGGAATTATGAAGTTAAAGTAATTAAAGGTTGGATATAAAAGAAATAACGAAATAATAGAATAGTTATTGATTTAGAATTTTGATCAATATTAGAAGGAGAATTCAAGTGAAGATCAAGCTAAAGATTTTATTAAGGAGATTATCGCAATTTAAGGTAAGTTCTATGTCAACCAAAATGTTTTGCCTCGTACTTATATGTATGCAATATTTGCACTATGTGAATTATTTATGAATTGGAAATTATATGTTTGACATGGATCGAATATTTTGACTATATGAATATTGGTGGATTATTACCTTTTATGGATGATTAAATGTATAATCTTTTATTTAAAGAATATTGGTGGATTTATATTTATTACAAATGATATTTTTGAGAAAATGTGACAAGAATGATTTGGGGAAAACTTAAAGTTTTCATAATATATATTCTTACGTCTCGAGAGAAACACGAGGCGTGGGTGGTTAGGGCTACTACTACTTTTGGTGAAATTTATTTGGGTCGGTAACCAGTCCGGCAATGACATACTCCGGTAGACATCCCGGGCTTTTATTTGAGGATCAAAGATCCTTTGGTGGTCGTAGTAGTAGTTACCTAATTTACCCTTGGACAATGTCCCTTGTGAGTAGGTGGTAGAAAACATCCCGCCTACTTGGGTTTCTTACTACTCGGAGGGCTTGGAATCCCTTTTAGAGGGTGTGCACACTTAAGGTAGAAATTCAGCTTCCAATTGGTGGTCGGTGGGAGCCGGAATTCCGGGATGAGTCGTAGATAACAACGACTCATTGGGCTCGAGGAATCTTGAGTTTCGCCCACTCTTAAAAGAATCTAAAGTATTACTTTTGGAGGAATTGAAGGATGATATTATCTATTGTGGAAATTATTCCATGACATTAAACCATTTTGGAAATATGAGAGACTACTTTTCAATATATATATACATATACAAAAACCTATTTTCCAAATTATATTATTTTACGGGTTCGGGTGGAATCTTACTTAGCTCTAAAGCTAATTTTTGTCTCTTTTCTCTTTTTCTCTTTGCTCTATTGTACAGATGATTATGATTATGAAGATTGATGTACTTGCTGCCCGAGTGTTCCGCTAGTCACACACGTTTGATTAATTATTGTTGTTTAAATTTGTAATCCATAAACTTGTTTTAAGTTTTATCTGATGGCTACTTGAATTGATGGTGGATAGCCTGTGCACTCAATCATGTGTAGGTTGAGTGTGGCGGTGACACACCTGTTTTTCCATTAAAGACTTCCGCTGTACTCTAAATATGTTTTATAATAAAGATGTTTTCATTTCAAAATGTTATTTTATTTTGGTGGGAAAAATGGGGGTGTTACACAAGGGCTCAATTATTTTATTCAATCCCTAGCATACGTGTATATATATTCGGCCATGTACATCTCAATAGAGGGACTTCCTTCTTGAGTTGAATATATTATTATTACTTTCTAAACTTAAGATGGTATCAGAGCAGTAGGCTCGACGCAGCCTTGACACCGGACGGAAATTGTTGCAGCGGCACCAGCGTGCGCAAGGCAGTCTCCTCCATGACAGATCCAACTTCAACTTATTATTTGGGTTCCGGGGATCAGCCCGGCAACCTTATTACCCACGTCATCTTCAAAGGTGACAATTACTTGGCCTGGTCTCGGGCAATTGCATTGTCATTGAAAGCTCGCCGGAAATATGGTTTTGTTGACGGCACTATCAAGAAACCCACGGAGGCAGCACAATTGAACAATTGGGAGACCGTAAATTCCATGATAATTTCATGGATGTTGCGGAGCATGGAGCTTTCGGTGGCAGGCTCTATTCCTTTTCACGACGAAGCACGCTCTTTGTGGGTCTACATGGAAAATCGGTTCAGCGTGGCGAACGGGCCTAGGTTGCAGCAATTGAGGGCCTCCATAACGGACTGCCGGCAGTCCAAAACCATGACGGTGGACGCATACTACACGACCCTTATGGGATTTTACGATGAACTGAATCGCTTGAAACCATTACATGCTTGTACTTGTGGGCAGTGTACGTGTGGAGTGGCTGCCAAATTTGCCGCCGATCGGGAAGAAGAACAATTACATCAATTTCTAATTGGCATCGATGATGAAGTGTACGGGACTGTGCGTTCCAATCTTTTATCCCATACCCCGCTGCCGGATTTAAATCGGGCATACCAAGCCTTCCTTCAGGAAGAAAACTCACGTGCTATTGCTCGGGGAAAATCTGTGGCAGTGGATACACATGCGTTTGCACTCCAGGTAGACCGGCAGAACAAGGGGCGGCTGGACCGGAATGAGCGTGAAAAAATTACATGTGCCCATTGCAAGAAAAAAGGGCATGACATTGGGTCGTGTTTTAAGTTGCATGGATATCCAGAGTGGTGGAAAGAACGGAATCGTGCCAACGGTGCCAACGGTGTGACTGCCAGCCGAGGAGGAGGGGTGAAGACTCATGCCGTGGCCTCCTCTCTAGTCACTCCTGGCAGTGGTGCTCCTTCTCAAGCCGAAGCAAATGGGTTGAATGAACTAAGCAAGGAGCAGGTTCAAGCCTTGTTGAATTTAATTAACGCTGAAACACGCTCATGTGATCGTATGTCCGGTGAGTACAATTCCTTTGATTGGATTATTGATACGGGAGCATCTCACCTTGTTACAGGTAATATTACCTACCTGACGGATCGTACCCACATCCGTGCGCGCCAGGTTGGGTTGCCAGATGAACGCATCGTTGCTGCCATTTTAGAGGGTCGTGTACCCCTCTCTAAAAATTTTATTCTGGATCATGTTCTTTATGTGCCTGGACTGAATTGTCATCTAATATCTGTATCTCAGTTGATTGATGAATCCGACTGTTTGATTACTTTCACTGACTCTTTTTGTGCAATACAGGACCGTCATTCGAGGAACCTGATTGGAGCCGGTGAAAGACGAGATGGGATTTACTATTTCCGAAGGGTACCCACGTTGCATGTTGTACACACTTCCGCGCTGACCGAGTTTGAACTATGGCATCGTCGCTTGGGGCATCCTTCCGACCGAGTTGTTAAATTATTACCTGCTGTTAGTGGTAGTTCTTCTAAAAATCGTCTGAATAAAACTTGTGAGGTGTGTCCACAGGCCAAACAAGCTTGTGATTCTTTTCCGATTAGTAGTAATAAAGCAAGTAGAATTTTGGAACTAATACATTGTGATTTGTGGGGACCTTATAAAACCCCCTCTACTTGTGATGCTATTTATTTTATGACTTTGGTTGATGATTATTCGCGAGCTGTTTGGATTTATTTACTTCGTGACAAAAAGGAAGTGCATCGGTTTTTTCTTTCCTTTATTGCCATGGTTGAAAAATAATTTGAGGTCTCTGTGAAGATTATTCGCAGTGATAATGGGATAGAATTCAAGTGTATGCTGCCTTACTTTGAGCAAAATGGCATTATTTTCCAGACTTCATGCGTGCACACACCCCAACAAAATGGTAGGTGATGTGAGTGTTTTCTCGCACTTAAAATAGATCGTAATATAGTGGTCTAAGTACGAGTATCGTCTCCACAGGGACGGACAAAAGGGAATCAAGAATTAATTAAATTCAGCGATTAAAAATAAATAAATAAATAAAAATGCGTCGTGCGAGATTTGGTTGGTTGAATAAAAATTAAACTAATGCGAATGAACGATTAAAATGAAAGTGGTTTCTTCTCAATTAATGACGAAGGGAACAGGGATTGATTCCGGGGTAACCAGATTTCTGGCAGATCAGGCCTATTTTACATGAATTTAATTTAATTGAGCCTAGCTAATCATTACTAAGTTCTTACCGCTCTCGCGGCGTAGAGTACAATAATTTAGGGGACCAGGCTGATCTCTCATGCGACAAGATCCTAAATTATTGCCAAGACGAGCGAGCTTACAGCCCCTTAATCGCTACTAATCTCTTAGCGAACGATTAAGTGTGCGTGAATGTGTCCTAGAACAAATTAGATCTCTCTTAATTTATTCTATAAGCAATTGTAATTCTAGTGGCCATCTAGGTTACAAGAGATATCAGTTAAATTATTCAAACACAAATTAAACGGCATTCATGCAATTAAACCGACAAGAATCTAGCCATACATCATGATTAACCCCTTCATCAACCCCAAATCCCTAATTAAACTACTCACAATTCATAATTGAATAATCAACAGAATTGGGATGAATAGAAATAATTGTCATTAATTAAAAAGATGAAACTTACAAAGAATCTCAGGGTCTTGAACAAAATAGCGGAAAAACACTGTAAAACACGTCCCTAAGCTTCTCTCTAGGTTTCCCAACCCCAAAACGGGGTTAGGGAAGCTTAATTTATAGAAAACAATGAGTTTGGGTCGAAAAAGGACAGATCCGCGGTACGCACGGAGCCTACGCACGGCGTGCGTTGCGTCCGTGCGTCCGACGGACCTGCGCGTGAAAATAGGCAACGCACGGAGTGCGTTCCCCTACGCACGTCCATGCGTTGCTGCCAGTAGGTACTCATTGTTTTATTGCCTTGAACGCACGGCGTGCGTACCCGGACGCACGGCCGTGCGTTGCCGCCAGTAGCTTCCTTCAATTTTAACGCCTTGGACGCACGGCGTGCGTACCCGGACGCACGGCCGTGCGTTGCTCATTACTTTTCTTGGCCGCTACTGCCACGCACGCACGCCGTGCGTCCCTGTACGCACGGCCGTGCGTGGCCTTTCTTCTTCATTTTCTTCGATTTCTTCCGTTTTAAGCCTCCGTTTGACTACTCGATCGATCCAATAGCTCTTTCTTCATCAAAACATCATCGTGAATCTCCCGGTGGCCTCCAAATCTCTCAAATCTTCTTCGAATGCTTCCAAACTCTGCCCGATTGCTTCTCAAGCGCCGATTGCCGGACTCTAACTTCTTCAAATCAACTCCAAATGCAATGAAACTCGCTCCAACGCCTGCTAAACACAACTTGAGCCAAAATTGAGACTTGCAATGCCTTAAAGCTAGGAAAATCATCAAAATCCAACCCAGACACGCATCAAATGCGTGTCTAAATACGGACTTATCAGACTCCCCCACACTTAAGCTTTTGCTTGTCCTCAAGCAAATCGAACAACGGGACTTACGATAATCACCACACGAAATTTCAAATAGTTAGCATACACACATAGTTAAAGGGATATTCACAGGACAGCCAATCTAAACCAAGAAAATTCTTTCCTAAACTACACCTTTATACTCAAGCTAAACTATTTGACACAATTATTCATAACATCATCAAAGTAATGACAGCCTACACAAATAAGCTAACTACTGATCAGAAGGACTTGTGAATGTGATGGTGAATGGATAATAATGATAGTCCCTTTATTTTGAGAGATAGGAATATTCTAACCAAAGACTTAATGCATTCAGAAACTTCAGGGCTATTCTTAGGAACAAGGAACTCAGTAGGCCACAAATTAGGAACAATCATTTAAACCTATGCAAATAGTAGACATGGTGTACAACTAAGCTAAACCGTCGCGGCATATTTGTGCTTTGACGTAAACTTGAAGTACGCGGAGGACTAAAACTAAATTTTGAGATAGCCTCCAAGTTCATTAATTATGGTTTAGTTTTCCTTGTCATGTTGGCACGAGAACGCCATTTCTTTCGAAAGATACCCAAGTCTCATCTTACGCTTTTTGACCGGGGCTCCCATTCTCTTTTTCACAAAGTAAGAGGTCTAGATATATTAATTTTTCACCTTTCGGATTCTCACTAGACATTACCCCATTCTAATCTCGGCCTCACCAAGGAAAAATAGCAATTTAAGTTCATTTATTTAAAAGTGAATCCATGCCTACAATGCAATCCTCGAAAGTATCATATTCCTAAAAAGTGTCTGCTCTTACCCCATTTGGAGCATAGGAACAGTGCCAAAAATGGCTCCTACACACAATTCCCTAAACTTAACAAATTACTCCCTTAATTCCCTAAACATCAAGACTAAGTCAGAATTATTCACAGGTAAGGAAACAGGCCATTTGGCTATGGAGCTCTATTAATTGGATAAACAATAAACGGTCAGGCTCAAAATGGCTTTTCCTAAAGGACTTTTTCAGGTGGGGTGGATGATTTATGGATTAATTCAATGGGTGACTAATGCCTTCATCCTTTCAACAACTAGATTATAGTGCAAGCAATTTAAGCCTAAACACTTCAAGGATGTTCTAAAAGTATAGTCAAAACCCTAGCCAGCTCACAAAGACACAGTTTAAAGAAAAAATTTCAAAAATTTTGAATGAATTTCCTATGAATATACAACTAACACTTGCGCATGCTAACTCTAGCAAATCACATGTAACAACCACTGCCCGAATGCCCAATTCACTCCCCCACACTTAAACTTTGGCATCGCCCTCGATGACCAAAAATGCACTATGCACAAGGGGTAAAGAGGAAAGGGTCACACGTGCTCAACTTAACTCAAGTCATTATTACAACAAGCGAGTAAAAGAGTCAAAGAAACTTCCCTATGGCGCTGGTCGATGCAGAACTAAACTGAGTCAATGTAATCCTCGGCACATCATCCATACATCAAGACCCTGAGCTGCAACAAAAACACAAAGCAAAACAACCAAACAACAAACAAAACAAAAACAAAAGTAGAAATAAGCTCGGGTTGCCTCCCGAGAAGCGCTATTTTTAACGTCGTGTGCCCGACGCAACCACCACATCAAAAACTCAGTCAAAGACACTTCCGCTCAAAAAATCAGTCTTCCACAAATCAAACCTCCTATCAACAAATGCCCTGAGATGGCGTAAGACCTTAAATTCATGAAAACAATTGCACCTCTCAAGGTTTCCTGTACAGCAAAATAATGAGTCTAGGCCTTTATCAGGCCCCTTAGCAAAGAATGGGTCTAAGAATGAATCACTCCCTTTCATGTAAAAAACTTTCCGGGCTGGAGCTTCCTTTTGTTCACTAAGATATTGAAAATGTGCTGTATTTTGGGATGGCTCATGCCCGGATGCAAAACTAACAGGGAGGTTAAGTCTATCATGAATAAAATCACACTCATTTAAATCACCTCTCGTCTTTCGCTCAGAACTAACATCACTTGAATCCTCCCCTCCACTTATCATAAGACAATCAAAGCTAGGGAGGGGTTCAAGATCCTCTGCTGATATACTCTCTTCCAACAAAATATCAAACGAGGCTTCCTTGGAAAGCATGTTAGGTGTGCAATCCTCCACCATAGAATCAATATCATCCACATAAAAACACTCTCCACTGTCCTGACAGGGCCTCTTCATTATTTTGGACATATCAAAGGTGGCAGTCTCATCCCCAACACGGAGGACAAGCTTACCGTCTCCAACATCAATAAGCGCCCGGGCAGTTGCCAAGAATGGTCTGCCCAAAATTAAAGGTACCTCTCGATCCTGATTCATGTCCAAAATAACAAAGTCTACAGGAATAATAAACTTGTCCACTTTAACCAACACGTCTTCAATAATATCTTTAGGATATTTGACTGAACGGTCAGCCAACTGAATACACATACGCGTTGGTTTAAGTGGACCGAGTGCAAGCTTCTCATACAAGGAATATGGCATCAAATTAATGCTTGCACCCAAATCAGCTAAGGCCCTATCAAAAGTAAGATCTCCTATTAAACAAGGTATAGTGAAAGAACCTGGATCCTTAAGCTTCTCTGGTAGATCCCTCCTAATCACTGCTGAACAGTCCACGTTAAGCCTTACCGTTGACGCGTCTTCCAACTTCCTTTTGTTAGTGAGTAAATCCTTCATGAACTTGGCGTACTTCGGCATCTGTGCTAGTGCATCCACGAATGGAATGTTGAGCTGGACTTGTTTCATGAGTTTCAGAAAATGACCAAATTGGTCACTATCATTCTTCCTAGTCAATCGCGCCGGATAGGGGAGAGGAGGGGTGTAATTTTTGACGGGAACGGGCTGTTTTGGTGCAACTGCCACCTCTCTCTCCTCTTCCTTCTCCTTTTCTTCCTCCCGGGCAGCAGGTACATCTTTAACTTCCTCGGACTTCCTTGCCGTGGCAGCAGGTTCTAATTCTTTTCCACTCCTTAAGGTGACTGCATGAACATGTTCTCTTGGGTTTGGCTCGGTATTGCTAGGGAGGGATCCCAGAGGCCTCTCAGATAAAGCCCTTGAGATCTGCCCCAATTGAGTCTCCATGTTCTGCATCCTTGAGTCAGCCTGCTGCATCCTCAAATCTGCTTGTTGTTGAGATTGCATTTGTTGCTGCTGAATTTGCAGCAACTTCTTGAGTGTTTCCTCTATGCCAGAAAATCTTTGTTCTGTTTCTCTCTTAAAACTCTCTTGCACGGGCTGAGATGCTTGATGTTCATTATAGTTCCTAGATTGCTGCTGAATTCCTTGCCCGTAATTTCCTTGCTGCTGCTGTCCGTAGGGCTGATTTTGGTAGCCCTGTCGCTGGTAATACATCGCGTCAACTTGCTCTACTCCAGGGGCTGCCAAGTGTGTCATCATAGTGCATTCATGAGGCGAATGGAGACCCCCACAAATGGTACAAGAGGGACTAATAGGACCGGGGGCTACCATATTAACACTAGGCACCGATAGAGCAAGATTCGTCTTCTTTTGATTATCCTCCACACTGGTAGCAAGCTTCTGAATCATGCTAGTCAAAGCATCTACCCTCGCAGAAAGGGCAGAATTATCACTGATCTCGTACAAGCCCGGGGCCTTCTGGTGAGGTGTGTCCCGAGAGCCATACCATGAAGCATTATTAGAAACTATCTTCTCCACTAGTTCTTCTACCACCTCAGATGGCAACTGAGGAAAAGCTCCTCCACCCGAAGCATCAAGCATCATCTTCCCTTCATCGCTGATTCCGCTGTAGAAACAAGATAGAATCTCACTATCAGTCATCTTGCCTTGAGGGCAAGCTCTTCTAAGCACTTTGAATCTCTTCCATGCCTCAGCCAATGTCTCCAAAGAACCTTGCTTGAAATCCTGCAGCTGCCTCTTCATCTTTATTGCCTTTGATGTCGGAAAATACTCCTTGATGAAGGACTTGTGCAACTGATCCCATGTCTGAATATGGTGATGTGGATTGCTATCCAACCACCTCTGTGCATCGTCCCTCAATGAAAAAGGGAACAATAGCATCCGTACCTGATCATCATCTAGCCCGGGGATCTTGAAGGTTTGGCACATCCTCAAGAATTTTGTAATGTGTGCCACTGGATCTTCTGTAGGGCTCCCTCCAAACTGATTATTGGACACCATGTTGATCACCGCTGGGTTGATCTCATAGCGAGGTGCAGTAATTCCTTGCACTTGAATGCTGTCGTACTCTGTGATGTCCGGAGTGAGGAAATCTGCAATGGTTTCTCCTTGATAAAGCGGGTTGTTATGTGGGACATAGTTTTGGTATGGAGGAGCTTGATATCTCGGCTGATGAACTGGTTGTGGTCTTATGGGTTGTGGACGGATGATATTTGGCTGAGGTTGGGGCTGATGGAATTGTTGATAATGGGGTTGGAAAGGCTGATTTTGTGGCTGAGTAGGGGGTGGATTTTGTGTGACTGGCGGTTGGTTCTGTCTGGGCTGAAAGACTGGGTTATTTTGCCCTAGACCTTGCATCCCAAAGGTTTGGTTTTGAAAGGTGGTTTCGGGAGCAATAGAAGTATTTTGAAAGAGCTGATAAAGTGGTGGAAGATTTAGTTGTGGAGTGGAGTGATTTTGGGGGAAGAATGGGGTACGGAGATTTTGATACCCCGGATAAGCTCTAGGTGAATTTTCTTGTGAAGACTGGGGAGAGGTATTAACATAAAAATCCAGATTACCAGAAGTGGTTTGAACCTCAGACGTCCCAGCATTTCCAGATGCGGATGGTTGATCCATGGTTGCTTTTTGTTCTCGTAAAGCCTTGCGGTTCTGCTTAGCTAGCTTCTCGATCTCAGGATTAAGAGAGACTAGTGATTCTCCCTTCTTAGAGCGTGTATGCATAAACAGATCTGACCTGCAAGGTTAGCAGACAAAAATCCTACGAAAAACTAAAAACGAGTCGCTAAAATTAATTAACCCCTAAATCCGACACCGTCCCCGGCAACGGCGCCAAAAACTGATGTGAGTGTTTTCTCGCACTTAAAATAGATCGTAATATAGTGGTCTAAGTACGAGTATCGTCTCCACAGGGACGGACAAAAGGGAATCAAGAATTAATTAAATTCAGCGATTAAAAATAAATAAATAAATAAAAATGCGTCGTGCGAGATTTGGTTGGTTGAATAAAAATTAAACTAATGCGAATGAACGATTAAAATGAAAGTGGTTTCTTCTCAATTAATGACGAAGGGAACAGGGATTGATTCCGGGGTAACCAGATTTCTGGCAGATCAGGCCTATTTTACATGAATTTAATTTAATTGAGCCTAGCTAATCATTACTAAGTTCTTACCGCTCTCGCGGCGTAGAGTACAATAATTTAGGGGACCAGGCTGATCTCTCATGCGACAAGATCCTAAATTATTGCCAAGACGAGCGAGCTTACAGCCCCTTAATCGCTACTAATCTCTTAGCGAACGATTAAGTGTGCGTGAATGTGTCCTAGAACAAATTAGATCTCTCTTAATTTATTCTATAAGCAATTGTAATTCTAGTGGCCATCTAGGTTACAAGAGATATCAGTTAAATTATTCAAACACAAATTAAACGGCATTCATGCAATTAAACCGACAAGAATCTAGCCATACATCATGATTAACCCCTTCATCAACCCCAAATCCCTAATTAAACTACTCACAATTCATAATTGAATAATCAACAGAATTGGGATGAATAGAAATAATTGTCATTAATTAAAAAGATGAAACTTACAAAGAATCTCAGGGTCTTGAACAAAATAGCGGAAAAACACTGTAAAACACGTCCCTAAGCTTCTCTCTAGGTTTCCCAACCCCAAAACGGGGTTAGGGAAGCTTAATTTATAGAAAACAATGAGTTTGGGTCGAAAAAGGACAGATCCGCGGTACGCACGGAGCCTACGCACGGCGTGCGTTGCGTCCGTGCGTCCGACGGACCTGCGCGTGAAAATAGGCAACGCACGGAGTGCGTTCCCCTACGCACGTCCGTGCGTTGCTGCCAGTAGGTACTCATTGTTTTATTGCCTTGAACGCACGGCGTGCGTACCCGGACGCACGGCCGTGCGTTGCCGCCAGTAGCTTCCTTCAATTTTAACGCCTTGGACGCACGGCGTGCGTACCCGGACGCACGGCCGTGCGTTGCTCATTACTTTTCTTGGCCGCTACTGCCACGCACGCACGCCGTGCGTCCCTGTACGCACGGCCGTGCGTGGCCTTTCTTCTTCATTTTCTTCGATTTCTTCCGTTTTAAGCCTCCGTTTGACTACTCGATCGATCCAATAGCTCTTTCTTCATCAAAACATCTTCGTGAATCTCCCGGTGGCCTCCAAATCTCTCAAATCTTCTTCGAATGCTTCCAAACTCTGCCCGATTGCTTCTCAAGCGCCGATTGCCGGACTCTAACTTCTTCAAATCAACTCCAAATGCAATGAAACTCGCTCCAACGCCTGCTAAACACAACTTGAGCTAAAATTGAGACTTGCAACGCCTTAAAGCTAGGAAAATCATCAAAATCCAACCCAGACACGCATCAAATGCGTGTCTAAATACGGACTTATCAGTAGGGTAGAGCGTAAATATCGTCATATTTTGAATGTTGCTCGGGCCCTTATGTTTCAGTCAGATATTCCTATTTTTTTGTGGGGCGAGCGTGCGCTCACGGATGCATATCTTATTAATCGGACTCCCTCAGGAGTCTTGGGGGGGAAAACACCATATGAAGTTCTTACTGGGAAAACACCCAATTTTCAACATCTGCGTGTATTTGGCTGTTTGAGTTATGCTCGAAATCTAAAGACGGGAGGGGATAAGTTTGCTTCCCGAAGTAAGAGATGTGTTTTTGTTGGCTATCCTGCTAGCCAGAAGGGCTGGAAAATGTATGACTGTGCTACCGGGGATATTTTTGTGTCTAGAGATGTGCAATTTCATGAGGATATATTCCCATTCTCATCCCCGACTACTGACACTACGACTGCCGATCCAGCTCATGCCATAGCGCAACCTATGCCACCTACGGATGATTTGAATGGAGAGGCCCTCGTGCCTCACGATTCTATGGCAGCAGATGGATTTGAGGCAAATTCAAGCGGACCTATTACTGATTCGGCTTCAACCACAGCTGAACCACTCGGCCGGGGTATGCGGTCCAAACGGCCGTCTGTCTTATTACGGGATTTCGTCACAAATCATGTTCGGAAATTAAGCCCATCTCCGTCACTACCCTCGGTCAGTTCCTCAGGTACGCGGTATCCTCTTGCTCATTTTGTGTCTTTTGATAAGTATTCAGACCGTCATCGTGTGTTTCTCGGAGCTGTTCTTGCAGGTCATGAGCCTCGTTCCTTCAAAGAAGCTATGACCGATCCTGGTTGGCGCTCCGCTATGCATACTGAAATCCAAGCTCTTGAGAACAATCATACTTGGGATATGGAGCCACTCCCTCCTGACAAAAAGGCCCTCGGTTGTAAGTGGGTTTATAAAATAAAATATAAATCGGACGGCTCTGTTGAGCGTCTTAAGGCCAGGCTGGTCGTTTTTGGCAATCACTAAGAGGCAGGAATTGATTATACCGAGACTTTTGCTCTTGTAGCAAAGATGGTGACCGTATGTCTTCTCTTAGCTGTTGCTGCAGCTAAGAATTGGGAGTTGCATCAAATGGATGTGCATAATGCCTTTCTTCACGGGGATCTTGCTGAAGAAGTGTACATGCGGCCGCCACCCGGGTTCTCTCCTTCTCCGCCAGGCCTGGTTTGTCGGCTGAAGAAGTCCTTGTATGGCTTACGTCAGGCACCTCGCTGTTGGTTTGCTAAGCTGGCTGCTTCTCTCCAACAATATGGTTTCCTTCAGTCCTATTCTGATTATTCCCTGTTTAGTCTGCGCCAGGGTGATATTCAGCTACATGTGCTCATTTATGTGGATGATTTGATTATTGCGGGGAACAATTCTGAAGCCTTGTCTCAATTTAAATCCTACATGCATACTTGCTTTCACATGAAAGACCTTGGTACACTCAAGTATTTTCTTGGAATCGAGGTGGCCCGAAGTCTAGACGGTCTATTTCTCTGTCAACGCAAGTATACACTGGATATTATTTCTGAGGCAGGTTTACTCGGGGCTAAACCATCTTCTTTTCCCATGGAACAAAATCATTCCTTGGCTCTTGCTACGGGTGACTTGCTGCATAATCCGGAATCTTATAGGCATCTTATTGGTAGCCTTATTTATCTGTCCTTCGCATGTCCGGATCTGGCATATGCAGTTCACGTTCTTTCTCAGTTTATGCAGGCTCCACGGCAAGAACACTGGAGTGCGGCCCTCCGAGTCGTCCGCTATTTAAAGGGTTCACCAGGACAAGGCATTCTTTTACGTACTTCTTGTGATTTGACACTTACTGGGTGGTGTGATTCTGATTGGGCCAGCTGTCCTCTCCCTCGCTGATCCCTCACTGGATGGCTGGTATTTCTTGGTGGTTCCCCTGTGTCATGGAAGACCAAGAAACAGCATACTGTTTCACGCTCCTCTACTGAAGCTGAGTATCGTTTCATGGCTGCAGTCACTGCAGAATTAAAATGGTTAAAGGGGCTTCTTCTGAATCTTGGCGTTGTTCATTCTCGGCCCATGTCTTTGTTTTGTGATAGTCGCTCTGCTCTTCATATAGTTCATAATCATGTTTTTCATGAACGCACCAAGCACATAGAAGTTGACTGCCATTATGTTCGCGACGCTCTTCAAGACGGTATCATTATGGCTCAGCATGTACCTACTACCGAACAGATTGCTGACATCTTTACAAAGGCTTTGGGCAAACGGCAGTTTTCCTATCTTCTACGCAAGTTGGGCATTTTTGACCCTCATGCTCCAACTTGAGGGGGGGGGGGGGGGGGGGGGGAGGTGTTACATAACTATTGGGCCTCGGTTGTATTATCTATTTGTATTATTTGTATTTAGCTTGTTGTATAGGTGTGTGGGCCAAGGGCTCAATTATTTTATTCAATCCCTAGCATACGTGTATATATATTCGGCCATGTACATCTCAATAGAGGGACTTCCTTTTTGAGTTGAATATATTATTATTACTTGAGATATTACCCAAAATGGGACTAAAAAAGTTTGGAAATTCCAAAATAGGACTTCCATGTTTTTAATCCCAAAATAGGACTAATTACTGTCATGTTTTGGCAGTACCAGACTTCAAACATGACAGTATTTTCCAACTTTGACAGTAATTAGTCCTATTATGGGAATAAAAACATGACAGTCCTATTTTGGAATTTTCGAACTTTTTTAGTCCCATTTCGGGACCTTTCCCTTATTACTTTCTAAACTTAAGATTCTCAGAAAATTAAATTAAAAATATGAGAAGGTGCGGCTGTCGACGGAGACCTCCTTTGCATATTCTGTTTTTTATTCCAATCCATAAAACCGCCGGAAAACATGCCGGAGTAGTCCGAAAAAAGAGTAGCACCGGCGAGCTACAAACCAGCCCCCAAAAGTCGTTTCAGCAGCTCAAGATTGATATGGAGCTTCGTACCTTCCCATCGAACTGGAAGCTAGTCTCCAAAGTAAAACAAACCACCACCCACATTTGAGTTATGAACAAACATTAATCTCCGAATGAACAGTGTTTTTTGCCCCTTGCCGGTCGTTGACAGAGAAAGGAAGATTCCCCGAGAAATAGAATAAAAGGAAGAAAGAAAGAAGGTGGCAACAAGATTCCATGGACGGTTTGCGGAATTGCAGGTCTGGCCGGAGGAAGAAGAAAATGGGGGAAAGAAGGAAAGAAAAGGGGGAAAAAGAAAAGAAAAAGGGAAAAATGAAAGAAAAAGGAAAAATAAAATAAATAAGTGATGTGGGCTGCCACATTTGTGCCCCGTCATGCCAAGTGTGCGCCATGTCAGCAGGTAACCTGCTGACCGGCGGGTTACCTGCTAATAATCGGATTTGACAAAATTTTCGAAGTAGCAGGGCATAATTGAAGAAACTTAAAGTACGATGGCTTAATTGACTTTCCGTACGAAGTAGGAGGGCCAATTTGACACTTTTCTCTTCTTTAAAAGCACCAGCGAGATTAACAACTTCAACAAAAATAGGTTTGCAGTAAGTGTATAACATGAGAAAAGTTTGAGTCCGTTGCCAACCCCCCCCCCCCCCCCAACTTTCATATAGTCGTTGCCAACGGCTCTTTGTCACCCCAACCCCACCCTCCATTTAAAAAATGACTGTTGGGACCGGAACGGGGCCCAGCCAGTCCAGTCCTAAAATATGCGTCCCGAGCCCATCTCGCGGAGAGCCTGTCCAGTTACCGGGGAGGTACCGGTACCAGGAGACCGGTCCCGAGCCGATCTCAAATAGTACCAGTCCCGCGCTAGTCCGACACGGTCTTCCTGGACGCAATCCAAGACTACTACCATCCACCTTCAAAACAAAGCCTAATAAATTCACTACACCCATCGTTTTCTTCTCTAAAACACAATTATTTCATACAAATTATTTCATTTGGCCTCATTCATTTTAGAGGGTGCGCTTAGATCTACTTTTGAAAACTGTTTTTGCTTCTTTAGAGAGAAGCAGATAATAGAGTGTTTGAGTGGAAATGCAGAAGTACTTCTGGTTGCTCCAAATTGCTCTTAGGAGCAGTTTTTCAGAACCCGGGGAAGACTGGCTTCTGAAAAATTGATTTTGATTCTGATTCCGCTGTTAAAAAAGAAGCAGAAACAGAATCAATTCCAAACACCCCAGAATTGAACAACACTATACCTTTAAAATATGGGATGACGTGAGACCTAAATCATAAAAATCATTATAATAAATGTCTATTAATAAACCATGTGTCCTTTAATGTTATTTCATATTATCCGAGCATTTTTCTAGCTCTTTCTAGCAAACAGGTCTACTTCATTTAGATAGCAATTCAAATTCAACACTTCAAAGTTCAGTTCCAGACAATTTTCTTTCATCAGACTATAGCTCCTATTTCAGACATTAACCTTAGTAAAATTTATGTGGTTCTAAATTATTGTTATTTTATTTTATTTTATTTTATGAATTCATTGTAAATAACACAATTCACTTTTTTGATAATCACACATTCACACTATTATTAAGGATATTTTTGGCAGAAAAGTTTACACTGATTGGGCCATGGTTGATCAAACCACGAGTTAAAAAGATGATTGTCACACACGAGTTTTAGACTGGTCGATGAACTTTTTGACTAATTGATCAATGCACGAGTTTTACTAGCGTAGCATTATTTGTAGAACCAGGATTCTGCACGCAAGTCATGTTGACTTGTTGATATGTAAGAAACTCGTGCACAAAAACAAAACATCTTTTGCTATTGTTTGTGCAACCACAATTTGAGTGCAGTTGCATATACATTTTCTATGTGAAAATATCTTTGTCAACTATTGATTCGATGGGCTGCCCATATATTATTCACCTCCATCCTATTATTCAATTTATTCACCTCTTTTTTCACCTACCAATTTAAAGCATAAAGGTATGCTTGTGAATGTGAGTGAAAGAATCACATTACAAATTGGGACATTAAGAATTTATAGTAATATTTCAAAGTGAGTTCCAGTTATTTATATTAACCTTCAAATGCTTGCAAATGGATTATTAAGACAAAATTGGGAGGTTTTCTCAATCGTGAATTGATAAACTTCTTGCTCCCGTAACTTAGTCATCAGAACACTTGGTCAATGTGAGTGAGGATTCTAACTTGCTACTTGCTAGAAAACTTATAGTGTTGACCACTTAGGGTGACTTCTTAAGCAACTCACGATTTGAACTTTAGTTATTTAAGATTGGATTTTCACATATCAGAATGGCTAAATATCATCAAATTTGACTTTCACGGCGAAATAATAAAGTAACTATTGTGTATGTGAATTTGATATATATATATATATAGAATGGCTTTAGTTATTTAAGATTGGATTTTCACATATCAGAATGGCTATATATAGAGGAATGATCCTGTCCAGCCGGAGGGACAGGATCTTCCGTCCGGCCGCCGCCGTTTGGGGCGGTTCCCGGTGGAGTTTTTTGATGAAATTTTTATGGAATGTTCCTCATCAAGTCTAGTTTACCCACAAAAAATTTCAGCTAAAAATTCGATCGGGAAGGCAGTCAAATAAATTTTTGAAGATAACTGCTCCAACTTAAACATATAAAACGCAGTTATGTTTCAAAAAATTATTTGACTGCCTTCCCGATCGAATTTTTAGCTGAAATTTTTTGTGGATAAACTAGACTTGATGAGGAACATTCAATAAAAATTTCATCAAAAAACTCCACCGGGAACCGCCCCAAACGGCGGCGGCCGGACGGAGGATCCTGTCCCTCCGGCTGGACAGGATCTTTTCCGTATATATATATATATATATATATATATATATATATATATATATATATATATATATATATAAAGAGAACCAACTATAATTACATACAAGTATTTATTACTTTAAATGAAATTAGCAAAGTCTTTTAGAATGTTGATATTGTTTTATAATGTAAGAAAGTTGATATTGTTTTATAATGTAAGAAAGTATGAAAGTGTAACTTTTTTTTACTCCGGGGGGTCTGGGGGAGGGGGTCCCTGGAGTAATCAGGACTGAAACTCACTTCATTGAGTTTTGAACCTCTATGTGCCTAGCGGGTTTCGAACTCGAGACCTCCCACTAGGCACAGAATGCTTGGTTATATGACAATGTAACTTAACCAGCCTTCTAAGAACCACTCTTGGTGTACACGTTTTGGGTGTACACACAAATAATTTTGCATTTTAAAAACAAATTGCATGTGTATAAAGGGGTGTTTGGATAAGATTCTTAAAACTGCTTCTTCTCTTTCAGGGAGCAGAAGCAGAAGTTAGAATGTTTGGGTGAAAATGTAGAAGTGATTCGGATGCTCTAATTTACTCCTAGAATCAGTTTTTTAGAAGCTGGGAGAGACCAACTTCAGAAACTTACTCTGCTTTAAAAAAAATCAGTATATGAATTTTCTGCCTTCTATAGGGTAAACCCACTCACTCAACTCCTGAAGTGGAGAAGTAGGGACACTTTGATCAAAACTAGCTAAGCATGAGAGTAAAGTTAAAAACCTGAGTTGGGCTACATTCCAACTCACTGAGTGAGCTTATGACCAAAAAAACCATGCCTTGACACTTTATGACCAGATTAATTAAAGTGCAGTTTACCTCTTCCATTTAAATTACTCCATGGTGATCACTTTCCAGGGGCCCTCCGGGAGGGCTTCCAAGATGACGTACATCTTTTGTTTGATTTTATGCAAAAAAAAAAAAAAGAAATGGCGTTAAAAACTCAGGAAGTACCTGGCCTTGAGATTCTCAAAACTCACTTTTTCCGTTCTGTAACGTCTATTTAATAATATTATAATAATCTGTGCTACTCAAACATTATTATATTCACCTGCCTCTCCCTCTAGAACTCTCCTGCCCCTCTCTCTTCCTCTTATGTTACACACCTGGCCTTTTTCTCTGGTCTTTTCTATCACAAACTTTGCTCAAAACCCAAGTTCAAAAATCTTTCTTTCTCCCATTTTTTGAAGTTACCTGAAGCTATAGCAGAAGATAGTGTAGAAATGGCTGCTTCTGCACTCTCTTCAATGGTTCTCTTGGCCTTGGTTGTTCATTCAAGTATGTGTTCATATATGATCTTCAATGGTTAGATCATATATGTATGTGTTTGTTAAAATTTTCCACTGAAACATTCGAATGTCCTAGTCTTTTTTT
Source organism: Cuscuta epithymum (assembly GCA_945859915.1). Classification (NCBI taxonomy): domain Eukaryota; kingdom Viridiplantae; phylum Streptophyta; class Magnoliopsida; order Solanales; family Convolvulaceae; genus Cuscuta; species Cuscuta epithymum. The sequence continues at coordinate 1,416,774 of CAMAPF010000954.1, read as the reverse complement.
AAAAGTCTTGTAGAATGTCGTTGTCCATTAAAGTTTTAATTTTTTTTGCTTGAAATGACGTTTATTTTATTTTATGATCCCAAGATCCGTTAAATGTCACTTTTTAGACATAAAGAACCGCAAATCCATGCTTAGATTATAGCCAATAAATGTCATTTTTTTTGGAAATTGTTGTTTTTAAAATAGGTGGAAACTACTGTGTGTGCAAAGATGGGGTTAGTGATACTGAGCTTCAGAAGAACATAGATTATGCTTGTGGGAGTGGAGCAGATTGTGACCCAATCCATCAAAATGGTGCTTGTTTCAACCCCAATACTGTGAAAGACCATTGCAACTATGCTGTGAACAGCTATTACCAGAGGATGAGTCCAGCTGGAGCTGATTGTAGCTTTTCTGGTACTGCATTCCTTATTGGAAATCTACCTGGTAATAACCAAGTCCTTAAAGATGATGAAGAAGAAGATTCATAAATAATTATCAGTTTATTTCTTGATTATTGATGTTGTTTTTGTTCTATGTTTCTTCTTTGTTGCTGCAGCTTCAGTTGGATCATGTGTTTATCCATTTAGTCCTGGGTGTGTATCTCATCTTTTTTGTCTTTTTTCTTTCAACTTATGCAGAATTTTACAGCTTCATCTTCTTCTTGTAGCTTCAAGTGTCCTATACCACAAATTCCCCCTGAATTTTTTCAAGGGCCCGTTTGGAACTTGGAAAGTGCCGGGGAAAGAAAATGTGGTGGGGGATGGGATATTTTGGATAATTGGATGGAATGAAAAGTGGGGGAGATTATGTCATTTTTTAAAATCATTAATCACAATAAAACCAACTATATGAAAATACTTATTAGAATTTTTCCTTTATTACCCTAATTATTTACTTTTTAGCGAAAGTATAAAGGTAGCCATTGCACGGTTTGATTCTGAAACTTCTCCCTACTCAAATTTGCAAGGGTTGATATATTGGAGTTGAATATTACAATTTCCTACGGAAGTTTAAAATAATGCTTTGAAGAAAATTGAATCATAAAAAGTTAAACATCATGTCCAAAGACTTCGGTTTTAGTGTAGGTAGAATGCTCCACCAAAAGTATTTGATGTAGGTAGAATGCTAGCGGGGTGGAAAGAGGGGGAGGCTGGATAAATTATATGATGTGTATATATGTATGTATAAATATTTATAGACAATAAAAAATATAGTGAACTTTTAAGCTTCGGCCCTACAACATAAATTCTTTAGGCCGGACCTCCATAACCTACAATTTCTGGCTCTGTCAAATGCTATCGTTTTACTTCTTTCTCGTTTTTAGCTGAAATGATTACATTTTTATAATCACTTAAGCTATGATTGAAATAGAGAAAAATGTAGTGGAAGGAAATAATGCTAGAAAAAAAATAGATTTTTTAATAATTTATTATGCCTGGGATAATATCTTTATTAAGTTTGATTTGATTTTTATTTTCTCCATATTATTTTTACTTTCTTTCCCCGGCACTTTATATGTCCCAACAGGACCCTTAAAAAAGGGCAAGTTGAATTTGTTAAGATGATTCATTGATATTATTGAGCTTGTAGTTTAACAGAATGATACACACATAAAAGACTAAAAATTTTCTCTTTCGTTTCAACCTTAAGAGTAACTTATAAGTCAAAATATAGCAAAAAGAAATAGTGACATATTAAGAGTCCGTTTGGTAAGACTAAAATCGGTTTATCCTACTGAAATTTATGAAGTTTTGCCTGAAGTAGCTGTATTGGCGGATTCTGCTGATTTATGAAAAAATTGTATTTAAAATATATTTTATTAATAAAAAAAATTATATGAAAAAATAACTAAAATAATCATCTGCGTAACTTTAGCCAATACAACCAGAGAAGTAACTTCAACCTTACTTTTTCTTATTATTACATTATTCAACGCACCAAATCAAAAGTTACGTGTTTGGTTAAAAAGTTGGCTGACAAGCCCGATAAGCCGAAAAATTACTACCGTCACATTTATTTGAGTGCACCAAGTGGAAATGTGACTTGGAATAAATTTGCACCCTCCATAATGGTTGGTGGTCGGTGGATGGTTACTGGTCACTGTTAGCTAGCATTCCATTCAAGAAAATAGGCTAAAAGTGTACGAAACAAAGAATTCCCAGACGATGGTCACTTTTTCTTGAAGTGTAAATATTCCCAATCCACTAGTTTTCTGTTATACTAATTCATCAGAATGCACATGTGAGCTGTGCCTATTTTTAATATCTTTTCTCTTCTGGTTTTATTGTTGCATATGTCGCCTTCAACCTTTGCTAATTTTGGTTAAAATTATTGTGTGTTAAGTTTGTTACATCCAAGAAAGACAAAAAGTTATTTTGTATTTGCATGATTCATATTCTATAATATATGTACAAAAATATAAATTAGGGATGCATGGAAACATCCCTTTTCTTTTCTTTTAAGTCATGAGAATACTATTATTGAATGTTCTGAGTTAGAACTTATTAGGGTTGTTAGTAATCAAGAAGGGATCTAGAAATCTGAATTGATCAAGCTGGGCTGGAGGGTCCTTAGATTAGGCTGAAGGAGATATTGAGGTTGTCTAAATGGAAAAACAGATAAATTTACGTTAAAAGATTTCGATTACCCCGGGCTTCATCCACTAAAACTTACAAAGGTCCTGGACTACTCCAGTTAAGCTCAAACGAGCAATCGATCGATTACGACTGAAAAGAGCATACATCTACCAACATATTCATTCGGTATTGCTACTCTACTGGTGGGGCGTAGTTCAGCTGGTGGGAAGAGGGCGGAGCTTAGCGACGGGTGTCATTTTTTTGTGTTGTTACTCTATTGACCTATATTTTAATGGGGTTTTCCCAATTCTTTTATTTATGTGTCCTACTTTATTAAAGCGCTGTAAGTTTTGGTTGATATTTTTTGTTGCAGCAATGGTACACTTACACCTCCCGGGATCAACTCGCCTATTGGGCCAGCACCGGGGAGTGACCCAAACTTGCCACATGATAGTACTCCAGCAACTCATCATAAACACCCCATCTTTCTCACCTTAACCCTTGTGCTTTCAAGCCTGGTATGCCTGAGATTCTGAGCAAGAAAAGGAGAATGGTGGTGGTGGTATGTAAAGATGGAAAAATATTATATTTGGAAGACTTATAATTAGTGTTAAGTATGATTATATTTTAGTACATATGCTTCTGATCTAATGGATATATATTCTTGAGCTTTTGATAGGGTGGCAGCTTTGGTGGGTAACATTTGATTCTCTTGCATAGTGTATGTGGGTCAGAAGAAGTAGAACTGGATTCCCTTTTTAAGTAGAACTGTAGAAGCTTTGGCTGTTTCTGGGGAAGTAGTAAATAGGGTATCAGTAGAAATCTGGTCTCTTCTTAATGGATTTTTCCCTATGTACATCTTCAGAGAAGAGGCACAATGCAGTAATATATATCTGAAGTATTTGCCTAGTAGTTCATAACTCCATTATGTTGACTTATTTAAATTCATTCCCAACTAAATTAAATCAATGCATAAGCATGGGCCCAAGGATAGACCAACAATTGAATATATAAAATGTAAAGAAATTGAAGCTATTAACACACTAATGTAACCCTACCAATGGGATCCTAGGCCCCTAACATGAAGTAATCACTTGGGTGCAGATCTTTATAAGCGATGGCTGCAGATTTTAAAATATTAATATCAAAGTACACATCTTGCCATTTCCAGGAGTCGGTGATGATTTCTCGAGGATAATAAAAAACAGATGATCAAAAAAGGTAGACCGGTGCCAAGTATCTTGTGATCCTATGAAATTAATGTGACACTCTCAAGGAGGTAGTCATAAGTTCGACTCACTATTGACCTTTAACATGGAACAAATATTATAGTACGTTAGAAAGCACAACGATAAAAAGGTAGACTGAGAAAAAAATCGGACTCTCTGTGTTTGAGGATGATAACATGCGCTTTGATGCCACCATGGACCTTTGACACTAACAACTCATCTCTTGAATGTTGGGGATTTGAGTTCATTTATTAAAATGGCAGCATCAAGTCTCACTTGTGTCCAGACTCCAGACTCGGATTCAAAACCAAATTGGAGTAGTTAAGTGAGTCTCTAACTCTCTATGACTATAAAGACTACCACGGTCTGATCCTTGATGCCATTAAAGGGGGCTCAAGTCTTTTATTCAACCCAGTCTATTGTACACAGTCGCATCCTTCAATGTTCAAATTGGAATGAGTCAAGTCAGATGGGTAGGTTACATGAAACTTCACCTAAAATCCTTTGTTGTTTATTGCTTGGTTGGGACATTCAAAAAATAATATGAAATGAATACCAAATTTAGGTGGCAACACCAAATTGAAACAGTCAGACGAGACCAAAAATGCTACATCGTGAAGCGTTTCCAATTATAAAATGCTATTAAAGGCCTCGTTTGTTTAATGACGGTCGGGGTGCAAAAATGCTACATCATGCAGCGTTTCCAATTATAAAATAATCAGCGTTTTGAAGTGAAACGCCATCACCCAAACACCCTCAAAATGGACTCCAAATTTGTATTCAGATGTCTAGTATATAGTGCATCCTTCAAAGTTCAAATCGGAATGGATCTAATAAGATAGTAAGTCATCACCTGAAATCCTTTGTTGTTCAATGCTTTGGTTTGGAAATCAAAAATTCAAATCGGAATGGATCTAGTAAGATAATAAGTCATCACCTGAAATCCTTTGTTGTTTAATGCTTTGGTTTGGAAATCAAAAGTTCAAATCAAAATGGATCTAGTAAGATAGTAAGTCATCACCTAAAATCCTTTGTTGTTTAATGCTTTGGTTTGGAAATCAAAAGTTCAAATCGGAATGGACCTAGTGAGATAGTAAGTCATCACCTGAAATCCTTTGTTGTTTAATGCTTTGGTTTGGAAATCAAAATATAATACTCCGTATAAAATAGGCGAAATTCGTAATCTCTACTTTTAGTGGTTTGCAATAATAATACTCTCTCCGTCCCATTGGACTTTGCCAACTTTCCTTTTATACTTGTCCCAAAAAACTTTGTCACTTTCCTATCAAAGCAACTAGTCTGTGGTTCTGTACATTTATCTCTCCTCTGCACAAATTTCAACCACACGGTTTTTAGTATTCTTATTTCTCAGTTCTCACCTAACTTGCACTTGGCAAAGTCTACCGGGATGGAGGTAGTATGTAATAATTTCTACCAATGGTATTCACAAGAACAAAGTGAATTCAAATTAATGACCGTTTACTACTCTCAACCCCTACTACTCTCACTTTCTCCTTCCCCACTCTTAATTTCAACACCAACTTCATTGTATGTAATTTCAACACCAACTTCATCGTATGTGATTTTCTCTAGCTTAGATGATAGAATTGTTATCCGAGATGAAGAGTGGTGAATGAGAAAGTGGCGGTAGGAGTTGAGAGTGCCAAACATAGATTAGTTTAAATTCACCCCAATTTATTTTCGTAGACACCATTGCTAATTTGGATTATTTTTATAAACACACTCAGTGTGGATTATTATTGTAAAATCCCAAAAAAATATTGTAGAATCTCTCATAGTATAGATTATTCTTATGAATTTAGTCTATAAAATAATTTATAAAGTAAGGCTGAAACATTAGAATAATTCTTATTACAATTTTACCCAAGTCGCCAAGTGGGGTTTTAAGATTGGTGGTATGAGAAAGTTATGACCACCAATTCTTATTTCTCAGTTCTCACCTAACTTGCACTTGACAAAGTCTACCGGGATAGAGGTAGTATGTAATAATTTCTACCAATGCTATTCACAAGAACAAAGTGAATTCAAATTAATGACCGTTTACTACTCTCAACCCCTACTACTCTCACTTTCTCCTTCCCCACTCTTAATTTCAACACCAACTTCATTGTATGTAGTTGCAATTGGTGGTATGGAAATTACAAATTTACAATTCTTACTACCGCCACTCTCAACTCCTACCGCCACTTTCTCATTCACCACTCTTAATCGTAGTAGCACAACACATATATACGAGAATATCTCCAGCAGCAAAGTTGAACATTATGACATGAAAAAAAAATGTAAACTTTCTTTGACTCTAGCAATGAAGGTTGGAAAGATATCCTTAGAACAACATATATCCTTAGAAAACCAATGAAAGGCCGACAGAGTAATTTACAAAGGCAATACTTTCTTCTGCCTAAAATAGATCAAGAATAAAGAATATAATGCCCCACAAAAAGCTCCAGTTACAATAAGAACCCAATTAAACGTTGATGGTTCATTAAAAATAGAATCTTCAAAGTTCATCCCAAATACCGCTGTCACCATAGCAAATATTGTGGCCACAAAAGTAGCAGCTGATAATAGCAACTCATATTGTATCAGCTGATTTTGGACAGTACCCTGTTTGTTATACATGGGGATAACAAAATGGTATTAATGACATCATGTATAAGCTTCAGAAAGTACATAAGTTGCATATTTAATTCTTTTTGGGTGGGGGATAAGTAAATATAGTATGGGTTTACCAGTTTTATGTTTATCAAATCTTCTGTGTCATCGATATACTCTTTAAGCTGCATCATTGGAAGACAACCGGTCAGGATTCCTAGGTTATGTTTGATGCTGATGGCTGAATACTGCTTCTAATTTATAGGTGGATTTCCATTCATTCTGAAGCGATATACCTCATTTTTTTAATTTCCCATATATTCCAACATCTCAGACATTGTTTTCCCCCGCTTCGGACTTTGTTTTGTCGACACTTCTTGAAGTCGGAGTTTTTCAAACTAACATCTATGAATCGCGAATCGCGATTCATTACCAAGTCTGTGTGTCTGTCATTCCACACGGCAATCCAGGCCAAACTATGATCTGTTGTAACGACTGGATCACGTAAAGCACTAAGGATCGTATAATTGCACGATCCTACAACCCTGATCACGGTTTTGACTTTTGACTACCATGCCCATCAGTACAATTTTTGACTTACATGACCTACTTCTAAGTTGGAGCTGAGGGATTATTTATTAAGCTTTGCACATGCATGTTACATTTGACTTTTGACTACATATTGAAGTTGATTGTTCAAAAGAGTTTTTGAGAAATCTAGAAGTTCATTGTTATATGTTTAGTAACTTTCTAAAAGCACATTTACTTAAAAGAATGTATAAAAACTTGAGCTAAACCTCAAGATCTTTATATTAGAGCTTTTGAAAACTGCTTTTAAAAAGCTCTTTTTATGAATAAATAAGTAAAAATAAAAAACGTTCTAAGAGCATACTCATGTACATCTCAAAATCCAATGTTACCCTCACAGAGTCACAGCCCTAAAGTACTTCCAATAAAAGTTGGTCAAAGACACTTCTACCCAAAGCACTCCTACTAAAATTACTTTATGCACAAAAGAAGCAACTAGCCAAAAAGAGACTTAGGTACAAGCAACACTTAAAGACTATAAAAGAAGAAGTTCAAGTTCTATGCCAATCTTACCGACAATAACGTGTTGAGTGTATTGTCAATGACAACGAAATATGCTTCCAAAAGCATTTCAAGCTGATCAATATTTTCTCTGCTGCTGGATGAACTCATAAGGCTTCCATGTCTGCTAGAGCTGATACTGCTAAAAGCCCGTTTCAATTTGTCGGTCCCACTGTTCAATCCCACTGGTGAGACTGGCGCAGATTTGGACAGTAATCTGTTATTCCCACCAGGCATACGTGTGCAATCATGTTGCTGTTGTTGTTCACTGTTAGTTAGGAGACCCTCTCTTCTTTCTTTCTTCTCAGTAAGATACATCTCAGCCATGTCACCATCATCATCCATTAGGTGTTCTATTTCATCACAAACCTGATGGAGATGAAAGTATAAGTGGGAGCAATTAGCAATAATGACCTAATAAAAGCAACCAAATATGAAATCTAAGTGTGTTTTTGGGATACCCTATTTTCAAGGAATGAGTCTTTTTTAGAGGAAAAGAAATACATATACTTCAAAACGAAGCATTTGGCAGGAAAACGGAAAATAGTGCTTTTAACAGTAAAAGAGAATTTTCAATGCTTGTAATAAAAGAACCTATACACACCATAAGTTGTCCCATACAGGATCTAACCTTTTGGACACGTTGAGTTAAGGCAAGGAGTTGGCCTTTCAATCTACGGACACGTTCCAAATTATGAGTGCTTATAGATGATGCAAGTTCGTCAAGCACCGGGTGGACCTCGATTTCTAATTCTTTCACCTATCAAACTCGCAATTCCATAATCAAATTCATTGAATTTTTAGAAATATGTAATTCAAACTCTCTAAAGATAATAGTGATTTTCGCCAACATATGTATGCATGTCACAATTTCTTTGCCATTATATTATGCAATATATGGAGTATAACTCTTCTGTTGTCAATGGTGTGTACATCTGGACTAAATGTATACCTGAGCATCAAGAGACATGCATGTCAGTTCCAAAGCAAGCTCCAATGCCTTGAATTCAAATGGAAGATCATCTAAAGAAAGGTAAATAGACTATCAAGGCTGATATTTTAAATATTTGAGCTAACTAAAATTAATAAAACACCGCATACATATCAAAAACTGAATCCAGAACCAAGTTCTACTACCTCTGCCTCTTTTATTAAGCTTCACTTTAGGTTTACAATGTTTAAAAGATGATTTAGATAATCAAAACACAAATTAGTATTAGTAATTACAATTTACATATTTGGAAACTCTACTAAATTTCTTGAATCTCAAAAACCAAACTTTAATACGGCAAAAGTTTGATAGATAGGTTTAGTTATTAAGAAGTTAATTTAGGGAAAGATGAAGCACTGCAATTTTACCAGATTGGTCTTTGTTTGTTTGAAGACGTTTGCACAACTCTGACTTGTAGTGGAGCACACTTCCATCAAGAGAATTCATCAATATAACCTCATCAGCTCTGATGACACATCTAATTTGCTCAAGATTAACAACAATGGCTTGCTCCCGTCCTAATATTGTTGAGGGATAAATAAACATAGGGTCCAAAAGGCGCAGATCTCTAGCAGGCAAAGAACAATGTCGCATCACAGTGGCCTTATCCAATTCCATAGTCTTTGAATTCCCATTCTGATCAATCTTTATCCATGATCGACTTCCAGTACCATGTCCCCTCTTCTTAAGGCCAGGAAGACCAAAAGATCCGTTGATGTTAGGATTTAACCTTTGAAATTGTGTTTCTGCCATTGTTTGTTGTATAATCTTCTTCTCTTAGATTTTCAGGGTTGGATTGTCACATGGGTAAGATAATCAAATATGGGCTGAAACATAAACTTTCTCCATTAATGCAGCCTTATGGATTTCAGCTGTGTAACTCCTTCAAACAACAACTGCTCTTCTTGTCATGGACTCATGGCCATCCATGTAATTAATTCTACATTTTGGATTACTGTCACTGAAAATTTGAATTCAACCAGATAATGAATTCTATGTGGTAATAAATAAAGTTAGGCTCCCCTTGTTTCTCAAAGATATTTTCCAAAAAATCTTGCATTCAGCGTGAGAAAAAAAAATCAGGTCCTTAATTCTTTTAACTTTGGATGAAAATAACTTCCTTTTTTGAAAAAATGAAGCTATATTCATGAAGCAGCTTGGCTTTTGCTGTTTTATGGGTTAAATAATAGAGCCCATTTAGCTTAAATGGATTTTGCCTAACATTTTTTTAGGACAATTCAGAAGATTCAGCCGATAACCCTCACCAAACAGGCTCTATATTATACACAGAGAGAAAAACTTCCAGTTCCAGGTATTACATTTTCCACTGAAAACATTTCCTCAACTTATATTCGAGCAATCAAACGGAGCCTTGGGCACAAAGTAGTCCCAACTCCCGAACCTATGAAAATAACAAAGCAGTCTAAAAATTTATGCACATGTATTATTCACAACCCTTTCGCGCTCAAAATTGTTGCATTCCACTGCATACACAAGCTCTGATCTTTCAAAAACTACTAGCAGGTTTAACTGCAAACATTCATTGAGGGCTTGTATGGAGGGGTGATAGATACTCATTTTTTTATTAAAAACAGTCATCTCCTCAACTTTCCTCCCAAAGCACCCAACCAAACAAGGCCTAGCACTATACGTTATTTACTAGGTCATATTAAGATATTCCGTAGCTTCAAATGATTTAATAAACAATCCAAAATCAGGACAGCAAGAACAAAATGACATTCACAAATAACGCTTGTACATAAATAACAACACAGAAATCAGCCAAAATCAAGACCAAGTAAATTGAATGTAAATAAACCCCAGTTGCCAAGAAAACGCATTTACTTGACAAAGAAATGAACGAGCTTTAATTTGCAGAGGCGAAAGATCCATGTGTGCAATTTATGATCTTAAACAGAATTCAATCTTAACAAAGACTCGCCTTCTTCATTTTTTGAATGAAATGGACTCGCCTTCTTCACGAATACAAGAGTTCCTAAGAGTGGATCGAAGATATTGTCAGTAATCATGGAGTTTCTGGAGAACGTGTTCATCTGATAGAATGACAGGTGGGCTTTCGGATTACATTATGGAATGAATCTATCCAGACATATTCAGGTCACATTCTATCCGGTCTGAAATTACTGTCAGCCCGAACATAAGGTTACTCCGGTTTGAAGAAAGTTCTTTTTTTAATAAGGTTTAATGAAAGTTTAATGTTATGTTTGGCACAAAAAGACTCTATCTTCTAGCTTCTCTATTCTTTAAAAAGGTCTTAAAAGATTCTAGTTGTATGTTTGACATTACATTTTTTAAGAGCTTTTCAAAAATTAAAAGATCTTCTTTGAGATGCTACCAGGTGTAGCATCTGAGAAAAGCTCGTGACTTTTAGTATTAATTAGTTCTAATAGGTTGTATACCAAATCGAACTAAATCAAACAGTCAGCTTTTTACCAAACAGCTATCACATTTTCTTTTTAAGATCTTTTCAGTCACTAAAAGCTAACAGTTACTAAAAAAAGTCGTAAAAGTATCTTTTTAGCTAGTTGCGCCAAACATACATTAACTATCAAATATGGACTACTACATGTCTACCTCTATTCTTATAAGGAGTATTAATTAAATTAATAGTCAACTTTTCACGTTGCTAATGCACAACTTTATCCATTAATATATTTTATTTTCTAGTAAAAAATTAAAAAGAATACATTTTTAAGAATACATTTTTTAAGAATATATTTTTTAAATACATTATAAATACTGTCTACATCCCACTATTATGGTCCTTTTGCGGTTTACGATGCTTGACCGACAATAAAGCAAATTGATCTCTGTCTGCACTAAAACTATTTTTAGAAAAAAAAATACATATTCATAAATTACATTAAAAGTTTTGCAAAGTCGCAAACACCGACTATAATCAAATTTGATAAAAATTTGATTTATAATATAAGAAATTAAGAGTGATTTGCGTAGACTAAATTAATAGGAACTGGTACAATAATAGTGGGACAAAGAGAGTACATTAATAAATAAAATGTAATTAAAGTAGAACATGTGAATAGTGTAAAATTTCAGATGTTGCATTATTAGTGGGTGGGGTAGTATTAAAAATAATACATGTATAACAAGGGATTATTATTGTTGGCTTTATTCTATTGCACAATCGCTAAAGTTATTTTTCAAAATGTACTTGAATTACTTTGTTTAACTCTTATCTAGTCTAGATAATTGTACTCCCTTCGTCCCTGTATAAATGACAAATTTACTTTTGCACACGTTTTTAGGAGGAACATTGTTTGGCACTGTTTTGCACTGTTTTGTTTGCCAAAAAGGGAAATGAGCATTTTATATAAGGACAGACCAAAAAGGAAAGTGATCTTTTATATAGGGACGGGGGAGTATCATTTTTCAAAAATAACCTTGAATCGAGACGGAGGTGGTATAACTTAATATGTTTGATCGATATATGACTAATAAAGTAAAAATTGTCATATTTACTTTATATAGAGTGGATAATAATAGAAACAAAAAAATAATTAATTGAAAGTGAAAGTAACAAAATTTCTAAAATAAAAAATTGAAAGATATCAAAGTTGTGAGAAACATAGGGGCAACTACTTACTCCGTAATTCCATATTACTCATCATCACTCTAAATTTATCTCACTTTTCCTTTTTGTTGCGTCACTTACCAAATTTGATAATCTTTATGTGGTTGTAATTTGTTGATTGTTTCTTATTTTATCAATTCAACATCAACCACACAAACCAATTTTTCTTAATAATCGTATCACACACTCATGTAATAAACTTAGGAGAACAGAGATAGTATTATATAGTCAAACTAGTGCACCTACTTGTGGTGCGGTGGTGGTCAGGGTTGCATGGATAAGAATAAAGAATAAAATTACATCTTATATAAAATTACATTAGAGAACATGTGATAGTTAGAATTACACTGATTAATATAAAATTATTAAATAAATATTCTTCTATTCTAGAATTTTATTGCTTATTAAAGAGAAGAACAATTAGAAACATTTTAGAGTTCTTTAGTAGTCAAAGGTAATTATTCAATACAATATTTGTACTATCTCTCACACATTTAAAACGTTTCATTATTATAAAAAAAATGTCTTACCTTTTATGAATTACGAGTCAAATCTTGATAATTTAACAGAGGTAAAAAAAATATCTACTCTATGGTTTTTCCTTCACTCAACTCCAAGAGATATGACTGTTGAGTGGACATATATCATTTTGTTTCCAATTATGAATGACTGTGAATTATACAATACACTCAAACAAATATTTCAATAATTGTCATATCAAAGCTCCCACACAAAAAATATACGAAAACAGATATTTCTAATTTTGTTTCCAATTTTAATGCAGGCCTAATTGTTGTTCGATAAAATTTACCTTTCAATCTAGTTGGCATGTCTCGACCGCATAGAAATCCTGATGCATGCACTCTTCCATTTCATCTACCCAGCTTTGATTTTATGGGATACATCTACATCTAATTCACCATCCTAATGTATTATGAATCCCAAGTAACAAAACATATCACACACCGGTATCTCCTTACCATCAAGAGTTAAATATGGATGAAAAACCCAAAACAAAGTGTGTCATATTTGCATGGACTAAAAACATATTCAAACCTTTTTTATTTCTTTAAATTCACTAAGGGCTAATTATTTCCTTTATAGGAACATTAGGTGTATACTTGCACCTTTTAGAACTTGAAGGATATATCTGCACTTGCGCATATATACTGCAAGGGTATATTTGCACTTTTACCCTTTAAATTTATGTGAAGACAAATTCATATAATTGTCTCATTATTTGCTATGACAATAAACAAACCAAAAGTCAGTGGCTATAAAAAGTTAGTCTATACATGTCAAGATCTTTTTCAGTCACGGCTAATTGTATATCACATCATTGAGAGTTCAGAGCAATCATAGATTGAAGATTTACACGATAAAAATGCAAAATCATTAGACATTACAACGGACGTTGTATTTAAAGTCACTTTCCAAATCCTCTAACGAATAAGTTTAATATTTTATTATGGAAAAATTTCCGAAAAAGGAGTAAAAAAATTGAAAATTTCAAAATAGGACTGCCATGTTTTTACTCCCAAAATAGGAGTAATTACTGTCAAGTTTGGAAAATAATGTCAGTAATTAGTCTTATTTTGAAAATAAAAATATGATAGTCTTATTTTGGATTATACAAACATATTGAGTCCTACTTAGGATAATTTTACTTTTATTATATGGTAGCACTAATTTAACTAATAAGTATCAAATTCTTATTTAACTAATATTCATTATATTTAATATTTATTGGATTCACTTAAACTTTATGTCACTCACTTACTATACTCACGTTTTAGAATATAATTTAATTTTAAATTGATTTAATTATGAAATTTAATAAGTGTCAAATTCTAATGAGTGGTTTCAATTAGAAGTTTTTACTTGATATTTTTAGACCATACCAGACCAAAAGAGACCAGACCAGATCAGACTAAAACAAACCAAACCAGACCAAACCATATTACTTTTATTATTATTATTGTTGTTGTTGTTGTTGTTGTTGTTATTGTTATTAATATATTATTAATAAGACTACTACTACTAATATTATTATTTACCAATACTATTACTATTATTATTATTATTTTAATTAAATTAAAAATATTGCTATTTTATTAATATAAGAATAATAATTATTATTTTAAGAAAAAGTCTTGATTTGTAAACAAAAATTGTATGAATAATGGGTAAACTACAAATCTTCTCACAACAACGAAAAAAGTACTATAAAACATAACATAGCATCATGCATCTGTTGCTCTCGGTTTTTGAATGTCTTCCCAAATTTGTTCGCAATTTCCACACGAGCATTGCTCATAACTTTTTTCGCCCATTGTTGAACATATCTTAATCAACCATATATGCCTTCTCCATTCCATTCATGTTTATAAATCGGTATTCCCATTTTGCACGTGATACTAAAATTATGAAGTGTAAAAGTAGAGAAAATTATTGCTCGTTGATACTCTTATTTCATTTTGGGCATGTTGTGAAGCATCTTCCACCTTTTCTTCAGATGTGAAAAGGCGCTTTCAATGGTAGTTCTCAGTGATGAGTGACGATAAGTAAAATGTTCCATAACACCTCTTGGTTTACCACCGTTACAAAATTCTGACACATGTTTCCTCATTCATGCATCATCAAATGGAGTTAAGTATCCAAGTGTGTTTGGATAGCCTGTACCTACCAAGTAATATTTACCTACATTTTAAATTGACTTTGTCAAAAGGACACTATTTTTAATTTAAAATCATCTTTAATAATAAATTAATCTTTATTTTAGACTTGGTGGGGGATGAGGAAAATGATATTTTGACTGCATTAAGGAATCAACCCACACTCTTACATCGTGAGCGGCTGAGCGCTTCCTTTTCAGCCAATATTGACAAACGTGAATGGTTTGTCAAATGAACAACATGCTAAGACATTTCAAGTTTTGCTTTTTTGTATCCTCGAAATGGCACACCCTTTGCATCTGATATAACCGCTTCTATGTGAGTACCATTTAGTGCTCCAAGTGAATCTTAATACAAGAAATAAAATACATAAATATAGTCTAACACATTATAAAAAAATAATGAGTTTTCATTAACTTTTAAAAACATTGAAAACTTCATTAATATAACTTGAAATAGGGCCAATACAAAGAACTGATGAGAACTATGGGGTGGACGTATAAGTGTCCAGCAAATTGTGATGTGATCGAATTATGTCAAAAGATAAGTGAACCAAGGCACACAATACTAGATTAAAATATTTGCATATTGTTCTCAAAGAATGCTTAAAAATATCATTCGCGTCTATGTAGGGAAGCTCCTTTGGCCAATATATAGAGACCAATTGCAATTTGCTCTGCCACACGAATGAACCTACTGTCTTTCAATAAATTTCTTTCAACCATTATGTTCAAAAGGTGGATGAACATTTCTCTTGTCAAACTTAATTGTTCTTTACACAATTTAGGATGACCATTCAACCTTCTATGTATATATTCACCCCCCCCCCCCATTTGTCCACCTACTCTCATTGGTCTCCTAGTCTTCTTTTGTTCATATTCTTATAGTGATGATATGAGCTCTTCTAATGCAATAATTAGACATTACCATCTAATTTCGACATTCATTCTGCACAACTAAAATGGTGAATTTCAACGCACATTAAAAGAAATGGTAAACACATGTTTTAACAATGATAACATGACATGTTTGTAAAAGATAACAATCCACACAATTTTAGTTCAAACAAACATAGAAAAAGTTCACAACGAGTGGAGATAATAACTAGCATGTTGAAAATAAATATCACGATCATAAGTAAACTTTGCAGCACTCGGGATATAACAATCTTGACGGGCATAAGGAACTCCTTCATCTAGAAACATCCACCTCTGATTTTTGTATCCAAGTGTCACAAAGACCTCACCTTTATCACCTTCATTTAAGGAGGTCATAACATCCACATAATATTGATCACCGCATCACTTGTCAGCCTCCATCTCATCAAGAACTTTAACCACCTTTTCTATCACAAATGCTCTTTTGCAGAAGCAAGCTTCATGATTTCTAAACATCTATCTATGCCACCTCGCTTTCATGTTAAGCTTTCATCGACATCGCTTTTCCTCTTTCGCTTCATAGTTGATGCGGATGATTAACTACCATAATAGGTGATTCACTTTTTTCCCAATAAAATGTGTTGAGGTTTATTCCTTCAACCTTTGGGTCCAACACGTAAGCCCAAAGATCTTGAGTGGACTATGTTGGTCCCGATTAATATGGTAATCAGTCTAGAGGGGGGGGTGAATAGACTGATTGGTTTTTCAAATTTTCTCTAAGTCCAAAATGACTTATCAGAGAATGTCTGATTCTGGTGACAGAGAAAGGCTGGTTCTGATATCAGAACTGGCCTTGGCAGCGGATTCTGATCTGTCCGGGTAGCCTCGGAAATACTAAGGCAAATGCCTTTCTGATAACTCTGATAACAAGATCTGCTGAACACAGATTCCAAGTTTTAGAGTTAATCAGTTAATATCCTAAGTGCAGAAATATAAATTGCAGTAAAGTAAATGACACCGGATATTTTATAGTGGTTCAAGGAACAACGCGTTCCTCTAGTCCACTGTTCCACTAGCTTTGAAGTAGATCGGTTACAAAGCTAATTCCTAGCACTTAAGAAGCACTCCTCGTCTTCTTCAAGCCTAGCTGCCACCCAGGATGCAGTTCCACGTCCTGATGGCTGGTCCTTTCACTCAGCTTCCCGGAAGTATCACCACTTCACTACTGCAGTTACTTGGACGCCCTTCTTTTCAGAAGATCCTTTGAAAAACAAAGTTTTTCCTCCAACTAGCTTCGTCACAAATGATGTTTGATGAAGTTCTTGAAGTGTTGAAGAACAGGATGAACTTTGCTCGTTGTTGGGGATGAAAGATTTGGAGTTTGAATCTTCCCAACGTAGGACTTTTCTTGTAGAGTGTTATGAAGGTTGAATCTCAAGAAGTATGTTCTGAGTAATGAATGGAGCAAAAGTTGTAGCAAAGTTTTTTTTTTCTGTTCTTCGGTGAGTAGCTTATATACTGGGGTTGTCTGCCCGTTGGAGGAGGAGACAACTGCATTGAATGCGCGTACTGTTGACTTGACCGCCGTTTTGGAAGGTTTCTATTTTTATAATATATCTTCCCGGATTCCTTGGTCAATCATTTGCAATCAATCCTTCAGTGTATCAGGCTCATTTAATGTGCATTAAATGCTTTCCTTTCATGCACAGTCTTCTAGCCGTTGGATGTTTTTACCCGTTGGATTCATAGCTGTTGGATGTTGCTTGAAATCTTCTAAGTGTTAGTCGGGCTCTGATCAGGCTCTTCTGATGTGTTGGATTCTGATGGCTTCCTGAGTTCTGATGGCTTTCTGATCTCTGACTGAACTCTAACTCTGACTCTGATAGGTCCGCTGATGAGTACCTCTGATCTGTAACTCTCATCGGTTATCAGATGTCCAATTTATCAGCAGATCTCATGGTGCAACTCTGATGGACTTCTGATAAGAGAACTCTGATAAAGCAGTTCTCACAGAGCAAGTCTGGTCGAGCAATTCTGATGCACTTCTGATCTGATCCAAAGTAGAGCAACTCTGATCGTCGACTACACTAATACTTACAATTGAAAATTCTAATACATAAAATCTAATTTGGGGGTATTCTAACTTTCTAATCCTATAGCATCATCAAAATCTAATTACATTTATTCCTTACAATTTCCCCCTTTTTGATGATGCCAAAACCCTTAAACTATTTCCAGAGAAGTGCCTTTCACCATAAAGAAAATAAGTTAAAAATAAACTTTCATTTAAAATCTTGGTGGGCACTTGGCATAGGAAGATAGCAAGAGTAAGATACAATCAATCACGCAATAATCAAATAAGGAATAACACAATTGGTATCAGAGCATAAATAATCAGAGTCCAAAAAAGACATAATTTGAAATTGCCATGCAAACTAGAGGCAAGCTGGTTATTTTATTAAGAGTAAATGTAAAGCAACAAGAGGATAGGGTTTAGATATCTTCCTCTTATAGTTCAGCTTCCTTTGCTTCAATTTCTTTCAGATCAGTATTTACCTTTGCTCTGATGGAAGCTAGGTTCCTTGGGTTCTGACACTCTGACCAGGCAGGAGCAAGCTGACAGTCTAGATAATTTCTGATGGCTTCTGAAAAGTCCTTGCCAGGGATCACTTTCATTCGCCACCAGTCTTCTGCTTCTTGCATAGAGCCACCATGATTTATGATGATAGTCCCATCGCTATCCAGAATAAGATTTTCCTGTTGGAGAGGTGTCATGTGCTTCTTCATTTCTTGAAACTGAGCAGCATCAGGTTTAGCTAGATCACTTTTAAGCCATTGAGCAAGAGTGAAAGTTGCCTTCTTTCCTCTCTTTGATCTTGGCAGGGGTGGTCTTTGAGTACCAGCAGCAATCCTCTTTTGTCTTGCCCTTTCAAAGTATACAGCAGGATTAACAGCTCTGGTGCTAGTTCCTTCTGCAGTTCTGATGGCTCTAGCAGGTTCTCTGATTTCTTCCCCCTTTTTGGCATCAACAAGATCACCAAGCAGGAGTCCAATCTTGGAGAATTCTGTAGCATTGCTTTCTTTTATAGCTTCAAGGGTACCAGGTAGAGTCTGGGTCACAGAGGCCAGCCCTTCTATCAGTTCCTTTTGCTTGCCCACAGCCGATTGAATATCCTTGGTAGTAGCTTCAAGGAGAGTCAACTTGTGATCTCTGTCCTTTCCACTGTTTATCAGTTTGATGTCAAATTCCTTCAAGGTTTTGCAGATGTCCTCTACATCTGTGAGTTGCTCAGCATGCTTATCAGAGGACCATTGAAGATCATCCACAGCATCAGACAGCTCCTGAATGGCCTTGTCTTGAGCAGAGAGGGTCAGAGATTGAGAGTAGAGGACAGTGTGTACACTGGCTACCTCTGATGCAATGTTGTCTACCTTTTCAGTTGAAGTTTTCATGAAGCTCAGGAAGGTAGTGGCCAAGGTAGAGAGTGTAGTGGATATCTTGGCAAGCTCTGACTCAATGTTGTACTGAACCAAATCAAGATGAGCATCATGCTTCTGATTCAGTACAAGCATTTTGTTGATCCCAGCAATCATTTGGTCTCCAAATTCTTCAGCTGATTCCACAAACTCCTGGAAGGGAATGAGGACAGCTTTTGGTGGTTCTGGCTGAGGTACGTTATTGACTTGTGGTTGAGCAGGAGATGGAGGAGGAGTAGGAGTCTTCCTCTTGGCAGATTGAAGGTCACCAGCCATTGAAGCTGTGAGAAAGCCATCATTGTCTTCAGTTGAGGAAAGAATCCTTACAACTGGTTCTCTCTTTTGTGCAGAGGCAGCAGATTGCTGAGGAGAGCGGTGCACTGATGACGGTTTCAGATGTGGGGATGGAGTTGTTGATTTTGGTTTCTGATTGGCTGAGCTCTGATGAGGTGATGGCTGCAGAGCGGGGGTTCTTTGATGATGGGGTGAAGGAGGAGGTGAGGGTGATCGACTTCTGATGGGGGTTATCTGATGGCAGGGTGATGGTTGTTTAGGAGAGGGTGGTTTCTGAGATTTGTGTGAGGGGGATTTCTGATGAGATGGAGAAGGTGTTTTCTTGGGTGTGGGAGTGGTTGAATGTGATGGAGGTTGAGGTGAAGGTGGAGGAGTGTAGTCAGGTGTTGTGGGTGTAGGGGATGGAGATTTGGGAGGTGAGGTATGGGGTTCTGGTGCAATATGAAGAGGTGGAGAGTTAGGAATTACCTCAAGAGCTGTTTCTTCAAACTGAGAGTCTCGCCATTCTCTGATCAGATTCATCATGGCCAGAGACACATCATTTGCAGTAGAGGGTTCACCTTCTGCACCTGGAATGGGTTTCATCTTGATCAATGATTCCCTCCTCTTCTTTTCCATCAGCCACTCTTCAAAGATGGGAACCTCGTGTTCTGATAAGGCTTTGACATGATCCTCTGATGAGGTAGCAGTCAGCTTCTCCTTCCCTTTGTAGCTTGCCTTCTTCTTCTCAAGAACAGATTGTAAGAATTGAAGGTCGAAGCATAAGGATACGTCATCAGTACCTGCCCACTTGAGGACTTCAACTTCCTCAGTTTCATAAGTAGTTGCCTGAGCAAGAATCTGCTGCAGAGGTCCCATTCTCCACTTCCTCCATGTTAGCACCCTTTGAAATTGTTTCTCAAGGGCAGAGATGGGATCTACCTCAGGAATCCCAGTTGATGAGGTTGGGTGTTCTTGTGGAGAGATGGTGACTTGCAGTGCTGGTGCAGAAATAGGTTGGATCTCTGATTCAGGTTCCCCCTGAGCATCAGAGATCACCAGTGCAGTAGCTAACTCTGGTGCTGGTTCCCCCTGAGGTTCTGATTCCTTTGGGGGAGAGTTGGTCTTCTTCTTCTTCTTCTGGATTCTGATAGGAGATTTTGAGCTATCAGAGTCACTTTGAATGACAGCTCTTCTTCTCCTCTTTTGATTGAGCTTTTTGATAGGTGCCACAATGGGTGCATCCTCTTCTGATGCATCCTCCTCTGATGCATCCTTCTCAGTAGTGGCCTTGATCTTCTGCAGAGGTTTCTTCTTGGAGACAGCTTTGGGCTTAGCAGCCAGTTGTTCTCTTTTCTCCTCTAGTCGTTGCTCTCTCTTAAGTTCAGCAGCAACAGCAATATTTAGCTTTGGAGAAGCAGTAAGAAAGATGAGTTTGGAGTGGTCAACTTCGGAGGGGTTTCTGAGTTCCAGTTCTTGAGTTTTGATCATTTGGGAGAGGAGAAGACCATGGCCCATCTTGGTTGAGAATAAGCCAGTCTTCTTGTCCTTCTTCTTCACTGATTCAGAGATAGATTTGAAGATTACCTTTCCCCAGTCAATGTTCATTCCTCGATGAACTGCATAAATCGCCTTGGCGTTTGCATTGTTCATCTCATCTGTGGATCCGGTCTTGCACCAAAGGCACCTGTGCAGGATGCTGACCAGCTTTTCGTAGTCCTTCTTCAAAATGAACTTCTTCATATATAGTTTTTCAATCCCTGTGACCTCAGGCCTGCAATAGGTGTCGACGAAGGTCTCTACAGCAATGTCCACTGTGTCTAGTTCAATCAGGGTTGGAGTATCCTGATCTTGAGAATCGAGTTGAACACCAAAGAACTCGTTTAGAGCATCGGCGTCAATCTTCAAGTCCTTGCCTTGAACTTGAGAGTGGATGGCTTCTCCGGTGATAGTGGCGTTTAGATAGAACTCGGCTACATCCATGGTGCTGAATTCTTCATATGGATGAGCAACAATTTTGCTTAGTTGGGAATCGTGCATCCCTTGGATGATTTTCTTCATCCGCTTCTGATTTTCTGCCAACAGGGGCAATGCGGACATGTCAACTCGCATGCCTGTCACAATATTGTTCACAAGACCCTTGACTTCCTCCTTGGAAAGATCGTTGATGTTGATGAACTTCATTTTCAGTTTAGTGTAGAGTTTGAGAGGTCTGAACGTTGAAGGTTTAGAGAGATAGAGCTTGAGGACGAGGAATAAAATTGCAGTAGCGATTTAGGTTTTCAGAACGAGTATATATGAATTTGGGTTAGTGGACGTTTGATATAATTTGCGGTTTCGAGGTCGCATTTAATGGAATGCGGGCGGAAAGCCGTTTTCCAAAAATGGTAATAACTACCGGGGGTAAAAAGGTAACTTCTGGTTTATTGAACAGTCTCGCCCGAAATTTAGAAAATTTTTCTAAGTCCACAGCCACTCTGATGAATAACAATCCATATATCAGAGAAGGGGTATTCTGATACAGGGTCCTCTGATGGATAAGCGTATCAGAGGTGATGAATTCTGATGGATCCACGTCCGGTGCTTCTGCAACTCTGATTCAAGCTTCTGATGGATAAGAGCTCAGGTATCAGAGATGGGGTGTTCTGATGAATCCACATCTGATACTTCTGCAACTTTGATTCATGTATCTCTGGGAAGATCATCCATCATCCCCAGTTCTTCCCTTAGCTTGTTAAACCTTGCCTCTGAGAGAGGTTTGGTTAGAATATCTGCAAGCTGGTCTTCAGTTGGAACATGCTCAATTGAGATATGCTTCTTCTCCACATGATCTCTGATGAAGTGGTGTCTGATCTCAATATGTTTGGTCCTGGAATGCAGCACAGGATTCTGAGTGATTGCAATGGCACTGGTATTGTCACACAGCAACTTGATCTCCTTTGCTTGCACTCCATAATCCTTGAGTTGTTGCTTCATCCAGAGTAGTTGAGCACAGCAACTTCCAGCAGCAATATACTCAGCTTCAGCAGTGCTAGTTGAGATTGAATTCTGCTTCTTGCTAAACCAGGAGACAAGTCTCCCACCTAGCAATTGACAATGACCGGAAGTGCTCTTCCTGTCCAATCTACAACCTGCAAAATCTGAATCAGAATAACCAATTAGTTCAAAATTACCTTCCTTGGGATACCATAGGCCTGCATTTGGATTTCCTTTGATATATCTGATAATCTTCTTAGCAGCAACTAGATGGCTCTCCTTGGGCTTTGATTGGTATCTGGCACAGATTCCTACTGCAAAAGCTATGTCTGGTCTACTTGCAGTCAGATAGAGGAGAGATCCAATGATTCCTCTATAAGTTGTTGCATCAACATCTTTGCCTTCATCATCTGGTCCAATGCCTTGAGATGCATTCATTGGAATCTTGACTGAAGATTTTCCATCTACTCCAAACTTCTTGATGAGATCTCTGGTGTACTTTCCTTGGTTGATAAAGATGCCTTCTGGTACTTGTTTGACTTGTAATCTAAGAAAGTAACTGAGTTCTCCCATCATGCTCATTTCAAACTTCTTCTGCATAACTTGAGAAAATTTCTTGCATAATTCTGGATTAGTGCTTCCAAATATAATGTCATCAACATAAATTTGCACTAACAGAATATGATTAGCAACAGAAATTTGAAATAGAGTCTTGTCAACCTTTCCTTTAGTAAACCCATGGTTCACTAAGAATAGGGACAATGTGTCATACCAAGCTCTGGGAGCTTGCTTAAGACCATAGAGGGCCTTTCTGAGCTTGTAGACACAAGAGGATTGAGTAGGAATGACAAAACCTGGAGGTTGTTCAACATAAACTTCCTCTTCAAGTTCTCCATTCAGAAAAGCACTCTTGACATCCATCTGGTAGACTTTGATGTCATTGTAGGCAGCATAGGCTAGGAATATCCTGATTGCTTCCAGTCTGGCAACAGGTGCAAAGGTCTCATCAAAATCTATGCCTTCTTCTTGACAGTATCCCTTTGCTACAAGCCTTGCTTTATTTCTTACAATGTTGCCTTCTTCATCTGCTTTGTTCTTGAATACCCACTTGGTTCCAATGACATTCTGATGCTTGGGCCTAGGAACAAGTTTCCATACTTCATTCCTTTCAAACTGTGTCAGCTCTTCTTGCATTGCATTGATCCAATCTGAATCTTCTAGAGCTTCTTCCACACACATTGGTTCCATCTGGGAAATACAGCAGGTGCACATGGCTTCTCTTCTTGATGCAGATCTGGTCCTTACTCCACTGGTAACTTGACCAATCACTTGATTAGGAGGATGATCTCTTAACCAAGTTAGATCCGGTTCTGACAGTTGCTGTCTAGGCAACTCTGATAGTTCATCTTCTGATACATCATCTTCTTCTTCATCTTCATCTTTGTCTATCAGAATTGGATTGGCAGGAGGAGTTGAGAATATAGGATTGTTGGTGATCTCTTCTGATAGTTCTGAAACCTTATCTTCAAGATTGATTTTCTGCAGGGTTTCTGAAATTTCTTCAGCAGAGGTGCTATCATCAAACTTGACATGAATGGATTCTTCAACTTGTAGAGATCTCCTGTTAAGTATTCTATAGGCTTTGCTTGAACTTGAGTAGCCTAAGAATACACCTTCATCAGCTTTTTCTTGAAATACTTTCAGGTTCTCCTTTCCATTGTTTAGAATATAGCACTTGCATCCAAACACATGGAAGTAGCTGATGTTTGGCTTTCTTCCTCTCCACAGCTCGTAGGGGGTCTTCTTATGATTCTTGTGGATCATGCTTCTATTCTGAGTGTAGCATGCAGTGTTGATAGCTTCAGCCCAGTATCTGATGGGCAGACCTGATTCTGTAATCATAGTTCTTGCAGCTTCCTTCAGTGTTCTGTTCCTTCTTTCTGCAACACCATTTTGTTGGGGTGTTCTGGCAGCAGAAAGTTGATGGAATGTGCCATTCTGATCACAGAAGTCCTTGATCACCTTGTTGACAAATTCAGTTCCTCTGTCAGATCTGATTGTCCTGACCTTCATGTTCTTCTCAGTCTGAAGTTGCTTTAACAGAGATAGCAACTTCTGAAGAGTTTCATTCTTCTTTGTTAGGAACACAGTCCATGTGTATCTTGAGTAGTCATCAACCATAACAAGAGTATATCTTTTTCCACCAACACTGGGAGTTTCAACTGGACCAAATAAATCCATGTGGATCAGATTTAGAGGACAAGTAGAAAGATCTCCAGCTATGGGTTTGAATGAGGTCTTTACTTGTTTGCCTTTCTGACAAGCACTGCAGAGGGCCTCCTTCTTGTATACAATGTCAGGCAGACCATCTACAATGTGTTCTCTTGCCAGTTTGTTGATGGTTTTGAAGTTCAGGTGGCTAAGCTTCTTGTGCCAGTTCCAGCTTAGCTTTGAGTTGTCCTTTGCTATCAGACAAGTTCCATCTTTTGCTGTTTGCCAGTCAACAACATAGATGTTCTTCCTTCTTTTGGCTGTAAGAACCACTTCTTTGGTTGTCTCATGCTTGACATAGCATAAGGTCTTGGTGAATTCAACTGTGTAGCCTTTGTCACAGAACTGGCTAGCACTTAGGAGGTTGAACTTCAGACCTTTGACATATGAGACATCTTCAATGATTATCTGGTTCTTGATCAGCTTCCCTCTTCCTTTTGTTTGCCCTTCCTTGTCATTTCCACCGAAAGTGACTCTGGGTCCATTGATTTTCTGGAACTCTGATAGGCAATTCTTGTCACCTGTCATGTGTCTGGAGCATCCACTGTCAATATACCATTCTTGTTCTGAGATGGCTCCAGCACACAGTTCCTGCAAGATTAAAAGGAAGATTTAGGTACCCAAGCAATGTTGGGTCCTGGGGGGTAATGCAGTCTTGGTAGTTGGTACCATTTTGGTCTCATCAACTGAAACCTTGGTGGATGGTACCCATTGTCCACCTGGTAGTTGTAGTAAACAGACGTATGATTCACTTTGGGCAGATGCTTGTGAGGGTCATGCTTTCTGTTTGCATACTTTTGCATAGCCTTCTTTGTTGGAAAGAAGTCCCATATACTATCAAGATCAGATGAGCGCTTAACTTTAGGCTTCTGAGGTTGACCAGACAACCTCTTCCGCCTATAGTTGATCTTCTCTTGATATCTGCCTTTTTGATAGCAGTTTCTGATACTGTTGTCATGAGATTGTCTGATAGGGTTAGGCCTTTGATTATTATTTTTCTGAAAACTTTTCCTTTTGTTAGAGTTTCTGCCAGGTTCATTAGTTTTCAAACTGTGTTTTGGTTTGGCCTTTAGAGTTTGTTTCTCTGGTATGACCTTCTCATGAACAACTTTAGTACCAGAAGTACTAGCATGGCAAATGGGGCTCAGAGTCTGTGGCACTATGACCTTTTTAGCCTTAGCAACTTTGGTGCTAGGCCTTACAGAAGGCTCACCAGACTCTGGTTCAACATATCCAAGACCAGAGGTGAAGTTATGAGAGTCACCAATATTCTTCATAGAAGATTGCATCTTCAGAAGACTATTATATTTACTCTCAAGTTCCTCAATGTCTCTTATTCTTTTCAGAAGAGACTCATTTTCAGCTTTCAGTCTATCTCTTTCCTCAGTTAAGAGATTAAGTTTACACTCATTCTCTTTTCTTAGATTAGAGATATCAACTTTCAGCCTACTGTTCTCATCTTTAACAGAAGAATAAGTGGCTTGGATAGTTTGGAACTCTTCCCAAAATGATGACATTGGATCATCATTTAAGGCTGTGCCTACCGAAGAAGAAACAGAGTCAGAAGTAGAGCATACCTCATGATGGTCCCGGATAGAGGTAAAAGTCTAGAGGGGGGGGTGAATAGACTTTTAAATCTTTTTCAACTTTGTGAAGTTTTTCCCTCTAGATGAGTTGATCTATAATCTTTTAAGAGATTAATAGATGCACAGCGGAAGTCTTTAACCTCTTTATACTTGGTGTGAGACAACTTTCTAGTTTAGATGATATTTAGACTGGTGACAAGAGGAAGTAGGCTTGGCAGTAGACTGGTGAGCAGATAACTGCTTAGTCTACTGCTGCACAGGCAGTTTGCTGACTGGCAGGCGACTGCTGAGTTAGCAGTCGACTGGTGGGCAGGTTGCTGCTGAGCAACTGTTTAAGAACAGGATGACTCTTGGATGGCTTTTTGTTCTGGCTTGTTATGGCGTTCGGAAAGACACATATAAATGGGCAGTGGGCTCAGCAGGAGGGTGAAGTCCAGGGTACTGCTGAGGCACCTTCTGAGTGAAAGATAGCTTCTAGTGGAAAACACTCTCAAGGAGAGTGAGTTATTAAGCAGTAGGCTAAGCAGTACAGTCGATGAAGACTACTGCTTAGGATGCTGCTGGCAAACTACAATCCTTTAGTGAGATGTGTTTGGTGTGTGCTTCTGTATGTATGAAAGTAAATCAACACACGATATATCCTGGTTCAGAGGTGGTGTAATCCTCCTACATCCAGTCCCACCCTATTTCAGATGGATTTCCACTAAAGTATTCAGCCCAATACAATTAGTGCCAATCTAGCCTTGACAACTCTGGCCTAGATTGAAGGTTTTTCACGATGAGTATAACACCACTCAAAGTTACTCAGTCCTTAGACTTTTCTCAATTGATCCAGTGGGGATCAAAAGGTACTCTATCTATCTAACCACACTTTAGGATCCGAACAACTGTTCTCCTAAGTGTTTACAACAACTTGTTTTGATTCACGAAGTGTCTAACCGCCAACTAAAACCTAAGCTCTATAAATGTTACACTGAATGATCTAGTCTAAGAGCTTAGTGAAGCATGAGTCAAAGCAGAGTGTTCAAGCACTTTTTCTTTTGCTGGATATGCGTAGTGTAATGACTGAACCACTTGCTTTGAACTCAATGACTTACCTTTGATCTCATGCTTCTGCCTATTTTTATAGGCATCTCCAGTAGATTAATCTCCTCCGTTGGTTAAGAGGATTTAATCCTAGACGTCCAAAGTATTGTACTTGCGTCTTCTTGTGTTGGAGCAGGATAAGGATTTGTCTTTTGAAGACCACTTGCTTTGTACGAAGATAACACCCATACCTTAGGCCTTCTTATCGCTGCATGCCTATTCTGAAACTCTTCACTATTCACTTAATCAGATGTCTTCTCTCCTCTTGCGTTCTGAGTGTTTTGGCCTTGTCTTGCAACTACACTTGTAAAGCTGAGTGCGTGAACCTGCTCAATTTTGTGTAGTGAAGTAGTAAAATGTGTGACTTAGAATATTTTGTATCAAATAAGTTTTGTACTGGTAGGATCTTTGAAATATCCTATTAAGGTAATAAGATTACCTTATTGCATTTTGTTCTTTCCAGTACAATTTATTTGTTACAAATTTCACAGTAAAATTTGTCACTTATTTTACTAATCACTTTCTTTCTTTAAGTGACATGATTAAACTCATGTACCAAATTAAAGCTATACTGGTTGGATCTAAATATCCACGTAAGGTAAATAATTTTTACCTTATTGCATTTTATAGTTCCAGTATGTTTAATCTGATACATAGTTTGTACATTGGAATTCTTGTCACTTTTAAGTACTTGTGTAGTTTAGCAGGTATTGTGTACAACTTAACTGGTAGGATAACAAATCCTATTAAGGTAAAAGTTATTACCTTATTGCATTTTGTGTTCCAGTTAGTTGTTCACTATTCTTGTTCACTTTGATTTATCTATATATCAAATAACACTTTACTGGTTGGATTTAAATATCCAATTTTAAGATAAAGACAACTTTACCTTATTTTATTTTGAATCCCAGTGTGTTCTTTTTGTTATATAGATTTTACATTGTTATTTGTTGTAGTGAATAGAATATCAAGAACTCTTCCTCTGAGTGTATGGTTTATCTAGTATTTCGAACATGATAAGCTAAATATTTAACTGGTAGGATATCAACTCCTATTAAGGTAAAATTACCTTATTGCATTTTGTTTTCCAGTTAAAATAGATAGTTTATTTGTGCGAGATGTTATTGTGTGTAACAAATAAATTTAACTGGTTGGATTTATACAATATCCTTTTGAGGCAATACAATATTGCCTTATTGCATTTTATGGTTTTCCAGTTATATTTATTTGTTAACCGTCCTAAAAGGAGCACGACACATCAGATAACTTTCTTAGTACTAGACAACTGCAAGATGTTACAAAAGAGGATAACCAAGACTCCTATAATACTACAATAGAGAGGGGATAACAAAAGCTTTTGGCATCATCAAAAACAGTTCATCAAAATCTGGGGTCTAACAATTTCCCCCTTTTGTGATGATGCCAAAAGAAGAGTCCTAATCACTAAGACTCTCTTTCCCCCTCTTTTGGTAGCATCCTCAAATCACTCGGTCCTTCTCCTTCTGCTTGATGATTCTCCTTGGGCAAAGTTGGAGAGCCTTTTCTGCATCCTTTGATGATCCTTCTCTCTGAGATTCTTCATTTTCTCGTAGAAGACTCGCCAAATTCCAGAGATGTTCATGGCAGTTTCCACATTTGGGGCTTGAAGCCATTGAAGAACAAATTGTTCTTCAACTCTGATAAAAGCAGTGGCTTGAGAAAGCATGTCAATAGGAGCCGATCTCCATTTTCTCCAGTTGAGGACTCTTGTGAGTTGGTTTTCGAGAGCTTCCTTTTCTTTGAGAGACTGGATTCTTAAATTTAAGAATTCTTCTTGATCCAACTGTTGTGGAGTAGGTTGTTGTGTGGAGGAGGGTTGGGCTAGTGAGAGGTTGAGGAATGGTTCAAAAGGCATGTTGTTATCGGCCATTTTTGAGGTCGAGGAGTTTTGAGGAAGATTAAAGAAGAATAAGACTATTGGAGTTCTAAGGAAGAATTTGGAATGATCTAACATTGGCTTTGGAAGAGAGATATATATCCAATTATGCAGATGGTCTCTTCGATTTCTGAGATTAGTTTTAAGTAACCGAGACCTGTTTAATGTTAAGCGGCAGATTTCTCTTTTAAAGAGAAAGCGTGAGAATTAAATGATATTGATGCTTTATCATTTATGAAGCCACTTAACTTGGATGAACATGTGTCGTTCTTGTATGTTGCATGTCTCATAGATTCTCTTCAGCATTGATGAAGTTTGATACTTCCTTGCGAATGCTTTTGTTGGCTCAGATATGGATAATTCTAGACTACTGTTTTCAACAGTAATCAATAGGGTGCTAACTATTTTTGTTGAGTATCCTTTATTTTATTAGGATGGATTTTCCTAATAAAAGATAAGATTTTTCAGAATAGTAGCATTTTTTGTTCATTCCATATGAGTTAGCATGAGTCTAATGCTGAGTTTGAATGAATAAGCATGGTACCTTTTTGTACTCTGATTTATTTGTTCCTTTGTCCCTCATTTATCCTGACTCATGTTGAGCAATACTCATTCCCCCTTAGATGATGCTCCTTAGAAATTTTCCTTTTGATATGGAATTTTCTAAGTTTAGTTCCCCCTCAGCTGATGCTTTAGAGATTCCTTCTTCAGTGGAATTCTCCTTCAAATGTGAGCCTTCTGTCGATCTTTTCAGCCTCCTGCTTATAGGCAAAGTTTTGAGCAGAGTGCTCTGCTGAGACCTTTGCTGAGACATCTGCCTTTGACAAAGTGCCTTGCTGCTGAGGTAGACACCTGTTGATAGCATCAATGCAGTCTCTCTGAGCAGTGACCTGAGTGTCAGTTGTCTGCTGAGTCTGCTGCTTCCGGTGTGCAGTCATCTGCTGAGACTGCTGCTTCAGGAGAGTAGCTGATCTTCTGTTTGGATTTGGTTTCCCTTCTTAGTTGAAAGTCTGAGATTGACTTTCATGGACCTTGATGCTTCATTCCTGTGGGATGGATGCACTAGACTACTTTTCTTGACTCATCATGGACCTAGCAGTGAACTCAGGCAGAATGTAGGTTCTTCAGAGGGTCATTTTGAGCAGTATGATTTGTACTCATTGTAGCTTGCTTTTTATAGCCGGCTATCCTTTGAGTATTTTATGAGAGTTCCCCCTCAGCAGGTGGCTAGGAATTTCTCTTCAGTTTGAGAGTTCACTGAGAGTTCTTTTAGAGTTTGAATACATTCTCCTCCCTTAGTAGATCATTTAGGAAGGCAAATTTTCACAGCCATTTGATGGAAA
Source organism: Cuscuta epithymum (assembly GCA_945859915.1). Lineage (NCBI taxonomy): Eukaryota > Viridiplantae > Streptophyta > Magnoliopsida > Solanales > Convolvulaceae > Cuscuta > Cuscuta epithymum. The sequence continues at coordinate 1,386,198 of CAMAPF010000954.1, read as the reverse complement.
GTGATTTGCTCTTTAGACGACATTAGCATGAAGTATCCTTTTGCTTAAAGTCGTGTAACAGAGGCAAAAGTTTCATCATAATCTATTTCTTCTTTTTGTTAGTAGCCTATGACTACTAATCTGGCCTTTGATGATGGTGCCTTCCTCATCCATTTTGTCCTTGAATACCCTTCTCAGGATATTGGGCACAAGTTACCATCTTTCTCTAAGATAGAGTTCCTTGTGAATGGTTTGTATACAGTCTGTAGTCGAGAGGGTTTCTTGGATTCAGTTTGTTGAGAGAGAAGTTGGCTTCCCTTTTGAGTAATGATCTAGTACGAATCCCTTCATGGATGTCTTTTTGTTTTGTTGAGGAGAATGTTGCCACATGCTTTGTTTGAGTCTACTTCTTTTCATCATCTTGTGTCTAACAATTGGAAGAATTTGGGGAATGTGAGCTTCAGTTTTGGTGAGGATCCTTTTTGACCTTTTCTACTGCTGGCAGTTGTCTCAGTCTGAGTCTTTTGCTAGCAGTAGTCTGGCATCTAAGTCACCTTCTTGAGATGGTCTCAGCTATTCTTCTTCCATCACCTGGATGGTCCTTCCTTCATCTCTTTTTAAGCACAGTTACATCTCTTGAGGAAGATGTAACAGTTGATCTGGAGTTGGCTTGTGCATTTGATTGAACTTTAAAACCTCAACACAAGGTGTGTATAGGTTTGTAAGTTCTTCATTTGATTGAATCTCCAGCTCCTTTGATATCTTCTTCTCTTTTCCTCATTTGCAAGTGTTTCTTCGGGTTCTTCCTTTGAACAGTTTGTCAGTGGCCTTCTGCTCCTTGTCATGTGCTTGAAGCAACTAGAATGTATGTACTATTCTGTTGAGTTAGTTGCTCCAGCACCCTCCTGTATTTATCATTGTTGAGTGGTGGTAGCCCACATTGAAGTGGGCAACTTCCTTTGAACAGATTTGGGCATCCATACCCATTTAGAACTATTTCCCCCTAAGCAGTGTGATCTACAGCCTTTTGAAGTGTTGCATTCAGATGGGGTGGCTGTGTATGTGTTTATCATCTCTCTCCTGTGTGTAGGATAAGAGTGATTTTTTCTAGGTTGATTTAGCTGCTTCTTAGGTAGGTAGTTGGTCTTATTGGTGTTTTGCCAACAGGTTCTTTGGTTTTCTTGTTTGAAAGGAAGTTTCTGTTTGTACAGGGATTTTGATTTTGGTTTAGGAGCAGACATGTTCCTTCTTGTGGGAACTATATGGATGTGGGAGTGTTGGTGGCTAAGAGACTTTGTGTCTTCTTTGAAGGTATGTTTTGTGGTAGAAGAGTATTCGGGAGAGTTTTTCAATGAGTGGGAACATGATGTGTATCCTGTGTCTTTTTCAGTGTGTTGAACTTCCTTAGTGAGTGGGGGAGTGAGGGAGCTTAGCTTTTCTTTCAAACTGATGTTTTCACATTCAAGAAAATCTATCTTTTTGATTGCTTCACCCAATTGTGCATGAGCTACTAAAAGATTTTCTTGAAGTCTACAGTTTTCATTCATTAAGCTAAGGTGCTCTTTTTGGAAGTTTTCAAATTGATGGAGCAATGCCTCCATATCAACACTGGTTGAGTTGGAATAATATGAATTGCTCGAGGAACAGGATAAAACCTCATCATTGTCACCTTCATAGGATCTGGCCATATCATAGTTGTGAGAGGAGCTATTTTCTGGAGTCATTCCAAAGAAGCAAGTAATAGCCTCCTTCTGCCTTTCTGATGAGCAGCTTTCATCATTTGAGCTGCTTTGATCATCTTCTGATTTACTCTCCGTGAGTTCATCCCATACATCCTTTGTTTTCCAGTCATTGGATTTGTTGCTGTTGATCAACAGATTCTTTGCTTGTTGTTCATCCATCATTTAGAAAGTTTTGGGATAAAAGTGGATATGGATCTTTAGTTCAAAAATAGTCAGAAACTGACTCTAGGAACACACGTCTCTGATACCACTTGATGGTCCCGGATAGAGGTAAAAGTCTAGAGGGGGGGGTGAATAGACTTTTAAATCTTTTTCAACTTTGTGAAGTTTTTCCCTCTAGATGAGTTGATCTATAATCTTTTAAGAGATTAATAGATGCACAGCGGAAGTCTTTAACCTCTTTATACTTGGTGTGAGACAACTTTCTAGTTTAGATGATATTTAGACTGGTGACAAGAGGAAGTAGGCTTGGCAGTAGACTGGTGAGCAGATAACTGCTTAGTCTACTGCTGCACAGGCAGTTTGCTGACTGGCAGGCGACTGCTGAGTTAGCAGTCGACTGGTGGGCAGGTTGCTGCTGAGCAACTGTTTAAGAACAGGATGACTCTTGGATGGCTTTTTGTTCTGGCTTGTTATGGCGTTCGGAAAGACACATATAAATGGGCAGTGGGCTCAGCAGGAGGGTGAAGTCCAGGGTACTGCTGAGGCACCTTCTGAGTGAAAGATAGCTTCTAGTGGAAAACACTCTCAAGGAGAGTGAGTTATTAAGCAGTAGGCTAAGCAGTACAGTCGATGAAGACTACTGCTTAGGATGCTGCTGGCAAACTACAATCCTTTAGTGAGATGTGTTTGGTGTGTGCTTCTGTATGTATGAAAGTAAATCAACACACGATATATCCTGGTTCAGAGGTGGTGTAATCCTCCTACATCCAGTCCCACCCTATTTCAGATGGATTTCCACTAAAGTATTCAGCCCAATACAATTAGTGCCAATCTAGCCTTGACAACTCTGGCCTAGATTGAAGGTTTTTCACGATGAGTATAACACCACTCAAAGTTACTCAGTCCTTAGACTTTTCTCAATTGATCCAGTGGGGATCAAAAGGTACTCTATCTATCTAACCACACTTTAGGATCCGAACAACTGTTCTCCTAAGTGTTTACAACAACTTGTTTTGATTCACGAAGTGTCTAACCGCCAACTAAAACCTAAGCTCTATAAATGTTACACTGAATGATCTAGTCTAAGAGCTTAGTGAAGCATGAGTCAAAGCAGAGTGTTCAAGCACTTTTTCTTTTGCTGGATATGCGTAGTGTAATGACTGAACCACTTGCTTTGAACTCAATGACTTACCTTTGATCTCATGCTTCTGCCTATTTTTATAGGCATCTCCAGTAGATTAATCTCCTCCGTTGGTTAAGAGGATTTAATCCTAGACGTCCAAAGTATTGTACTTGCGTCTTCTTGTGTTGGAGCAGGATAAGGATTTGTCTTTTGAAGACCACTTGCTTTGTACGAAGATAACACCCATACCTTAGGCCTTCTTATCGCTGCATGCCTATTCTGAAACTCTTCACTATTCACTTAATCAGATGTCTTCTCTCCTCTTGCGTTCTGAGTGTTTTGGCCTTGTCTTGCAACTACACTTGTAAAGCTGAGTGCGTGAACCTGCTCAATTTTGTGTAGTGAAGTAGTAAAATGTGTGACTTAGAATATTTTGTATCAAATAAGTTTTGTACTGGTAGGATCTTTGAAATATCCTATTAAGGTAATAAGATTACCTTATTGCATTTTGTTCTTTCCAGTACAATTTATTTGTTACAAATTTCACAGTAAAATTTGTCACTTATTTTACTAATCACTTTCTTTCTTTAAGTGACATGATTAAACTCATGTACCAAATTAAAGCTATACTGGTTGGATCTAAATATCCACGTAAGGTAAATAATTTTTACCTTATTGCATTTTATAGTTCCAGTATGTTTAATCTGATACATAGTTTGTACATTGGAATTCTTGTCACTTTTAAGTACTTGTGTAGTTTAGCAGGTATTGTGTACAACTTAACTGGTAGGATAACAAATCCTATTAAGGTAAAAGTTATTACCTTATTGCATTTTGTGTTCCAGTTAGTTGTTCACTATTCTTGTTCACTTTGATTTATCTATATATCAAATAACACTTTACTGGTTGGATTTAAATATCCAATTTTAAGATAAAGACAACTTTACCTTATTTTATTTTGAATCCCAGTGTGTTCTTTTTGTTATATAGATTTTACATTGTTATTTGTTGTAGTGAATAGAATATCAAGAACTCTTCCTCTGAGTGTATGGTTTATCTAGTATTTCGAACATGATAAGCTAAATATTTAACTGGTAGGATATCAACTCCTATTAAGGTAAAATTACCTTATTGCATTTTGTTTTCCAGTTAAAATAGATAGTTTATTTGTGCGAGATGTTATTGTGTGTAACAAATAAATTTAACTGGTTGGATTTATACAATATCCTTTTGAGGCAATACAATATTGCCTTATTGCATTTTATGGTTTTCCAGTTATATTTATTTGTTAACCGTCCTAAAAGGAGCACGACACATCAGATAACTTTCTTAGTACTAGACAACTGCAAGATGTTACAAAAGAGGATAACCAAGACTCCTATAATACTACAATAGAGAGGGGATAACAAAAGCTTTTGGCATCATCAAAAACAGTTCATCAAAATCTGGGGTCTAACACCTCATCATCTGATTGTGCCATGAGGCAGAGGTCTTCTGTTTCTGCATCCAAGCAGCAGAATGCTTCATCAGAGTCGGAGTCTGAGCTGGACTCTGATTCAGAGAGTGGATCTCTCTCAGCTTGTTCTGAGACAAATGCTCTTCTTCTTCTGTGTTGATCATCTGGTTTCTTTTCTTCTTCATGTCCTTGCTTCTTGGACACTCTTGGATAGGGGCAGTTTGCTTTGAAGTGCCCAGGTTGTCTGCAGTTGTAGCAGAGGTACTCTCCATTGCTTTCAGAAGGTTTGGTCTTCTGATGAGGTCTTCTGATGGAAGATGGACTCCTTCCATCTTTCTTCATAAACTTCTTAAACTTCCTGGCAAAAGCAGCCATATACTCATCAGATAAAAGAGTAGAGGGGTCAAAGTTACTGACCTTTGAGGTGCTGGCAGTGAGAGCAGTGGTGGTCCTTTCATCAGGAACTTCCTCCTTCTCTTCATGCATCTCAAACTCATAAGCCTTGAGATCAGATATGAGTTTCTTAGTGGCATAGGTCTTGATATTCTTGCTTTCCTGGACAGCAATCACCTTCATCTTCCAGGCTGAAGGTAGTCCCCTGAGGATCTTCATGTTGACCTCTTTGATGGTGAGCTCCTTCCCAAGCTCAGAAATCTCACTGATGAGAATCAGCAATCTCTCATGCATCTTAGCAATGCATTCTTCTGGCAGAAGTTTGAAGTCATCAAACTTCTTCATTGCAATGGTCAACTTGTTATCTCTTTCTTGTTCATCTCCTGCTCCAATCTCATCCAGCTTGTCCCAGATTTCCTTAGCAGTCCTGCACTTCTTTATTCTATTGAAATATCTTTCATCAATAGCTTTGTAGAGAATGTCCTTGGCAATGTTGTCAAGGTTGTACTGTCTTTTCTCTTCCTTGGTCCATTCAGACCGGGCTTTCTCAATCATCTGGGGCTGAGAGTTATCAATGGAGTGAGCAGGATTGATCTTCATGAACTGAATAAAGGGGCCACTTTCCAAGACTTCCCACATTTCATCATGAAGGGCACATAGATGTGCCTTCATCCTGATCTTCCAATCATCATACTTCTGATCTGTGAACATAAGATGCTTTGCAAGAGAATTATCCATTATAATAAATAAAGAGGCTAAGAACAAGTGGATCTTTGTTCAGAGAGTAACCTAAAAGATTACAAGAACAAGGAGGCTCTGATACCACTTGTTGGTCCCGATTAATATGGTAATCAGTCTAGAGGGGGGGGGGGTGAATAGACTGATTGGTTTTTCAAATTTTCTCTAAGTCCAAAATGACTTATCAGAGAATGTCTGATTCTGGTGACAGAGAAAGGCTGGTTCTGATATCAGAACTGGCCTTGGCAGCGGATTCTGATCTGTCCGGGTAGCCTCAGAAATACTAAGGCAAATGCCTTTCTGATAACTCTGATAACAAGATCTGCTGAACACAGATTCCAAGTTTTAGAGTTAATCAGTTAATATCCTAAGTGCAGAAATATAAATTGCAGTAAAGTAAATGACACCGGATATTTTATAGTGGTTCAAGGAACAACGCGTTCCTCTAGTCCACTGTTCCACTAGCTTTGAAGTAGATCGGTTACAAAGCTAATTCCTAGCACTTAAGAAGCACTCCTCGTCTTCTTCAAGCCTAGCTGCCACCCAGGATGCAGTTCCACGTCCTGATGGCTGGTCCTTTCACTCAGCTTCCCGGAAGTATCACCACTTCACTACTGCAGTTACTTGGACGCCCTTCTTTTCAGAAGATCCTTTGAAAAACAAAGTTTTTCCTCCAACTAGCTTCGTCACAAATGATGTTTGATGAAGTTCTTGAAGTGTTGAAGAACAGGATGAACTTTGCTCGTTGTTGGGGATGAAAGATTTGGAGTTTGAATCTTCCCAACGTAGGACTTTTCTTGTAGAGTGTTATGAAGGTTGAATCTCAAGAAGTATGTTCTGAGTAATGAATGGAGCAAAAGTTGTAGCAAAGTTTTTTTTTTTCTGTTCTTCGGTGAGTAGCTTATATACTGGGGTTGTCTGCCCGTTGGAGGAGGAGACAACTGCATTGAATGCGCGTACTGTTGACTTGACCGCCGTTTTGGAAGGTTTCTATTTTTATAATATATCTTCCCGGATTCCTTGGTCAATCATTTGCAATCAATCCTTCAGCGTATCAGGCTCATTTAATGTGCATTAAATGCTTTCCTTTCATGCACAGTCTTCTAGCCGTTGGATGTTTTTACCCGTTGGATTCATAGCTGTTGGATGTTGCTTGAAATCTTCTAAGTGTTAGTCGGGCTCTGATCAGGCTCTTCTGATGTGTTGGATTCTGATGGCTTCCTGAGTTCTGATGGCTTTCTGATCTCTGACTGAACTCTAACTCTGACTCTGATAGGTCCGCTGATGAGTACCTCTGATCTGTAACTCTCATCGGTTATCAGATGTCCAATTTATCAGCAGATCTCATGGTGCAACTCTGATGGACTTCTGATAAGAGAACTCTGATAAAGCAGTTCTCACAGAGCAAGTCTGGTCGAGCAATTCTGATGCACTTCTGATCTGATCCAAAGTAGAGCAACTCTGATCGTCGACTACACTAATACTTACAATTGAAAATTCTAATACATAAAATCTAATTTGGGGGTATTCTAACTTTCTAATCCTATAGCATCATCAAAATCTAATTACATTTATTCCTTACAGACTATTTATGTGTGAGTGTTTAACTGATCCAACAAACAAATGAGATGGGCTAAGAAATGATGAGCAAGTAAGATTATCAGATATTATTAATGTCTGATAAACCCCTGATGCAATACGCTTGTTAAGGTCGAAGGCCGTTCGTCTTACCCCTCGGTAGAAGAGTTGTGAATAGTATGCTAGAAATAAGCTAGAATGCTAAGGGTAATAAGTTGTCAGCCCCTTACAATGAAATAAATGCTACTATTTATACTACCAATGGACAGTTGGTCATGCTGACATGGAGAGCTGTGAATGGCTGATGCTCCAACCACCAAATCTCCAGCATTAAATGCGTTTCCCGCCATAATATGGGTTTCCCGCCCAATCTGTGGAGACGGGCGTCTCCCTAGGCTTGGGGCCTGCTCCTGGTAAATACTGTAACGGGTTGTGGGACGTACATCCTTTGGCTCTTATGTAGAATATGTTAATTAGATCCCTCCGGGCGTGGCGGGCTAGGTATGGCAACGTTCGTCCCGTGTGCCTTGGACTCTAGAGCAGGATCAACCTTCTCTGATGGAGACGTTCATCGAGGGACTTAGGTGTTGTTGGGCCTAGATGTTCGTCCGAGGAGGGGTAAATGGGTCGACCCTCTAATGGGGCCATTAACCCAACAAAATGTATCATGACTTTCATTTGCATCTGAATGTCAGTAATGGTATCAAAAGATTCATCTGTGTTTATGTTCTGAGACTTTTGGACTGCGACATTACTATTGAGAATGTGTGTTGTCCTAGCGCTAGCAGATGAGCTACCTCGTACACAATGTGCGGTACGTTTGTTCTTTGAATAAAGCTTCTAGGTACTGAGTATATGGCATCTGCTTCTTCGTAACTGCAGTTCCATGTCACTTATGTTTCTAAAAGATATATTTATATTTATTTATACAATTAAATGATATTAGAAAATAACTTTTATTTAGTGAATTAAAGTTGAAATTAAAGAAAAAGGCAAATGCATTTTTACCTCTTGATATGCTCTCCATCTATCTAAGGAACGTTCTTCTCCTTGAACTTCACTTGTAACTGGATTAAAACTTGTGCCAGTGCAATTTTTGTAACACCGTCCCCAAATATAATTACCTTTATGTAAATTATGTATTGAACATGACGTATCTAGTAATGAATTTACGAGGTTGTAAATTTTTGTTATTTCTTTTGCGTGAATAGTAAATTCCACGTGGGGCCCACACTCGGAGCGGGGGTAACCCGATAACACGAGACCACATGTTATATTCATCTTGGTCTAGATAATAGTTACATGGTGGTGGAAATTCATAATGGGCCATAAGAAAGGCATTGGGTTGACCGGTTTGTCAAACAGGTCCCAATTACCAGTACCGACAATTTCTTCAGATAACAGTCCGAAATGAATTTCGGAGACTTTAAAATTAAATTTGGGGAATGTACATTCATTCTTAAGATCCATAATTTCTATGGACATGTAATATATTTTATTTGACCCGATAAAATAAAATATGCTTAAAAGAGTCCGAAAGATACAACTTTCGGGGCCGATTGTACAGTTCTAGACATATTGGGATGACCTCCCACACAAGTGGGGGCCACCCCACGAATTTGTGTGGGCTATGATAGGGGAGAGGACGGATGAATGGGATGGGAGGGTGTAGGCAATGTTGACTTGAAGAGAATGGCATCAAAAGGACATTGGAAGGGTCCATGCCATGCTATCATTGTGTAATAAGCCAAAAAGAGGGTGTTGCCTCTCACCTCCATCATTCATTCGACCCAAGGCATCCAAGAGGAGTAAAAGAGCTCTGCAACTCCATTCTTTCATAGCTAATTTTGAGCTCAAGTCCAAGGCATCCAAAGAGGGAGTTTAAAGAAGGGAAAAAGGGAAGAAAAGGTGTGGTGATTAAGGTAATAACCTTATCATAACTTTTCCTTTATTTTTCTCCTACCATATGAGATATATATCATGTGAATAACCCCTAGGATGGTTCTATATGCCCAAAGTGTAGAACAATGGGTTGAAGGGTGGTTTTAAGTCCAAGAGCGGACTTAGAAGCCATAGAGACCGGTTCACCGGAAAATAACCTTTTAAGGGTTATTTGTATTGATTAAAATTTTATGATGTTAAAACCTTGTTAGGCACTTGTAAAGGGTGATTTAAGAACTTTCACGAAGTTGAAAGAGTTACCGGAGTTGTCGCCGGAGTTCATCAAAGTTCGCCGGAGTTTCACCGGAGTTCAACCGGGAAGGGTAGGACTTCATAACGCTCATTCGAGGTGAGTGGACGGCTTAATGTCTTATAACTCTTGGGTTAAGTATGAGATTACCTAAATAAATGTTATAAGTATTCATAATGATGTTTAAAAGAGTTTAAGCATGTACTTAGCCTAGGTAATTAGGCCTATGTGAATAAAACTACATGATGATGCATGTGAAGAATATGAAAAATGTATAAAAACATTTGTGATATTTTGGATGACCAAAATGGCATTTATTGGTTGTTTTAGACATGATATAGGTTGTATAAAAATTTCGGGTCAAACGGATCACGTTTCGGGGGTCAACTCGGGGGTCAACGGGCCGTTGACCCAAAACTCCGAACATACCCGGCGCCGGGTATAGGGCATACCCGGGGCCGGGTAAGCTGCTGCCTCCATATTACGTTTTCGCCGAAAACGCGAATCGGAGCCCGGTTCGAAGGGGGGTTGATCCCGTACAACCTATGTGTGTATATTGTGCATGGAATTGCATGGAACATGATATTTAAATGTCAAGGTTGATATTTATTGATTTAATTCTAAGACTTGGTTTAGTCTTTAGTAATAATATGATATAGACCCTGTCTAGTGTGATATGTGGTAAGTCATAGGTCGGGTGGAGTACCCAGGGATCGGGCGTGTATCCTCAAAACTCAGTTATAGGGTGGAGTACCCAAGGATCGGGCGGTTATCCTCAAAACTCGGTTATATAGGGTGGAGTACCCAAGGATCGGGCGGTTATCCTCAAAACTCGGTTATATAGGGTGGAGTACCCAAGGATCGGGCGGTTATCCTCAAAACTCGGTTATATAGGGTGGAGTATCCAAGGATCGGGCGGTTATCCTCAAAACTCGGTTATAGGGTGGAGCACCCAAGGATTGGGCGTGTATCCTCAAAACTCATAGATTACATTTAATAATCTAGGACCGGGTGGTGTCCCTATGGTAATTTACTTGAACAAGGAGGAGTTCTATACACTCATAGGTATATGGGTGGGTTGGGATTTAAGTCAAGGACATTGGCTTCTATTATTTTCCCAAATAAACAATGACCTACGGGTCGGGTATTTCCAAGTGTATATATACTAATATGTATTTCAAAACTTGGGGGAAAGACTATACGTATATGTATCACCCTATGTTTGGGTCTTATACTTAAAACGTTAGTTATTCTACATTTAGCTTGCTACTCGCTCGGTACTTGTACTGACCCCTTCGGGGGGGCCCACCATTTCAGGTTGAAGCTCAAGTTGCTATTCTCACCTTGCTCGGTGAAGTGATCCAAAGGGAGACGTGGTTCGTGCTTCCTTTATTGTTTTCAAACTATAAACTATGCTCATGGATATTTTGTAATAAATACATTTGTTTTGGGCCTGCGTGCCTACGTTTTGGCCATGTGTGGCTCACGATTGAATATTGAATATTTCCGCCATTCGTTCAATCCTGATATGTGATGTTGTTATATGTATGTTTACTTACTGAGTATGGTATGGACTATGTTCATGGACGCCTTGTTTGACTAAGTTACGTTGACTCGCGGGTGACGTCATTTAGTCATACGGCGGTTGTACACGCGCTCAGATGCGGTCTGGGGCGTGACAATTAAGTGGTATCAGAGCCATCTCAGTTTCTAAACTATGTAATCAACCTCTCACAAGAGATTTTACAAAAGAGTTTTACCGAAAACCATGAGCATTGTATTTTGACGCTTATAGAACTATTGTTACCTAAGTTGCAAGGTCTCTGGTTGTTAAGATGGTACCCTTAACAATTGGTATGGCAGTGACTTGGACCGATACGTGTCTATAACGTTTTCCGTCAATTGACATTGATTGGAGTCTAACGACTCGTCCAAATTCCTTTTCAGAAATGGAGGGTAGACGCATGCAGACCAGGAACAATCCGAGAGGGCAAGCACTGGTAGTTTCAGTTGAAGCTAGTCGGGATGCATCTCGAAGCTCCAGAGGTGGAAGGGGAGGCCGAGGAACCTGTGGAGGCCGTGGAGGTCGCGGGGCCCATCGAGACCAAACTGTGAGCGACGGTCATGTGAGCTCGGTGTATGAAACCCACACCGAGGACTATGACTCAACCTACGTTCCCGGAACGGAGCATGAGGAGACCCCATATGATGGGGGCGATTTCCACACTGATGATGAAAATGATGATGAGAGTGATGCCCAATTCGCCCAAATGGGTGAATTACTTGAGTGGTATCAAAAGGAAAAACTAAGGAGAGACCTTAGGCGCCAAGCAAGGCGTGTTTCTCAAGGGGTTTCGGGTCAAGGAAGCCGAGGAGCTTCAAGGGCCACACCTGCGGTGCCACAAGGTGGGCATGAAGGAGGTTTTGTGGTGAGAATCTCCAAATACCTCAAGGAGGCTAGGGCCTTGGGGTGTAGGTCTTTCGATGGCACCGGCGACATTACCGTTGCCGCCGATTGGATCAAGAAGGTGAAGGATGCATCGAGAGACATGCAAATTACACCGGACATGAAGCTAACCGTCGCTTCACGGTTGCTTGAGGGGATGGCTTCTACATGGCGGGAAGGTGTAGAAGGAAAATACCGTGGGAACATCTCATGGGAAAATTTTGAGCAAGAATTTTATGCCCAATACTACTCCGATTTCGAGGTTAATGTGAAAAGGAGAGAGTATACCAACCTCAAGCAGAAAGAGGGTTGCACTGTTAAGCAGCTGGAGCAGGAGTTTAGAACCTTGGCTAGGTTCTTACCAGAGTATGCGATCGATGAGGACCGCATGACTGAGCACTTTTGGGATGCCTTACTTTTAGACATTCGAGATCGTGCTACATACTCACGCCTCATGACTTTTAGTGAGGTGGTAGAACAGGGCATGCTGGGGGAGGCCCAGTGGAATGAAAGGAAAGCAAGAGATGCCGAAGAGGCAAAGAAGAGGAAGTGGAATAGTTCGGGGCCGCCCGATCATTCCCGAAGGAACAACCACGGTGGTGGTGGTGGTGGTGGTGGCTCATTCAAGGCACCGGCTCCACCGGCAAAGAAGAATAGGGACGCGAGGTGGCACGGACCTAGGCCACAAAACTCGGGGGCACCTAGATGTCCCAATTGCTCAAAACAGCACTTTGGGAAGTGCAATGAACCACCGAGATGTTTTAAATGCGGGAATGCGGGCCATATGAAGGCCAATTGCCCTCAATTGATGCAAGAGAGTGCATCGGGAGCCGGGGGAGGGACCATGACGGGAAGGAATCGTGCGGGACCGTCACACGGTGGAACGGGAAGAGGCGGCGCGTCAACAAGCAATGTCGCGTCCGTCAACCAAGGCGGAGCCCAAGCAAGGGTCTACGCGATGACCGAGGCCGATGCTCGGGCCAACCCCAACTCCGTTGCAAGTAATCCCTTGTACACACTTGTATTTTTCATGTACATACATGTTATAAGCTCTAGGGTGCATGTACGGGTTAACCGACGGCATTTTCAGTTCGTTTTCGGTTGAAAAATGAAGCTGGCAGTAGCTTACCCGGCGCCGGCCAGGGGGGGCAACCCGGCGCCGGCCCGAAAAAATTCCCGGAGGGTGCTATCCAGTAGCTTACCCGGCGCCGGCCAGGGGGGAAACCCGGCGCCGGTCCGGGGAGAATTTTCCGATGTTTCGCTCCAGGGGATACCCGGCGCCGGTCTGGGCCATACCCGGCGCCGGCCCAGTTCATTTTTTCCACTTTCCGATTCCAGTAGCTTACCCGGCGCCGGCCAGGCCTATACCCGGCGCCGGTCCAGTGTATTTTCTTCCAAAAAAAAAATCGTTTAGCCCTATTTTCGAACCGGTACGTGTGTAGTGTGTCTTACATGACTTATATATGTAGGAACCTTAAAGATCAATGGTAGAAACGCAAGAATTCTCATTGATACCGGGGCACAACGTTCATTCGTGAGTGAAGCGTTTGCCGAAAGTTTAGGCGTACCGTTGATAGCAATGACCCAACCCTTGTTGGTCTCTACACCGTTGGGAGACGACGTGGAGAGGAAACACTATTATCCATTGTGTGAGGTAGAAGTAACGAGTCAACCCTTGACTTATGACTTTGTACCTCTAAGTATGTTGGAATTCGATGCAATCCTAGGGATGGATTGGCTCGAGAAGTATCATGCTCGAGTAGATTGCTACGCCAAGGTGTTAGAGCTCGAAGACGCTGATGGAAACGCTCTACGTTTCGAGGGAGATCGGGTAGGATCTCATAGCTGTATCATATCCGTGATGAGGGCACAGAAGATGATGAAGAAGGGATGCCACGCATACCTTGCTTACGTGGTTGACGAAACAAAGAAGGAGGCTGACATCAACGATGTACGCGTCGTGTGCAAGTATCCGGATGTCTTTCCCAAAGACTTGCCGGGACTTCCACCCGATAGAGAGATCGAGTTTGTGATCGAAGTAGAGACGGGAACAAAACCCATTTTCGATTCCTCCTTATCGAATGGCACCGGCAGAGCTTCAAGAATTGAAGATCCAATTGCAGGAGCTATTGGACAACGGCTTCATTAGACCTAGTCATTCACCGTGGGGAGCACCGGTACTCTTCGTGAAGAAGAAGGATGGTACATTGAGAATGTGCATAGATTACCGACAGTTGAACAAGGTCACAATCAAGAATAGGTATCCTTTACCGAGGATTGATGACTTGTTCGATCAACTTCGGGGGGGCGATGGTGTTCTCAAAGATTGATTTGAGGTCGGGTTATCATCAGTTGAAGATCAAGGAGAGTGACATACCTAAGAGTGCATTCCGCACTAGATATGGTCACTATGAATTTCTTGTGATGTCATTTGGGTTAACCAATGCACCGGCAGCATTCATGGACTTGATGAACCGAGTGTTTAGTGAATACTTAGATCAATTCGTGATAGTATTCATTGATGACATCTTGATATACTCCAAGAACGAGGAGGAGCATGAACATCACTTGAGGCTTGTACTTGAACGACTTAGAGAAAAACAACTCTTTGCCAAGTTCTCCAAATGTGAATTTTGGCTTAAAGAGATTGGCTTTCTCGGGCATGTCATATCCGGTTCGGGCGTTGCTGTGGATAACGCCAAGATAAAAGCCATCATCGATTGGGAGAGACCCAAAAATGTGAAAGAAATACGTAGTTTCCTTGGCTTAGCGGGGTACTATCGTAAGTTCGTCGAGAAATTCTCCGTGTTGGCATCTCCATTGACGAAGCTCACAAAGAAGGGGGCTAAGTTCATATGGGATGACAAATGTGAGAAAGGGTTTCTTGAACTGAAGAAACGACTTACCGAGGCACCAGTCCTTGCTCTACCCAAGCAGGGGGTAGGGTACGATATCTATAGCGATGCTAGCATCCAAGGACTTGGGTGTGTGCTGATGCAAAAGGGTAAAGTGATTGCCTACGCTTCGAGGCAATTGAGGAAACATGAGGTGAACTACCCTACCCACGATCTAGAGTTGGGGGCGGTGGTGTTTGCACTGAAAATTTGGAGGCATTATCTCTACGGGGAGACATGTCACATTTATACCGATCATAAGAGCTTGAAGTATGTATTCACTCAGAAAGAGTTGAATATGAGACAGAGGAGATGGATGGAGTTGATCAAGGACTACGACTTAATTATCGAGTACCATCCCGGAAAGGCCAATGTAGTGGCCGATGCACTGAGCAGGAAGAGTACGTCAGGGACGTTACTCACATGTCTACAGGCATTGAGGGCACGCGTAGAGGTGTCCACGTGTGGGACCCTCATTACTAGGTTCGAGGTTAGGCCTACATTGCTGAGTGAGATCAGTAAATGTCAGGCCGTTGATGAGGAATGTCAGAAGATCCGTGAACGGATCCTTGAGGGACCCGTTGAGAACTTTCGTATACGTGATGATGGCCTGTTGCTATTTAAGGATCGTGTTTGCATACCAAAGAATGAAGAGCTCCAAAAGTCCATACTAGAGGAGGCTCATTCTTCGGCCTATGCCATGCATCCAGGGGGTACTAAGATGTACAGGGACTTGAAAGAAAGTTATTGGTGGTCAGGTATGAAGAGGGACATCGCAGAATACGTGAGCCGATGCCTTACTTGCCAACAAGTTAAGGCGGAGCATCAGCACCCGGTGGGGCTTTTGCAACCACTTACCATTCCAGAATGGAAGTGGGAACATGTGACCATGGACTTCGTGGTAGGGCTACCTCGGACGGTGAACAATTATGACGCGGTTTGGGTAGTGGTTGATAGGCTCACCAAGAGCGCACACTTCTTACCTATCAACATTACTTATCCTCTTGAAAGGTTGGCCAAGTTATATCCATTGTCTCGGATAGGGATCCACGATTCACATCCAGGTTTTGGCCAAAGTTTCAGGCATCATTGGGTACTAAGCTGAAGTTTAGCACAGCCTTTCACCCACAGACAGATGGACAATCTGAGCGGGTGATACAGATTTTGGAAGACATGCTTAGGGCGTGTGCCTTGGAGTTCCAAGGAAGTTGGGACAAACACCTGGCTTTGGTGGAGTTTGCCTATAACAACAGTTATCAGGCAAGTATTGGCATGCCTCCGTACGAGGCACTGTACGGGAGGAAGTGTAGGACACCATTGTGTTGGGACGAGGTTGGTGAGGCCAAGCTCGAGGGAATAGAACTTGTTGAGATCACCAAGGCTAATGTGAAAATCATTCGTGACAGACTTTAAGCTGCCCAAAATCGGCAGAAGAGCTATGTAGACAAACGGCGGAGGCCGTTGGAGTTTGAGGTCGGGGATGAAGTTTTTCTAAGGATTTCTCCTTGGAAAGGTATCATCCGATTCGTATCAAGGGGTAAGCTTAACCCCCGATACATTGGTCCGTTTGAAATCCTGGAGAGGATTGGGGCCGTAGCTTATCGCCTCAAACTGACACCCGAACTTGAGAAGATTCATGATGTATTTCATGTATTGATGCTCAAGAAGTATGTACGGGACCCATCGCATATTCTTGAGAGGCCACCGGTGGAGATCCGAGAGGACTTGCAATACGCAGTGGAACCGGTAAAGATAGTGGGCCAACAGGTAAAGAAGCTTAGGAACAAGGAGAATCCTATGGTGAAGGTACTTTGGAGGAGTGATCGAGTCAAAGAAGAAACCTGGGAGACCGAGGTCTCAATGAGGGAGCAATACCCGTTTCTTTTCGATTAGACACGTTGATTTCGGGGACGAAATCCCAAATGAGGGGGGGTGAACTTGTAACACCGTCCCCAAATATAATTACCTTTATGTAATTTATGTATTGAACATGACGTATCTAGTAATGAATTTACGAGGTTGTAAATTTTTGTTATTTCTTTTGCGTGAATAGTAAATTCCACGTGGGGCCCACACTCGGAGCGAGGGTAACCCGATAACACGAGACCACATGTTATATTCATCTTGGTCTAGATAATAGTTACATGGTGGTGGGAATTCATAATGGGCCATAAGAAAGGCATTGGGTTGACCGGTTTGTCAAACAGGGCCCAATTACCAGTACCGACAATTTCTTCAGATAACAGTCCGAAATGAATTTCGGAGACTTTAAAATTAAAGTTGGGGAATGTACATTCATTCTTAAGATCCATAATTTCTATGGACATGTAATATATTTTATTTGACCCGATAAAATAAAATATGCTTAAAACAGTCCGAAAGATACAACTTTCGGGGCCGATTGTACAGTTCTAGACATATTGAGATGACCTCCCACACAAGTGGGGGCCACCCCACGAATTTGTGTGGGCTATGATAGGGGAGAGGACGGATGAATGGGATGGGAGGGTGTAGGCAATGTTGACTTGAAGAGAATGGCATCAAAAGGACATTGGAAGGGTCCATGCCATGCTATCATTGTGTAATAAGCCAAAAAGAGGGTTGATGGAGTATATGGCCCAGGAACCCCCGGCCCATAGACTCCTACCTCTCCTACACAAGTCCATTGAGATCAGGAAACAACTCAGGCCCAAATACAACGGCCCAAGCCTCAAAGTAGCCCAAAATACATACTGGGGTGCCTTCGGCCTCCTTGGCCGAAGGCTCCAAAACTCACAGGATAGCCTTTTTTGGCATAAGAAGCTGCTGGGAGAAAACGGGCGAAAACATAAGCCTTCGACATTTTCATGCCCTCGGCATCAGAAAAGCCTTCGGCTGAACCAAGCCTTCGGCCACACAAGGGTCCTTACCACATGGATCCCTCGGCTACACAAGGAGCCCTCGGCTACACAAGGGGCCCTCGGCTACACAAGGAGCCCTCGGCTACACAAGGAGCCCTCGGCTACACAAGGAGCCTTCGGCTGAACTAGCTCAATCATCGAAGATTCCTTTTGGAGACAGCCAACCACCGCATTTAATACCACGTCACATCCGCCAACCGCATTCAATGCGGTTGACGTACCACTGCCGGTGCCACCAGGCTGATGTGACCCTTCGGCCGTTGGATCACTGACACGTGTACTCTCATCGCATTTATTGCTGCTATAAATAGCAGCCCATTTCTCCTTGTAAATGATCATCTACACACAACTCCATACGCTGAGTTCATTCAATAAAATCAACTCTCTCTCCTCCTATTCGCTCTGACTTCTCCCTAAGTTATTCCCGCAATAACCCCTCGGATAAGATACCCCCCGGGTAGACTATCCATCATTTGGTGCTCTCGTTGAGAGGGTCTGAACTATCAAGTAAGAAACCCTCCCCCTCTACCAAATACATAACACTTACCAAAAAATGGGAAGAACCACTCGTGCCCAGTCCAAAACCCTAGAGGAGAACCACGTAGCCCCCGGCGAGACAAACGGGGCTGAGGCCTCCAACAGGCTCTTGGTGCCGGAGGGTGGTATCATCCTCGAATTAGAGCAGGCTACTGCTGACCTCCGTCAGCAGCTACAGAAGAATGCCCCTGATGCCCGCATTGGCCTTGATAATCGAAGGAGGGATCGGAGTGAGAACCAAGTTCCTCCTCCGGCCTCGGCCATCGATCTTCAGGCTGCCTTTGCGGCCTTTGTTCAAAACATGGCTCTCAATTCCGGAGCCCTCGCCTCTCAGGCACCCCTCCAGCCCTACGCTGGAGGGAATGTTATTCAATTACCACCGCTCCCTCCTCTGTTCAACAATCCTCCCCCGGGGATTGGAAACGCCGAAGGGGTCATGGCGCAGGATACCGCCTCCCAAGAGGCCCAATCCAGGGATAAACGTCCCTTGATGAAGGAGAAACCCCGGACCTCTGCACTTGAGAGGCTTGGGGGAGCTCCCGTATGCCGAGGGGTCCAAGACCGCCTCGGCAAACAGGAATTCAGCAGGCCTCAGGAGAGTGGAGCCTCCGCTTCGGGAGCCGAGGGCATACCTCCGCCCCGGAGCAAGGGCAAAGCCCTCCTCCATGCCGATGACGCCAGACACCAAATCAATCAGGCGCAATCCTTCCGGGCCAACTCCCAAGGGGTTGCCCCGAAGGATCCCAAGGACGAAATCATTGAAGCCCTCCTCCGTCAACTCGAGGAGAATCGTCAGGCACCGCCGACGGCTTCCACAGCTAGGCCAGATCCGGAGTACGCTGACCTCCGAGCACAGGTGGAGGAAATGAAACGTAAACTTGCCGAAGGCTCAGGCGAGCCCCTTATTCAACTCCGCACTAGAACACCCTTCACCCCAAGGGTGTTGGCGGCCAAAATCCCCCACAAATATCGGGGGCAACCCATCAAGCCGTATGAGGGGAAGACGGATCCCCAGGAGCACTATAGCCGTTATCAGAACAGCATGATGATGATGGGGGCATCGGATGAATACTTATGCCGTTGGTTCCTTTCCACCTTGGAGGGACCCGCGTATGAGTGGTTCAACCGGTTGCCCGAAGGCAGCATTGATTCTTGGCAAGAACTTGCCCACCGCTTCCTTACGCAATTTGCTGGGAGGCATCGCTCAAAGAAGCACTTTTCCCACCTTCTAAACGTGAGACAACAGAAGGAGGAAACCCTTCGGAGTTTCCTGGAACGTTGGAGGCAGGCCTCCCTCGAGGTCGAAGGCGCTGATGACAGGACACTAATGGCCCTCTTCCACACCGTCCTCCGCAACGGTAACTTCTCCCGGAGCCTTATCACTGATCCCCCCCGCGATTATACAAAGGCCCTTCAGCGGGGGGACCGATATGCTGAAGCGGAGGAAATCGAGAAGGACCGCCGCAACACGGATCCTTCTCAAAAGAATGAAGGCAGGAATCGGCCCGGAGGGCCTCCCCCTCCGGTCAACCGAGAGGCACAGTACAACGATCGCTCTCGGGGTAGCCAAGCCAGACCCGGGGGCGGTTACAAAAACAATCCGAAGGCATGGGCGCAACCCGTCCTCCTTGAGCACCCACGCACCCCCTTGACGCATCCCGTCAGCGTCATTCTTGATCATGCAGAAGAGCGGGGGCTCGTCGAGCGAGACTCCCGTACACCCCTCGAGATCTACGCCATCGGCCCTGATGAGCCATATTGCCGCTTCCAATGCCACCACGGGCACAAGACCGACGACTGCCATCAGCTAAAAAACGCCATTGAAAGGTTGATACAGGCGGGCCACTTGTCCCAATTTATCAGGGGCCCTCCTCCCCAGGGCCCCCCTCATCATCAAGGGCCTCCGCCGAAGGCCAACAAGTGGGTGAACCCCAACACCATCCCCTTGGGAAACCCACAAGGGAAGAAGCGAGAAATTGGGGGCCTCGATGATGAGGGAGAGGGCTCCCATCAACAATACAAGCGCCATATTCACATGATTAACGGCGGCAACAAAGGAGGCGATTCAACAAGCCAAAGGAAGAAGTGGGCACAGTCCCTTTACATTGGGGAAGTCAATCACATGCCCCCAACTAAGAGGTCGAGGACGGATCCCATCTTCTTCACAGATGCGGACCTCCCCTCGGGTTCCCTGCCGCATAGGGATGCCCTCGTCATTCGCACTGAGATCAATGACGCCATCATCCACCGGACTTACGTCGACACGGGGAGTTCTGTCAACGTCACGTATCTCAGCACTTTTCAAGAGTTGGGACTCGATAGGGGGTCCCTTCGGCACATCAACACCCCCCTCTCCGGATTTACGGGGGATAGCGTAGTCGCCGAAGGCGTCATCACCCTAGTGGTTGAATTCGGCGACGGGTCCCATACAGCCAAGCTCGAAGTGGAATTCGTCGTCGTCAACCTCGACTGCGCACACAACATCATCCTCGGCCGGCCTGCCCTCGAGGACTTGGAAGCCGTCATCTCCATGAGGCACCTCTGCCTCAAGTTCCCCACACCCACCGGCATCGGATATTCGAGGGGGAACCAGAAACTCTCCAGGGCCTGCTACCTTCAGCTTACCAAGAAGGTTAGTAAAACTGAGTTTCGCGTTGACACCATCACCACCAAGGCCTTGGAGGAGGAAGAAAGCAGGCCGAGGGCTGAACCTGCCGAGGAGACTGAAGACCTGATACTCAATCCGGCCAAGCCGGAGAGAGTCCTGAAGATCGGAGCCAAGCTCCCCGAAGACTTGAAGGCTGGCATCACCAAAGCCCTCCGCGCCTACTCCATTGTTTTTGCATGGGGGCCGGAGGACATGCCAGGAATTGACCGAAGGGTTATCACCCACCGCCTAGCGGTGGACCCTTCGGCCAAACCAGTGCAACAGCGAAGAAGACCCCTCTCGGCCGAGAGAAGGGAGTTCGTGAAGAAGGAGGTATCTATGCTCCTCTCCATCAAACACATAAAGGAGGTGAAATACCCTTCTTGGTTGGCAAACGTAGTCCTCGCACAGAAGCCTCCTACCTTCCGCATGTGCGTGGATTATACAGATCTGAATAAGGCATGCCCCATGGACCCCTTCCCGCTGCCAAACATTGATCAATTAGTAGATGAGACCGCGGGATGTGAGATCATGTCATTCCTCGACGCATTCCGCGGATATCATCAAATCTACATGCATGAGGAGGACGCTGAAAAAACTGCCTTCATGACACCCGAAGGCATCTTCTGCTATCTTGTGATGGCCTTCGGTTTAAAAAATTCGGGCGCCACCTACACGCGCATGGTGGCTAGGGTTTTTCAAGCTGTCCTAGGACGCACCATGGAGGCTTACGTTGACGACATGATCGTCAAAAGCAAGAAGGCCGGCACCCACGCCGACGACCTCCGGGAGATTTTTTCCATCATGCAAAAATTCAACCTCCGGCTAAATCCAAAGAAATGCACCTTCGGCGTGCAGGGAGGAAAGTTCTTGGGCTACATGGTCAGCCGAAGGGGTATTGAGGCCAACCCCGAGAAGATTCAGGCCATCATCAACATGGAGCCCCCACGCAACGTCAAAGAAGTTCAACGGTTGACGGGTCGCCTGGCGGCCCTCAACCGATTCCTCTCTAAGTCAGCCGAGAGGGCCCTCCCCTTCTTCCAAATCATGAGGAAGACGACGGGTTTTCAATGGACATCTGAATGTCAAGAGGCCTTCGACGAACTCAAGAAGTACCTCTCTTCTCCCCCGGTGCTCTCCAAACCAAAAGTGGGGGAGACTTTATACTTATATCTCGGCGTTAGCCCTGCGGCTATCAGCTCAGTACTAATCCGAGAGGAAGACAGCATCCAACATGCCATCTTCTACGTCAGCAAAACCCTCCGGGAGGCCAAGCTCAGGTATTCTCCCGTCGAGAAGACGGTGCTAGCCATCGTTTGGACCGTCAAGAAGCTTGGCCACTACTTTCAAGCTCATCCGGTCCAAGTGCTCACTCATCAACCCCTCGGTGCCCTCATGAGGAGTCCCACTAGCTCCTCTCGGATGGTGAAATGGGCCATCTTCCTCAGCCAATACAACATAGATATCCGTCCGAGACCTGCCATCAAGGGCCAAGCCCTGGCAGACTTCGTAACGGAATGCACCGCGAGATCAGCGGTGGATGAGGAGCCTTCGGCACCCCTTGATGAGTGGTGGACCCTCTATACTGACGGCTCCTCGGCTACCAAAGCATGCGGAGGGGGAGTAGTTCTCATTACACCCGAGGGCTTCCGCGCCTATTATGCCATCCGCTTCTCCTTCAAAGTCTCCAACAACGAGGCCGAATACGAGGCCCTCCTCTGCGGCCTTCGGCTGGCAACGAATCTGAAGGCTAAAATGATCCACGTCAAATGTGACTCCAAACTCGTCGTGGGTCAAATTTCCGGGGAATACGAAGCCAAGGAAGGAAGGATGAAGCAATACAAGGAGGCTGCCAAGGAGTTGCTTAAGGTATTTGGGGCACATTCCCTCACCCAAATACCGAGGGCTCAAAACTCTGAGGCCGACATTCTATCCAAGCTCTCGGATGAATCCCCCGAGCACCTCTCAAAAATTGCAAGAATCGAGGAGCTCAGCCTCTCAAGCATCCACGCAAGCCCCATCATGAACATTAACCTAAAGATGAGGCCCGCGCGAGATTGATAAAACTAAGGGCTCCCAGCTACACCCTCGAGAGTGGAAGGCTTTACAAAAGATCTTACAACGGCGCCCTCCTTCGGTGCCTTCATCAAGATGAAGCCGAAGTCGCTATGGAGGAAGTGCACAGTGGCACTTGCTCAGCTCACCAGGGGGCCTTCTCCATGTCCCGAAGGCTCATTGTTCAAGGCTACTTCTGGCCCACGATGGCTAGAGATTGTGCTGATCTAGCCCGAAGGTGCACTGCTTGCCAGCACTTTCAGAAGGCCCCCGGCAGACCAGCGGTCAATTATGCCCCCATCAGTACCGCTATACCCTTCTCCAGATGGGGGATTGACTTAGTAGGCCCTCTGCCGAGGGGTACCTCCAACAATAGATATATCATTGTGGCCATTGACTACTTCACCAAATGGGTAGAGGTCGAGCCCCTCGCCAGCATCACTGAAGCCCGGTGCCGCCACTTTGTTCTCAAAAATATTCTCACGAGGTTTGGCGTCCCCCAACAGATCATTTCCGACTACGGCACTCAATTCGAGGCAGCCCCCTTCTGTGCCCTCCTGGAGGCATGGGGCATCAAACACACCTTTTCATCCGTTGCCTACCCCCAGGGCAACGGGCAAGTAGAGAACGTCAACCGAACCCTACTTGAGGGGCTGAAGAAGAAGCTGGAAGCCGAAGGGGGAGGCTGGGTAGAAGAACTCCACAACATCTTGTGGGCCTACCGCACCACCCCTCGGCGTGCGACAGGCGAAACACCCTTCTCACTATGCTATGGCTTCGAGGCTAAGGCTCCAACAGAAGTGACCCTTCCGACCCGAAGGGTGGAACAATATGAGCCCGAGGTCAATGACGCCAACATGGCCCTCGACCTTCATCTCATCTCGGAATGCCGAGAGCAAGCTTTCCTCAGGGCCGAAAACTATAGGAGACAAGTCAAGGGATACATCGACGCCAAGGTCCGCTCCCGGGAATTCCAGGTGGGAGACTACGTCCTCCGACGAAGGGAGGCCAGTCTACCCACCGAAGGAGGAAAGATGGCGCCCAAGTTTGAAGGCCCCTACATCATCTCAGCCATCATCAAACCAGGGACATACAAGCTTAAACGTCCCAATGGGACGGAGGTCCCTAGACATTGGAATGTGC
This sequence comes from Cuscuta epithymum, assembly GCA_945859915.1. Classification (NCBI taxonomy): domain Eukaryota; kingdom Viridiplantae; phylum Streptophyta; class Magnoliopsida; order Solanales; family Convolvulaceae; genus Cuscuta; species Cuscuta epithymum. The sequence goes on along the minus strand of CAMAPF010000954.1, from coordinate 1,362,214 downwards.
ACCACCTTGTCAAATTCTATCAATAAGGCATGAGCGGCCAAGCCCTCATCCTCAGTTAGTGTAAATATCAATGGCCCAAGGCCCCATCTGTTTTTGAAGAATAATCAAGAGGCCAAGCCTTCATCACCTACATATTGTACAAACGGCCCAAGGCCCCCCTTCTCTCCTACACATGAGTGGCCAAGCCCTCATCTCTCCACCAAAATAGGCCCAAGGCCTCTCCCTCTGATGAGGGGGAGCAACAATTTAGGTATGGGTCACCCCCATCACTCTTTGAAAACACCAAATGTTTTCTCACTAAGCCGTACCCCACGAGGACGCAATCATGCATACATTATGCATACTTATACATACTCTATCCTCCTAAAAAAAAAAAACCGGGGGGTGCAACATCCCTCAGATCCGGCTGGTACCAAGTGCCCCCGGCTGTTTGTGTTCCACACACAAATAAAACCCTTCCCAGGAACGCTTTCCGCGCCATCCCCCAAGGGGAGGCAGGCAACGGACCACGTCCCGGGCCCAGGATTCGACTTCCACAAACGAAACGCTCCCCGCGCTATCCCCCAAGGGGAAGCAGGCAACAGACCATGTCTCGGGCCGAGGGGACGACTTTCAAAACCGAGGCTATCTCCCAAGGGGAAGCAGGCAACAGACGATGTCTCGGGCCGAGGAAACGACCCTCAAACCCTTCGGGATATCGGAAGGTCATTCCCGAAGGGGGAGCCAACGGTTTGTTCTGTTGCCTCCCATATAGGCCAAGCCTTTCCTAGAAACCAAGTTTCTAGATGCCTCTCCTACACCATCTAAAAAAAAAAAAGATGTGTAGGGGGGAAGGAACTCCCCGGATACTACCCTCCCCGGAGGCTCAACACTTCGAATATCTGTTCCCGAAGGCTGCTACAAAGGCACAAGAAAAGCTCTCAACAACGAGTCATCTGACTACATAGCCGAAGGCTTCACTACATGAAACCTTGGAGTACAAGATTTCCACCGGAGGCCCAAGAAGAAGGCTCAAGCAAAACTTCACCTAAATTTGGCTAAGGACGAATTTGGCTGGATCAAAGTCAACTATGTGAAATGCCGAGGGCTACACATAATCCTATGGCAAGCTAAACCCATATATCAAACCGGGGGCCACTCACAGGATCTGTTGGAGACAAAGTCTCAGAATTTCACTAAGTCCATAATCTCGAACCCCTCGGCAATCATATGCACCGGGGGCTCAGGCAATTCCCACGCTCGAAGGTTCACCACGACAACTATTGGAATTTTGTGTAAATTTGACTAAGTCCACAAGTGCGGACCCTTCGGCTCGCGGCCGTGCACTGCACTGCTAAACTGAGGCCCAGCATTTCCGGGGGCATAGGATGCAATTTCACCTGGTGGAATTCCTAAGTCTAATTCATTTTATCCCTCGGCCTCACTACTACGAACATCCGAAGGGGGCTGATTCTACACTACGACCGGAGGCACACGACAAAAGTTCTTACTTAGAAAATTTTCTAAGTCCACAATCACAAACCCCCCGATGATTCTACTCTACATCCGAAGGGTTCTGGTCAAGTTTACTTGGAAAATTTTCTAAGTCCACAACAACGACCCCCCGGCGATACTACACTACAACCGGGGGCTAGCAAGGAGTTACACCTAGAAAAATTTTCTAAGTCCACAAACTTGTGGCCTCCGGGAACACATGCATTCATTCAAAGAAGGGAGAGCATACAAACAAAAGGAAGTAAGGCGAAAGCATACATTCTAATTCAAAATAAAGGAGGCATTCATATAAAAGAACCCGGGGGCATATCATCCATTCAACATGGAAAGTTGTCAAAGTGCAAAAATGTATTTCATTACAAAGACATGGCTGGAGCCGAGGCCTACTACTATTACAGAAGTTATACTTAGGAAAATTCAGGCTTGTGTTTCTTCAACTCCATCCTCTTTCGGCTTCGAGGAGGCGTCATCCGCAGCTCCTTCTTCATCATCCGAAGCCAGCCTATCCAGCTCAGAGTCCTCCAAAAGCTGCCTTTCTTCACCTTTGGGCAAGGGGACTCGAACGTCTGGCAGGAGAGGGGGGAGACCGTGGGCAGCCGGGTCAAATTCTTTGGGGTCCACTCTGTGGTGCCGGGTAAGCCTCCGATACAGCATAGCCTGTGTGAAGTACTGGCCCCCCTCATAAAAGCTCTTGCCCTTCAGAGCAAGCCACATGGCCCCGGGGCCTTTGGCCCAATCATCCACCGAAGTCTCCACGACCGAAGCCAGCCACGGTTTTTGCTCTTCAGATTTCCATCCCTCGGCAACAAAAGAGGCAACGGCATCCTCGGCGGCTTTAGCAACGGCTTCAGCCTTGGCCCTGTCGGCTTCCTCGGCGGCTGCTATGGCGGCCTCAGCGGCAGCCTTCTCTGCCTCAGCCTTCCCCTTGGCGATGCCCTCAGCCCTCGCCTCATTCTTGGCCCCCTCCAGCTTCTGCTCGGCCTGCCGAAGAGCCTCTTCCAATACAGCAAGCTGCCTGATGGCCTCAGTATTGTTAGCAACGAGCTTCCTCGTCACCTCGTCAGACTTTGCCTTCTCAAGGCGGTGCTGTTCCGCCCTGCGGACAAGTTCCCCGAAGGCCAAGCTAGCCTGCAAGCATACAGGGGTACACCTGGGATCAGATTATGCAAAGAAAAAGGAACACAATAACGGAAGATTCCAAAGGTCGAAATACTTACAGTGGCCGAGGCCTGAAGAGCCTTGAGCTCGAGGGCTTCATCCCCGAACCGGCTGAGGGTGGACCGATCCACCGGGGGGGTAGCACCCCTCAAGAATTCCCTCGGGTCGAGGGTGCCATGCATGATGGCTGTCCCCTTCTTGATGGGGAAGTGTACGGTTTCAAGGGGCCAGGCCCCCTCGACGAGATCCTCCAGGGGAGTGGATGCCGAAGGATGACCGGAGGGAGGGTCATCGACAATCACAACGGGGGAAGCTTTCTGTTCAGCATCCCCCCTCGCTTTCTTCTTTTCCGGGGGCTTCATGCCCTTCCCGGCGTTCCTCCTCTTGAGCTCCCCCTCCTTGGAGCCTCCGGCGTCAGTACCGGCACTAGCAACTACAGCCTCCTTCGGGGGCACATGAGCTGCGGTGGCCTCCTCCTTCTTCAAGAGGGCGTTTGCTGGCGGCTGTGTAGAGGGCCCATCTTCCTTCTTTTTACTTTCCTTGGCTAGCTTTCTGGAAAGCTTCGTGAACGCCTTCGGGTCCATAATGTCACCTGCAGTAAACAAGGAGATATTAAAATCAAGACAAGGAAAAAGGAGTAAATTCTTCTAAGTACTAAGGAGGAGATCCATCGGCAACAACCTCCGGCATGCTGGAACCCTCGCTCCATTGGGGGATACTTCTCATCCTTCTCCCCCCCCAGCCGGAAACGCCGGAAGTCCAGCCGGTACAGTTCTTCCGGAAGGGTTGCAGCCTTGATAGTTATCAGTTTATCAGAACCTTCGGGTTTGGCCTTAAGCTTCTTCCCCGCCGCCTCCAGGACAGCGCTTCCCACCTTTAAGTGCCTCCGGAAGTGGTTACGTAGAGGCCTCGGGAATCCATTATCCGGCATCCGGACGTAACAGAAACGGTCCCTCCACAACTTATGAGACGAGGGCACCTCTGAGAATAGTCTCCACGCCGGCACCTGCTGAAGGTTGGCGAAGCCCTCGCTATTTGCCGCACCCCCCCGGCAGAGATTAAAAGACAAGAAGAATTGATCCAGGGAGGGCTCCACCCCCCGGCTCCGACACAGCGAAAGGAAGCCTGCGACGTAGGAGTGACTATTGGGAGTCAATTGGCAAGGAGCCAGCCCCAGGAATTTCAGGTACTCCAACAGGAAAGGGTGGAGCGGGAATCGGAGGCCCAGCTCCACCGAGAGCACGTGCACAGCAAAGCAGCCCTCGGGGGGATAGGACAATAGGTCTTCCGGGCCCGGCATCACCACTTGGGCCGAAGGCCCCACCAGGATTTGTACAGCTTGACAGTCAGAAGGGGTGGCCGTTGTCCTCAAGTCAAGCGCGGCGGTGTTAAGGTATGAGTGGCCTTCGGGGATCCCCACTGGTTGCCCCGCGTCAGCAGCGGCCTTCTTCTTCTTCTTGGAAGGTCCCTCGGCTTTCCGATGCCTCTTCTTCTTCCCCGAAGCTACCCGGAGGGGGACGGCGTCGATAGGCCGGGAGCTGCTCGCTTCACCAGCGCCTCGCGAGGGCAGAACAGCAACCGTGACTCGTTGCCTCTCCTTCTCCTCCTCCTCCTCGGCTACCTGAAGCGCGAGTGCCATCTCTTCATCCTCTGCGACCTGTTCGAAGTCTTCGGCTTCGACCTCAGCGTGAAGGTTGCTTTGCATCTCCCTCGCCACCTCAGAATCATTGTTACACGAGGCCTCACTGGATGACTCCACGTTCGAATAGCTCTCTGATTATGCCGGGGCCTCCTCCGATATATTCTGCGAGTCGCTGCCGGAAGACATCTCGCTATTAAAGGAGAGGGGGGTCCTAAAGGAAAAGGCTATATGACTGTTTTAACCGAAGGCCCCTAAGGACGCTTTAACACTAAATCGGCAGGGAGGAGAGCAAAACTTACTAAAGTATGAAGAAAAGGTGAAGAACTGACCTCGAGACTCGGTTTTGATCGAAGTAAAGGGTTTCTCTCACTAGAAAATCCGGCAGAGGTTCGCTAGGGTTTATGAACGTGCAAGACAAATGGTTTCCGGCTTGGGGTATTTATAAGCCTCCCAACCACGGTTAAGCCTCGAAACTGGGCCTCGAGTTAAAAGCCCATCATCACATGCCGCCCCATCACCCAATGAGAGGCAGCCGCCCCCCATCTGCCAACGACAGTGCGCCACGTCAACCCATCTTCCAACGGCTAAATTGCAACGGCCATATTCAGAAGTACTGGAGTGCCCTCGAATGATAGCCTCCGGCTATCACTCACCACACCCTTCTGCCAGCAAATTTCATCAAACGCCTACGAGCTTGCGGCAGCGTAAGCCCCCGACTTATCAATGTCACCACCCCTCGGGGGCCCATCAACTCATCATAACTCCTTCAGCCCGAACTTGCCTTCGACCTAAAGGAGTGGGGGACTAGGATACACCCCTCGGGTACATACTTCAACACACCCTTCGGCAGAGGCAGACCATCACAAGTTTTCCCCGAGTCACTTGCGGAAATGGAGAAGCCCTCATCACAACACATGCAGGCAATACATCTACGCTTTCCTCAGAAAACCCTCGACTTATGAGGGACTGAGGGGAGCCCCCGGCAAACATGCGAAGTTCATGAATACCTTCCCTCAGAAAACCCTCGACGTGTGAGGGACTGAGGGAAGCCTTCGGCTAACAGCAGAAGATAAGTGATCAGTCAAAGGCACCCAACAGAACGATGAAGCTTTCGGGAGAATCAACACAATTACTCCTTTTCCCTCAAGTACCTTTCGGCAAAAGGAGTGAGGGACTCCTGATGGAGTATATGGCCCAGGAACCCCCGGCCCATAGACTCATACCTCTCCTACACAAGTCCATTGAGCTCAGGAAACAACTCAGGCCCAAATACAACGGCCCAAGCCTCAAAGTAGCCCAAAATACATACTGGGGTGCCTTCGGCCTCCTTGGCCGAAGGCTCCAAAACTCACAGGATAGCCTTTTTTGGCATAAGAAGCTGCTGGGAGAAAACGGGCGAAAACATAAGCCTTCGGCATTTTCATGCCCTCGGCATCAGAAAAGACTTCGGCTGAACCAAGCCTTCGGCCACACAAGGGTCCTTACCACATGGATCCCTCGGCTACACAAGGAGCCCTCGGCTACACAAGGGGCCCTCGGCTACATAAGGAGCCCTCGGCTACACAAGGAGCCCTCGGCTACACAAGGAGCCTTCGGCTGAACTAGCTCAATCATCGAAGATTCCTTTTGGAGACAGCCAACCACCGCATTTAATACCACGTCACATCCGCCAACCGCATTCAATGCGGTTGACGTACCACTGCCGGTGCCACCAGGCTGATGTGACCCTTCAGCCGTTGGATCACTGACACGTGTACTCTCATCGCATTTATTGCTGCTATAAATAGCAGCCCATTTCTCCTTGTAAATGATCATCTACACACAACTCCATACGCTGAGTTCATTCAATAAAATCAACTCTCTCTCCTCCTATTCGCTCTGACTTCTCTCTAAGTTATTCCCGCAATAACCCCTCGGATAAGATACCCCCCGGGTAGACTATCCATCAAGGGTGTTGCCTCTCACCTCCATCATTCATTCGACCCAAGGAATCCAAGAGGAGTAAAAGAGCTTTGCAACTCCATTCTTTCATAGCTAATTTCGAGCTCAAGTCCAAGGCATCCAAAGAGGGAGTTTAAAGAAGGGAAAAAGGGAAGAAAAGGTGTGGTGATTAAGGTAATAACCTTATCATAACTTTTCCTTTATTTTTCTCCTACCATATGAGATATATATCATGTGAATAACCCCTAGGATGGTTCTATATGCCCAAAGTGTAGAACAATGGGTTGAAGGGTGGTTTTAAGTCCAAGAGCGGACTTAGAAGCCATAGAGACCGGTTCACCGGAAAATAACCTTTTAAGGGTTATTTGTATTGATTAAAATTTTATGATGTTAAAACCTTGTTAGGCACTTGTAAAGGGTGATTTAAGAACTTTCACGAAGTTGAAAGAGTTACCGGAGTTGTCGCCGGAGTTCATCAAAGTTCGCCGGAGTTTCACCGGAGTTCAACCGGGAAGGGTAGGACTTCATAACGCTCATTCGAGGTGAGTGGACGGCTTAATGTCTTATAACTCTTGGGTTAAGTATGAGATTACCTAAATAAATGTTATAAGTATTCATAATGATGTTTAAAAGAGTTTAAGCATGTACTTAGCCTAGGTAATTAGGCCTATGTGAATAAAACTACATGATGATGCATGTGAAGAATATGAAAAATGTATAAAAACATTTGTGATATTTTGGATGACCAAAATGGCATTTATTGGTTGTTTTAGACATGATATAGGTTGTATAAAAATTTCGGGTCAAACGGATCACGTTTCGGGGGTCAACTCGGGGGTCAACGGGCCGTTGACCCAAAACTCCGAACATACCCGGCGCCGGGTATAGGGCATACCCGGGGCCGGGTAAGCTGCTGCCTCCATATTACGTTTTCGCCGAAAACGCGAATCGGAGCCCGGTTCGAAGGGGGGTTGATCCCGTACAACCTATGTGTGTATATTGTGCATGGAATTGCATGGAATATGATATTTAAATGTCAAGGTTGATATTTATTGATTTAATTCTAAGACTTGGTTTAGTCTTTAGTAATAATATGATATAGACCCTGTCTAGTGTGATATGTGGTAAGTCATAGGTCGGGTGGAGTACCCAGGGATCGGGCGTGTATCCTCAAAACTCAGTTATAGGGTGGAGTACCCAAGGATCGGGCGGTTATCCTCAAAACTCGGTTATATAGGGTGGAGTACCCAAGGATCGGGCGGTTATCCTCAAAACTCGGTTATATAGGGTGGAGTACCCAAGGATCGGGCGGTTATCCTCAAAACTCGGTTATATAGGGTGGAGTATCCAAGGATCGGGCGGTTATCCTCAAAACTCGGTTATAGGGTGGAGCACCCAAGGATCGGGCGTGTATCCTCAAAACTCATAGATTACATTTAATAATCTAGGACCGGGTGGTGTCCCTATGGTAATTTACTTGAACAATGAGGAGTTCTATACACTCATAGGTATATGTGTGGGTTGGGATTTAAGTCAAGGACATTGGCTTCTATTATTTTCCCAAATAAACAATGACCTACGGGTCGGGTATTTCCAAGTGTATATATACTAATATGTATTTCAAAACTTGGGGGAAAGACTATACGTATATGTATCACCCTATGTTTGGGTCTTATACTTAAAACGTTAGTTATTCTACATTTAGCTTGCTACTCGCTCGGTACTTGTACTGACCCCTTCGGGGGGGCCACCATTTCAGGTTGAAGCTCAAGTTGCTATTCTCACCTTGCTCGGTGAAGTGATCCAAAGGGAGACGTGGTTCGTGCTTCCTTTATTGTTTTCAAACTATAAACTATGCTCATGGATATTTTGTAATAAATACATTTGTTTTGGGCCTGCGTGCCTACGTTTTGGCCATGTGTGGCTCACGATTGAATATTGAATATTTCCGCCATTCGTTCAATCCTAATATGTGATGTTGTTATGTATGTTTACTTACTGAGTATGGTATGGACTATGTTCATGGACGCCTTGTTTGACTAAGTTACGTTGACTCGCGGTTGACGTCATTTAGTCATACGGCGGTTGTACACGCGCTCAGATGCGGTCTGGGGCGTGACAATTTTGAAGGTTGAACCATGCTTTATATTTATCTTTCAACTCACTTAAGTGTTTTGCGCAGATTTTTACCATCAAAACGAGCACCTGTTTGTGCATGAAGGTTGTTTACAATTTTTTCGCAATCCTATTTAGTATTTCCTTTTGATTCTTCTTCGCTACAATTATTCAAAAATGTACTCGTAATGATGTCATTCCAAACTTGCCTCGCTGACATTGTCTATATTTGATAGTAAAATGATATAGAATTATAACTTCATAATTGAAGTCAAGTACTTATACGTTAATATTTCTAATTACATGTCTATACATAAATAGACTTAATTTTATGACGACAACAACATCCAAGCCTTAGTCCCAAAAGATATTGGGGTCGGCTAACATGAATCGATACATGATATCACGACCAAAAGGAAAAGAAAGAAAATAAAGATAAAAAAGATAAACTATTATGAAAAAGATAATATAAAAAGAGATGAATATACCTAAATATGATAAAATAACAAAGGATAAAAATAATGTTTATATATGAGGATAAAATGATAAAAAAAACAAGAAAAAATAAATGAGGGGAAAAGATAATACGAGATCACTCCTCCACACGACCACACGAATACCCGTCCTCCACTTTGCTCTCTCCAAAGCCATACACTCATCTAACTCAAGAAGAAGCATATCACTTCGGACTCCCCTAACCCAAGTCTATTTGGGCTTTCCTCTCCCCCTCTTCACAGCCTCTTCTCCACACATCTCAACTCGTCTGACAGGTGCATCATTCAGTCTTCTACGCACATGACTAAACCACCGTAGGCGCGACTCCGCATCTTGTCTTCAATAGGTGCTACTCCCACCCTTTGCCTGATTGTCTCATTCCTCACGTGGTCCTTCCTAGTATGCCCACACATACAACGCAGCATGCGCATCTCCGTCACACTCATCTTTTGAATGTGACATTGTTTCACCACCCAACACTCTACACCATATAGTAATACAGGCCTAATTGTTGTCTTATAAAACTTAATTGATTCAATATACTTAATTTTATTCATATAAAAATCAAAGAGTTACAAAATTGCCTAATTCTAGTCTTTTTCACACGTCGTGTTAATCATTTACTAATATTCTTGATAATTCTAGCATGTCTGGTATTCCAATTGATATAGAAGAGAACTTTTACAAATTTTGGTGAATATATCATGCATGCATGTAATGACTAATTAATATATAAATATATTATACTCCCAAACATAAGGATGATCAACCCATCAAATGATTCAATAGACAAATTAACACATGAATCAACACATAAATTAATATGGAGTGAATTAATAAATATGAAGTGATTTAATAGATAAATAAACACAAAGGAACACATGCATACATGAATATTGTGCAATTGTGCATGCATATATGTATACACTAATACATGTGTGATGCTGCGAAATTCAATTTGAAGAGAAATCGAGAGCATGCAATCATGGTGATAGGGATACACTACGGCTTCAATTAATAAGAGTGAAATTTTAAGAAAATTGTGAAAGGCACTTACGTGATGAGAAATCGCTAAAGGCAAAGTAGAGAAGCGGCGGCACTGCAAATAAAAATAAAGTAGAGATCATAACCTTGCAACAATTTATATATAGATTATATTAGGGATGTTTTGAATTAATTCCACTTTTGGTCCTACGAGTTTTATGTCAATTTCACATTTGGTCCACGTCTTTCACTTTGTCCACTTTTGGTACTTGACTAATGTTTTTTGACCATTTGTGGTCCTTTTCCCGCCATTTTAGCCACCGGAAACACTGCCGGAAGGACCATATATGGGCCAAAACACAATAGTCATGTATCAAAAGTGGACAAATTGAAAGACGTGGACTAAATGTGGAATTGAACTAAATTTTCTCTTCTGATCTTTTTAAATCTGAATTGGTCTCCTCTTGTTTGAATTGGTCTAGTTTGATTGGTGTAAGGGTGTTTTTACTTGGACTAGTCCGGTCAGGTTTGATCTGGTCTGGTGTAGTTTTGAGTTGGTCTGAATTCGTATGGTAGACATATAGTCTTTGTGACTATTTTACAACTGTCGAAGTCTGTTTTGGTATGCTTAAATCTTGTTTGGTCCAATTCAGTCTGGTCCATTCGGGACTGAAACCAGCCTAAGTAAAAACATACTTTGTAACATCTTTCAATGATTTGGAAGGGATTTACGGATTATAATATATAAACCGTATAAAATAAAATCTTTATGCAAAAAAAATATGAAACAAAATTTCAGACCAGACCAAAACAGACTAGACCAACAAATCCAGTCCAAGTAAAAACATGCTTAATGTTCCCTAAGATACTATTCATTTAATATTTGTTGTTTGAGCTTATACTTTATGATACTAACTCATTGTAGTATAGTCGCTGCCATCACTATTAGTCGTAGTATGTTCCCTATTAGTAGGGTTGGTTTGTTCTGCCGCCAATGTTTCAGGTTGGCAATTGTTTTCTGAGTTTGATTTCAGTTCAAGTTGGAGTCGATGAGCGTGATGTCTAGTTGCCTTCGTATGTGATGGTGCCAAATCTAAACTCATATTGGCTTTCCAATGTTGGGCGGCGGTCGATCGCACTGAATTGGGGCTAGGGCGGGTTGTAGCCTACTTCGTTTGCATTTCTTCAAGATGGGCGGCAATCGAAAGATGTGGCGAGATTTGGTCGCTCAAGTCGCATGAGAACAATGTGACTGGTTCTTTCAGAGTTTAATGACTGGTGCAAAGCTTCCGCCTGGTGCAAGTCTAGGTCAGAGCTGTGTGAGCGGTTTCAAGGAGAACGTGTTGTACAAGAAGAAATGCAATAAAGAAGATTCAGTATAGACAATTCGCCCCCCTCTTAAACCTCTGCCATTGAGGGATCGTGTGATTAGGGTTTAGAAAAAGATGTTTCAAGTTTGGATCGAGCCGCGTGCAATTTATTGCTCCGTTTTTCTTTCCATTTTTCACTTATGTCAATTTCACCATTTTATTATGTTTTTGGCTTGCAAGTGTTAGTGATTTTTTTGGAGTGATGACAACCATTATTTACCTCAAATCCTATTTATGTTCATCGAAAAATTCCATGCTGTTTTGGGTGATTTTTTTTATGTCTGATCAAGGATTGAGGGAACTTTTCAGCTATTTTGAGTTTATTGAAGTGGTAAAGAGTACGGTTACGGTGACCATAAGAGTTAGAAAGAACTCTATGGTGCCCTTTTGGTGGTTAGCAATTCGTGTTGTTTCTTTGGAGATTACCGTCTCAGAGTCTGATTGTGGGCCTTTTTTTAGTCTAGATGTAACTCCAAATCATTAGTTAGCATTTAGTCTTTTAGAAGATAGTTAACGGATTTTTAGTTAAATTAATATAGTCAGCATTTTTTTTAAAAAAATGTTATTCTACACCTATTTCTACAAAATGTAAAATCCTTAAAACTATTTCAATGACCGAAAAATGTAAAATTCTTAAGCTCATTCTAATGTTTAATTAGTAAAAATATAGTAGTACGTTTAATTAGTTCGCTTGTGTGAAGAACTAAAGGACAACGAAACTTTCCATTAAAAAAGCCCCCAGCGAGGATCGAACTCGCGACCTTTCGCTTACGAAGCGAACGCACTACCACTATGCTATGGAGGCTGTTGTTCTGATGTTGTAAGTAGTGTTATATAAACCAAAACTTTGCACCAAGAGAAATTGTGAAGTACGTCCTTCGTTTTCTACCAACAAAAAGAATGATCGGGTTTAAGGGAATTCTTACAGAGGTGCCGGAAGATGTGTGGAATAGCGCTGTTGGTTTCCGGAATTCGCATAGACATATCGTCTCTTCTCCCTAATTTCATCTTTCCAACACCTCAATTTAATCAAAAGGTACTTTTACTTTTCACAATCTAACTGTAATGATACAAACTCACTTTTGCTTGGTTGTATTTATCCTAGTGTATCTGCATTGTGTCTTGACTTCTTATCTTGCAGACTTTAGTTTCAGAGGAGGGTATTAAATCTGTTCTGCTTAGAAGAGGTCCAGATAGCTTAGGGAGTAAGAGTGTGATTATTCATCCCAAAACCTCAATCTATGGTGAAGGGGAATGTGAAATCGTTGCTACAGCTGGTGATGAAAATTATAATGAAGTAACTGACAGCAGGTTCAGCAATGGAGGTGTTGGAGAATTGCATGGTGAATTACGATTTATTGGGGCTACATTGCAACTCAGAGGCGTCAATCCTATTGTTCAGCCTTTGGTCGATGATTGCGGGAACATTCTTGTATACAATGGTATGGGTGTAAACTATTGGAGCATAGAACAAAGATTGTTACGTTTTCTCATATTGATGTTCTTTTGAAACATGATTATGATTTTAAATTTTTTTGAAGGACATGTAATTGAATTGTAACTTGTTTCTGAATTTTGATTATATGTGAAATGTGATCTGTTGGAGTTGGCTGTATCATTTAGTTATGTGTAACGGCAGAATCCAAAAGCTGGGTTTTCCCTTTGATTTACTTTGCTGCACTTTTTGGTGGGTAATATATAGGTGAAATATTTGGAGGAATTCGTGTGGCTTGTGATGAAAACGATACAGAGAGTCTCATGCAATCCTTGAGAGGAGGCTGTGGTATTGTAAATGGACAATATAAATCAATCCCTGACGTACTTTCTCGCATCAAAGGGCCATGGGCTATGATATATTGGCAGGTAACTATCATTGGTAAGTTCTTTTTATCATTATTTTAAGTGATGTGATGATTATTCATCATCTTAGACCACATGTTTCTGGTGTTTATGTCCTTGCATGTAGAATAGTTTGAAAACCTTGTGGTTTGGAAGAGATGCATTTGGTAGGCGGAGCCTTCTTGTTCACTGGCCTACACAGGAGGACTCTCGGTTTCTGCTATCTTCTGTGTCACCGCCTTCTTTAACATTGGAAAGATCTGGTGAATAGTTCTTGATTGACCATTTACATTCTTACTCTTTCTACTTAGACTAGAACTGTAGACTTGTTCAGAAAGTGTGTAATTATTGAGTAAATTGTCCCTATAGTTTTGTGGCATATTGCATTTATATGATAATAAGAATTAGTAAGAAGGCCTAATGTCTTATTAAGTTATAAGGGCAATTTAGGGAAGTTTACTAAATCCCAATTCATGTTTCAGACTTTCAGTTCCGGGTCCCAATTCTGAGTTGGGGGGGGGGGGGGGGATTTTAGCACACAAAGTAGAAACTCAAATCAATATATCCTCTCTTACCGTCTTACGTAGGTTTTCTTGTAATCAATCACACACTGCAACATGACAGTCTACTTTGCTTGTAAATGCTCTAACTTCTTTAAATTTCATAAAAAGGCGTTCGATTTGATATATTTTTTTGTAAAAATCATAGTCCAAATTAAGAAGTTAAGGCATTCTCTAAAGATTTTTAAAAAATCCAATAGGCTACCACATGGCAGCCAGAAATTGGGTTCTAAAACAAAAAAGTAAAAGCTATGGAAGAAAGAGTCATTTTTTTCTAATTATCAACTTGTTCTGTCTAATGGTTCTCAAAAGAAGTTTGAGGGTCTATATGTTGCTTAAAATATAGTTTGGGGGTTTATCTTTGCTTCTCCCGTTTTTATATGCATTGGTATAATGGTATTCATTCTCCACCTCACAAGCGCCATCCACAGGCAACATTTTCAATATGTTGCTTTCATGTGCTTTTGATTGAACAACTATGTTTCCATTGAATTTACTGTAATATACTAATATATGTGTGGTGTACTACGAACCTGCTTACAGGCTGCAGTACCTATGAGCAATGTGATAACCTGGGCTTCTGGGAAGAACTTCCTTGTGGAGTGTACAGTTTGTCTATTGGTGCTTCTGAAACCAATGGAGAATTATTTGCTAACGTTACAAAGCATGATTGGGCTAATCCAAATCTTAAAGAACTGATTAGGTGGGAGAGGAAATTCATACAACCCAGCCCTGTTGAATTGCAAATTCCTCAGATAAAGATTTCTTGTTGGCAGCAGGATATTTGTCCCAATGGTACTGGTAGGTAGCTGAACTGAAATAGGGGTCTTTTTAACAATTATGCTTCTATTAAGAATCAAACTTGACCATCTTGGTATTCCTAACAAGATGTGAGGCCATTTAAGATGTTTCTAAAGCTCTGGCCCTAATATCTGACACTCATGGTTCTTGACTCTGTTTTTCCTTCCAATACCTTTAGGTCATATTTTGTGTTCGTCTACATTGAATGTACAAAAAGTGGTGACGGCATTGAAGGAATCTGTAATGAGACGGACTTCAAGAGATACAGTTTATCAGGTTCTGACCTACTAATGTGACATTCATGTTGCTATTATACACCCACACATCATGCATACATTATTATATAATTTAATTTAATGCATGTTTCTTCCTTATAAAGATTTCTTCTGGTCTTGCTTCTTAGAAGTTTTACAAAGTAAAGTTTTTTTTTTGTGCCCTGCCTTACATTTGATTCTTTAGCTTGTGAATATGTGAGAGTTTATTTGCATTGCAATTCCTTGTATTTCCGTTAGGTAATGCGCCACATTTTTCAGAGAAGTGCTTTTTCTCTTTCTTTTTGAAATGATGGGATGAGCTAGTTTATGGTAATTGAATTATTTTCTTCATGGAATACCTCAGACAAGCTTCTCTTAAACAACGAGTCAATGACTCCTTTTCCCTTTCTCAGAACTAATATTTATCTTCGCATAGTTCAATTATGAATTTATGATTACCGATTAATAAAAAGTAAATAATAAAAGATGTTATTGTTAAAATTACAATTTGAAAAATATATTAGAAACACTCTTGATGTGTTCATAATGTCCCTTAATGTAGGCAGTGCACAAAAACTGTTCTCCGATAGCACTGCTCTTTTCTGGTGGATTGGATTCTATGATACTTGCAGCATTGTTGGATCAGTGCATAGATGCCAACTGTGAGTGTCTGGTTATAACAATTAATATTTAACCTCCTTTTTGCAGTCTAATCAATAATCGTTTTTTTCTGGACATTTGCTGTGAATTTTATCTTCTCTTGAATGCAGACGCAATTGATCTGCTTAATGTAAGTTTTGATGGTCAGTATGCTCCTGATAGAATTTCAGCCAGGGCAGGTCTTAAGGAACTCCAAAGAATTGCCCCATCAAGACGGTATGCACTTTTTAGTGTCCAGCATGAAATAGAAATTTATGCATTTAGGTTGAATATGTGTGTTGGCAGTCCTCAAGTCCTTTAGGAAAGATAATTACCCCGTTCTGGTATTGCACTATTGCTTCAAAAGAATATTCTGAGCTAACCTCTGAATTTTCCTTTTTTGAAAATCCAATGAGATCACCCCTATAGTTGGAGTTGCATCTTTTCCAGAGCTGTTGGAGTTAAAATATTCCAATTGTGATCTCCTGTTGCTTTACGTTACATCAGTTTGCATTATTTCTATGTAATCTGACCTTTAACCAGTAGAAACGTCTAAATTTCAGATGGAGACTTGTAGAAATTGATGCTGATCTACAGAAATTAACCTCTGAAACAAAACATGTCATGTCACTCATAAATCCTGCGAAGACCTACATGGTACATATCTTGGGGCGGTTATGGTGGCCTTTCATAGATTTTGTTTTGAAAAGATGAGAACTTATCAAGTGTTTAATTGAGGCTTTATGCTTAAAGTGTTTCCCTTTTCTTGACTGTACAAATGATCTTTCTTAACAATTAATGCGTAGAAAACTTTTGAGCAGATAAGATTCAAAATAAGTTGGGACGAAGTGACGAACTCCCCTGAAGTGGTATAGTCAAACACTTCCCAAATACTGTAAAAAAAGTTAGGATAAAACCAGACAATGAGAAGCAGTCTGTTCAGTAAAATTATTCTTTAAATATTAGACACAGAAGTAATATCTAAAAATTGATTCAGGACCTGAATATTGGAATAGCACTATGGCTGGCAGCTGGTGGTGATGGTTGTCTGTATCAAAACATGATGAACAGTAGTAATGCTGAATTATGTGAACGTGTCAAGTACAAGTCTGAAGCCAGGATTCTCCTGGTAGGCTCTGGTGCAGATGAGCAGTGTGCTGGATATGGCCGGCACAGGACAAAGTTCAGAAATGGAAGGTGAGCATAGACGATGTGAAGATATTTAAGCCGTTGTTTGGTTGGAAGGGAGGAAAGTGGAGAACTGTTGTGTTTTTGTTGGGTAGTTTTAGACGAAAAGTGAAGGAGCTATAGAATCCTCTTAAGTTCTCATAAGTCAGATTTCATACCCCAAATTATGGGTATTTTGAAGTTGCATTTTTTCTTGATTTCTTTCTCTCTCTTTTTTATCAAAATGTTATTGTTGTTATACATATCATCATCATCATCATTACCCCAGTGCTGCAAAGGCCCCCATCTATGATGGGGTGGGGGGGGGTCAGATGTATGCAGTCCCCTGTACTAAAGCACCAAGAGACTGTTTCCGGATGACCCATAGTGAAATTGGTGTCGAAAATTGCATGCATTGACTACTCCTTCATAATAAAGAAGCGCAGACAGTTTAGTGAGTCATTTTGCTTTATTCCATCATATTCCCATGCCAAAAAATAATGAGTCTTTGGCTCCATTAAAAATGATGGAAATGTTGTTATACATATAGACTACTATATTTTTAATTACTACAGACATATGTATATGAGTTTTGCTAGGGGTACACAAAATGTGTACACAAAATGTGTGCACATGTCTGTCCTTCACAGAAATTTTGTCTGTCACTGACAATTCAAAATGATTTGTCTGTGACAGACAAAATTTTTGTGAAGGACAGACATGTGTACACATTTTGTGTACCTCAAGCATTTTTCTATGTATATATATTGAATATAATATTTTATACAACTTTCTGAAAAAACAATTCCTCACTCCATTGAACTGAACATAACATCGTTCCTGATTTCTCAATTTCCTCCTCTCCCATTTACCTATTTGGCATCCCCTAATTCGAACCAAACAAATACTCCCTCCGTCCCATTTATATTGTCCCAGTTCCTATTTACTTGGTCAACACAAATCACTCTTAATTTCTTACTTTATATATCAAAAATTTATCAAATCTGATTCAGGTTTTTGCGACTTTGTAAATCTTTAAATGTAGTTTCTGAATATGTAAAAAAAATTCCTAAAAATAATTTGAGTGCGGACAGGGATCTGTTTGCTTTATCGTCGGTCAAACATCGTAAACCGTAAAGAGACAATATAAATGGGACGGAGGTAGTACTAAAAGTTCCATTTCTATGAGCTCACGTGCTTTAAACATTTTCATATATTGATTGTGCATTTCCCTTTCCAAGTTCTATTTTGTTTCCGTAGTAATACTTTGTCTTTTTAGGTATTCCACTGTAGTTGTTCTACTTTGACATTAGTAAAAATTGTGAGTACCAATGCACAATTTTGCCCATAATTTACTTCTTGTTAAGGGGGAATTGGAGTTTTCACCCCATGTATCCAAGTTTGAGTTTGCGTCCCTTTTGAAGTAAATGATATTTGCACCCCAAAGTTACAAAAATCCTTTGATGATGGGGTCTAAACTCCAATTCAGTAGAAAAATTTGGTGCAAGTTCTCAACTTTGGGGTGCTAATCAACATCATCATC
The DNA here is from genome assembly GCA_945859915.1 of Cuscuta epithymum. NCBI lineage: Eukaryota > Viridiplantae > Streptophyta > Magnoliopsida > Solanales > Convolvulaceae > Cuscuta > Cuscuta epithymum. The sequence continues at coordinate 1,344,212 of CAMAPF010000954.1, read as the reverse complement.
ATTACCCCAGTGCCGCAAAGGCGCCCACCTATGGTGGGGTAAGGGGAGTCGGGTGCACACAGCCTCACCCCTATACGAAAGCAGAGAGACGGTTTCCGAATGACCCATGGAATGCAAACTCAAATTTACATGAAAAAGTGAGATGCATCCTTCAATTCTCCATTTTGGAAATCAATATCCGCTAACTGTCCATAATTCCCCCCTACTTTTCCATTAATAAACTACTAACAACTTACTCTTAAATCTTATAACCGTGTAAAAAGTGAATGGATGATATAGTGCTGGTAATTCTCTCTTGTAAGTAATTGTAGCTTCATTTGTCTTTTGATTCCATAAATTTTTTGATTCACTATGCTTAATAAATAGTTGGCAAGGGCTGTGTGAGGAAATGAAACTAGACATGCAAAGGATTTGGAAAAGGAATCTTGGACGAGATGATAGATGCATAGCAGACAATGGCAAGGAGGTAAATCTGCTGCTCAAGTAGACATATTTCTAGAAGCTTTTTCCACTTACCAGTATGCATATTATATGCTATGATTCATCAGGCTAGGTTTCCTTTCTTGGATGAGGATGTGATAAGGGCATTACTTGATATTCCTCTGTGGGAGATTGCTGACCTGAATCGACCAAGTGGTGTTGGTGATAAGATGATCCTAAGAGAGGTCTTTTTCCTATTCTTTCAGAAACAACTTTAGCCTGCACATGGTCAAATTGTAGTTTTATATCAATATGTGGTTATAGAGATGTCTCCAAAAAGAAAGAGAGAAAAGAAGACTCTTTTGCTATGTGTTCTCCCAAGGTTATGGTTGGAACGCAGAAAATGGTTGGAAAGGGGAATAAATGCCAAGATTAAATTGAAGTCTGAAGACTTCCTTTACCAAATATTAAAGCTCTATGATCTTTCCCTATTTTCCTGGCTCCAACCTGACCCTTAAAGAAAGGTTGCTTTCCATGTCTTCACAACTAAATGCTTTTGAAATCACATTTGTTTTGTAGATTGCCCGAGTGCTTGGATTATCTGAAGCTGCTTCTCTGCCGAAAAGAGCAATCCAGGTGTTTATTCTAAACTTTACACTTGTTTTGATGTGCTCACAGATTTTCATCAAGCTTAATTAAGATGAAGGGAAGCGCTGTGTGACCGAGAGGTATCATACCCTTCCCTTGCAAGGTTGCTTCGTGCACCAGGCTGCCCTTTTAGTAAGCTTAATCAAGATATTAAATTGAATGCCTTATCACAGTGATAATTCGTTGAGTAATCATGTGTGTATTTTTTATTGTACTTTTGTTAAATCTTTGGCTGAGGTGCCTAGAGAGTGCTGGCAATATTATCTAATGCAATTTTAAAATCAAATATTAATTTGCTATCTTAGCTATCCCATTTTCACATGAGTGAATTACCCCGATAACTTGGTCTGCTTGGATCTAGGAACTTGCTAGTGTGTCTGTTTGCAGTGGGAAGTTAAACATAGATGAAATTTTATGGAAATGAAGCATAGTAGTCAATGGTGAGATATGGTGTGCGCCATATGTGCCATGAAAAATGCCTTTGAGCCATGGCGATCGCCTTGGACATGACAACTATGTAATGAAGGAAAGTAAAAGATGGTGATGGTCCCAGATAGAATAGTATTTCAAAATGTTACAACAAATTTTAGAGGCATCATCAACATCTAAGGGACCTAACTCATAGACTAAAAACTTAATTTTGATATATGTTAAAATGTTTTAATTTATGTGTGCATTAGATAAATAATTAAATACTAAGCAATCTAATTTATGCATTTTCCCAAAATATAGTCATATTTCATTTGCTTATTTTTTTATTTGCTTATATGTATGTGTACATATGTGTGTATATAATAATAAAACCAAACATAAGATAATAATTGACATGTCTTAAAAAAAAGAAGATAATAATTGACATTAAATAATTGAAAATATTTAGTTGACAATTTTTTTTCTTCAGCAGCATCTTCAACGATTTAAAGCGCCCTTTTATTTTCCAAAAACGGAAAATTGTATGTCCATACTACGGAGTATGACTGTATGAGGTAGCTGTAGCTTGCCTGTCATATACAATCTATAAAACTTCTCTGTACAGTTCGGTTCCAGGATAGCACGGGAGTCGAACCGCAAGAACTTTGGAAGCAATCGTGCAGCGAATCAAGCATCTGCTGGAAGTGTAGATATAATATATTTGGGCCATCAAACTAATACTTAGAACACTTCTCTCTCTCATCATGGCCTTAAAATGAGTAGAGCATGTGATGTATTTTATAACTAGCAACAAGATGGTAACTCTTTGTACTCTAAACAGCTCTAGTTTCATCTCAAGATATTCAAGGGATCTTTGATGAAACGAGGCTTCAGAAGGGAATGCAGAGATAACTAGCTACCAGCTGTTGAGATAAATACCTTAATCTCACCTTAGCAATTTCCAAATTAAGGTATTTAAAAATGCTTTGATCTATAACACAGAAAATGTGTATTGATAGATGTAGTATTATTTAGAAAACTATGCTTTTTGTATGACACCCTACACAAAAATGATATTTGTAATTTTGTATGCACACATTCATATATCTGCATAATTGGGGCACCATAAGTAGTCATTCATATTGATTGAATTTGAATCGTTAGATTAATGTTAAGCTGTTATTATGAAAAGGCATCATAGCTTAGACACCAAATCGAAAATAAAAAAATCTAAGGAAAAACAAAATTCAAATCCCTCAAATTTAAAGGTGTAAGGTAAATACTTCAAATTAGTATATATTCTGTCCCATTTAAAGGTTCTCACTTTTCTTTTTTGGACGTCCCACTTAAAGGTTCCCACTTTTTATTTTAAGAAACAATTAACACTTTTAAATAACAATTTAATCATCAAATATTAAAAATAATGCATTTATAACATTACATTTATCATCAATAACTCAATATACTATATACTCATCAAAATTGTTTCTCAAAATATATTTGAATTAGCATATTTAATTATTGACTAAATAATCGTGTCATTTTGTGATTATATTATTGTCTAAATATTTGAAAGTATGTTTTAATTATAAAGGAATTATTTAAATCACAATGAATATGAGAACTTATGATACGATCACTAGCCCATGGATCATATGAAATAAGGAGTATTAATCACCCATACGAGAACAATATGACCAGCTAGTCATGGACCCGGTTCGGACCGCCCGGCCCGGGACCGGCCCGGCCCGCCACTGTGCGGGCCCGGAACCGGCCCGGTTCTCGGGTCCGGGTCCGGGTCGGGCCTAGGCCCGGTGGGGGGGGGCGGGTCTGGGCTCGGGCCTTGTATTTGGCGAACCGGCCCGGCCGGGTCGGGCCCGGGTCCGGGCCAAAAACTGTTTTTTTTTTTTCATTTTTTGGGCTTTATTGAGTTGGGCTTGATGTTTAGGACCGGTTTGGGGGGTTTGGGGGGGTGGGGGGTGAGGGGGGGGGGGGGGGGGGGGGGGGGGAAGAAAAGAAAGAAAAAATAAACTAACCGGGTGGCCCGGCCCGGAACCGGTGGCCACCGGTTCGGGCTCGGACCCAACAAAACAGACCCGAGGCACGGCCCGGCCTAGGCCCGAACCGGCCCGGGTCCATGCCTATGACCAGCTAACCATCTCATGAGCAACTTTAACGCAATAATGATTGATCTAGTCTCTTTGGGACCGACTTTGATCTCAACTTGAAACCTAATGACCAACTTGAAACCTAATGACCAAAGGAAAAACAATAATCAACCTAACTAAAAAATGAAATGCGAATAGGAGCAATAGTAAGAGTGAATATAAAATTCCATCACCATCATCCCCAAATCCCAATGCCGCAAAGGTTCTCATTGTCCCACTTACGGTAGGGTCAGAGGAGGTTGAATGTAGACAGTCTTACCTTTGTATTAAAACACAAAGAGACTATTTCTAGGTGACCCAAGATGAAAAATCGCGTTGAAAATTTAGTCATGGACCCGGTTCGGGCCGCCCGGCCCGGGACCGGCCCGGCCCGCTACTGTGCGGGCCCGGAACCGGCCCGGTTCTCGGGTCCGGTCGGGCCTAGGTCCGGTGGGGGGGCGAGTCCGGGCTCGGGCCTTGTATTTGGCGAACCGGCCCGGCCCGGCCGGGTCAGGCCCTGGTCCTGGCCGAATTGATTTTTTTTTTATTTTTTTTTTCATTTTTTGGGGTTACCCGGGTTGGGCTTGATGGTTAGGAGGGGTTTGGGGGGGTTTGGGGGGGTTAGGAAAGCAAAAAAAAAAATACTCCCTCCGTCCCGTTGGAATGTTCCCGTTCACTATTCATTGGTCAACTTAGGTCACTCACAATCTTTTACTTTATATATCAAATTTTTATCAAATTGAACTTTTCTTGATCAGGCTTTGTAGCGGTTTTAATGTAGTTTCTGAATATGTAAATTTTATTTACTAAAAATAAGCGGAGTGTGAACAGGGATCGAGTTGCTTTATCGTCAGTCAAGCATCGTAAACCGAACGGGAACATTCCAACGGGACGGAGGTAGTATATGACCAAACCGGAGGCCCGGCCCGGCCCGGACCCGGTGGCTACCCGGGCCGGTCCCAGGCCTTACTTCCCAAAAAAAAGTCCGGCCGGTCCCGACCCGGGTCCATGACTATGAAAATTGCATGAAATGATTGCTGCTTCATACTCCTTCCGTCCCGCTAACAATGGGACTAGAGGGAGTGACACACAAACTAATAAAAAGTGGTTTATGTGGCTGATATTGAATTGATAAAGTAAGAATAAAGTAAGAATGATTTAGAGCCACACAAATTTTGTCAAATTTGGTATGGGACAATCTTAGTGGGACGGACCGAAATGGTAAAGCGGGACAATCTTAGCGGGAGAGAGGTAGTAACAAAGAAACACAGACAATTTAATGAGTCATTTTGCTTTATTTCGTCATATTCCCAAACAAAAACTAGTAAACATTTGGCTCCATTGCAAATGATGAAAATTAACATAAAACTCCATACCAAAGCTAAATTGATACTTTATTCAATAAAAAGCTAAATTGATACTTAAAAAACTAGGACTGATTCTTCTTGAAATCCAGGGCAGGACTAAATCGCAAGACCGTGCAACTCCAAAAATCAAATCATCCTCTTCCTCTTCGATTGCCATATGCCAGCACTGATTCCTATTTCCTAAGTTCTTCCCTCGAAGCCATACTTAAGGAACTGTTACCGCCCAGAACCTTGTTGTTGTGCTTTTCGACAAGCGACCGCATGAAGATGGCGCTGAAACATCTCATTTGCACAAGGCGAACCCACACTAATAATCACGAGATGCCGGAAACTCTTCCGAAGAACAAGAAAACGTAGAAGACAAGCAAAGTTCTACAAGCAAAGCAAGAGACAAGCAAGAACAGATCACTTCGAAGTTGGGCAAGCGCACCGCCATATAGTGATGGCCTCGGTGCGGGCCACCCGATCCGGGAACCGGCCCGGTCCAGTACTGTGTGGGCCCATCCCGGCCCGGCCCGGGAACCGGGTACCGGTTCCAAGTCTAGGCCCGGTTTAAGGGTGAAACCGGGGCGGTTCCGGGATTGATTAAATGTGAACCGGCCCGGTTCGGGCCTTTTTTTGTTTGGGTTGGGTTTAAATGGGCGGGGCTGGGTGTTTCCGATGGGTTTGGGGGATGGGGGGTAGGGGATGAAATAATCAAGAAAACAAAAAAAATAGAACCGGACCCGGCCCGGCCCGCAACCGGTAGACATCCGGGCCAGTACTGGGCCTAAACCATTGCCATCCAGACCCGGTCGGGCCTAGGCCCGACCCGGACCCGGGTCCATCACTACCGCCATACATTTGAAAAAACGGCAGATAAAGTAAACTCTACAAGGAGAGTAGCATTCCAAACTATTAAGAGAGCAATACTCCAAACTTGTACGTATAATAGAAGTATTATTAACTTTATATAAAAGATTATCTTAACACAACGATCATATATTGTTTAATTCACAAATAGAAGATTATAATGTTAAATACTCCCTCTGTCCAACTAGACTTTGCCAACTTTTTTTTGTTTGTCCCAAAAAACTTTGTTATATCCTTTTAAAGCAATTAATTTGTAATTTTATCAATTTCTCTCTCATCTGCCCAAACTTCAATCACACCATATTTACTTTTCTAATTTCACACTCAACTTAAACTTGGCAAAGTTAAGTAGGACGGAGGTAATACATAGTTTAAGTAATCTTATTATGATTGTAGAATTCACATTCTAAACTTTGATTTGTAAAGTACATAATTACCACATTTATATTATTCTTATAGGCTAAAGGGTCAAATAGGCCCTTTAACTGTCTTAAAGTGTTCAATTAGCCCTTATATAGGAGGTTCATCCCGGCTGTCGCCAATTGGGGTGGTTCCCGGTGGAATTTTTTGATGATTTTTGAGCATCTTCTTCATTAAGTCTAGTTTACTCATACCAAATTTCAGCTAAAAATTCAACAGCGAAGACAGTCAAATGATTTTTTGAAGATAATTGCGAAGTTAAACAGCGCAGTACATTTCAGAAAATCATTTGACTGCCTTCCCGGTTGAATATTTAGCTGAAATTTGGTATGAGTAAACTAGACTTAATGAAGAAGATGATCAAAAAAATTCATCAAAAAATTCCACCGGGAACCGCCCCAATTGGCGACGGCCGAGCAGAACCTCCTATATAAGGGCTAATTGAACACTTTAAGACAGTTCAAGGGCCTATTTGACCCTTTAGCCTATTCTTATATAATTGCAACATTATAAATTTAGCAATTGACAACGTACAACTTTAATCATTGATATATTTTAATAAAAATCATATTTTAAATTTGTACTTTGTGAGACAAATTTTAAAATTTTTCTGTAGTATAACCATTTAGAAGCTGTTCTGTTCGTCTTAATCTTATTACTTATTGTTTATTCTTATTTTATTCAGATCAGATCAGATCAGAAAGATTCAGATCAGATCAGATCAGATCAGATCAGAATCATTCAGATCAGATCAGAAACATTCAGATCAGATCAGGGACATTCAGATCAGATCAGACCAGATCAGAAAGATTCAGATCAGATCAGACCAGATTAGAAAGATTCAGATCAGATCAGAACTTAAAAAATTCAGATCAGAAACATTCAGATCAGGTGAAGAGAACAGCTTCTTAGTATATTATAATAATAAAAAGTAGTCAAAGTAGAATATATGAATAGTGAAATTCAGAATTTTGGAGCTATTAAAGAAGGAAAAAGTATGAGTAGTGACGTTGATATCAAGTAAATGTAAACTTAATCATATTTATCTTATATATATGCAAGTTGGGGTACCAGAGTCACACTCCACAGTTTAAGCTATTTGAATTATTTTTCCCCATAAGAAATGAAGACAATCCGAAGATTATATTTGAAGGGAATGGATGGGGAAAAGAGATGAAGACAATCCGAACTTTCTTACTTTCATTTCTTTCACAAAACTTCATGAATGAGTTGGTTGTGGAGCTGGAATAATCCCCAGCCTTCTGCGAACATCCTCCAAATCTTCATCAAAGTGCCGCTCATAATACACACACATCAAGTCGGTGCATCTCAAACCAGCTTTGAGTGCCCAAGGGAAGTAATGCTGATAGAACAGTGTCCTTTGTCTCTCGGTGAATCTTGCTGTACCACCCACCACAGACATCATACACATGGGGAGCATCATCTGTTCAAACTCTATCACCTTAAGTGCCGTTTCTCCAATCATATTGGTGGGAAGGCCGAAGAGGGTGTGCCAGAAGTCATGAACCTCGCGGGCACGCATGACCACATAAGCTAATTCTTCTGGTTCCATGAACCGAACAGGCGGCCGATCGTCAGGGGAGAAGTTTCTAGATCCCATGAACTTGGCATATGCAGCTCCAAATGTGTTGTCTGGTAGTTCCCATGCACGGCCCACCTGAGAAGAGATTACTCGAGGACGCTCTGATAAGACTACCTGAGAGAGCGCATAACAAACAGGTTGAATTCAAATAGCTTTACTTATAGACAAATCAAAGATTAAAGAGAAATTCCAAGATTCCACATTTGATCTGCTCATGTCTTTCAAACGACGAAGAATCAGTCAATCCAATCATTCTCTTAATCCCGAGAACTTTTCGCGCCAGATCACCCAAGTCACATTTCTTGTACTTGGGGTTGTTGAAGAATCTTGAAGCTAAGTACCCAATGTCAGAATTTTGTTTACTAAACCCCAATTGTTCAAAGGGAAACATAATGTGGTCAGTCTAAGAAATCTAGTACCAAAACAAACATATCAACAGATCAGAAGATTGAAAGCTTATAAAAGTGCATTATTTTGTCTTAGGGGCTACAATGGTTGGGCCATTAGAGTGTTGTGAATAAAAGAAATTGCACTTATACTTTCACAGAAAAAATTAACTTTTGCTCCCCCCCAACATTTATTTCTCTCTGCCAGTGCATGACTATGGGCTATTTGTTAGTTTTGATCTTACTGACCGCAGCCCAAAACCCGTTGTAGATCGTCACCTGATTCTCAAGAACTCTTTGCCTTAGAAGATTCAAGGGTTACAAACATGAGAATTGCTCAAGAATCAAGATGATAAGTTTATGCAACAGTTTCTGGTTGGTTTTGGATGTATAACTAACTGAAATGACCCCAAAATTTGCCATGGAATCTGCAGACATCATTCTCTAGAAGGGAAATTTTCAACAAGGCAAAAATTGGAAACTTTCTGTTTTGAAAAGAAATACTTAATAATTAAGCACACAGCACACATACTATAACAAATAGCACCACTATGTGATCCCACTGCATGCATCACCTGTCAAAAAATCAGTGCATAAGATGTGATTCCACTGCATGCATCAGATCTCAAAAGCGCAGAATATTCGGGGAAAATATAATTATTACAATTGAAAGAACCAAAACAGCCCCAAGACACACTCCGTAGTTCTTGGTTGTGTCCTACGTTTTTTTTAATTGTTGAGTATTCTTTTTTGGAAAGTTTTTTTAATTTCTTGCACCACTTCCTAATTACACAACCTTTGTCATTATGTTTACCCTTGCTTTATTACATAAACTCTGTTACTTCTTCATCTTGATTTGCTTGCATTTTCTATTTCTTTTATCGCCTCTCCTACTATTCACTACGCCGAGTCGCCGACTATTTTGATCTTAAACTCAGTGCAAACCCTCTAGGAACAATTCATTAAAATGGAGGGAGTATATACACAGTAGTTCACATCTCCCAACAACCACTTGTTTCAAAAAGCCTAGCGGAATGGACCAGCTTCTGAAACTAACATTTACAGATATGCAGAATATCAATTAAAATATCAAATCATGAGTTCAATTGATTGGCATTGGTATCCTATATTGAATATGATCTTAGTAGCACTTTATGCACAGATTCGACTATTATAGCATTCATGAAGTCCACCGTAAGCAAACCAAGATGGCGACTTGCACATATATTGCCATGTTTTACCCTTAAAGATTAAGGCTCTGTTTGAGTGTTGGGATTTCAAGGGGTTTGGAGAGGGAGAGTGGTTATTTTTCATTGTAAAATTTTAAAAATAATCAATCTAAATTGATAAATTTGAATAAACTCAGCATCACAGTAACTGATTTATTACCATATCCCTATAGAATTTAAATAACCCCTCCTACCCCACACCTCCAAAACCCAACTCCCAAGTCCCAACCACAGACTGAGTAATGAGGACTGCAATAATTGGTCAAGAAGCTTTACCCTCCCCTCAGGACTATTCTTCATCCTTTGCAAGACCCTCTCAAAAGCAGGTTTTCCCGTGGTCTCCCCTAAAGCTGCAATCAGGTCAGCTCTTCGTGGGTCCAACAATGCCCCCACTGCTGAACCAAATGCAACAGCAGCCCGCTGCCAAGCCTTGAGTTGAACATGAGAACCACCTAACATTTCCACCTACTATATCTGACCAGAGAAAGAAACAAATGAAATTGCATAATTGACTTTGTCAACTCTAAGACTCTAAGTATATATATATATATATATATATTGCTTTTTTTCTTTCATATCTTTTGAATGACAACGAATAAATGAAGTAGGGTATGTGAGAAAACTGAAAGTAGAACTACTGAACTATACAAAGAGCAAGAGCTCAGCTGAAAAAATGAACATATATGAAGCTGTTAAACTGATATTCACCAGTACACAAAAAAAGAAAATTCATGTCTTTTTGCACAAAAATATCAAGAAATGTACCATGGATGCAAGAAACATGTCCAAATAAAGAGTAACCGAAGAACAAATAAAGGCAGAAAAGTAACCGAAGGAGGTTGCTAGCACATATATAGATAGGTCAGACAACAACAATAACCGGCTGATAAAGAACAAATAAAGAGTCGTGTATAAACATGACATACAGTGCCAGGGCCCAAGGGCGTACCCAGGACGGATGTTTACCCTGGCCCGAGTGCCTGACTATACACTAAAAACATTATATAAAAATTTTAAAAGCGACAATAGTGTGAACATAATGATTAAAATTCATAGTAATATTTTTAAACAATACATTCAATGTTTGAAACTAAAAGTCTAAAACGTTAACTGAACAAGCTCTTTGACTTTAGCCATACCTACTAAAATTAGCAAAAAAATAAAAAACTAATCAATATTTTACTTGAATTCATATAATTCAAATTAATATTTTAAGAAATTCACAAATCACATTTGACATTCCTAAATCCTAATTTTTCATTTCACAATTCAAAGCACACAAATCAATTGTGACACACTAAGTTACAAACACAAACTCAAATAATAAATAAAATACTTAAATTAAACTAAAAATTGTAAAAACATAAAACTGAAACCCTTGCCTCGAGAGAACTGGAGAAGGCAACAGGTCAGCAGTCAACTCAAAGGAACGTACTGTGCTGGGCGAGCGGCGGAGCGGTCCGAGCGGAGGAGAGGCGGCGTCCGTCGTCCGGCGAATAGGCGATGCGAGTGGGCGGAGTGGTCTGCTGCGATTGGCGATGCGTAAACGTCCGTCTCTGGCTTTGGTTCTGCCACTTCTACAGTTCTACGCTTACTTGCAATGGTTGCACCCATACTTCACCCGTATCTGCGTATCCAACATGTATCTGTCCCATACGGGTGATACTAATACGTGATAAGCTTCATGTATGTATTGAGTTCTTATACGTAATTTAATAAAGAAAAATACTTAAGGTACACAAAACAATTTTGTGTACACATGTCTGTCATTCACAGACAAGTTGTCTGTCACAAAAAACTAATTTTGTGTACCTCTAGCAAAACTCTTTAACAAAAGTATCGATCTTAATTTTAAAAATACTGATACTTCTGATACTCATATCTGTGAGCCGATACGCGTATCTGACCCTGTAACCCTCATTTCATACACGACATGACGAAAATTTAATAGCCGTCCAAGCAGCCACAAGATGTGGAACATTGGTAAAGATGATTTCGGGAGTATGGAAAATAATGGAATACTAAAATTTTTCATTTTATCGCTTGATGAGCTTTAATTTAAACAGGATTTAGATGTAAATGTAAATAGAGAACAAAAAAACGTTGCTTGAATTTAAATCAAAATATCAGTACTTTAGTTTCTTTAGCCAAATATTTGAAATTTTATTATAATAGTTAATTTTTTGTACTATAATTGTTTTATTTATGAACTCCTGAATTTTATATATTTGCAAATTATACCCTATATTTTTATTATTTATAAAATACCCCCGTAACTGTATCCTATAATTTTTTAAATTGCTGTATCGCCGTACCCGTATTCGCGTATCGACGTATCCGTATCCGTGCAACATAGATGCCAGAGACGGAAACATCCTTCTCTTTCTTTATCGCTGCACTGGACGGGTTATTTGCACTGGACCATACTCTGGGCCAGTATTAGATTTTGCATTGGGCCAATTCATATATAAAACAAAAAAAACTGTCAAATAGGTCTTCGAACTTTCATAAAAAGGTCAAATAAGTCCTTATATGGGAGACTTTGTCCGGCCGTTGCGATTTGGGGCGGTTCCCGGTGGAATTTGTTAGGTCCCCTAGATTTTGATGATATTGTAATAGTTTTGATGATGTCGTCCCTTTTTATTTATCCATGTATTAGACTAGTCTACTACTTATGTTCTACTTTGTTTATTTGTAATGTGCTCCATATTATAGTGGTAAAGTACATCGTGTGTCATTTTTACATTCTGCTCCTAACACATACTCCCTCTGTCCCGTTGGAATGTTTCCGTTCACTATTCATTGGTCAACTTAGGTCACTCCTAATCTTTTACTTTATATATCAAATTTTTATTAAATTGAACTTTTCTTGATCAGGCTTTGTAGCGGTTTTAATGTAGTTTCTGAATATGTAAATTTTATTTACTAAAAAAAAGCGGAGTGTGAACAGGGATCGAGTTGCATTATCGTCAGTCAAGCATCGTAAACCGAACGAGAACATTCCAACGGGACGGAGGTAGTATTAAGTACTCACTCACCTTCACAACGTCACAGCAAAATAGTTTGCTCACTAAAACTGCCCAATGAACTTTCCCAGTTCACTGTGAGTCATCTTCTTGTTATCTGTTCTTCAAAGTGACCTAATCTCATTGGTCTAAATCCTTCTTACTTGTGTGCTAGACTAGTTCTAAAGTCAGCCACTATGTTAGAGTATAGTTCATTGCTATACCTTAACTAAATAAGTTGAAACCTCATATCGGCAGCCTACTCCTAAGGATTGGCTAGGGGTGGTTCGGTACGGTATACCGCATCTTTTATCGCATACCTTTACCATACCGTAAAGTTTTGGTATGCAAAAATGCATACCGTTACCATACCGAAATTTCGGTATACCAAAATTTCGGTATGGTAAGGTACGGTATCGGTAAATTATCATGATTTAATATAACAAATTATTATATGTTAAATGAAATAAAGAAAATCAGTGTTAATAGTGATATACTAAAATGCCAATGAAATGCCAATGAGATAACCTGTTTGTGTTCTATTCAACTTTGAACAAAAAATATTTCCGCAGAAACGGTGCATTTCCCGAGGAAAGGTCATCATTACACTCTCCATTCCACGCGTAGCGCGTGCCCCTGGGTACGCTCCTCACCACGCGTCACCTTCCCATTGGCTCCCGAATCGGTGCCTCTCCTATAAATACCGGGGTTTCCCTTAGGCTTAGGGTTCCCGATTTCTGCCCTCTCGCTCTAGAATCTCCGCTGCTCTGTGCTCAGTTCGTCCACAAGGTCCCTAGCTTGCTTCCGCTGATCCAAGGTATTTTAGGCTCTATTTTCCCTTCTTCGTAATCCCTTTTTGATTCTTCCCATGGCTTCTATGGAAATCTCATCGAGTTCTGGCTCGAGTTCCTCTTCCGGCTCCTCTTCTGGCTCTGAGTCCGGTTCTCGCTCCTCTAAGGGCGCCAGTACTTCCGGCCGCTCCGGCTCCCCGTCGGTTGCGGGGACGATTGTGCAAGACAATGCCACCGAGACCTCTACCTCTGCGAGTACCTCCTCGACCGACACAACCCAGGGTGACGCGGTCCCTAGGGGAGATGGGGGCAACACCCCCCAAGAGGGTGCGGTCCAGATGGTTGTGGAGAACGTGGCCGCCGATAATGACCGCCCAGCAGACTATGACTCGGGCACCGAGGCCGTTGATGGTTCCGATGTAGAGGTGTTTGATATGTGATCTCTGATGAAGTGATGTCTGACCTCAATATGCTTTGTCCTAGAATGAAGCACAGGGTTCTGAGTGATGGCAATGGCACTTGTGTTGTCACAGAGGAGCTTGATCTCCTTTGCTTGAACACCATAATCCTTGAGTTGTTGCTTCATCCAGAGCATTTGAGCACAACAACTTCCAGCAGCAATATATTTAGCTTCAGCAGTGCTTGTTGAGATAGAGTTCTGCTTCTTGCTAAACCAGGAGACAAGTCTCCCACCTAGTAATTGGCAGTGACTAGAGGTGCTCTTCCTGTCTAATCTGCAACCTCCAAAATCTGAGTCAGAATAACCAATTAGTTCAAAGTTACCTCCCTTGGGATACCATAGGCCTGCATTTGGATTTCCTTTGATGTATTTGATAATCTTCTTTACACAGATGGCTCTCCTTGGGCTTTGATTGGTATCTGGCACAGATTCCCACAGCAAATGCTATGTCTGGTCTGCTTGCAGTTAGATAGAGAAGAGATCCAATGATTCCTCTATATTGAGTTGCATCAACATCCTTTCCTTCATCATGAGGTCCAATGCCTTGAGAGGCATTCATGGGTATCTTGACAGAAGACTTCCCATCAAGTCCAAATTTCTTGATGAGTTCTCTTGTGTATTTTCCTTGATTGATAAAGATTCCTTTTGGAACTTGTTTGACTTGCAATCCAAGAAAATAGCTTAGTTCTCTCATCATGCTCATCTCAAACTTTCTCTGCATTACTTGAGAAAATTTCTTGCACAGATCTTGGTTAGTACTTCCAAATATGATATCATCAACATATATTTGTACTAACATGATATATGATTAACAACTGGTGTGTAGTATATAATGGGCACACAACTATTTTTTTACCCAAGGAAGTAGGGTGTCGAACCACAGAGAAGCGGAAAATAAAATAATTAAGCACAAACTAAGGATTAAAGTTGGGAGTGCGTTTCTTTTGATTTTTTTTGGTTGCTTGGAAAAGTAATAAAATAAAAGTGATTGAGATGAGAGATTTTTATCAACACAAAGTTCAACCAATAGTAAGTAGGGGTAGAAATTAGTAACTAATTGTTCAATGTTTAATTGAAAGAAATAATTGCTAATTTTATTCGTAGATAGATTGTGAGAAGTTGTGGATAAATATTTTAGGACCCAACACAAGTCATCTAAAATAAGTAACTAGTCAACATTTCCCAGTGATGGCCAAAATGAGACTAGTTGTTTAAGTGCAACGACAACCTTAATTATTAACTATATTATTTACCCAACCCCGTGGTGTAAATAATATAATTAAATAATTAAATTCTCCCGTAAAACTTCAATCCGGGACAAGGTAAAAGAAGTTTAACGGTGTGTTCAGAAAGTGTTCATTTGTGTATTTAACAAACAATATGTTTATGATTGAGTACTCATAATATATATCACAAACATAACATAATTAATTTTCTGGACACAACAATCTAAATAGAACAAACTTAACAATTAAAATCAATACAAATTAAAACATGATAAGAACAATTAATTAACCAATTTCTAGCCCCAAATTTATTTAGCTATACATGTTGGGAAGCTTAGAAATAGATGAATTCATGATTGAAGTACAAGATTTAAAGAGATAAGGAAGATCAAACTTGTGATAGATGCTAATCCTTGGAGCTTGGTGCTAATCTTGACTTTAATCTTGATTGAGAAAGTGATTAATTGATGTTGAAGATTGGTTGATGATTTGGAGATGAAGAATGAAGAGAGAAGGAGGAGAAAATGATTTTGGGAGGTGTAGAGAGAAGTTGGCTCGAGATTATGTGTGGAAGGAGATGGATTAAGCCTTATAATGATAAGATGATTAATCATTAATGGCTGGAATTTACGGAAACGATGTGTTTAGATACCAAAAGGCGTATAAAGGAAACCAACAATTGACTTTGGCGCAGCAGGAGTTGATGTATTGACATTTCATTGCTCGTAGGTCGCGGGTTCGAACCCCCGTGAAGGCTTTTTGTTCTTCTTTTCGGTGCTGCGACTACAATAATGTATACAGCTTTCCAGCTACCAAATTAAACTTTGACATAGTAGCGCGCTGGTTTTGCTTAGCTCTACTCCCCCGTCTTGGCAAAGGTTGGAATCCCACCTTCGTGTTTTTCACTTTTTGCTTTCTTTCTTCAATGTACTCCATATTTGCTTTGAAGGAGATTCCACTTTTGTTGTCTTCCAACTTGAACTTTTATTTTCTTCTCTTTTTCACACTCAAATGTATCCAAATGACATCAAAAGTTCCTGAAAATATAAAATACCCGTATAGAATTGCACTAATACAAACTAACATCAAATAATAAAAATATGTACAAAGATACAACTTTATTAACTAAAATTATTAACAAACTAAGCCTAAAAGGTGTGTAAAATATAAGTACATCAAATCTCCCACACTTAGGCTTTTGCTTGTCCTCAAGCAAAATAAACAACAAACACAAAAATATACACAATTTGGTAAAATTTAGAAACATAACTAAACAAATCACACATACACCTCTAATGTCCACTAAACGGTCCAATACCCTGAAATGTCACAAAATAACTAAATGAGATTAAACCGAGTATTATTGCCTATCACTAAGATTTTCAAATCAAACTTTTAACACAAACACCTATAGATCTGAATTAGTTCGGGTTATGCAGAACAAGTTTCTCCTATTAGTTTAATTCGAAAACGGACACAAATAGATCAATTAGGACTTTTATTCGGGTTGTGGCGAGGTTAATGAGTGTGGCTAGTTGGAAGAAAGGTTTGTTATGAGAATTTACAAAGAGAGTTAGATTGCACTTATACTGAGCGGATAATCACACGAATTTACAAGCACTTGGAGCATACAAAGCAATGAGAAATATAAACATGAAAAAGAAGTAAAAATGGGGTTTTACAGTAGAAATCACAACAAGAAATTAATGTGCCTCTTCGTTTTTGTTTTTGTTTTTTTTTTATTTACTTTTTTTACTTTTTTTTTTCATTTTTTTTCCTTTTTTTTGAACTTTTTTTTTAAGAAGGCACACACTAAATATTACAATGAAAAACTAACCCCAAAATTTACAAACAAATATGTACATCACTAATATGACACTTAACAGAAGCTCCATTTTATCCACTCTCAAGTAACAATACAAACCACTCTAGGGTTGAAACAAAAATGACTTGGGTAGGATTTCACAAGGTTATGTATTTACAAGGTCACAAGAAAAATTAGTAACAAGTGAAGTAAGTTATTTTACACTTGTACACTGAAAAGGCTCAAACAGGGTTACTAGGGAAAGTGTTATTTATTTACAAAGGGATAGTGTTTGGCTTCATGGGTAAACAAAGATGGCCTATATCATTTCTACTCTGTCAAGTTCAAATAAAATTTTCAAGGAGAATAAATGTATAAACATCTTAAACTGCATAAACTTTCACTAATTCAACTATTAAACCAATAAATTGGAAAAATAAAATCTAAGGTGTTTAATGTTAAATTGTTAGAAAGAATCAAGTTCAAAGCTCATACTAAGTTACTCTCAAAAAATTACAGTGAGACTTCTCAAACTCAAACCACATTTCATCAAAAGAGGTGAATGAATAATTTAAAAAGTTAAGAAGGTAACTAGTAACAAAAAGTGTAAACTAATGCGTTGCTGGTCTATTGTTGCATTTTGGACAAGACTGGTCTTTATTCACAAACAAAACACACAAAATAAATAAAACAAAATCACACAAGCACACAAGGAAAAAAATATTCACACAAGAAATCAGGGTCGAACTACCCACTCCCCCACACTTAAAATTTGCACTGTCCTCAGTGGAAAAGAAATTAAAGGAGTGTAAAGAAAACTTCCCTGAAGTGCGGCCGAATCTGGAATTGTTTATCCGCATGACGTTTGGAGATCCCTTTGAGCGGATGTGGCCCCTTTAGAGTCCAAAGAAATAAAGAAAACCTAGACTAATCTTTTTTTTTGTCTTTCTCTTTTTTTTTGTTTTTTTTTTTGTTTTTTTGTGTTTTTTTTTTTTTTTTGAGAAATTTACAAACTTGGGTTGCCTCCCAAGAAGCGCTCGTTTAAGGTCATTAGCTTGACCCATGCCTTTCATTCATATTCTGGATCAGTGAGGCAATACACAGAAGTTGCCTCTTGTCTCTCACTTTGGGTGCTTTTCCTTTGATATTCAAGGATTGATCTTCGAGATTAAGCACTTCAAATTTAAGTGCTTTAGGCATTGGTAAAAATATGCTTTGCAACATTTCGAGACATAAATTCACCATTTCATCTGCAATAGATTCTTGTATGGTGTACTCCATGGGATCTTTAGAAAGCCGATACGACTCATCAAATGTATTAGTAGTATAAGAGTCTATAACATCAGCATAGTAACCATCAAGGACACAAGGTGTATCCTTACTCAGCTCTTGTACATTGAATTCGATCTTATCATCCCCAATCTCAAGGATAAGGGTACCTTTTTTGACATTGATAATAGCTCCTGCTGTAGCTAGAAAAGGTCTCTCGAGAATAACAGGAACTCGGGCATCTTCTTCCATATCCAAGACAACAAAGTCTCCTGGGATATAATACTTGTCAATTTTGATAGGAACATCTTTGATAGAGTATATGGGCGCAGACCCCATAGCCCACATACTCAAAGGATCAAACTACTAAAGATAGACACCCACTTTGCATCCCTTCGGCTGTTTGGGTCCCCCATCGGCCAACAAGGTGTCGCATCGGTCTCGAACTGAAATTACTCAGGATGCGGCCTGGAGACAAAGTGGGATCGCGTCGGCAAGGGAGTGCATCGGCCAAGGGAGCGCATCGTCCATGGACCGCATCGTCCATGGACCGCATCGTCCATGGACCGCATCGTCCATGGACCGCATCGTCCATGGACCGCATCGTCCGGACTTCGTCCAGGCAGAATGTATTTACCTATTTTATGTACTAAGTGTTGTACTCAGCCCATTAGTGGCCCTATTCGCCCAAAGAAGGCATGATTATTGTAATGGGCCTCCTAAGCCCAAGGCTAGGGGCCCAAATCCACATTTTTACCTATAAATAGACCCCAAGGGGCTAATTATAGGGGGTTCCAAGTTGAGAAATATAATTACTCACTTCCTCTCTCTAGCTCTCACTTCTCTCTAGAATTAATACTCTATCATTTGGTGCTTTCATTGAGAGTCTAGAACAGATCAAGTGAGTACCCCTCGTCGCTACTAGACGCAACAGAATGACAAGAACCAGATCCAAGAACACTGGTCGGAACGTCCCCGCGAATCAGGAGGGACAGGGCAACGTTGCTGACAACGTTCCCGTTGACTACATTCCTGGGGAGAACGCGCCGGACATAGAGAACCCAGCTGGGGATCTCCGCAACAAACTCAACAAGAATGCTCCAGACGCCCGCCACGGGCTGGAGAACAAGCGCGCTGCTGACCGCGCGTCGGACCAACAGCCATCTGCTCCTGTTGTTCCTCAGATCAACCAGGCCGCCATTTTGGCCATCGTCGCGAGCATCCTCCAGGATCCCAATGTCGTCAGCGCACTTGTCGCTAAGACGGGAGAAAACAACACCCCCAACACAGGGGAGGTGGCGATGGCACTACCACCACCACCACTACTGCCCGTCGTCCAATTCTTCGGCAAAGACGAGAACGTAGTCGCCATGGACACCCATTCCCATACTGCCTCGCCGACTCGGGGTGCGCCAGCTCAGCACCGCGGAAAAGCCTCAGCCTTCAATAGGCTAGGCAACGCGGGCGGGCGTGTACCTCCGGGGAGGGTGGCGGATCGGTTGGGTGACCGTGAACCGGCTTCACCAAGGGAAAGCTTCGGGTCCGTCTCCAAGACAACGGAGCGGCCCCCAGTGGACAAAGGCAAAGGCAAACTCCACGAGGGTGACGTACGTCACCAGATCAACAAAGCTCAAGCAAACCGGCTTCAGCTCCAGCCGGACACCGCTGCGGCCTCCAGGGACCCTAGGGACGAGATCATCGCCCGTTTGGAGAAGCGCTGCGCTGATATGGAGGCCCGGGAAGCTGCCGCCAACGCAGCGACTCGCGTCGTCCCTCCCCCGGATTATGATGCGATACGGAACAAAGTTAGCATTCTCGAAAGAGAGCTCGCGGACAGGCATAAAGAGCCCATCGTCCAAATACGGACAAGGACCCCCTTCTCCGACAGGGTGCTCTCAGCCCCCATCCCGGAGAAGTACAAAGGGAACCCCATCAAGCCGTACAATGGCCGCACTGATCCGCAGGAGCACTTCACCCGCTACCAGAACAACATGATGATGACCAACGCGTCGGAAGAGTACATGTGTCGCTGGTTCCTCTCTACTTTAGAGGGAGCGGCCTATGATTGGTTCAATGACTTGCCTGAGGGCAGCATCGACTCATGGCAAGAACTCGCCAGGCGCTTCCTCACTCACTTTGCTGGAAGGAAGCCCCACAAGAAGAACTTCGCCCACCTCCTCACCATCAAACAACAACCAGAGGAGCTGCTCCAAGCATTTCTCGACCGCTGGACGAAGGAGGATGACGAGTGTGAGGGGGCGGACGAGCGCACACTCTTAGCTTTCCTCAGGGGAGCGCTTCGGCCAAATCACTTCGCAAGAAGCTTGTTCACAGACCCCCCCCCCCCCCCCGCCGCTCATACATCGCGGCATTGCACCGCGGATCAAGGCACGCGGAGGCTGACGAGCTCCTCAAACAGAACAAGGGCGGTGGGGAGAAACCTCGGAAAAAGGAGGCCTCGTCCAAGTGAGATCCTCCCCAACCAACAAAACTTCACGTGAATAAACAAAGGGGTACCTTCGGCCCCCTTGGAGGCAACATGCCACCTAGCCTTGCGTGTCATGTGTACTCCTCGGCTTGAAGGAAGAACTCAACAACAACAAAAAGAAACAAGCTTCATCATGGCTAACTAGCCAAATATCACCATGTCCAAATATCACCATGTCCCAGTTATGGTGAACAAAACAACATCACCATCGGCCGCATTGCATCATCGGCCATCAACACATCTACCGGCAAGGCTGCAACACATCAGCCGCGACACATCGGCCATCGACGACACGTCGGCCAAACAACGCCATTTGCCGGCGACCCTCATCGGCCGGCAACCTCATCGGCCGGCAACCTCATCCGCTAGCACACGGCCACGTGACTAGAGCTTCTCTACCACAAATACAGGTACAAGAAGTCTCACCTCCTCGGCCAGAGACTGGCTCAATAGTGCACCGGATACCTCGGCCAGAACGCGTCGGCCAAAAAAGGGCTCGCATCGGCCAAACAACGAAGAAGACATACCAAATCAGAAGTGAAATTTTATCAAAAACTCGAGAAGTGGTGAAGCGGGCAACGTCCCCCACCCCTCGGCTTATTGATTGAATAGACACCCTCTGCTAAGCGCCACTCATTGAATAAAGATCATGTTTCAATCCATTCTTTCCAAAGAAAAGCAAGAGATCGCATCGGCCTAAGCGGTGATAACACCCAGGACCGATGCAACCAAAAGCCGTTGCAATAGACAACGCACCTAAAGCCGTTGCAATAGACAACGCATCTAAAGCCGTCGCAATCAACGACGCACCTAAAGCTGTTGCAATAGACAACGCATCTAAAGCCGTCGCAATCAACGACGCACCAAAAGCCGTTGCAATAGACAACGCGCCTAAAGCCGTCGCAATAAACGACGCACCAAAAGCCGTTGCAATAGACAACGCACCTAAAGCCGTCGCAATAAACGATGCACCCAAAGCCGTTGCAATAAACAACGCACCTAAAAGCCGTCGCAATAAACGACGCACCCAAAGCCGTTGCAATAAACAACGCACCTAAAGCCGTCGCAATAAACGACGCACCCAAAGCCGTTGCAAATAAACAACGCACTCAGGGCCGTTGCGATCCACAACGCGCCTACAAAGCCGTTGCATAGACAACGCACCTAAATATCGTATCGGCACAAGCGGTGAAACACCCAAATCGGCCGGCGATATGCAGGACGAAGGACCTGTGTGCATGGTCCAACGTCTTCAAACGGAGAAGCATACCGCGTCGTCCGCGCGGAAACCGCAGGACGACAGGCCTGAATTAAGGCTGAGGTTACAAAAACTCCACCCGTCAGTAAAATTTCGCTCAGGACCACAAAGGGCGGCCGTCAAAAGACGATGCCTAGTCCGGTCCCTCGTCGCCGATAGACGTGGAAAGGCCAAAAAAGATGCCACTGACACACCAAGCCGAGGGCGTATTTACTCCCTCGCACTAACCCACGCGAAAAGCGTAGCGGACAAACTACCGCACATGGACGAAGGGACAGTAACCCTTCGGCCATCCAAAAAAAAAGGAAAAAGAGGGAAGCCGACGGACCGCGCACTTGCCGGCCTCGAGCAGTAAAAATAAATAAATTCCCCAAACTTATTATTCATCTCAAGACCGGCTCCCAATGCCAAAGCTCTTGCTCCATCATCTCATGAACGGCCTCCCCAACGCTGTCATACTTTTATATGACGATCGGCTTCATCATCGCCTCGTCATCATCCGGATCGGATCATCATCATCGCCATCCGCACATCACGACTGGCCTCCCAGCCTTGGCGTGATTATTTCTCCTCAAGACCGGCTTCTCATTGCCAAGTGTCTTGAGTTGGCAATCGGGCTCGCCGTCCCTTCCTGGATGGTGACTGTTGCCTCTACATGACGATCGGCTTCATCATCGCCTCGTCATCATTATCCGGATCGGCTCATCATCATCGCCATACGCACATCACGACCGGCCTCCCAGCCTTGGCGTGATTATTTCTCCTCAAGACCGGCTTCTCATTGCCAAGTGTCTTGAGTTGGCAATCGGGCTCGCCGTCCCTTCCTGGATGGTGACCGTTGCCTCTACATGACGATCGGCTTCATCATCGCCTCGTCATCATTTCCGGATCGGCTCATCATCATCGCCATCCTCACATCACGACCGGCCTCCCAGCCTTGGCGTGATTATTTCTCCTCAAGACCGGCTTCTCATTGCCAAGTGTCTTGAGTTGGCAATCGGGCTCGCCGTCCCTTCCTGGATGGTGACCGTTGCCTCTATATGACGATCGGCCTTCACATCGCCTCGTCATCATATGTTGGACCGGCTCATTATCGCCGTCGTCCTTACATCGCGTCCGGCCTCTCGGCTAAGGCGTGATACCTTATCTCAAGACCGGTCTTAGTCATCCCTTCCCGGATGGCGACCGTTGCTTGGATCTTCGGATCGGCTCATCATCATCGCCATCCGCACATCACGACCGGCCTCCCAGCCTTGGTGTGATTATTCCTTCTCAAGACCGGCTTCTCATCGCCAAGCGTCTTGAGTTGGCAATCGGGCTCGCCGTCCCTTCCTGGATGGTGACCGTTGCCTCTACATGACGATCGGCCTTATCATTGCCTCGTCATCATATCTCGGACATGCTCCTCAGCATCTTCGTCCTCACATCATGATCGGGCCCTTCAGCCACGACGTAATGCTTTATCTCAAGACCGGCTCCCTCAGCGCCGAGTGTCTTGATCTAGCGATTGGGCTTGCTATTCCCTTCCGGGATAGCAACCGTCGCCTCTACATGGCGATTGGCCTATCATTGCCTCGTCATCATACATTGGACCGGCTTATCATAGTCGTCATCCTCGCATCACGGCCGGCCTCTCGGCCAAGGCGCGGTACCTTATATCAAGACTGGTCTTAGCCATTCCTTTACTGGGTGGCGACCATTGCATGGATTTTTGGGTCGGCCCCTCAGTGCCGATCATGGCAGGCCCTCGGCCTCGACGTGATCATATTTTTCAAGACCGGTCTCAGTCATTCCTTCATCGGATGGCGACCGTTGCTTGGACGTTTGGCTCAGCCTCATAGAGCTGACGACCTCGCATCACGATCAGACCCCAGGCCTCGACGTGATGCCCTCTCTCAACACCGGCTTCATCAGCGCCAAGTGTGTTGAGCTAGCGATCGGGCTCCTCATCCCTTCCTGGATGGCGACCGTCGCCTCTACATGACGACCGGCTCATCTCTGTCGCGTCATCATTAAAAGGACCGGCTTCATCAGTGACGTCATCTTCAAGGGGCAGGCGTCGTCCTCATCATTAGACAACCGCTCAAGCACTGTCCTCATCAATAGATAGACGACCAACGTAATCCTTCATCAACGGACGGACGCCCAGCATTGTCCTTTATCAACGGACGGACGCCCCGTGTCGTCCTAATCAACAGACGGACGCCCATCATCGTCCTTCATGGACGGACGCCCAACATCATCCTTTATCAACGGACGGACGCCCCGCGTCGTCCTCATCAACGGAAAAACGCCCATCATCGTCTTTCATCAAAGATAGACGACCAACGTAATCCTTCATCAATAGATGGACGCCCCGCGTCGTCCTCATCAATAGACAAAATGCCCATCATCGTCTTTCATCAAAGGAAGACGCCCAGCGTCGTCCTTCATCAACAGACGGATGCCCAATGTCGTCCTTCATCAACGACATGTCATCAATGAGCAAGCGTCGTCCTCATCATCGGACAGACGCCAATGCCTTGTCCTTCACCATCAAAGGACCGGCCTCATCAATGACGTCGTCCTCAATGGGCAGACGTCGTCCTGATCATCAGACGGTCGCAGAAGCAGCGTCCTCATCGTCAGACGCACGCCAACATCTAGTCCATCAAAGGACCGACTTCATGAAGGACGTCGTCCTCAATGAGCAGACGTCGTCCTCATCATCAGACAGACGCCCAATGTCGTCCTCCTTCCACAGACGGACGCCCCCGCGTCGTCCTTCATCAACAAACGGACGTCCATCGTCGTCCTTCATCTCCATATGAGCGTCAATGTCTTGTCCTTCATTACAGGACCGGCCTCATCAAAGCCATCACTTTTATATCAAGACTCGCTTCATAGCGCTGAGTGTCTTGGTTTAGCGACTGGGCTCGCTATTCCCTTCCCGGATAGGCGACCGTCGCCCTTATAGGACGATAGGCTTCATCGTCGGCTCGTCATCATTTCATCAACGGCCTTTTGACGCCATCATACTCATCCAAAGACCGGCTCCCCAACGCCGACGTCTTGGTATAGGGACCGGGCTCGCAATCCCTTCCGGGATGGTGACCGTCACCTTTACATGATGACCAGCTCATCTTCGCCTTATCATCCACATTCGGATCGGCCCCTCATGATCGCCATCCTTACATCACGACCGGCCTCTCGGCACGGCACGATTATCTTTATGAAGACCGGTCTTAGCCACTCCTTTGCTGGATGGCGACCGTTGCTTGGATTTATGGACCAGCTCATCATCGATGTCGTCCTCATATTCAGACAAGCGTGCAACGCTTCGTCCCCATATTCAGACCAGCGTGCAACGCTTCGTCCCCATATTCAGACAAGTGTGCAACGCTTCGTCCCCATATTCAGATAAGCGTGCAACACTTCGTCCCCATATTCAGACAAGCGTGTAACGCTTCGTCCCCATATTCAGACCAGCGTGCAACGCTTCGTCCCCATATTCAGACAAGTGTGCAACGCTTCGTCCCCATATTCAGACAAGCGTGCAACACTTCGTCCCCATATTCAGACAAGCGTGTAACGCTTCGTCCCCATATTCAGACAAGTGTGCAACGCTTCGTCCCCATATTCAAACAGCGCTTCATCCTCGCATCCTCACTACGGTCGAAGATGACCCCGCAATCATGATTGACATCCATCAGCCAAGAGATGAGGCTTAAACCTTCGGCCACTCGGGCGAAACTCGTTCGATAACAACCTCTAGCCTGCGACCTTCGTCCAAGGGTTCTCCCACAGGGTCACCTTGGGCATGACCGCCTAGGGGTTGGAGTCACGAGAAATGTAATGGGTGCCGATTTGGACGACGTCCTCAACAGACAGGCGTCAAGCGCCGTCCTCCATCTTCAGGCGGGCGCCAACGCCTGGTCCTTCATCAGCAAACCTGCTCATCAATGCCGTCGTCCTCAATGGATCGGCTCATCAACGCTGACCTTCATCTTTAGACGGGCTTCATCAGCATCGTCCTTCATATTCAGACGGGCGTCCAGTGCCGTCCTCATCTTCAGACGGACGCCGCTGCGGCTCTGGGCCGAAGGGCTCACATGCACCTTTTGCTTCGTTTTGGGGGCATCCAGTGCACTCTTTTTCCCTCATCAGGATTTTTCCCACTGGGTTTTTCCTAATGAGGTTTTTAACGAGGCATCTCCCCATTGTGGACCAAAAGGTGTCAACCTTCGGCCCCTATTGAAGACACACATCACTCTACTCCTCTTCACCTCATTACATTTGCCTCAAGGAGTGGGGGACTGGGGGACTACATTGGCCTCAAAAAACTAAGCAAACTCAAAAGCAAAAACAAAGCAAGATCGTCACATCATCTGCATCACAACAACAACAAATACATAGATTTGCCTTCGGCCAATCCAAAAGGTGAACCTAGAGGATGCGCATCATCCTCAAAATGATGAGTCACACTTCATCACAAAGCTACGCATCGACGCCACAACGTTTACACGCCTGTGGGTCAACCTCGGCTAAAGCCAGAACACAAAAGGAGAGCAACAACGGACGTACATTGCCTACTAAAGAAATAGTCACGCCTCATCTTCCACAAAGAACAAACTCAAGGGATCTACATCACCCTTCAAAGACAATGGCAAGTCATCACCATTAAACAACGCCAATGACATCGGCCATCATCGTCCATCAACTACAAAGAAGCCATCAGACCACGCATGGCCCCTCATCGGCCAAAAGCAACCAAACATGTTTACTCCCTTTCACTTCGTCTTCTTCTCAGCTCAGAGAGTGGGGGACTCCTGATAGAGTATATGGGCGCAGACCCCATAGCCCACATACTCAAAGGATCAAACTACTAAAGATAGACACCCACTTTGCATCCCTTCGGCCGTTTGGGTCCCCCATCGGCCAACAAGGTGTCGCATCGGTCTCGAACTGAAATTACTCAGGATGCGGCCTGGAGACAAAGTGGGATCGCGTCGGCAAGGGAGTGCATCGGCCAAGGGAGCGCATCGTCCATGGACCGCATCGTCCATGGACCGCATCGTCCATGGACCGCATCGTCCATGGACCGCATCGTCCATGGACCGCATCGTCCATGGACCGCATCGTCCGGACTTCGTCCAGGCAGAATGTATTTACCTATTTTATGTACTAAGTGTTGTACTCAGCCCATTAGTGGCCCTATTCGCCCAAAGAAGGCATGATTATTGTAATGGGCCTCCTAAGCCCAAGGCTAGGGGCCCAAATCCACATTTTTACCTATAAATAGACCCCAAGGGGCTAATTATAGGGGGTTCCAAGTTGAGAAATATAATTACTCACTTCCTCTCTCTAGCTCTCACTTCTCTCTAGAATTAATACTCTATCAATCTTCAAGAATGCCGATAGGATATTTGACAGACCGATCAGCCAATTGTAATGCCATTGTTGTTGGTTTGGGATCCCCCAAGTGTAGCTTTTGACATAGTGAATAAGGAATTAAGCTAACACTTGCACCAAGATCACAAAGAGCTTTGTTAACTTTGGATCCACCAATGGTACATGGAATTGAGAAGCTTCCAGGATCACGTAACTTGGGTGTGATTTTATTTTGGATGATGGCACTGCATTCTTGACTCATTGCAACAGTAGCTGGATTCTCCTTCTTCTTTGTGAGAATATCTTTGAGAAATTTAGCATATGAAGGAATTTCTGTAATGGCATCAAGCAAGGGAATTGAGATATCCAATTGCTTGATAACATTCAAAAATTTAGTTCTCCGCTCCTCCATATTAGCTTTCTTCAATCTGTTCGGATAAGGAACTGGGGGAATGTATTTCCTTACCAGACTTTCTCTTTGTTTCTTAGACCCTTCACGGTCATCAGATGATTTCGGCATGGTGCCGACATCAAGTTCATTGTTATTGTTTCCACCTTTCTGTTGTTGCACGACCCATTCCTCCAACACTTCATGTTCTTGTTCATCACTAGAAAGGGGCAAGGATTGATGTTGTTTCCCACTCCAAGTAGTGACGACATTCATTTGCTCCCTCGGGTTTTCAGGACAAGCAGGTAGCTTACCCGTCACCTTAGTTGATGATGTAGATGCTTGATTTGCAATTTGATTCTCAAGCATCCTATTGTGAGCCCGAAGTTGACCAAGTTCTTCGGTGATTTGTTTCAGGGTTTCGGCTTGAGATAATTGGGACTTGAGAAGTTGGTCAACAATGTTTTCTAGGACAGGAGTTTGGGCTGTTTCAGGAGTGGGTAGAAGTGGTTTTTGTTGTTGATTTGAATGGTATGGAAGATTTTGGGTAGGTTTGTATTGTTGCTGGTTCACAACACCTTGTCCACCTCTGAATTGCTGTTGTTGATTTTGGAAACCGGGTGGTGCACTTCGGTAATTTTGTTGTGGATTAGCAGCTCCATTTTGATTGCTCCAGGAAAAACCGGGATGATTTCTTCCTTGAGGATTGAAATTACCAAACTGATTTTGTTGGGGCTGCGTATTGTAGTTGACATAGTCAACTTGTTCCATTGCTTCCCATGGACAAGTGGACTGATTGTGTTGTCCACCGCAAGATTCACACATAAGAACGGGAACCGGAGGTGGAGTTGATGCAGGGTTTTGCACAAGAGAGACTTGTGCCATCTTTTGGATCAGAGTCATCATGTTATCAACCTTTGTGGTTATGGCCGACATTTGATCAACTTCGTACATGCCTCCGATTTTTGGTGGAGCAGATGATCGCTCAGAATACCATGTTGATCCATTTGATGAAATGCGTTCCATCAATTCTTCTGCCTCTTCAAGTTCTAGGCACATGAATGATCCATTTGCGGACGCGTCCACAAGTATCCGAGAATTTTCACTTAGGCCTTCATAGAAAGCCGTCATCAAGTGCCAGTTTTGGATGTTATGATGTGGACATTGTCGCTGAAGATCTTTGAATCTTTCCCAAGCCTCGTAGAGGGGCTCATTGGGATTTTGTTTGAAATTTTGAATCATTCTCCGGATTTTCGCCGTTTTAGATGGCTGGAAAAAATCTTTTGAGAAATTCACCATGAAGTTGATCCCAAGTGGAGAAGTGATTGTCTGGAAAAGAGTCAAGCCAACTCTGAGCTCGATCCCGTAGAGAGAATGGGAATAGGCGTAGTCTGACAGCATCAGATGGCACACCATTGATTTTGAAGGTGTTGCAAGCTCGAAGGAACTTTGTGATGTGATTATTTGGATCCTCCGTTGGCGCTCCGCCAAATCGATCATTTGAAACCATGTGGATGATAGCAGGCTTGATTTCAAATTGGTTCATGTTAACCTCCGGTGGAATAACACTGTCATGCTCATCCACGGGAGGCGTAACATAATCATACAACGGTTTCCTGGTCCTTGTAACCTGATCCACGATTTGTTGATCTGGTTCCTGCTCATTTACAACAACATCGTTTGACATTTTTTTTATTTTTTTTCTGTTCACGTATGTGCTTTTCAATGTCAGAGAAGAATAACAATTCACAATTTGCACCACGTGAACGTGTAAGCATAAGCAGATGGGAATCGGGATTGGGAAGAGAGAGAGAGAGAGATGAAAAGAAAAAAAAATGTGTAATTAATTAATTAAGGTTCGCACGTAGTCAATTGGTATAAACCGAGACTAGTGAGCCCTTAAAGCAGTATTAATATATACAGTAATTCACCAGGATGCGGCAGGGCCGACAGATATGGTGATTTGAGAGGAAGGAAAAAAAATAACTACAGTAATAAATACAGTCTCCGCCAAGATGCAGCTGTGCCGACAGTCTGGGGATTATTAAGAAATAAAATAAAAAGTGCACGCCACCAACAAGCGGACACGGCCGACAAGCTTGGGGATGCAAAAAAAATGCAGAAATTAAATTGCTGAAATTAAAGTGCGATAATTAAAGTGCAGAATTTAAAGTGCGATAATTAAAGTGCAGAAATTAAAGTGCGATAATTAAAGTGCAGAAATTAAAGTGTTGGTCTGACCATGTAGGCGGAGTATCCTTTAAATTATTATGTACAAGTAAACGGTCCGACCATATAGGCGGATTATCCGTTGAATTAATATGTACAAATTAGCGGTCCGACCATATAGGCGGATTATCCGTTGAATTAAAATGTGACAATATGTCCAATGGTCCAAATGTCCAAATATATGTTCAGTTAACAAGTCCAACTCCAATGCTCAGGTAAGGTAATTAATCACAAATCATTTTTTTTAACTTTAATTAATTACTCGTTTTTTTTAACCTGCAAGAGCAAACAAGATAACAACAAAATAATATACACACAATTTACAATAACTAAAATCAAAAGTTCATGCTTTCACTTTTTTTTTCAAAACCGCTTCCCCGGCAACGGCGCCAAGTTGGTGTGTAGTATATAATGGGCACACAACTATTTTTTTACCCAAGGAAGTAGGGTGTCGAACCACAGAGAAGCGGAAAATAAAATAATTAAGCACAAACTAAGGATTAAAGTTGGGAGTGCGTTTCTTTTGATTTTTTTTTGGTTGCTTGGAAAAGTAATAAAATAAAAGTGATTGAGATGAGAGATTTTTATCAACACAAAGTTCAACCAATAGTAAGTAGGGGTAGAAATTAGTAACTAATTGTTCAATGTTTAATTGAAAGAAATAATTGCTAATTTTATTCGTAGATAGATTGTGAGAAGTTGTGGATAAATATTTTAGGACCCAACACAAGTCATCTAAAATAAGTAACTAGTCAACATTTCCCAGTGATGGCCAAAATGAGACTAGTTGTTTAAGTGCAACGACAACCTTAATTATTAACTATATTATTTACCCAACCCCGTGGTGTAAATAATATAATTAAATAATTAAATTCTCCCGTAAAACTTCAATCCGGGACAAGGTAAAAGAAGTTTAACGGTGTGTTCAGAAAGTGTTCATTTGTGTATTTAACAAACAATATGTTTATGATTGAGTACTCATAATATATATCACAAACATAACATAATTAATTTTCTGGACACAACAATCTAAATAGAACAAACTTAACAATTAAAATCAATACAAATTAAAACATGATAAGAACAATTAATTAACCAATTTCTAGCCCCAAATTTATTTAGCTATACATGTTGGGAAGCTTAGAAATAGATGAATTCATGATTGAAGTACAAGATTTAAAGAGATAAGGAAGATCAAACTTGTGATAGATGCTAATCCTTGGAGCTTGGTGCTAATCTTGACTTTAATCTTGATTGAGAAAGTGATTAATTGATGTTGAAGATTGGTTGATGATTTGGAGATGAAGAATGAAGAGAGAAGGAGGAGAAAATGATTTTGGGAGGTGTAGAGAGAAGTTGGCTCGAGATTATGTGTGGAAGGAGATGGATTAAGCCTTATAATGATAAGATGATTAATCATTAATGGCTGGAATTTACGGAAACGATGTGTTTAGATACCAAAAGGCGTATAAAGGAAACCAACAATTGACTTTGGCGCAGCAGGAGTTGATGTATTGACATTTCATTGCTCGTAGGTCGCGGGTTCGAACCCCCGTGAAGGCTTTTTGTTCTTCTTTTCGGTGCTGCGACTACAATAATGTATACAGCTTTCCAGCTACCAAATTAAACTTTGACATAGTAGCGCGCTGGTTTTGCTTAGCTCTACTCCCCCGTCTTGGCAAAGGTTGGAATCCCACCTTCGTGTTTTTCACTTTTTGCTTTCTTTCTTCAATGTACTCCATATTTGCTTTGAAGGAGATTCCACTTTTGTTGTCTTCCAACTTGAACTTTTATTTTCTTCTCTTTTTCACACTCAAATGTATCCAAATGACATCAAAAGTTCCTGAAAATATAAAATACCCGTATAGAATTGCACTAATACAAACTAACATCAAATAATAAAAATATGTACAAAGATACAACTTTATTAACTAAAATTATTAACAAACTAAGCCTAAAAGGTGTGTAAAATATAAGTACATCAACAACAGAAATCTTAAATAGAGTTTTGTCAACCTTTCCTTTAGTAAACCCATGGTTCACTAAGAATAGAGACAATGTGTCATACCAGGTTCTAGGAGCTTGCTTAAGACCATAAAGGGCCTTCCTAAGCTTGTAGACACAAGAGGATTGAGTAGGAATGACAAAACCACCAGGTTGTTCCACATAGACTTCCTCTTCCAGTTCTCCATTCAGAAATGCACTTTTAACATCCATCTGGTAGACCTTGATGTTGTTGTAAGCAGCATGGGCAAGAAATATCCTGATTGCTTCTAGTCTTGCAACAGGTGCAAAGGTCTCATCAAAATCTATGCCTTCCTCTTGGCAGTAACCCTTTGCTATTAGTCTTTCTTTATACCTTACAATGTTGCCTTCTTCATCTGCTTTGTTCTTGAATACCCATTTGGTTCCAATGACATTCTAGTGCTTTGGTCTAGGAACAAGTTCCCACACTTGGTTCCTTTCAAACTGGGTAAGTTCTTCTTGCATTGCATTGATCCAATCAAGAGCTTCTTCTACACTCATTGGTTCCATTTGAGATATGCAGCAGGTGAACATGGCTTCTCTCCTAGATAGAGATGATCTGGTTTGAACTCCGGTAGAGACTTGACCAATTACTTGATTAGGGGGGTGATCCCTTAACCAAGTTAGATCAGGTTCTGTCAATTGTTGTCTGGGTTTCTCTGGTTGTTCATCTTCAGAATCTTCATCTTCATCAATGTCTATCAGAAGGGGGTTACCAGAAGGGGTTGGAAAACTGGGTTGACCTCTTCTGTAGGTTCAAAAGACTTATCTTCTAAGTTGGTCTTCTCCAGGGTCTCTGCTATTTCTTCAACAGAGGTGTTGTCATCAAACTTTACATGTATGGATTCTTTAACATGTAGGGTTCTTCTGTTGAGTACTCTATAGGTTTTGCTTGTGCTTGAGTAGCCTATGAATACACCTTCATCAGCTTTTTCTTGAAAGACCTTCAGATGCTCCTTTCCATTGTTGAGAATGTAGCATTTGCATCCAAATATGTGAAAGTAGCTGATGTTGGGGTTTCTTCCTTTCCACAGTTCATAGGGGGTGTCCTGATAGTTCTTGTGGATCATGCTTCTGTTCTGGGTGTAGCATGCAGTGTTGATTGCTTCAGCCCAGTATCTTATTGGTAATCCTGATTCAGCAATCATTGTTCTTGCATCTTCCTTCAGTGTTTTGTTCCTCCTTTCAGCAACTCCATTCTGCTGAGGTGTTCTGGCAGCAGATAGTTGATGAAAGGTTCCATTTTGATCACAGAAGTCCTTGATCACTTGGTTGACAAATTCAGTTCCTCTGTCAGATCTGATTGTCCTGACCTTCATATTCTTCTCAGTCTGAAGTTGCTTTAACAGAGATGGCAACTTCTGAAGAGTTTCATTCTTTTTTGTTAAGAACACTGTCCATGTGTATCTAGAGTAGTAATCAACCATAACCAGTGTATATCTCTTTAAGACAAATTTTGAAAGTTGGTTTGAGGATGTTTTTGGCTATGTTTGTGTTTGCTTCTACTTTTTGAAAGTGATTTATTTTAGAGATTGTTGAAGAAGTAATTCATAGTAAAAGTACATAGTATTTGTAAATAGAAGTGATTTAATCAAAAGGTAAAAGTTGGAATGTTTGAAAAAAAAGTAATTTTTAATGGAGTATTTGCCAAGTACAAAAATGTCCCTTAAACAAATTAAATATTACTCCGTACTGAAATGCCGAACAATCAATCGTTGGAGCGACGTTTTTCTCACACCTTCCCTAACAGGCCAGCAACTCATTCGGACATCTCAATCAACAATATTCTCACATCTTTGAATTATCAATCGACAATATTCCTGCCTTTCTGCCTTCTAATACTTTTAGCACTCTTGGTTAAAAAAAACTGAGATTTTTTCCGTATTAATGTTAATTAATTAATTACGAAAATAGGGTTGGGTTAAAAGTATTTACCAAAATACTGCTGGTTTAACCATGGTCGGGAGAAAGTCACCCAACCGTTGGGCGACTTTCTCTTTAACTAAAAAAGGGGTCGGGGCAAAGAAAGACAGAACACTTGGGCGACTCAAAGTGAAGAGCAGCAGCAGCGACCGACGAATCCCCCCACCAGCAGCGAGCGACGACCGGCGATTCTCGAGCTCCGGCGAGGTCTCCTCCATCTTCCCAAGAATCCTTCATCTCCATCATCTTCAACACTCTTTCTTCTTTCTTCTAGGTAAATCAAAATCCATTTCATCTCATTTTGAACTTAGGGTTTTGAATGTTACAAATTTCGAACAGCCACTGCCATCCTGGCTTACCTGTACAGACAGCTTTGTCGCGGCTGCGAGAGAGGGAGCACAGAGCTTGGGGGATTTTTGCTACTCCTCCAGATTTGGTCATGGGAGTATATCCACATTGGGCGTCCCATTATAGTCGGATATCATGGCATTGATGGACAGCCACTGCCTGATGAGCCTCCACGTCTTCTAGGACCTCATCATGTACGGGGTGAGGACCCTCTAGGCCGTCGGTATGTTTTCAATCATTTGTATTTATGTGAGTGTACGTTGTGTGTAAATACATTAATAATATCCATATTAGTTATATTGTTAAATGAATGGTTAGATGCTATATGCTGGTCTATCTTGCATGTCATCCGCTATTGGGCTCGGTGTGTACATGGATGCATTTGATCGGATGTCTGAGGACCAGGTATGGTGTGGGTAGTATAACATTAACTATAATATGTATAGAAAATCTGCTAATTTTGTATCTTTATGAAACAGATTACATGGATGCCATTTACACCTGAGATGTTAGCAGAGTTACCCCCAGCTGGACGAGAGCATACTCACATATGGCGAGCACGTGTGCCGTTGATATGTTTTGACATTGTTGAGCTTCATTTGCCTGATAGAGTCTTGCGACAATTTGGGTTTGAGCAGGTCGTTCCACGGCCTATCGACACTTATGTTGAGCTGCATAGGCTGGATAGGCGTGGGAAGCATACAGAGGATTGGGCACTCAGACATGTCCGATATGTGACTATGTGGGAAAGGAGAGCTGAGCTAGTTGTGGCTGGGACACCGACATATGTGCCATCTGTTTCAGGAGACTACATGGGATGGTATTACAGCATCACTCGTTTGTTTGTGTCTTCTTCGTTCAGACTCCCTACTCATCATGATGCCTAGCTCCTGGGCTTTGCATCTTACGGTGAGTATATTAGTAATTAGTAAAGTAAGTCATTTTATTTATGTAATATTTGTATGTATTTCAATGTAAATGTAATTGTAAGGAATAAATGTAATTAGATTTTGATGATGCTATAGGATTAGAAAGTTAGAATACCCCCAAATTAGATTTTATGTATTAGAATTTTCAATTGTAAGTATTAGTGTAGTCGACGATCAGAGTTGCTCTACTTTGGATCAGATCAGAAGTGCATCAGAATTGCTCGGCCAGACTTGCTCTGTGAGAACTGCTCCATCAGAGTTCTCTTACCAGAGGTCCATCAGAGCTGCACCATGAGAGTTGCTGATTAACTTGGACATCTGATAGCCGATGAGAACTACAGATCAGAGGTACTCATCAGCAGACCTATCAGAGTCAGAGTCTGGGTTCAGTCAGAGATCAGAAGACTATCAGAACTCAACTCATCAGATAGCCATCAGAATCCAACACGTCAGAAGAGCCTGATCAGAGCCCGACGAACACTTAGAAGTTTTCAAGCAACATCCAACAGCTATGAATCCAACGGGTAAAAACATCCAACGGCTAGAAGACTGTGCATGAAAGGAAAGCATTTAATGCACATTAAATGAGCCTGATACGCTGAAGGATTGATTGCAAATGATTGACCAAGGAATCCGGGAAGATATATTATAAAAATAGAAACCTTCCAAAACGGCAGTCAAGTCAACAGTACGCGCATTTAATGCAGTTGTCTCCTCCTCCAACGGGCAGACAACCTCAGTATATAAGCTACTCACCGAAGAACAGGGACATAGCTTCGCTACAACTTTTGCTCACCATAATTCAAGCTCTCTTGAGATTCAAATTCTACAATCTTCAAACAAGAAAAGTTCTACGTTGGGAAGATTCAAACTCCAAATCTTTCATCCCCAACAACGAGCAAAGTTCATCCTGTTCTTCAACTCTTCAAAAACTTCATCAAACATCATTTGTGACGAAGCAAGTTGGAGGAAAAACTTTGTTTTTCAAAGGATCTTCTGAAAAGAAGGGCGTCCAAGTAACTGCAGTAGTGAAGTGGTGATACTTCCGGGAATCTGAGTGAAAGGACCAGCCATCAGGACGTGGAACTGCATCCTGGGTGGCAGCTAGGCTTGAAGAAGGCGTGGAGAACTTCTTAAGTGCTAGGAATTAGCTTTGTAACCGATCTACTTCAAAGCTAGTGGAACAGTGGACTAGAGGAACGCATTGTTCCTTGAACCACTATAAAAATATCCGGTGTCATTTACTTTACTGCAATTTATATTTCTGCACTTAGGATATTAGCTGTTAACTCTAAGACTTGGAATCTGTGTTCAGCAGATCTTGTTTTCAGAGTTATCAGAAAGGCATTTGCCTTAGTATTTCTGAGGCTACCCGGACAGATCAGAATCCGCTGCCAAGGCCAGTTCTGATATCAGAACCAGCCTTTCTCTGTCACCAGAATCAGACCTTCTCTGATAAGTCACTTTGGACTTAGAGAAAATTTGAAAAACCAATCAGTCTATTCACCCCCCCCCTCTAGACTGATTACCATATTAAACGGGACCAACAAGTGGTATCAGAGCCTCCTTGTTCTTGTAATCTTTTAGGTTACTCTCTGAACAAAGATCCACTTGTTCTTAGCCTCTTCATTTATTATAATGGATAATTCTCTTGCAAAGCATCTTATGTTTACAGATCAGAAGTATGATGATTGGAAGATCAGAATGAAGGCACATCTATGTGCTCTTCATGATGAAATGTGGGAAGTCTTGGAAAATGGCCCCTTTATCCAGTTCATGAAGATCAATCCTGCTCACTCTATTGATAACTCTCAGCCCCAGATGATTGAGAAAGCCCGGTCAGAATGGACCAAGGAAGAGAAAAGGCAGTACAATCTAGATAATATAGCCAAGGACATCCTCTACAAGGCTATTGATGAAAGATACTTCAACAGAATCAAGAAGTGCAAGACTGCAAAGGAAATCTGGGACAAGCTAGATGAGATTGGAGCAGGAGATGAGCAAGAAAGAGATAACAAGTTGACCATTGCTATGAAGAAGTTTGATGACTTCAAACTTCTGCCAGAAGAATGCATTGCTAAGATGCATGAGAGACTGCTGATTCTCATCAGTGAGATTTCTGAGCTTGGGAAGGAGCTCACCATCAAAGAGGTCAACATGAAGATTCTCAGGGGACTGCCTTCAGCTTGGAAGATGAAGGTGATTGCTGTCCAGGAAAGCAAGAATATCAGGACCTATGCCACTGAGAAACTCATCTCTGATCTCAAGGCTTATGAGTTTGAGATGCATGAAGAAAAGGAGGAAGCTCCTGATGAAAGGACCACCACTGCTCTCACTGCCAGCACTTCAAAGGTAAGTGACTTTGACCCCTCTACTCTTTTATCTGATGAGTATATGGCTGCTTTTGCCAGGAAGTTTAAGAAGTTTATGAAGAAAGATGGAAGGAGTCCATCTTCCATCAGAAGACCACATCAGAAGACCAAGTCTTCTGAAAGCAGTGGAGAGTACCTCTGCTACAACTGTAGACAGCCTGGACACTTCAAAGCAAACTGCCCCTATCCAAGAGTGTCCAAGAAGCAAGGACATGAAGAAGAAAAGAAACCAGATGATCAACACAGAAGAAGAAGAGCATTTGTCTCAGAACAAGCTGAGAAAGATCCACTTTCTGAATCAGAGTCCAGTTCAGACTCCGACTCTGATGAAGCTTTCTGCTGCTTGGATGCAGAAACTGAAGACCTTTGCCTCATGGCACAATCAGATGATGAGGTATGTTCTACAACTGATTCTATTTCTTCTTCGGTAGGCACAGCCTTAAATGATGATCCAATGTCATCATTTTGGGAAGAGTTCAAGACTATCCAAGGATCTTATTCCTTTATTAAAGAAGAGAACAGTAAGCTGAAAGCTGAAAATGAGTCCCTTCTAAAGAGAATAAGAGAAATTGAACATCTTGAAGTCAGATACAATAGCCTTCTGAAGATGCAATCTTCTATGAAGGGTATCAATGACTTTCACAACTCTACCCCTGGTCTTGGATATATTGAACCAGAGTCTGGTGAGCCTTATGTAAGGCCTAGCACCAAAGTTGCTAAGGCTAAAAAGGTAATAGTGCCACAGACTCTGAGCCCCATTTGCCATGCTAGTACTTCTGGTACTAAAGTTGTTCATGAGAAGGTCATACCAGAGAAACAAACTCTAAAGGCCAAACCAAAACACAGTTTGAAAACTAATGAACCTGGCAGAAACTCTAACAAAAGGAAAAGTTTTCAGAAAAATAATAATCAAAGGCCTAACCCTATCAGACAATCTCATGACAACAGTATCAGAAACTGCTATCAGAAAGGCAGATATCAAGAGAAGATTAACCATAGGCAGAAGAGGTTGTCTGGTCAACCTCAGAAGCCTAAAGTTAAGCGCTCCTCTGATCTTGATAGTATATGGGACTTCTTTCCAACAAAGAAGGCTATGCAAAAGTATGCAAACAGAAAGAATGATCCTCACAAGCATCTGCCCAAAGTGAATCATACATCTGTTTACTACAACTACCAGGTGGACAATGGGTACCATCCACCAAGGTTTCAGTTGATGAGACCAAAATGGTACCAACTACCAAGACTGCATTACCCCCCAGGACCCAACATTGCTTGGGTACCTAAATCTTCCTTTTAATCTTGCAGGAACTGTGTGCTGGAGCCATCTCAGAACAAGAATGGTATATTGATAGTGGATGCTCCAGACACATGACAGGTGACAAGAGTTGCCTATCAGAGTTCCAGAAAATCAATGGACCCAGAGTCACTTTCGGTGGAAATGACAAGGAAGGGCAAACAAAAGGAAGAGGGAAGCTGATCAAGAACCAGATAATCATTGAAGATGTCTCATATGTCAAGGGTCTGAAGTTCAACTTGCTGAGTGCTAGCCAATTCTGTGACAAAGGCTACACAGTTGAATTCACCAAAACCTTATGCTATGTCAAGCATGAGACAACCAAAGAAGTGGTTCTTACAGCCAAAAGAAGAAAGAACATCTATGTTGTTGACTGGCAAACAGCAAAAGATGGAACCTGTCTGATAGCAAAGGACAATTCAAAGCTAAGCTGGGACTGGCACAAGAAGCTTAGCCACCTAAATTTCAAAACCATCAACAAACTGGCAAGGGAACACATTGTAGATGGTCTGCCTGACATTGTCTACAAGAAGGAGACCCTCTGCAGTGCTTGTCAGAAAGGCAAACAAGTGAAGACCTCATTCAAACCCATAGCTGGAGATCTTTCTACTTGTCCTCTAAATCTGATCCACATGGATTTATTTGGACCAGTTGAAACTCCCAGTGTTGGTGGAAAAAGATATACTCTTGTTATGGTTGATGACTACTCAAGATACACATGGACTGTGTTCCTAACCAAGAAGAATGAAACTCTTCAGAAGTTGCCATCTCTGTTAAAGCAACTTCAGACTGAGAAGAACATGAAGGTCAGGACAATCAGATCTGACAGAGGAACTGAATTTGTCAACAAAGTGATCAAGGACTTCTGTGATCAGAATGGCACCTTCCATCAACTTTCTGCTGCCAGAACACCCCAACAAAATGGTGTTGCAGAAAGAAGGAACAGAACACTGAAAGAAGCTGCAAGGACAATGATTGCTGAATCAGGCTTGCCCATCAGATATTGGGCTGAAGCAATCAACACTGCATGCTACACTCAAAACAGAAGCATGATCCACAAGAATCATCAGAAGACCCCCTACGAGCTGTGGAAAGGAAGAAAGCCAAACATCAGCTACTTCCATGTGTTTGGATGCAAGTGCTACATTCTAAACAATGGAAAGGAGAACCTGAAAGTATTTCAAGAAAAAGCTGATGAAGGTGTATTCTTAGGCTACTCAAGTTCAAGCAAAGCCTATAGAATACTTAACAGGAGATCTCTACAAGTTGAAGAATCCATTCATGTCAAATTTGATGATAGCACCTCTGCTGAAGAAATTTCAGAAACCCTGCAGAAAATCAATCTTGAAGATAAGGTTTCAGAACTATCAGAAGAGGTCACTATTAATCCAGTACTCTCAACTCCTATTACTAATCCAGTTCTGATAGACAAAGACAATGATGAAGAATCAGAAGATGAACCATCAGAGTTGCCTAGACAGCAACTGTCAGAACCTGATCTAACTTGGTTAAGAGATCATCCTCCTAATCAAGTAATTGGTCAAGTCACCAGTGGTGTCAGGACCAGATCTGCATCAAGAAGAGAAGCCATGTTCACCTGCTGCATATCTCAGATGGAACCAATGAATGTGGAAGAAGCCCTAGAAGATTCAGACTGGATCAACGCAATGCAAGAAGAGCTGACACAGTTTGAAAGGAATGAAGTATGGAAACTCGTTCCTAGGCCCAAGCATCAGAATGTCATTGGAACCAAGTGGGTATTCAAGAACAAAGCAGATGAAGAAGGCAACATTGTAAGAAATAAAGCAAGGCTTGTAGCAAAGGGATACTGTCAAGAAGAAGGCATAGATTTTGATGAGACCTTTGCACCTGTTGCCAGACTGGAAGCAATCAGGATATTCCTAGCCTATGCTGCCTACAATGACATCAAAGTCTACCAGATGGATGTCAAGAGTGCATTCCTGAATGGAGAATTGGAAGAGGAAGTCTATGTTGAACAACCTCCAGGTTTTGTCATTCCTACTCAATCTTCTTGTGTCTACAAGCTCAGAAAGGCCCTCTATGGTCTTAAGCAAGCTCCCAGAGCTTGGTATGACACATTGTCACTATTCTTAGTGAACCATGGGTTTACTAAAGGAAAGGTTGACAAAACTCTATTTCAAATTTCTGTTGCTAATCATATTCTGTTAGTGCAAATTTATGTTGATGATATTATATTTGGAAGCACTAATCCAGAATTATGCAAGAAATTTTCTCAAGTTATGCAGAAGAAGTTTGAAATGAGCATGATGGGAGAACTCAGTTACTTTCTTGGATTACAAGTCAAACAAGTACCAGAAGGCATCTTTATCAACCAAGGAAAGTACACCAGAGATCTCATCAAGAAGTTTGGAGTAGATGGAAAATCTTCAGTCAAGATTCCAATGAATGCATCTCAAGGCATTGGACCAGATGATGAAGGCAAAGATGTTGATGCAACAACTTATAGAGGA
This sequence comes from Cuscuta epithymum, assembly GCA_945859915.1. Taxonomy (NCBI): domain Eukaryota; kingdom Viridiplantae; phylum Streptophyta; class Magnoliopsida; order Solanales; family Convolvulaceae; genus Cuscuta; species Cuscuta epithymum. The sequence continues at coordinate 1,303,058 of CAMAPF010000954.1, read as the reverse complement.
ATCATTGGATCTCTCCTCTATCTGACTGCAAGTAGACCAGACATAGCTTTTGCAGTAGGAATCTGTGCCAGATACCAATCAAAGCCCAAGGAGAGCCATCTAGTTGCTGCTAAGAAGATTATCAGATATATCAAAGGAAATCCAAATGCAGGACTATGGTATCCCAAGGGAGGTAATTTTGAACTAATTGGTTATTCTGATTCAGATTTTGCAGGTTGTAGATTGGACAGGAAGAGCACTTCCGGTCATTGTCAATTGCTAGGTGGGAGACTTGTCTCCTGGTTTAGCAAGAAGCAGAATTCAATCTCAACTAGCACTGCTGAAGCTGAGTATATTGCTGCTGGAAGCTGCTGTGCTCAATTACTCTGGATGAAGCAACAACTCAAGGATTATGGAGTGCAAGCAAAGGAGATCAAGTTGCTGTGTGACAATACCAGTGCCATTGCAATCACTCAGAATCCTGTGCTGCATTCCAGGACAAAGCATATTGAGATCTGACATCACTTCATCAGAGATCATGTGGAGAAGAAGCATATCTCAATTGAGCATGTACCAACTGAGGACCAACTTGCAGATATCTTAACCAAACCTCTCTCAGAGGCAAGGTTTAACAAGCTAAGGGAAGAACTGGGAATGATGGATGATCTTCCCAGAGATACATGAATCAGAGTTGCAGAAGTATCAGATGTGGATTCATCAGAACACCCCATCGCTGATACCCAAAACTCTTATCCATCAGAAGCTTGGATCAGAATTGCAGAAGCATCAGATATGGATCTATCAGGATTCACCACCTCTGATACGCTTATTCATCAGAGGACCCTGTATCAGAACACTCCTTCTCTGATATATGGACTGTTATTTATCAGAGTGGCTGTGGACTTAGAAAAATTTTCTAAATTTCGGGCGAGACTATTCAATAAACTGGGTTTTACCCTTTTACCCCCGGTAGTTATTACCACTTTTGGAAAACGGCTTTCCGCCCGCATTCCATTAATTGCGACCTCGGAACCGTATATTATATCAAACGTCCACTAACCCAAATCCTTATATACCTTTTCTGAAACCTAAATCGCTACTGCAATTTCTCTTTTCGTCTTCAAGCTTTATCTCTCTAAACTCTCAACCTTCAGTCCTCTCAAACTCCTCACTAAACTGAAAATGAAGTTCATCAACATCACCGATCTTTCTGAATCTGAAGCTAAGACCCTAGTGAGCAACATTGTCACAGGAATGAAGGTAGATATGTCCTCACTACCACTGTTGGCAACAAATCAGAAGATCATGAACGAAGTGATCCAGGGAATGAGTGATTCCCAGTTGAACAAGATCGTTGCTCATCCCTATGAGCATTTCAGCAACATTGATGTCGCAGAATTCTACCTCAACGCGTATATCTCCAACAATACTATCCACTCACAGGTTCAGGGTCAGAACCTCAAAATTGATGCTGATGCTCTCAACGAGTTCTTTGGCGTCACTCTGGAGCCTCAAGAGGAGGGCACCACTGACTTCATCGAGCTTGATGATGTGAACATCACAGTTCAAAACTTCGTAGCAACCTACTGCCGAGAGGATGCAACAGGCGTAGAAACCCTGTATATGAAAAAGAATGCTCTCAAGAAGGACTTTGAGAGGCTGATGAGCATTATGCATCGGTGCTTGTGGTGCAAAACAAGTTCAACTGATCAGATGAATCACACCAACTCAAAAGCCCTATATGTTGTTCACAGGGGGATGAACATCAACTGGGGTAAAGTGCTGTTCCAATCCATTTCTGAATCCATCTCCAAGAAGGACAAAAAGACTGGTATGTTCTCTACAAAGATGGGTCACGGACTTCTGATCTCCAGGCTCATCTCTAACTCCAAGATAGCTCTCAGAGAAGCCACCTCTGTGGACCACACGAAGACCATCTTCCTCACCATCTCTCCCAAAGTAAACGTGGCCATTGCTGCTGAACTGAAGAAATCCAACAAGCTTGAACAAAACAGGGAGAAGCAGGCTATTAAACCTGTGGCTGCTGCTACCCAACTCAAGGTCAAAAAGGATGAAAAGCCTAAGAAAAGGAAGCCTCACTCAAAGCCAGAGGAAGAGGTAACCAAGGAGGATGCATCAGAGAAAGAAGCCTCTGTTGTGGCCCCCAAAGTCACTCCTGTCAAAATGTTGAGCCAGAAAAGGAGAAGAAGAGCCGTCATTCAGAGTGACTCTGATAGTTCAAAATCTCCTATCAGAATCCAGAAGAAGAAGAAGAAGAAGACCAACTCTCCCCCCAAGGAATCAGAACCTCAGGGGGAACCAGCACCAGAGTTGGCTACTGCACTGGTGATCTCTGATGCTCAGGGGGAACCTGAATCAGAGGTCCAACCTTTATCTGCACCAGATCTGCAAGTCACCATGACCCCAACAGAACAGCTAACCTCTACTACTGCTCTAGACAGACAGTTTCAAAGGGTGCTCTCATGGAGAAAATGGAGAATGGGACCTCTGCAGCAAATACTTGCCCAAGTAGCAGCCTTTGAATCTGAGGAAGAAGAAGTCCTCAAATGGTCAGGTACAGACGATATTTCACTATGCTTTGATCTTCAATTCTTGCATTCTGTGTTGGAAAAGAAAAAGGAAAGCCTCAAGGGAAAAGAGAAGATGACTGCTTCACCTTCAGAAGAGCATGTCAAGCCTCTATCAGAGAGTGAGATTCCCATCTTTGATGCATGGCTGATGGAGAAGAAAAGAAGGGAGTCTCTCATCAAGATGAAACCCCTTCCAGGTGCAGAGGGTGAACCCTCAACTGCCAATGATATATCTCTGGCAATGCAGAACCTTATCAGAGAATGGAGAGAGTCTCCAGTTGAAGAAACAGTTTTAGAGGCAATACCAGTATCTCCTACCCCTCTACTTCCTTTGCAACCAACTCCATCTCCCCCACACTCACCTCCCAAATCCCCTTCACCCAAACCAATCACACCAGCCTCCACTCCGTCTCCTCTACAAATTCAGAAAACACCCACTTCATCTCACAAGAAATCCTCACCTAAACAACCCTCACCCTGCCATCAGATAACCCCCATCAGAAGCCGATCACCCTCACCTCCTCCCTCATCACAACATCAGAATACCCCCGCTCTACAAGCTCAACCTCATCAGAACTCAGACAATCAGCTATCCCAGTCTGCTCCCCATCAGAAATCATCCAAACCTCTCTCTCCTCAGCAATCTGCTGCCTCGGCACAAAAGAGAGAACCAGTTGTGAGGATTCTCTCCTCAACTGAAGATAATGATGGATTCCTTCCATCCTCATTGGCTGGAGATCTTCAATCTGCCAAAAGAAAAACCCCTACTCCTCCTCTATCTCCTGATCAACCTCAACCTCAACCTCAAATCAATGAGATACCTCAGCAAAAGCCTCCAAAAGAAGTTCTTATCCCGTTCCAAGAGTTTGTGGAGTCAGCTGAAGAATTTGGAGACCAAATGATTGCTGGGATCAACAAAATGCTTGTACTGAATCAGAAGCATGATGCTCATCTTGATTTGGTTCAGTACAACATTGAGTCAGAACTTGCCAAGATATCCAATACACTCTCTACCTTGGCCACTACCTTCCTGAGCTTCATGAAAACTTCAAATGAAAAGGTAGACAACATTGCATCAGAGGTAGCCAGTGTACACACTGTCCTCTACTCTCAATCTCTGACCCTCTCTGCTCAAGACAAGGCTATTCAGGAGCTGTCTGATGCTGTGGATGATCTTCAATGGTCCTCTGATAAGCATGCTGAGCAACTCACAGATGTAGAGGACATCTGCAAAACCTTGAAGGAATTTGACATCAAACTGATAAACAGTGGAAAGGACAGAGATCACAAGTTGACTCTCCTTGAAGCTACTACCAAGGATATTCAATCGGCTGTGGGCAAGCAAAAGGAGCTGATAGAAGGGCTGGCCTCTGTGACCCAGACTCTACCTGGTACCCTTGAAGCTATAAAAGAGAGCAATGCTACTGAATTCTCCAAGATTGGACTCCTGCTTGGTGATCTTGTTGATGCCAAAAAGGGGGAAGAAATCAGAGAACCTGCTAGAGCCATCAGAACTGCAGAAGGAACTAGCACCAGAGCGGTTAATCCTGCTGTATACTTTGAAAGGGCAAGACAAAAGAGGATTGCTGCTGGTACTCAGAGACCACCCCTGCCAAGATCAAAGAGAGGAAAAAAGGCAACTTTCACTCTTGCTCAATGGCTTAAAAGTGATCTAGCTAAACCTGATGCTGCTCAGTTTCAAGAAATGAAGAAGCACATGACACCTCTCCAACAGGAAAATCTTATTCTGGATAGCGATGGGACTATCATCATTAACCATGGTGGGTCAATGCAAGAAGCAGAAGACTGGTGGCGAATGAAAGTGATCCCTGGCAAGGACATCTCTGAAGCCATCAGAAACTACCTTGACTGCAAGCTTGAACCTGCCTGGTCAGAATGTCAGAATCCAAGGAACTTGGCCTCCATCAGAGCAAAGGTAAATGCTGATCTGAAAGAAATTGAAGCAAAAGAAGCTGAACTAGAAGAGGAAGATATCTAAACCCTATCCTCTTGTTGCTTTTAATACTTTTCCTTAATAAGATAACCAGCTTGCCTCTTTTCTGCATGGCAATTTCAAATTTTCTCTATATTGCACTCTGACTATTTATGCTCTGTTACCTTGTGCTATTTCTTATTTTGTTTATTGCGTGATTGATTGTATCTTACTCTTGCTATCTTCCTATGCCAAGTGTCCACCAAGACTTTAAATGAAAGTTTATTTTTAACATATTTTCTTTATGGTGAAAGGCACTTCTCTGGAGATAGTTTAAGGGTTTTGGCATCATCAAAAAGGGGGAAATTGTAAGGAATAAATGTAATTAGATTTTGATGATGCTATAGGATTAGAAAGTTAGAATACCCCCAAATTAGATTTTATGTATTAGAATTTTCAATTGTAAGTATTAGTGTAGTCGACGATCAGAGTTGCTCTACTTTGGATCAGATCAGAAGTGCATCAGAATTGCTCGGCCAGACTTGCTCTGTGAGAACTGCTCCATCAGAGTTCTCTTACCAGAGGTCCATCAGAGCTGCACCATGAGAGTTGCTGATTAACTTGGACATCTGATAGCCGATGAGAACTACAGATCAGAGGTACTCATCAGCAGACCTATCAGAGTCAGAGTCTGGGTTCAGTCAGAGATCAGAAGACTATCAGAATCCAACACGTCAGAAGAGCCTGATCAGAGCCCGACGAACACTTAGAAGTTTTCAAGCAATATCCAACAGCTATGAATCCAACGGGTAAAAACATCCAACGGCTAGAAGACTGTGCATGAAAGGAAAGCATTTAATGCACATTAAATGAGCCTGATACGCTGAAGGATTGATTGCAAATGATTGACCAAGGAATCCGGGAAGATATATTATAAAAATAGAAACCTTCCAAAACGGCGGTCAAGTCAACAGTACGCGCATTTAATGCAGTTGTCTCCTCCTCCAACGGGCAGACAACCTCAGTATATAAGCTACTCACCGAAGAACAGGGACATAGCTTCGCTACAACTTTTGCTCACCATAATTCAAGCTCTCTTGAGATTCAAATTCTACAATCTTCAAACAAGAAAAGTTCTACGTTGGGAAGATTCAAACTCCAAATCTTTCATCCCCAACAACGAGCAAAGTTCATCCTGTTCTTCAACTCTTCAAAAACTTCATCAAACATCATTTGTGACGAAGCAAGTTGGAGGAAAAACTTTGTTTTTCAAAGGATCTTCTGAAAAGAAGGGCGTCCAAGTAACTGCAGTAGTGAAGTGGTGATACTTCCGGGAAGCTGAGTGAAAGGACCAGCCATCAGGACGTGGAACTGCATCCTGGGTGGCAGCTAGGCTTGAAGAAGGCGTGGAGAACTTCTTAAGTGCTAGGAATTAGCTTTGTAACCGATCTACTTCAAAGCTAGTGGAACAGTGGACTAGAGGAACGCGTTGTTCCTTGAACCACTATAAAAATATCCGGTGTCATTTACTTTACTGCAATTTATATTTCTGCACTTAGGATATTAGCTGTTAACTCTAAGACTTGGAATCTGTGTTCAGCAGATCTTGTTTTCAGAGTTATCAGAAAGGCATTTGCCTTAGTATTTCTGAGGCTACCCGGACAGATCAGAATCCGCTGCCAAGGCCAGTTCTGATATCAGAACCAGCCTTTCTCTGTCACCAGAATCAGACCTTCTCTGATAAGTCACTTTGGACTTGGAGAAAATTTGAAAAACCAATCAGTCTATTCACCCCCCCCCCCCCTCTAGACTGATTACCATATTAAACGAGACCAACAGTAATTGTGTTTCATATTTCAGACACGAGCTTTGCAGCGCATACATCAGCGGGCTACTGCCACAGTGACTGATAGTCCTGATGTGGACATGTATGGACAGGCTCTGACATGCATTGTGTGACACCGCACCCGAGCGTCCTTGAAAATTCAATTAAAAAAAATTCAAAGTTTATGTATTGAATTTCCTATTCACAAACAATTGTAAAACGATTAATGTTTAACGTAATTAATTATCGATTATTGTACTGTTCGAACTCGTATATCAGTGTCGGGCTTGCAAATACTTATCTGGGCCTTGTTAATAAATAAAAGAGCTCAACATTATCTAGATAGTGGTACATAACCTTTCAAGACAAATTGAGGAAGGTTGGGTAGCCCAAACATTTTTGGGCCCAACCTGCTAAAAATACCAAGTATTCGAGAATGGCGTCCTAGACCCACTCGGAGGTGACCCACACGGCTAGTAGCCCAGCAATATGAATACTAATGTCACAAATAAGTGATGGGACGATTGGAGAAGAATGCAAACTCATATGGTCTCATCTTTGACATTATTGAGCTAAATAATGGGAGTAGGGTTTCGTCTATATTCCTTCATCATGTAAATTATTGGGATCATCCTACACATATTAGAGATCAATAATATGATGTATAAAGTTGACTTGGTCCAAGTAAATTGGAATGAGTACAAAAAGGCATCTTATGACAAAGGACAAACAATAGGACCCATCTTTCCATTTTTTGGAAGTATTGGTAGATATTTGGGACCCCAAATGGATTGGGATCAATTGGGAACCATCCCACATGACTTGAGCACCTGCAAAACAAAGAAATGTGTTAGTTGGGGAGGTATGGGGCGGACATAAGGGGAAAAAGGGGGCTGCACTTGACTTTGAGACAAACCAAGGGCCCTCCCCATGTGTTATTGATCTACATGATGCCAAGCAAGCCCCATACCCATTCATTTTCATTCCTTACAGCCTATCCAACTCTTTTGAGAGGTCTTAGACACTCCCACAAACCCCCATTCGGATCCTAAAGGATAATAGAGAGGGAGAGAGCCACACAACCCCAAGAAAGAGAGAAAGGAGAAGACTGCCCGCAGGTTCATTTTCCAGTGCGTAGAGTTTCTTGTTTGGTTCATATCTCGCGTTATACTAATCCAAATCCGGTGTGTGAGGTACCTGCGGATATCTCTCAAGACGAGGAATCCGTGAAGGTCTGGTTTTCATCAAACGGAGTAGTGTAAGACTTCCAAACCATCCGAACAAAACACAACCTCGCAGAAACGGATTTGCCTCTTTATAGTAAGTTTGAACCCAAAACCTTCTTTTTCATTTCTCATATGATATGAACGGTTTGTGGAACTATTATACACTATTCCAAGTGTATAATATGTCCTTATAAAGTTATTTTATTGATGTAAAGGTTAGATACTAACCAAGAGCAAATCTTGGAAAAACTAGGAAACGAGTTCGCCGGAAAACACCCATTCTAGGGGCTGTTTTCGTATCAACGTTTAGAGGTTGAGCTAGCACTTTGAGGAGGCTGTTTAACACTCATACTTAAAGAAGGAATCAGTTCTTAATCCACCTTGACCGAAGCTTTGACCATTGAATCAAGAAGGAAAGGTTTAAAGCTCATTTAAGGTGAGGACCGACATCTAGTTGCTTATAGGTTATGCATGAGATTGCCTAAATGTTTAAATCATGTTTTTGTGAATAAAGAGGCTTGAACATGATATGAATGATAAGTAATGGACTTGATCATGAATTGAAAACATATTGATGAATATGAAGTCATATGAGATAGAAGTATGCTAATATGGTAAAATGACCTTTCCAACTCATGTATGAATGTTATGTGTATGTAAATGTATAATTGCATGATGATGCTTAGCACATGGGAGGCTGCCACATATCTATTGATATGGAGGGGCTACCATTAAGAATAAATGAGTTGTAGGAATAATCTTAATAGTATTGTGATGCTAGTTAAGGATTGTTCTAAATGTCGATAGAATCAAACTTAAGGTTTGAGTTGTTTGTGATGAACTTGAATAAGATTCAAGTGTCAATTGTGATTTCATGGAGTAGGAGATCTATGGTGTTTGTATGAATTAGGAGATCTATGGGGTGAATACATGAAGTAGGAGATCTATGATATGATTACATGAAGTAGGAGATCTATGATGCGAGTGCATGATGATGTACTCGAGCCGAACTCTAGAAATGAGAAGTTATATTAGGGTTGGACCCTATGTATGTCGTGACCATTAGTCACGGGGTTTGGGAAATGTTTTGTAATAAACATGGGCCTTTGAGCTGACTACTTGACTTTATATAAAGTAAGTATATATTTTGAAGGGGTAATTTGGGATTACAGCCTAAGCTATATTATCACCCTATTTGAGGGGCTTGTGTGTGAAATACTTGTTGTATATCTATTAGATGCCTGCCACACCAGTACTTTATAGCCGTATAGAGTACTGACCCCTTCGGGGGCATCCCACCTCCATTTCAGGTTGAGGCTCGAGCTTGCTACCTGTGCCCGTTGCTCGGGTGATCCTTTGGAGAGAAGACGTGGTTCGTGCTTTCTCCATTCTATTTTGAACAATATTAAACATGCTCATGGATATTTTACTACCGAGCCTGCGTGCTCGTGAATAGCCCTGTGTGGCCATTTTACTTTAAATAATGTTTCCGCTGCATTATAAATTACTTATTATGGTTGTTTATGGATGTTATGTGTGTGAATGATATTCAAGACGCTTTGTATGATATGAATGTTGATAAGTCCATTTTTGTGCTTATTTTTCTTATCAAAATTAAGCGATTTTTGATTGAAAATAGAAAGAAAAGGCACGTTTTAGATATTTTGGTTCAAGTTTCATTAACTCAGGTGAAAATCACATTCATAATATGTTTGCCGGGATTTCGGGTCAATTGAGCACAAAATGAGTCAATTTGAGTAACAAATGAATTCATACCGGGAGAAGCAAGCATTATTTCAAAGTGATCCAGAAGACAACCTTGAAGAGCAGGAAACGCAGCATTTTCCAGACAAATTTAGCAGAAGGCGCCCAAAAAGGCCCCCAATCTGGCCGCCTGCTTGGCCGCCTTTGAAAAATCAGAAGTCAACCGTTGACCTTGACCCGAACTAGCAGAAGGCGCCCAAAAAGGCCCCCAATCTGGCCGCCTGCTTGGCCGCCTTTGAAAAATCAGAAGTCAACCGTTGACTTTGACCCGAACCAGCAGAAGACGGAAGGCTGCCGACGGAGAACGGAGGGCGGCCGCCCTCAGTGGCCGCCTGCGGCACAAGGGGACGAAGCCAACCACCGGCCGATGCGATTCGACGGCAGGCGGCCAGACAGAAACGGCTGGCGGCCGCCTTTTGGACCGCCTGCGGCTGACGGAGACCGGTGCGATTTAAGCTGCCGGCGACAAGACGGAAGGCGGCCAGATTTGGACGAAGGGCGGCCGCCCTCTTGGGCGCCTGCGAGAAAATTTTGGCTATAAATAGCAGGTTTTTTTCTCATCTCAAACACACTAATTTCAAACCCAAATCAGATCAAAAAGGGCGTCTTCTTCCTCCTCAAAGCTCGGATTTCCACCATTGTTGCACCTTCAACTTCAATCTTTCATATCTTTCTCATTTTAGCTCCAAATTGTGAGTTCTTTATATGTATTTTCATCCTTTCAATGAGTAGAATCTGAATCTGTACTTAGTTTTTTCTATCTGTGCTTCTAAAATTTCCAGAAAATTATTCCACTATTTCGCATTTTCTTCTTAAATTTGAATAAAATAGTTGTTGACATTAAATCCATTCCAATTAATTATATAGTTGTTTACTAGCCTCAAGGTAGTTATTTATCAAAAAATAGTTAATTTTTACGAAGTAGAAGTAAATTTTAATTAATTCCGGCATTTAGTTGTTATTATTGCATAAATTAAATTAAATACTCAAAAAAGGCAAAAAATTAGTTTCTGTCCTAATTCCAGTTTAATTCACAGTAATATCACTCCTAGTAGTCAATATAAAATTTAGAACGAATTTAGAATATTTGTAGTTGCTTTTTTTGTATTTTCTAGTTAATATTGAGAAAATTATCAATTAGTTGTTAAAATTGGATTTTAGGTTATAAAATTCGGGAAAAATTCCAGAAGAAGATATTTTAGTTCTAAAAGTTTATTTTGGAAGAATATTATTTTTGTTTAATTTTTTCTATTATACATGCTTAATTCCTTGTTAATGTTGAATTTATTCATTGTATTGTTAAATGAAAAAATGATGTTTATTAGCTAAATTTGTTTTGGGCATGAATTGACTAAAGGAATATGAATTGACTTGTTGACCGAAAATTAGGGATTAAAATTAATAATTTGGACTAGTTGTTTGAAATGATGAAATAGTAATTAATAATTGTTAGCCATATTCATTAATTAAATTCTTGGAAAATTATTTCTAACTTGTCTATGAGATTAGAAAATAATTTAAGCCAACCATATTCAAGCACATTAATAAGGCCTAGAAATAGGATAATTTAATGAAAGGGATTTACATCTTGTCTATGAGAGATAAATTCAATTGCTAAAATAAAGAGTTTAACTAGTTAATGAATTTGGCTATTTTTATTAATTAAAATATTGGAGAATTATTTCTACCTTGTGTATGAGGTTAGAATTTAATTCAAGCCAACCATTTTGAACACATTAATGACACCTAGAAATAGGATAAATTAATGAAAATAGTTTGCATTCTTGTCTATTAGTCCAATTTTAGTTTTAATTTCCCTAATTACTAGGTCCAAGAATATATCCATTTCTAATTACTCAATTCATTGCCCTTATTTGCATCAATCCATTTAAGTTTAATATTATATTTTTTTCTTTAGTTTATTTTTGAGCCATCATTAATATTTGCACAATTTAATTTACTTTCCTTTCCAAAAAGTAGTTTAGAAAATCAATCAAAAGTTTAATTTGGAAAGCTTCCAATAATTTGCGATAACCTGTGACTGGACTTAAAATCAAGAAGCTCCTCCGCCATTCCTCGAGAGACACGATACTCGGGGAAAAACCGAAAGGTTAGACTCCGTTTTACTACAACGCCGCGAAAGCGGTTATCAAATGTGTTTGACTTTGGTTGACTATTCGTATTGTACGGCGGGTTGTTGACGTGTTCGGGTAGGTCCGGGGCGTGACACATTGCGTCCTTGTGTTCAGATGTGTTGGGGCGAGTCGACTACATCCATCTTATACACATGCCCCCATCTCAGGAGATGCCATCCACGTCTAGTGCAGCGGCGGCTTCATCATCCTAGACGCAGCATGAGAGTGGTTCTTCAACCACGACAACGGCATAGGCGTAGACATGAGCAACAACATCTCCATGACGAAGCGGACGATGGGAACTTGTAGTTTGTATTTTGTATTGTAGTTTTTCTTATGCAGTAGATGTTGTAGGAACAATTTACAACATTTGACGTATTTTCTCTTGTAAAGTCATGTATGTTGTCTTGATGTGTTCGAGTATGAATATTAGATGATTACTTGTTATGAATATTGGATGATTGTACTGTGTTATACCAGTTATGAATGGTATTTTCAAGGTGTGTTTTATGTTGATGAGAGGAGGTGTTATGTATGTGATTGAGAAGACGTGTGTTGTATGTTTTATAATGTGTTGTATCTGGCTCGTAACACTTAAACAGGAGAAGAGAGACCTTATTTATAGCAAACAGATGAGTCTGGGTTGAACTGAGGCGAAAAATCTGCTGAAACGCTGTTTTCGGACCTAGGCACGATCGTGCATCCCAGGGTACGCACGATCGTGCGTGGCTGGCAGTAGCTCCTCGCATTCAACCATATTTCAGGGGTAAGTCGCCCAACCGTTGGGCGACTTATAAGTCGCCCAATGGTTTGGCGACCTATAAGTCGCCCAACCGTTGGGCGACTTACCCTTGACCGTGGTTAATCCCAGCAGTATATTGGTAAATACTTTTTTTCCAGCATTATTTTCGTAATTAATTAATTAATTAACATTAAATAAAAAAAAAATCAAAAAAACTTCAAGCCCTCTTCAGTTTCGAATCAAATAGTGGAGCTCTCCGTCGAAATCTGTGTACTTCTTGGCCACTGGCGGCGACACTGCACGCCACATGCACCTTCATCACCTATAAGAGTATTCTATTAAATTTTGGATCGAAGGGCTAGATTCTACTGATGATTGATGAAAGTGGAAGGTGGTTATTTTATGCCGGAAGTCGGTTGTGTTGCAAAGAATGTGAGGGCGATGGGTAGTTTTGGGGATGTTGGGATATATTACCGCGGCCTATTACTGTTCAGGAGCCCAAGACATTACTCAGTACGGAGCCCGAGTAGCTAGGCCCATTTCGGCCCATCCGGCCCACTTTAGCCATTTGGGCCCACTCCGTCCCATGCGGCCCATTAGGGTGGAGAGCATCCCCTTCCCCTATTCTCTATAAATATGGGAGTTTCCCTCCATATTATGGATCCTTTTTTGGGGTTGGTCTCTTCTTCCCCACTTCTCCTCCTTTCTAGAATAGATTAGCTAGCTTTATCCTCCATTAATGGGAGCTTCAATACTTGTACTATGTAATGGTGAGGAGAGTCTAATGAGAAAGAGAGGGCTTGGACATTAGCCTAAAAAGTCCCGTGGTTTTCTCCTTTTCGGGTTTCCACGTAAAAACTGAGCTTGTTCATACACATTTATACATAAATCAGTTCCTCCCATTACCCGTGGATCGACGAACACCTTCTGCTGAAGTAGAAGGCTAGTAGGACCACGAGCATGGGGCGACGAAGCAGGGAACCCGCGATAGGGTAAACCAGTTCCTCCTTGCGATCGGTGGATGCCGAACGTCTTCTTCGAGGGAAGAAGATTAGTAGGATCACGACAGGGACGAACGAAGAAACGGGAACCCTGACAGGGTATACCAGTTCCTCCCCCTTGATGAACGGATGACGAACGTCTTCTGCGAAGCCAGAGGACTAGTAACTCACGACTGGGGACGAACAGAGATAGGGAATCCCGACGTGGATAAACCTGTTTCTTCTCATAGTTGGGATGAAGAACGTCTCCTGTGAAACCAGGAGACCAGTAACTCACGAGACTTGGGAAGAACGAAGATCAGCTCCATGGATCAGACACGAAGAACCAGTTCTTTACCGGAGTCTGTTGCGTGCCGAGTGTACACCGCTTAGCGGTCCATACATAGGACCACAGATACGGTAGACGAACGAAGACCAGCTCCATGAATCAGACATGAAGGACCAGTTCTTTACCGGAGTCTGTTGCGTGCCGAGTGTACACCGCTTAGCGGTCCATACATAGGACCACGAATATGGTAGACGAACGAAGACCAGCTCCATGAATCAGACACGAAGGACCAGTTCTTTACCAGAGTCTGTTGTGTGCCGAGTGTACACCGCTTAGCGGTCCATACATAGGACCACGGATACGGTAGACGAACGAAGACCAGCTCCATGGATCAGACACGAAGGACCAGTTCTCCACCGGAGTCTGTTGCGTACCGAGTGTACACCGCTTAGCGGTCCGTACATAGGACCACGAATACGGTAGACGAACGACGATTAGCTCCCCAGATCAGGTAGGATGGACATCGCCTAGATTTATTTCAGGCTCACCATTCCTTCCCGGATGGAGTCCTGGCAGACGATCGGCTTCTCACAGCCAATCAGGATAGAGACTTGACACATCACCAACACGGTTGAGGGCCGTGAGACGATTATCACTCACCGACAGGCCGAGGGCCATGAGATGATCATCACCATTTTTATGCATCACGATCGGACCCTCAGCGCCATTGTGCCCAGATTCACGGTTCGGCTCGCCCATTCCCTTCCAGGATGGCGACGACCGTCTTATGCAGTACGAGCGGCCCCTCAGCGCCATCGTACTCAGCTCACGTTCAGCTCGTCCATCCCTTCCAGGGTGGCGACGAACGTCTTATGCATCACGATTGGCCCCTCAGCGCCATCGTGTCTAGATTCACGGTTCGGCTCGCCTATTCCCTTCCAGGATGGCGACGACCGTCTTATGCCGTACGATCGGCCCCTCAGCGCCATCGTACCCAGCTCACGTTCAGCTTGTCCATCCCTTCTAAGGGGTGGCGACGAACTTCTTATGCATCACGATCGGCCCCTCAGCGCCATCGTGCCCAGATTCACGGTTCGACTCGCCCATTCCCTTCCAGGATGGCGACGACCGTCTTATGCAGTACGATCGGCCCCTCAGCGCCATCGTACCCAGCTCACGTTCAGCTCGTCCATCCCTTCCAGGGTGGCGACGAACGTCTTATGCATCACGATCGGCCCCTCAGCGCCATCGTGTCTAGATTCACGGTTCGGCTCGCCCATTCCCTTCCAGGATGGCGACGACCGTCTTATGCAGTACGATCGGCCCCTCAGTGCCATCGTACCTAGCTCACGCTCAGCTCGTCCATCCATTCCAGGGTGGCGACGAACGTCTTATGCATCACGATCGGCCCCTCAGCGCCATCGTGTCTAGATTCACGGTTCGGCTCGCCCATTCCCTCCAGGATGGCGACGACCGTCTTATGCAGTACGATCGGCCCCTCAGCGCCATCGTACCCAGTTCACGGTTCGGCTCGCCCATTCCCTTCCAGGATGGCGACGAACGTCTCGTATGCAGCACGATCAGCACCTCTGTGCCATCGTGTCTGGCTCATGTTCGGCTCGCCCATCCCTTCCAGGATGGTGACGAACATCTCTTATGCAGCACAATCGACCCCTCCGTGCCATTGTGTCAAGTTCATCTCCGGATCGCCCATTCCTTCTAGGATGGCGATGACCGTCTTATGCAGCACGTCTGCCTCTCGGCACTAACATGCCCGGTTTATCGATGAGAGCCACCGCTTTCTATCACATCTCACATTCCTTCTCTCATACATTGCACCCATACATTACATGCATTCATGCATCATACCTCATACATTCATACATACACACGTGCATCGTGTCTTGCCAGTACCACGACGTCGGTTTATATATGCATGGACCTCTAAGCTTCTCCGTTGGAAAGCTCAAGTCAGAGTCCTTTACTCTCGCCTGATGCATTCAGGGGGAGCGTGCCCGTGGAGGAGCACCCTTCGCCCGACCCCGTCGGGAAGGGGGGTGCCTCGCTGGCAGATTACGTTCAGGAGTGTGGACATCCACTCATATATTATGATTATTCGAAGACACAGGTTCCAGCTAGACAGAGGCAGAGCGCAGGCAAGAATATACTTTCTCGAGCAGATTCGCGCACTCACAACTCAAGAAACTGGGGGACTTGTGTTGGGATATATTATCACGGCCTATTACTGTTCAGGAGCCCAAGACATTACTCAGTACGGAGCCCGAGCAGTTAGGCCCATTTCGGCCCATCCGACCCACTTTAGCCATTTGGGCCCACTCCGTCCCATGCGGCCCATTAGGGTGGAGAGCATCCCCTTCCCCTATTCTCTATAAATATGGGAGTTTCCCTCCATATTATGGATCCTTTTTTGGGGTTGGTCTCTTCTTCCCCGCTTCTCCTCCTTTCTAGAATAGATTAGCTAGCTTTATCCTCCATTAATGGGAGCTTCAATACTTGTACTATGTAATGGTGAGAAGAGTCTAATGAGAAAGAGAGGGCTTGGACATTAGTCTAAAAAGTCCCGTGGTTTTCTCCCTTTTGGGTTTCCACGTAAAAACTGAGCTTGTTCATACACATTTATACATATATCTACTATATCGTGTTGGATTAAACTCAACATGGGATTAACGAATATGCCTAGGAATAGAACTGCCCTTACAGTTAGGCTTATTTATGAAAAAGCCTAGAAGTGGATTAATAGGATCTTCAAGCGGTCGTCCTCTTTATCTGCTTCTAGACTTTTTCGTAAATAATCATCGACTTATTTTGTAAACAAGCCTAACTCTAAGGGCAGTTCTATTACTAACCATATCTGACACCAACTAACCTTCACCGACTACTACTGTAAACCATACGATTAAACATAGAAACAGCCATCCTCGAAAGAGCAATATAAGTCACTAACCACGAAACAAGTTTGATACAATTATCAGTGGTGTTATAGATTCGTATACTTCTAACACCATAAAAGTAAGCTAAATTTCCGATCATGCCAGCAAACTTAGTAACATAGACTCTAAAAAAAATCCAAACAACAAAGTAACAATGACTAATAGGATAAATAATTTTGGGGTAATTTGAGTTTGCACCTCATATTATTGTCTAAATTAGACTTTGCACCCCATTTTTAAAACTTTTTGTTTTTGCACCACAACCCCATATGAAAAGACAAAAATGCCTTACCCAAACAGCCTAGCACTTCGTTCAACGCATGACGATGGTTCAGGAGGTCGAACCATTAGTATCAGTGTGATCGATCGTCCATCACAAACTCATCATTTGGAAATGACCTCCTCCACTTCGTGTTAAGCAATTACTTATGAATGACCGTAGTTTTTTTTAAAGGACCTCCGCTTCGTGTTAAGCAATTATTATGTACGTAGTAGTACTTATGAATGACTAGGCCTGGGATCGGTTTGGTTCCTAGGCAAAATATGTGGAACCGTTTGAAAATATGAAAATTTACTAACGGTTCGGTTCTTATAAATTATTTTATAGAACCAGTTAAAGACATTCAACGTTTGAGATTACAATACAAATAGGTTGAACCAGTTAAAGAGAATAATAATTTTAAATAATTTGGACCTTCCGAGTTCCGACCCGCTGAGTTTGGACATAATGAGAGAGAGGCCTAAGAAGCCTAAGAGAACCGGTTGAAGTGAATAATAGTTTTGAATAGTTAAATAACTAAACTAAAATAATGAGTGTAATATAAAAATAAATAAGTAAATATACATTAAAATATATATACTCATAAGATATATATTTAATTTTAATTATTATATATAACGGTTGCTTAACGGTTCCTGGTACATATTTTTTTCAGGAACCGAGAACCGGACCGTTAATAAAAAATAGGAACCGAACTGTTAACAAATAATTAATAAATGTTGGAACCGAACCGGGTCACAACGGTTCGATCCGATTCAATTCTCCGGCTCTTGGTTCCAAAGTCCCAGCCCTATGAATGACCGTACTTTTTTTTTGAACAATATGAATGACCGTACTTAAAACGGAAATTGCCCCAAATAGAAGTAAAAACGTTTTGAAATTCCAAAAGGGAGAAAACTCAAAAATGACACTAAGGTTATTTACAAAGTTCAAATTAGACATCAAACTTTTAAGTAGACCAAATAAACACAAACTATATGTTTTTATGTGATATTAGGACACTCGTTACATCGGAAAAGATCCTGTCCAGCCGGAGGGACAGGATCTTCCGTCCGGCCGCCGCCTTTTGGGGCGGTTCCCGGTGGAGTTTTTTGATGAAATTTTTATGGAATGTTCCTCATCAAGTCTAGTTTATCCACAAAAAAATTCAGCTAAAAATACGATCGGGAAGGCAGTCAAATAATTTTTTGAAACATAACTGCGTTTTATATGTTAAAGTTGGAGCAGTTATCTTCAAAAAATTATTTGACTACCTTCCCGATCGAATTTTTAGCTGAAATTTTTTGTGGATAAACTAGACTTGATGAGGAACATTCCATAAAAATTTCATCAAAAAACTCCACCGGGAACCGCCCCAAAAGGCGGCGGCCGGACGGAAGATCCTGTCCCTCCGGCTGGACAGGATCATTCCTCCTCGTTACATCACACTTGAATTAACGGATGTTCTCGTCAATTATCTTCCTCCAAAACCCAAATTAGACCCATCCCTCGTTTCTTGTCCGGTAGACACCACAATTCAATGGCAACCAACTTCTGAAAACCCAAATCCCACATGTATACCTTCTCTTCGCCCAAAACCCAGTTTTGACTCATGCCGGCAAACCTAGAACTCTACAAACTTGCACTTGCAATAAATAGAGCAATGAAAACAGTAGCAGAGGAGCAATTGATTGCCCATAGTCTTTCTCGGTTGTGAATTAATTCCACTTGGTTGGCCTAGATTGGTAATTTTTCTCCGCCCACTATTTTGAAACAACAATATATGTGAACTGATGGTAAAAGCTTCGATTTTCATTTTGGTATAGTGGTATAGCATTCGCAATCGCAACAGGGCTTGGAGTCTGGTCTTTATCTCCACAGATTACCTCGCATCGTGATATATTGCATATGCACTGAGAAAAAAGCAGATCTGAAGTCGATTCGGTCTGTCCCTGTTCAACAGGGGTTGAGATCCCTCTGCAGATGTCAGCGGTGAGTATTCCTTGAGTTGGCTCATTCTCTCGACCTAAGTGAAAGATGATTGAACCAAAGTATAACGAGGATGCCCGCTGCAGGTCTTTGGTTGCAGTGACTGCCAGATCGCCGGCAGTAGCGCCGACTTGCTCCCGTGTCGCTAGATCTCCGAAGTCCGATCCTTCACGTCGGAAATAGAAGAGATACGATTTTCACTCATTTTGGAGGAAAATAGAAGAGATGTTTGTTGGCCATGGGAAAGTGAAAAAGAGATGCGCGAGTGGAGTCATCTAAGTCGATAAAGAATTGAGTACAAAGGCATAAGCAATTAACGGTGGGTTTAACTGAGTCATAAGTGAGTGGCCAAATATAGTCCAAATAAGTTGATTATGTATTTATTTGGTCTACTTAAAAGTTTAATGTCTTATCCGAACTTTGTAAATAATCTTAGTGTCATTTTTGAGCCTTCTCCCATTCCAAAATAGGAATATCATGTTCTTTATTCTCTGAAGGAGTAATCTAACAAGTTTGAAAAAATTGGCATGTTAAAAGCCTTGTAATGCTAAACTTGGCATGAATTTACTCATATTCAGAGAATAAAAAATACTACCTCCCATTACATTCTTTCAACTTTCCTTTTCGGACCGTCCAAAGAATTCTTCCAACTTCTACTTTTAGAAAAATTGTGTGGTTCACATTCATTTACCTTTTTCTTACACAACTATAACTATACATTCCCATTCTATTCTCACTTCCTTAATCTGCAAGCCAGGTCAAAGCAGGAAGAATTTATTCCCACACTAAAATGATTGCTCGCAGAAAGAGGAGAGGGGTCTCAAATTCTCAATTTCCCGCAGACAGAGAGGGTGTTCCCCAACTGTCGGGTCAAAAGTGCAATGGTTAGTTGTCAGTGGACTCTCCACTCTGGTCGAACAATTTGCGGGTCAGTCCAGTGCAACTGAGAGATGGACTTTTCTCCGACTCGTCGGCGCAGCCGTAAACCGCCTCCGCCGAAGCTGGTGGACATCTACTCTACCGTGGGCAACGAACGTGAGACCAAAAATGACGCCTCAGAAACGGATAGCTTAGACCTCTACGCCACGATGGTCTTCAAGGACGACGTCGTCGTCGTTGATGATCCTAATGACGACGATTCACTCCCTCCGCTACTCAAACGACTCCCTAAGGACTTCGGCGGCGGCGGTCCAATTGAGTCCGATGCCGACTCTGATTCTGACGATGAGCCTGTCTCAATTTCAGGAACAATGATAGTCAAGACTAGCCGCAGCTCGATGTATTCGAACCCCTCATCTCCGTTCCGAAAGCCTAGCTCTGGACCAGCGTCGTATTGGGAAAGGAGTGGGAGAAACAGTGGCCAGAGAGTTGAGGACGATGGTGAAGAAGAGGAGGGTGGAGAAGTTGATTTCTCGACGTTTGTGGTGAAAGAGAGGGATTTTGATTCGGGGACAGTTGTGACGAGGTCGATAAAAAGTGGTAGCAAGGGTACCAGTGGATCGTCGACTATGAGTAGAGCTGTGGCAAGCATGCAGGCCGTGGGGGAGATCGGGCATGCAAGACAGATGAAAAGCGGAACTGGGTGGGCGCCTGAGGAGGATTTAAGGGCTCAAGGGAGCAAGGTCTCTTCCAGCTCGATTCCAGAGAGTATTACCAAGGAAGACCCGTCTACCAAGTATGAATTGCTCCATGAGCTTGGTAAATTTAAATTCTGTCCTCTAGTCTGATTCAAATAGGAGTTTTGCAATTGGCAGTAATAGTGATGCATTATTTGATGTACATGCCACAGCTGGATTAGTTCATAGCTCAATGCTCTACCTGGTTACCTTACTAGAAATGGCCTTTAACGCAATCATCCCTCTTACTTTAATTCCTTCATATGTAAGGGGTTTTCTTGTCATTTGCCCATACTGATAAATACTTTGCCTAACATTCAGTCAATCTATTTCCACTAGGATGCTTATTGGATGACGCATGGGTAGAATTTGTAACTGAATTAAAATGGTGTTAGGTTATGTACTTTTGCTATCCTGTGATTGACCTGTATCATGTATGGTTGGTTACTTTGTTAAATTGGCTGGTACACAAGGTGGTTGGTTGAATATGGGAGGCATTTTCAATGGCAGGGAAAGGATCATATGGTGCAGTGTACAAAGCGCGAGACCTGAGGACATCAGAAATGGTTGCAATTAAAGTGATATCATTGAGTGAAGGGGTGTGTATTGTGCCAGCTCTGTGATTTTTTTTTTTTTTTTTTTTTTTTTTTGTGTTGCAGCATAACCTTATGAGATATTTAATGCTTTAAGGAGGAAGGATATGAAGAAATTCGTGGCGAAATAGAAATGTTGCAGCAGTGCAGTCATCCAAATGTTGTTCGATACCTTGGGAGCTACCAAGGAGAAGAGTACCTTTGGGTATGAACACTGCTATTATCTTTAAGTAATGCTTTAACTGATTTGATTGAAACACGGAGTATTTCTTTTGTATCGCGATAGTACGAGTAAAACCAAAATAATGTATTACTCCCTCCGTCCCACACACCTTTGCCTACTTTTCTTATTTTGCCTCCCAAAAACTTCGCCGTTTCCAATATGTGCTTAATGTTGTTCTTTCTCTCTCTCTTTTGCACAAATCTCAACAACAAAATTTTTACTTTCTTATTCCACGTACATGAATTATTGTTTTTATGCCTCTTATAAGCATATTTATCTGTTTACAGATTGTGATGGAGTACTGTGGGGGTGGAAGTGTTGCAGATTTAATGAATGTTACCGATGAGCCACTTGATGAATACCAAATAGCATACATTTGCAGAGAGGCATTGAAGGTAAGCTTGGCTTGAACATATGAACCCGTTTGGCAATTGTAAAGTTTTGCTGACATGGTTGAAATGACGGGATGATTTTGCTGAAGTTGACTCTGAAATGGCTGTATTTGGTGAATGGTTTGAATTATCTGAAAATATATTTGAAAAGTTTTTTTTAAAGTTAAAGACAGTACTTCTTCCATCCCATATATAATTTTCCGTGTTTCTTAAATGGCAGTAGCAAAACAAAATCCATACTTAAAATCTTTTTTGAGCAAACTTTTATTAATATACCCTCCTCATAGATTGTCTAAACAATCTTTCAAATTCTTTTTATATAGGGATGCTGGGATGGAGGGAATGTATTGTACATTTCCACTCCCCATCACATCAATGACAATCTATCTACTTAAAACGGGGAAATCAGGCTGAGAAAGTTGATAAGCAGAAATATCATGCAATAATTAAGACATGCAATAAGTATGGAGCATTATTTAAATTTTCCTTAGATTATTCTTCAGCATTATATATGAAACGTGGAAAACATGAAAGGATAATTAAGACACATTATTTAAATGTGCATTGACTTAATAAATATGGGTAAATTTGGTAAGAATGTAAGATTAGACAAGTTGTGATTGATTTAGACATTTGATGAAACTTCCTTAATATGTGATTCAAGTAAAGTGGAAAGATGAATAAGTCCAAAAAGATTATGTTTTTATTGTTCTATAATCTATAGCAACCCTAGGTAGATCATTTAAGTGTCAAAGTAGCGATGTTATCATAATGTGATAGCCCTTTAGTGTCCTGTGTCCCTATAAACTACTTTATGTTTAGTGCACAAGCTGTTATAAGCTTGTAATCTAGATGTGTGCTCTCATCCTTCTTTCTCTAATCTTTGACCTCTTTTATGAGTCTTATCTTAAGAATGAGTAGGTGAACCATGATTGACAATAACTACTATTCACAACCCAAAACCCCACTTCTTCTCTATTCCATCTACTTTTCATGGCGACGACATGAATAATGACTTTTTTCTTTCATATTGTCCCATTGTTTAACCCAAGCACAAAATGGCAACTTTTTTCTTCTATCTTATTCTTATCAACCACTCCAGTCAAATTTAACCCATATATGTCTTCAACCACATATATTGTGACCTTAGTGGGTTGGAAATTTAATTGGCATCATATTCAGTGTTGTCAAGTATAGTTAAAAAGGAGGGATTAAGATCTCAATTGAGGCACTTTAAGAATATCTTGACACGTAAACCTTAGGGAGTTAAGGTCTATGAATAAGGGGTTGCCTTACTTGATGAGAAACACTGCAGAAGCAACTTAGGGATTTATTAATGAGGCGATGGTTTTATAAGGATTTAGGATTAAAATTATACTTGCCTCTCGTCTAAGTTCTGAGACCAGTTCTCCTTTTCCATTTGTCCTTTGGACTGAAGAACCTACTGGATTTAGGATTCTGCATTCTACTTGACATTTGAAGTTTGCGTCATTTTCTTCCTTGAGCTTAATTTCTACTTATCATTGTCAACACAGCTATCTTCATTTTCTTCAATTTATTTGAAGTATGAAAGACTGCACATTTTCACATATTCTTTGTCCTTGTCCACTGTTCCACTTTCAGTAGCTTTTTGCGCAGACATGGAGACTTGTTTTGGTTTGCTTCACAGCATCTTCACTCAAAAAGCCACTCAGCTTTCTCTGCAGTCTGCATGAGTGGTTAGAGGTTAAATACTCTCCCCCCACTGACCCACTCATCTTGGGCAGAGTGCTAGATTCCACTGCAGCAACCTCCTTTCAATAACTCAAGCAACCTCTTTGAACCGTTTTGCAACTTCATTTAAACTTAAAAATTTAAATTTAGGATTTGAGGGAGATCTATGGAAAGAATCACCAGAATGTCCACAAGCAACCTCTTGGAACCTACTACGCCCGGGGGTATATGATGCGGTAAATTAATTGCCTTAGGGCGCCTCACGCCCACAGGCACACTTTTTTAAACCAAGGTCCATATGCAGATGAGACATACAAAAAACATCAATAATAAAACACAGATGAACTATTGAGTGAGTATCACGTTATGTGGGGAAAGGTTAAGTTCAAGTGCAAAACTAAGTCTAAGAGTTTTCTTGTTCATGCTGAATACAAGAATCCAAGTTCAAACTCAAGCTAGCTCAACCTGAAGTTAATAGTTCTAGTTAAAGACTTAAAGATAAGCTTGAAGTTCAGTTTAAGCTTGAGGTTCAAGTGATCAAGGTGAAGTTATAAAAATCAGTCAAGGTAAAGCCAGCTTGACCATGAAGTCTAATTAAGTCTCTTGTATGGAGGGAATTGTGTTGTGAATGTCATAACAATTTCGAAACATAAGATGCTCTACGTTGAGGGCGAGTGTTGAAATGTATCACTCCATCTCTCATTTTATTGCCCTATTTTCCATTATTTAATCATGTCTCAAAATAATAAAAAACTGTAAGCTTTTCAAATATCAGATGTGTTCTCTTCAACTGGTAAAAACAAGCAAATTTGTCATACTGTATATATACACACACACACACACACACACACACACACAATAATAATAAATATCATAATCTTCAGTAATACTAACATACTATTATTATATGTTATTTTTCTAATGTTTATTATAAAAATTACAACAATCATATAAATTTGCACTATTAATAGTTTGTAAATCTCAAGCGTGTCCTGTGAAGTTGTTGTCTGGTTTGGTCCGGTGCGGTACTGTAGATTACTTTGATTGGATTTGGGTTGGTACGGTCTCATGTTGTATTGAAATACGTTGAAAAGAGCATGTCATTATCATCATCAGTTAATAAATTTATAACATAAGAAACAAGTCAGCTGATTAAAATACTTTACCAAATTGAAATGGTGGTATGGTATTATTGTCTAGCCTGGCCTGACCTAGTTTGATTTGGTTTGGTCCGGTTTTGCATGATATGGTCTCATATAATGCGATTGATTTGTTATGAATATATTCATTAATGATGATTATAATAATACTTAATGAGTATGTGACGATATGCATAATAATAAAATCACATAATATCAAACTAAACCTGACTAAAACAAAAAATGATCATACCAGAAAAAACAAGTCAAAGAGAACTAGTCCTTAAACATCGCTAACCTTTTGCTTTTCCAAATTCAGGAATTTTCTCTATCGTAGTTTTTATTATAAATAACTTGAAACTATTGACCCACTTGAGGAACAATTTTTTAAGTACTTTACTTTTTACTTGTTTTTATTAAAAACTAAATTTAAGCAAGTGTGCACTATAGCTTAGGCCAGAGGGAGTTATGTGCAACTGTGTTATACATTAAGGGGCTGTAAAGCCATCTTAGAGCAACCCTAGATCAATAACTTGATTCACATGGCTGTCAAAAGTCAAAACAGTTATTTATCAGACAACATTTATAGCATACATGAGTTTTTTCTCAAATGCCTAAGTGACCTGGTGGTGCCTATATAAATTGTAATCTAATTTTAGTTTATTAATACAATAGGTTATGGTATTTCTTTCTAACTAGCCCCAAACCAAATAATAAACATCTTCTTTCTGTGCTTTACTCCCCAAGTCCAAAAATCTTGGACATTCATGGAAATGTAAGTGTAGTTGTTTTTAGGAGGTAAGTATAGTTGATCGCTAAATCATTATAGATATTTTCCAACTTGTAGTATAAAGCAAAATGGCATTCTTTCATGATTGAAGTTTTAACGGTGTTGTTTTACAAAGTTTCATCTGGGTTGTTTTCTGTTTAATGCAGGGCTTGACCTACTTGCATTCAATATTTAAAGTGCACAGAGACATTAAAGGCGGCAATATTTTGTTGAGTGATCAAGGAGAGGTTAAATTAGGTGTGCCTTTATGCTTTTATTGTGCCTTCTAAAGTTCAGTCTTGAACCTTGTGCTTCTATGTTATGGTTTTGCAGAACGTCTTATGAATATTTAATTGCATATCATTTTGTCTGCTAATTTGATTTGTGATTAGTTTTCTCCCATTAGTAGCTCGTCAAAAGAGTACCATTGCCTGCTTAAATACAGCCCTGCAAGTCTGCAACATGTGTAACAATTTATCCAAATTTTGAGCAGGCGATTTTGGTGTTGCTGCACAGCTGACAAGAACAATGTCCAAACGTAACACGGTATGCCTAGCAGTTTTGTTTTTCTATTTATCGAAATACCTACTATCATAAAATTTGATGCCACATATTTCACTTTCTTTTGTTAAAAATATAGATTTTTAGATTGCCTCTATTTCAGTCCTGGGCATAAACACAAAAAAATAGATATTTACTAACTGCGATAATAATGAGAAACCCAAACAATGAAAGTGAGTAGGAGCTGGATCATGCAATTTTTCAGCAAGCATAAAACTAACTACTTTAAGACAAAGGATGTCTTTAAATGTTCTTGACCCTTCATTTAGTATCAGATGACTAGAGAGTTCCAGGTTGTTTTCTCATATAGATATCGTTTCTGTTGCCTAGTCCTTGCATACTATACTTGCGAGTTATCGTACATGAAAATATCATCTCTTTGCCTAGGCATTGCCTCCTTTATATGCAAGTTATCCTGTATGAGAATGAAATTAAAGATTTATGTGAAAAGATCCGAAAACCGGCCTCTGTTTGAGCTATGCCTTGCTAAATTGCACTATTTCATGTAATTATTTTTAGTTTATCGGCACTCCACATTGGATGGCTCCTGAAGTTATTCAAGAAAGTCGTTATGATGGGAAGGTATTCCTTGTAGTTGTTTGTGACGTTGTGTACATGCTAGTTTTTTGCACTTTATCTGCGGGCTTATATTTTCTATTTTCTCTTAGGTTGATGTGTGGGCTCTCGGCGTATCTGCAATTGAAATGGCAGAGGTGGGTGTATTCACTGCACTGGGAACTCCTATTTGCGCGGGATGGTTCAGTTAAATCTCTATGTGCACTTCCTGCTTGTTAAATGAATAACTGCCAATAGGAAACGATAATGCGGTTTTGTGGTTGTCACGGCGTCGACTAGGCGTCGCCTAGGCGCCGACTAGGCGTCCCGGCGATGGAGAAGCATCGACTTGGGAGATCGACTCGCCAGAAGATGACCAGTCACGTTTGGTGTCGCCAAGGCGTCGTCCTGGCGTGAACTTGGCGACTTGTGGCCGCCTATTTTAGCCCAGTCGAAAGTCCGCAGGCCCAAAG
Organism: Cuscuta epithymum; assembly: GCA_945859915.1. NCBI lineage: Eukaryota > Viridiplantae > Streptophyta > Magnoliopsida > Solanales > Convolvulaceae > Cuscuta > Cuscuta epithymum. The sequence goes on along the minus strand of CAMAPF010000954.1, from coordinate 1,276,361 downwards.
CAGATTAAGGTTTAATTTTTTTAGGAAACACATTAATTAAGGTTTTAAGGCGGTGGCCTTCTAATTAAATACACAGCCCGAAGCCATCGATTAACTCACAGAGTCACAGAGAAGCAACGAATTGACTTCAGAAGGCAGAAGAAGTCGCCGGTCAAGCCAATAGCCAACTCCCAGTCTGTCGTTGAAGCTTGAAGCATACTACGAGTCTACGAGTCTACAACACAGGCCACTTAATTAACTTGAGTCCACCAATTTCTTATCTTATCTTATCTTATCTTTTATTCTCTAGGGGTGTAGTGGATTTATTTTTTTAATATTTTTATTTTTACTAAAGTGATATTTTTATCAACATATGCGTACAGTATTTTTTTTATGGTAATTATATAGATACTATAAAAGTATAAAACAATTAATTTATAAATATAGTGTAACATGCTGATATAGACATTAAACCATTAATTTATTCTACTGGTGATATACTGAATACTGATATGCTCGTATATTCGTTTAATAATAAACTCTTAAACCATTAATTTATTATATATTTATATGTTACTCCGTATAAAGTATGAAATATTTAAACCATTAATTTATCATATGTTATAAAATAATAAACTATTAAACTATTACCAAAATATTTTATATATAATTAGTTAATTATGTATACAAATAGTTCAACCTTTTGAGAACTTAGTAGTGTGATCTTTACGCTGCTTATTTGAGATATACATTTTTATCTTAATTCTCATTAATAAACCTTGTTTTTGATTATTAATTGTGGATTTCAATTCTAAGTTATATACATTTTAGTTAGTAATATACTAAACATAATATATAATTAAATATATAATTATATATATATATAATATAATATAATATACACATATAGGTGACTAGTCGCCTAATTGTTGCCTAGGCGGGCGCCTTGTCGCCTAGGCGGGCGCCTTGTCGCCTAGGCGATATGGCGGTCAGCTGGCGCCGCGACTCGACTTACCGCCGTGACAAGAAAACTTTTCTTTGGGGGTGGGGGGCATGATATCCTTTCTAACTTATTGGCGTTCCAACATTTGGCTATGCATTTGGCTCTGTCTAAAATTATGAAAGTTTAGCTAAATTGTTATATACTTATAGAGTTATAGATACTGAAGTAACTGAGCTACTGTTATGCTGTTGTTCTATGCAGGGTCTACCTCCAAGAGCAACAGTCCATCCTATGAGGGTTAGTCTTCAAATATGCACCCTCTGGAGAATATTTTCTATTAATAGTTTTTTACTCTCTTTATATACTGATAACAATATTCTGCAAAATTTTTGTAACTTTTTCAATGAAAACTTTATATACACCATGGCGCATTGTGCTTTTTAATGAATCTATGATGTACAGAGGTTTTAGATATCCTACTACACATTAGTCAATGGCCAGATAAATCACTAAACCTCTATGAACATTAATACATATACGTTGACCAGTCAGCAAAACAATTGACACTTGAGCCCGTGAGTGTTCCAAAGGATTTGCTTACTGTATCATAATGCCCAAGTGTTATTTTAAAAACAGCTTGTTTTATCATTTTCTTATGACTGATGCTTTCTTAAAGCCTTTCTAATGCTCGTCACCTCAACAATAGATTTAGTTTACTCCTGTTATGATGCACCTTGTACGTATGGTTTCATGTTGGGGTGCTGAATATGCTATTGCTACTGTCTTTGTTATTTGAATCCATAATGGCAAGGGAGGTTAACGACTTCTGCAGCTCTTTGTTTCTGATCTTTAAGTGTTATGTGAACTTAAAATTAGTTAATGATTTCAGCCAATGTGTAGAAAAAAGTTCCTCACCTATGGTGTGAGATACTTAATGTGATTTCAATTTTTGATAGGTACTATTTATGATATCAATTGAGCCAGCCCCAATGCTTGAGGATAAAGAGAAATGGTTTGTTCCTGATTCTTTGAGTTAGCATTTAATCCTTGGAGCAATACTTGAAATTAAATTTTACTATGCAGTTAGGTTTTACTATGCAGCTGATTCTAATTTTTATCCCTTTTCTGATTCACAATCTCAAATTATCTTGGGGATAATAATTTACAATGTCCCTTAATGTTACACAGGTTTTATACTTTGTTAACTTCTATACTCCATATTTTACTTTTGGGGGTTGTCCATATATTTTACAAAGATAAATGCTATTGACAAATGACCATGATCAATCCGACCAATCACTAATCCGGTGAGTGACCATGACCATGACCATGACCAACCCGACCAGTGACCACTTGACAATGACCAATCTGACCCGCACCGTGACCAATCAGACCAATGACCAATCTGACCTGTGACCATGACCGATCCGACGAGTGACCAACCCGACTAGTGGCCATGACTAATCCAACAAGTGACCAGCGCGGCCATTAACCAGCCCGGCCATTGACCTCCAGCGCCTGGGCATTGATCACCCCGCCCCCAACCACCACCCAGCCCAGTGACTGCCGCCCCCGCCCCGCACCTGTCCCCAGCCCCCAGCCCTAGAACCTTTTGCACCCCCTTCCACTCCAACCCTATCCGCCGCCGCTACTCTGGATCTGGGTCGTCGTCGCCGGTCGTCATCATCCTCCGTCGTCCTCGTCGCCCGTCTCCAATGGTCGCCTGTCGCTAGTCATCGCTAGTCGCAAGTCCTCGTTGCCCAATCGCCGATTCACATCCCAATCACGGACAAAGAAGAAGAAGAAGAACGACCGGGATGACGGGTGACAGCGACGTGAAGACCAGAAGAGAGAGACGAAGATGATGGTGAGTGCTGAAGCCACGGCCAGTGAGTGAGCGCTGAAGCAGCGGCCGGCGAGTAGAGAAAACCTGCGGCCACTGAAGAGCAGATGGGTGAGAATGGGAATTACGGGATAGAGACGAAGGGTTTCAAATTGCGCAGATGGTTTGTCCAGCCTTGGTCTGTAGCCTGGTCTCTTTTTTGTTTTTCACAAAAATGGTTTCTACTTTTGTCTAGTCAAAAGTCCCCACTCCTATTTTTGACATTATTTCTTTACTTTTCTTTGAACTGACCTATCCCGGCATGCATGTCAAGTTTACAAGACTTGTAGAGAAGCTACAAGGAAACTAGGTTTCTTTAGTTTCTGATTACATATTTAATTGCTTCCTACACCCTTCCTTCTCTTCATACATGCTACACCCACCCTTCCAAAATAGCATTATGCATTGTATTTTTTCTTGACCATGCTATGCCCTTTCAAAACGAAGTTTACTATCCCTTCTAATGTTATAATACCTGGTGGGACATCGCCCTTGAATACTTTAATTGTGAATATGCATTGTCAGCTCACATATAACTCGCGGTTTATCCAGCTGATATATCTTGGGACATTGCCCTTGAATATTTTATTTGTGAATATGCATTTTCAGCTCAAATTGTCACATATATCTTGGTGACAGTGTAACATAAATAATGTAACTAAAGCTCGTGTATGCATTGAGGCTTGGAGCTAAATTGTCATGGATATGCCTGGATGAGAGCTCACATTTTAGACCCATGAATTCAGCTATTCTAAAAACTGCCAATCTGCCATAAGTATGACATGATATGTTTGCCTGTGCCACTGAAGCTAACGTGTAATAAAGGTTCAAATTTAATGGGTAGAAGCGTCAAATGAAAAAGAGAAAGAAACAAGAAAGTTTAGGAATCAAAGGGGCATTGATTTGGCCATTGGATGAACTATAGCTGCAGTTCACTACATACTACTATAGTAGGCATTGTTACAAATTACAATGTTCTCTTTTTAATTGAAAGATGGATTTTGAGAATAGTGAAGATGGAAATTGGCTCGCATTTGCTACTTTGCTATGCCTCTTTAGTTTTCTGTCATGATTTGAGGTGACAATAAGAAGAAATACAGATATGCTTCGATTTATATGTCCTTTTTGCATCTGTGTATCATTTCAGGTCTCTTGTGTTTCATGACTTTATTGCAAAGTGCCTTACGAAGGACCCGCGTCTTCGTCCAACTGCAGCAGAGATGCTTAAGGTACACTATCAGTTTAATAGACAAAGACTAGAGTACACATGATACTTTATACTCCCTACGTCCCCGAATTAACTTATTTTCTTTTGGCATGCTTATTAAAAAAGTTGGAGTGGTTGAGTTTTATCTAAAGGAGTGGGAAAATTGAAAAATAGAAGCCAAACTCTCTCCTTAAAAGGAAATAAGAAGTTAATTTTGAGACGGATGGAGGAAAATGCAAATTCTTTTAAGGAAGTAGGGGGAGTAGATGGCTTGTCTCTCTCGTGCCCTAAGATGGCAGTTGCTTGAAAGTCAATACAAAAAGGCATTATTTGATTAAGTGACGAAAACTTAGTTTAGCCCCACACTGCCAGGTTGAAGACTAACAACCAAAACCTTGGGCCAACCGTTGTGGTGCCATATGTATAATAAGTGGCCGTGAGTTTTCATCATCATCATCATCATCATCATCATCGTCATTAGCACCATAGTCATCTATTCAGGTCAATGACATTAATTTTTTCATGTCATTAGTTGGAGTCAGTGGCATTAATTTTATAGTGTGACTTTATTGTACAAAATTAAAACATACAAATTCATGTAAAAAGGATAGCAACAATGATTTGTATCGGATGTCCTCCTTGTCACAAAAAGGACAAGGAGAGATGATGAACTGTCACCATCATTGGTTATTTTGATATGTTGAAATGTTTGCTATTTTTATGTCCATTACATAATTGATATTGCAAAACCACCTTGCAATCACAGGTCATGCAATATGACCAAGGTCCATGACTATATATTGTATTAAAAAGCAACACAATGCATCTTATAAAGCAGTTTGATTACTCAATGGAGTTCTAAATTCTATGAAGGAGCTGTTACCATACAACTTAGTTCTGCAGTATGATTTCCCTTCAGCAATTTTCAAGTTAATTTTATGTAATCTAATCCATTTTTCTTTTCATTTTTGAAAGCATAAATTTATTGAGAAATGCAAAAGTAGAGCATCTGTTATGGTCCCCAAGATTGAAAAGGCCAAGAAAATTAGGTCGTCAATGGCTTTGGAAGAACAAATTATTGTTCAAGATCCGCCATTACCAGGCTCAGATGTATGTCTTAACTTTTGGTTCTATACTCGGCTCTTGTATGGCCCCTCCAATCACTAAAAAGATCCTGCCATTTTTGTGTTACTGCAGCTAGCTGGCCTAAAAATGAATGAAGAGTTCGGGGATACTGTCCCCTCTAAGGTAAATGTTGCCAATGGTGTGTTACCTGCATTTGGTTCTCAAAGCTTGGTGGAACCTACTGGAGAAGGTAAAACTTATTTTATTTCACTTTATATGGCATCCCTATTCCCTATTGTTGAGCACTTGACCGTATTCTTGCCTGAGGTTAATCCAGTGTAAGATTGTGTCATGATGAATGTAACAACCATTTGAACTTTATGGCTTAGATGATTTGTAATGTATGGGTTATGCTAACATTTTGATCTCACAAGCCAGTTTGCCTAAGCAGCCTTTTTTTGCTTTTTACCAATGTAAATTATTCTGAGAAATGATGATTATGTCACTTGTGCTAACATTTTGATCTCACAATCCCTATTGTTTAACACTTGACCTTGTTCTTGCCTGAGGTTAATCCAGCATCCAGTGTAAGATTATGTCATTATGAATGTAACAACCATTTGAACTATGGCTTAGATGATTTATAATGTATAGTTTTCTGTTGGTTATGCAAGCCAACAGCCAGTTTGCCTAAGCAGCCTTGTTTTACTTTTAAAAAATGTAAATTATTCTGAGAAATGATGACTGCTTGGGGGTTCTTTATCAGGAGAGTATGGGACCATGATAGTTCGAGATGGAGTTGACATAGATAAGACTGTTACTCAAACTGCATTTGCAAATTCTGAGCCATCCTCTACTCTCAGGAATACTAGAAGTGCTTGTACTTCTGGTGACAAAGAAAGTGAACCTTGGTAGTTTCTCTTTTCCTTGAGGTTACACATAAAAAGGGGGTTAAAAGGGCAGATAATGCTTACCAACAAATATTTAATGCTTCTTCAGCTACATATAAACCCTTGCAACAAAGTAAATAGCAATTTGATGATTTTTATCAACCGCTATTTCAACTTCATGACCATCCTGATAAGTTCCTTAATAGATTTTATGTCAATTGCTTTATTTCTTTTTCTGGTGTCAAAATTGAAGAAAAGTAATGTGTTGGTTTGGAATATGTAGGCATGAATTGAACGGTATGACCTAGTACAGCATCAGTAGTTTTCTCCATGCAATTTTTACCATGTGTAGAAACTATACCAGCATGCAAATAGTGTGAATATTTTAATCTTCCACTCATTTTCCTGAATATTTTGGCCTTGTTTGTTGGAGAACTTATAGAGAGCCTTTGGCCTTTTCAACTCCTATTAGTTGTCAAACAGCTACTTTTTATGTTTACATGCAGCCCTGTAATGCACTTCTTATAAAATAGTCCCTTTTAATTGATAATGGAACATTATTAAAGTCTAGAATGAAGGTAAAGTGGATATTTTTCTAATTGAACTATTTGATCCCATCAGGGTACAAAATGAGGTTAATGTTAGCTCCCCTGTAGTGGCTCCTCAGCCTCCTGGACATGTACAAACAACCCCTTCCCCTGCAACTTCCCCTAGTTATGATCAGAAGGGATACATTTCTCAAAGCGGAGTCCCGTTGAAGAATGAAACTGTCAATAGAAAAGCTTTGGATAAGGTATACTTTACCCCTTGGTGGTTTTGATATTTGCATATACTTCGTATATTGTTTTTTTTTACCCTGGAAGGTAAACCACCCATCGGTGGGGCATATATATTGTTTTTTTCATTATGTTTTATATCTTTCTGTCGTGAATCCACCCAAGAGTGTCGGACATCATATTTAAATAAGCTGGGCCAACTATTCAACTGGACGGGTTCAATTATTGCTGGGCCTGTTTATTAAATATTTATTGTTATGGGTGTTGTTGGGCTTCTTATTTAAATATCCACTGTTATGATTTATCTTTTACTATATAGGGAAAGTATAAGAAAAAGGACAGATTATGAAATATCACAGAAATTCTAGACTCTATCTCGTTCTGATTCTCTCCTTCCTTTTCTCTCTCTATTCTGTTACAATTCATTCGATCAAGTTATAAGCGGTATATCACACTTTCTTTGTGCCACTAGCTTTGGTCAATATACTCAGCTGGTAACACAGTACCGATTCCCTTCCTGAGGGCAACTGATATATCACCCATCGCACTTTTATCTGAAAACGTGCTTGGGGGCTGGCAACGAGATGATAGTGGGCATATAGCTGTTGATGCAGTTCAGGAGCTCTTAACTGGAGATGCTCAATCAAAGAAAGGCCGAAGTAGACAAAATGAGGTCGGTTGCTTGTTTCTTTCATCTTAAAATGTTTACATAATTATCTATTTGTCCCTGAAAAGTTATGCTTAGTTATGGTTTAACTTGTGAGATTTTTACATGAATATTATCAAAAGTCATGGGAGTTACAAGAAAGTGACTTATAGCATGGATCACGTATGGGCATCATGGGATTAAGTTAGAGCAAAAAGTCATATTTTTGTTAGTGGAGTTTAAAGTAGTTATATTTGTGTAATTTTTTCTTAACTTGTTACTTTTGACAAGTACGACTCTTAAAAGCAGGGACAGGTAGGATTTGCATTGCCTGGAGTCAGTTTTTTGCATATATAAAATGGTGAACAAAATCAGGGAGGCTAGGGGAGGGACCCACAGCCCCTGCCTCCATCTCTGCTTATAGTCATGAAATTATGCATGTTATTCATTTTATTTTTTGTTGGATTAACTAACTTTGTCTTATTTAACTTCTTTGCGACTCTATTTTGAAAAGTCACATGCAGAACTTGTTTCGTTTGATCAAATAGGATTCTTTTGGGATGGTGTTTGGTTGAGTTTTGTGTGTGTGTGTGTGCCAGGGGGATGTAATAAAGAACTTCTCTACCCTGCACCACATCTTTCCCATTCTACCCCACCCTCTCACCCCATGAATTGTTTGTTACTAATAATGTTGCATAATTGGTCTCAGGTTCCACTTCCTCCGAGTTTATACAGAAGATTAACATCAAGTCCCACACTAATGAATCTCACGCAGGCCCTGGCTTATCACAGGATGTATGAACTAACTTTTTGACTCAGTTTATTTTCTCTGTCTCACGGAAAATATTCTATGATAAGAAGATCTTTGAAAGTAAGCTGTTCTATGGATATACTTTATGGTCCTTTTGGATAGAGTAAATTAAGTAAACCAACCTAGGTCAAGTGAAACTGGGTGGAACCTAAATACACACACAGGGATTGGTTCGAATAAAAAGATCATCTAAGGTGAACATTGAGAATTAATCTTGATCATTGGTGTCACAAAATGGGTGGATGAGATCAGTCCCCAATGCGGTGGCGTTTTTGTAATTACGAACTTTTATTAAGGAAGTGCTGATAAAAGTATATCCGGATTTACAATAAGTACAATTATAATTTAAAAGTGCATCCCTATACGAAACAATTTGTATATAACTACGACCTCCGTGGCTCCGTCCCATTTATATTGTCCCGGAAGAGGGTGACACGGTTATTAAGAAACGTGGGTTTGTGTGGTTGATATTAATTGATAAAGTAAGAATAAAGTAAGAATGATTTAGAGCCACACAAACTTTGTCAAATATGGTATGGGACAATTTAAGCGGGACTTCCCGAAAAGGTAAAACGGGACAATATAAATGGGACGGAGGGAGTACAAGATAGTTGATAGAAAAGTTAAGCTGGCATGAGTGCACATTTTTAAATTGATCTAACCCATTCATTTTTAAAGAATGAACGACTTAAATTTATTCTCATTTTTCATTGAAAGACTTGTTTTTATTTGAACCAATCCTTATATATATATATATATATATATATATATATATATATATATATATATATATATATATATATATATATATATATATATATATATATATATATATATATATATATATATATAGGACTTTTCATGTCCAGCCGGCCAGACGGGAACCTCCGTCCGGCCGAGGGCATTTCGGGCACTTCCCGGTGGTAATTTTTGTTCAAATTGTTTGTGCATGTTCTTCATCAAGTCTAGTTTATCCATACCAAATTTCAGCTCAAAATTCGATCGGGAAGGCATTCAAATGATTTTTGGAAGTTAACTGCGCACTATATATACATATACAACACAGTTAACTTCCAAAAATCATTTGACTGCCTTCCCGATTGAATTTTTAGCTGAAATTTGGTATGGATAAACTAAACTTGATGAAGAACATACAAAAAACATTTCGGCAAAAAATACCACCGGGAACCACCTTAAACGGAGGAGGCCGGACGAGGCTCCTGTCCGGAATTTCCGGACAGGAATAATCCTGAAATATATATATATATATATATATATATATATATATATATATTATTTGAATAAATATTGGGTTACCTCATGTGAATGCAGTAAAATGTCATTTGGATGCAACTTAACCAAGCTGAACATGTTAAAATTACTTGTATTGATAACTTAACCTCTCAATTATTGGAAAGTTTTGGAGGTTCTCCTAGATAAACTTGGATTTTTGTAATAAGTTAGTAAACAAACGAGGTGTTGCCGAAATTAAATCTAGTAGAACATAGGTTCACCTCAGAACAAATGGATCATTAATGTTTATCCATTTAAAAACAGTGGTTTAGGAAAATAGCTCCCTTTTAAGTTCAAGAAATCGAGGAAAGCACATTCAGTCAAGGAAACTATCTTCGCATTCAAACATAGGAAAATATGGGAAGTATTCTCCAGGGAAAGTATCTTCTGTCAGTCAAGAAACTTGTTTTCCCCACTTTTCTCCTTGTAGAAAAAGAAGCTGCAACAATTGTTTGCTTTGTACACACTGAAAATTGTTCCTGGTGCGTTAAAATCGTTAATGTTTATTGATCTGTTAAACAAACCATTGCAGGTGTTATGAAGAGATGCCTCTCCAAGAAATGCAAGCTACCCAAGAACAGCAGACCATTCAGAACCTTAGTGAGACACTAAGAACTATTTTGCGGTTGTAATCCTGAGTGTTGTATGTTCATTTCTAATTTAAGAGAAAGTGTGATGGTGTTGTATTATAAAAGCAGACTTTATTCCACACTCATGAGTCATACCTCCTGCTATATATTATTGTTTACTTTTGCTGCTGTTCTAATCTTACTAAAACAAAATAACGAGAAACAAAAGAAAGATAAAAGAAGAAAAAAATAAGACACACATGTTACTTGTAGTGTTTCAACTTTCAAGGTAGGCATGAAGCCGGGCCGGGCCTAGGCCCGGTCGGGCCTTTTGTGGATGGGGGAAGGCCTGGGTTGCCACCGGGTCCGGTTCGGGCTGGCTTGTATTTTTTTTTCTTTCCTAATTACCCCCACCCCCCCCAAAACATCAAGCCCAACCCGGGGAAACCCAAAAAAACTGAAAAAAAAAAAACGGTTTTGGTCCGAACCGGGCCCTGCCGGGCCGGGCCCCCATTTGTACAGCCCGAGCCCGCCCCGCTTATTCCATACACGTATACAACCGGGTCAAAGACCGGTTTGGGGCTCGAAGCACCGGGCCAGGCCCGTACAGTAGCGGGCCGGGCCTGTTCCCGGGCCGGGTCGCCTGAATCGGGTCCAAGGCTATTTCAAGGGGACAAATTATGAATACATGGACAAACAATTAACACTAATGAGTTTATGGTTTGAGACTTTAAGTAGGTTTTTGTTCCCTCTCTAAACCTAAACATATTGTTTGCCTTCATTTGAATTTTGAATATCCTTCGTCTTTTCTCTACCCAACCTGCAATCAAAAGGTAACACATCACATAAAGTGATCTCACATTCTCAATTTTGAACTGATTTCATCAAACTTCTATTGTATGAATTGTCGGAATCAATCACTCACACTAAATTGAAAGAAAGCCATCATCAATTGTCATCTTCCCGTTCCGTGGAGTATTCAGTGACACTTTGAACGCAAATGGGTTTAATACACCAACCCCCTTGTGAATCTGTGATATAGAAATTCGGTGCATTAGCTCTCTGTGATTTAAAAGATGTACCAAATTTCTCTGTGTTTTAATTAATCACGCACAAAATCGCTTTTATGAACAAATTTAATTGTCAAGTAAAAGAAAAGTGATTAACATTATTGTATGATTTAGAGATTTTGACATATTAACTTGCATGTTCTATCAAAATATTAGGAAAAGTGACTTCCAAATCGTTGAATATATTCAAAAAAGGGGTTTTGTGCATGATTAATTTAAAACACAAGAGGATTTGACGCATTTTTCAAATCACAAGGATTAATACGCTGAATTTCTATATCACGTGGGGGTTTGGTGCATTAAAACCCGCAAAAAACACAACTCAAGAGGCCATTAAGTGTATGTTATTAATACTCTCATCTCAAATTAAATGTTTTTTTTTTATGATAAACGGCTTATATCAATATAATGAAAACATGCAAGATAACTTGTAGGCATCTATTATAAAGATTTTATTTCTAATCGTTTTAAATCTGAAAATATCATTTTCTTTTATTCGAACATTGGTTTGAAAGTAATGTCATTTTTATGGCATTACATGTGCCATTTTAAGTCACTTGGCAAAGAATGCCATTTATAGGGTAATAATGCATTTTTTAAGGCAACATTACTTCCAAATGCCATCTTTTTGTACACATGAATGTCATGTCTTTGAATATTCCATGTTATACCATATCATTACTATTAGGAAAAACTGTCAGATAGGTTCTCGAACTTTCATAAAAAGGTCAATTAAGTCCTTCTATAGGAGGTTCTGTCCGTCCGTCGCGATTTGGGACAGCTCCCAGTGGAATTTTTTGATGAAATATTGTGAGCATCTTATTCACCAAGTCTAGCTTACTCATACCAAATTTCAGCTAAAAATTCAATCGGGAACACATTCCAATTAATTCTTGAAGATAACTGCACATTTTTGCGTTCTCAAATCAATTTGAATGCACTCCCGATTAAATTTTTAGCTGAAATTTGGTATGGGTAAACTAGACTTGATGAATAAGATGCTCAAAAAATTTCATCAAAAAATTCCACCAAGAACCACCCCAAATCGCGACGACCGGACAAAGTCTCCTATAGAAGGACTTAATTGACTTTTTTATGAAAGTTCGAGGACCTATTTGACAGTTTTCCCTTACTATTATGAAGACCGCAATCACACCAGAGGTAGGCAACAAGTTTGCCACAGAATATGATAGTCGCACCAGAGATGTGCACTGGTCTCGCCAAAAGAGGCAGCGGCGGTCAGCTGCGGCAGAGGCCACCAATGTTATATATATAGACACATTTTAAAATTTAAATATCAAATAATTCTTCAAATGATAATATTCTAAGCAAATAACAAAACATATATCTCAGATGACCATTAAAGCCAAGTATGTTTTCAACGTTACATCAAGTATTTGGGTCATCATGACGTCTATTGCATGACATTAGAGTATGAACACCACCATACAACCAACACCGTCACTGGCAGAGCAAGAGCACCCCTGAATTTGAATTTGGAGTGACAAAAGAAAGATTCACTCATAAATTTTCTTCAAAATTAAACTTGGGGTGGATAGAACTCATAGAAGTATTAACCTTCAATGGCGAAGGACATACATGCAGACAGCTGATAAAGCAGGAACTAAGACATTTATACAGCCAGAGGGACGGAGGGAATTGCGTTTAATCACACTACAATCTGTTTCACAATAAATTTGAGAAAAAGGGTACAGTACAATCTCCTGAAAGAAGAGTAATTGCTGGGGGACTAAGAAGATTCCAGGTTTTCTTTTAAAACCTCAGCTTCAGCTTGTGCCATGGGATCATCCTTGATGACATCTCCATCCTCCTTTTCACCTTCTCTTTCCTCTGCCATCTTTTTCCTGTGTAATTCCTCTGCAGCCTTCATATCAGCCCTATTCTCTGCTTGAAGTTTCTGCATTTCCTCTTCTTGCTGTTGTCTCTCAAACCATGTGTCCGCCTCCGCCCATACTGAAGTCATTATCATAGCATCATCATTTTTGGGTACATTGAGAAAGTTATATAGCATCATCATAACAATAGAATAAGTTCAAGAATTTCAGAAATCTTTATGCGCATCTTCAAAACTAATAAAGGGGATACTCTATTCACAAGTACAATACAAAATTTTCTTTGAGGATAGGTGAAAGTATGAAGAGAAGTTCAGATTACACAAACAATAGCCTGAATAATTTGAATCATCAACTGATCTACCACTCCTTCCTGGTCAATAAGCATGTAATTTTGAGATAACTAGGCTTTACTCATGATAGAATATCCTACTTGGCAAAAAAGACTTGGTTTGGTTTGGTTTGGTTTGGTTTTGACATTACGATTTTGGTTTAGGATTTGTGAATTGTTTGGATAGAAAACAAGCTGAAGGGTTTTACACTTTTAAATAAATTGTGAACAAATGAAGCCATCAAATCCCTACTAGGATGGGAAAGAACTAGCTAAATATTGCAGTTTAGATGTCATTCCTTGGTGAGAACTTGCTTAGAATAATACAATCCAATCCACTACTTGAAAGATGAGCCAGCAGCTAACTTCATATCCCAATGTCAACAATCAAATAAGAATTATCCACAATCTCACACAGAGATTTCTTCAGGGCCAAAAGGCAAAAGCAAAACAAAAATAGCAAGATACTACCCCTACACAAGCCTGCACCACTTGGGCTTATGGTTAGCATCACATCGTGCAAATAAGGTAACATGATTTAACCAATTAACCTTGTCTGGTTTGGAGTTAATCAGATCAGATTAACATTACCACCACATTTGTTTTTTAAAGTAAGAGAGAGATGAGAGTCATGAGACCTCAACTTCTTCAAGTATTATAATTACAATATTATGATGGCAATATTTTAGGCTAAACATAGTTAGTCCTTGGCAATTTATTAAAACAAGTGATATCACGTTCTGTTAAACCTGTGATCTTACATTCCCCTACAAACAAATGTAATCTCAAATTCAGTGAACCACGCTCTAATTGACTGCTAAAGAGGATTTTCATATTAATCTATGCATAACAAACCAATTAGCTAGGGTCATATCACAAGATCCTGTTCTTTTTATTTTAAAGAGATCTTATTTAGTATTTTTGCATTTCCATGTTTCTTATCTTGAAAAATCTTCAAGACCAATAACCACTAAAAATTAGACAATCAAAGACTATTAAAAAACGCCACATGCTAGCTATCACTGTGTGATCCAGGGCTAGGTTTAATAATGACATTTATTTGACCAAAAATTAAACGAGAAAAGTAGGAGAGGTGATAAAAGATGCTTACTGGGCTGGGCAGCCCAACCCTGTTCACCACCCTTGATGCGTTCAGGGAGAGCGTAATTAACGGTGAGAACTCGGCCGTAGAGCTCCGCGCCGTCCATATTGTCCATGGCAGCGGAAGCATCTTCCCTCTCAAGAAAAGTGACAAAGCCAAAAGAGCGGTGCTTCTGTGTGGCTTGGTCCAATGGAGTCTTCACATCCTTGATGTCTCCGAAGGGTATGAAGGCGGCGTGGAGTATCGCCTCGTTCACTTCCTCCGCCAATCCACCTGTAATTCATAATGTACTGAGTTCATTCTGGAATCATAAGTGGATGAATTGAATACGAATGTACGAGGTAGAGGATATTGAGACGAGGAAACTTACCTACGTAGAGAGTGTTCTTCTGCACCGCCTGATTCATTGCTCTGACTCTCACCCCCTTGCTGCCCTGTTTCGTAGCGTTGAGCAAGGCCTAGTGGGAATGTAGGATCTCTTATTTGAACAAAAGGATTATCCTAGGGTAATTCTATTAACAGTTACGAAATGACTAGTTACAGCTCCTTAATTAAATTTAAATAAAAATAATAACATTAAACATCTATTTTGCCGTCCATCCACCAGTGACAGGGGCGGATCTAGCTTTGGCCTCCAGGTGGGGCCAAAATTTAACTAAATAATGTACTTTGCAAAAAAAAATCTATTGTAACAACAAAATCAAAGACAAAAAATAGATTATAGGAATAAAAGTTTTCACCAAATGTGAAATACAAAAAAAAAAACGAAATTTACAACTGATTTCTATGGGTTTTCATCAATTGATATCGCTTGATAATGACAGCATTGTCAATTTTCAAGAAGATGTATTTTTCGACATAAACAATAAATCTATCATTGAGTCATTCATCAGTCATTGGGTTGTTCAACCTATCTTTCACAATATTCATAGCTAAAAATCCAGGGTCAAATGGTAGTTGGGAAAAATCACTCTTCAACGATGAATGATTGTCTATTATTTATGTTGTTTTTTTCGTCATCTGTATTTGAATTTCTTGAATTGTAGTTGAGGGTACTACAATTCTCGATGAGTTATCTTCATTAGCTCATGTTATAGTATACTCCATCGGGTTATAGTATCTCTTAATAACAAATCACAAGCAGCGGTCAGTTTAGTGAATTACAAATCACAAGCAAATTCATACTAAATAAGGCCATAATTTAATTTTTAAACGGCTTAATTAAAATTAAAAACACAATAAACTTAACAATTAACCTTTGAACAAAAAAAGCCAAACAATTAACAAACTAACCAGTTGGTGTTAACACCGAAGAGTATAAACCAGGTGGTGCAGGAGTGCAGCCGTGCAGATTGCAGAAACCAGCGGTGAGTCGGTTTCCACTTGTCCGGCTATCCGTACTCAGCCGCCGTGCACCCGTCCGACCAGCGCGACAGCAATTGACGATTGACGAAAACTCAATCGACGGTGGATTGTTGCGTGCTAGACTGCTAGGTTACGATTTGGGATCTTTCCTACGATTGCCGACTCGATGGCCTCTGCCCCTGCGGTCATGGAGTTGGATTTGGGATTTTCTTATTTTGGGCCATGTGTTACCTTTGGGCTTGGCTGGATGGCTGCTTCACGCTTGGGAAGAGTGGACTTGCTCCGACGAAGGGAACTACGGACCAAGACTGCATAGTACTACATTATACTCAAGTATGATGAGGAGCATAAAAATGAAACAATACAATAGTAGCAATGAGTAATAATTATTTATAATTAGCCACAATATAATGCAAAAAATGATTGCACTCATTTTTCTCTAAATATGAGTAATTACTTACGTAATTGGAAATATTGCATATATGGCATTAATACTGTCATATTAATGTGTGGTAACGTTAAAAATGCCACCAAGATAAATGAGTTAAATATCACTTAAACGCAAACACAGGCAATATACATCTAACATTTTGTCCCTCATTAATGCAGAGTTCTACCATATCTGATTTTAACCTCCTTTACATTTACTCATCGTTCTTTTTTGTTGAACTGGTATTTTTTTTTTTTTTTTTTTTTTTTTTTTTACTCCAGGGGGCTTCTGGGGGAGGGGGGCTGGGGGGAGCCTGGAGTAATCTAGGCTGAAACTCACTCCATTGAGTTTCGAACCCAAGACCTCCCGTAAGGGAGTGTGAGTCGGCGACCAGCTGGGCTGGTATGTTATAGTAGGTTTACAAATATGTTTAATTATATTTTAATTTCATTTGTTTAAGCGTGATATGAACTGATATAATTTGAATTGAAATATATTTTTATACTAATTGTTTGATCCGTCTCATTTTTCAAGGTCTAATTTTTTTTAATGTGCTCAACTCAAATTTAATATGGTTTGATTTGTTTAAATCTATTCTAATATGCTAATAAAATAATTCAAAGAGAAAACATACAATTCCGGTGAGAGACATACAAAAGAGGGAGGTGCCAAGATCTGGATTGGTTGTGAACTTCAAATGGTAGGGTGAAAGTTGCTACTATAAAAATATATGTGCTTTTGTAGTGATATTAGAAAAATACTTCAATAGTTAAACAATTAATATGACATGAGATATTTCAGGATGTGTGAAAATACTTTAATGAATAGAAGAATTTCAAATATAAATCATAAAAATAGTTGAGATCAAAGTGGGCGTAAATACATTAGATGAGATAACTAAACAAGATTTAAAGATGCTTGGTCACATTTTGAATCACTACTTGATCGGTCATTTGTGCACTCTCAGTCAGATATTGTCAATGACACTAATTCATGTTTGGTAATCATAATGAAGTTCTGAACGAACTATGTTTCTACCTCTAATAAAAATACATCCTAAGTGTACGATACTTGGTGTATGTATTCAATTACATACTCCATTCCTTAAGGTAATATTATTAATTGCTTATTTTCCATGATTGTCATTGGCCGCTTATAGTAATACTATAATAGTTATCATTATCTTTAGGAAATGCTAGTGAAATATCTTGTTAAAGCCCATCATTGTGTTTTTTTTTTTTTTAATTTAAAAGAGCGATTTTTATATTAAAATTGATAACACATACAATACAACCTTTGAACAGATTTTACAGATCCAATCGTGAGCCCTAAGAATAGATATAGAGTCAGCCAACATAACTAATACAAAGCAACCTGACACGCTAAACCTGAAACGAGCAATTTAAGCCTGTCATGTTTTGAGACATCAAAAGCACGACTGTTTGTTATTGGATAGTAAATTAAATGTATTGATATATATATATATATATATATATATATATATATATAGATTTAGGTTCATGTGAGAATATCATCTTAGGAGAGGAAAAAAGAATAAATCATAGCCATTAGATTAACAATGTTTTTCAAACTACCGTGAACATGTGTAAAAGGCCTTTTTGTCATTTCATCATTGCATTAATTACCATTAAAATTATGCTCCGTAATAATTGTTGGCACTACTTTGACCATTTGATAATACGTTAATCACTTCATTTGGAGTTTTGTATTTATTAATAATTTCTTTCTTCTTTGGTTTCTCTACTTTAATTTTTTGACATGTTACTATTAGTTTATACTATATTATTTTATATTTTTTTCAACTGTATAACACTATCCTCTTTTTTCCCAATGGTATTTTCTTTAGCAAGTAGTTATTTTTTAAAAATATATTGTTTTATTTTGTGACAATATATTTTTCAAAATATTTTTTCTCCGACTCTTTAATTATCATTTTCTGGCTAATTTGTTTCAAATGTTGAAAATTTACGTAATTAATTGTGCACTTTAAAGTTGAATTCATCATATGCTCAATTAATTATTCTTGCATTTATCATACTTTGTCATGCACTTTTAGTGTCGGGTGGAACAATAATGATCCATTTTGAAGAAAAAGTGCACCGAATTTTGTAAAAAGTGTCAATGTAAAGTTGTAAAAATGTGATATAGTAGTGCACTTTTTATATATTTCGCATGCACATGATAAAAGTGCATTTCGTTTTGTAAAAATAGTTTGCATAGAACGTCAGAAAGTGTAATATAATAGTGCACTTTATGATAATTGTTAGTTACACCGTTGTATATTTATCTTTATTCTTATTATAAAGTCATTTTTTATTTAAAACATGTATGAAAGTGCACAAGTACATAAGTAAAAGTGAACTTGACAACTGTGCATATAAAATGCACTTAACTGTGTATATAAAATGCAGTTAGCATATAGTTTTGAATAAAAGTGCATCCATTTCATGTTGGGATGCAAATAAAAAATTAATGTTGATTTCATTTATAAATATTACATTTGAAAAGAAAAAGATCAACATCAGTATAAAAATTAATGCACGAATTATAGTATATGTTTTTGTTCAACATAATTATCTAAATTATACTACGTATGTTAGAGTATCCTAAATTTGGAAATAAAACAAGTAATATAATGTAATATTTATTATAATAAATGATGTTAATTATGGGAGTAGTTACTCTGTATTAACTACTATACACTTTTTTAGGAGAATTTCCTATTGTAGTGCATCATGCGTGATATCCATCATGAAGAATTTGACCATGATGCCCTTAATGTATACTAAGTTCAACGGATGCCTTTTTAAGAGGATGATTTCACCGAAAATCATGCATTCTCTATCCTAATTTCGAATCTTTCTTTGGCCATCGGATTGAAAAAATGAAAGGTTGGATTTAATTCTTTTTTACTCTCCTAAGAGGGTGTTCTCACAGGAACTAACCCCTATATATATATATATATATATATATATAGAAAAGATCAGGTGAGAAGTGCCCCTTAAAATGAGAAGTGAGAAGTAATCTTAGCCCTTGGATTTGCATCGGATCTTACAACGCAGTAAATTTATAGACTAAATATAGGAACTTATAACCAATAAATCATAACTTATAAAACTCTCCATAATAATTACGAAAATGCCACCGCGTCAAATTTTTTTCCAGGTTTCCATGATTATTTTTTTCCGGTGGCATTTTCGTAATTATTTTGGAGGGGTCTATAAATTATGATTTATTGGTTAAAAGTTCATATATTTAGTCTATAAGTTTAACTTCGCAATTCTCAGCCTAAGAGCATTTCTAACCTGATCCGCTCCGTACACACACACACACACACACACACACATAAAGTTTAACCAAGCATTCAAACCCAGCTGGTTGTGAGGTTACCGTGCTTAGCGAGAGGTCTCGAGTTCGAAACCCTCTAGGCACATAAGGGTTTGAAACTCAATGGAGTGAGTTTCAACCCTGATTATATATATAGCGGATCGAATTAAGAACTTGCGACACTTATTAATTAGCTTTGTCGTATAAATTAATGACACTTCAGTGGTCAAGGTTGTAGTATCCGTACCTTGACTTAAAGACAACGTTTTCAAACGGGGAATGCTATAATAGTAATCAATTAATGACAACATGCATGCATATCAATATTAGTACTAATAATAATCTATCAATTCAATGACAACAACCTAGTAACCAAATTTTAATTGCTCCCCACTTTAACACAAAATGTTACCAACTTTTGTCATTCCTATTACATTATCTATATAAATAGAGTCTTATCTCTATGTACAATATAGAATCATCAAAACCTAATTCAATATCTTCACACTACCATGGCAAGAAGAAAAATTAGGTTGACCTATATCACCAATGAATCCCAAAGGAAAGCTTCGTATAAAAAGAGAAAGAAGGGATTGTTGAAGAAGCTTGAAGAACTGACAATCTTGTGCAGCGTAGAGGCATGCACTATCATGTACAACTCCCTGGAACCGGAGCCAGTAGTGTGGCCATCGGCAGAAGGCGTGCAACACACGGTGACTATGTTCAAGAGCCTTCCTGATATAGAGCGAACCAGAAGGATGACGAACCAAGAGAGTTTTGTCCATGAGAGGATTCAAAAGCTCAACACTACTATTCTCAGGCTGAAGAAGGAGAATCGGGAGAAGGAGATGACGACGCTCATGTACAAAATCCTCGCCGGGGAGAAGATCGATAGGTCGTTGGATGTTGCCGATTTGAACGACTTGGGTTGGGTCATTAACTTACATTTGGCGGAGATTAATAAGCGGATTGAGACCTTAAAGGGTAATAACATGGACGGTGCTAGTACCTCAACATCAGTTGTTGGGGCCGATTTGGCAGAGGCAGTGGCAGGCACGGTCAACTATCGTCAAGTTCCCGAAAACATGATGAACAATATTGTCATCCCAAATCCCATTTTTCCAATGAACAATAATATTGTGGAACCGCCGCCTTCTCTGGTAGGGTGGAATTATGAGGGTTGGGCTCAGCATATGAACATGATGAATAGAAACAACAACAACCAAAATGATCCGACTCAAGCTGGAACTAGCGGCTTTAACAATTAAAGCTCTTCCATTCCATGGCTATTTGATGTGTTGCTGTCATCAGATCTATATTTCTTGCAACGGTCTTTCTTAGCTCTTCTGTCGAATGTTGATGCATGGGAAACTACATTCAGCTCTTCTGTTGAATGTTGATGCATGGGAAACTACATTCAATGATATCTAAATAATGTCATCTTAGATGTTTCCAATTTTTCTTTTTTCTTTTCTAAATTTTGTTGTGTCAATGCGTGTTACTATGTATTCCGTTTTCAAACTCAATTATTATTGTTATTATCACATATTAGCAAAATAAGTACTGTTATTTCCAAAAATGAATAAAAAAAGTTTTGAATTTTGAAAAGCAGACTTCTATTAATTCTCAAATATTCATTATGCCTAATCACTAGACGAGATGTAGTTTACTTATTATACAAAGATCCTATTATAAATGAGTATGTATAATATGTGTGGAGTTGTGGACACATGTGTATAGCTTTTTGATCAAATAAAAACTACATTCGCATGGAAAAATAGATTGAAAATACCTTATTAGTTTATATTGTTAATTTCAAGAGTGGTGAAAAATAGGAGGCATGAGAAATGTGGCTATGTGTAATTGAAAATGCAAAAACATTCAAACACAAAATGCATATCTAATATAATATAACACTCAAAATGAAAAAGTACTTTGTAAAGGAATTACTCTTGATTATAGTTTCTTCAAATGATAAAGACATTTAGAGAATAAAAATTGATGCATTACATTAAAACTCTAGGAATTCCATATATATATATATATATATATATATATATATATATATATATATATATATATATATATATATATATATATATATATATATAACATTAGGTTAAAACATTAGGTTCATGTGAGAACTTAATCTTTGGAGGGGGAAAAAGAATAAATGAGGACCCTTGGATTGCACCATTATTCTAATTAAATAATCTGTATAAGGCTAAGTTAGTAATTATAATGTCTTTCCATAACCAACACCATTTAATTTAGGAGTGATAATATTACTTCCATTACATTTTTTCCTTGCCACATCTGATTTCAATCTCTTTAATTTTTTTTATTTCTTTCATTATTTATTGCTTTCATATCTTCTTCTCCATCTCATCGGCCCTTCTCCATCACTATTATCATCCTCCACTCTAATCCCCACCCCACTTTTTTATCATCATAAATTTTAATTCTGATCTCCACCTTATTCTTCATCTTCTTCCTACAAACCCTGTTTCTATTTTTTTCTTATATCGATGAAGAGTGTGTGTATTTCCTCTCTAGAGTGTATCATCCCCTATCCTCCACATGGATCATGATAAAATATTAATTGGTATTCCAGAATTTAGTTTGGGAAGTTTGCATATAAAATATATACCTTTTGTTTGCATGGTTTAAGTTCTTCTTAAATCCAATTTTCTTATGGTCCAAACTTATTTCTTACAATTTATATGCTCTCGACAGATTTTACTGTTTGTCAATTGTGCACCCTTATTGTTTTAATGTTTACATTAATTTAGTTCTGCAATTGGCAAATTAATAGATATTGAAATGTTGATTGTTGAAGTGGATGCTACTATATATATTTGTTCTTGCACTTTTACATGTTATTGTTTCATATCTGTGTGTGTACTACCATAGTTTTAGATTGGTAGATTTGCACTAACAATTTAGTGCACTAACATTATCATATGATGCATTTAACATGTTTAATGTCGAACAGATTGATTTGTTAACGGTTAATTATTAACTTCTAATAAGACATTAATGATAAATTTTTTATTAAATTTTAGATGCACTTATCATATTCTGTTCATGCACCTTTCATTAGTTTTATTTTACTTTATTTTGCAGATAAAAGTGGCATCAAGAGACACTACCATAATGGAAATTATGATGCTTTCAAAAGAAAAGTGCATTTCAATTTGTAAAAAGTGTCAATGTAAACTATTGGAAAAGTGTGATATACTAATGCACTTTTATGTATACTTAAGTGCACATGATAAAAAGTGCATTTTATGTTGTAAAAGAGTGTCAGTGTAGAAGTTTAGAAAGTGTGATGTAATAGTGCACATTTGTATTATTCTAAATGCACGTAGTTGATAGTTTAACCCTTGTATATTTATATTAGTTTTTTTGCAGACATGTATGGATGTGTCCAACTAAATGCTTAAAGTGTATATTGATGTTCTAAAAAGTGCAAATTAATAACATTAAAGTGTAGTTTACAATAATCCAAATTAACCTAATAAACTTGTATTTCTCTGTAGGTTGCAAAAATATCTAAATATGTAATTAAATTGATGTTGCAATATGTTTCAAATAAAAGTGCAAGTATTCAATATTTAAGTGCAAATACACAAAATTAAGTAGATGAAATATTGCATCTGAAAAGACAATTAAATGTGAAAAATGCACAATTGGAATAAATATTGTTTATCAAATTATTCATCCGAATTATATGTGAGATAATACTAAATTTATTTTGGAAAGAAAATTAAAATCTTATCTTAAAAACTTATAATGGCCAATGAAGGTTAGGGCATTTTAGGGATGAAAAAAATGTTGGTGTAATCTTATAGCTTAATGAGATTGTACAATGTGCTTTAATATGTGTGCTCTTTTAAAGCTAACTTATGTTGCCGTTTTATTTCCGTGTAGTCGCCTCCGTTCCGTCAGCTTCTGTTATCTCGCTTCAAACGACATCCACTACCTTCTTCTATCGGGTCATAACCCTGTTATCACGCACCCGCTCCCACAGTCCCACGCCCTAACCTCAGCGGCCTGCTCCCATCCGTTCCTGTTGTCGTGCCAAGAATGTTAAAATAATGCTTTGTGCTCCCAAAGTATTGGAGCACCCTGCCTAATTGTTCGGAAAAGTCTGCGTAGGAGGCCATGACACCCATTGACTCAACATTTTCACTGGATGTCAATTCAAAACTAGACTTGTAAGCATCGGTAAATGCAAGTTCGCAGGGTTCTTTACTTCTTTTATTTTTAACTATATATATGCAAAAAAAAATTACATTTATAATACTCTTTTATTAGGTGGACTTCAAAATGAAGTTCGGAACTTCACTAGGTTCACTATATCAGTCAGGAAACAGTCTTTTGTTTTGTCCTATGCAGTATCAATTTATCTAAAAAAAGAAAGTCTCCTACTACTGGACAACAGGAAGGTTGATGTCTTGATGAATCTTTTTGTTCGTTTTCTTGTCTTTCTCCCATGTTAGGGAAGCAATGGGTAAAATTCTTGCTCGAGGTCACAGTCGAGTCCCTGTTTACTCTGGCAATCCAAAGATTATTATTGGGCTTCTGCTGGTAAGTTCTTAATTCTTAGAGTCTATTGGTCTAAGTCGAATACATAAGTGTGAGGTAACCATCATCTCTTGAGGATTCTTTCAAAGTGATTTAGACCAATTTACATGCTATGAAAGGTCCATAACGGTTTGTGGAAGCCCACTCACCTGATGTCTCTCTTGATGCTTGTGCCTCCTGTTTAGGGGTCGATTTGGGTTAATTTGTGTTCCCTTCTGTTGCCTATCCTGGATTGGGTTGAATGGGTGTGTTGAGTATCACATGTCAATTGACTCTAGGTTTGAAGTTAATACATAAGTGTTCGGGAAATCTCATCTCTTGAGGATCCTTTTGGGTGAGTTAGGGTACTATTTGACATCTATCTTCACAATGCTAGGTCAAAAGTCTTCTTACTGTTCGGGCTGAAACCGAGACCCCAGTTAGTGTTGTTCTATCCGGAGAATTCCTCGGTATGTGTTTAGTCTTTACATGCTTTTATGGATCTATGGAAAAGTCATGGTAATACTATTGAATGGGTTCCAGAAAGGGAGCAGCGACATGGCTGTTGTAGTTAAGGTGAAGGGAAAAAGTAAAAAAAAAAAAATCAGTAGAAAATGAGCAATCTGAAGAGACTGCAAAAACTAATGGGGTAACTCTGAGTTAAGTACTCTTTTGCTCCCCGAGAAGGATCAGAAAAAGTCAAATAGTGTGGTGGTTGATATTGAAACAAATGGCATGCCTCAGCCATCAGAGAAATAGAGGATCTTGAGGAGGGTGAAGTAGTTGGCATCATCACCCCGGAAGACATGTTTGAAGAGATTTTGCAGGTTGGCTTTGGTGTATTTAAAAACTAAGGGCTCCATTTGTTTCCCACAAAAAAATTCTGTTTTGAAAACAAGTCAGTTTCCTGAAACATTTTTATCTTTTCTATTTTTGTTGGTCATACTTTTAGTCATGAAAGTGAGATGAAAGGACTCCGAAACATAATTGAGATTATGATTAAAAAAATAGCTATGATGAAAGCACTCCAAAAACATAAAATATGTGATATAACATTTTGTTTTCGGCATTCAAACTGAGATTAGCAAGATAGTGTGGTCCATTTAGCTTCTCTTAAGAGTTAAGACATCACTAAAACAGACCCTTGAGTTACCTGAAATCGTTCTCATTTTCTCCGCCAAAATACTCCATCATCCCTTGCATGACTTAGTGACTACCATAGTAATTTCAGTGATCATGGTTGTGTTCAACTCTACCACTATAGTTACTTGCATAGTAACTATAGTAATATTTTTGTCTATTAATTATATTGTGGTAATATTTGTGGAAAAACCTCTAACTTAAATCGGTAAAGTAAGGTGAAATAAAATAGGGATGAATTATAGTACGTCCCCTTACAAAACTAAGCCTTGAGTGACCGATCTGACACACATATTCCAACTACACATTGTAATAATTTAATAATAACGCACAGGGTTTTGGTATGAAAGGGGATTTTTCTCAAGAGACTCTTCTTCATCAACATACATAGGGTAGCAGATTTTTACAATAAAGCATTGAGACTAAAATTGCGCATGTGAAATACGTAGTATATGATTTTCAAAACTCAATAGAATGTAATTTCAGTACATGTCTCTTGTATTCCGTAATCATATACATTTTTACACGGAGAGTACATAAAGTAATCATACTAAATTAGAATTCAATATATTTTATGAAATGTATTTGACAATAAATTACATTGGGCATTTAGCTAATCGCGCAACGCGCGAGTAAATGACTAGTAATGGAATAAGAGGGAGGTATGTTTCTCCTTACTAATTATTAGCCTACTTTTTAGAATGAATTCCTATTATAGTGCTGCATACGTATTAATATTTGCTAAATAATAGGAAAGAGTCAAACGTGGAAAACGGTTTTGAGTATCATTAGACAATCATACCCTTGATGTCAATTTATATTAGACTTTTCCTTCCAAATCTACTAAATTAGCCGAATAATGGGGCTAATGAATTAGGATCATCTTTTTTTATGTTCATTAGATCAATTATATCAATGGTTATATTTTGTTCTTTTTCCCTCTCCTAAGAGGGAGTTCTCACAGGAAGTTAAACTGCGAAGGGTGAGAAGTGCTCTTAGGCTGAGAACTGCGAAGTTAAACTTATAGACTAAATATATGAACTTTTAACCAATAAATCATAACTTATAGACCTGTCGAAAATAATTACAAAAATGCCACCGCAAAAAAATAATTACAGAAACCTGGAAAAAATTTTAACGCGGTGGCATTTTCGTAATTATATGGAGAGCCTTATAAGTTATGATTTATTGGTTATAAGTTCCTATATTTAGTCTATAAGTTTATTGCGTTGTAAGATCATATGCAAATCCAAGAGCTAAGATTACTTCTCACTTTTCATTTTAAGGGGCACTTCTCACATGATCTTTTCCCTATATATGTAGAGAGAGAGAGTTTGGATCAAATGAGAATATCATCTAATGAGAGAAATAAGAATATCTCTACCATTGATTTCGTATGATCAATTAACATGCCGTGTTAGTACTAATGGCATAAGTTGATGCGCCGTCATTAAATTTAAGGATGCTCCACCTCTTGATGTATGTACTCCGTATGGTATTACATACGTAACTTCCATATATGTCTAACTCTTTAATTTAAGCATTCACTTTTCAACTTGATAATAATTGTAAGTCAACCCTTTTGGTCAAAAGTTTTTTACTTTTTGGGAGTACATTTTTAAGCTCTCTCCAATTAAGAGTATTCTACTACGGAAGTAACTTGTATTTAAAAAATTATTTAAAAGTATTTGTTTGTCAATAGCTATATTCTTTCAAAACGTTTTTATTTGGTTTGCACTTTTTATGAATGTTGCTGCATTTTAGTATAATTATTATTTAATAATAGTTCTTTCTTTCATTTTTAAAATAGTAATAACAATAATAATTATGTAAATGCACAATTATTTTGGTTGCAATGCATGAATAATAGAGTCCACCCTATTGAGAGAATAGTTAAAAGAAAAATGAGAATGAATCTGATCGTTAAAAATTGTGCATGACGTGAAACAAAAATGTGCATTCCTATGAATCACAAAGTGCAGCCACAATTTTTAAACAAATTAAGTTGTTATACCACTTTGAATTGTGCATTATTTGAACCATAAATATGCAATATCATTAATCAAGATGTGCATCATTTTAGGCTGTTCTCATTTGTCATGTGAGAAATTGTTCTCATCAAAACCATATTATAAAAGAGTAATGAGAATGAATCAGATCGTTAACAATTGTGCATAGTTTGAAACAAAAGTTTGTTTAATTTTTCATTAATTACAAAGTGCAGGTACATTTTCAAATAAATTAAATTCTTATCCTACTTTAAATTAACGTGCATTACATTTACCATAAATGTGCAACATTATTAACCAAGATTTGCATCGTTTTAGGTCATTCTCATTTATCACGTGAAACCATTCCCTCCAAAATCATCATATCCTAAAAGAGAAATGTGAATGATTCAGATCATAAAAATTGTGCATGATTTGAAACAAAAATGTGCTTGTCATGAATCCCAAAGTGAAACTACATTTTAAAATAAATTTTAAAATAAATTAAATCGTTATATCACTTTAAAATGTGCATTATGTTTACCATAAATGCGCAACATCATTAACCAAGATGTATATCGTTTTATATCATTCTCATTTGTCACGTAAGTGCAATGATTTGCACAATTGATAGTTTTGTATAATAATATATGTGCACTAATAGCCTAGAAATACACTAAAAGTAAATAGAGTGAATAAAATATGATAGCTATCTAAACGAAAAATGAATGTATGTGATTGTTAAATTTGTGCACGATGTAAAAGAAAAATGTGCATTATAATGGATCACAGAGTGAAGCCACATTTAAAAAATAAAATAAAATGTTATACCACTTTGAAACAAAAATGTGCTTGTCACTAATCACAAAGTGCAATTACTTTTTTTTAAAAATAAATTGTTATACTACGTTAAATTGTGCATTATTTTTACCATAATGTGCAACATCATTAACTAAAATTTACCACAATTGACTTTTTTATATGTTAATTACTCCGTAATATATGTGAATTAGTCATCTAGATATACACTAAAAATAAATAAAGCATGTTATTCATTCAATAAATAAAAGTACATACTATGAAAAAGTAACACATGGTGGAAAATAAAAGTAACAATGCACTAACACACAATAACTATATTCCGTACGTGCAATTGTTTCACCTAGTTTGCTGACTTTTGGAATCCATTTAACCGCCTTAAAGGAAAGAGACTCAGTTACCATTAATAATTAAATTATCATTGTAAACTTTCAGCTAAGTTAACGTGAGATGCACTTTAACCATGTTCATTCTAGATACATACAAACGTGCAGTGTTATATACTACGTATAACTTTTGCTAAATTTTACATTGATACTTGTTACAAAATGAAATGCACTTTTTATTGCAAAAGCATCATAATTGTTTCATTATTATGGTATCTTCTTGTGTCACCTATATCTGTAAAAAACTAATAAGTGCATTAAAAGAGTGTTGCAAGTGCATTGACAAAGTATTGTAAGTGCATAAAAGATTTATAAAGTAAAATAGAGAATGATTGTAGATGAATGCACGTTTTCTCTACAAAGTGCATGAACAATGTCTTAGCTTCTAATGTCCTTTGTATTTATAAAAGGTAAAATAAAATAATGAAAGATGCATGAATAAAGTATAGTAAGTGCATCAAAGTAAGCTCAATTATATTATGCACTTACATATGAATCGTTGTGCACTTTTTAATACCCATAAATTAATTCTTATAAATGTGACATTCATATTTATTATACATAAAGAACTCCTAAAAATAGATAAAAAGTAAATAAAATGAGAAACACACAAATTAAACCCAAGAAATAAGTGAACATAAAAAGAAAAGAAAAATATCTTGAAAACAAATTAAACTTAAAAGGACAATAATATAATATGCAAGTGGCCGTGAATTTGATGAATTTCCCATCAACGTTCAATCCTCTAACCCCTGCGCATAATCCTGGCCAAACAAATGCATCATAATTCAATATATACAAATGTCTAGTGAGAGCTTAAAGAAATCAGAATGGAATAAGATGAATAACAATGCCGATGATTGAATTTGTGAGATACTAAGGAGATAGTTATGAAAGAAAGAATCAATTCTATGAAAGAGAAAGATTTGTGATGGTTATGGAAACAATTGGATAGCTTAAATTTGGTTTGACAATCTCACATTTGCCCTTACGAGAGAGAGTTGAGATAATAAAAAAAATTCAAGATCTAATGGCTATTGTTCATTCTCATTTCTCTCATAAGATGGTTTTCTCATATGATCTCTATTCTATATATATAAGGGGTTAGTTCCTGTGAGAACACCCTCTTGGGAGAGGGAAAAAGATTAAAATCCAACCATTGACTAACCTTTAATAACTCTAATCCGATGGCTTAGATGGATTCTGAAATAGAGTAATTTTCGGAGGGGATTGGGGTTTTAAAAATTTAACGTGCAACTATATACTTATATTAAGGGCATCATGGTAAAATTTTTCATGATGGATATCACGCATGATGCATCATAATGGGAAATCCTCCTAAAAAAGTGGATAGCAATTCATACGTAATAACTTCTTCCATAATTAGCATCATTTATTGTAAAAAATACTCTCTCTTACTTTATTTTATTTCCAAATTTAGGATATTCTAGCATTTAATTAAGATAATTATTTTGAACAAAGCTTTCTTTTGTAATTCGTGCATTAATTTTCTTATTAATCATTTTTTTCTTTTCAAATGTAATATTCATCAATGAGTCAAAATGATTTATTTATTGCATTCCAACATTGAAAGGATGCACTTTTATTCGAAATTGTATATAACATCAATTCAGTTAAATGTTTACACATATTAGGTGTAGAAGTGCACTTATTGTAATCTAAATGTGCATTTTAAGTATATACAAAAGTGCATTATATTATTACACTTTTGAAGTTTATACGTTGGCACTTTTTTACAAAACAAAATGCAATTTTTTACAAAATAAAATGCACTTTTATAATGTGCATTGTAACTACATAAACAAGTGCACTATTATATTACACACTTTCTAAAACTTTAATTTACAATGATTCTTTTTACAAAATCAAATATAATGCACTTTTCTTCCAAAAGCCCCATGGTAATTCCATTATAATGATGTCTCCTGATGTAACGTGTGTCTGAAAAAAATAATGAAAAGTGCATGAACAAAGTATGATAAGTGCATCAAAATGAAATGCACTTTTAACATGTGCATATAAAATAAATCAAAGTGCAGTATCATACAACACATAACGGCCCTTTTGTTGAAGATCAAACTTCCCCAAATGACCAAATTGAAAATATGCTATATGTTGTCATCATGCAAATTTATAAGCATCTTAAAGATGTAAAAACCGTAATGGACAAATTAAAAGTGCTCAATTATATACTAAATTAAAAAATAATAATTATTCGGATAATGCAGTGTGAAAATTGAAAATAAATAAGAGAGAATATGATGATTAAAGAGTACACAGAATTATAAAATTTGTTAAAAAATGCTAGCACTTAAATTGAAAAGAAACTCATCTAAAAGTCACACGTAGACAATTAAAGGCTATAAAATATAAACTATGACAAAGCAATAATAAATACACAAATACTCAAAAGGAAGTTAGTGGAACGTACAGTAAACAAGTAAAGTAGTGCCTAACATTTCGGAACTTATCTTTAAGCGTAATCAATACATATACAAAATGACTAAAAACCCTCTCGATAGATTAGAAGCACGGAGGAATTATTAGATGATCCAATGGTCTACATCAATTCTTTTTTACTCTCCTAAGATTAAGTTCTCACATGATCCTAAATATATATATATATATATATATATATATATATATATATATATATATATAGGGGTGAGATCACATACTAACCATTCCTCCCATGCTAACCTACAAACTATCAAAAACGGTGCATCTTTACATTATTTGTACTGCATATTGAAGTTCAAAGTGTTGCATATTATTTGTACTGCATA
This sequence comes from Cuscuta epithymum, assembly GCA_945859915.1. Taxonomy (NCBI): domain Eukaryota; kingdom Viridiplantae; phylum Streptophyta; class Magnoliopsida; order Solanales; family Convolvulaceae; genus Cuscuta; species Cuscuta epithymum. The sequence goes on along the minus strand of CAMAPF010000954.1, from coordinate 1,245,092 downwards.
TTAAAGTTCAAAGTTTTGCATATTGTTTTTATTGCATATTGAAATTCACAGTGTGCATCTTTACATTATTTGTACTGCATATTGAAGTTCAATGTGTTGCATATTATTGAGTTAGTAAGTTAGTATTTTAAGCATGGTTAGTATGTGATCTCTTATCTATATGTATATATATATATATATATATATATATATATATATATATAGAATAGAGATCAAATACAAAGTCTTCTTAATTTACAAAGTACAAACTCATCTTGACCGTCCCATGAGTTGATCCAAAGGACATAAAGGCAAGGTGGCATTTTTGTAATAAAACCCAACTTTTTAGGGTGCAACTCGTTGCACCTTAATGTGCAACTGTTATTTTTATGACTTTATAATGTGCAATACTTTGAACCTCAATATGCAATGCAAATAACGTCAAGGTGCATCGTACAAATATTTGCACAATAAGCACACTTTGTACTTGATCTTTCCCTATATATATATATATATATATATATATATATATACATATATAGATTAGAGATCAAATGCAAACCCATCTTAATATGCTAACCTACAAACATAATCCTAGCTATTCATTTATAATAAACTGCCGTGTGCCTCATCTAGATTAGATTAGATAGTTAAGGGGCTTATTAGTCTTCTACATTTTCATAACCGATTGTTATCGGTTCTCTCCCCTACTCATACCAGGTTCATCCATCTCCATACGCAATTATTGCTCCAGGGTATCAAATCTTTTCTTTATCTCCATCTCCATCTCCATCACCATCTCCATCCCCATCTCTGATGTGTGTTTTCTCGCACTTAAAAATGATGTAATATCGTGGTGAAAAGTACGAGTATCGTCTCCACAGGGACGGACAAAAGGGAAATAAGAATTAACTAAATTCAGCGATTAAAAAGAAATAAATAAAATAAAAATGCAATTGTGCGAGATTGATTGGTTGGAAAATTAAACTGATGCAGATTAACGAATAAAATTAATGTGGTTTCTTTCTAATTTACGACGAAGGGAACAAGGATTGATTCCGAGGTAACCAGATTTCTGGCAGAACATGCCTAATTACATGAAATTGATTTAATTGAGCCTAGCTAATCATTACTAAGTTCTTACCGCTCTCGCGGCGTAGAGTACAATAATTTAGGGGACCGGGCTGATCTCTCATGCGACAAGATCCTAAATTATTGCCAAGACGAGCGAGCTTACGGCCCCTTAATCGTTACTAATCTCTTAGAGAACGATTAAGTGTGTGTGAATGTGTCTTAGAATAAATTAGATCTCTCTTAATTCATTCTACAAGCAATTGTAATTCTAGCGCGCGTTCTAGGTTACAAGAGATATCAGTTAAATTATTCAAACACAAATTAAACGGCATTCCTGCAATTAAACCGACAAGAATCTAGCCATCAATCATGATTAACCCCTTCATCAACCCCAAATCCCTAATTAAACTACTCACAATTCATAATTGAAGAATCAACAGAATTGGGATAAATAGAAATAATTGTCATTAATCCCACGGTTCTTGAAGAAAATAGCGTAAAAACGGTGTTAAATTCGTCCCTAGGCCTCTCCATAATGTTCGTAACCTCAAAATAGGAGAAGGGAGGCCTTATTTATAGAAAACAGATGAATTCGGGTTGAATTAGGACATAAAACGGGTCCAGGCACGGCGTGCCCAAGGGCCAGGCACGGCGTGCCCGGTTATTCCAGCAGCCCGGTGCATTTTTCTTCTGCAGGCATGACCGTGCCTACGGGCCAGGCACGTCGTGCCTGCCTTTCCAGCGATCAGGTACATTTTTAAACTGCAGGCACGGCGTGCCTAAGGCCAGGCACGACCGTGCCTTCCTTTTTCTTCTTCAGATCTTGTCTTTTCTTGCTCCAAATGCTCCCAAATGTTTCTTTGATCAATACAAAGGCCGTTTCTTCATCGAATCTTCGTCGTGAACCTCCCGGTGACCTCCAAAACTCTCAAATCTCTCTCAAATGTTCTCCAACTCTTCCTGATTGCCTCTCAAGCGCCGATTGCCGAACTCTAACTTCCTCGATTTGACTCCAAATGCAACAAAACTCGACCCAACGCCTGGTAATCACAACTTGAGATAAAATTGAGACTTGCAACGCTTTAAAGCAAGAAAAACTATCAAAATCCGACCCCAACACGCATCAAATGCGTGTTGTAATACGAACTTATCAGATTCCCCCACACTTAAGCTTTTGCTTGTCCTCAAGCAAAATCGAACAACGAGACTTACGATAATCACCACACGGAATTAAGATAGTTAGCATGCACAAGTAGTTACAAGGATATTCATAGAACAGGCAGTCCAAACCAAGAATATTCTACCCTAAACTACATCTTTGTATTCAAGCTAAACTATCTGACAAAATTATTCACAACACCCTCAAAGTAATGACAACGTACACAATTAACCTAGCTATTGATCAGAAGGACTTGTGAAGGTGGTGGTGAATGGTCAATGAAACAATGGTCAAAGTAGTGAAGATAACATATAAGGTTAACCAGCTCAATTAACCTCGTCCCTTCATTTTTCCAAGAGTCAGAGATGATAACATATACGGACCCAGCTCAAAGTAGTGACGCGTCAACAGAAGGACCAGCCAAGGACACGGAAAAGTTCCACTTCTTTGGAGAGCAGGGATTTGACTCTATCAAACTTGAATCTACTGTCTTCAGATTTGCTGTAAAAAACAATGAAATTGTTATCTTTGAAATAAAAAAATCTTCTTTAAAGAGGATGAGTTTCGAAACACAACTTGGCCTCGTCATCCTACAATTCATCAACCAACTCACAAGCTCAAGAAATTTTAGGCAGAGCAGAAGATTGGACCTATCACGGTTTCTTCGGGATTCAACAAATCGGGAGGTTACCTAAAGATTGCTAAGGAAAAGGGGAGCTTCATAATAATCCCCATAGGCCCACAAAAATCCAATTTGAAATATTTCATGGAAATATTTTCCAATTTTATTGGACTGCCTAATTTAATGCAGGAGACACCAATGCACTGTCTGCAAGAAACCACGTTCATTACAGAGGAGCCAATATCAATATCTAAGCTTATTTTTTACTCCCAAATTCGGGGAGCCTACTCAGAGAAACAATGGTCTCCAACTCCAGTGGAACAACACAAGCTTCTTCAGGCTTATTCAGACGCATCAGACAATTTTTATCAATCATATGACTCTTTTTTCATGGACGACTTTCTCGGACATGCAACTGAAAGCGATCGTCCTCCTCCTATCTCAACTCCGACAGAAATTACGAAATCAAAATTCAATAGAGCAATCTGCAGCAAATCCAAGTTTGTCACCTTAGAAAATTGTCTGCCAACGGAAAATTTGAACACACAAATCAAAATATATAGGAAATCTCAAAAAAACAAAAGGCGCCATAGCGTGACCACTAGGTCCCAGTCTAGAGAATTTCCTTGGGTCTAGGACTAGACTTTTTCTTCTTTGTAATGTTTTAATTTCTTTCTTTTGTTTCCATTTTGCATTGTAATGTTTGTGTTTCTTTTTTAATAAAATTTACTTTTTCTAAAAAAAGGTGAATGGTCAATGAATAAACAATAACAGTCCCTTTCTTTGAGAGATTGAAATAATCTAACAAAGACTCAATACATTTAGGAAGTTCAAGGTTATTCTTAGGAACACGGAACTTAGTAGGCCACAAATTAGGAAAAATCATTTAAACATATGCAAAGAGCAGACATGGTGTACAACTAAGCTAAACCGTCGCGGCACATTGGTGCTTTGACGTATACTTGAAGTACGCGGAGGACTAAAGCTAAATTTTGAGATAGCCTCCAAGTTCGTTAATTATGTTTAGTTTTCCTTGTCATGTTGGCACGAGAACGCCATTTCTTTCGAAAGATACCCAAGTTTCATCTTACGCTTTTTGACCGGGGCTCCCATTCTCTTTTTCGCAAGACAAGAGGTCTAAGTATATTAATTTTTCACCTTTCGGATTTTCACTAGACATTACCACATTCTAATCTCGGCCTCACCAAGGAAAAATAGCAATTTAAAGTTCATTTATTTAAAGTGAATTCATGCCTGCAATGCAATCCTCGAAAATATCAAATTCCTAAAAAGTGACTGCTCTTACCCCATTTGGGGCATAGGAACAGTGCCAAAAATGGCTCCTACACAAATTCCCTACACTTAGCAAATTAATCCCCTAGTTCCCTAAACACCAAGACTTTGTTAGAAAAATTCACGGGTAAGGAAACACAGGCCATTTGGCTATGGAGCTCAATTAATTGGGTAAACAATAAATGACCTGGCTCAAAATGGCTTCTCCTAAAGGACTTTTTCAGGTGGGGTGGATGATTAATGGAATAATTTAATGGGTGACTAATGCCTTCATCCTCTCCACAACTAGATTATCGTGCAAGCAATTTAAGCCTAAACACTTCAAGGACATTCTAAAAGCATAGTCAAAATGCTAGCCAGAAGACATAGTTTAAAGAAAAATTTTCAAAAATTTTGACATGAATTTCCTATGAATATACAACTAACACATGTGCATGCTAACTCTAATAATCACATGTAACAACTACTGCCCGAATGCCCAATTCACTCCCCCACACTTAAACTTTGGCATCACCCTCGATGACCAAAAATGCACTATGCACAAGGGGTAAAGAGGAAAGGGTCACGCGTGCTCAAAATCAACTCAAGTCATTAGTTACACAGACAAGTAAAAAAGTGAAAGGAACTTCCCTTTGGCGCTGGTCGGTGTAGATCAAAACTGGGTCAACTGAACTCGGCGTATCATCCTAATGGCAAACTCTTAAGCTACAAACATCAATCAAATACCAAAGCAAAGCAAAGCAATAGAGAGATAGAGTAAAGAGTTAATGTGTGAGAGTGTGAAAATAAGTACAGTCATCCAACAGAGTATCAAAAACACAGGCTAGAGGAGGACATTCTAAAGCTATCTACTGATAAGGAGGGGAGGTGGCTGGTATCCCTCAAAGAATGAGCGTCAGCTAGTCTCCAATGAAGTGAGACGCTCGTCAATATGGGTGTACTGGGACCGCATCTCAGTATAGTGGATATGCTGATCCTCCCGCATCTCCCTGTAGAAATCCTGCTACTCAAACCTCATCTGATCAAATTGGTCGTTCTGCTCACGAGACAATTTATGGTAGATACCGTCCTGATGTGCGTGCATCCCCGCCCAAGTGTCGGGATTAGTGTAACCGAAGGGGGTGGCACATATGGCATGTCCTCAGCAGCATCATGATCCATAGCTCCGGATCCCTTAGCGTGATCTGCCTGCTCATCACTCTCAGCATCATCATACTCACCGTGGCCTACTCCGCCACCCTCAATCATCTGAATGCCACCCTGCTGGGATGTCCCATGTTCTCCTCTAGCTGCTGCTGCTGCCTGCTCAGCCTCTCTCTGCAGTTGAGCTCCTACTCCCGTCATCATGGAGGGTAACGTCATCAATGGCCGGAAATAAGAAATCCCCTCCATCCCCCGGAAATGGCCACAGAAATGCTCCTTGAAGTGGTTCTTGGCCTGTCGGTGGAATAAGCTCGCAATGATGGACCCCATGTTGGGCTTCTTATCGTGGACCATGTAGTAGAAACACAGAAGATCAGTCATAGACACCTTCCCCCGACCTCTGCCTTCCCCGTCACAGTGGAGTTCAGGAGTGCATGGATGGCCCTGAACTTCTGGGGATATAAATATGTGCTAGAAGAAAGCTTGGGCTTGTACTCGGTGCCCCCTCTCGAAATCGACTCCCAAAAAGCTTGCCGGTTCACGTCGGGTGGCAAATCGCTCAATCCAAGAGTACCCAACATGCCCGGCTCTATATCATCAAATCCCAAGAGTGTCTCGATATTTCTGGTGCTCAGCTGGAGAGCATCTCCAAAAGCCCTGAACTTAATCACGCGGTTGCCCCTATCCTCTGTGGAAATAAGCTTCAGAAGGTCGATTGTAGCTAGCACCTCACATGTGATTACCTTGAAGGTGGGCTCCCAAATCCCAAAGAACAAATGATGCCACCATCGTCGGCGCAGCAAAAATCTCACATCGTCTAACAACCCTTCTTTGTCCAAGGTAGGCTCATGGGGGTGATACATGGTCCCGAGTTGCTTGCGCATGTATCCCTTGAACTTTTCCAAAGCGACCAAGTCATCACCAAAATCTGGCTGGTAAGGGCCAGCATTCGGCTGTCGAGGAGTAACGGCATTCTTGACGATCTTCTTTCTCGGCATCTGTCAAAACAATTCAAATAATAGAAATCCAACGGGGCGTCCAAACGTTAGAATATAACTCACAAATCAAAAGTAATGGCCCCGTCAGCAATTAAACAACATGAAACTTCATCATATGCCAAAACACACCCAAGTTTAACCAGAATAGTTGAAAAGTTGAACTTTTATTAAAGAAAAGTTCTTTGAATAAAAGCCAAATTTTCAACGACACACAGTATAAACAAGGTCACAAGTAAGCCTAGAGTATCACAACCAATCATTAGAGAATAGAGGTCTTCCCAAAGAATTAGCAAGAGCATCACAATTTGGGGAAAAACCTTCAATTCTCAATATAGACAAAGTTTGGCCTAAAAATTGGGGGATTCATACTCAATTGGAATCAATAACAAGTATATATTATCTCAAGCAACAATTCAAGCATCAAAGTGAGCAAAGAAATCAAAACCCCCAATTTTTATTTCATTCAACAAAGTTCAACCCTAAATTGGCCAAGTCAACTAAAAAATTAGGGATTTCAAGCAAAAGAGGCAAAATCATACACATAGAACATTAATAACATCAATTCAAGCCTCAATTCACACATAGAAATCAAAATCCCTAAGATTTGAGCACATGCAATTTCGGACTTAACAAAGCTTGAAACACCATTAATGGAGAAAGGAGAAAAAGAAGAGAAGGAAATTACCTTGTTGAGGAGAGAGGAAAGAGAGAAAAGGGGCGGTGGGTCGGTCGGCGGTCACGGCGGGAGATGGTGGTGAGGTGGGTGGGTCGTCGGTCGTTGGCCGCGGTCGAGGGGCTGGGGAAGCGTTTGCGTGTGTTCGCGTAAGAAAGAAGGAAAATGGGAGGTGGGTTGGGATATGTTTTAAGACGCGGGGGCATTTTCTAAATTTTAGCCAGGCACGGCGTGCCTAATGGCCAGGCACGGCGTGCCTGGCATTCCAGCAACTCGGAACAAGTTTCTTCTTTAGGCACGACCGTGCCTATAGGCCAGGCACGGCGTGCCTGCCTTAAAATAGCCTGGGACGATTTGTTTTTTTTTTTTTTTTTTGGTTTTTGTGGGTTATTTGAAAAGCAGTAAACTAAACTAATGAAGCAAAAGTAATCTCGGGTTGCCTCCCAAGAAGCGCTATTTTTAACATCGTTTGCCCGACGCAACTACACACTCAACTCTCAAAATTCGTGACAAAGGTCACCTCACGCTCTCGTTCTAACGGTCCTCCATAGTACTTTTTTAGGTGATGGCCATTAACTTTAAAGCGGCCTTTCTCAGGATGGTCAATCTCAACAGTTCCATAAGGAAAAACTTCGCTCACTACAAAAGGACCGGACCACCTAGACTTCAATTTTCCTTTAAAAATTTTCATTCGGGGATTGAATAGCAAAACTTGATCCCCTTTGCAAAACTCTTTTCCCTGTTTAATATGCCGATCGTGATAGACTTTGGTACGCTCCTTACTAATCTTAGAGTTCTCATAGGCCATGAGCCTCCACTCATCCAATTCGTTAAGCTTCCAAAGCCATTCACGACATGCCAAAGTAAGATCCTTATTCAGCGTTTTCAAGGCCCAGTAGGCCTTATGTTCAATCTCTACCGGAAGGTCGCACGCCTTCCCATAAACTAAGTGAAACGGAGTAGTGCCCATGGGTGTCTTATACGCTGTACGCAATGCCTACAATGCATAATCTAACTTATCAGACCAATCCTTCCTATGGGTCTCAACGGTCTTCTCAGGGATGGTCTTAATGTCCCTATTCGAGTTCTCAACCTGGCCACTTATCACTTATCAAAACTCTTGGCACTCCAAATCTAGAGAACAACTTCTTCAGAAAACGTATCACAACTTTAGCATCATTCATGGGCAGAGCTTCATCCTCAACTCACTTAGAAACATAATCCACAGCAACAAGAATGAATTTATTACCTTTAGAATCTGGAAACGGCCCCATGAAGTCAATGCCCCAACCATCAAATACCTCACAAGCCAATATAAAATTCTGGGGCATCTCATCCCTCTTGGTAATTAACCGCCCCGGTGCGTTGACACTTATCACATTCCTGCACAAAAGTTAGAGCATATTTAAACAAAGTGGGCCAGACGAAACCACATTCCAACACCTTACGAGCTGTCCGATTAAAAGAATAGTGTCCCCCAGTCGGTCCGGAGTGACAATGTTTAAGAATTTCAACTCCTTCACTAAAGGGAATACATCTTCTAACACCCCCAACCGGGTAGTTGGCGATGTCAGAAAACCAAGGCACCTCATCAACGATACGCAAAAGTCTCTCATCAGGAAAAGTACCCTCAATGTCTCTCTCACTCAAGGAATCAAGAAAGGGGTTTTCTAACCTACTCAAGTGATCAGTTGCTAAATTCTCAGCCCCTTTCTTGTCCTTTATCTCAATATCAAACTCCTGGAGTAGTAATATTCATCGAATCAATCTAGGCTTAGCATCCACTTTTTGCATCAAATATTTAAGAGCAGAATGATCGGTGAATATCACTACCTTAGACAAAATCAAATAAGGACGAAACTTGTCAAGAGAAAACACAACAGCAAGCAATTCTTTCTCGGTGGTAGTATAATTTTCTTGGGCACTATCGACAGTCTTAGAAGCATAAGAAATAGGCTGAAAATGTTTCTCTCGACGCTGCCCAAGAACGGCTTTTACTGCAAAATCACTAGCATCACACATAATCTCAAAAGGTAAAGACCAGTCAGGAGCTACTACCACCGGCGCCTTGACCAGTTTCTCCTTCAAACACTCAAAAGCCTCTAAACACTCCTTTGAGAAGTCAAACGGTGTGTCCTTCTCAAGGAGCTTAGTCATGGGTCGGGCTATCTTAGAAAAGTCCTGGATGAACCTACGGTAAAAACCTGCGTGGCCTAGAAAACTCCTAATGGCACAGACCGAGGTTGGGGGAGGCAATTTTGAGCTCACATCAACCTTAGCCGGATCAACCTCAACCCCCCTACTCGAAATTTTATGCCCTAGGACCACTCCCTCACTAACCATGAAGTGGCACTTCTCCCAGTTAAACACCAAATTCACCTCTCGACACCTAACCAGGACTTTCTTCAAATTCTCTAAGCACTCGTCAAAAGTATCACCATACACAGAAAAGTCATCCATAAAAACCTCCATAAACTTCCCAATAAAATCCCCAAAAATAGCAAGCATGCATCTCATAAAGGTAGCATGGGCATTACATAATCCAAACGCCATCCTTCGATAAGCAAAGGTACCGAATGGACATGTGAAAGTGGTCTTATCCTGGTCCTCGGGGGCTATGGGGATCTGGAAGTATCCCGACATCCCGTCAAGGAAACAGTAAAACCTATGCCCTGCTAGCCTCTTGACGTGCACTTGTCGTGAGGTGCACTCAAAATAAATACAATACAACACTAATACGTAGTATAGTGACGTAAGGTTCGTATCCGCAGGGAAATGAATACTTCTCTTTTTAATTAACTAGTAACAAAGGGGGGTTTTAGATTTGATTTGATTTAATTAACACTAAGATGAATGACTTAAATGAGTTTAATTAATGAGAAGAATACTTGGCTTTGCTTTTATCCACTTAATGAAATGTTCGTCGATCCCAGTTATATCTTTAACTATCTTCCTCTCGAATACTCAATCGAGGAGTATATCCAGTTCATCGAGGGTAGTTATTAATAACGAGAAGCGTTCATTAATAAAACTTACTACCGAGTCAATATAGAACAAGCGCCGTATATTAACTTGATAGTAGCAATAAAATCAAGATGAAAACGATTAAGATTGATAACCTCAACACAAGCAGTTTATTGGTTTAATCAATATAATTAATTCCCCTTGGCTTATTAACCATGAGAAGCATGCATTAACAACCCAAGTTTACTACCGTGAAAGGACCGAATTAATAACAAGCGTATTAACCGACCGATTCTAGTAATAATTAATATATAGAACAAGACTAGTTGATACTTTAAGTAATGCTCAATATATTAATATAGAATAAGAATAGGAAGTAATTAATATTCAAGGAAGAAGATTAGAGAAAATAACTCACAACTTACAAATCATTAAGCTTCAAAGTAGCAAAACCAAGATGGAAGAGTTTAGCTCCTCATTTGGAGACTAAACATGATAAAAATATAAAGAAAGAACTTGTCTAAACTGAGCTTAGAAGTATATAGGAATTGGTGATTTATTGTGGAGGAAATGGGGTGTATTTATAGGCTTTTTGGGCTTGCAGGGTCATGTACCCGATCGGGTATATTGGGTACTCGATCGGGCCTTCAGTTGCTTCGCGGAAGCTGGAAAAACATGGGCATACCCGATCGGGTATGTCGGCTACCCGATCGGGTATAGACACTCGATCGTGGTTAAAATCTTCTCTGCATGTTGCCTTGTTCGCGGATTTATCCGATTTGATTTTTCAGCAACTTACCCGATCGAGTATAGGGTATACTCGACCGGGTACAACACCAAAAATCAGGATCTTCATTTTGTTTTGGAATTTTTGCACCTTCCTTCCACTTGTGATGTTCACCAATGGTCTCTAGAGTGGTCTTGGACCTGTTTGAGCTCAGAACAAACCTAATCTAAACAATTTACAAACATTTTACAAACTAAACTATTACACCAAAAGTGTGTAATTTCTAGAGTAACAATCACTCAAAACTAATCAAAAACACAATTATAAACATGGAAATAACATGAATGTCAACTCCCCCACACTTAGTTTCTTTACTCGACCTCGAGTAAAACCAAATGTTTACATCGTGTTCATCACAAGATCATAAGTTCATAGAGAGGAAGAAATAAGAAACTAAAACCACCAAGTATAGTGAATGAAGTTACAAAACAACATTTCCTTGGGTTTAACGGTCTTCTATGCTTCCTATTTCTTCTTTTTCTCATCTTTTCTCCTCCTCCTCCTCCTCCTTCTTCTTCTTCTTCTTCTTCAAGAGATAGTGTCCTGCAAAATAAAACAAATTTTTCTCTCATATCTCTCATTTTGCCTAGGAGCCTTTTCAGGTTTTCATCCTAGCATCTCTTTTCTTTTCCTTTCCTTACCACTCACTCATTATTTTTTTTGTAAGCCCTTGTTGCTTAGATTGCCCTTTTGGGTTTTCAACCTAACTAGCATTTCATTTCATTTTTTTTGTGTATGACTAAAACAAGAAAATAATGCTTAGTACAAGGTAGAAATAAAGGAGTGTACATACCAAGAAATAGATCTTCCTCCCCCACACTTGAAGCATGACACTATCCCTAGTGCCCGCCTTCGCCACCATAGTAGCCTCCTCCAAAGCCGCTTCTGTGCATGTCATCACCGCCTCCCTCGCCCATGGTAGTGTCCCCGCCATCATAACCACCCATGCCGGAACTAGAGCCGCCAAAATTACCCCAATCGGAGGGGTTATACCAAGAAGGTGCCGGTGGTGGTTAGGCCATAGATGCAAACCCGCCAAGTTGGGACATGTAAGAATATGTCGGCCCATACATCCTCCGGTAGTCTTCCTCGTATCATTGCATGTCGGCCGCCCGTTGTTCCTCCAACCTTTGAAAAGCCAACCGTTGCTCCTCCCGGTATGCATCAAACCACCGGTCTCTTTCTTGTTGCTCGTTCCGGTAGTGGCCTATCCCTCCTTGAAGTTGGGTGAATTGCTCTCCCATCTTTGTGTAATCAAGGCTCATTGTTTGGAAACCGGTTAAGAGGGATTGTTGACCCGCCAAGAGTTGTTGGAAGAAGTCTTGTGGTGGCGGGTTTTGGGGGAGGTCGGGGATATCATGTTGGACATGTTCATATCCCTCTTGGTGCTCGGGTTGCTCCGGTTGGGGGTTGGGTTGTTCGGCTTGAGCTTGGAGGTGAGGTGGAATGTTGTTGGGTAGGAGGTAATGTGGAATGTGGGCGGGTTCCATCTTATACCTAAGTCTAGGTAATTCATCGCAAGGGAGGGGGAAGTATTTGACCGGTTCGGGGTACTTCATGTGCCATCTATATCGTTGGTTCCCATTGTGGTCTTTGTTACCCAAAGAGATCAATTGTGCATTGGATAACCATCCAAGATGCATCAATGAGTCTCTAGAAATTGTGGCATTATCCACATAGCCAAATTTGGAAGCCAAATGCATGATGACTCCCCCTAAGACAATGTTCCCCCCTTTGATGATGGCCTTCTCTAGATGATCCCAAATCAAGTTGCAAATGTTGAACTCAACGGGATTTCGGAAGAGAGCAAGAGTGAGAATGGCTACATCCCCTATCCGAGTGTGGTGGTTGTTGGGGCGGCCAAGCAAGGAGTTGCATAAAAATTTTAGGAAAATCCAGAGAAGGGGATGTTGCACGTGACTTATGTAAAGTTGAGACGTGCTAAAATTCCTTTCTCCGGTCATTTTGCCCCAAAGATTATATGCATCCATAGTGTTATCCGGAATTTCCCTTTCATGTGGGAATCGGAGCCCGAAGTGTTCGGCAAAATCACGTCTCGTTATAGTGTATTCGGTGTTCATCAACCGAAACGAGAGTGTATCATCATAGAAATGATTTTCATCCAACACAAACTTGGCCGAACTAAAAAATTCATAGATGACCCTTTCATTACAATTATATTGCACATTAAAAAGCAAGCCCATATGCAATTCATCAAACAACTCTCTCATGCCATCCAACAAACCTAGTGAATTAAGAGCTTCATGGCATAAAAAGCGAGAAGGAATGACTTGCCTTTTTAGAACGGCCACAAATCGCTTCCGATGATCCCCCGGGCCAAATTGAACATCCTCATAGCCTCGGATAGGTCCCCTTGAGTTAGAGTTCTCCGGTTGGTTCCTCTTTGGTGCCATTTTTGAGTAAATAGGGAGCTTGGGTTCGGATTTGGGCTCTAGGGGTAGGGTTTCGGATTTTTTGAGTTATGGGGAGAGGGTGAGTTTGATGGGTATGGTATTGTAGAGGAGGGTGAGGGGAGTGTTTTGGTGGTGGTTTGGGTTGATTTGGTTGAGATATGAGAGAAATCAAAGCTTGAAGGTGTGAAAATGGAGGATTTGGGAGAGGGGATTCGAATTTTGGGATTTTGGGGAAGAAGAATGGTTGGATTTGGCCTTTGATTCGCGTTTAAAACCCGTGTACCCGATCGGGTACCCCGATTACTCGATCAGGTATACCTCAGTTTGTTCTTGTTTCGGGATCGGGCTCGATCGAGTATATCCCATACTCGATCGAGTTTTCCTCGCCGTAGGATTTTCCGTAAATATACTCGATCGAGTATATTAATATACTCGATCGGGTATATCCCTTTTTTTTTTCAAAAATGGTTCCAAGTTTGTGTATTCGATCGAGTATGGGGTATACTCGATCGAATTTTCCTCGCCGAAGGATTTTTTGGAAATATACTCGATCGAGTATATTAATATACTCGATCGGGTATTACGGCGGCTTTTTAAAATTGGCTCCAGGGGTCGTATACTCGATCGAGTATGTAGTACACCCGATCGGGTATTCGATCGAGTATGAGGTACTCGATCCCAAATCTTGCCTTTTTACCCAATACCCGACCGAGTAGGACTGTTACTCGATCGGGTACATTAGCCTGGAATTTGGTTTGGTCCATTTTAATCCTCTTTTTGGCATGGATCTGACCGGGTAACTGATGATGACCGATCGGGGGTTTCCCCAGGCCTTGAAAATATTATTTTCCCCTTATTTTCTTTTTGAGAATTTCCTCCCATTCCCCCAAAAGTTGACATTCGAAAACAAAATTTGAAAAGTGCGTACCTTGGCTTGGGTTGCCTCCCAAGAAGCGCCTTAGTTAATGTCGTGGCACGACGCCATAGCTTTGTTCATCCTTCATAGATTGGATCGACGAGATCCATGTATTCAACGTTCTCTTTTTGAAACCCTCAAGAAACGGTTTGAGTTGATGTCCGTTAACCTTGAGGATTTTTCCGGTGTCGAGGTTCTTTATTTCAACCGCTCCGTGGGGGTAGACTTTGATCACCTCGAATGGTCCTTCCCATCGTGATCTCAGTTTACCGGGGAAAAGACGAAGGCGTGAGAGAAAAAGAAGGACCTTGTCTCCGATTTGGAAGTCCTTTCTCATTATCAATTTATCATGCCATACCTTCGTCTTCTCCTTGTAGATGGCGGCGTTCTCATAGGACTCAAGTCGAAGTTCCTCTAGTTCTTGGAGTTGTAGCTTCCTTTGCATCCCTGCTTGCTCCATGTCGAGGTTGAATGTTTTTACCGCCCAATAAGACTTATGTTCGAGTTCGACCGGAAGATGGCAAGCTTTCCTAAACACAAGTCTATAGGGAGACATTCCAATTGGTGTTTTGAAAGCAGTTCTATATGCCCACAAGGCATCATCCATGCGAAGACTCCAATCTTTACGGTTAGGGTTCACCGTCTTTTGGAGTATAGACTTTAACTCCCTGTTCGAGACCTCGGCTTGGCCGTTTGTTTGTGGGTGATAGGCGGTGGAGAGCTTGTGTGTGACGCCATATTTCTTCAACAAGGCACTCACAGTTTTGTTGTGGAAGTGAGTGCCCCTATCACTTATTAAAATGCGCGGGACTCCAAACCTTGAGAAGATGCGGGTTTTGATGAAGTCCGTGACTACTTTGGCGTCATCGGTCTTTGTGGCTTTTGCTTCCACCCATTTTGAGACGTAGTCCACCGCCAAGAGGATGTATAGATTGCCGTGGGAGTTAGGAAAAGGTCCCATGAAATCTATTCCCCAAACATCAAAGATCTCCACATAGAGCATAGGAACTTGTGGCATCTCATGTTTTCGAGAGATGTTGCCCATGCGTTGGCAATTGTCACAAGATTGACAAAAGACATGGGCATCTCGAAATAAGCCTGGCCACCAAAAACCGCACTCAAGTACCTTCATGGCCGTTCGCTTTCCTCCAAAGTGGCCACCACATGCATGTGAGTGACAAAAGGAAAGAATGGAAGCTATCTCCGTCTCGGGAATACACCTTCTAATGACTTGATCTTTGCAATGTTTCCATAAGTATGGTTCATCCCATACGTATTGTTTTGCATCGTGTTGGAGCTTCTCTCTTTGAGCTTTAGAGAAGCTTGGTGGAAACCTGTTTAGAACAAGGAAATTAACAATGTGAGCGTACCAAGGGTGAATTTCCTTAAGAGAAAAAAGAATCTCATCAGGAAATTCCCCTCGGATATCATCTTTGATATGATCATTTCCTTCATCAATGACTAAACGGCTCAAGTGATCGACCACCAAGTTCTCCATGCCTTTCTTGTCCTTGATCTCAACATCAAACTCGCTCAAGAGTAGTATCCACCGAATCAACCTTGGTTTGGCCTCCTTCTTTGTCATTAAGAATCTAAGAGCCGCATGATCGGTGTAAATGATCACTTTGGTTCCAAGTAAGTATGACCTGAATTTTTCAAGTGCGTAGACGACGGCCAACATTTCTTTTTCGGTGGTGGCGTAGTTGCGTTGAGCATCATTGAGAGTGGTGGATGCATAGTAGATCACATGAGATGCCCTTCCCACCTTTTGGCCCAAAACGGCCCCGACCGCATAGTCACTAGCATCACACATGATCTCAAATGGAAGAGACCAATCGGGAGCTTGGATGATAGGTGCGGTTACTAGCTTTTCCTTCAACGTATTGAAGGCCTTCTTGCATTCCTCGGAGAAGATGAATTCCACCTCCTTTTGCAAAAGTGTGCATAAAGGAGATGCAATCTTTGAGAAATCTTTGATGAATCTCCGATAAAAACCTGCATGTCCAAGGAATGATCGTATCTCCCTAACGGTGGTAGGATAAGGGAGTGATTGGATGACTTCAACTTTGGCCTTGTCAACCTCTATCCCTTTGGATGAGATTACATGGCCTAGAACAATTCCTTCCTCCACCATGAAGTGGCATTTTTCAGAATTCAAAACAAGGTTTGATTCTAAACAACTTTTGAGCATAAGCGATAGATGGTATAAGCAAGAATCAAATGAGTCTCCATGGATTGTGAAATCATCCATGAAAACTTCTATAAATAGCTCAACATACTCGGAGAATATGCTCATCATGCATCTTTGGAAGGTGGCGGGTGCGTTGCAAAGTCCGAATGGCATACGTCGATAGGCAAAAGTGCCAAACGGACAAGTGAATGTTGTCTTCTCTTGATCTTCAGGGGCTATGGGCACTTGAAAGTACCCGGAATAGCCATCAAGGAAGCAATAGAATTTATGCCCCGCAAGTCTCTCAAGCATTTGATCAATGAAGGGTAAAGGAAAGAAATCATTTCTAGTTACCGCGTTCAGGCGACGATAATCTATACATACCCTCCATCCATTTTGAATTCGGGTGGGCATAAGTTCTCCATGTTTGTTCTCCACCACCGTGACTCCGGTCTTCTTGGGAACAACTTGGGTTGGACTAACCCACTTGCTATCGGATATGGGGAAGATTATCCCCATTTGGAGAAGCTTGATGACCTCTTTTTTTACCACCTCCATCATAGGTGGGTTCAATCTCCGTTGTGGTTGGCGCACCGGCTTGGCTTCATCCTCCATCAAGATGCGGTGCATGCAAGTAGATGGGCTAATGCCTTTGATGTCGGCTATAGTCCATCCGATTGCAAGCTTGTGCTCTTTAAGCACCGCAATCAACTTTTCTTCTTGATCTTCGGTCAATTTGTTTGAGATTATGACCGGCAATGTTTCTTTTTCTCCTAAAAACACATATTTCAAGTGTTTTGGGAGTGGTTTCATCTCAACATCGGGGGCCTGCAAAATAGAAGGCAAAGGCTTCTCTTCGGGGATGGTTAGTGGAAATAGGGGTGGGCAAACGGGTCTTGGAACCGCGGTCCGGTCCGGGTAATGGCGGTTCGGATCCAAAACGGGCCGGTTCCATTTTTTGTTGCCATAAAACGGTCCGGGTAGGGTCGGGTAATGTTTTTTAAGGAACCGGACCGGTTCCAAAATTAAAAAATAACGGGTACCCGGCCCGGCCCGTTATATATATTGTATATTAATTTATTAATAGTTTTGTGATAATCGGTTTTGAAATAGTTTTGTTTCCTTTGCTAGAAGTAGGATTTTAAATTAAGTTGCAGTAACATCCTTTTGTTTTCAAATTATTGATTAAATGTTTCAGAAATATCTTATTACTTTTTATTGTTATTGAATTATTCCTTTCTATGGAATTTAATTATTTGTTAAAGATGATTTTGTTATATTTTTATTATTATATTGTTATTAAAATATAGAAATTGTGTTTACCACCCACCATGTATGTGTCAACTTTGGCTAATACTGAAAATTTAATATAAAAAAAGCAATCACTTTAATTGTTTGGAACAACTTATATACAAGAAATTATGGAGTATTGGACTTTTCGCTTGTGTTATATGTGCACCACTATGTTGTTATTTTGAAACTTGCTAATGTCCTATATTATTGATTATTGATTTTTGGAACTTCGTGAGTTTTTACTAATTTCAAGACATGAGAATAGAAACCGTAAAACCCGGATCGGACCGACCCGTTTCAAACGGGCCGAGTAATTTCCGGTTCCTATTTTGAAAATTGTAATACCCGGACCGGACTGGACCGTACAATGGAACCGGCGGTTCCATTTTATTTTGCATTACCCGCCCCGACCCGGCCCGTGCCCAGCCCTAAGTGGAAATGCTCTTGACCCCGGTGGCATGAGTGGAAGTTGGAAGTGATTATCCAATTCCACCATCATGGCTTGCATATTGGGAGTCAAGGTAAGTCCTAAAGAATTTTCCCCGAAATCATTTTCAATCACGCTCAATAATTCGTCCTCTCCATTTATTTCAAAAGTATCTTGTACAAGAGGATCAATAATATCAATGGCAAATAGAGAATGATTTTCATTTGGGTATTTCATGGAGTCATAAATGTTGAATTCAACTTTATCTCCATCAAATTCCATTGTTAAAGATCCGCTAAAAACATCAATTTTAGCTCTAGCGGTCTTTAGAAATGGCCTTCCTAAAAGGATAGGAACTGCATTCTTATCATTTTCCATTTCCAAAACATAAAAGTCGGCGGGAAAGATCAAATTGTCTACCATAACTAGTACATCTTCGACAATACCCTTAGGGTAGGCGTTTGATCTATCCGCAAGTTGGATAACCACTCCGGTTTCGTTTAAAGGACCAAGCTCAAGTGATTTATACAAAGAATAAGGAATAACATTGATTGATGCTCCTAAATCTAGCATGGCCTTTGAAAATGTAGTGCCGCCCAACTTACAAGGTATAGTGAACATTCCGGGGTCATTGTATTTTTTTGGAAGTTTCTTTTGAAAGACCGCGGAAACACGTTCACTAACTTGGACTTTTTGTTTTCCATTGAGTCTATGTTTTCTTTTTATTGTACAAAGCTCTTTGAAAAATTTTGCAAATCTAGGGACACCTTTGTTGGTCCCTATTTCTACTCTATAATGTATAAGATCTGATTAATAGGAGTAGAAGAAGCTTTCCATTGATAGCCAGAAAGTTTACATAAAGATGAAGAACATGTAGCGTAAAACTTCCGTAGGCTCTATTCTATGCGCAGGGAATTTTTCTGAGTGAGGAAAGCTTAACCTACTCATTCTCCAAAGGGGCATATTTATAGCCTTGGAGAATGGTAGGTTAACAAATGATTGGGCTCCAACTTTTAGGAGGCCCATTCCTATTTAGGCAAGCATGCCTTTACCAAATAAGACCTAATTAAATATTCTAGCTACTACTACAAAGGCTAGATAAAACATTGATCACAATACATGAAAATATCTCTAACAATCTCCCCCTTTGTGATCAGGTGTTCTTTTTCGGCTCTTGTGGATCCTTCTGCCTCTTGTAGTAGTTGCTTCGCAGTGCTAGAGTGTTTGTATCTAGCACCGCCTTTAGTCGGTCAAATTTTTCAGTTCAGCTTCTTTTCTCTTCTTGGAAAGGCTTTATGAAGAAATCCTTACAATCTTCCCTTTGGTGTTGTTTATTCAATTTGTTCTTTGATGCCGGGGGTTGAGGGATTCTTCAAAATCTTGCTTTTAATCCTTGCCTTTCAGAAGTTTCTCTTGATCAGCTTGAATGAATCCGATGGCGCCTTTAGAATGATTGATCTAAAGAGATCTAGGCGCACAAGGAATTCATCTTCAATATTTGATCATCCGGCCTCTGTATCCTCCAGAATGTAGCCTTTTCTGACTATTCAGTCGTGAATGCTTTTGAGAAACAATTGTCGGTAGCACAGCGGAAAATGATGGTTGACTTATGAGCATATCTGAAGCCGACTTGGCAGTTGATGAATCTGAAAGAGTGGAAAGCCGTCATTTTTTTTAGCGGAGGAGAGAAGTGTCCGGGAATGATTTTTGAGTGTAAACAACATGTGGACCACTCTCTCCCTCATGACGATTCCATGAATCGGGATATCATGCCTTTATTCTTTTATTCATCTGGAAAAAATGGAAAATGAAAAAATGAAAGGATAAGGATCGGAGACACTGTGGTGTTCCGTTAACACAACATCAATGTAAACACTGATGTGTGGCCTGTATATAATGATAGAAACGTTGTAGCTCTAACAGGACTTCCAACCAATCATTGTGAAACATCTGAAGTAGATGTCACTCTGGTCGTTATGGCATGATCACTAGGATCAGCATGGATAATTGTAGCCCCCCGGGATCATGTAGACACCCGTTATCATCACTATAGAGATGAACTCTAAATGATGGCCTGAAAATGTTGGTGATTTCTATGTTGCAACATCAGGACTTCCATCCAATCATCGGTCTGCATCTATAGAAGATGAGCCTATGGAAGTTCTCGCATGGTCACTTGGACCTGCAACTGACTCTAAAAATGTGTCTGTGTCCTAGAAAATTCAAAACATTTAGGAGTGAGATAACTAGACACAACGTGATCAATGAAAGTTCAGTGGCATGGGGCTGAGGGCCACTGTAGTCAGTATCAGTCGCCTCAGAAGGAGACGGTGATAAGAGATGAGGTTCCCCGTGAACAGTGATTAAACACATGTCTGTTGGGAGACAAGTGAGTGGTCTAGGGTAGGGTTGTGCACGCGCTGTTTGGACAAAATGCAACGACTTCTACCCGGGATCTGAATAAATTCAGTCCTGAACCTATGGGAATTGTCCGGAGTATTTGAGTGACTGGGATTGATTCCTCGATTGATAGCTCATTTGAGGTAGCAGATTTATCATTGATTATTGTCTTCTTGCTCATCGGAGCCTTCTGCTTCCTCACTCTCATAATATTCACTCATTCACTCACTTTTAGCTTTGTCCCTTGGGTAGGCTTAGTTGGGTTTACTAAGCCATTGGGACTTATCTCTCATTGATCTTGTTTATTTTCTCTCTGTGCTCCCCCTCAACTGGAGAACTCGGTATGCTTTGTCATTGTTCGTCACCGGGAGGAGAAAATAGAACCCCCCTTAAAAAAATGTGCATCCTTGAGAGAAACCTTGCATTTATCCGTATTTCACGCAGCTCAACCTCCTGAGTGGTATGGCTTTTGGGTTGGCTAGATGATTGGGGTTGTTGGTTGTTAGAGGATTCAGGTTGTGGTTGTTGGCTAGTTGACGCAACACGCTCAAGTGTCCGCTGTCTCTTGTTCTCCCCCTCATGAGGATCCAAATCATTAGGGTCCTCATGCGAACGTTTGTGACCGCGGAGACTGTCATTGCATGTGCTGTCGGTTTCTTGCTAGCATAATAGATTGGAGTTCCTCGAAAACCATAGTGCATGGATTAGGGTAGGGTGTGGTCGATATAGGGGAGGACACTAGTTTTGTATCCTGGGTTCCCCTTGAGGTGGTAGGAGTGGTAGGTTGTGTGGTGGAGGGTTCAGAATTTTGACGTGTAAGGAAAGGGGTAAGTTGTTGTTGTTTAGAGTGTGAGGATGATGGTTGAGGTTGGATGATGTCGTTAAACAGCGTCGGGGTGTTCGTGAATTCCTGTGCCCGAGCGGTTATTGCTTCGTGCACCCATGGCTTAATGGTGGAATCCATGAAACGCTGCAAAATGACTAAAAGGTCGGTAGGGTCAGGGTTTCCGGTTACAGGGGTAGTAACCGTTGTCACAACATCAGTAAAAATTACCGATGTGTGGCCTGCAATTAATGATTGAGTTATCTGTTGAGCAGCAGGACTTCCGATCATCATCGACTTATCTCCGATCGTTGATGACAGGTAAAGTGGACCTGTAGATGTGGTTGTGTGAGGAGTGTATGTCCTAGAAAAGTTGAAAATGTAGGGAGTGTGACACCTAGACTCAATGTGATTGAAGAAGGGGTAGTGGCCCGGGGTGATAGACCACTATATATGTCCTCAACTGCTCCGTAAGAGGGCAGAGAGGTGGGTATAAGATCCCCTATTTGTGAAACTACTACCTGTTGGGAGGCAGCAGAGTGGCTAGGTGTGGCTTGTGCATGCGCAGTTGGACAAGATGCTGCGTCTTCTACTCGGAAGCTGAGAAAGTCAGCTTCTGCTCCTATGGGGTCAGTCCGGTTTACTACATCTAGGTTTGTACACTCGTCAAACAGGGCTATTTCTTTTGCCAGATTGCTCACGGTTTGCACTCTTTGCACAGGAGTAGATGATGAGACATGGTCATGGCGCACCTTGGAGCGAGTCTCACTGATGATATTTCCTTGAGTGTCCTTGATTTGGTGAGACTGCTCTTGTGTTGTAGCCCGAGAAAGCCTGATAACGAGTCGTCCTTTCTTAGCGCGTGCTTTCTCGACTTTCTTGCCCTTTGCATTGGCGTTGTCGTCGTCCTCATCATCATCATCGTCGTCGTTCCTAGCCTTGCTCCCAGAGCCCTCATCGTCAGCGTCTTGTGTTGTGGCTACGCTTGGCGAATCATGGGTAAACTCTTCAGCACGGGGGTGGCCCTCAGCAGACGTAGTCTGATCATCATGGGGCCGGCTTGCCACTGGTCTCTGTGGTCGGGTTGAACTCTCAGGACCCTCACTATCTCTCGGCTGACTCCCTTGGGTAGGCTCAGGGGGGGTTATCTGAGCCATAGGGAGTATAATATTGTTCTCCTGGCAGTAACATTTGACTGATGGATCATTTGGAGCGGCTAGCTGCAGCAGAGACACTGGTAGTGGAAGTGACACCAGTGAGGAATCATCCTTGACCTTTGAAGGTACGTGATGGCTGGGGTGGCAACGTTCTCAGTGGATAGTTGGCGGTGAATTGTTGGTGTTGTTCCGCTGAAACGTCTCACGAGCATTGACAATCTTCTCATATATGGCATCAACTATGTGATGTCATCCCAAATCAGCGAGACATAGTCGTAGTTCTTGCAGAATGCCACGCCGTGAAAGATGGTCAAAATGTAGATGCTGCACTTATCGAAGCCAGTGTTTTTGGCAGTGCAACACTTAATTAGTGTAGTCATCAGAGTCTTCTATGGCCGTGGTAGTCTTCCGGGCTTGACCTGGGAGATGAGCTTGATTGCTTGTGCATGGCATAATGTGATCATGTCTTCCATGATGTCTTCTATGTTGGCCAGTTCATAGTATTCATCTTCCAATTATCAGCTCTGGCGGATGTGCTCTCGTCCACTTTCTCTCATGATTGGATGATCTGGGTCAGTGTAATCTTGATTCGGTTGTGCCTCTGGGGTCTCTTGCGTTGCAGTTACTTCAGGCTGATCATATTGCGGGGTAGATGGTTCATGTTCACCCCTTCATCATCTGAGTGCTCATCATTATTCTGAGCGGGAGTGAGTATTTCCTCTGCGGTGGGAGCATATAACAGGAAGGTCTGAGAATTTGTAGTGGTTGTAGCTGGTGATGCACGTGGTTGACTATAAAAGTGCTCGAACAGAGAATCTAGTACCACGTGCTCATCCGATCTTGTCTCGTCTCCCTGTCCTCCTACTTCAGAAGATGATTGAGCCTCTTTGTCTTCAGTTGCTTTCGGATCAAGTTGTCCCCTAGCATCCTTGTTGTTCATAATGTAGCACTTGTAGCGGAAGATGCGGAAGAAGGCAATGTTAGAGAGTCTGTCCAATCGTTTGTGAATCGCCATCCAGTTCTGTGTGAAGCAAGCCGTGTTGATAGCTTCAGCCCACATGAAATGAGGAAGCTTTTGACTGTATCAGCATGGTTCTGGCTGCTTCCACCAAGATCCTATTTCTTCGTTCTACGACCCCGTTATGCTATGGTGTTTTGGCTGTAGAGAACTGTTATATAATTCCCTGAGATTCGTAGAACTCGGTCAGCTCCTTGTTCTTGAACTCCGTTCCATTATCAGTTCTAGTGTTTAGAGAACTTGATGCATGAACTTTTTTGGTGTTGGTCGCCTTGGTGTCGTCAATGGTGTCTTTCAGTATTCTCGGACCAGCGGTATCTCTTGCTTAGTTGAGTGTTCCTCAGAATTGTTGGAGATACACCCCTGGTGCTTCGACAATTTTTGTTTAGGGCCTTCTAAATTTTGCGGCCTTTGAGAACAACCACCACGACATCCTTGAGTTGTCTTGATTGCTACTGGTTCTGCCATAACGTCCTTGGGTTGTCTTGCATTGATCCTTGATTTGCGTCAGGAGGAGAAAATTGTAACTCCCCCTCAGAATGTGCAAGGTGTTATTTGTCACCCGGGAGTAAAGTAGAAAACTCTCCCTTGATATGTGCTTTCTTCGTTGTAAGGCACCAGGAGGAGTGAAAAAGAAACACTCCCCCTCAGAATAAGCACTTGTTGTTTCTTCTTGGCATGTGTTGGTGTTGAGGTGTGCATTTGTTGATTTTCTGCTCAGTGGGGTAGTATACATGCCAATACTCCCTTTAATAATGTGCACCAATTGATTGCTCACAGCTCTTCTCACCCGCCATGTGTGTGGAGCAATCGGATCAGGTACCACACATGACGGACCTGCAAAATAGATTAAGTGCGTTTTGGTACCCACCTCCAGATGGGTCCATCCTTATTAGTGGTGAAGAAATGTTTCAGCTTTTGTTTTGTTTGGGAACCTAAGCCAGCTGATTGAGAAGTGTTTGACGTTCTTAATTTCTCAGCTTCGGCCTTAGGAACCCACTGTTTTCTAAGCTTAGGAGCGAGGGAGGTTTCATTAACAATGAGTGAATGTTCAGACAGATGATCTTTTAAAATTGTTTCATGAGAGAGTCTTCTCAAATGTTTGAGTGAACGAACCTTGAGGGGATACCTTAAACATGGTAATCTGTACTCCCCCTCAACGTTCACTTTCACAGAAGTTGATTTCTTTGGGCATCTCTGAACGTTCACATTCTTGTCTTTGTTTGATGAGGAATCAGACTCAAACCAACATTTCATGGATTTAATGCAATTCAGAGAAGCACAACTAGAACAGTGATTCGTGACAGATGTCTTAGAACTAGAAAACTTAGGAGCCACTCTTTTAGCATTACTAGTCGAGGGTTCGCTTAGGAGATTCCTAGGAACACCACTTCTAGTATTACTAGTTGAAAGCTCACTAATGCCAGATCTAGACTTATTCTTTACGTAAAACAAAGCACTCGAACGTCGATTCTTATTTCCTAGATGAGATTCTTCTTCTTTCTTTCTCCTTCTTAACTTCTCCTCGATCCACTCTCCTCTCTTCTCAACTCTCTTCTTCACATGGTTTCTGGTCTGAGAAGGAGGTTCAGAGTGAGTGGAAGAAGTTTTAGAACTATTGGTTGAATTTTCTAAACATTTTTCTGAGGAACAGAGGGAAGAGGGTTGAGAAACTGTGATGGACTGAGAGGATGTTTTTAACAAGGATATTTCTTTCAAAAGTTGATCCTTTTCTTTTTCTAAAACCTGTTTCTCCTTTTCAAAAGATTCTTTTAGTTCAGCAAACTTTCTCACAAGAGGTGGAATGTATGCTGGTTTGACTACAGGTTCTGAAGTTGAAGGTTCCTCTCCATCTTGCACAGTTTCCTTTTCAGGAGCATAAGTTATGACTTCATCAGCAGGTGTTAGCGGGGGTTCTTTGGTTTTGTAACTCTTGTTCAACTCTGTGTAGTCAAAAGGAACCTCGACACCAGCCTTTGTCTTTCTCTTTTCGTCCTCGAGGGCATTCGTTTCTTCAGCTCCAGTGAAGGCCATGAGTTTGGTCAATCCTATTTTCATGTATCTAACATCATAGAGTTGTCTACAGTTGACCTTTTTCAGGTTCTGAGGATTGGTCAAACCCAAGCCTTCTTTGGCGTTATAGAAACGAGTGTCCTTAGGCTGGTTAAGGAAAATAGTCTAATCTGTTTGGTCCCTTTTGGCTAACAGATCCTCAAGTTCTTTGATCTTAGTATAAAGGGCACCCCTTCTTTCCATCAGCAAGTTATTGACACCAAAAAGTCTAATTCTTTCTTTTTCAGTTGTTCTAAGCTTCTCTGTCAACTCTTTCTCACTAGCACTAAGTCGCTTATTCTCAGTTGTGAGCTTAGTGATTGTTTTCTCTGAATTGATTATCTTAATGTTTGAGCATGTCTGTTTTTCACGCAGTTGATTATATACCTCATACAACCTTTTGTAATTCACCTCTAGCTCCTTAAATTTATCATGCATATCAGTTTTTGAGCAAGAACAAGTATAAACAGAAGGATTAGAAGTACTTACAGCGCTGTTTGCATTCTTGTTTTCAGCAGAGAGGGCAGTCACTTTATCAGCAATATTGGGAGTGGTCATGATTGACTGTTGAAAATTGATCGTTGACGTGTGGTTGATTGAAGTTTTCTGCAAGTTTGTGACTCTTGAAATGTAGCTTTGATTTTGAGAAAATTTAGTCTTAACCTTGAGTTTTTTTTTTTAATTTTTAATTTTTAATTAATTTTTTTTTTTTATAAAACTCAAGGTTGACTATTTGAAGCTTTGAAAAAGTGTTGAGCTTTGGTTTTGGAGTTTGACCTCAAGGTTTGAAGATGGGTTAAAAATTAGCACTTGAGGTGGGTTTTGAGAAAAAAATGTACTTGTCCAAGTGAAGGAAAAAGTAAGCTTGTTAACTTATCCCACACCTAAAACCCTTGGAAACTTTAGAGCCTATTTATATGGAACACTCCTTCCTTAAGATTAAATGGTGAAGGAAAAGAGAGGAGCTCTCGCGCACATGGGATTTCGGCTTGTAGTTCAAAAACGAAAAATTCGCACCCCCCCTGCGCGGGCGACCTGCGGACACGATAGTCGCAAAATTCGCCGGGTCTCAAAAGACGATTTTGTCCTTTTCGTTTTTTTTTCTTTTAAGACAAAATGAAAGGGAGCACTAGCTGATCGCGCAACTCAGATCGCGCAAATGTAGCGGAATCGCGCACCCAGGGATGGAACGCGCAACAAGTAAATATCGCGCACCCGGGATGGATCGCGCAACACAGGTTCGCCTCTTTTCGCGCAACTTGCTTCGCGCAAAGGGAGATGAAATCGCGCACAAAGGCGGGATGAATCGCGCAGGGATGAAGGGATGATCTCTCGCACCTACAAAAATAGCGCACAACAACACACAAGATCGCAATAGTTTTTAATCGCTCAAGTGTAATCGCGCGCTCAAGTCTTAAAATCGCTCAAGTAGAAAAATGGCTCAAGTACAGGATCGCTCAAGTCCTGTAAATCGCTCAAGGAGTAATCGCGCAAGGCCTGTTCTCTTCTTGGAGAAGTTGCGCGAAGAAGCAGGATCGCTCAACTTTTAGGATCGCTCAAGTCCAAAATCGGGCAAGCTGAGTTGCGCGAAAGTGGAAATCGGGCAGGAGCTGCTTTTGCGCGAAACCTGTTCTTCTTCCCTAGGAGTTGCGCTAAACTGCAGGATTGCTCAAATCTGGCTTAACCTGTACGCCAAATTTCAGATCGAGATTTTTCACAGAAGTGATCCCAGCAAGCCTAGAAACACTTTCCTTCAACCATTTTCTTGCAAAAACAACAATAAAAATAGAACAGAAGATCGCTCAAGTGCGAAACTTCAACGATGAAGAATCGCGCAGGAGTGATTTTCAGCCTTCAATCGATCGATAAATTTGCAGAAACTTCAATCGGTCACACGCTCGTCTCTGATACCAATTGTTGGTCCCTATTTCTACTCTATAATGTATAAGATCTGATTAATAGGAGTAGAAGAAGCTTTCCATTGATAGCCAGAAAGTTTACATAAAGATGAAGAACATGTAGCGTAAAACTTCCGTAGGCTCTATTCTATGCGCAGGGAATTTTTCTGAGTGAGGAAAGCTTAACCTACTCATTCTCCAAAGGGGCATATTTATAGCCTTGGAGAATGGTAGGTTAACAAATGATTGGGCTCCAACTTTTAGGAGGCCCATTCCTATTTAGGCAAGCATGCCTTTACCAAATAAGACCTAATTAAATATTCTAGCTACTACTACAAAGGCTAGATAAAACATTGATCACAATACATGAAAATATCTCTAACAACCTTTTATTAAGTTCAGGAGGGGAATATTTACCTCACATTTGGAGAAAGTCTCATAGATATCTTTGTCTTTCTCCACCTTCTGTGTTTCCCTCAGAGCTTCGGGAAACAGGGCTTCAACTTCTTGGATGGCCGGTGGTGGAGTCGGCATGTGAACCTCCTCCTCTTCCGGTTGAGCTTTGTCCACAATCTCCTCTTCTTCTTCCTCGCCAATGTGGCTTTTGGCTTTCTCCTTGGCAATCACCAACTCTTTGCCACTCCTTAATGTCACCGCATGGGCTTGTTGCCTAGGATTCGGCTCCGTTTGAGATGGAAGCTTTGTTGAATCCTTGGCTTCAAGCCTACTCACTGCACTTGAGATTTGGCTCATTTGATTCTCAAGGTTTTGGATGCTTGATTTTGTCTCATGTTGGAACTGAACCATGTTTTGTTGCATGGTTGAGACATTTGAGGTGAGTGCTCGGATCATGTCTTCGGTGGACATAGTTGAGCCTTGGCCTTGGGGTTTTGAGTACGGTTGCTTTTGAGGAAATTGGTTTTGTGGAGGATTATTTTGTGGTGGGTTTCCTTGCGGATTCCCATATCTCAAATTGGGGTGATCTCTAAACCCGGGATGATAAGTATTTCCATAAGAATCGTACCTCTTTTGGTTGGGGAACCCCAAGGCATTGACCTGCTCGGAGTTGTCTTCTTGTAGAGTTGGGCATGAGTCGGTTGGATGCCCTTGCTGTGTGCAAATGCCGCAGACCTTGACTTCTTGGGTTTTGGAATTTAAAAGGAAATCCTTAACCAAAGAAGTCAAGCCGGCAACTTGACTTTCCAACGAGGTGTTGGACTCTGCTGCCATCACTCGTTTTTTCGATGACCTCCCGCTATAGTGTCTCGAGTTTTCGGCAAACTCCGAGATGAGGTCTCTTGCTTGGGAAGGTGTTTTGTTGACGATTCCTCCCCCACATGCGGCGTTGATCATTCGTCTATCATCATTGCAAAGACCATCATAAAAGTATAGGATGAGGTCTTGCTCCGAATAGCCGTGGTATGGACAGCTTGCACAAAGCTTTTTGAACCGTTCCCAATATTCATAGAACGATTCATCATCATTTTGCTCCACATTGCTAATTTGTTTCTTTAGAGATGAGGAGACGGATGCGGGATAGTACCTCTCGAGAAAAGCTTTCTTCATGGCCGCCCATGTGCCTATACTTCCCGAGGGTCCCGAGGGAAGATAGAATAACCAATCCTTTGCGGTGTCTTTGAGGGAGAATGGAAAAGCCCTCAACTTGATTTGCTCCTCGGTAACTCCGTTGGGGCACATGCTTGTGCAAACAACATGGAATTCCGAGAGATGCTTATTTGGATCCTCCCCTCTTAAGCCATGGAAGGAAGGAAGAAGATGAATAAGCCCCGATTTGAGCTCAAATGTATTACCCTCATCAAGAGTGGGGAAGGTAATACACAATGGTTGTTGATTCAGGTTTGGAGCCGTGAGCTCCCTCAGTGTTCTTGTTTCTTGAGCTGATGTGAGTTTTCTCGCACTTAAAATAGATCGTAATATAGTGGTGTAAGTACGAGTATCGTCTCCACAGGGACGGACAAAAGGGAATTAAGAATTAACTAAATTCAGCGATTAAAAATAAATAAAATAAATGCGTCGTGCGAGATTGGTTGGTTTGGAAAATAAAACTGATGCGAACAATTAAACTAGGGGGTTCTTTCTAATTAATGACGAAGGGAACAGGGATCGATTCCGGGGTAACCAGATTTCTGGCAGATCAGGCCTAATTACATGAAATTAATTTAATTGAGCCTAGCTAATCATTACTAAGTTCTTACCGCTCTCGCGGCGTAGAGTACAATAATTTAGGGGACCAGGCTGATCTCTCATGCGACAGGATCCTAAATTATTGCTAAGACGAGCGAGCTTACGGCCCCTTAATCGCTACTAATCTCTTAGCGAACGATTAAGTGTGTGTGAATGTGTCCTAGAACAAATTAGATCTCTCTTAATTTATTCTACATGCAATTGTAATTCTAGTCGCGATTCTAGGTTACAAAAGATATCAATTAAATTATTCAAACACAAATTAAACGGCATTCATGCAATTAAACCGAAAAGAATCTAGCCATACATCATGATTAACCCCTTCATCAATCCCAAATCCCTAATTAAAACTACTCACAATTCATAATTGAAGAATCAATAGAATTGGAATAAAAAGAATTAATTGTCATTAATTAAAAAGGTGGAACTTACAAAGAATCCCAAAAGATTGATGAACAAGGCTGAAAAGCCCTCAAAAATTCGTGCTAGGCACTCTTGATAAGTCCATTTTTGTACTTATTTTTCTTATCAAATTTAAGCGATTTTTGAATAAAAATAGAAAGAAAAGGCATGTTTTAGATATTTTGGTTCGAGTTTCATGAAATCAGGTAAAAATCACATCCATAATATGTTTAGCGGGATTTCGGGTCAATTGAGCACAAAATGAGCCAATTTGGACAACAAATGATATCATACCAAAAGAAGGAAACATTATTTCAAAGTGGTCCAGAAGACAATATTGAAGAGCACAAAACAAGGAACAAGCCGGACAAAGAATCTCATAGGCGCCCAAACAGGCGGCCAAAACGAAGGCCTTCGCGGCCGCCTACGGTATTTTTGGAAAGTCAAACTTTGACTTTGACCGGATTCGGAAAAGACCGTAGGCCGCCGACACTGGACGGAAGGCGGCCGCCTACGGTGACCGCCTGCGGCAGAAGACGACGAAGCAACCACCGGCCGGTGGGATTTGACGGCAGGCGGCCAGACAGGAACGGCAGGCGGCCGCCTGCTGGACCGCCTGCGGCGGCCGGGATCCGCCGGGATCCGCCGGGATCCGATTTGACAGTGAAAAGACGGCAGGCGGCCGATGGGTGACGGAAGGCGGCCGCCCTCTGTGGCCGCCTACGGCTGACGGAGACCAGCCCACGTGTCGTTGCCAGCGAGCTGACGGCAGGCGGCCAGTTGCTGCCGGAAGGCGGCCGCCTGCCCGGGCGCCTTCGGGGAAATTTTTCCTATAAATTTCCCGATTTTTCCTCAACTCAAAAACACCTCTTCCAACCCTAAATCAGTTCAAAACACCTTCTTTCTTCCTCCATTTTCGAGCTCCAAAGGGTTTAGAGAGAGAGAAACTTCAAATCTTCATATCTTCTTCATTTTAGCTCCAAATTGTAAGTTCTTTATATGTATTTTCATCTTCTCAACGAGTAGAATCTGAATCTGCACTTTGTTTGTTCAATCTGTTCTTCGAAAATTTCCAGATTATTTTTCAAGTATTTCGCATTTCCTTCCAAAAATTAAATAAAATAGTTATTGTTGTTGAATTCATTCCAATTAATTATATAGTTGTTCACTAGCCTCAAGGTAGTTATTTATCTGAAGAAATTAATTTTTCACGAAGCATAAGTAATTTTTAATTAATTTTGGTAATTAATTGATATTAGTTCATAATTTAGATTAAATACTAGAAAAAAAGAAAAAAAAATGAGTCCGGCCCTATTTACAGTTTAATTAACTTAAGTATCATTACTAGTAGTTAATATAAAATTTGGTACGAATTTAGAGTTTTTTTATTAATTTCGGTAATTACTTTATATTATTGCTTAAGTCAAAATAAATACTAAAAAAGAAAAAAAAATTAGTTCGGCCTTAATTTCAGTTTGATTCATAGTAATATCACTCCCAGTAGCTAAAATAAAATTTATAACGAAGTTAGCATATTTTTAGTTGCTTTTTGCATTTTCTAGTTAAAATTGGGAAAGTTATCAATTAGTTATCAAAAATTGGATTTTAGGTTCAAAAATTTGTGAAAAATTCCAGAAAGTTATATTTTAGTTCCTACAAGTTTATTGTTCCAGAATATAATTTTTGTTTAATGTTTGCTATCATACATGTTTAATTCCTTGTTAATGTTGAATTTAATCATTATATTGTTAATTGCAAAAATGGTGATGAGTAGCTAAATTTGTTAGGGCATGAATTGAGAAAAGGAATATGGATTGACTTGTTGACCTAAAATTAGGGGTTAAAATTAATAAATTGGACTAGTTGTTTGAAATGATGAAATAGTAATTAATAATAGTTAGCCATTTTCATTAATTAAATTCTTGGAAAATTAATTCTAACTTGTCTATGAGATTAGAAATTAATTTAAGCCAACCATATTTGAGCACATTAATAAGGCCTAGAAATAGGATAATTTAATGAAAAGGATTTACATCTTGTCTATGAGAAATAAATTCAATTGCTAAAATAAAGAGTTTAACTAGTTAATGAATTTGGCTATTTTTATTAATTAAAATATTGGAAAATTATTTCTACCTTGTCTATGGGTTTAGAAAATAATTTAAGCCAACCATTTTAAACACATTAATGATACCTAGAAATAGGATAAATTAATGAAGATAGTTTCTATTCTT
Source organism: Cuscuta epithymum (assembly GCA_945859915.1). NCBI lineage: Eukaryota > Viridiplantae > Streptophyta > Magnoliopsida > Solanales > Convolvulaceae > Cuscuta > Cuscuta epithymum. The sequence continues at coordinate 1,212,991 of CAMAPF010000954.1, read as the reverse complement.
GTCTATGAGGAAAGAAATTATTAGTCCAACTTTAGTCTTAATTTCCCTAATTAAGAGGTCCAAGAACATATCCATTTCTAATTACTCAATTCATTGCCCTTATTTGCATCCTTGCATATTCAATCTTTATACATTAATCTTTAAATCGCACTTTGCTCCTAGTTATAATTTAGCATAATATAGAACAAAATCACTTTCCTATATTGAAAAAGCTTCCAACGATTAGCGATAGCCCGTGACTAAAATTAAATTAAGAAACTTCTCCGCCATTCCTCAAGAGACACGACACTCGGGGAAAAACCGAAAGGTTATACTCCGTTTTACTACAACGCCGCGAAAGCGGTTATCAAATGGCGCCGTTGCCGGGGAATGGCACGATTAATTCTTGATTTAGTTCTAGCATAGGTGAATTCTAGTTAGGGAGACTTTTTCGCCCTTGCGACAATTTGTATAAAGATTTCAGGATAAATGAATGCACACCCGCTCTAAAGGAGTGGAAGGTCTAATTGAACTTGATCCTGAACCTGAACGAACTTTGTGGAAAAATCTTTCAATCCACAAGAAACCAAGCATGGCGGGAGAAAGGACGGTGTTGCAAAATCTTACGCCAAACTTCATCGAGGATGATAGTATCAGCGCACCGGCAATCGAGGCAGCCAATTTCGAGATCAAACCCGCCATTGTCAACATGATGTCCAACCATCAATTTGGCGGGTCCAAGCAAGATGACCCTAGGGCCCACATGTTGTGGTTCACCCGAGCATGCCAAACGTTCCGCTTTAACGGAGTGACCTCCGACGCCGCAAAGTTGACCCTATTTCCCTTCTCATTACGGGATAGGGCATCTTTGTGGCTGAATAGCTTTCCAACGGGTCACTTCACAACATGGGCGGCACTGCACCAAGCATTCATGCAAGAATACTTTCCTCCATCGGCAGTTGCTAAAATTAAAACAGCAATCCAAAACTTTAGGCAATTCCCGATGGAGTCCTTAAGTGAAGCATGGGATCGTTTCAAGGATATGAGAAACAAATGTCCACTCACACTGATGGATTCTAGTAGCTTGATGTTCCATTTTTATAATGGACTTCAAGTTAGTAGCAAAAAAGAACTTGATTTCTCTTCTCAGGTAGGATCATTCCTTGACATGGCACCCAACACCAACGAAGCTCTGGTGGAGAAGGTCACTTCAAATGCAAGATACTGGTATGACGAAAGAACTCCAGCAGCAACAAAACCAGGCTATCTTGAAGTTGACCAACTCACGGCCCTAACAGCGAAGATTGAAGGATTGGTCGTGGAAGTGAAGAATTTGAAGAATGATAACAATCACACCAACCAAGTCAACAACATCGGTGCTGTCCCGAATCAACAATCATCCCGATACTTCGGGAACTCAAGCTCTGCTCCACAGTCATCTCAATTTAATACTTTTTCACCTGTTTCTCATTCAACTGAACTTGTACTCTCATGTGAGATATGTTTTGGTCCACATTTGACCAACTCATGTCAATTAGTCGATGAATGTAATGCAAACAACAACAGGGAAGTGAACATGCTGGAGTACGGCCGAACAAAACAAGAAGGGCCATGGGCGAATCAAGGCAACAGGGGGGGGTAACTCCAACTACCCTCCTCAGAATTTTCAAGGAAGGAATTACCAAGGTAACCAATGGCGGGGGGATTACAACAATGGTCCTCCTCGCGGCGGTTATCAAGGTAATCAAAATTACTCCAACAACAATCAAGGCAACAACTTCCAAGGTCGTAACCAGGGAGGTGCATCAAGCCAACAAAACAACCAAGCTTATGTGCCTCCCCACCAACGACAAACGGAGGCTGCCCAGCCATCAGAGATAGGCTTGCTGGTAGCAGAACTGGCAAGGACACGGGAGGAAATAACAAGATACAAGGCCAGCACTGATAATCAGATCAAAAATCTGATAATGCAAATTAATCAGAACAATGTTCCCGGTCGTCAGCCAGGCAACTTGCCTAGCACCACGGAACCAAACCCCCGTGAACATGTGCAAGCCATCACTCTCCGAAGCGGGAGACAAACAACCGTGGCTGAGCAGAAAGACAAGGAAGAGGAAGGTACCCCGACCATGGAACCTAAGAAACCAACTGATGCTCCAACTGAGAAGAGCATGGAACCAACACACCCTAACACAAGGGTCACTATCGTCAAACCTTCTCTCCCGTTTCCTTCACGGGTTAGAAATGATGACGATAGCAGGAAGTACAACAAATTCCTGGACCTACTCAAACAACTCCACGTCAACCTGCCGCTGATGGATGCCCTAGCGGAGATGCCCAAATATGCCAAGTTCTTCAAGGACTTGCTGACAAACAAAAGGCAGCTGCAGGAACTCTCAGTCGTGGACTTAAACGCAGAATGCTCGGCCGTGGTTCTAAGGTCAATACCCGAAAAGCTAAAGGATCCAGGTAGTTTCACTATCCCTTGCTCTATAGACAATTTCAACTTCAATAATGCTCTAGCTGACTTAGGGGCAAGTATCAATCTGATGCCTTCCTCTATAGTCGAGAAACTAGGACTTGGGGAAATGAAACCCACCAGGATGTGTCTTCAACTGGCTGATCGCTCAGTCAAATATCCGAAAGGAATTGTTGAAGACGTCTTGGTCAAGGTTGACAAATTCATTTTCCCAGTCGACTTTGTAGTAATGGACATGGAAGAGGATAGGGAAACACCTCTTATTCTGGGAAGGCCCTTTCTGGCTACCGCCAGGGCCTTGATTGATGTCACTGATGGCTCATTAACTCTAAGAGTCGGAGATGATCTTTGCACCTTCCGACTCTCAGATGTTATGAAACACCCCACAGATTCCTTTCAAGGATGTCATTTTCTTGATACCTTTGAGTCTATTGAAGGGTATCTGTTTGGGGAAGAAAATGGACATGTAACTGATGAAGCATGTCTGTTAAAAGAAGCCAACAGTGATGTGAGTGATGCATGTGAGAGTTGTGAGGATGCGCTGATTGATCAAGCTTCTAACGAAGTATTGACTGAGTTTGAGGGGGAGAAAAATGAACAAAACTTGAAAAACGACCATCCCCTCGAACTAAAGAAACTGCCCGACCACTTAGAATATGCATTCTTGGATGACGAAGGCAAATGCCCTGTCGTCATCGCCGCACACTTAAGTGAGGAACAAAGGGAGAAATTACTTGGAGTCCTTAAGACACACAAGCAAGCAATTGCTTGGAAACTTGAGGACATCAATGGAATTAGCCCCACCTTTTGTACCCACACCATCAAAATTGAGGAAGGGTTTAAACCAGTTGTCCAACCACAACGACGTCTAAACCCAAACATGATGGAAGTAGTGCGTGCCGAGATTGTCAAACTGCTGGATGCGGGTATCATTTACCCCATCTCTGATAGCCAGTGGGTAAGCCCTATTCATGTTGTCCCCAAAAAGGGGGGAATGACCGTCATGAAAAATGAAAAGGGCGAACTTCTACCCAGTCGAACTGTTACCGGGTGGCGAATGGTAATCGATTACCGCAAACTAAACGAAGCCACCCGGAAAGACCATTTTCCCCTTCCCTTCATCGATCAATTAATAGAGAGGTTGGCAGGCCATAGTCACTACTGTTTCCTGGATGGCATGAGTGGATACTTCCAAATCCATGTCAACCCGGAAGACCAAGACAAAACTACGTTTACATGCCCTTTTGGGACCTTTGCTTTTCGTAGGATGTCTTTCGGTCTCTGTAATGCTCCTGCCACCTTCATGAGGTGCATGATTGCCATTTTTGAAAAATACATTGGCCACTTCATGGAGGTATTCATGGATGACTTCTCTATTTTTGGGGAAACGTTTGAAAAATGCCTCGAAAACCTGGAAAAAGTACTTATCCGCTGCAAGGAAACCCATTTAGCCCTAAGTTGGGAGAAATGTCATTTCCTTGTGAAAGAGGGTATAGTACTTGGACATAAAGTGTCAAGTAACGGGGTAGAGGTGGACCGTGCAAAAATTGAGACAATAGAGAAACTTCCTCCACCAACCACGGTAAAAGCCATCCGCAGCTTCTTAGGACACGCGGGCTTTTATCGTCGTTTTATAAAGGATTTCTCTAAAATCGCAAAACCTCTCACCCGGTTACTTGAAAAAGATGCGGTTTTTATATTCTCTGATGAATGTCACCATGCTTTCCAAGCACTTAAAACACAACTGATCAATGCTCCTGTGCTTGTGGCCCCGGATTGGAGTTTACCCTTTGAACTCATGTGTGACGCTAGTGACTTAGTAGTAGGGGCCATCCTTGGTCAAAGGAAGGACAAGAACTTCCACCCAATCTACTACGCTAGCAAAACTCTGTCAGGGCCACAACTCAACTACACTACCACTGAAAAAGAATTCCTTGCTATTGTTTGTGCTTTAGAGAAGTTTAGGACTTACATCATTCTTTCGAAGGTTATTATCTATACCGACCATTCGGCCATTAGATATCTCCTCCAAAAGCATGATGCTAAGCCTAGACTGTTACGCTGGGTTCTTTTGTTGCAGGAATTTGATATTGAAATCAGGGACCGAAAAGGATCTGCTAATCAGGCAGCTGATCACCTCTCGAGGTTAGATGCCGAGTTAGCAGAAACTTTCGGAAAATGCGAAATTGAGGAGCTTTTTCCTGCTGAGAGACTGATGGCAATATCCGCCAAGGAACAAACACCGTGGTATGCCGACATTGCCAACTACCTTGTTGGTAAAGTCGAGCCTACCGAACTGACAAGGCACATGAAAAGGCGGTTCTTATCAGAAGCAAAGCACTATTTTTGGGATGATCCATATCTATTCCGAATTTGTGCTGACCAGGTGGTGAGAAGATGTGTTACTGAAGCTGAGGCAAGGGACATTCTGGAGCATTGTCACAGCGGCCCTACTGGGGGCCATTTCTCAGGGAATAGAACCGCAAGGCGGGTTTTGGACTGTGGGTACTTCTGGCCCACGATTTTTAAAGATGCTAATGAATTTGTTTCCTCTTGTGATAACTGTCAACGAATCGGGAACATTTCTGGGCGCAATGAGATGCCCCAACACTTTATCTTACCTTGTGAGGTATTTGATGTTTGGGGCATCGACTTTGTTGGACCTTTCCCAAGCTCAAGAGGAAACAAATACATTCTTGTGGCCATTGATTATGTTTCTAAATGGGTTGAAGTCCAGGCCTGTGTCACCAACGACTCTCGAGTAGTCGTGAATTTTCTGAAAAAGCTCTTTACCAGATTTGGTGTGCCTAGGGTTTTGATCAGCGATAGAGGGACTCATTTCCACAATGATCCAATGGCCAGAATTTTGGCCAAATATGGAGTCCAACATCGAAGCGGAGTAGCGTACCACCCCCAGACTCAGGGACAAGTGGAGAACGCTAACAGGGATTTGAAGTCCATTCTGGAGAAAACTGTTGCCCAGACCAGGAAAGACTGGTCAACTAAACTTGACGACGCTCTTTGGGCATTTCGGACTGCATACAAAACCCCGATCGGAACCACACCTTTTCGCCTTGTATACGGGAAGTCTTGCCACTTACCCGTCGAACTCGAGCATAAAGCACTTTGGGCGATGAAAAATGTTTGTTTTAAACTGGATGCTGCAGGGAAGGAACGATTTTACCAGCTGAATGAACTGGAAGAATGGAGAGCGCAAGCTTTTCATAATTCCAAACTTTACAAGGAACGAGCCAAACTCTACCATGATCAAAACATCAAAGCTCGTGATTTCAATGCTGGAGATAAAGTGCTGTTGTTCAACTCCCGGTTGAAGCTTTTTCCAGGAAAGCTTAAATCAAGATGGTCTGGACCGTTCAAGGTCATAAAAGCTTACCCCTACGGAACTGTTGAGATTGAAGATGCTAATGGGGCTCCCTTTAAAGTCAACGGCCACCAACTTAAACTCTACCATGGCGGCCCGATTGAAAAAAGCAAGGAGATTCTCTATCTCCAAAAATTTTGAACCAAGGGAGGACATTCGTCAAGCTAGTGACGTTAAAGAAGCGCTAATTGGGAGGCAACCCAACACACAAAAAAAAAAAAAAAAAAAAAACTAACCCAAAAATATTTTACTTTGTTTATTTCTTGCAGATGTCTGGAGGAAGACGTGACGATCCCATTTTCGAGGAGCCACCACTAGGACGGGAAGACCCGCCACCTCAGCCTGATATCCCATTTGCTACTATTGCTGATCGCAGACGCTTCCAGGCATGGGGGCAATACCGCACGCTCCTTCCTCCCATGATCCTGGACCCGACGATGCTAGAGGAATGGGGGTACTGGGATGAGATTGATTCCCTGCTAGGAGACTCTTTATGGCGGAGGATTCTATTCGTCCAGGAGAGGGCCAGCCTTCCATTGACGATGGAGTTTCTGTGCTCCGTTCAGTTCACTCATTACGGACAGGCTGTGCAGGAGGGTGCTGTTATTGGGTCAGAGTCTCGGATGAGGTTTACTATTCTAGGCATGGAGCACTCCATCACTGTGGCTGAGCTCGGATGGAGGATGGGGCTCTATACCCCAGCATACACACAGACTGAGGAGTTCCGTGCTCTTCCGACCCGCTTACCCGAGGCATTTGACATTGATGAGTTCTGGCACAGACACTCCACAGACACCAGATCATTTCTCCGGATGCACCCCCATTCGAACAAATGGAGGGCGACTCACTGGTACATACTCTCGTTCGTACTTTCTTGTGGTTTTTTTGGACGACCTAACAACACAAACAGGTTGTCCAAAAAGGACATACTATTCTTTTGGAGTTTAATTCACCGCATCCCGGTGAATATGGCTGTCCTTATGGCTCGTTTCTTCCGGAGCCAGGGGAAGACTGTGCGGCGCACTATCCAGGCAGGGCCTTTCATCACTACTCTCGTTAGATCATTCTACCCAGATCTAGACATTCCAGGGCTACGGCACTTACAGGATAGCATCCGCGTTCTTCGATCCTCATCCTTTACCAACATGAGGATCAAGAAGAAGCGGAATACTCAGGAGCTCCCAGGTATTGAGCAGCCGACCCAGCAGGGTAGTTCTTCTCGACATGAGGGATCTAGCGAGCCCTTTTCAGACATGCCTAGCGCCGCAGATTGGAGAGCGATGATGGATGGGATGCGGACTCTCCAGACCTCAGTCTCAGAGATGCGGGTTGCACAGGACAGAGGATTCCAGGAGATACGAGAGGCGCATGAGTCGGCCCTGGGAGAGTTCAGAGACTTTCGATTAGCTCAGGAGAGAGCCACCCAGGATATGCAGGCGGAGCTAGAGACCCAGAGGCTAGATATTGATGAGATGAGAGACTGGCTTAGGCCACACTATGGCCCTCGGGATTACGCAGGCGATGCTTAGTTTTGCTTCTTCCTTGACATATTTTTTTATTGTGTTTGTTTGTTTCTTCAGGTTGGACATTGCGCTGCTCTTTTGACTTGAATGCTCTTACAAACTGACTATGGATGATGTAAGGATTTTAAAAAACCATTTTACTCCTGTTTCATTATTCCTCTTCACAAAATCTTTTCAAAACTCAAGTGTGAGGAAAGAACCAAAAAAAAAAAAAAATGTGCCTTTATTTCCCAGTTTTGTGCCTCAAAAGAAGACCTCGAGGGCGAGGTCCAGCTCAAGTGTGAGGAGGTTGCGTTTTACACTCAAAAGCTAAAACCTTATTTTAGAACAATCTTTTTACTATTTTTGACATGAAACATTAATTTCTCAATTTGTTATCAATCTCATAAATAGCTTAGATAATCACCCTTATTATAAGAATTTACTTTTATTATTATTTAGAAAACTTGAATTTGTTATGGGTTTTTGGTTGTGAATGTAAAGGGCTGAATTTGTTTTAATTGGACATTCATTTTATTCATTAAAACAAAAATGTTAGTATTAATAAAACTCCAAAACTCATTGTTATAGGACAATTCCATCTCCGAAAAGGGGCTCTGTTTCATTCGTTAATCACAGTCTGTGAGAATGAAATATGCATTTACCATGGGATAACACCGCCAACAAGAGTGAAAAAGAGCAAAAAAAAAAAAAATAAAAAAAAAAAAAAAAATGGTGAACAAGATGAATGTCCCAATTAGAATAATGAAAACCTTGGGATAAGGAATTGATTGGTGGTTTAACATAATAAATAGTTTTTCTTAAGTAATACTAATTTTAAACTCTTGTATTTTGGGTGATTTTTCTAAAATGTTTAAAGATTGAGAATAAAAAGAAGAGGTTTTTGTTTCTACTTCTTTAAAATAGCAATTAGATTGTAATACAGTTAGACTTTACCTTTTGAGTGTGTTTACAACTAATTCGTCGCTTGAGGACAAGCAACGCTTAAGTGTGAGGAGATTGATAAGTCCATTTTTGTACTTATTTTTCTTATCAAATTTAAGCGATTTTTGAATAAAAATAGAAAGAAAAGGCATGTTTTAGATATTTTGGTTCGAGTTTCATGAAATCAGGTAAAAATCACATCCATAATATGTTTAGCGGGATTTCGGGTCAATTGAGCACAAAATGAGCCAATTTGGACAACAAATGATATCATACCAAAAGAAGGAAACATTATTTCAAAGTGGTCCAGAAGACAATATTGAAGAGCACAAAACAAGGAACAAGCCGGACAAAGAATCTCATAGGCGCCCAAACAGGCGGCCAAAACGAAGGCCTTCGCGGCCGCCTACGGTATTTTTGGAAAGTCAAACTTTGACTTTGACCGGATTCGGAAAAGACCGTAGGCCGCCGACACTGGACGGAAGGCGGCCGCCTACGGTGACCGCCTGCGGCAGAAGACGACGAAGCAACCACCGGCCGGTGGGATTTGACGGCAGGCGGCCAGACAGGAACGGCAGGCGGCCGCCTGCTGGACCGCCTGCGGCGGCCGGGATCCGCCGGGATCCGCCGGGATCCGATTTGACAGTGAAAAGACGGCAGGCGGCCGATGGGTGACGGAAGGCGGCCGCCCTCTGTGGCCGCCTACGGCTGACGGAGACCAGCCCACGTGTCGTTGCCAGCGAGCTGACGGCAGGCGGCCAGTTGCTGCCGGAAGGCGGCCGCCTGCCCGGGCGCCTTCGGGGAAATTTTTCCTATAAATTTCCCGATTTTTCCTCAACTCAAAAACACCTCTTCCAACCCTAAATCAGTTCAAAACACCTTCTTTCTTCCTCCATTTTCGAGCTCCAAAGGGTTTAGAGAGAGAGAAACTTCAAATCTTCATATCTTCTTCATTTTAGCTCCAAATTGTAAGTTCTTTATATGTATTTTCATCTTCTCAACGAGTAGAATCTGAATCTGCACTTTGTTTGTTCAATCTGTTCTTCGAAAATTTCCAGATTATTTTTCAAGTATTTCGCATTTCCTTCCAAAAATTAAATAAAATAGTTATTGTTGTTGAATTCATTCCAATTAATTATATAGTTGTTCACTAGCCTCAAGGTAGTTATTTATCTGAAGAAATTAATTTTTCACGAAGCATAAGTAATTTTTAATTAATTTTGGTAATTAATTGATATTAGTTCATAATTTAGATTAAATACTAGAAAAAAAGAAAAAAAAATGAGTCCGGCCCTATTTACAGTTTAATTAACTTAAGTATCATTACTAGTAGTTAATATAAAATTTGGTACGAATTTAGAGTTTTTTTATTAATTTCGGTAATTACTTTATATTATTGCTTAAGTCAAAATAAATACTAAAAAAGAAAAAAAAATTAGTTCGGCCTTAATTTCAGTTTGATTCATAGTAATATCACTCCCAGTAGCTAAAATAAAATTTATAACGAAGTTAGCATATTTTTAGTTGCTTTTTGCATTTTCTAGTTAAAATTGGGAAAGTTATCAATTAGTTATCAAAAATTGGATTTTAGGTTCAAAAATTTGTGAAAAATTCCAGAAAGTTATATTTTAGTTCCTACAAGTTTATTGTTCCAGAATATAATTTTTGTTTAATGTTTGCTATCATACATGTTTAATTCCTTGTTAATGTTGAATTTAATCATTATATTGTTAATTGCAAAAATGGTGATGAGTAGCTAAATTTGTTAGGGCATGAATTGAGAAAAGGAATATGGATTGACTTGTTGACCTAAAATTAGGGGTTAAAATTAATAAATTGGACTAGTTGTTTGAAATGATGAAATAGTAATTAATAATAGTTAGCCATTTTCATTAATTAAATTCTTGGAAAATTAATTCTAACTTGTCTATGAGATTAGAAATTAATTTAAGCCAACCATATTTGAGCACATTAATAAGGCCTAGAAATAGGATAATTTAATGAAAAGGATTTACATCTTGTCTATGAGAAATAAATTCAATTGCTAAAATAAAGAGTTTAACTAGTTAATGAATTTGGCTATTTTTATTAATTAAAATATTGGAAAATTATTTCTACCTTGTCTATGGGTTTAGAAAATAATTTAAGCCAACCATTTTAAACACATTAATGATACCTAGAAATAGGATAAATTAATGAAGATAGTTTCTATTCTTGTCTATGAGGAAAGAAATTATTAGTCCAACTTTAGTCTTAATTTCCCTAATTAAGAGGTCCAAGAACATATCCATTTCTAATTACTCAATTCATTGCCCTTATTTGCATCCTTGCATATTCAATCTTTATACATTAATCTTTAAATCGCACTTTGCTCCTAGTTATAATTTAGCATAATATAGAACAAAATCACTTTCCTATATTGAAAAAGCTTCCAACGATTAGCGATAGCCCGTGACTAAAATTAAATTAAGAAACTTCTCCGCCATTCCTCAAGAGACACGACACTCGGGGAAAAACCGAAAGGTTATACTCCGTTTTACTACAACGCCGCGAAAGCGGTTATCAACTCTCTCTAAGCTCCCCCCTCGAAAACGGGGTTTACAGGCTATTTAAATAGGAAAAACGGAACAAATTCGGGCGAAATTAGGATTCCAGGGGCAACGCACGGGGCCAACGCACGGCGTGCGTCCCGCAGTGCGTCCGGAGCATAGCCGCGTAAAAATATGGAACGCACGGCGTGTGTTGGTCCCAGATTATGCAGACTAACACACAGCTAGATGGATTTCATCGACACACAGAAAGAGAGAAGATCTGATAATGATGAAGCAATATCGAGAACAAGGAAATTCTTCTTTCTGTTGTATCGAGAAGTAAATTTGGCAGCGTAAGGCTAATGTGTATTAATCGATATCGGTACCTGTACACAAGGCGCGTATTTATAGACGCTGTATAGGTTACCGATTTAGGTAAACCTTGGAAGTTGGGCCAAGGCCTTTTTGGGCCTTATTCCCTTTACCTTATTTGCTACATAATAAATACTAATCTAATACCATAAATGGTATAACTAGTCTACTTTATTTAAACAAGACATTACAGACAAACTTGACCCACAATAAAAGTTCTAACAATCTCCCCCTTTGTGGTCAAGTGCCGTCTTGCTGGGTTTCTTCACTTCTGAGCTTTGTAATAGTTCTTTCTGAGATTAAGAGCATGCTCATAGCTCCTAAGTGAATTTCTTTTATCAAGTTGTTTCTGGATAGCCTGTAGAATTCTGTCTATTCTGTGTGCTTCCTTTATTTCAGCATCTGTCGCATCTGCATACTGTTGCTGTCTTTCTTTGAATGCTTCTCTGATCGGTTGCAGCTTTTCCTTCACAATCTTCAGGGTTCCGTCACAGTACTTGTTGATTTCATCAATGAATAGCATACGTTTCTCACCATTATGATTTAGATAGATAAGCGTGATTGGTCTATCAAAAATGTAATACTCAGGGAAGTCCTCGAGTTCGTGTCCATACAGCTTTGGTTTTGTGAGATTTGTCTTCGGCATGTTTGTTTCAAGCGCCATCTGAAGATCATGAGAGGCAAAGAATTTGATTTGTCTGAGCATAAAGCGCTTGAGTGCATCCAGCCCATTTTGTGTAGTTGTGTCACGAGTGCCCGGAATTTCTTGAAATGCAAGATACATCTGATATATGTCATCCATTTTTAGCATATAGAGATCATTTTCCTTGCACGTGAATTCTGTTCCGTCAGACCGTTGTAGATGGTAGACAGAGAGTTTGATGTCTTGGGAGTTTGTTTCACCCACGTTGAGAATAGCCCAGACTGGGTCTTTGGCAGTTTGAAGTTCGTGCTGCCAGACTTCTCTCAGTTGTCCCATATAGTGATGACTGAGTAGAAATAGCTGTCCGCCCTTGTTTTGTCCTCGTAGATGGTTAAGACCACAGATCTTCAGTTCATCCAGTTCTCTGACCTTATCCTCTTTTCGCCAGATGTTTTCTCTGATTTCTTCTTGAAAGGGGGCGTTGATGTCGATCTTTTCCCAGGGCTTCTCATTTATGGGCATTTGAGCCGTTGTTTGTCTAATGATCGACTCAAGCTCCTTGGGTGGTGTCTCGTAGTTTTCTCCCTCCTTGAGTTCGTTTTGATCAAGTAGAATCACGTCAGTAGCACAGTTCACTAAGAGATCTCTGAGGTATGCTCTTCGCTGTGCTTCATCTACATCTGTCCAGAGTTCAGACCATTTGTTATGCACCAGCATTTCCTCAAGTTCATCGTGCATTTGATCATTGTAGTAGCTGGAGGAAGCCTGTTGCTGCTGTGGCGACACGTCTGGCGTAGCATCGGGATCCTGGTGAGACTTGCAGGGATCCTCAATTATCTCAACACGATGCTCTTGCGCAGAGACCAGACCTCTATACTTTGTTACATGCGGCCAATCCTCCCTTGGTTGAGAATGGGTGACTCCGGGATCCTCAGGATTGCCCGTTGACATCAGTTTCGAACTAGGTTCTAGCTGATGGCCTGAGTAAGAAGATGTACTCGTGGTAGCATCATCAGGACTTCCATTCCGTCCTTGGTCAACATCTATAGGAGATGCACCTCGGGATGTTATGTCTAGCTCGACCATGCTAGAGAGAGTGGCTAGGGATTTATGGCTGGCTGAAGTAGTGGGTTGCTCATTGGTAGAGGTGGAGGGTTGGTTTGGCTTTGAGGGTTGGCTAGTAGAAGCAACATGCTCAAGTATCCGCGGGCGCTTGTTCTCCCCCTCATGAGAATCCGAATCATCAGGATCCTCATGTGAACGTTTAGCGCCACGGAGACTGTCACGGCATGTGTTCTGTGTATCTAGAGCATGGAGAAGGGTTTTTTGAAGAGGGGTGAGGTTGCCTTCTTCCACGTCTAGTATACGGTCGTAGATCTCAGCTACAAGATCCTCGAAGGGTACGGTTGTTAGGTTGGGTTTGGTCGTTGTAGGGGAGAATACTAGTTCTGTATCCTGGGTTCCCCTTGATGTGGATGGTTGTTGGTTTTCTATGGCTAAAGGTTTGGAAATAGGAATGGAAATGGTTGGGGGCTGTGTTGTTTGAGGTTTGGGTGGTATATCCTGAACAACTGGGGTACTTCCAGAGTCTTGTGCATTAGCGGTTATTGCTTCATGCACCCATGGCTTAATGGTAGACTCTAGAAAGCTATTCAGATATACGAGAATGTCTTCGGGGATAATGGTACCAGTTACAGGGGTTGTAACTGTTGTCACAACATCAGTGAAGATAGCTGATGTGTGGCCTGCGTTCAATGATCGAGGCATTGTTGGCGTAGCAGGGCTTCCGACCATCATAGTTTGCACTCCGGTCGTTGCATTCAGGGTGAGTGCACCTGTATGTGCAGTGAATAGTGTAGGTGTCCTAGAAAAATGTGAGAATGTAGGAATGGTGACACCTAGACTCGATGTGATAGAACGGATGGGGGTAGTGGTCCGGGGCTGTTGACCACTAAGTCTCTCAGCAGATTCAGAAGGAATCAGTGAGGTCGGTGTAAGTTCCCCTTGAGTTATTGAAACCCCAGTCTGTTGGGAGACTGGAGAGTGGATGGGAGATGGCTGTGCATGCGCAGTTGAACCGGATGCTGTGACTTCTACCCGCGAACTGACAAGGTCAGCTCCTGCTCCTAGGGGCGTGGTTCGGTCTATAGTGACGAAGGTGTCACAGTCATCGTACAGTGCCAGCTCCTCTTCCACTGCACTCTTCTTTCTGAGCCTCTTCTTAGGCTGTGATGATGCAGGCTTTTCATTGCGTTTCTTGGAGCGCTGCTCACTAATGATGATCCCTTTGAGTGGTCGGGGTGTGAGTGCAGCCTCAATATCTTGTGATGAGGAGTCGGAGTCTATCGGAATGGCCTATTTACCAGCTCTCTTCCTGTTGCTGATCAGGACTCCCTCCATGTCATCATCATCATCATCTGCATCATCATCATCATCATCTCTTCGTTCATTCCCTTTGGCCATGCTATCGGAGGCCTCACCACCAGCCTTATTAGAAGGGGCCTGGCTTGATGGTTCATCGGCAGTGTCCTCAGCATTAGGGTGGCCCTCAGCAGTCTGGGTCCTCTCGGAAGAGTTAGCAGACTGATCATCATTAGGCCGGGTTGCCACTGGTTTCTGTGGCGGGGCTCTCTTCTTCTTACCCTCACTTGCTCTCGGCTTGGTTCCCGGGGAAGGTCCAGCTGGGTTTTGCTGAACCATAGGGACCGTTCTCTTCAGCGACTCTTTGTAGTCGATGACTGCCTTATCCCTCGGATTTGCAAGGTCAAGTAGAGAGTCCGGGATTGGCAGTGCTTCTTACGTATTCTTGTCCTTCTGAAAGTACTTGAGTTTGGGAGCAGTGAAGTGCTTGTCTTCCTTACGCTTAGGGATTGCAGGGGTGGCTTCCATCATGTTGTGGATCATCAGCGCCAGCCACCGAGCGTAGGGAATTGTGCTTCCCTTGTTGTTTTCCTTCATCTTGACCTGGTCCATCAGCTCTGTCCAGAAGAGTTGGGCCATGTCGTACTTCTTGTCATATGCAATCCCATGGAAGATTTGTAGGATCTGTTTGTTGCACTTGTCATGTCCGGCATGCTTAGGAGACAAGCATTTGTTGACCAGCCCGAACAGACTCTTCCATGGGTGGGGCAGGTTGGAGATAGTGAAATTTGACAGCAGGGGCAGCGGACTGTCATAGCCTAAATCCTTCATTCCCTTGATCAGTTCTTCATTGGTAGGCAGGGGTACGTAGTTCTGTAGGACCGGGAGCTTCAGTGCCTCCCTGATTGTGGAGGGTGTGAGCACCACTCTCTTGTCGTTCAGCTTGGTCATGATTTTTGACCTGTCCTTTTCTGAGGCTGTGTGCATCAGGCCCCAGAACTGTTGTAGATATACCTCTGGCACCGGTTTGGCTTCATTGAATGCAAACCAGAGGTAGTGCTTTTGTAGAATGGAGAGTATGACTGGGTCCTGACACTTGAAAAGCTTCAGGTCCAATTGGAAGTTGTTGTCATAAAGTGGGACCCAGTTCTCTTTTGGGTACAGTTCATTGCTTGATTGTGTATTCTTGGCTGTTCCTGACATGATAAGCTGAAGAAATTGGGTCAGCACATTGTTCAAATGAAAAATTTTATTTTTGTTCTGTTTTTGCAATTTTTCAGATCAGGTGTGAAAAGGTGGAACCAAAAAAAAAATATTCTAAGTACCAACTGCGAGAACCATCTTCTCGAGATTTGAGTATCGAGAAGTAGGTTCTCGAGTTTTAAATATCGAGAAGCTCTTCTCGATACTCGGATATCGAGAACTTGGTTCTCGATATGAAAGTATCGAAAAGTCCTTCTCGAGATTTAAACATCGAGAACCATCTTTTCGAGGTTTAGTGTCGAGAACCTCTTCTCGGTACTTCCAACTTCGAGAAGTAGGTTTTCGGTATTAAACATCGAAAAGTATCTTTTCGAGGTTTAACATCGAGAACCGTTCCTCGAAATCCAAAGTCTCGAGAAGTTGATCTCGAGTTCTAAACATCGAGAAAATAGATTTCTCGAGTTCGTACTCAGAAGAAGTGTCGAGAACCACCTGCAATTTTAACACAACATAATGATAATCAATGAAGAAAAACTTTTCGAGTTCCATGTTCTTGGTTCGAGAAAGTTAGTTCTCGATAATCAACTTTTCGAGATTTTTCTAAAGTTGATGTCGAGAACCATTGCATTGTTTTCGAAAATCGTTTTATTGATGCCCTTAAAGATCGAGAACCACCTTTTGATGGATTTGAGATGAGTTGTGAAGAAGGTTTGCGAAAAGATTTTTGCTCTTGGACTTCGAGAACTGAGATTGCGAGAAAATGGGTATTCTGGTTCTCGAAGTCTCTTTTATACGCGAGAAAGTCATTTGGGCATTGCGTGAAGTGTTCTGGGCCCAAAAGTTTGAAATGGGACCTGGTTTTGTTTCAAAAATTATTTTGGGTCCCAAGGATTTATTTATATAAAAAAAAAGGGATAAGGGTCAGATAGGGCCTCGAACTCGAAAAAAAATGTCAAATAAGGTCATATTTCGGATGCTCTGTCTGGCCGACGCCATTTGGGGCGGTTCCCGATGGAATTTGTTGATAAAATTTTTTGAGCATCTTCCTCATTAAGTCTAGTTTACCCATACCAAATTTCAGCTAAAAACTCAACCGAGAAGGTAGTCAAATGAGTTTTTGAAGATAACTGTGAAGTTAAACAACGCCGTACATTTCGGAAAATTATTTGACTACCTTCCCGGTTGAATTTTTAGCTGAAATTTGGTATGGGTAAACTAGACTTAATGAGGAAGATACTCAAAAAATTTCATCAAAAAATTCCATCGGGAACCGCCCCAAATGGCGTCGGCCAGACAGAGCATCCGAAATATGACCTTATTTGACATTTTTTTTCGAGTTCGAGGCCCTATCTGACCCTTATCCCAAAAAAAAAACTCCCCCTCAAATTGTGCATGGAAAAAAATGAAAAACACACACACACACACACTCTTTTTCTTTCTTTTCTGATTTTCTCACACACACACACACTCTTTTTCTTTCTTTTCTGATTTTCTCACACACACACACACTCTTTTTCTTTCTTTTCTGATTTTCTACACACATACACACACTCTTTTTTGATTTTCTTCTTTTCTCCCCCTCAAAGTATTCCTCTCTCTCTCTCTTATTTTCTCCCTTTTTTTTGTTTTCTCCCTTTTTCTCCCCCTCAACACATGCAACGCACACCACACACACACACACATTTTATTCAGACCATGGAGATAACACAACTACATAGGATCGAGATTCAACATGCCTAACTTAGATACTAAGAACTGGAATCTCTTTTCATCCAATGCCTTAGTAAATATGTCAGCCAGTTGAAGTTCGGTGCTAACAAAGTATAAATCAACATCTCCCTTCTCCACATGGTCCTTGATGAAGTGATACCGCAGGTCGATGTGCTTGGTGCGCGAGTGATGAACGGGGTTGCTGGTTATGGCGATTGCACTTTGGGAGTCACTGTAGATGGGAATATGGTTGAATAGGAAGCCATAGTCTCTGAGTTGTGTCCTCATCCATAGAATTTGTGAACAGCAACTAGCAGCCGCAACGTATTCTGCCTCGGCTGTAGAAGTTGACACGCAGTTCTGCTTCTTGGAGGACCAGCAGACTAGCTTCTCTCCCAGAAATTGAGCACCACCGGATGTACTTTTCCTGTCTAACTTGCAGCCTGCGAAATCAGCATCTGAGTAACCAACAAGGTCAAAACTCGTGTCCTTGGGATACCAAAGTCCTAAATTGACTGTTCCTTTTAGGTATCTCAGGATTCTCTTTACTGCATTCAGATGTGATTCCTTTGGATTTGCTTGAAAACGAGCGCACAGGCAAGTTGCAAAGACAATATTCGGCCTACTAGATGTCAGGTACAGCAAGGAACCGATGATACCCCGATAATTGGTAGCATCGACTGATAACCCGGAAGGGTCAGAGTCGAGCTTTTGTGAGGGAGACATGGGGGTTTTCATGGTTGACTTGCTGTCCATCTTGAATCTTTTGAGCATTTCATGGATGTACTTCGACTGGCTGATGAAAATTCCGTCTGGCAGTTGCTTGATCTGTAGCCCTAGGAAGAAGTTCAACTCTCCCATCATGCTCATTTCGAACTCAGTGCGCATCAAGTTGCTGAATTCTTCGCAGAAGTTCGGATTAGACGAGGCGAATATGATGTCATCGACATAGATTTGTATCAGCATGATGTCACTGTTCTCTCGCTTGATAAAAAGAGTTGGATCTATCTTTCCCTTCGAGTAGCCTGATTGCACAAGAAAATCAGAAAGTGCATTATACCAGGCTCTCGGTGCCTGTTTGAGTCCGTACAGAGCTTTCTTTAGCTTGTAGACATAATTTGGACGTTCAGGATCAACAAAGCCTTCTGGTTGTGCCACGTAAACTTCTTCTTTCAGTTCTCCATTCAGAAATGCAGTCTTGACATCCATTTGATAGACGGTGAAACTCTTATGAGCAGCATAAGCAAGGAACAACCTGATTGCTTCAATTCTGGCCACTGGCGCAAAGGTTTCATCATAGTCAATGCCTTCTTGTTGATTGTATCCTTTTGCAACCAGTCGAGCTTTGTTCCTCATGATTACACCATCTTCATCCTTCTTGTTCTTGAAAACCCACTTAGTGCCAATTATTGTTTTCTTCGAGGGCCTCGGCACTAGGGTCCATACATTTAATCTTTCAAACTGATTGATTTCCTCCTGCATTGCGATTACCCAGTCAGGATCTTTCAGTGCTTCAGAAACTTTGGTTGGTTCAGATTGGCTGATGAAGCAGGAGAAGAGACATTCATTTGCTGTAGCTGTTCTTGTGCAAACTCCACGACTCGGATCTCCAATAATTTGTTCTGCAGGATGTGCCTTTGTCCATTTCCGCTCATGTGTTAGAGGGATTGGAGTTATGATGGTGTGATCCGGGTCCTCAAAAGTAGTAGATGTGGTTTGTTGAGGAGTGGAGTGCTCGGGGGTCGATTCAGGTTGAGCTGGTATTTCTGAAACTTGTGCTGGTGAAGTTGCTTGTGTTGCTGCCGTGCCATGATCCTCAGTATCTTCGTGATCTGATGTATGAGGTGAGTCAGCTTCTTCTTCACTGAGGTCAGGCATTAATGGTGGTTGAGCAGCTTCTGTTGGTAATTGTTGGTTGGCAGTGCGTGCATTTTCATAGAAATGTTCAAAGAGAGAGTCGAGAATTGCACTGTCAGCCGTTGTTTGCTTTGTTGCTTCAGCTCCATCAGGTTGCTTCCTTTGATCAGAGAGTGTGTGTTCTATCAAGAAATGTTCAGAAGCAAAGTCAGCCATTTCATAGAATGCAACGTTGACACTCTCAATGACTGTTCTGCGATCACGTAGATAGACCCGATACGCCTTTGATTGCGTGGAGTACCCAATGAATACTCCTTCGATGGCTTTCGGATCCATCTTGCTTCTTTCATTTCTGTCATTTAGAACAAAGCACTTGCAGCCAAACACTCTGAAGAATGAGATGTCAGGTGTTCTGTTGAAGAGTATTTCATAGGGGGTCTTGTTGAAGCGCTTGTGAATTGATGTTCTGTTCTGAGTAAAGCACGCTGTGTTGATTGCTTCAGCCCACATGAAATGGGGAAGCTTTGACTGAATGAGCATGGTGCGTGCTGCTTCAACAAGAGTTCTATTCTTTCTTTCAACGACCCCGTTCTGTTGTGGTGTCTTTGCTGCAGAGAATTGCTGTGTGATACCCTGAGTTTCATAGAAATCAGCAAGAGACTGATTCTTGAACTCGGTACCATTATCTGTTCTGATGATCTCCACACTCTTTTGTAGAAAATTTTGGATCGTCCTGATGAAGGTTATGATGGTTGCAGCGGTTTCATCCTTTATCCTCAGAAATTTGGTCCATGTGTACCGAGAGAAGTCATCCACAATGACCAGTGTATATTTGCGTCCATTGATGCTTTGGACCCTCATTGGTCCACACAGATCCATGTGTAGTAGTTGCAGCAGTCGGGAGGAGGATGGAACAGGTTTTAACTTGTGAGAGCTCCTTTTCATCTTGCCTAGTCTGCAGGCATCACAATGAGTGTCAGCGGAAGTCTTCAAAGGAGGCAGCCCTTTCACAAGTTTCTTGGAAGACAGAGCTGTGATTGCTTTGAAGTTTAGATGAGACAGGCGTCTGTGCCATAGACTGTTTTGTTCAGAGGAAGCTTTGGACAGCAGGCAGATGGAAGAAGGTAATTGTACGCTCTTCAGATCAATGGTGTACAGGTTGGAAGTTTTTGTGCAGGTCAATAATACCTTTCCAAACCTGTCCAGCACACAGCATTGTCTGGCTATGAACTTCACTTCCATGCCACTATCGCAGAACTGTCCAATGCTTAGCAGATTATGCTTCAGTCCTTTCACATATGACACAGCCTTGATGGTGACACTTGCATAGATGACATCCCCATATCCTAGGATTGGAGATGCTGCGTTGTTTCCGAATCTCACATTTCCTCCGTAGCATTTGGTGTAGTTGCTCAACAGCTCCTTTATTCCGGTCATGTGGGTTGAGCAGCCAGAATCTAAATGCCACACATGACCGTCCTGCAAAACAGATTAAGGACTTTTAGGTACCCACCTCAGGATGGGTCCTTCCTTATCAATTGAGAATATCCTTTTGAATTTTTCTTTCAGCTGTGATCCAAGATCAACAGCCTTTTCAGATAATGTTCTTTGTTTTTCAAGTTCAGCTTTTGGTATCCATTTTTGTTTGATTTTAGGAGCGGAGGAGGCAGAGTCATTGTTTCTATGTGTGAATGGCTGGTTCGTGAGATAAGGTTTGAAAATTTCTTCTTTAGAGAGACGTTGTAAATGTTTCTTTGAATGAACTCTAAGAGGATATCTTAAATTTGGAAGATTATAGATACCCTCTACAGTTCTATTCTCAGACTGTTTTCTTTGTTTGCTCTCTCCTTTTTCTTTCTCACTTACAGCATTTACATCATGATCAGAACCAAAAGTATCATTGCAAGGATTCACAAACCCAAAAGTGAACAACTTTTCATTGATAATGAAAGTATCAGATTTAAACTTAGAATGATTCAGCTTGGGACACAAGACTGAACTAGAACTACATGACTGTGACATAGAGCTAGGTCTACGCTTATTTGAATAGAAAACAGCATTTGAACAAGACTTTTTATTCTCAGAAAACATCTTCTTCTTTCCTCCATCTATCTCAGCTCTCTTTAACTTCCACTCTTTTCTCCTCTCCACTCTCCGACTTACTTCATTTCCTGTTTTCAAAGGAGAGTTGGAGTGAGTGGGTGTCTTTTTGAAAAGGTTAGTTTTGTTCAGAATTGGTTGAGATGTATCAGTATCGCTAGATGATTGAGAAGTTGTGCCAGATTGGGAACTTTCTTTTAAAATGGTCAGTTCTCTCAACAACCTCTCCCTCTCACTTTCGAATTCTTTTCTCTCTTCTTCAAAACTTTTTCTTTGATTTTCTAAAGAGATGTGAAGGTTTTCAAATTTCCTGATTAGTGGATGGATGTAGGGTTCTTCTCCACTTGAACCTGAGGTTGAAGGGGGTTCAGGGTCTGACACAACTTCCTTCTCAGAAGGATAGAGATTCACACTCTCATCAGTTGACAAAACAAGCTCAGCGTTTTCATAGCTTTTGTTCAGGGAATCATAACTGAAAGGAATTTCGGCTTTTGATGGATTTGACCGCTTTACCTCTTCTTCTTCTGCGGTTTCTTTTCCGTAGGTAAAAGCCATCAACTTGGTCAATCCTAACCCCATGTACTTTATGTTGTAAAGTTGGAGACAATCAATCTTTTTTAGATTGTTGGGGTTAGTAAAGCCAAGACCTTCCTTTGAGTTATAAAACCGAGTGTCCCTGTTTTGGTTTAAGAAAATTGTTTGTTCAGTTTGTCCTCTTTTGACCAGTAGATCTTCTAATTCTTTGATTTTTGTGTAAAGAGCACATCTTTGTTTGCGTAGAAAATCATTTTCTGCTTTTGCAACATTTCGTTCGAGTTCTGTGTCACTGACCTTCTTAGTTAGTTCAGTTGTTTTCTGTGTAAGCTTTTCTGCTTCTAAATTTTGTTTCTGAACTCTTTCTTTCTCATTTTCTAGTTGCAACTTCAGAGAGTGACTCTTATCTAGAGTGTCAAGTGCAACTTTGTAGTTATGATCTAACCTGCCTTTTAACTCCTTTATGGTGTTATCTTTTTCATGTGAGGAATGAACTTTGCAAGTACAGGAGCAAGAAGGTTCAGAAGTACTTACAGTGGTGTTTGAGCTTGAACTTTGACTTTTTTCGGGGATCGCAGCATCACCCTTTTCTTTTCCTTCTTCGTCCACAAACGCCATCAGGGCCAGATTCTCTTCTTCTTCATCATCGGAACTCTCCTCCTGCCATGGATCATTCTCAGTAAGAGTTGCAGCACTATCATCATCTTGCTTAGCCATGAACATCTTCTGCTTGTTCCACAACATCTTTTGCTTGTAATAGTTGAAGTCCCTCTTCTTTGGTAAGCGACAGTCCTTGATAACATGTCCAGCTTTTCCACAGTTAAAGCATTTGAGGGGGTCTTCGGCTGCAACAACTCTACTAGAAGTGTTTTGATCATTGGTTTTTGTTTTGTAGTTGGCAGAGGAGGTTCGGAGCTTGTTTGATGAGCTTCCTTTCTTGGCAAACCTTTTGTTGAACTGATTGGTAAGTAGTGCCATCTTCTTCTGTAGATCGGCCAGCTCGGATTCAACATCCATTTCTTCTTCACTCTCTTCTTCTTCTGACTCTATCTTGACTGCCTTCTTCTTCTTCGGACCCTTAGATGAACTCTTTGATTTAGCTTCAATCATGAGTGCTAAAGGATTAGCAGAGAAGCTTCCTTCCATCTCAGCAGTGTCATTAACAAACTGCTGTAGATGTTCATGGACAGTGCAGAGGTCAAGTTCATCCAAGTCTAGGTGCTGTCGTAGATTCTTAACAGTTCTTCTCCATTCTGGCGGCAGGCTCGACAAGAAACGTATGTTCATTTCCATATTAGATTTGACAACTTTGATCTTTCTCATCTCATTGATCAGTTGTACGAATCTGTTATACGTCTCATGGAGCGCCTCACCAGGTAGGGCTTTAAAAGCATCATAGGCAGTCAAGATGTTCGCTTTCTTTGTCTTCAAACCAAGATCAGTTCCAATCATCAACTTCTTCACCTCATCCCACATTTCCTTTGCTGTCTCCATGCTGTCTATCAGAATGTAGATATCATTGAGGATAGCTTGCAGCAGGTATGTTTTTGCCATGAGATCAGCTTTGATCCTCAACTTGTCAGCCTCAGTGTATTCGCCTTTTGTCTTCAGTCTTTTCACATAGTTGACAGGGGGGTTGTTTACATCTGAGGTATCTACTTCAGTATAGATCTCAGCAGGACCTTGTGTGAGTGATTCAAGCATGGCAGATGAATTGTCTTTCCCTTCCAGAAAGTTCAAGAATCTTGTCTTCCACATCTGATATTCTCCTTTTCTGAGGATGGGTGGTCTGTTGTCATTTCCAAGTGCTAATGCTTCCATCTTTGCTGATTGAGTCTTAAAAGATCGTTCGAGTGTTTTGATCAGATAAAATTAAATTGTCAAAAAATCAGAATGTCGAAAACCTAAGTTTCAAGAATAGGTTCGAAAACAGAGTTCGAGAAGCTCTTTCGAGAAGCAGTTTTCGATGTTTTATATCGAAAACCCTGCTATCGAGAAGCTGGGTTCGAGCAGTTCTTTCGAGAAGTCAGTATCGAAAACCTGAGTTCGAGAACTTGGTTTCGAGAACTGACTATCGAGAAGAGATTTCGAGATCTTGCAAATCGAAAACAAGGTATCTAGATATAATGTCGAAAACTGAGTATCGAGAACAGCAGTTCGAGAACTCAGTTCGAGAACTTATGTCGAGAAGCCAGTATCGAGATCCTGCAATTCGAAAACTCAGTTTTATGTAGATAAAACAGCTAAAGTTTAAAGTCCTAAATCCAGAGATCTTCCTGGAATGATTTTCAGCTCGAAAAACCTGCTATAATGTCGAGAACTCTGCTTTTCGATATCATACTATCGAGAAATCAAGATTACTAAATCTACTGAAATCGAAAAGTAAGATATACCCTTGGTTCGTTTCTGAATGGCGAATCCAATGGTATAACTTTTACAGTTTATCGATCAGAAACAAGATTACAGTGATTAACACAAAGAGGTCGAAAAGTATGAAAAAGCAGAGAACTTCGAAAACTTTTCTTCGACGATCAAACTCGAGCAGGCTCTGATACCAGTTGTTGGTCCCAGATTATGCAGACTAACACACAGCTAGATGGATTTCATCGACACACAGAAAGAGAGAAGATCTGATAATGATGAAGCAATATCGAGAACAAGGAAATTCTTCTTTCTGTTGTATCGAGAAGTAAATTTGGCAGCGTAAGGCTAATGTGTATTAATCGATATCGGTACCTGTACACAAGGCGCGTATTTATAGGCGCTGTACATGTTACCGATTTAGGTAAACCTTGGAAGTTGGGCCAAGACCTTTTTGGGCCTTATTCCCTTTACCTTATTTGCTACATAATAAATACTAATCTAATACCATAAATGGTATAACTAGTCTACTTTATTTAAACAAGACATTACAGACAAACTTGACCCACAATAAAAGTTCTAACAGCGTGCGTTCCCCAACGCACGGCCGTGCGTTGCTGGCAGTAGGGTCTTTGCTTTCTCGCCTCAGACGCACGGTCGTGCGTTCCCCTACGCACGGCGTGCGTAAAACGTCCGAATTTGACAAAACTTCTTTCATGAAAGTTGTAGATAATGAAGTCCTCTATCCACCCCAACTTGCCAAATGTGATTTTAATCATCCAATCAAGAGATATGATCAAAACGGTGGAAGGTGTCATTCTGAAATCGCAGCAGGGATCATCTGACTTCATCGTCTGTTTTCACCTTCTTCCTCTCAGATTCTCAGAATGATGTATTCATATGATTTGTAGCTATTGAAGTTGGCTTTCATGTGGACTTTGAGTCATGTTCTTTGGATGCTTCTACAAAGAGATATTCTTGAACGATTGACATAAGGTCATCCTGAATGCCGTTTTCAAGCTTCATTCATCTTCTTTTGATCCCGAAGCCAATCCTAGAGCTCTTTTTCCTTCAAATCTTCATCGTGAATCTTCCGGTGACCTCCAAAGCTATCAAATCATTCTAAAATGCTTCTCAAATCATCCCGATTGTTCCTCAAGTGCCGGTGCCGGGCTCAAATTCCCTGATTTTGACTACAAACAACACAAAACTCGAACCAACGCCCGGTAAACATAACTTGGGCTAAAATTGAGACTTGCAACACCTTAAAGCTGGGAAAACCATCAAAAGCTTATCTCAACACGCATCAAATGTGTGTCTAAATACGGACTTATCATGAGCCATAGTGATTGGCTCTTCAGATTCGCTAGAACTAGAGCTAGCATTTGAGGATTCCTCCGAGGGTGTGCGCGGAAATAAATTTCTCAACCTCTCGAAGGCTTGTTCTATTTCGGGGTTTGTTTGATAAGTGATTTCGTTTATGGAACGATATCGGACCATATACTTCACAAAGCTCAGAAATAGAAAGATAAGAACTCTTTATATTTTTGGTTAATTATATTTTTTTGATTTTTCTTGAAATAAAATAAAAAGAAAAATAATTGCCTTTCCCCGGCAACGGCGCCAAATTTGACGTGCACTTGTCGTGAGGTGCACTCAAAATAAATACAATACAACACTAATACGTAGTATAGTGACGTAAGGTTCGTATCCGCAGGGAAAGGAATACTTCTCTTTTTAATTAACTAGTAACAAAGGGGGGTTTTAGATTTGATTTGATTTAATTAACACTAAGATGAATGACTTAAATGAGTTTAATTAATGAGAAGAATACTTGGCTTTGCTTTTATCCACTTAATGAAATGTTCGTCGATCCCAGTTATATCTTTAACTATCTTCCTCTCGAATACTCAATCGAGGAGTATATCCAGTTCATCGAGGGTAGTTATTAATAACGAGAAGCGTTCATTAATAAAACTTACTACCGAGTCAATATAGAACAAGCGCCGTATATTAACTTGATAGTAGCAATAAAATCAAGATGAAAACGATTAAGATTGATAACCTCAACACAAGCGGTTTATTGGTTTAATCAATATAATTAATTCCCCTTGGCTTATTAACCATGAGAAGCATGCATTAACAACCCAAGTTTACTACCGTGAAAGGACCGAATTAATAACAAGCGTATTAACCGACCGATTCTAGTAATAATTAATATATAGAACAAGACTAGTTGATACTTTAAGTAATGCTCAATATATTAATATAGAATAAGAATAGGAAGTAATTAATATTCAAGGAAGAAGATTAGAGAAAATAACTCACAACTTACAAATCATTAAGCTTCAAAGTAGCAAAACCAAGATGGAAGAGTTTAGCTCCTCATTTGGAGACTAAACATGATAAAAATATAAAGAAAGAACTTGTCTAAACTGAGCTTAGAAGTATATAGGAATTGGTGATTTATTGTGGAGGAAATGGGGTGTATTTATAGGCTTTTTGGGCTTGCAGGGTCATGTACCCGATCGGGTATATTGGGTACTCGATCGGGCCTTCAGTTGCTTCGCGGAAGCTGGAAAAACATGGGCATACCCGATCGGGTATGTCGGCTACCCGATCGGGTATAGACACTCGATCGTGGTTAAAATCTTCTCTGCATGTTGCCTTGTTCGCGGATTTATCCGATTTGATTTTTCAGCAACTTACCTGATCGAGTATAGGGTATACTCGACCGGGTACAACACCAAAAATCAGGATCTTCATTTTGTTTTGGAATTTTTGCACCTTCCTTCCACTTGTGATGTTCACCAATGGTCTCTAGAGTGGTCTTGGACCTGTTTGAGCTCAGAACAAACCTAATCTAAACAATTTACAAACATTTTACAAACTAAACTATTACACCAAAAGTGTGTAATTTCTAGAGTAACAATCACTCAAAACTAATCAAAAACACAATTATAAACATGGAAATAACATGAATGTCACCTCTCTAAAATCTGATCAATAAAGGGGAGGGGGAAGTGGTCCTTCCGGGTGGCGGCATTCAATCTTCGATAATCAATGCAAACCCGCCATCCGGTGACCGTACGCGTAGCAATCAACTCATCTTTCTCATTCTTAACCACAATCATCCCCCCTTTCTTAGGAACCACCTGGGTCGGGCTGACCCAATGGCTGTATGAAATCGGATAAATAATGCCTACATCTAACAGACGGATGACTTCCTCCCTAACCACCTCCTGCATATTAGGATATAGTCTTCTTTGTGGCTGCACTATCGGTTTAGCATTATCATCCATCAAAATTTTATGAGTGCAGAAAGAAGGACTGATTCCTCTCATGTCAGAAAGTTTCCGGGCTAGAGCTTCCCTTTGTTCACTAAGTAAATCAAGACATGCATATTTTTGGGATGGCTCAAGCCCGGATGCAAGAATAACAGGGAGGTTAGAACTATCATCTAGAAACGCATACTCAAGGTGGGAGGGAAGAAGCTTTAGATTTAATGGAGAAGGAGTAACAATAGAAGAATCAGTCTGACAATCTTCCTTCTCCACCTTATCTAAGTCATCTTCCTTCCCCTTCACATCACTAGCATCACTTGAGTCTTCCTCTCCATCAATCATAAGACAATCAAAACTAGGGAGGAGCTCAAGATCCTCTGCTGACAAACTATCATCCAAAAGAAGATCAAAGAAGGCTTCATCAGAAAGCATGTTAGGAATGCAATCCTCCACCAAAGAATCCACCACATCCATGTAAAAACACTCTCCACTATCCTGACAGGGCCTCTTCATTATTTTGGACATTTCAAAGGTAGCGGACTCATCCCCAACGCGGAGGACAGTTTACCGTCTCCAACATCAATAAGTGCTCTGGCAGTTGCCAAAAATGGTCTGCCCAATATCAATGGTACCTCCCGATCCTGATCCATGTCCAAAATAACAAAGTCCACCGGAAAAATAAATTTGTCCACTTTAACCAACACGTCTTCAACAATCCCTTGGGGTCATGCATACATTGAGAAATGAAAAAATATACAGAGTGCATCGAGAAACTAAAACGACTTACATATTAAAAAAATCAACTGTGAAGATGAGTGTTTATTACCGGTGGAATATGAAAAGGTTGAAACATGCATTATTGAGAATCGAAGCCTAGAAGCAACGTGTTATACAACATTAAATTAACTATACATCCACGTGCGAAGAGTTATTTTCCACATCGAGAAACTAAAACGACTTACAGATTAAAAAAATCAACTGTGAAGATGAGTGTTTATTACCGGTGGAATATGAAAAGGTTGAAACATGCATTATTGAGAATCGAAGCCTAGAAGCAATGTGTTATACAACATTAAATTAACTATACATCCACGTGCGAAGAGTTATTTTCCAAAATATTGAGAAGCTATACGAAACCAAGAGGATTGACACTAAAGGAATGACTCATTGTGTTTTGGCGGCAACTTCCTACCCAAGAAACCTTTTGTTATTATATTAAGATAGATTACTGGAATGAAAAACTCAGAGTTCAGCATTTACTGCATTGGAAACTGACACTAAGAAGAAACATAACATTAACGAGACAAATCTGAGAGTGGCTCTCTCCCAAATCCCAAGTCTCCCTTCCAGCCTGCCCAGGCCACTCCCTTCCATATTCTCCCTGTTTATATTCTCTCTGCCACGATCTGTCCTCCACGTAGCCCCATTCCGTTATTCGATTACCTCGTATCCAGTGGCGTATCTAGTGTGGGGGCAGCTGCCCCCACTCAACCCCCCCCCCCCCCCCAACCCCCATATATATACGATAGTATATATTTAAAAAAATTAATTATACATATATTTGTATGCCGAAAATACATAATATATACTATAATGTCACTACTTTTTACAAATAGAACACTTTAGCCAAGCGGGAAGGAGAGTTCAGGCTGCCTAACTCATCCGTTAGGTCAGGGGTTCGAAACGTCATGCCCGCCCCTTTTGCTTGTTGTTCCCCATTTTAAACTTCCAACCATTATCTTCCATGTACCCTTTTTTAAACTTTTAATCAAATTTGAAGTGACTTAATGTATCTATAGATAATACATTTGAAGGTTACAATTAGGGAAACTATTGCCACATGTCAACTCCATAGTTATCCTTTTAAATTTAATTTCCAAATTAAAGGAAAGTAATCCTACGTACGTATTTCATATAGGAATTACTCTAATGTTAACCTATTATTTAGGGTCCTAACAAAATAAAATCCCAAGTTTTTTTAAAGTGTTATAACTTTTTCCTGTGTATTCTGATTGTTATAAAATATTTATCAAAATTCATAACTTTTTATTATCTTTCAAATGACACCCATATCAAATACACAAAAATAAAAAATAATTTAACACTTTAAAAAACATTTGTTTTATTTAAAATTATATAACTTTTTTATTTGTAATCTAATTGTTACAAAAAATATATCTAAAATCATAACTTTTTATTATCTTTCATATGATACCAATATTGATTGTATAAATTTAAAAAACATTTGTTTTTCAAAGTGCTGTAATTTTTTATTTGTACTCCAATGGTTGCAAAAAGTATATCAAAATTTATAACTTTTTAGTATCTTTTGAATGCTATTAATGTTGCTTATACAAAAATTAAAAAATTAGTTCTATTAATTTGTGCAGTTAAGGATCATTTTTTTACTATATAAAGATGAGGGTATATATATTACATGTGCAAGTTCGGGGTACTTAACTAACACCCCTTCAAAGGTTGGGATATTCAATTAATAGTGTGTACGAAAAAAGTTATGTTGGAACCATCATCATATAATTTTTCGAAAATGTAATTTTATAATGGTAAGCACAGAATGTAAGATTTACAAAGTATTTATCTATAAATAATACATTTGGAGGTTACAATTAGGGAAAATATTGCCACATGTCAACTCCATGGTTATTGTTTTAAATTTAATTTCCAAATTATAGCAAAGTAATCCTACGTACTCCGTTTTTCATATAGGAATTAGGATATTTTCTTTTGGAATGTTTTCAGTCCCAGACCAGATCAGACCAGACCAGACCAGACTTCCATAGTTATAAAATACACAAAGACCAAACGTTTACCAGACCAGTTCAGACCAGACCAGACAAGGCCAGACCTGCAAATTTATGTCCAAAAGAAAACATCCAACTCTAATGTTAACATATATTTTGGGGTCCTAAAAGTGTTATAACTTTTTCATTTGTGTTCTGATTGTTATAAAATATATATCAAAATTCATAACTTTTTATTATCTTTCAAATGACATCCATATTAAATACACAAAAATAAAAAATAATTTAACACTTTAAAAGACATTTGTTTTATTTAAAATTATATAACATTTTTATTTGTAATCTAATTGTTACAAAAAATATATCTAAAATCATAACTTTTTATTATCTTTCACATGATACCATAAAATTGAGATCATTTTTCATTTCTAAATATGGGGCATCTTTATTTTTTATTTTTTATTGTAAAGTTTTACATGTTTATGTTTCGGTTACTATCTAGCACTTAGCTTGACGTGAGAATCTTTTTATAGGTTTAATCATTTGCAACTTTCTACGTTCAATTATACATATTTTAAATCAATGTAATGAAAAATAAATCGACCGCTACTAATCGCGTTATGCAGCCGGACTGTTATCGCCACCATTACCTTCATTGAAATAAAAAAATATCACAAAATTATGTATTCTAATTAATTCTTCTCTTAAAGAAGGAGATAGAAGGACTAATTTGCTCAATTCTAAATCCTAGAAGGGCTAATATTTTAAAAAAAAATGACCACACCATTATTAAATAAATAAATTACAAAAATGAGTGGTTATAAGTTTTGAAAATACGGTGAGCTACAGATGAAATCTAATGGCTAAAAATAGGCATTGAGCAATTTTTTTTTGTTTATATAAAGATGTTTGAAAAGACGAAATTCAATTGGATGCAACAGAAGCTATTAAAAGATGTGCTTTTTTTTCAAAAAAAAAAAGATGTGCTTTTTTAATTGGATAATATATACTGACAACATGTTTAGATATTTAGTTAAAAATAAGACATACTCAATAAATAAGATTTTTTTTTTACTCCAGGGGGCATGTGGGGGAGGGTGCTGGGGGCCTGAGTAATTAAGACTGAAACCCACTCTATTGAGTTTCGAACCTGAGACCTCCCATAAGGGAGAGTGAGTCGGCGACCAGCTGGGCTAGATCGCTTCTTCATCAATCAATAAATAAGAATATACATTATTAACTAATGTTATTATTGACTAAATAAGTGACTTTACGTTAATTTTAATAAGGCGTATGTGACAATGCACGCGTACACACACATGTTAAAACTAAAATTAACCATTTTTTCCCGTGCACGGCACGGGTAAAAATACTAGTATTTACACATTTTAAGAGTTAAACTATATTTACACCACATGTCCATCGCTTATTTAAAACTAGTTATTTATTAACATAACATCAAAAAATTAAAACTTTTGTGTCATTTTTACTTTTTGAAATTTGTTAAGTACGTAGTATGATTTCATGTTTTTTTTGCCGAGTGATAGGTTTATTTATAATGAATTTTGTATTATTTTTGTTAAAGTGTTCAAGTGCTTGTGAAATACATGAAATAATATATACTCCATCCAGCTCAAAAAAATTTCCCGGATTGATGTGGATCGGATTTTCAAAAAGTGAAAATACAGTTGAAATGTATGATTTTGATTGAAGAAGAAAAATGTAAATGAATGTAAGTCACACAAAACTTTTCAAAAAGAGAAATGAGAAGAAATTTTTGAACATTCCAAAAAAACACAAGTGAGAAGAATTTTATGGGACAGAGAACGTAGTATGAATTCGCCCCCACTCACTTCAAATCCTGGATACGCCACTGCTTGGGGATATTCGACTGAACGATCAGCCAGCTGAATGCACATACGTGTTGATTTAAGTGGACCGAGTGCAAGCTTTTCATACAAAGCGTAAGGCATCAAATTAATGCTTGCACCCAAATCAGCCAGGGCCATATCAAAAGTGAGATCTCCTATAAAGCAGGGAATAGTAAAAGAACCTGGATCCTTAAGCTTCTTTGGCAGATCTGTTCGTATCACAGCTGAGCACTCCTCATTAAGCGTCACAGTTGCCGCTTCTTCCAGCCTCCTCTTGTTCGTAAGCAGGTCCTTCATGAACTTCGCGTACTTCGGCATTTGTGCTAGTGCATCCACGAATGGTAAGTTAATCTGCACTTGTTTCATGAGATGCAGAAACTTACCAAACTTACAAAACTTACCAAACTGGTCATTGTCAATCCCGCCGGATAGGGAAGAGGTGGGGTGTAATTCTTGACCAGAACGGGCTGTTTTGGTGCAGCCGCCACCTCTCTTCCTTTTCTTCTTTCAGGGCAGCAGGTACGTCATTAATTTCATCGGGCTTCTTTGTCATGGCAGCAGGTTCTAGCTCTTTTCCACTCCTCAAGGTGACTGCATGAACATGTTCTCTTGGGTTCAGCTCAGTTTTGCTAGGGAGAGATCCCTGAGGCCTCTCAGATATAGCCTTTGCAAGCTGCCCCAATTGATTTTCGATGTTTTGCATCCTTGAGTCCGCCCTCTGTTGATTTTCGCTAATTGTTTGAGCGTTTCTTCTAAGCTAGAATATTTTTGCTCAGCCTCCCTCTTGAAACTCCCTTGCACCGGCTGAGGTGCTTGTTACTGACCTTGAGGTGCTTGGGGCTGATTATAGTTCCTAGACTGCTGCTGTTGGTTTCCTTGCCCGTAATTCCCTTGTTGCTGCTGTCCGTAGGGCTGATTGTAGTAGCCCTGCCGCTGATAATACATCGCATCCACTTGCTCTACTCCAGGCGCTGCCGAGTGTGCCATCATAGTGCATTCATGTGGCGAATGAAGTCCCCCACACAAAGTACAAGAAGGACTAATAGGACCAGGGGCTACCATATTAACACTGGTTACCGAGAGAGCAAGATCCATCTTCTTTTGATTATCCTCCACACTGGTAGTGAGCTTCTGAAGCATGCTAGTCAACGTATCTACCCTCGCAGACAGGGCAGAATTATCACTGATCTCATACAAACCCGGGGCCTTCTGATGAGGTGTGTCCCGAGAACTCTACCATGATGCATTATTCGACACAATCTTCTCCACCAGTTCTCCCCCCACCTCAGATGGTAAGTGAGGAAAAGCTCCACCTCCCGAAGCATCAAACATCATCTTCCCTTCATTGTTGAGTCCGCTGTAGAAGCAAAATAGAATCTCACAGTCGCTCATCTTGCCTTGAGGGCAAGCCTTCTTAGCACCTTAAATCTCTTCCACGCTTCAGCCAATGTCTCCAAAGAACCTTGCTTGAAGTCTTGCAACTGCCTTTTCAGCTTTATGACCTTTGATGTCGGAAAATACTCTTTGATGAAGGCCTTATGCAACTGATCCCAAGTCTGGATATGGTGATGTGGATTGCTATCCAACCACCTATGCGCATCATCCCTCAATGAGAATGTAACACCCCCATTTTCCCTCCGAAAATAATACTTGAAATAATAGATTTATTGATAATAAACTTGATTTATTCTTTCAAAACAGATAAAAAGTTTTGCAGCGGAAATAACATTAATTGGGAAATGGGTGTTACCGCCACATCCGGTCATCTCTTAACCGAATGCACAGGCTATTCCAAAACAAAATAGAGTAAAACAAGTGTTCAACATAATTGAATTATAATTCTTGACTAGGTTTGACTAAGGCATTTCTAAACCGCTCTCGTGGTCATACAATCATCAGTCCACATAAGCATCATCACCTGCACAAATAAAGTGCAGAAAACAAAACAGGGAAAAGGAAACAAAAATTAGCTTTAGAGCTAAGTAAGTACTACCCAACCCCGTAAAATAATCAGGTTTGGCGAAAAATAGTTTTTCATATAATACTATATAAAAATGACACACTCCACCAAAATTCTTTTCTCTTTGATATTTCTCAAGATCACTTCTTTAATAAAGTCCTCAACTTTTCTTTGAAAATACTATAGTAACTCTTCTCTTATAATTCCTCAAAATTCACTTCTTCTATATCTTCCTAGTAATTTAGAAGGGCGGTGCTCAACACTCTGGTTGAGCCCGGTGGTTACGTTGTTATGTACGGCCACCCCGGGACTTTTGCCGGTACCACGACTGCTAATGGAAACGAAACGACTACCTTAAGTGTGCACACCCCCTAAAAGGGATTCCAAGCCCTCCGAGTAGTAAGTCGTCACGAGTAAT
The DNA here is from genome assembly GCA_945859915.1 of Cuscuta epithymum. Classification (NCBI taxonomy): domain Eukaryota; kingdom Viridiplantae; phylum Streptophyta; class Magnoliopsida; order Solanales; family Convolvulaceae; genus Cuscuta; species Cuscuta epithymum. The sequence goes on along the minus strand of CAMAPF010000954.1, from coordinate 1,178,737 downwards.
CGGGACTCAGTCTACCAACTACCCCACCTTTAAAATTCTTGAATGATTAGGGACTACTACTACTATAACTTCTTCTTAAAAGGGATCATAGATCCAAATGTCACTTCAAACTCAAACTGTACTTCTTAGTAGTAGCAGCCTTAATCACCCTCCACACTTATCCGGATATGGAAAACCGACACCACGGATTTCTCCCGGGTGCTCACTTCTTATGAAAACGTAAATTTTATCTTGACTTTAGATATACTTCCAAAAATATTTCTCAATCTCTTTAAATAGTCTCAAAGGTATTTAAAAATATTTAATACCCAAAACTACTTCGTTTGCACTTCTCAAATACCATAGATCTAACATCTCCTCAAAATCACATACACATAATTCCAAATTCACACTAAATCACATAATAACATATAATACGAGGAAACCATTTTGGATCGGCAGAGAAACTTACAGTAGGTCCTGACGCTCCTAATTCTCCTCCTCTACTCGGGTCTCTAAATAATCACCTTTTTAATTAAGATGACATAATCAGTCACTTATTCTATTTGTAATAATTTACCCGATTTTTCTCTTTTATTATTCGAATTTAGGTTATCTATTAATTATTAGTTAATCGCTTTTATTAAGCTTACTTTATTTCGTAATCTAAGTTCTCATCTTATCTATTCATTTTTTTTAACTTGGTACTTTAGTTTAACCAAATCCAATATCCGAATTAATTTATACTCAAAATATTAAAATGCCCGAATTATTTTCATTATATCTTAATACTAAAACAGCCATTAAATTAATCTTCTCTTGTAAAATATCCGAATCATAAATGTTAAACATTCAGAATACTTATAAATATCTCCGAATAACGTTACTTAGTAATTAATTTTATAAACAGCCAGAAATTATTAATTCAACAGTTCTAAAATAGTCATATATCTTAAAATATTGTTTAATTCGTGTATTATTTTTAACAAGTTAATTGATCCATTATTATGTAGTTTCCCCGACTAAAAAATGACAAGTTTATCCAAATAATTATTATCAACTAATCAATTTAATTCCATCTTTCAATATTGCTATCTCAAAATATTACGTAGTATTAGCTTTGCCTATGATTAGTATTATTTATTATGGAGTATTATTCATTATTCTGGTTATGGTGTATTTCTAGGATTACTCTCATCCCCTCCGTATTATATTAATGTTTAACAACTAGTCCAATAGTGTAATAATTCACTTAGCCTGAGTTTGATAATAATTCACAGACCGTCTTCTTCGTTGTTCGAACACAGGAAACGCCGGAAACAATTGAAAAACGGTCAACGGGATGGCTTACCTTGGAGACGACGGACGGTTGGAAGGGCAACGGTAGGGGAGTCGTTCGAAGATGGAGACGGTCAATCAGTGGCGGCGGCAACTCTCTTCCTCTGATGCGAAGACCCAGTTCGGCAATAGCTCCCGCAGAACTCCGGTGAAGCTTTTCTACCTCGTTTCACGACCGTTTTCAACGATTCTTTCTCCGTTGGATTCCCCTCACGATGGGGAAGGTTTTTAGAAGCGTGTAAGCTCTTGTTTTTGGGTAAATAAATTTGCCGCAGCGTAGTATGATGAGTATATATGTATATATATATGACTATACGAGAGTATGACTAAGCATAGGCGTTGCTTGAGGTGTGGAGATGTTTAGTAGGCAGCTCGTGTATTTATAAGCCCGATCCGAAGCTCTAGCTTGCAAGTTGCTGAAGATTGCTTCGTTGCATGTGGGTATGCCGGTCGTTAGTCTCGCACGGAGCTATGGTACCCATGTATGTAGTATGATGTATGTCATTCTTGGATATATTATCATTATGTACTTGAATATTATTGATATGTATGTGATTGGAGGTCTATTATTATGGTCATTACATATGGGTTTGTTCGGCCAACTTCATGTGGGCATGTCAATTTGCATATGGGTATGTTCTTTATAGAATAGTCAATCGGACTTAATCATTCTAGGTAGCATTATAAGGCCTCCCATAAAATATTTATTATGTTACTTGGTCCCAAAAGGTCACAATAATATAATGGTTGCATATATTATCAAAGTTTGTTAAAAGGGCACTTTTATTTATTTATGTCCTATTTTGTATGTATAATTATTACTTGTTATAAACATTTTTACCTGGCTAAAAATGTCACCAATGTTATAATTTTATCTGCTTCATTTTATCAGACTTATAAAATTATTTAGTTTTTTTTTTTGAGTGTCACAGAGAAAGGGAACAATAGCATCCGTACCTGATCGTCATCTAGCCCAGGGATTTTGAATGTGTGACACATCCTCAAGAATTTGGTAATGTGTGCCACTGGATCTTCTGTAGGGCTCCCTCGAAACTGATTATTATATTCAAGACCATGTTGATCACCGCTGGCTTGATCTCGTAGCGGGGTGCAGTAATTCCCGGCACTTGAATGCTGTCATACTCTGTAATATCCGGAGTGAGGAAATCTGCAATGGTCTCTCCTTGATAGAGCGGGTTGTCATGCGGAACATAATTCTAGAATGGAGGAGCCTACTGTCTAGGCTGAATAACTGGTTGTGGTCGAATAGGTTGTGGACGGATGATGTTCGGTTGCGGTTGAGGCTGAACTTGGGGCTGACGAAACTGTTGAAACTGGTTTTGAAAAGGCTGAGTTTGCTGTTGAGTCAGGGGTGGATTTTGCGTGACTGGGGGTGGGTTCTGTCAAGACCGGATTGGATTGCCCTATACTTTGCATCCCATAAGTTTGGTTTTGAAAAGTGGTTTCAGGAGCAGTAGAAGTATTTTGGGAAAGCTGATATAGTGGTGGAAGATTCAATTGTGGAGTGGATTGATTTTGAGGAAAGAATGGGGTGCAGAAATTCTGAAATCCCGAGTAAATTCTAGGTGAATTATCGGGTGAAGACTGGGGAGAGGTATTGACATAGAAATCAAGGTTACCAGAAGTGGTTTGGACCTCAGACGTCCCAGCTGTTCCAGATGATGTAGATTCCATGGTCGCGTTCTTCTCACGAAAAGCCTTGCGGTTCTGTGTAGCAAATTTCTCAATCTCAGGATTAAGAGGGACAAACGATTCTCCCTTCTTTGAATGTGTATGCATAAACAGATCTGACCTGCAAGGTTAGCAGACAAAAATCCTACGAAAAACTAAAACAAGTCGCTGATATTAATTATCCTCAAATCCGACACCGTCCCCGGCAGCGGCGCCAAAAACTGATGTGTGTTTTCTCGCACTTAAAAATGATGTAATATAGTGGTGAAAAGTACGAGTATCGTCTCCACAGGGACGGACAAAAGGGAAATTAGAATTAACTAAATTCAGCGATTAAAAAGAAATAAATAAAATAAAAATGCAATTGTGCGAGATTGATTGGTTGGAAAATTAAACTGATGCAGATTAACGAATAAAATAAATGTGGTTTCTTTCTAATTAACGACGAAGGGAACAGAGATTGATTCCGGGGTAACCAGATTTCTGGCAGAACAGGCCTAATTACATGAAATTGATTTAATTGAGCCTAGCTAATTATTACTAAGTTCTTACCGCTCTCGCGGCGTAGAGTACAATAATTTAGGGGACCAGGCTGATCTCTCATGCGACAAGATCCTAAATTATTGCCAAGACTAGCGATCTTACGGCCCCTTAATCGCTACTAATCTCTTAGCGAACGATTAAGTGTGTGTGAATGTGTCTTAGAATAAATTAGATCTCTCTTAATTCATTTACAAGCAATTGTAATTCTAGCGCGCATTCTAGGTTACAAGAGATATCAGTTAAATTATTCAAACACAAATTAAACGGCATTCATGTAATTAAACCGACAAGAATCTAGCCATCAATCATGATTAACCCCTTCATCAACCCCAAATCCATAATTAAACTACTCACAATTCATAATTGAAGAATCAACAGAATTGGGATGAATAGAAATAATTGTCATTAATTAAAAAGATGAACTTACAAATAATCCCGGGGTTCTTGAAGAAAATAGCGTAAAAACGGTGTTGAATTCGTTCCTAGGCCTCTCCGTAATGTTCGTAACCTCAAAATAGGAGAAGGGAGACCTTATTTATAGAAAACAGATGAATTCGGGTTGAATTAGGACCGAAAACGGGTCCAGGCACGGCGTGCCCATGGGTCAGGCACGACCGTGCCTACGGAGAAAGCCCGTGTTTTCTCGCCTCGGGTCCAGGCACGGTGTGCCCAAGGGCCAGGCCCGGCGTGCCCGGCTATTCTAGTAGCCCGGTACATTTTTCTTCTGCAGGCACGACCGTGCTTAAGAGCCAGGCACGGCGTGCCTGCCTTTCCAGCGACCAGGTACGTTTTTAAACTGCAGGCACAACATGCCTAAGGCCAGGCACGACCGTGCCTGCCTTTTTGTTCTTCAGATCTTGTCTTTTCTTGCTCCAAATGCTCCCAAATGCTTCTTTGATCAATCCAAAGGCCGTTTCTTCATCGAATCTTCGTCGTGAACCTCTCGGTGACCTCCAAAACTCTCAAATCTCTCTCGAATGTTCGCCAACTCTTACCGATTGCCTCTCAAGCGCCGATTGCCGAACTCTAACTTCCTCGATTTGACTCCAAATGCAACAAAACTCGACCCAACGCCTGGTAATCACAACTTGAGCTAAAATTGAGTCTTGCAACGCCTTAAAGCAAGGAAAACTATCAAAATCCGACCCCAACATGCATCAAATGCGTGTTGTAATACGAACTTATCAATCTCCATCTCCATCTCCATCTCCATCTTTATCTCAATCTCCATATCAAATTTAATAGAATCTAATGAGTGTTCTTCTAGTCAAACGCCATGGAATCCGGCGTGCATGCCAGATTTTTATTTTTATTTTTTATATTTTTGTTTTCATATCAATTCATCAATTACATGCTTATGCAAAGTTCTTGTAATTTTAGTATCTAAAAGTTTTTATGCGGAATGTTTCATATAAAATCACACAATTTCGTATTTATGCGAAATTCCTATAGCTTTAGTACGTAAAATATAGTACGAAGTAGTATTTTTGTCATTTAGAGCATTTTTTTAATATATTATGCATCTTGCGTTCTAAACCTCATGATTTTCATATGCATGTCACATGAGTTTAGAATGCAGATGTCATGACGATAAGATGGAGTATATGGTCCCCTAAAATGCACTTGTCATCTTACTGAAATGCAATTTATATATATATATATATATATATATATATATATATATATATATATATATATATATATATATATGAACTTCTAAAAATGCACAGGTGATAATGATAAAATGCAACATATGATTTTCGAAAATTATAATGCACACGTCATAATGACAAAATGCAACGTATCGACTTTCAAAGTGCAACGTAATAGATTAATTAGATCAATATGACAACCATTATATAAATAACGCTCATATCATGTGACTGAAAGTGCAACATATGCACAACTAATATAGTAATATGCAGACGTTATAATTATGAAGTGATTAATTTCGTAAAAAAGGAATTTATTTCACAAATATTATCATATGTGTATGTTTTAATAATAAAATGCACATCTCGTAACCTTAATATGCAGTTGCACGTATGTTGAGCACTCATATGCATGTGAGTTGAGTATACGATGCAAATGTCATAACGATAAGATGCAGCATATGAACTTCTAAAGTGCACGGGTCATTTTACTAGAATGTAATATATGAACTTCTGAAATGCAACTTCGACATATTTTATCAATATGAACTTCTAAAGTAACTTATGCAGACATTATGAATATATGATGCACATCCTGTAATCTTAATATGTAGTGATATATAATGCATATTCTGTAAACTTAATATGCCTTGCTCAAATATAATAAATTTCTACTTGGTTTGAATAAATTAATTCCTTCATTCATTTTTTATTGAGATTATCCGTTGTAATCTTTTATACAACGATGATATGTTTTCATTGAGAAATATCCATTGTACTAGAGCGGTACAATGATGTTAAATGAGAATTATCCATTGTACTATAATGGTACAATTATGGTATATATTTTATTGATAATTATCCCATGTACTAAGGGGTCACATCGATGTTATTTCTTATTGAGAATTATCTGTTGTATTACCGGGATACAATGATGACATCTGAGTCGACTCGCATGAGATAAATTAAAATAGTGGATATCTATTCACCCTTAAAAGTGGTGAAATGATGTTTGAGAATGAAATTATTGACCGGGCTGAACTTGCAAGTGTACAAGTGCCGATATAGTAATAAATTCCGGTAAAATACCGGGTCGAATCCACAGGGAAACGTTGTTTAATTTAGTCCGCGAGTAGATGACTTTGAATAAGTAAATGAGTAAAGTGCAGAGATTTTGAGTTGTGTGTTGTTGTGAAAACAACAACTTGGTTCTTCTTTTTAATTTTCAGAGATATAACTTGAATTAATTTGATTAAAGTGATTGATAACAACAACTAAGGCTTCGGGAATCACTTAAATGTTTTAATAGGGTTGAATATTAGTTCTTTACCAATAATTATGAATACGATGTCACTAATATATTCTCATCTCCGGTTAAGGCAGCGAGAGCGTAGTTTTCGTTACGTGTAAGTCCCGTTACGGCTTACATTCATCTACCGAAAACCCCGTTGAATATCAAGACATCACACCCGTTTCATATAATACCGGATATATTTCTATTCTCGGTAATATATATGTTTATCCTTTAATGTTCATAGTTTAGACCTCAACGTTAATTGCAAGCATAAACTAAGTTTAACATACTTCTATGTTGTACACCATAGTCATAAACAATCAAAATGTAAAGGATAAATCACAATTTATTGGTTTAGAACTTTTATCAAACACCTAGTGGGCATAGAAGTTCATCCCTAGCCTTAGCTAAGAACTTAGCCTCTAATGCTCATATTAATTACAAAAGTGTAACTAAGATAAAGGAAATACAATAACATACAAGAAATAATACCTAGAACCAATTGTAGAGGAGAGAAATGGCTTCTTCTCCAACACTTCAAGAGAATGCAAAAATAAAATATAAAAACTGAAATTTAAGCTTCAAGGATGGATTGATGATCTTGTTTGATGAATTGGGGGCTTTATATAGGCTAAAGATTGGCATCTTTTAGTCTATTCGAGCCCAACAATTAGGCATGGAAGATATATTTGATCAGATCATGAAGAAGGTGAAGTTTTCCCATCAAAATATTGTTGCACGTTCCTTTGTATTTGCAGGATCGGACCTACCCGGCGCCGGGTTCAGGCCTACCCGGCGCCGGTTCTTCATTGTGCGCTGGGAAATCTGAAATTTGGACATACCCGGCGCCGGTTATAAGGCCTACCCGGCGCCGGGTAAGCTACTGGTTTGTGTACATGTGAAAATCAACAAACGGGCGCCGGTTTGGTGCAAATTCTGGCGCCAGTTTTGTCCTGGGATTTTGAGGATGTTCCGCTACGAATTTGGACATGATTCCTTCACCAAAGTTGTAGATAATGAAGTCTTCTATCCACTAAAACTTGAATGATGTGATTTTATTCAGCCAATCAAAGGATATGGTTAAAACACTGAGAGGTATGCATCCTGAAATCCCACCAGCAACATCTGACTTTTTTGGTTGATTGAGTCTTGCTCCTTTCATATTTTGGCCATGACGTCTTCATAACATTTGTACCTTATTGAGTTAGCATTCACATGAAACTCGAATCGAGTGATTTCGAGTTCTATAGAATACGTTATACTCAAATTATGGGCAGAACGTCATTCTCTTGGTCCAAAAAGTCGTTCATCACAATGTTTTATGATCTAGCTCTCATTCTGGAGGTATTTGCCCGATTTCTCTTCTTTTCTTCAACAAATACTTATAAATAATTATGTTAAACACAAGTAAATATAACGGCTATCAATTATCTCCATTGATTTTGTGAAGTTAGAAGGAATTAGCTACTCCTTTGACAGAATCCCTAGGACGAAAAATGATAACCGAAACATCGAAGGAAATGGGACTAGTGTCACTTTGAAACAAATGGGGATGAGAACCCAACTTGTGTGATTGGAGATCTGATGAACCAAATTCATATGGGTAAGAGCATCTCCAATAGAAAAGTGGATTGCACCCCATAAAAAATGGACCTGTCACTTGTATGAATTGAAAGTGACGTGGACGGACAGATCGACCATCAAAACTACATCCCATCTCCAACGGAGTCTTCATTTTTCTTGTATGCATTTTCTAAAAAAATAAATAAAAGGATTATAAAAGCATTTAATTTACTGCTCATACCTAACTTACGAGTTACGACTCGTCACTAATGAACCATTATACAAAAAAGGATGACACTCCATCCCTGAGGGCCCCCCAACACCGACCGGACGGCACGATGGGAGGATGTAAATTGGACTATAATCACAATCTGACAGATAGAGAGTGGGGCTCTGTCCTCGGTACTTGCAGAAGCCCTATGCATTTTTCAGCATAGTAACCTCTCATCGCAGTTGCCGGGATTCGAACCCGAGACCTAACCCTTGTGGCACTCCCTCGCTACCAGTTGAGCTACGCCCACCAGTAAAACTAAGGTATGGGTAAACTTTTTATAGTGACTAGCTCCACCGCTTTCACGGCTCCTTACCCCAGAAACCCAACATTGGCTTGGCCCTACGGGTTAGTATACACCGCTTGGCCCTGCCACTTGAAGGGTTTTTTGGGGAGCATAGTTCCACTGGTGCTAGTGGGACTCGAACACGAGACCTCTCCTGTGCAGTGGTAACCTCACAACCAGCTAGGCTGGAAGTGATGGTTTAATGAACCATTATACATATACTCCGTAGTACTTCGTATGTTTCTTATACACAAAAACCAGTCTGATCTCGGCCAGGGAGAAGAAGCGTAGATCCAAAACCGTCGTCATCATCATCATCATCCCAGCTTCTCCCGTCCAATTGTCCAAAGTAATTCGCAAAAACACCCAACAACTGAACAATGAACTTCTGATCTCTTGCTTTCAAAAAAAAAACTTCTGATCTCTTGAATTGAGCGGGGCCAACTCGTGTGTGCGGTGTGTGTGTGTGTGGTATATATGTATGTGTTCTGTGTTCATGTAAAACATTTTCAAACGGTGTTGAAAGTACGTAGGTAGTAGTAATCTTGAGCTCATTGAAAATATAGAGCCCAACCCTGCAACCCGGCCATCACTCTGTTAGAGGAAAATGATGATAATAATAATTAAATAATGTCGAGCTCATTGGCAAACGGTGTTGTGCTGCCGAAGGAGAAACGAGTGACAACAAAAGAAGAAACGAGGGACGGAGAAAAATGAAACAAAGCCCGTTGGTTTTACTTGCCGGAAAATTGAAAAGTACCCTTGGGTCTCGGAGGTGTTGGCTCTCACATAATGAAAGAAATGCAAGAGCCGAATTTTTAAGAATGATACTGCTGGGCTATGTACCTGTCGATGAATAAATGTGTGGTGGAAGTAAGCTGACCCGGGATTACCCCATAGCAGCTGATAATATCAAGGAAGGCACGATGCTAAGGAAAGCAAAGACTCATCTCCAAACTGGGAAGCAAAGGGAGGCTCCATTATATTTTGCCCCGAAGTAGGGTGAGAGCAAACGACAATCGGGCCGGCCATACCCGTCTCGAACTTTGAGTATGATAAAGCAGTCACCGGGACACCCCGAGCGAAGTCAGCCGAGAGATATAAATGAGTTTCCACCCCGTGAGAGTCTACGGGGATCTGGGACCGGCTCGAGCCTGACCCCTTGTCATCAGGATAGATGACGTTGAGGGGAATAGGTTCTGATCAAGGCATGAAACTAACCTGAAGAAGTGAAGGTTTGGAGGCGATCAGGATCCTCTGCCATAAGGCAGAGTGCCTTGCGGCATCCGACGGCGGGGAGGCGACCAGGACAACCTCGAGATTGGCAAAGGAGTGGAGCCCAACATCTTCGGCCGTCCAATTTCCTTTCGAACGGCCCGGAAGAGCCAGGCACCCTGCCTTGCTTTAAAGCAAGGCAGAGGCTCCGGATAGGAATTGATAGCAACTAACTAAAGGTATTGATATATTTATTGCGGATAATACGTAATAGTAAATATATAAATTGTGCTTTAATATGCCCCCGCAAGATGGAGGTTCCGTCAGAAACTCCCAGCTTGGACCAAAAGAAAAAAATGGAGAGCGACACAATGGTTTGGTCAAGACGTCAACTATCTGTAACTTTGCTGAGATATGCTGGATATTTAATTTTCCTTGTTCAATAAGATCCTGAACAAAAAAATAATCGAGAGCAAGTCTTGATCCGTGATGGGATTCTGAGCAAGGGCGAGGTCATCAGCAATTGCCCGCATCTCCATTAGGTAATTAGGAATGCTCCGGGAACCCTTCTTGGTGCGGGACAGAGTAGTTTTGAGGGATATGACCCGGCCATGAAATTGAGTTTATTTCAGGCTTGTTTGGCGGTGAGAGCTAATGAAATAATGGGTTGGATAGTATCCGAGCAACTACCAAGTAGTGCACTGATAATGGGTTTTGTTCTGTCGATAACAGATAGTATAACAAGAATTAATTTGTATTTTGACCATATCAAGAAATTGATCCGGTGTAGCAATGATCCCATCGAGGTAGCCATCAATGGAGGCTGAAACTCACTCCATTAGTTTCGAACCTGACCCTCTCGTAAGGGAGAGTGAGTCTGCGACCAGCTGGGCTGGACTGCTTCCTCCTATGTAAGATTATATTTGCAAGAAATATACTCCGTACTACATAGTATGAGTAATAAATAGTACTCCGTAGACCGTAATATGATCCGATCTCAAAAGAAATAGTGTAAAACAGAGCCTCATGAAGTTGCACATTTTTGTTGAGATAATGCACTTCAGGCAAAAACAGATAAAGTTCACTTTATCAATTTATTGGAAATAATGCCACCACATTTCCCCCCATTTTAGTGCATAATTCAATTTCAGAAAAGGCAAAATTGTAAAATCCAACACTCCCAAATCCCAATTCATCGAGAACAACAACCTTAAAACAATACTCCGTAACAAACTATATGTAATCATACTCATACCCCAAAAGCGTTACTCAAAATGTTATAACAAAAACTCAATGCAGGGCATTTAATTCTAAAATTCAAAATGCCAAATAATAGCATCCTCCAGAGGAATTGCTGCAATATTTTGCTAGTGATGGTGACCCCTCAAGCTTTTAGTACAATAACTTCCGTCCAAGGAGACTTTTTAGTGTTTTACTACTTCTTATGCAGGAACACACAACTGGCTACCACAGAGATGCCAACAACTGTGGCGGGGAGAACCCAATACTGTTTGGTGAAATCCATGACCTTCTGGGTTATATAGCTGCAACTGGACTGCTTCACAACGATCTCAAGTTTAGGGATGCTGGGACCAGATGAGGGATCAAGCTCCCCGATGAAGAATTTCTCCATGATTTCCCTTGCGCTCTTGCTATGCCCCACATCTTCAAAGTCATCTGTGGCATCTTTTCCTTCAACCAAATTCAATCCAAGTCAAACTAAGAACACCATCTTTTTTAAGAATACCAATTACACTGTTCGGTTTTATCACTGTTTGAGGCCTTTATATTAATTATTCCCCCTTTTGACCCTTTCATATGCAAAACTATATAGGATCTATTTGAATGAAGTGTTTTGGATAATTCTGGAGGTGAGTGCTTAGTATATATTACTACTACAATAATATTTGAAATTTTATAAAAATTGAAACATAACATGCTATCTTGTACTCCATCTGTCCGATATGAAGGTTCTTTGTGTGATTTACGATGTTTTACTGTGATAATGTAACCTCTTCCTTGATATAATTAAAGTACATATAATAATTACTGCATATTTATTTCCTTGATAAATATATATTAAGTCTAGTATATACCATTTATGAAACTGCGCAGAAGTTCTACTAAATAGCAAAAAAGAATTCGAAGACGATCAAAATCTATTATATAAAATTAAAGATTTGAATAGAGTTAAGTTGACCGTGTAAGTAGCTCATTGGAATGGGACAGAGATAGTAACATTTTAATTCGTCTTCAGAAACATTCAATTTATCAAGATAGGCCTTTTTCTAAAATCCACCATCCAAACAGACCCTTAGTGATGAGAGGACATGAAAATACACTGCATCAACAAAATCAAATCTATTTTACCGGTGACAGCTTGTATGACATCACCTCCACCTGGATGTTCATCCAAATACAATGAAACGTCATACACCTGGACATGTGGATTGTGGAATAGGTCAGCTCATTTGAAGTTTCAGAAATCTGTTCCCATTGTGCTTAAATGAGAAATTAACTGTAGGACAAATTATAGGCATGCAGCTAGAAGAACACACACAAAAAACAATGAAGAAAGACTTGTCTAAGAGGGCTCACAACAAATGAAAATGTGGTCATTAACAGGAAAGACAAGGCATGTAAGGAGCTTGCTTGGAGAATCCTAAGAAGAGTCAAACAATTACATGGAATAAAAGAGAATATGATTCACAAAAAGATTAGTTGTCAATTGTTATATATTACTCGTTGGAGCCAATATTGGGTTAAATAGAGCTAAAATTTGCAGGAGGATATTGCAGCGATTTGTCCTATAGGATTGGGCATCTATAAGAGCAACTTGCCACTTTTTCACAAGGAAAAAGGCAAATTATAACTTGTAGCAATTACATTTCATCCAAAAGAAAATTATACTTGATAAATACTACCAAGCAACACTGTTCACCACAAAATTCATTTAAATTAAAATCATTATATGTTATCTCATCTTGAATAGCATGATCCGATGAAAACTATCATTTTGGGCTGCACAGAACTAGACACCAATCCAGTGAACTGATTCAACAACCAGTTCACACAGTTTTCATCAGTTATCAACAGATTCAGACGGTTCTCTACCAGTTCACTCCAGTACCGGTTCAATAATCAATAGGTTGTCCTAACTCCATTATGGTTTGGTTTTTAATACCTTGGTTACATCCATTTTGTCCTTGTCTAAATATAGAATTTCTCTATATTTCGAGATGACATGTGAGCCAGCTAGTCACATGAGAACCTTTAAAAATAGGAAGATATGTTTTACTTGATGCAAAAAGTAATCAAGAATTCAACTCTGCTAACCATTTGAGCATGTGGTTACAAACACAAACCAAATTTCGTCGCCGCACATGGTGATTCGTAAAAAGTATGATGTGGCAATGACTCAACAACTTTAGTATGAAGTAAAAAGTGATTTCATAAGAATGACATAAGAGTTTACTCATTTACTGGAATTGGCTGAGTTAGCTCAATTGGATATAATGTTTTTGGTATTCAAGCTGAAATATGTTCTCATCGTGTTTGATAAATCTGGACTTAGGGACGTGTAAACATCACATTTAAGCTTAATAATTTAAACAATGTTCTTTCAGATAATTTACCAAACACTTTATGAGCACGTATAACAAGACAGAGAAAGGGAGTATGGTGTTCCCAATTTTCAGTTTTTCACCATTGGGACCAACTAAGCTACCATGCTGGCAGAAAAAGAACCTCAGAAGAAGAAAAAAATTCAAACAGGTATTTCGCCAACAAGTTAACGTGTCGTTCAAGTTGCCATTGATTGCAGGTCTTGTAAAAAAATATATTATCGAAATCAAACAATAACAGATTCAAAGCCACAACTTCACAAGTTCTTCGCTGGCAATTTTTGTTTGTTTGGTAACTTTTGAATTCAGATAAAATAGAATCAAATTATACCATTCAATCAAACGAAACATAGCAGAAATACTTATGCCATTAAATTCGAGTTTTTTGAAGTAGATCTAAAATATACGGAGTAGATGGAAAATAGTATAGTGGGACCTTGCCGCCAATAACAACCCAACAATCGTCCTTAGTATTGTGCTCAGCTGCTTCTGCCATTGAATATAACTTTGTTAGTGTTGGCATCTCTTCTTATTCTTATCAGATTCTTATGCCCTAAATTGCTCTGCGCTTCCTGTCGTTGTGGATTGAGATAGAAGCCTTGAGCCGAACTCAAACAGCTCAAAACGGATGGGTATAAATTTCCTTGCTGAAGTACTGGGGAAGTGGAGAGTTGTAGACTTGTAGTTGGGGCTTTTTTCTTCTGTAGAGTATTTAGTACTCCACCCATTAATAAAGTAAAAACAAATTTAGCCAAAGTTGTATTCCAACTAGTATTTGATACTATGATAAAAAAAAATAGTATTTGATACTAGTATTTGTGTAAAAAGGAGAAAAATAATTTTAATCACATATTTGTTGTTTTAAATGGAAATGATAAAATTTTTGTGGCAGTAAAAAAAAAATTGGTCAAGTTATATGAAGCGGAGGTAGTATGTACTCGGTGTTTTTTTAAAGGAGAAAATGAGCAAATAAGCCTCAAACTATTAATAAGGCTATGTTTGGCACACAAAAGATTCTAGCTTCTAACTTCTCTATTCTTTAAAAAGACCTTAAAAGACTCTAGTTGTATGTTTGGCATGACATTTCTTAAGAGCTTTTCAAAAATTAAAAGATCTTTTTTGATATGCTACCAGGTGTAGCATCTGAGAAAAGCTCGTGACTTTTAGTTTAAATTAGTCCTAACAGCTTGTATACCAAACCGAACTAAATCAAACAGTCAGCTTTTTACCAAACAGCTATCACCTTTTCTTTTTAAGATCTTTTCAGTCACTAAAAGCTAACAGTTACTAAAAAGCTCGTAAAAGTATCTTTTTAGCTAGTTGTGCCAAACATACCCTAATTCTGCAACCAAGCTCATGAACCGGAAGACATGTAAATACATCCTTTTTTGCCTTATGTAGGTAAAACGATAACTTTCTCATGAGAAATTACTGTCATCAGCATGTAAAAATGATACCATAACTTAATTTTTAATGAGTTGAGGCCTTTAGGACATATTTGCGAGTCTTCTGGTTCAAGGGCTGGATTGTCGAATTGATAATAGTTCGAAGACTTATTTGTCCTCTTTTTCTTAAAGAAACAAAGAAAAAGATACGCCTTAATGAGTAAATAGATTACAAATTGAATATATTTCATGCCAAAAAGAGGCATTACAATCTATTCAATCAATACATTAGGGATACCATGTTTTACTATCAAATGTTTGGATAATAATTATCAAAAATTCGAATCGCGCATCCTTAAAAAAGTTGACGACCATACATTTGATTTTATATTGTATCATACTATCTCTAAACTCATTTAACCGAAACAGACAATCATATCAAAAGAAAAATGACACGAAAAATGAAACACAAAACGAGTCGGTGTCATCATATTAGTTTCTACATTTAAATTAATTTATTTGTGGAAGTTTTGATTTCAAATTGTAAGGATGTTTTTCGTCTCCGGCTCAGGTCTTTCTACACACACTACTCACATACACCACTCTAGGGGAAGCTATAGCACACCTATTCTCTTTACTCTCTTCTTCTAACCACAAAGGAACTCACACAAGGAGGAAGAAGGAAGACACTGCTCCTGGTTATTTTCTCGCAGGCTTATTTCACAAAGAAGGGGGGAGTGTTGACTTATAGTAGGCTGTCAGCCTATGGGCAGACAACAAGGACAGTCACAAGATGGCCAAGGACACTCACGGGTATAAGCCAAGCCAAGAGAAGGGTGCAGCGGACAGCAAACAGTGGGGCTGACTCCAGGTAAGTCAACAGGTATATAATTGATCAGATAATATACCAAGATAAAAAGGTGTCAAAGAGGGAGTAAATTAATAGGGTGCAAGTCTCAGCTAATAAAGTGGAAGGGAGGCATTGGTAGGACCAATACCTCCAACATTCTCCACCTTATTGGTCCTAGGTGGTGTAGAGTAACAATACAAGGTTGTGACAAGACTCATCATCGCCAAGTCACCCGGAATATCAAAAGAAAAAACGGGCAAATAGTTTATTACGCAACCCACAGTTATCAACAATCAAAGTTTAACACGCGTTTACAGGACAAGTGCTTCTCAGCAGAAAGACACTTGGTACCCATATCCGCGGGGTTAAACTCGGACGGGATCTTGCACAGCTTGACTCCACCTGCATCAACAATATCACGTATGAAATGGAACCTAACATCAATATGCTTAGTTCTATCATGAAATACATGATTTTTGCAAAGTTGGATAGCCGATTGGCTATCCGAGAAAATGGTAACTCCCTTTTTTAGAAACCCAATTTCGGAGACAAGGCATTTGAGCCAGATGGCTTCCTTAAACGCTTCTGTGGCTGCAACATACTCGGACTCAGTGGTAGAAAGGGCCACAATAGGCTGTAGTTGAGACTTCCAACTAATGCAAGAGCCACACAAAGTAAAAACATAAGAAGTGGTCGACTTCTTGTTATCTCTATCGTTTGCATAGTTAAAATCAACATAACCAATCAATTCAATACCACTAGCACATTTAGAGAAAATTAATCCATGCTTCACAGTAGAAATCAGATATCTAAACAACCACTTAAGAGCATTCCAATGGGGCAAACCAGGGTTGGACATATATCTACTCAAGCAACTAACCGCATATGCAATATCAGGTCTAGTGCTAACCTATGTTGTAAAATCCGGACCGGAGAGTGACCAGGCCACATGATTGGGTCACGGGTCCACCCGGACCCGGTGGGTCAACCCGGTCAACGCCGGAAAACCGGTCAATGATTATACGTCTATATAATAATAGTAAACATATAATTATATATAAAATTATAATAAAAATTAGTTATTCTTCATAATAATCAACTTACAATAGTACTTATTAAGCATTTAATACACTCTTATAATATTTCAATGTATATTTTGATCTTATAAAAATATATAATGATTTTTTTATTTTTATTGTACATCTATATTATAATTTGGCATGAGGTTCATTCTTAAATAAATATATAAATATATTACATTTTTTTTATGGAAATATAAATATATTACATAGTTTTTCTTTTTAAGGTATTGAAATTGCAATTTTATTGGAATAAAAAATGCATTAAAAATAAAAAAGAAATTACTTTTTTTTGGTAAAAAACACCCAAAAACTGGGTTTTACTGGGTTTTTTCGGGTTTATTGGGTCCGGGTCTTGACCGGGTTTTCCCGGGTCAGCCGAGTTTTTCCGGTTTTTTACCATTTCCGGGTTTTGAAAAAACCGAACCGGTTTTTTGTCCGGGTCACCGGGTTCTGGGTCAACCCGGCCGGGTCGGGTCGGTTTTTTAAACATAGGTGCTAACCATAAGATACATCACCGACCCTATTGCACTGGAATAGGGCATAGATTTCATTTTCTCAATTTCAGGAGCAGTCTTGGGAGACTGATCCTTACTTAACACAAAGTGAGATGCCATAGGGACATTAACAGGAGAAGCAGATAACATATTGAATTTACTCAAAACTTTTTCTATGTAACAAATCTGATTCAAAGTAAGAGTACGCTTACTCCTATCCCTAACAATGTTTATGCCTAGGATCCTCTTGGCATCACCTAGGTCTTTCATGGCAAAATTCGCACAAAGGCATTTTTGCACATCTTTAATAGCATTCAGAGAAAGACTAATTATCAGCATGTCATCCACATAGAGTAACAAAAATACAGGCACAAAAGAAGTTTTTTTGAAATACAGGCAATGATCACAAACAGATTTTTGGAACTTCAAAGATATCATGCATTTATCAAATTTGATGTTCCACTGCCTAGGGGATTGCTTCAGGCCATACAAAGCCTTCCTAAGCAAACAGACATGCTCACTTCTCTTGGGATCCACAAAGCCCTCAGGCTGGGTCATATAAATTGCTTTGTCCAATTCACCATGCAAAAATGCAGTAGTTACATCCATTTGTTTCATTTCCCAGTCATGGTGAGCAATTAAAGCAAGCATCATACGAATAGTGGTGAATTTAACAACAGGAGCAAAGATTTCTGCATAATCTACCCCCTCTTTTTGAGTAAACCCCTTCGCAACCAACCTAGCCTTAAACCTAACATCAATAGGTTCTTCCTTAACCTTAAACAACCACTTACACTCAACTACCGAACAGTTGGGAGGTCTAGGTACAAGGGTCCAAGTCTGGTTCACTCGCAAAGAGTCCATCTCACTTTTCATGGCACTAATCCATTTCTGAGACTCTTTGGAACCTAAAGCTTCACGGTAGGTCTTGGGTTCATTCAGCTCTAGGGATTCAAACACAGAAAATGCAAACATAGAAGTATCATGCACAATGAAAGCATAATCAGGCATACTATCAACAGTTCTCCTGATAGCCCCTTCTACTCCTATCTCTAGCAAGTTGATAATCATGCAAATTATCACTACTAGGATCCACATGCAACTCATGCAAATTATTGTTATCATGAAAATCAGATTCAGCACCCATATCATGCAAATCATGCTTAGTATCATGCAAATGCTCCACCTCACTCGAGGTGGTGGGACTATCATGCTCAGAGGAATCAGAATCATGCATAACAATATCATCCGTAATAATAGGATCAACAGATAAAGGACTAGCAGCAACAGGGACAGACTCCACCTCACTAGGAGTACTATCAGACCTAGACTCAGGATTAGAAACACACTCGGTCAAGCAAGGAAAATCAGTTTCATTAAACACCACATTTCGGATAAGGACCACCTTAAAGCCTACTTGGTTCCTATCCCATAACCTGTAACCCTTTATCCCCTCTGGATAACCTAGGAAGACACATTTCTTAGACCTATGATCCAACTTGTCACCCTGTTGATGTGCATACGCTGCACAACCAAACACCCGAAGGTTAGACAGATCAATAGGCTTACCGGTAAAGACGGTTTCAGGACACTTACCACCAAGAGGGACAGACGGGGACCTATTAACCAAATAGGCAGCTGTAGTAACTGCTTCACCCCAGAATTTCTTAGACAAACCAGAGGTAGCTAACATGCTTCTAACCTTATCCAACAGAGACCTATTCATTCTCTCTGCTATCCCATTCTGTTGGGGAGTATAAGGCACAGTTTTGTGCCTTTTTATCCCACAATCCACACACAACTTATCCATCTCCTTATTACAGAACTCTAACCCGTTATCGGTCCTAAGGGTTTTAACCTTCCTGCCAGTTTGGTTTTCAACTAGGGTTTTCCACTCCCTAAACCTAACAACCACATCGGACTTGTGTTCTAAAAGGCAAACCCACACCTTCCTAGAAAAGTCATCAATAATAGAAAGGAAATATTTCCTACCCCCATGGGTAGGAACACTGGCAGGACCCCAAACATCGGCATGAACATATTCAAGCACAGATGAACACTTAGACAGATTAGGGTAAGAGGATGGAGGGAAGCTGACTCTATGCTGCTTGCCTAACACACATGATTCACAGAAAGGCACATAAGTCACAGAGTCCTTACCAAAATAACCAGCCCTACGCATGACATCTAAACCCTTATTGCTCATATGTCATAGCCTATTATGCCACAAAGAGGTCTTATCAGAACATACAGCATTCACAGACTCAGCAAAAGGTTTAGCATGACACACATAAAGGTTATTCACCTTCTCAGCTTTAAACAAAACAAGTGAATTCTTCAGGATTTTCATACAACCATTCCCCCATTTTCCTTGTAACC
This sequence comes from Cuscuta epithymum, assembly GCA_945859915.1. Classification (NCBI taxonomy): domain Eukaryota; kingdom Viridiplantae; phylum Streptophyta; class Magnoliopsida; order Solanales; family Convolvulaceae; genus Cuscuta; species Cuscuta epithymum. The sequence continues at coordinate 1,159,091 of CAMAPF010000954.1, read as the reverse complement.
CACTACTCTCCAAAGCAGCAACACATAACAAGTTATGACACAAATCAGGGACATGCCACAAATTCTTAATGGTAAACACAGAGCCACAAGAAAATTTCAGATATATATCACCAACACCAAGCACATTGCATCTCTTATTATCAGCTAAGGAAACGTAGCCACTATCACATAATTCATATGTAGAAAACAAATCTCTAAAGGGGGACATGTGATAGGTACAACCAGAGTCAATCAACCATTCATGCTCAGACAGGGAATTTCTCACAGAGTTAACATGGTCACAAACCATCAAAATATCACCAAGGTCACAACTATCAACAGCTACACTAGCATGCTCGGTCTTCTTAGGGTGGGGGCAATCCTTAATGAAATGGTCAGTGTTACCACAATTGTAACACACTCTCTTCCTAGATTTGCTGCTCTTCCTCCCAGGCTGACTAGTGTTCTTACCCTGACTATTTTGCTTAGAGTTCTTAGACCTACCCTTAGATCTACCTCTAACAAACATAGCCTCACCGGAGTCCCTGGACTGACTAGCACTACTCCTAACATGCTTCAGGTATAATCCCTTACTCCTTAACCCGTTCACAACAATGTCTAACGAAATCTCATCCCTACCATACTTAATAGCGGACTTAACATCATTATAAGAGTCGGGAATGGCATTAAGTAATACTATGGGAGTATAATCATCTACGTGTTTATCACCTGTCTGTTTGATATTCTGTATCAGTTTATTAAACACATCCAGGTTCTCATTTATATCTTTAGTCAGGTCAAGCCTAAACCTAAAGAATTTCTCAAGTAAAAACAACTTCCCGGGTAAAGAGGTATCAGTATAGAGACTATCCAATTTCTCCCACAACTCCTAAGCAGACTCAAGAATACCCACTTTCCTAAGCACAGAATCAGACAGATTCAAGTAAATAGTAGAACAAGCAGTTTCGTTCATTTCAATTTGCTTAGCCTTATCTTCTGATTCAAGGAAAATACCAGTGACAGCTCTGAAAACTTTTTTGTTGTATTAAAACACACTTTATTTTCTGTTTCCAAATATCAAAATCTGTTTTTCCATTTGATAGAGTATTAATTCTAGAGAGAAGTGAGAGCTAGAGAGAGAAAGTGAGTAATTATATTTCTCAACTTGGAACCCCCCCATAATTAGCCCCTTGGGGTCTATTTATAGGTAAAAATGTGGATTTGGGCCCCTAGCCTTGGGCTTAGGAGGCCCATTACAATAATCATGCCTTCTTTGGGCGAATAAGGCCACTAATGGGCTGAGTACAACACTTAGTACAAAAAATGGGAAAATACATTCTGCCCGGACGAAGTCCGGACGAAGCGGTCCATGGACGATGCGGTCCATGGACGATGCGGTCCATGGACGATGCGGTCCATGGACGATGCGGTCCATGGACGATGCGGTCCATAGAAATCAGGCGATATCTTCTTGGACGCTACGTGCCTCTGGCCGATGCGGGTGTCCAGCTGGTGTCTTTTGGGCCGTTGAGTATGTGGGCCATGGGGTCCAGGCCCATATACTCTATCAGGAGTCCCCCACTCTCTGAGCTGAGGTGAAGCCGAAGCGACAGGGAGTCTTTGCTCCTAAGGTGCTTGATGGCCGAAGAGTTTCTGCTTCGATTTTGGATGAAGCGGTTCCCTTGTTTGATGTGGATGGAGCGCGCTTGGGAATTCATAGCCTTGATGCGGGCCGCTGCACTCTTTGTGGAAGTGCTCTTGAAGACGAGGCGATGCGCTTTTCTTTTTTTTGTAGATGATGCGATGAATCTTGGTGGATAAGTTGGCATGCTTTGGTCATCATCTTGTTGGGGCCGAAGAGCTCCCATCTATTCTTTTGGCCGTAGCGATGACATATTTTCATGAGATGGAGATGGTTGATTCCATTTATGCAGACGATGCGATGCACGCCTTTGATTTGTCGAAGCGTTTGATTTGTGGGTTCTTGCTCTGGTGAGCCGATGCGGTCCCCAGTGTGCGCAGCCGTTGCGCTAGATTTTTTATTTTGGGTTTCTAATTCCTGGGCTCTGTAGCCGATGCGATCCTTAGTGCTTTTGTTGTTGGCAAGCCGTAGCGCACCCTTTGCATAAAGGCCGTTACGTTTTCTTTTCTCGTGGCCGATACAGTCCCCCAGTCCCCCACTCCTTTGGCCGAAGAGTATGTGAGGCACAAGGGAGTCAAGATGTTGCTGAGACGATACGGTACCCCATGCGTTAGTCGTGAGTCCAACCCTTAGGCGAACCTGTCCAAGGTAACCCTGTGGGAGAACCCTTGGACGAAGGCCGCAATACCAGGGTCATCGTCAAACGATGTGCGCGTGAGGAGTCGTAGCGGTACTTGTGGTCCTTGGGAGTGCTTTGGGGCCGTAGCGTATTTTGCTGATGCGGCCATGTCTTTGGTAAAACTGGGCCGTAGCGGGTTTCTCTTTGGTTTTGAGTGAGTAGGCCGGTGCCTACCCTAATCTCGGGGCCTGTTGGGCCGTAGCGGTAGCACTAGAGTAGAATGTGAAAAGTCAAGCCCTGATTGGTTCTTGGGGGAGGCAGCCGTTATGGTGGCCAATCGGATTGTGCCACGTGTAGTGACCGTTGGTGAGTGTCTATAAATACCCTTCATTCCGAAGCCACTTCCCCATTTGCATTTGCTAGAGTTGAAGTGCTGCTGAGATTTCTAGAGAGATAGAGTGCTTCCGAGAAATCTTCAAGTGTTCTTTAGACCTTCAAAAACTTTCAAGGTTAGGTTCTTGAATCTTCGCTTTTTCCTTTATATTTTTGCTTCCTAGGGGGTTAGATCTAGTGTTTTTAGGAAAAATCACTTTGATCCTCGAACAACCCTTAGGACGTAGCAATAGTTGTTATGCCATTCCCTGACGGCCGTAGCGTCCCCTCCCCTCTTAACTTAACAGCTTCCTTGGACGAGTCGGACTGGCCTTTTGACGACGAGGACCCGTCTCCTGGAGTGAATCTTGAGATAGTTGGAGCGTTTGAAACAGAGATGGAGAATACGGCTGATTATCGCACCTCTCAGGACGAGGAGCGTCTGAATGACGATGCGGGTTCACATCCATCGGGCGAGGACGAGGCGAGCTCTGAACCCAAGCTTCGGGGAGACGAAGCGGGTGATGCCTCTTCGACCGCCATTCCTTGTCCACCCCCGCTTACTTCGGTCCCTGGTATCGCCCCGTCTTCCTCCACATCCAAGAAGCGTAAGTCGCGTCGTCGGAAGGGGTTATCCGGTAGTATCTCGCAGCTGGATTTGACGAACCTTTATATTATAAGGCCGGAGGGTTCCCAAGGTGAATACCAGGTGGCTCAGCTCTACGTCGGGCCTTATGGAAGGGTTAGAGCGCCGAAGCCGACGGACCATGTTCTGGATCCCCCTCCCGGCTACTTCGGAGTGTATCCGATGAGCTTCTCTCAGGGTTTGAGGTTCCCCCTTCATCCATTTGTTGTGGAGTATCTCAACATGATAGATCTTCCACCCGCTTTGCTAACTCCGAACAGCTATTCCCTCATCGTCGGGTTCCTCATCCGATGCGATGAGCTTGGGATTGAGCCGACGACGGCATTGTTCATGAACCTATACCGGATCGGACGGGGCAGCCACGAGAACTGTGCTGGGTATGCAGCCCTCCAGCAGTTGCCGAAGAAGAGATCCTTTACTGACCTCCCGTCGTCCATTCATGGGTGGAAGAGTAAGTTTTGTTTCGTAAAACTGGCCGATGGGGTTTTCTTCCCTTCCCAGGGGCACAACGGCATCTTTAATTTGCACACCCCACCGAGGAGCCCTGAGATTGATGCTCAAGTGGAGGTGTTCCTGAAGGGTGGGCCGCGGAGCGTCAACACTTACATCACCGAGTTCAAGTTGGCAGCGCTTGGGATGATGCGGTATTATATTCCCGGCGACCCTGATTGCGGATTATGGCCGAAGATATCTGGCTATTTTGAACAGGCCGATGGGCCCCACTTCGGTGTCCCGGCCGATGCCGAAGGTTGATCACTTTCCTCTTGCTCGCGTTGTGGTTATCTTTACTTATTTTTCTAACTCTTGTTTTTGCGTCTACAGACTTCACCATGAGCCGGAAGATGTTCATGGCCCAGGCCAAGAAGCTGGTCGCCAAGGAGATGGAGGCCGTTCAACAAGCCGAGGCGTCCAAAGGTTCTGGTGACGGCTCCAAGTCTCAGACCGAAGCGGTGAAGAAGGCGGCGGCCCAGAAGAAGAGGAAGCCTGCTGAGGGGCAGAAAACCTTGACCGAAGCTGGGTTGAAGCCGACCCAGGATGCTAAGAGGCCGAAGCAGGGTCAATCCTCTAAGGATGCCGCTACGGCTGTTGTGCGGGCTACGGCCCAAATGGAGCAGGTCCCCGACGTTCAGGTGATTGAGGACCTCACTTTGAATGAGACGTCGGCTGCCCTCATCCCTACGTCGCTGCATCTTGGGAAGGATGTCCAGGCAAGCTCCCGCAGCGGCCGTGACCTGGCCTCCGGACTGTATGAGGTGACGGTCCGTTACCCGACGAAGGGCGGGCTCTTTAATGAGAAAGTCTCCGGCCATGACGTACTGTTTCAGGCCATCCCTGATGAAGACAGGGCCTACCTTCGTCGTCAAGGCAAGGAAGTGCGCCTCTTCGATGGCGGGTTGGGCTACGTCGTCCAAGTAAGTGTACAATCTTGTACTTAGATTCTCTTGCCTTGCTTTCCTTTTCTGACTATTTTTTCTTTTACAGGGTGCTTTGATGCTGATGGAGCAGCACCGTCGGCAGGAAGAGGAAATTGTCCGTCTTCGGGAGGCCGAGAAGAAAGCCGCCTCTGCAGACGAGGCGCTTTCCCAGTTGGAGCGTCTTCGGGCTGAAACTGGCTCCTTAAAGGAGAGAGCTGATGCGGCCGAGAAGAGGGCCGTTGTTGCTGAGGACGAGGCGAAGCGCCTCAAAGTCCAGCTTGATGAAGAAGCGGCCGCCCGTCGGCTAGCAGAAGAGAAAGCTGTGCAGCTGGAGGCCGATGCGGCAGCGGCTGCTGATAGAGCCGTTGAGCTCTTCATGGCCGAAGGGTGGAAGGACGAGACCCGGCGCGACTGGAGTTTTAAGGTCGTGGCGGAGCGCTTCGAGGCGTGGTCTCAGGAGGAGGCTGGCCGAGCATGCCTCAAACAAGAATTCGAAGTCTGGTATGATCTCGGCCAGAGGCGCATGCAAATGTTGGTTTACCGCTGTCTCCGCCGGCGTGTGAAAAATTTGAAGCCTAGGGGTATCGGCCTTCCCCGGATGATGAAGGACCCCGAGGAGGAGTTGAAACTTCCTCTGTCCGAAAGGCAGCCCCCCATCCTGAGTTCGGATGAAGAGGACGAGCCCTGGACCGAGAGTGATGACTACCTTTTTCGGAGCTCGGCCAAGTCCAAGAATACCGAGGATGAGCAGGACGATGCGGACAGCGGAGCCGTTGAGGGTGGCCAAGGACAAGCTGCTTAGTGTTTCCTTGTACTTAGTTTTCTTTTTTCATTTGTAATAGTAGTCTCAATGGCCGAAGCGCCCTAATGTGTGTAATGGCCGAAGCGCCCTCCTTATGTACTTGACATCCGAAATTAATGAACTTTTTTGCCTTTGAATGGATGTGTTGTTGCTTCGTCTTCATCGCCTTCACTTCATGTGTGTTTAATTCTCGTGCTTTTTGCCAAGTGTCAGAGTTGCCTACACCCCGGTTTGATTGAGACGAAGCGTCCCTTGTCTGTGTATTTATGTGGGTTGTTTTCCTCGGAATTTTTCTAAGTGTGGGCACCTGAATATGCCTTGATTGCTTAAGACGATGCGAAGCTTCATCCGAGTGCCTCATGAGGACGATGCGGGTGGCACAACGTCTTGGGTATGTTGTCCTTTGTCGTAGGGACGATGTGTCTAGTAACGCGTACCTTTGGTTGGAAATTTTTCTAAGTATCACAATTCCGTTTTGGCATCTTTTAATTGAGACGTAGCGACCCCCATTCTTTGAAGACGATGCGCCTCGTCGTCCCTTGATGAATTCCATTTTTGCCTTGACAACTATTCCGAGTCATGTTCTTGGACTTTGATCCTGAAGTGTTGGGGACGAAGCGATGCGCAGTGGTAGTGCATCGTCTTTGTGGTGATGCGGCTTAGATAATTTGCTAAGTGTCAAGCTTGCCTAGCTGTAGGTGTTTCGCTCCTTTTTATCACTTGGGTTTTGCCACTTGTAGACGATGCGACTCATCGTCCGAGTGCTAGAATGTGATCTCGGGTGACTGAGGCCGAAGCGATTTACTCTTTTGATGTCGCGGTCGAGGCCGACGCGTGCACTTCGTATTCCTGCATGGTGATCCTGATATGTACTTAGCCAATTTTGAGGCTTGGTTTTTGTGGGGATTTTATTTTATGCTCGAGGCCGGCGAGTGCGCGGTTCGTCGGCTTCCCTCTTTTTTTTTTTCTTTTTTTTTTTTTTTTTTTGGGTGGCCGAAGGGTTACTGTCCCTTCGTCCATGTGCGGTAGTTTGTCCGCTACGCTTTTCGCGTGAATTAGTGCGAGGGAGTAAATACGCCCTCGGCTTGGTGTGTCAGTGGCATCTTTTTTGGCCTTTCCACGTCTATCGTCGACGAGGGACCGGACTAGGCATCGTCTTTTGACGGCCGCCCTTTGTGGTCCTGAGCGAAATTTTACTGACGGGTGGAGTTTTTGTAACCTCGGCCTTAATTCAGGCTTGTCGTCCTGCGGTTTCCGCGCGGACGACGCGGTATACTTCTCCGTTTGAAGACGTTGGACCATGCACACAGGTCCTTCGTCCTGCATGTCGCCGGCCGATTTGGGTGTTTCACCGCTTGTGCCGATACGATATTTAGGTGCGTTGTCTATGCAACGGCTTTGTGGGCGCGTTGTGGATCGCAACGGCCTTAGGTGCGTTGTTTATTGCAACGGCTTTAGGTGCGTCGTTTATTGCGACGGCTTTAGGTGCGTCGTTTGTTGCGACGGCTTTAGGTGCGTTGTTTATTGCAACGGCTTTAGGTGCGTTGTTTATTGCAACGGCTTTAGGTGCGTCGTTTATTGCGACGGCTTTAGGTCGCATCGGTCCCGGGTGTTTGCACCGCTTAGGCCGATGCGGTCCTTAGGTTTCCCTTAGCTCAAATCTTAAAAGATTGGATGAAACATGAATTTTATTCAATAAGTGGCGCTAGGCCGAGGGTGTTTTATTCAACCAATAAGCCGAGGGGTGGGGGACGTTGCCCTCTTCACCGCTTCTCGAGTCATTGGTAAAATTTCACCAGGTGGTGTACATTCCACAATCGTGGTACATCTGACCCATTAGGGTTCTTTAGTCTGTAAGTGCCGGCTTTGATGACGGCGCTGATGATGTAGGGCCCTTCATATTTGACGACGAGCTTTCCTCCTTCCGTCGGCTTGCTTGCTTCCCTTCGGCGGAGGACGTAGTCCCCCACCTGGAATTCGCGAGATCGGACCTTGGCGTCGTAGTAGGATTTGACTTGTCGTCTGTAGTTCTCCGCTCTGAGGTAGGCCATTTCTCGTCTCTCGTCGATGAGGTGTAGGTCCACCTTCATTGTTTCTTCATTGGTTTCGGGGTCGTATTGTGTGACCCGTCGGCTGGGGAGGGTGACTTCAGTGGGAGCTTTGGCTTCGAAGCCGTAACACAAGGAGAATGGTGTCTCCCCGGTGGCCCTCCTCGGCGTAGTGCGGTAGGACCATAGGACGTTGGGGAGCTCGTCGACCCAACTTCCGCCCTCTTCTTCCAGCTTCTTCTTTAGTCCCTCCAAGATGGTTCTGTTGGCGTTCTCAACCTGCCCGTTGGCCTGAGGGTAGGCAACGGAGGAGAAGCGGTGCTTGATACCCCATTCTTGGAGGAGGCTTTGGAATGGTTCGGCCTCAAACTGGGTGCCGTTGTCCGATATGATCTCCTGAGGCACGCCGAAGCGGGTGATGATGTTCTTGTAGACGAACTTTCGACACCGCGCTCCGGTGATGCTTGCGAGTGGTTCGGCCTCGACCCATTTGGTGAAGTAGTCGATGGCGACGATGATGTATCTGTTGTTGCCTGCAGCTCTTGGTAGAGGGCCGACGAGGTCGATGCCCCATTTGGAAAATGGAATGGCAGTGCTGACCGGGGCGTAGTTGACGGCGGGTCGGCCAGGTGCTCTTTGATAGTGTTGGCATGCACTGCATTTGCGGGCGACTTCAGCACAATCGCGTGCCATCGTCGGCCAGAAGTAGCCTTGGACGACGAGGCGGCGCGACATGCTGAAGGGTCCCTGGTGTGATGAGCATACACCGCAGTGGACTTCTTCTATGGCCACTTTGGCCTCATTCTGGTGGAGGCACCGGAGGAGGGTGCCGTTGTATGATCTCTTGTAAAGCTTGTCACCCTCAATGACATAGCTAGGAGCCCTGAGCTTGGCTAGTTTGGCCCTCTCCTCGTCGTCTGGTAGGGTGCCGGAGGTGATGTAGGTTGCGATGTCAGTGATCCAGTCCTCCGGCTGGTGTTGGATGGAGAGTATAGGGCTAGCATGAATGCTCGACATGCTCAACTCCTCTACCTTCGCTATCTTGGAGATGTGCTCAGGGGTGTCGGAGCTCAGTTTGGAGAGTATGTCGGCCTCGGCGTTCTCCGCCCTTGGGATCTGAGTAATCTCGTAGGTATCGAACGCCTTGAGCAATTCCGCAGCGGCCTCCTTGTATTGCTTCATTCTCCCCTCTTTGGCCTCGTAAGAACCCTCCATCTGGTTCACTACGAGTTTGGAGTCGCATTTGATTCTGATGTGGCGCGCTTTGAGGCCAGCGGCCAGTCTGAGCCCGCTAAGGAGCGCTTCATACTCGGCTTCATTGTTGGATACCTTGAAATTGAAGCGGATGGCATAGTATGCTCTGAATCCTTCTGGGGAGATGAGGACGACGCCACCCCCACAAGCTTTAGTGGCCGAGGACCCGTCCGTGTAGAGGGTCCAGGCTTCGTCTGGTTCAGCTCCTGTGGTGGTAACGGCCGTCTCCCTTGCCGTGCACTCGGTGACGAAGTCAGCTAAGGCTTGCCCTTTGATGGATGGCCTTGGCTTGATCTCGATCTGGTACTGGCTCAGGAATATCGCCCATTTGATCATCCTTGGAGAGCTGGTTGGGCTCCTCATGAGGGCGCCCAACGGCTGATGCGTGAGGACGTGGACGGGGTGAGCCTGGAAGTAGTGTCCGAGTTTTTTCACCGTGTGGACGATGGCCAGCACCGTCTTCTCAATGGGGGAGTACCTGAGCTCGGCCTCCCGCAACGTCTTGCTGACGTAGAATATTGCTTTTTGCACCCCGTCATCTTCTCTGATGAGCACAGAGCTAATGGCCGACGTGCTCACCCCCAAGTAGAGGAAGAGAGTCTCGCCGGGTTGGGGCTTGGATAGGACGGGTGGGGAGGCGAGATATTGTTTCAGCTCCTCAAAGGCTTGCTGACACTCCGTCGTCCATTTGAAGCTGGTGGCCTTCCTCATTATCTGGAAGAAGGGGAGCGACTTCTCCGCGGATTTTGAAAGGAAACGGTTCAGGGCCGCAAGGCGTCCCGTCAGCCGTTGTACTTCTTTGATGTTGCGGGGTGGCTCCATATTGATGATGGCTTGTATTTTTTCCGGGTTCACCTCGATGCCCCTTCGACTGACCAGGTACCCCAGGAATTTACCTCCCTGGACGCCGAAGGTGCACTTCTTTGGGTTGAGCCGGAGGTTGTATCTCTTCATGATCTCGAAGATGCCCCGGAGGTCGTCGGCATGGGTTGTGGATTGTTTGCTCTTGACGATCATATCGTCGACGTATGCTTCCATCGTCCGACCTAAGACTGCTCTAAAAATCCGGGCTACCATCCTTGTGTAGGTGGCGCCGGAGTTCTTGAGCCCAAAGGCCATGACGAGGTAGCAAAAAATTCCCTCCGGGGTCATGAAAGCAGTCTTCTCCGCGTCATCTTCATGCATGGATATCTGGTGGTACCCTCTGAACGCGTCGAGGAACGACATCAACTCGCACCCCGCCGTCTCGTCCACCAACTGATCAATGTTGGGGAGAGGGAATGGGTCCATTGGGCACGCCTTGTTCAGGTCAGTGTAATCAACACACATTCTGAACGTGGGCGGCTTTGGTGCGAGGACGACGTTCGCCAACCACGTGGGGTACTTCACCTCTTTTATGTGCCTGATGGAGAGCAGCATGGCCACCTCGGCCTTGACAAATTCCCTCCTGTCGGCTGAGAGGTAGCGCTTCTTCTGTTTGATGGGGGAGGAGGCCGGGTTCACCGATAGCCGATGTGTGATTACCTTTGGGCTGATGCCCGGCATGTCCTCCGGTCCCCATGCGAAGACGACGGCGTACGCTCTCAGGACAGAGAGGATGTCCCTTCGGATCTGTTGGGGGAGCTGTGTCCCAATCTTCAGCGTGCGTTCCGGCCGGGAGACGTCCAACGGAACATCTTCCACGTCTCCGACCGGTTCGGCCTTTGGTGTGTCTTCTTCGGCCGAGGCAGTGGTGATGGTGTCTATCCGCTCCTCGGCTTCATTGATTTTCCTTGTGAGCTTCAGGTAACAAGCCCTGGCTATCTTCTGGTTCCCTCTGGCGTAGCCGACGCCGTCCTTAGTGGGGAACTTGAGGCATAGATGTCTCATGGAGATGATGGCCTCAAGGTCCTCCAAGGCCGGTCGTTCCCAAATCATGTTGTGGGCGCTGTCCAGGTTGACAACCACGAACTCCATGTCAATCTTCGCCTGACAGGTACCGTCACCGACCACAACGGGAAGCACTATCGTGCCCTCGGCGTCGATAGAGTCCCCGGTGAAGCCGGATAACGGAGTCCGTATCGGCCGGAGCTCGGTTTTCTTCAGCTTCAGCTGTCTGAACGTGTCAACGTACATCACATTGACGGAGCTGCCAGTGTCGATGTAGTTGCGGTGAATGATGTTGTTGCCAATCTCGCATTTGATGACGAGGGCGTCCCTGTGGGGCAAGGGGCCGCAGCGTAGGTCTTTATCGGTGAAGGTGATGCCCTCCATGTGCCGTCGCTTCGGCTGAGGGGGGGCGTGGGACACCTCACCAACGTATAGGGACTGAGCCCATTTTTTCCGTTGGGTAGCCGAGTCCCCCCCTGTGTTCCCGCCGACGATGATGTGAATGTGATGCTTCTTCTGGCGGGGCTCCTCTTCGTCCTCGTCTTCACTGAGGGCGCCGATCTCCCTCTTTTTCCCGGAGGATCCTTCCCCCCTTTTGCCAGGGTTAACCCAAGTGTTACTCTTGGGGGCACCCTTGACAAATTGGGAAAGTTCCCCCTGTCGGACGAGGCCGTCGATGTGCCTCTTCAAGGTGGTGCAATCCTCGGTCTTGTGGGATGTCTGGCGGTGGTACTTGCAATACGTCCCTCCCTTGTGGACCGCAAATATCTCCTCCTCTGACCTGGGGTCCTTCACAATGAGGCCCTGCGCCTCGGCGTGGTCGAGGACGACGCTCACCGGGTGGGTGAGGGGGATGCGTTGTGCCTCCAACTTTGGACGCCATAAACGGTCATCTCTTCGCTGTCCGCCTTGCTCCTGGTGTGCCTTCTTTGGCTGGTGCTGTCCCTTGATGGCCGGCGGGTGGTGGGGGTTGGACGAGGAGTCCTTCTTCTGTTGTTTTTCCCCACCCTTCTTCTGATTCAGGAGCTCGTCGGCATCGGCGTGCCTGTCTCCGCGTCGGAGCGCCGCGAGGTATGACCGCGGGGGCTCTGTGAACAGACTCCGGGCGAAATGGCTCGGCCGGAGTGCTCCGCGGAGGAAGGCCAGGAGGGTGCGCTCATCGGCTCCTTCGCATTCGTCTGCCTCCCTCGTCCAGCGATCGAGGAAGGCTCGGAGCGTCTCCTCCGGCTATTGTTTGATGGTCAGGAGATGAGCGAAATGCTTCTTTGCGCGCTTCCTCCCGGCAAAGTGGGTGAGGAAGCGCTGAGCAAGGTCTTGCCATGAGTCGATGCTCCCCTCCGGAAGGTTGTTGAACCAATCGTACGCTGGTCCCTCCAAGGTGGATAGGAACCAGCGACACATGTACTCCTCCGAAGCGTTGGTCATCATCATATTGTTCTGATAACGGGTGAAGTGCTCCTGAGGATCAGTGCGGCCGTCATACGGCTTGATCGGATTCCCCTTGTACTTCTCTGGGATGGGAGCGGAGAGCACCCTTGCGGAGAAGGGGGTCCGGGTCCGGATTTGGATGACGGGCTCGTCGCGTCGGTCGGCCAGCTCCCTCTCCAAGGCACTGACTTTGTGCAGGAGTGCATCGTAGTTGGGATGCTGGGATGTATGAGCCGCTGCGCGCCCTGCGGCCTCCCGGGCCTCCATATCCGCGAGGCGCTTTTCCAGGCGGGCGATGATCTCGTCCCTTGGGTCCGTGTTGGCCGCAGCGCCACCCAGCGGTGTCTGGATCCGGGCCGCGTGGGCCAGGTCGATCTGATGACGTGCATCATTATCATTCAGTTTTCCCTTTCCTTTGTCTTGCCGGGGCCGATCCGTTGTCCTGGAAACGGACCCGAAGCTTTCCTTTGGTGATCCCGGCTCGCGGCCACCCAACCGATCCGCCACCCTTCCCGTAGGTACCCGACGACTCGCGATGTCACCCAGCCTGTTGAAGGCCGAGATTTTACCGCGAGGTTGGGCCGGTGTATCCCGGGTAGGAGAGGCGGTATGGGAGTGGGTGTCCACGGCGAGGACGTCTTCGTCGTTGCCGAAGAAGGTGACGCCTTGTGGCCGAGGCGGGGGGTGGTGGCACCGTCGCGACTTCCCCAGTCACGGGAGTGTTGTTCTCCCCTGTCTTTGCGACGAGGGCGCTGACGACGTTGGGGTCCTGGAGAATGCTTGCGACGATGGCCGATAGTGCGGCCGGGTTGATCTGGGGGGCAGCAGGGTGAGAAACCTGCTGGCCCGAAGCGCGATCAGCATTGCGCTTGTCCTCGAGCCCGATGCGGGCGTCTGGGGCAGTCTTGTTGAGCTGGGTGCGAAGGTCGGCCGCTGCGAGCTCGACCTCCTGAGCGTTCTCATCCTGAATGATGAGATCATTGGGGACGTTGTCAGCAACGTTTCCCTGCCCTTCCTGGTTCAGAGGGGCATTCCTTCCGGTGTTCTTTGACCTAGTTCTTGTCATTCCGTTGCGTCTAGTAGCGACGAGGGGTACTCACTTGATCTGTTCTAGGCTCTCAACGAGAGCACCAAATGATAGAGTATTAATTCTAGAGAGAAGTGAGAGCTAGAGAGAGAAAGTGAGTAATTATATTTCTCAACTTGGAACCCCCCCATAATTAGCCCCTTGGGGTCTATTTATAGGTAAAAATGTGGATTTGGGCCCCTAGCCTTGGGCTTAGGAGGCCCATTACAATAATCATGCCTTCTTTGGGCGAATAAGGCCACTAATGGGCTGAGTACAACACTTAGTACAAAAAATGGGAAAATACATTCTGCCCGGACGAAGTCCGGACGAAGCGGTCCATGGACGATGCGGTCCATGGACGATGCGGTCCATGGACGATTCGGTCCATGGACGATGCGGTCCATGGACGATGCGGTCCATGGACGATGCGGTCCATAGAAATCAGGCGATATCTTCTTGGACGCTACGTGCCTCTGGCCGATGCGGGTGTCCAGCTGGTGTCTTTTGGGCCGTTGAGTATGTGGGCCATGGGGTCCAGGCCCATATACTCTATCACCATTAAATGGAAGCATACCATACTAATTTGCAGCCATGGTACCAACCACAAAAGGAACACAAAGCTAAACAGACAGAAATGACAGAAAATAATCCAACCTGGACTATAAAGTATTCACTTTAATAACCCCGGGCAGCATGCAACACATAGCAAATAAGGACATTTTGACAGTTAAACAATTCCGGGCAGAAAATTAAAAATTAATTAATTCTACTCCTACCACCCAATAAACCACCCCTACGCATAATAAATTAAATTACCAACACAAAGCAATTTAATTAATCAACTAAAACAAACTGCCACAAAGGAGTGAGTTTAAAAAACGTACCTGGGGGTTGGCGGCCGGGATTAAATCAACCGGAGGCCCGCGGGGAGGGGGAATAAAATTAAATTAAATTAAATTAAATCCGAAATATTACAAATAGGAAGTTTAAAGAAAACTTACCTTCGCGAAACCCTAGGAGAGCGTTTCGACCTTACCTACCCAATTTAAAAAAATTGGGATTTTTCTGGAGGGTTGACTGCCGTTGACCGGCATTGACCGGAAGTTGACCGATGGTTGACTAGTTGACCAGTTGCTCCAGCCTAGGTCAGCAGCTCCAGTCCGGTCCAAGCTCCAGCCCAGCAGTCCAGTAGCTCAGCTCCAGCACTCCACCCCTCCAACAAATATTAGCACAGGCCCAATGAACAGTCCAAGAGCCCAGAGGAGTCCCCTGCGCAACAAGCCTCAGCTCTCTATTTTTGATCCTTTGTGCCTTCGCGTACAGATCGATGGTCTGCAACCAGATCAGCGTCCAGGAATCCAAGGGGCCACCAACCAGATCGATGGTTTGCTACGTGCCTTCGCGTCCAGTTCTGCTGCTTCGTCCCAGTACCCTGCGCGATGAACAGTACCTTCGCTCAGCTTCAGCGCTCCTCCATAGACCAGCGACGAACGAAGACCGGCGAGCACCAAGGCGACCGGCGACGACTTCCGGCGAGCAACTTCCCTGCGGCGGCAAGCTTCCCTGCGGCGGCGAGCTCCAGCGACGAGTTCCAGACGAACGGCGAGCTATCTCTTACGGCAACGATGGCTCCAGCTGCGGATTCCGGCGTTGACGAAGCTTCAACTCCCAGTGACGAGCGAAGCTTTCAGGCGACGATTCCTTCGGCGAGCTCCAATCGACAGCGTGGCTGACGGCGGCGGCGGACGGCGGCAGACGGCGGTTCTGTCTCTGATACCACTGTAAGGATCTTTTCCGTCTTCGGCTCAGGTCTTTCTACACACACTACTCACATACACCACTCTAGGGGAAGCTATAGCACACCTATTCTCTTTACTCTCTTCTTCTAACCACAAAGGAACTCACACAAGGAGAAAGAAGGAAGACACTGCTCCAGGTTATTTTCTCGCAGGCTTATTTCACAAAGAAGGGGGCAGTGTTGCCTTATAGTAGGCTGTCAGCCTATGGGCAGACAACAAGGACAGTCACAAGATGGCCACGGACACTCACGGGTATAAGCCAAGCCAAGAGAAGGGTGAAGCGGACAGCAAACAGTGGGGCTGACTCCAGGTAAGTCAACAGGTATATAATTGATCAGATAATATACCAAGATAAAAGGTGTCATAGAGGGAGTAAATTAATAGGGTGCAAGCCTCAGCTAATAAAGTGGAAGGGAGGCCTTGGTAGGACCAATACCTCCAACACAAATTAACATATATGAAATTAGAGATTTTCAGTTGATGAGCCTCTAACCTCCTAGAGTTGCTAAGCAAATCGCTTAATTAGTGTTTACTCAATCAAAGGACTGTGTGAGAGTTTGAACTTGCTAGGAACCTTCATTTCTTATCCATGAACGACGAGTACTCCAAAAGCTGTGTAGAAAGCCAGGACAATACTAGCCAAGTTTAGAAATAGTAGGACAAATGGACTCTCGATTTAAATCTTTCAAAGAGTGTGTTCTTGAGAGGTAAGAAGTCAAAACCATTGCAAGGTTTTTGAGGTTGTTGTAAATGGATTTGCCCCTCAAGTAGGATTCTGCATGGATGGTAAGTACTATAATCTAAGAAAAGACTTTTTGTTTCAATACAAGAGGCTTTTCGTAAGGATGTTGAAAGAGCATTTGAAATTTTACAATCTAGGTGAGCTATTGTGCGAGGTCTTGCACGACTTACGCACATTAGGTGATATAATGCTGACATGCATTATAATGCACAACATGATAGTGGAAGATGAATATGAAGAGAAGGTTGAAGAACCAACTCGTCAAGACTACCGTGAAGACTATGACTATATTGGTGGCACCGTTGAATTGGATCTTAACCATGATGGCCCGACCTTGAGTCAGTATATGATGCGCCACAATCGAGTGTCGTTCTCAATTCTTGTCTCACAAATCTCCTGTATGCATATGGGATTTGATAATGGGATCTGGCAATGTATTTTTATGGTAAAATCCTAACAAATCCTAATCCAGAAAAGAATTTAGAAGTTTTGTTGATGTTTTAAATACACCATTTCTTTTTGACACTCTCAAATGTCCCAATGAAATACATCCAGATTTTGAAAATCCTAAAATGTTTTATAAAGTCCCAAAGGAATACACCTCCCTTAGTCTATGTACATCAACTTTCACATAAAATTGAAAATGACAATCCTTAATCTATCATCGATCCCTAATTGCAACCTATCTATATCTTCGACCACGCTTTCAAACTACACAATCTCTCTCCCCCACCACTCCTTTTGTTACCTCGCTTTCAAAGATTGGGGGCTACATATTCCTCATCTAAAGTCATCTTCTCAAATCTCAAACAACCTTACCATGTCCACAAACATCATGTAATGTACCCGAAAATCAATTAGAATTATGTGCTTTTCCCCTTGTCTCCTACCATATGTGTCACTCTATTTAGGGGTGGACTGGGACCGAGTCTAAACAGTACCGGATCAGACCTGATTTCAGGACAGGACTAGGCAATAAATTAAAAAAATAACGCAATCGGACCCGGCCCCAACCCAGCCAGATCAGCCCCAAAAACGAACCCGAAGCCCACCCTTATAGCCACCAGTCAGGTTGGGACCTGGCCTGAAAAGTAGCGGGTCGAGTCGGGCCTGCACAATGCCAGGTCAGGCTGACCCATTCCAATCCATCCCTAACTCTAATAGTCTATTACATGAGGCATCATTCCACATGCAAAAGTAAATGTTAATATAGGTAAACTCGGAGTCCATTGCATGAAGGTTTCAATACTTATTACTAAATTAAAGTTACCAAAAATGTATAATCCATAATACATATTCCATAAATACCTTTTAATTAATATTCTATATATATAACAGCTCAACAACAAAAAAATTAAACTAAAATTTACTGAAGAGAACTTGATAAATACAAAACATTTTGAAAAGTTTTTACTATTATCAAGTTTAAACCAAAGCGGAAGTTTTTATATGTCGTGGAGTAAGAAGTGGTGAAATTGATGGTCTTGATGCATTGTACGAATTTAGAACATTTATAAGAGGAAGCCATGGTGCGAGGGTAAATGAAAAACTTGATGAAACCTCACCAAGTAGTTATGAATATAAGGATTCAAATTTAGGAAATACTGTATAACATATTTCAGTTCATTCAACATCCTTTGGTACTTGGTAGTGTCCTTAAGGTATGAATACAAATACACAACAGAATTTAAAGCCAATAGTCTTCAAGCATATACTTATATACGGAGTATGATATATAAGTAGTAGATATATCCTTTGCTTTTCTGAATGCAGACTCATTTATGTTATGCATGGAATTTGCAGAACCCCTTCAAGTGGGCAAATACACGATCAGTTGACCTCCATCATTAGCTATAGCCAAAGCACCCGTATGTGAATCATCTGTGGCTATACTCGAAACCGACCCATCTAACAGGGAACATTTAAAAGATTCCAATATATTAGCTGGTTTTAGAAAATTAAAAAAAAGTCTAAAATGTCTGACTGGCATTCATAAGTATGTAGCGCGTAGGGAACGTAATTATGTTTTTCCAATTCAGAATGCAGAACCAAATTGCATATGGTGTGTGTTAAAAAAATAGTAATCAAGTAGAAGTAAGGTGAAAGTAATTTTAGACAATTAATTAACTTACAAGATATATTTCGCGCAAATACCAGAAACTAGCACAGAATTGGGATTTGAAGATACACATACATAACAATTCAAAAGCAAATGACAACCCAATTTCTTTAGTGTTTAGAAGAATGACAATAGAACGTCATCAAATTATGAAATTTGGATCAATTCCAGAAATGAAGTTTGCAGGCCAACTATACAATAAGAACGGAGCCAGGATGCAACTTTGCTTGGGGAGTATTAATATTTTCCCCAAGATTTAGAGTTGCAATTATAATAATCAAAATCTTACTATAACTATGCATAAAATGATTAAGATATATAGTACTCCCAGCCTCTCCATCCCATTTTGTAAAATACACTTTCCTTATAGTTGTCTTAATAATACTACGAATGAACATTTTCCTAAATTAAAATCAACTAACTTACTTTTTACTTTCCCACTTTATCCTTCTATTTATCATTTCACTTTTTTACTTTTTGTGGACTCATCCTACTTTTTGGAGGTTAGAATTGTAAATTAACAACTTTATCTTTTACTTTCTTAAAACATTTGTCAAACCCAAATGTATCTTAGATTATGGGACGGAAGGAGTATAATAGCATAATAACAAAACACCACCTCTGATTTCAACAATAATTTACCTTTGAAGTGGTGCAAGCTTCCAATTTTGGTTCCAGTGATGAAGTCCCACATGTAGACATGTCCATCATTTGTACCGATAATTCCACTTCCAACAGAAGCACCTACTGCAGCAGTCCTGCAGCAAATTGGATTTTTGTGTTGCTGAAAAAAACAGTTATTATAAAAGCTTCTTCTGCAAGAAGGGTGCTTTTGCGCTATTATGTTCATATTCCAACTCGGCATGTGACCCTTATGTTGTCCATAGCAAGTCAACTAACCTAAATAAAGAACTGTGATAAGTTGTTGGCAAGTGTAAAACCAAATTCACCTCTGTGATCACGAACCAGATAGACGTATTGAAAAAGATGAGTGTATAGAAGATGTGTGAGTTGAAGATATATGAGAAAGCTGACTATGTTTGTTCACACACCTTTCCCATCGAGAGGTTGGTAAATGTCCCAAGCAGAGAGAATGGAATCTTGGAAATGTGAAGTAATAGAGTTTTGATGAGGAATTGTGGTAGACAAAAAATGACATGAATTGAGTATGTGCAAAAAACATTGGGACATTGAAACTTAATGAGCATAAAGTGTACAACATAAAGAAGAGTGGAAACCCAAGATATTGTGGATAACCTCACAAGATTATCTATTGGTTCATGCAGTCAATACGAGTGAATTAGGATTAAAGCCTGTTTTTTCATATTATGTGGTGACACTCCCACCAGAGTCCCAGACCTAAAAAGTAAAAACAATGTTCTGACGCATTGTCTTGTTATTCCATTGGCAATTTGGTATGACACAAGTAAATTCCTTATAGAAATAATTACATAAATATGACCAAAATAAAGATGATTTACAAAAATATGACTAGTGACTAGAGTAGTAATGAAATCATAGTAATTCATGTTCAAGTTTTGAGCTTAAGTTACCACAACACCACATTGTAGTAATGAATAGTCATATTTACGTAAATATGTTTTATTTTAGTAATATGCTTGTAAAAAACTCATTCCTTATAATGTTAATAATGGCGTCATATATGCACATATATGACCCATCATAGCCATCTAAAAGGATTTTCCATTCAAGGAATTGAAGCTATGTTATGCCCATGGTACTTTGACTTACAAGAAGCTGTTCTCTTCGTCTTAATCTTATTACTTATTCCTTATTCTTACTTTATTCAGATCAGATCAGACCAGATCAGAAACATTCAGATCAGATCAGAAAAATTCAAACATGATTTATCACTTTTATTATTATATTAATTATAATTATTACTATTATAATTATTGTTAATAGTATTAATATATTAATAATAATAATAATAAGATGTTAATAATATAAATATTACTCCGTATTATTATTATATTGTAATAATAATATAATTTAAAAATAATAATAATAATAATATAACATAACAATGGAAATAATATTAATATTATGATATACTAATAATAATGTTATTATTATATTATTATTATATTGTAATTTTTTTTAATAATAATAATATAAATTATTATAATATTATTATTGTTATAATATAATTATAATTATGAATATAATTATAATTATAATTATAATCATTATTATTATTAATATTATTGTTGTTGTTCTTATTGTTGTAATTATTATTATTATACGGAGTATATATATTTCTATTTATAATTATATATATAATTATAATTATAGGAATAAATATTATAATTATAATTACAATAATAATAATTACATAAGTAATTATAATTAAAAATATAATTACATTTATAATTGTATCTATATTTATAATTAGTGTAATTGGTATAATTATTATAATTTTAAATTTAAATTTAATTATTATTGTATTTTGTATAATTATGATTATAATTATAATTTTATTTAAGTTATATTTGTAATTAGAATTATAATTATAATAATTGTAATTATAATTACAATTATAGAAATATTCAAATCAGATCATATCAGAAAAATTCAGATCAAATCAGATCAGATCAGAAGAATTCAGATCAGATCAGAAACATTCAGATCAAATCAGACCTGATCAGAAAGATTTAGATCAGATCAGATCAGATCAGAAAGATTCAGATCAGATCAGATCAGAAAAATTCAGATAAGATCAGATCAGAACTTAAAAAATTCAGATCAGAAACATTCAGATCAGGTGAAGAGAACCGCTTCTAAGTTTACATATGCTTTCCTAACAGTAGTCCTGAGTCCTAAGTAGACTGCTAACCTTCCCACAAGTGCGTGCGCACATGTGTGCATGTGAATCCATTTAGAACTCGGGAAATTGCAAGTAAAGAATATATGAAGATATTTGGAAGGAATGATAATGCGAGGGAAATTAAAAAAAAAAAGTTGTTTCAAACTCAATAAATAAATTTTAGATATATGTTCATGCTAAATATATCAACTTTAAATACATTACATACATATTCAAACTCAATATATCATTCTTTAGTTTTTTATCATGTAAGGCTAAGAAATCACATGTAAAACTGTTTTATCAAATTTAATTTTCACTCATATTTTTGAAGTTAAACCAAACATCAAAAATCAATTTCTTCAGTATTTTTTCCATGCGAGACCTAAGTGGGTGAGCTAAGTGGGGAGAAGTTTCAAAAATAGCCTAAGTGGGTCAATTAAGGGAGCATGCTCATCTTCAGACAAGGAATCTAAAGCTGGATCCATGATTTTTAAATATTTTTAGGGGAAAGGCACTAAGATGATATACCCAGAGATATCTTTTAGTCTGTCTCCATAGAGACCTAAACTTATGTTCTCCTTACCTGGGATCCAGCATATCACCCATGATTACAGTGTTATTTGCCAGTAATGCAAGCCTCCAACATCTAAGTGGGTCTGATTGCTCACTTTGGTAATGATACCCAAGTTCATCACAATCTGGAGCAGTTGAAACCAAAAGCCAAACCACCACCTCATCACCCTCTATGTAGCTGACAACTTCATTGCCACCTTTTACTGAAAGTGATGCCTTAGTGGAATCAACAATTTTATCTAAAACTTCCGCAATGTACATATCTTGAAGGATATTGCATCCTGCTTTCCATGTAAACAAACTAAGAGGAACACACTGAAAAACTGAAGTATGAGGAGAAGAGAATTTGGAAACAAGAACTCTCTTGTTTATATCCCTGTAGAAGAAAACAGAAAATATGTCTCGGTAAGATATTAAAGTGCATTGTATGAATATAGGAAAAAATAGTACACCTAATTTAAAAATGATGCAACATTTGGTTGTTCGTTCCTTCATGATTTCCAAATTTAGATCAAGCCATCAAAGAATTTGGATAGTATTCGGAACGAACTCGCACTGTTTAACATCAGTCCAGCACCTAGAGATGGACTGTTATGATGGTGAACAATCTGCAGAAAATAGAGGATAAGCAGAACTATTTACCATACACTGAACTCTCCCAATCCATTAATGCCAAGAACCAAATGCAAGAGGTTTGGTATTCTCTTCAACCCTGTTAAATGAGTCATGCAACTTGGTGATTGCACAAAGCACTCTTCCATCTTCTCGCTGCATTTAAGCATCATAATTCTCATAATGAAAACTAGATGAAGCCATGTAAAAAATTCTGTTTTATCAAAACTAAGAAGCACCGGTCTTTTTAATTATAGTAGTCACAAAAACTAAATCAATGGTTATTCAATTTGGAACAAACTTGAAACATTAAATGTTCAACGTTTAATGCAGTCAATTCATGTCAAATCATGGCACATGTTAAAATTACTTTATCATGGAAGGCATAAGTTTCTTTATTACGTCAAGCTCAACCCCTAGATGATTACTTTATAATTTTCTGTTTCAATAACTCAACTTATTACTAAGACGAATTTCACATATCTTCAACCTTATCCAATTAAAAAAATAGTGAATGCAGAAGCATCAATATTTACATTTTTAAAATTTTGAATAAAAAAGTATGAACAGAATGACACCATACTAGAAAATAAAAGATGCTGCATATTACTTCCTGTGATTTAAGTACTACCTACTATGATGGAAGCCTGGAAGCCACAGTAACCATCTTACTATTATCCTTTAAACTCAATTTGGAGGGAAACATTCAGAAACAATCACCTCCATTTTGAGTTCATTGTCCAAATGTACAGCTTCCCACTGTCATCAGCAGCAATAAGGTGATGAGGTCTACAGACTAAAATGCAGCAAATTCTTTCCGTCGACTGTAATCTAGCTATGACAGATGCATAACCTGCTTTAATTTGCATAATTTTTACTGCATTATCCTGGAGATCAGATCCACATGCTGAGCAGGGACAATATACATTACCCTCCCTGGGGACATTAGTAGAAGGTTAGTGGTCAAAGTACCCAAGCAGAATTCAAGTGTATGCCAATATTAGAATATATTCAACCTGCAGCATGGAACTTTAATACTGTTTAACAACAAGAGGAATTGCCCATCAGGAGAAAACTGCATAGCAGAACTTTCTAGTTTGATCTACACAAAAAAATGTTGATCAGAAAAAGTAAAAGTTACATCTGATGGAAAATAGAAAGCAGAAAAGCCTTACGTCTCTTCCAAATGGTAAAACTAATGATGCATAGCCAACAAAAGAAGGGTGCCCCTCGTCTTCTCCCACCAGGGGTGCCTTATATATAAAAAGCTTCCTTTCCTTTTGCAAATAGGGGCCACATAAAACACATATATGAATTACTTCTTCAGTGGTAGTTACCAAAACCATTGAAACTGGCACAGGATGAACGTAGCAAGAAACAAGTTTTAAAGATCCTTTTAGCTTGTTATTACTATCATTTATACCCGTACTAGTGATGTTTGAATCATCACTTTCCATTTTCTTTCCACTCAAGCAACCATAAGTATCCATCCTGTCATTTTGCATATATGAGAATGAAGAACTAACAAAATTTTGGTCTTCAGCGTGTTCACCAACTTCATCAAGATTTTGGTCTTCTTGGCGTGAATTAGTTGGATGAGCATCTGAATTATAATCACCATCCAATATCCTATTATTTTCTTCACGTTGAAGCAGAGTGGTCACATCATGAAGCACACCATCAACACTTGTTGCTCTATCCTTAACATTGGCAAATAGAGGTGAGCGACCAACTTTTTGTTCATTACCAGATAATTCTCTTTCCACTTGGCTCTGGACACGATCATGCCGTTTTGATGAGCACACAGCGCTTGAAGGGCTTACTTTGGCACATGCCTCTCCATCAGAGTCATCTCGGAATTCCCTGCATATGATACTTTCGGAGAGAGGAACATTTTCTCGCATGGGTTCAACAATAGTGAGGGCTTCAATAGCAACAACCCCACATCCATCTATGGTGTTACTAACTGTTTCCAAAGTCGTTTTGCATGTCATGCTGGTATCACTTATCCGTAAGTCT
Organism: Cuscuta epithymum; assembly: GCA_945859915.1. Taxonomy (NCBI): domain Eukaryota; kingdom Viridiplantae; phylum Streptophyta; class Magnoliopsida; order Solanales; family Convolvulaceae; genus Cuscuta; species Cuscuta epithymum. The sequence goes on along the minus strand of CAMAPF010000954.1, from coordinate 1,135,254 downwards.
GTCACAAGTTAAAACTCAAAAAATTGGAACATTTTTTGTGAAAATATTCAGCAAGCAACTGAAGCAAATACGTAGACCCATTTTGATTCAATTAGACAGATGTCAAGCAGTGGCAGATTTGAAATTTAAGTTTTGGGTGTTCACTGTTTTTTACAACTACAAATTTAAAGAGTAATAAATAATTATACCAAATTTACACATATATCATACCTACATGTTTTTCAAAATTTTGGGTGTTCATATGAACACCTTTAAACATAAGTGGCTCCGCCACTGATGTCAACTACTTGGCCAAATTCAACATAGCATTAATTCAATCTAGTATTCCAGTATCTGTTCTCCATGAGCTCAGTTAAATCTGTTCACCAACATTAAACTTCCTCTGTATTTATTTACTTGCAACAGATTCCAGTTCCAGAAATACTTTATTACTTGCAACACTTCCTATTGGTAGGTTTTTCATCTAGAAGTACATTAATTCAATCTACTGTTCCAGTATCTGTTCTCCACGAGCTCAGTTAAATCTGTTCACCAACATTAAACTTCCTCTGTATTTATTTACTTGCAACAGATTCCATTTCCAGAAATACTTTATTACTTGCAACACTTCCTATTTTGGTAGGTTTTTCGTCTAGAAGTACATTAATACCCTTACACTTTTTACTTTTTCTTTTTCACTTTCATAATTTTTCATCCTTTCCTCCTACTTAAACCTCCATTCTTTTTAGTCACAACACGATGATATTTTACACTATTCACATGCTATACCTTGGCTACATTTTATTTATTAACGTATTATAAATTTAATTTTTGAAAAATATTGTTAAGGTTTTCTCATTTTAAATTTTCAAAATATCATTTTCTTAAAAGTTTTACTATTAAGGAATGAAATATATATTAACAGTCAAACTTGTGCATTTTGAAAATGAAAATGTTGCAACTAAAAAAAGAATGGCGGAAGTATTGTGACTATTGTCTGAATGGCGGTCTCCAGCTATTCACAATACCACTACAGCATTTTTAGGATTGAAAACACTGGTTTATTTAAGGACAGAGGTAGTATATAAATATATCTATATCTATATTCTATATGGAAACGGCTCTTTTTGTTGTTCTTTTTAAAAGACATGGGGTATTTTGACCATTGTAACCCATTTCAATTGCCCTGAATAAAAGTTCTGTTTTTTTATAAATAAAAAAATCTATATGGAAATGGTTTGAATAGTTATTACTTACCACCTATGGATATTTACTTCTCTAACTAATACAGAGTAATTTAATGAGTACAGATAACAGAGCAGCCATTAAATTAAAACTAAAATGATCATAACTGTTTGATCTAATATCTAGAGGTTGAGATGCAGTCCCTAAGGATGGGTACTTATTGTGATACCTATTGAAACCAAACTTATACACACACAGACACATACACACACATATATGTCGTTGAATAGTGGAATTTGGGATTACATTTTCATGACCTGACTAAATGTTATAATTACAACGTCCTGAAATTGATGCACAGAAAGCACACAACAGTAATTCAATAGATGAACTTTAAGAAAGAACACAAGAGTAGCTGGGTGTGCTCTGTGCTGATATGTGTGCTAATCAAGGACAGGTCTAGGGCAGCTTAACAGCCCCATGGAATACAAAAAGCAGAGGAGCTATTTGTCAACCATTATAAACTTTAGTAAGCATGAAGAGTGCACTAGAGATAGAGTTAAATGATCATTAAACTCACCAGGGGCATTGTCATAAAATGTATATTAAACTCAACATTAAACTCACCATGGGCATTGTCACATAAATCTATCTGGAAATCATGGCAATCTCGTGAACCTTCTTCTGAGTCAATAACATCGGGTAGCTTTGGTGTTTCACACAGTCTGGTATCAAGATCTGGAGAACTCTCATCATTTTTGACAATTTCACATGATTCAGGCAGTTCAGTATCTGGAACATACACATCCTCATAATCATCCAAACTATCAGGAACAATGGAATCTACACGTTCACCACATGGTAAAACTGCAACTTTATCTCTTTGAGCAAATTCAATGTTGTCCTTCGTTTCCAAATTTGAGTTCTCAGAAAGCTTGCTGGCTTTGAGGTGTTGCAAAAAAAAGTAATCTATTATTATTTGTAGATTTAGATAGATATTCTGTCAAATAATGTATAATTAGCTTTGATTTTGTTTCCTTATTCTCAGGGATCTAGTTTCCTTATTCTCTCAGATCTAGATTTCATATTCTGTGAGATTTAGTTTCCTTAGAATAGAGTTTCCTTCTGAAGAGGATTCTCCATGTATATATAGGGTCTTTGTACATCTATTATAATTCAGTAGAGTGAAGATTCATATTATATAAAACTACATGGTATCAGAGCCTTGGGGTTTGATTCCTGTTAATTGCCCTACTGCGTTCTGAGTTTTTTTTTTCTCACTCTTCTCTTCGGATCTATTTTTTTTAACTATTCCTCTGGTTAATCATGTCCAAAGATTCTGGCATGTCGAGTCCATCATCTGACCCACAAACCCTATCACCAATTCCTTCCAGTCTGGATGTTAACTCGTTTCAGGCTTTACAAATTACGGTGGTCCGGCTTAATGGTCAGAACTATTCAGAATGGGCTCAATCGGTCAAGCTTGCCTTGGACGGACGAGGCAAGTTTGGTTTTTTAACTGGAGAAGAACCAGAACCTGCACCAACTGACCCTTCTTTCAGGCGATGGCGATCTGCCAACTCCCTGATTGCTGGTTGGCTGCTCAATTCCATGGACGAACGGATCCGTCGGCCGTTCATGTATATGGATCCTAAGGATATATGGGATGCTGTTCGTGAGGCATACTCTAATCGTGGTGATTCATCTCAAATAATCGTGAGGCATCACTACTTATTTCAATGAGATGCTCTCTCTGTGGCAGGAGTTGGATTTATGCTATAATGATGACGTTTGGGAAAATCCCAAAGATCTTGTACGTGCAAAACGCAGAGAGGAAGATGATCGTGTCTTCATGTTTCTTGCTGGCGCCAATCACAGTTTTGACGAAACTAAAGGAAGAGTTCTTGGCCGTAAGCCCCTACCAACGGTCAGGACTGTTTTTTCTGAACTTCGCCAGGAAGAGGCACGAAAAAGGGTGATGTATGACCATGCTCCCTCAATTCCAGAGACCGACAACATGGCTTTGGTTTCAAAGCGTTTTAATGGTGCAGGTGACAAGAAAATGCCATTCTCTTGTGATTTCTGTGGGAAGTTGTGGCACACAAAGGATAAATGCTACAAGCTTCATGGGAAACCATCGTCTACAAAAAAGAAGGGGGACGGGAGAGCTACTGCTGCCATGGCTGAAACTTCTGAAGAAAAAACAGCTTCTCCAGAACCACTACCTTTCACTCAGGAACAACTACAGCACTTGTATAAGCTTTTTAACTCTCCACAATTCACACTTAATTCATCTTCTTCCCCTGCTCCAGCCCAGAAAGGTATTCCTTCCGCTTTTGTTTGCTCCACTCCTTCGAGTTCTTGGATCATTGATTCTGGGGCTACGAATCATATGACACATTGTTCCCAATTATTTTCTTCCTATGAACCTGCAGCAGGGAATAACAAAGTGAAAATTGCTAATGGCTCTCTTGCTGCAATTGCTGGCAGAGGGACAATTCAACTTTCTCCACCTATCACTCTTTCTAAAGTTTTTCATGTCCCTAAATTGTCATGTAACTTGCTGTCCATTAGCAAAATAACCCGTGAGCTAAACTGTCTAGCTATTTTCTCACCCTCTATGTGCTATTTCCAGGACCTGAACTCGGGGAGGATGATTGGCAGTGCTAGGGAGTGCGACGGGCTGTATTATCTTGAAGATGGACTGCCTTCAAGTATGGTTGCCCAAGAATCTCCTCATAAATTAGAGTCTGTGTCTACTGATCAAGATATTATGTTATGGCATTTTCGTATGGGTCATCCTAGTTTTTTTTATTTGAAACGATTGTTACCTAAGTTATTCATCAATAAAGATCCATCTTTTTTTAAATGTGAAGCGTGTGCTTTAGCTAAACATCACAAGTCTTCTTATCCTTCTCGTATTTATATTCCCTCTAAACCCTTTCAATTAATTCATAGTGATATTTGGGGTCCATCTAGGATCCCTACTTCTTCTGGTAAAAGGTGGTTTGTCACTTTTATTGACGATCATACGCGTCTTACTTGGTTATTTCTGATGAAAGACAAACATGAAGTAGTCGATATTTTCAGAAAATTCTACAACATGATCCAAGTTCAATTTAATGAGACGATTAAAATATTTCGTAGTGACAATGGTCGGGAGTATTTTTCTAATACCCTGACTCAGTTTTTCAATGAAAAGGGAATGATCCAACAAAGCTCATGTGTTGATACGCCACAACAAAATGGTGTGGCGGAAAGGAAAAATAGACACCTACTTGAAATCACACGAGCATTATTACTAGCTAATCATGTTCCTAAATATTTTTGGGGAGATGCCCTTTTAACTGCTGTTTACTTGATTAATCGCATGCCCTCTAAACCTTTATCTTTTCAAACTCCTATCCAAAAATTTCATGAATTTAATTGTGATCTTAAACCTTTTGTAAATTTACCCTTCAAAATATTCGGCTGCACTGTGTTTGTGTCTAATCGGGATAAAACTAAGTCTAAACTTGATCCGCGTGCAATAAAATGCATTTTTCTGGGATATTCAGCCTCTCAAAAAGGCTATAAATGTTATGACCCGGTCTCAAAAAAATATTTTGTCTCCATGGATTGCAATTTCTTTGAGAGATCACCGTTCTTTTCCCCTCAACTTCAGCTTCAGGGGGAGCCTTTATCTAGGGGGAGTCAAGAAGCTTCAGTGAGTGTAGGTGATTTAGATTTTTTGAATCTTAACTTAGATAATGATATTTCAAATGAAATCACCCCTCATGAATCTGCCATAACTAAAAGTCCTGATGATTTACAACATACTTCAATATATGACAAGAGATTTGGACAAACATACTCTAGAAAACGTCCACCGAAGGGTGTACAGCCAAACATTCCCATGCACGACCAAGATGAATCCCCACAGACAGGTAATGTTTCTCCTGATCCAATTCCATTAACTCTTGATTCTAATCTCAATCCTTCTGAAGTTGATATGCCTGTTGCCCTTAGAAAAGGAGTGAGAAAATGCACTATTAAATATCCTATGTCTAATTATGTGTCTATTCAGAATCTGTCTCCTTCTTTTTCTTGTTTCACCTCTCATCTTAATCGTGTGGAGTTCCCAAAATCTATACAAGTAGCTTTACAGATTCCTGAGTGGAAGGCAGCAGTTCTGGAGGAAATGAATGCTCTTAAGAAGAATCAGACATGGGTTAAAGTTGCTCTTCCAGATGGGAAAAAATTAGTGGGATGTAAATGGTTGTTCACAGTCAAATACAACTCTGATGGAACACTTGAGAGGTATAAAGCGAGACTGGTAGCAAAGGGGTTTACTCAAACTTATGGTATTGACTACACAGAAACCTTTGCCCCAGTGGCGAAGCTCAATACGGTTAGAGTCCTACTATCAGTTGCTGTGAACTTAGATTGGCCATTACATCAATTAGATGTAAAAAATGCGTTCCTGAATGGAAAGCTTGCAGAGGAGGTTTATATGGATGTTCCTCCTGGTTTTGAAAATGAGTTTGGATCTCAAGTGTGTCTCTTAAAGAAGGCCCTCTATGGCTTAAAGCAATCACCTCGAGCTTGGTTCGAAAGATTTACAAGCTCTGTTAAACAGCAGGGATATTCCCAAGGACAAAGTGATCACACCTTATTCTTTAAACGCAAAGGAAATGGGAAAATTACTGTTTTACTAGTATATGTTGATGATATCATTGTCACAGGTGATGATTTTGAAGAAATTAATGATTTGAAGGGAAGTCTAGCACGGGCATTTGAGATTAAAGACTTGGGGCCACTAAAGTATTTCTTGGGAATGGAAGTGGCGAGATCGAAGAAGGGAATTGTTGTAAGTCAACAAAAATATATTCTGGACTTACTCTCTGATACACACATGACTGGTTGTAAACCAGTTGATACGCCGATAGATCCAAATGAGAAACTCTGTGATATTGGAGGTGATGAAGTTAATGTGGGGAGGTATCAAAGATTGGTTGGGAAGTTGATATATTTATCACACACAAGACCTGATATTGCTTTTGGTGTTAGCCTCATCTCCCAGTTTATGCATTCTCCTAAGCAAGCTCATTTGGATGCAGCATACCGTATTCTCAGATATCTTAAGGGATCTCCAGGAAAGGGATTATTTTTTGAGAAGAGTGCTCAAAGAACTGTTGAAATTTTTACTGATGCAGATTGGGCAGGCTCGACCACAGACAGGAGATCAACAAGTGGATATTGCACATTTGTATGGGGAAATTTAGTGACTTGGCGCAGCAAGAAGCAAACTGTGGTGGCTCGCAGTAGTGCTGAAGCAGAATTTCGTGCTATGGCTAACGGGATTTGTGAAGGAATTTGGCTCAAGCGAGTACTAAAGGAACTCCATCTACCTCTAGAATGTCCTATAAAATTGTATTGCGACAACAAGGCTGCCATCAGCATTGCAAACAATCCTGTACAACATGATAGGACTAAACACGTGGAAGTTGATAGACACTTCATCAAAGAGAAGATAGAAAATGGTAGTTTATGCATACCATATGTTCCAACTTCACAACAAGTGGCAGACATCCTCACCAAAGGACTATTCAAGCCTAGCTTTGATGGGATTGTGAGCAAGTTGGGTTTAGTTGACATATATACTCCCAACTTGAGGGGGAGTGTAGATTTAGATAGATATTCTGTCAAATAATGTATAATTAGCTTTGATTTTGTTTCCTTATTCTCAGGGATCTAGTTTCCTTATTCTCTCAGATCTAGATTTCATATTCTGTGAGATTTAGTTTCCTTAGAATAGAGTTTCCTTCTGAAGAGGATTCTCCATGTATATATAGGGTCTTTGTACATCTATTATAATTCAGTAGAGTGAAGATTCATATTATATAAAACTACATTATTAGTTCCAAATGGATACAATGATGTAGCACATGTGACAAATATTCCATCAAACCACTGCTAGAGGGTAAGATTAGTAATTACTGAACGTTAAACTAGAGATCCACCTACCAGATGTAATACTATCAAGGTCACTCTTAGCTTCTTCCTGAAACATGTAAGGGGATTTTCCTGTGGGCTCTGCATTTTTCTTCTTCCTTGAGAATGTCTTATACGAAGGAAGTGTTCCAGGAGGCAAATCTGTCCTCATTGGCTTGGCTACTTCCTGATGATATCGTTTACACTCACTCTTTACTGGGCTTGAATTTGAACAAGGTATTCCTATTTCTTCTTCAATATGTGAATTAGTCCTTAAGACATCAGAAATAGTTGTGTCATGAGCAGTTATATCATCATCCCTATTGGTTGAAGCAAGATTAGAAGAGTCATCTGCAAGAAGTAATCACCGCCATTTGCGAGTTAAGTTGAAAATACTACATAAACCAGCATGAAGAAAAAATGGAACAATAACAACATCCAAGCCTTAGTCCCAAGAGATTTTCACGTCGGCTAACATGAATCGATACATGATATCGGAGCCAAAAAGAAAAGAAAGATAAGAAAGATAAAATAATAAAGTAAGATAAAAAGGATTAGATAAAGATAAAAACGATAAGATAAAAAGGATAAAAAAAATATTTATATAAAATAAAGAGGATAAAAGGATAAAACACCGCGTGTTTACAATAAAACAAAAAACCAAAATAATACATGGTAATTTATATTAGTGATACCTCATACCTGTCAGGTGATCCAAGGTATTATGTGCATTAAGTTTTGCATCATTAATTAGGCGCAAATCATTTGTGTCCAGCATTTTTTCAATCTTTTCCTTTATGGAAGGATTAGCATGCCCCTCACCTATGAAAACTTCAGACCTGTCAAACTGTAAGAGATTAAGAACATGTGCATAAAAAAAAAATTGGAGCTCACTGCTCAGTAATCCAGGATTAGATTAGCCAAGATCAAATGAGACAAAACATAACTAATGATCAATTAGAGCCAGTGCTCAATTTTAGACAGATGGGTGGGCATACCGGGGAAATACAAGGAAGACTAAATGGGAAAGGGGAACCACAATGCCTATTGAGAAACAGAAAACGAGCATAAGAACTAAGACTTACAGGCTTTCCATCTTTATGCAAAACACACACTTCTTCCAAGGATGGTTGAGTTTCATTACTAGAACATTTGTTTTCATCTTGTGAAAGGAGATAATGCTTCTTATGATGATCATTTGTAATCATAGATGCCAATTGTGAACTGTCCTCTTTTAGACATTGGTTTTGTTCTTTTTGCACCACACATTCCAATCTCACAGATTCAGGCAACACTTTTGGACTTTTTATCGATTCATGGATCCTGCCAATAGAATGTGAAGCATCAGAGGTGCATTGTTTCTTCCGGTGTCTACCCTTCTTTAGGCCAGCACTACTGTTTGAGTTGATAGTCTTTATCTTTTCTGTCCTACTTCTCTTTCCTGTTATTTCTGTTTTTTTCATGTGTAGAGGCAAATCAGGATCTACATCTGTTTTATTGCATTGTCTTGGATGGTTAGTTTCCAAAGCCACACTGCTAGGGTAGTTGGAAGCTGGCTGAAGCTTCTCAGCAGTTTCACTGACATCTGCGACCAGTTCCCTGAGTAATCTCTGGACAGATGCATTTTTGAAGCCAAAAAACTGAAAAGAAAAAGCAGGGAGAAGAACAGATCAGTATTTGAATATAAAGTTCCCTCGAAAACTCCTGACGACATCATCATCATGAAGGGGAAGAAGGGTTAAGCTATAACATTCACATGAAGTATCTGCATTATGCACTTACTTCAACACCATCTATTTTACATGAGAATCTCTTCCCAGGCAATGACTTGATCCGGGGACATGCTTTCTTCTGAAAGCACTCCCATGCAATATCAGGAGTTCGCCCACTATTTGATTGCCCATCAGCAGAAGTAATCTGCAGAGAGAGAAGGAGGCCTCTATGTAACATCAATAACAATAGTTTATGAACAACTTATTCTGTGCTTAGGTTTGAAGCAGACAGAAGTTGGGTCATTACAACACACCAGAAAGAGTGGCCCTTTAAGCCCTTCAAGGATTTCCAATTCATATGTTACTCCATTTTGATTGCGTAAACCTTTGTATCCGATGGGATAAGGATAGCGATCTTTTCCCTGAAAGGGAAAACGCAACAAACATGAATTTAAGGATAAATCAAAGTTGTGAAGCATATGAAAAGGATATGGATGAAAGCATGTGACTCATGAGTCATGCCTTTGTGATAATAGTCATGGCCCTTTCATTCAAAATAAACACATAATAGACTAGATGGAAGCAAACTTAAGCTTCATTTTTGGGACTTTAAATTGGATGACCTTCAATCCTACTTCTAAATCCACGTGACAGTGGGTACCCTTAAGTCCAGCAAAATAATTGTTCATGGAAGAACTCCTAATATCCTGGAAACACATTTCACCATAAAAACAGATACTGGTAGGTATTTAACAGTGTGAACTGATCCACCAGACAAGTCAGGACTTCAGACCATTTTAAGAAACAGTAAACATGAAGTTTAAGGTTTATAAGATTTTTTTTAGTAAGAACCGTTTGATTGTTCAGTAGAATATATGATGAACACACCAAATCATCATAAATGTCTCATGATGGCATGATGCCAATGTAATATAGAGTAAATAAACTAATGCCTAGACTCAGTTCACTGATGGGAGGCTAGTCCTTTTTCCACTCATGTCGCTTTATTCATAATTGAGACATCTTGTCTTTCCTTGAACAATACCACACATGGCCTGACATTGCCAAAAAGCTAGCAGCTTGCTCATTTACCAAAACATTGACTGAAAATATTTTCTATTTAGTTTTTAACTTTGCTTAATTTAGAATTAGTAACCAAACAGTAAAACTTAAACATTTAAAAACTAAAGTAAAAAGTTCTATTGAATTGCAAAACAGATTGTCAATATGATATACGATCGATTTATAAAGTCATAGATGAAATAAGAGTTAAGTTGATCAGATCAATAATGAGAGTGATATCCATTAAGAAACGGAAGGATTGACAGAATGAAAAATCAATTCTAAATTTCTAATAAACTCATCTTCCATTGGAATCATGAACATTCAAATTCAATCCACTGACCCACTGCCACTTGATATACATTACTCACAGATACGATGTACCCATCACACAATCATTTGACTATCATACTTATGCACAAATTGAAAATCTGTTGAATTAGTGCAGATTGAGCAAAAAAATCATCAAAGTTTAGATTAGCTGACTTAGAAGGAACTAGTGCATCTGTGCATCCACAATGTAAATGGCGCAACCTAAAAGCAGTTACTCATATGGATGAAAAATGGCGCAACATATTATTGATGGGGGAGATCGATCATATGCAAATCCGGCATATATTTAAATTACAGTGTACTACTAATATTCCTTCTGAAAAAGTGAATTGCCGAGATAATTTGTGATTCTAATTGAGGAGCTTCTACGTGTCAGAGGCTACCTTATACTTACCCGTGATGTTCTATTAAATTTATCACACTTATACTATGTTACTACATGAAAATGTGTTGTAAGTAATTTGTATCCAAAGTGCTTGGATATACGAGACAATTTATCTTCTACTGTAAGTTCAATATGGGTAGAGCTATGAGACTTCGAACTCCAATTGCACTTCGAATTTTAAAACAAAATTTAAAAGATGAAATAACTCATCATAAGAAGAAGAGCAAAACCAAAGCAGCTAGAACATAAGTGGATCGAGTGTGTCAATCATAGAACGGAAATGAAAAACGAACCCTAGAGGAGCTCCAGTACTTCTTGTCCCAAGGACCGCTGTAAAGCTTGCCGATTGAGATGATCTCCAGGCCGTCAGATTTCTCTTCCATAGCAGCTTCAGGAGTTGTCATGTCCCTCCTGTTTCACTATCTTCGTGTAATTGTATCCGTTCTGGACTCTGGAGAATGAGAGAATGAGTCGGTCAGCGAATCTGGACTCTGGAGAATGAGAGAATGAGTCGGTCAGCGGGAAATTTAGCGTCAGGATACTTCCCTCCAAATTTGTTTTTTTTTCATATCACTTCATTTAAAAAAGAGTATTTCTACTCTAGTGGTCTAGTTGACTAGTCTCTTCCTACTCCGTACCTGAGTAGAGCGAGTGCGTCAATTTGGTCAAAACTTTTGTTAGTGGCTACGGTATGTCACCACTGGTTCCGTAAATTACCAGAATTTTCATCTTAAAGTTTCAAACATTTTCGTCTATTTAGGCATGTAGGACCATACTATTTCAAAAAAAAAAAGGCATGTAGGACCATACAGGTATGCGGGAAACGCAAAAATGAGTACGAGAATACGACAAACTCGAAAAAAGGTATGATACAGATATGAGATATATTTATAAATGTTAAATTTTATAAGGTTGTTTTCTTATAAAAAAAAAAAAAAAAATTGATACGTGTATCCGTCAGAATATGGGTGTACTCTTTGTATGAAGCATATATCTAATACGGAGTATCATTTATGATCAAACCAATATATGAAATTCCATTCCCCTTCTTGATACTATGTATCACCAATTGGGCATTTGGCTCAATCTCGACCTCACTCCACTCTTCACATACTGCTCCCGGAATAGCCTCCCGAATGCAAGGCTTCAGTCTCCACTAGAGACCAGTTCGCCATCCTCGACCCCACATACGCTTTGATGAATTTGCCTTGGTCGTTACGTGCAATCCATCCCCAAGCTCTAACATCCCCACGTGCATTAACCACTAAATCAACATTTACCTTCACCACTTAAATTATCCACACTTAAACTTCTATTTTTAAAAGTGATTTTTTAAATTATTGAAGAGAAAGAGTATAATACTCCCTCCGTCCCGCAATTAACTTCACACTTTGACTTTACACAGATTAAGAAAATAAATTTGACTTTACTGTGGAGTGCACTGTTTAAACACTGTTGACACTGTTTGGACACTGTTTGGCACTGTTTTAATGTAGAAAATTTGTCAAATAAGGAAAGTTTTGAAGTGTGAAGTTAATTTCGGGACTGCCCAAAAAGGAAAGTAAGAAGTTGTTTACGGGACGGAGAGAGTAGTAGTAAATTTTGATAGTAGTTGAGAATCAAATGTTTTTGAAAAAGTAAGAGTTGTTGGTGGTTTGGAAAAAAAATTGTTTTTTATATAATATAAAAATTGGAAACCAATTTAAAGAATCCTTACATCTGCTTCTAGCTTTTATGTGTTTAGATTAATTAGGTAGAATCTGATATTTGAAAACGCTCATTTTAACTTTTTCAAGCTAAGAGCTGAAAATCATCACCTGATAGGACCATCATGCTATTCAAAATCATTGATATCAATATCTTTCATTGATAAAATCATCATTAATATCCTCAAAGATGCTTTCATGCTCGTTACTCATTATCATTGAAAATAGCATGTTACTCCTGAGTTGCATCATGAATATTGATGGACTTACAATGCATATTATGTGGATGAATAATGTTGTGTAAAACTCGACACAAAGGCACTCTCATTGGATCGTCATACTTTATGACAAAGATAAAATTGTAAATTTGTATCATCACATGTCGGTGTTTTCTCATTTCTTTGTACGGTATTTTCCAGGATTCGAAGTCCAAACATAAATTATCATATTGTTTGGTTGAAGACTATATGAGAGGAAATCACACAAAACCCATTCTTAACATAATCCATCATCATCATCCTCCCCTTCCCTCCTCCATTAATAAGAATTTTACCAAGAGTAGCAGCTCCAAATGAGATATTTTAATTTTCTTATCACTCTCCCCTTCCTTACACAGAACAAGAAGTACAAAAACCTTCCTAAGTTTCCAGGGCACGAAATTCCATTTCTCTAGCGGCTTCACTTGAGCAGAGCTTTCTTTGCTGCTCAACTCTCTGGAGATGTGTTGATAACTGCTGCAAATCAATGGTCTTCCCACTTCCAGTAGATTGAAAACTTTCATCTGTTTCAGTTTCGTAATAAATGCCCAGACTATTATCAAAAGCATGACAATAACTTCCTTCCATTTCAATGACTCCAGGTAATAGCCCATCCCCTGTCAAGCTCTTTAAAGTGCTTGTCCCTGAATGATTATTGGTGAAGTCTCTGAGGAAGGAAACATGATGACTTATTCCCGGAAGAGAAGCTGCTGAAATGTCACCAAAGTTTTCATGAGTTAGCAGAAGGAATAAAGTGATCTCCACGTTTTTTTATTAGAAAAAGTACTTGATCAAAATAAGAGTAAAAATACATTACCATATCCCCATCACTAGTTACTAGTAGAAAAAAAGTCTTTCATTCTTTTTTGTAAGAGTGACATAATATTACTTAGCTTGTTACACTTAATTTCCTCAAATGTGTCATTGTTGAAATTATACATACAATACTTTAACCAGAGCATCTATAATGGTGTACCACTGTACCACATCATTAGGGAGACAAAAGTAGAAAAAAGTCTTTTATCATATCAAGTCTAGCCATAGTAGAAAAAAGTCTTTTATCATTTTGTTCATAACAATTCCAGCCATAGTAGAAAAAAATCCTTTTCTACTTTAATGTTACATACTACGTATAATTCAAGGGTCAAGGCAGTTCACTTTTAATCTCTTGTTTTTATATATGAAATTTATCATTTTTAAATCAAATTGTGCAATTGCATAATTTGTTTATGGGAAAATCACTCTTTTAGTCCCTCAAATAGTCACCATATTGAAATGTCATACCGGTGTTCTCAAGTTTATAAATGTCACCTCTCAATTGTCCAAACTGCTTTAAATGTGATTCTTTGAGGGGTGAAATGTACAATGTGGGCGAGAAGTACGTTTCACCCTAAAAGGACAACATTTACAACAATTTGAATAATTGAGGGGTGACATTTACAATCTAAGAATTACAGGTCTAACATTTCAATATAGTGACTATTTGAGGGACTAAACGTGCGATTTTCCTTTTGTTTAATGTAATTTTGAAATATGTAACTTTTAATTTTGATAGCTTTTTGTCAAACCCCAATAGTGATATCATGCATTTTGGGAGGGTATATTAATACAAAGTATTGTTAGATGAAGTTTACTTTTTTTTAAGGTGACAACTCCGGTACCTTTTAAAAAAATGGAGTACCGTACCTACCATTCATTTGATTGGACCACATCACTTTATCTTTTTTAATTTAGATTTAAATAATTCAACTACAACATTCTAATTGGTCCATGTGGACAAAGGTATGGTACCTTATGGGTACCATAGAATCTACCTTTTTTTAATCTTCTTACCATGTAGATTAGGGAGGTTCTTGGCAAATAAATGCCCTGCCGATTGTGGCAGTTCTAAGGTGGAGAAAGAAATGTGCTTCTCGTCCGATTTCTTCATTGGTTTACCATTGCTCTCTAATTCATAGTTTTCTTGACCAAAGTAATTGACAGGAAGCAGTTCCGGTAAGAAATAGGGCGTTGACTGTGCATTCATGCCAAAGAACCTTTGACCTGTCATAGCTACAACCCACATATATACATACATATGAAAAAGTAGTTCTAAATGTTCTATGAATAAATACAGATAAGACAATATAATACTCCATAAAAAGAAATTGCTCTAGATATGACTCAAACATAGCCATAGAAGCACAAGAGGAGTGTCTATATTTTATTCCCATGTAATGATTAATATGCTCCTATATATTTAGAGTTGTCTCATTTGTGTGATACTATCATCCTTTCTCTAATTCTTGTAACAGTTTGACTTTCACGTTTGTCAACGCACAACTTTAACTGTAATTATATTTAATTATGTATTAGTAAACATTATAAAAAGTTGATGTTTTGGAAATTCACATTGATAGGAATTCAATAACATTTTATACGTAATAATTTGATTGTGTATATTAGTAGAAAATTGTGGTCAAAGTAAGACCCGTGAATAATGCAAAAATCACAATGTTGCAAAAATTAAAGAACAAAGAAGGTATCTAACATACTCGCATGCATAGTAGTTCTCGTGTTGCAATCGGGATGGCATATCTTTATACATTCACTTTATTTGATAATCAAGATGACATTTTTATGCTGCCTGATATAACATTTTAACTAATATGTAGTATTTTTTAGTCGTGCAATTAATATGCCAATTAAATGTCCAGGATGACCTGCCTTAAACTTTTAAAGTAAGGATGACATTATTGTTTGATGATAACAATTTGATTTGATATTTGATACAGAATTCATATTTGGGTTATTGGATTATGAATGTTGAGGAATGCTCCTGTCCAGACGTCCGGACAGGAGCCGCCGTCCGGCCGGCGGCGTTTGGCCGCCTTCCCGGTGGAATTTTTTGATGAAATTTTTATGGAATGTTCTCCATCAAGTCTAGTTTATCCACAAAAAAATTCAGCCAAAAACTCAATCGGGAAGGTCGTCAAATGATTTTTGCAAGTTAACTGGTCCGGAAAATACATATTCCGGACCAGTTAACTTGCAAAAATCATTTGACGACCTTCCGGATTGAGTTTTTGGCTGAATTTTTTTGTGGATAAACTAGACTTGATGGAGAACATGCCATAAAAATTTCATCAAAAAATTCCACCGGGAAGGCTGCCAAACGCCGCCGGCCGGACGGCGGCTCCTGTCCGGACGTCTGGACAGGATCTTTTCTATATGAATGTTTATCTTTTATTGAAGTATGATATGCTCATTTAAGTAATTAAGTCTCAAACAAGACCCAAGCAGAACATACTAACCAAGTTAGGCCATGCCAGATGCAATAATAATATTGAATAAAACCAAACTAAATTAGACTAAACTCGACCAAACAAGTAAGCAGGACCAGTCCTGTCTATTTTCGGGCCTATGGGCAGGATAATATTTCGGCCTTATATTCAAGACAAATAATAAATTATATTTATTTAAAATAATAGTTATAATAAAATTATCTAATGAAGGTCATTAAATAAAAAGGAAACACATTTTATTATTATTATTATTATTTAAATTACACATTTGGTGACAAGTAACAACACAAGTATCACATAAAAAGAAAAACATTACTTAAAAACGTTACTCACGAAATTTTCAAGATTCAATTTCTTAACAAAAGCTAAATTTTCCATTCATCCCTGCTAACCTAACCCTATCTTTTCTAATCTCTTTCTCTTTATCTCTTTATCCCAACCTGATTCACCAATTTTTATCAAGAATAGTTTATTGATCACGGATGGATTGTTTGAAGCAGTCTTGGACTCGGGGCCGGGTGGCCCGACCCGGAACCGGCCCGGGACCGGTACTGTGTTGAACCGGCCCGGCCCGGTGGCCCGGCCAGTGATCGGTTCGGTTAGGCCCAGCCCGGGAGGTTCACGGTGCGGGCTCGGGTCACCCAAAAGCCGAACCGGCCCGGCCGGTTCGGGCCCAGTTTCGGGCTTTTTTTTTTCATTTTTTTATCTTTTCGGGTTGGGCTGGGTATTTTGGGCCATTTGGGGTGGTTTGGGGGGGGGGGTAATTAGGAAATGAAAAAAAATTGACCCGAGGCCCGGCCCCAGTGGCTACCCGGGCCGGTCTCGGGCCTCCTCCAAAAAAACCCGAGGCCCGACCGGGCCTAGGCCCGACCCGGCCCGGGTCCATGACTAGTTTGAAGCCTTGAAAGAAGAAGTTTTTTTTCCCACCGACCGCCGTTTGGGCTCCTCGATTGATCGACTTCAATTCTTAACAAACCGCCGAGGCACTCAACACTTTGCAACGTTCTTTACTCTTTTTTATATTGGAATTGGGAAACAACAAATCAATTTGGATGGGCTTTGCAAATTGGGAGTTTTGGACTTTTGAGGTCTAATATAATTTGATAATTTTGCAATTAAAAGGATTATAAAACTTTGAATTTCGAATGGAATTAAGAGAGGCATGCCACTTTACATTTATTTACAAAATTAAACCTTGAATCAATTAATTGAGCTTAAAGAATAAAGAAAGAAGCTTACTCACACTACATACAAAGAAATATTGATGGGCCTATTTTGGCTCACTGTTTTCTTGGGCCTAGGGCGGTCGCCCCTGTTGCACGCACCCTAGGGCCGCCCCTGGAAGTAAGGCCACATACAGAGTATCTATATAGGAACAAACTAGACCGGTATGTTACTTAGAAAAATTCTAAAGGTACACGCGTTTTTGTGTACACACTTTTACACATGTGTGTATAGGTTTTTTTTTGTTTGTATAAACAAAAAAAAACTACACACATGTCTAAAAGTGTGTATACACAAAAAAGTGTGTACACACAAAAAGTGTGTACCCCAGGTCCAATCCTTCTTTCAATATCTATACAATATAATAACAACTTGTAATTTTATTTAGAGAAAATTTTCGGAAAAAGTAAAACAATACTAGTATAAAGTTTTATAATAAGAGTATATGTCGTTCCCTAAATGGGAGTTTATTGATGTTATACTAAAAAGTTTACTATCACATTTAACACTTTAAATATGACAATATACCGTCATAAGTGACATCATTTTTCAAATATGGCAACACTACTCTTATTTAGAAAATAAAAAGACTGGGTACAATTTAAGAACAAACGTACCATTATTTAAGAACACTACCATTATTTAAGAACACTTAAACTCTAATGTCAAACAATTATACGTAGTAGCATTCTAAAGCACACTTCTTACTGACCCCCTTTACTATTTATAAGAGTATTATTTTTTCCAACTCGCAATTTCAATCCCAAATTTCGTCTAGATCGAATAAAAAAACATTATTATATACTAACTAGTAAATATTAATGAGAAGTTTAGAGCAATTGCGTACCATGGGGACTTTCATACTGAGGCTTTCGTCTTCGTTCATTGTGGCCTGCAAGGCTCTTGCGACAACTTCGTTTATCATCATCAAATTCGGGCAGCAAATGAAACCTGTACAATCTTAGGCAAGTCATTTGAGATATACGTAGTAGTTCAGTAGTTGTAATTGAGGTTGTTTTCATTTGAACCGTACTATCAATAGAAATTGCCTAATATATGACCAGAACATGAACAAAGTTCAAAAATAGAACTAAATTAAATATGGAGGGAGTATTTTAGAATTGTTGCTTTTCCATTATTAGTTTTCTAGGCCCAATTGTGCTATCATAGGGCAGGACCATATTTGGTAACCCAAACGGCCAAACCTCATCAACCCCAACCCACAACATTCACTAGCTCACTTTCCAATAATGTGGGGTTACCTCTGCGCCCAACGAATAATTTTTGGGAGCATTTTAATTGGGGGTTTACTTTAATACATCTATTTTTATGCTTATTAGCCAGTTTCTTAACCAAATGCGTAATTTTTAATTTGACGCGTTGAATTGTGTAACACTCCCCTCGTTCCATTTTGTGAGATACTTTTCTTATTCACTTGATCAACACAAATCACTCTAAATCTTTTACTTATTTTTGAAGAAGTAAATCTCTTACTTTATATATTAAAATTTTGTCAAATTTGATTCTGGTTTTGCGACTTTGAAAAACTTTTAATGTAGTTTCTGAATATGTAATTCTTTTTTTAAAATAATTTGGGTGTTGACAAAGATCTGTTTGCTTTATCGTTGGTCAAACATCGTAAACCGTAAAGTGCCTTACAACTCGGGAGGGAGGGAGTAATAAGAAAAAGTAAGGTTGACGTTACTTTTTTTGCTGTATTTGATGAAGTTACTATAGATGACCATTTTAACTATTTTTTAATATATTTTTTCTTCATTTTATTAATAAAATATATTTTAAATATAATTTATTCATAATACAGCAAAATCAGCCAATACAGCCACTCCAGTCAGAACTTAGAAATTTCAGCAGAATCAGCCGATTAAGCTGATTTCAACGTTACCAAACAGGCTCTAAATATTACTAAATTCAAGTCAATTTTAAAAAATGTGACTGCTTTTAAATATTGATAAAAATGTGATCAATAATGTCATATATTTGAAAAAATATGATATCACTGTGAAAATTTATGTCACTGCAGTTTTTCATGTCACTACCAGATTTTTATGTCACTTTCGGATGTCAGTGCCGCTGTGACACATGTCACTGCGATCGTCAGAACATATTTTCCGGGGATATTTTTGGGCAAAACGGTGACCTCCACGGTCGACCAATGATGACCTCGTTACTGCTGCCAGACTTAGTGCATGTTTAGTAAGAAATAGTCTCCGACTTCTAGCTTTTGTACTATTTAAAAAGTCTCAAAAAGCTTCTACTTGAATGTTGGCAGCTTTTAAGAGTTTTAATAAAAATAAAAGATCTTTTTTAAGATGCTAGAGTGAGTAGCATCTGGAAAAAGTCTATAGGTTTTAGCATTAATTAGTCCCAAAAGTTTGTATGCCAAACAGAACTAACTCAAATAGTTAGCTTAGCTTTTTATGAAACATATACGACCTCTATCTTTTAAGATATTTTCAGTCACTAAAAGCTAACATCTACCAAAAAGTTTATAAAAGTTTATTTTCAGCTAGTTGTACCAAATGTACCCTTAGCCTTAAAATGTGCACTTTAAAGCTAATAAGTGAAGCATGTGAAAAAACAGAGTCCACTACTTTTCACTTTTCCTATTATATAAAAACTACTTCTTTATACTCCGTATATATCAATTACTATCAATTTTTACTTTTTTAAAATCATTTTTTTCAAACGCAACTACCAATTTTTACTATGAGGAATGTTCAGGTCCGAACATTCCCCGTTCGAGAACCGTCCGAACATGGACGTTTGGACCACTTCCCGGCGTAATTTTTTAATTAAATTTTTTGAGCATGTTCCTCATCAAGTCTAGTTTGTCCATACCAAATTTTAGCTCAAAATTCGATCGGGAAGGCATTCAAATAATTTTTTGAAGTTGACTGCGTCAAATAATACATATAAAAACACAGTCAACTTCAAAAAATGATTTGAATGCCTTCCCGATCGAATTTCGAGCTGAAATTTGGTATGGACAAACTAGACGTGATGAGAAACATGCTCAAAAAATTTCATCAAAAAAATCCACCGGGAAGGGCCCCAAACAAGGATGTTCAGATGGAGGCTTCTGTCCGAACGTTCGGACCTGATCATTCTTGTTTTTACTATTAACCATATTATTATTATTTAAATAAAATCACTTTTTAAGTAGAACCAACCCCACGATAAAAAAAAAGTAGAACCAACACCGCAAACACCCCTTAGTTACGTCACTTATGTTTGTTCCAATTACCAGTCATATACATGCAATTACTTGCTTACAAACAGTGGCGGAGCCAGAGATTTTTCAAAAGAGGGGCGTACTGGAGGTTAAAATTATTGTGTATTTACTCAAAACATAATAAAAACAATAAAAACGTAGTATATTAGGTAAATTAGTTCATTAAATACCTGCTTTACTCATATCTATGATCTAGGTAGATCAATCATATATATCATATATACAAGTTTCATTTTTTCAAAATGTTATAAAATAACATCATGTTAGGAAAACACGACCTCCGATCTTTTTCAAGATCACGAGCTCATAGACTCTTTACACTCATCCAGACACTTATATTACAAATTAAAGAGTGAAGCTGACAATGTCACTTTGTATTACCCTCACTCACTCTTTGTATGTGAGACTAATTAACTCTACTTAACTCGATCAATTACACTTATGAGAAGTCTTATGAAGTGTGTCCTCCCACCCTCAAGAAAGCTTTTCACTGGCTTACACTGATCTAATGATATCTTTGAGATTTCCTCTCTCACAAGAAGGCTCTCACTCTCCTCTCCAGACTCTTACTTTGACTCACTCAAGAGCCCTCCTCAACGTTCTCATATAAATAGGAAGTTTCTCTATACTAATCTCATCAAAGCTTCTCTAGAATTTTCTATACACCACTACACAACTAAATTAATGAGAGAATCCAATACAACCTCGAGAATGTTTTGATCTTTTTGTTGCGAGTATGATATTAATAATGTCACATTAGTGCTTCTTAATGCTGAAACATGGAGTACAATTTAATGATGGTAGTAATTAAGTTAATCCAATTCAAGGAAAACTTATACTACGTATATATATACTATATAGTACTTTCTATCTTTAATTGTAATTTTATACTTTCTTCGTCCCATAAAATTTTTCTAACTTACTACTGGGATGTCCCAAAAATTCTTCTCTTACCATTTTTGGAAAGTTTTGTGTGTTCAACATTCATTTACTTTTTTTTACTGAACCACAACTATACATTTCCATTTTATTTTCACTTTAATTTCTTAATAAGCGTTTCAAGCTAAGTCAAAGTGGGAAATATTGTTTGCAACGGAGTATAATTTTTATTCCTATTTAATTTCGAGAATATCTCCTAAAAATACAGTACTAACAATAGACGCATGCATATATTACATGAGTTAATCAGTTATTTTCTCACAGATGTTAAACTTCGACATATAGTGTGTACTGTGTAGTATATATTTGTATAATAAAAGGGTGTATACTACATTGATAATTTAGGGTTTAGTACGAAGTATAATACTATCTATGATACTGATCTGTTAAAAACACTCAAAGATTATAATTTAGGGTTATCTATGATAATTATGATCAAATTAAGTACTACGTATAACACATTGATTAAGATATATAATAGCAAGAAAATGGCGAACAAATATAGGAGGGAGAATGAATATCACACATATATACCTGCTACATTGCTGACAAAACCGTTGTTCAATGCCATCAACTATCACTTTTGCAGTCTTAGAGTGCTCATCACAAACCCTATGCCTCTTGTGATACTCTTTTGATAAGCTCAGGTCCCGGAAACAACCATGAACTTGGCACACAATTCCAATAGAAGTTTGCTGCTGGGAATTACTATAACTTGTACTGATCCTTGGCTTTTTCACTACCACAGAAGTCTCATCATCAGTAGCAGCTTCCATTGATGAACTATCCTTTGACCTTTGATGAAGACTTTTCACTTTCTTGAAATTATTATTATCCCCTAATAAGAATCCCTTATCACAATCATGCCCCACTTGGAAGATTGGAGCTGTGTGATCAGATTCATAACCTGAAACTGGAAACAGTGGGGTTTGATCTTGATGATCTGATGCCAAACCGAACGGCACTTGAAGCCGCCATGCATCTATATCATCTGATACTGTTGGATGATTTGGATCTGGTATAATAATAGTGCCAGGTAATGTAGATAATAATATCTCATCACCATTGTCATTATTATTATTGTTATTATTGTCGATCTCCTCACCACTTGAAACCCTAAACAAGCATGGATCATCACACACACTTCGAAGTGGTGGTGACTTTTGAAGCATATCGCCTAAACCGAAGTCCATGAACTCTTCAACTTCATTGGTTTCATGATGATGAAGATTATGACCATTCACATTTTCACCCATTTGGTAAAATGCCTTTGTGCTCCTTGTGAAGGTGGTATCATTTGGTAGTAATTCAAAACCGCTTTCCGAAAACGTAAACCCTCTTTCTTCGAAACCAAAGTTGATCGAATCCATCCTTTTCGGCAACACCACCTAAGATCTACAAAATGAAAAAACACATACACGCTTGATCTCATTATGAAACTTCATGTTATGTTGAAGTATTCGTCCGATCAATTGATACAAAATAAAAAACCAATATATAAAGATCTCGATTGATCCACTCGTTCTTAGATGTTCGGTGTGAACACCTAAGTTATGAAACATAAGTGCAAAAATATATGTTTACGATCCGTCTAACGATTTATCGTACAATAGTTGCATCAAACAATACATTTTCAAATTTGTAACTGTAAAATAATTTTATTGAAAAATTGTACATGAAAGAATTTAAATAAGAAGAGTAGAGTGGAATGGATAGATATAATATTGAACTATTCATTTACCCTAATTTGGACTGAAGGAGCTAGCTAGCAAGACCAGGAAGCAAACTTTTGGGCTAACATGAAAAGGTGTTAAACTATTGGAAGAACTTCTACAAATCCATACTTCCCATCTATCCTGGCTATCTCCAAACACTCCAGGATCAGATCAGATGAGAGGTGAAAACCCTAATAAACTTAGCTCAGGGTGGATATAAAAACCTACTTAATTCAACAACCTGTGCAGCTAGCTTATTATATATATGTGTCTGGAGAGAAGAGGTGTAAACTAAAAGACTTTTCCCAATAATTCCCAACAGCAACAGATCGAAAACAACCCCAGCTAGACAGCAAAATCTGCAAACAGTTAAACATGAAAACAAACACAACCAAATCCTTAAAAAAACAAAAACAAAGTTAGAGCAAACGAACGGGGCCGCATCAAAAAACTGACGATTAAATTAAACAAGTTTGATTGTACGCACGCATATCACGCATAATATATGGACCAGAAAGTTAAAGAACAAACAACAAAAAAAACTAAACTTTCATTTTTGGTCACCTGATGAATGATAGTGGAAGAAGGGGGAGGAGAGTAGGTAAGGGTAGTAGGTTTAATTATTTGTCTCGCAGAAAACAAATAAGATGGCACGTCAAGCTCAAAGTCATCTTTAAATTTCTTGTTATTTCTTGGAAAAAGCCATTCCTATACTTTTGTAGATGTCTCAGTGCATTTTGTCGGTATCACAAACAATTAATCTAAAGAAATGTAGATTTTGGAATGTGTACAAAATGTGTAAATCAAGTATTTCTGTAAATTATTTACTCCCTCCGTCCCATTTTACATGTTCAACTTTTCTTTTTTTGTTGTCCCAAAATAAGTGTCTCATTTCCCATTTTGAAAAGAAATATGTGATCAACAACGTAACATTTCAATTTATTTTTTCAACAAATTCATTAATAATTGTACTAAATAAAAGTAGAACACATAAAATCGGACGAATGTTATATCTCATGAATGTCTAGCTTTGTTTTTTTAGTGAACTCCCGCTTGAGTTGATTTCGTTTATACGTAGTGTATATATACTTTTGGTTGTCGTTAAAAATTAGAAGGGGGCCTAGTTGGCTAGCTATGGGTAAAGAAGTACTCCGTATTATATGCTGATATTTGGTGTGCCTAATAACTTCTGCTACTGCTACTAGTGAATGGTTTCTTTCAAATTAGAAGCTCGACGCAAGTGAAACATTTTTGGAGTCAACCCCTATCCCCTTTATAGTATGGGACATGCTTTTAAATTGCGGTTGCGGTCACTGTGGTTGCGACTAATGCGGCCGCTGCGCTGCGTATTACGGCCGTTACGGCGTGAAATATTTTTAAGTTCACACATAATGGTAGTATTATGATGTTTTTGCATTCTTTAACAAATACACAGTTGTTAATTAATTATTAAGTAGTTAAGTTTATCATTAGCGTTGAAAATAGGGTATGATGGTTTTCACTTTTCTTACATTCTTTAACAAATGCGAAGTATATAGTAGTTAAGTTTACTGCGCAAAGTAAATAAGAAGTACTATATGATCATTAGTACTACCTCCATCTCAAATTGATTTGAAAATCTGGCTTTTCTTGGTCAAAGAGTTTCGTTTTGTTCACTTAATTAGGATGTCAACTTTTAATTATATTCTAATTTGGAATTTACAACTTTGAAAAGATTTTAATGTAGTTTATGAATATGTAAATTTTAATTATTAAAAATTGAATTAATTATCCATAGGGATGATTGACTTTTATTATTGGTTGACAAAAAATGTTAACTTTGCAAAACAAATTGGGACGGAAGGAGTATAATCTACACGTATAATTAAGTAGTTAAAGTTTGTTTATAATTAAATAAACTTTGTAGCTAGATAAATGAGTAAATAACTAAATACTACGTAGTAAAATAAGTAAAATAAATGAAATAATAAAAGGTGACAACTCAAATGGGATACCGTGCCTACCATTCATTTGATTGGACCACATCACTTTATCATTTTTAATTTAGATTTAAATAATTCAATTGCAACATTCTCATAAGTCTATGTGGACAAAGACATGATACCTTATGGGTACCATAGAATCTACCATAATAAAATACCTAAACAACTAAGCAAATCGTTACTAACTTTAGCTTGGGTAAGTGAAAACGGTATTTATGGAGAATACGGAGTAGCTTTAGGAAAAGACCAACTCATCTTTTCATCGTTCCAGACTTCACCGGCGGCATTTCAAGTAAAACGGAGTATAAGAAGATAGGTCTCCGGAGAAGGATGCGGTGCCGTTGCGGCCGGTCGCAGCCGGATGCGGTGTGATGCGGACCGATGCGGCGCCGTCGCGGTCCTGTCTTGGTTCTGTCGCGGCTATGTTGCAGCTTACCTCGGCCTCGGCGATTTGGAAACACAGCGGTGTAGCGGCTTGATGCGGTTGCGGAGGGCGGCGCAACCGCAATATTGCGGCCGCAACACAATTTAAAACCTTGCTATGGAAACATGTTAAAAAAAAGAGAAAATTTCCGAAATAGAAGTGAAAATGTTTGAGAATTTCAAAATATGACCATTATGTTTTTCTTCTTTAAATAAATGAGCATTATTGAAATACTGAATTTTTTCTAGTTTATACTATCAGGCTTTAAACATGGTAGTGTACTGTCATATTTAGGGAATAAAAATCTAGCACTCATATTATGGAATTCTCAAACTTTTTTACTCCAATTATGGCAATTTCTAGAGAGGAATAAATGAAAAAAAGATGGACCCATACGGCCATAGCTTATTATACCTTAATTAACCATATATTTTTTTGAAGTAAAGCGCCAAACTATATTAAATTATGAGTGAATTCCCCAAATAGGAGTAAAATATAGGCAAAATACAAAAATAGGAATATAATGTTTTGAATAGGAGTAATTTTAGTGTTTGGACAAGTATACCCCAAGCCCCAAGCCCCAACAACTTTCATTAAGAATTAAAACATAAAAGAAATAACATTAATTAATTTATAATAAAATTATAAAAAACAAAAAATATAAAACAAAATATACTTCGTATAAAATGAAATTACTAAAAATAAAAAAAATAAAATAAAAAATATTAAACAAAAAACTAAAAAAATGAAATAAATAAATTAAAAAATTAAAAAAAAAATGTAGGCGTCTGTCGCCGTCTCAGCAACCTCCCAACACCACCAACTCCGACCACCGAAAACAATTCCAACATTTGTCTGAAATGTCATCATGATGGCAGTTTTCAAGAAAATATGGCATTTTGAAAGAGTAAAACTTTCATCTTTATGACATTTTCAAAGAAAAATGGCAGTTTTACATACAATCAGGGGCGGAACCAGAACAAAAAGTAAGGGGTGGCTAAAAGTAGCGTACAATACAAAAATAAAAATCGTTATAAAGGTTTAGAGAATATAAACTTTTTGGATCACATTCTACACGAGGATGTTTTTCTCTATTACTTTCTTTTTTATCTCGTCTAGAAGATTCAGTGCCCCGTGTTACAAATTGTAAAATAAACATGATCACATGAGTAACCTAACAAGTTAAAAATATTTTCAACTTTAAATTCTTAGAGATAAATCAATTAATCAATTAAAATTCAAAGCAAGTAAATCAATGAAAGTAATTAATCCAAAAAAATGTACAAACAATTTCAGCTTCATATCAATTCAAGCAATTAATCAATTAAACTTTAAAAAAATTAAAGTAATTAATCAATAAAATTACAAAAGAATTCAAATTGTCCAGTGATTAATCAATTCAATTTAGATTAAAAAAGTAATTAAAGCAATTAGTAAATAAGCAATTATACTAATTAAAAAGATTTCAATTTTGAAAGCATTTACGAGAGACCAAAGTACCGAACTGCTGAATATAAGCAACTGGCTTCACCGCTTCAGAGTATTTACCGAACCGGAGCGGACTTCGTCACTTCACTGCTTGACAGCCTCGACTCACTTCGAATCTTGGGAATCAAGCTAGGGCGGCCAGCGGAGAATCAAGCAACTGCGACGGAGAGTACAGATTCTAGGGACGGAGAGCCGGCGATCGAGGACGAAGGGGCAATCTTGCATTCTTGCCAGCCCTGGACGGCTGGACTGCGAGGCGAGTCTGCTCTATCCTATATGCCGCTATGCGCTTATGCGGTAAGGGTGCAGTGTGAAAACCGGTTTATCAGATTTAGGGCAAAAACGACGTCGTTTTGTTTATTCCAGTGCACTTAAACAAACGACGTCGTTTGGCAGATTAGTTGAATTAAAAAAAAATACAGCCTGTAAGTCTTCGTTCTCCCTGTTCGCTGAATCGGAGCCCCGGGCGCTGGTCTCTTCTCCAGCAAGAAGATGAGAAGCTACAGGGGCGGAAGACTAAATACCCTATACTAATACTCAAAAAACTCCGGCGAAGGGGTGGCGGCAGCACCGGCTCGCACCCCCTGG
The DNA here is from genome assembly GCA_945859915.1 of Cuscuta epithymum. Taxonomy (NCBI): domain Eukaryota; kingdom Viridiplantae; phylum Streptophyta; class Magnoliopsida; order Solanales; family Convolvulaceae; genus Cuscuta; species Cuscuta epithymum. The sequence goes on along the minus strand of CAMAPF010000954.1, from coordinate 1,107,765 downwards.
TTCCGCCCCTGCATACAATGACATTTTTTTGTCAATCAGAGGTGTCATTGCTAGGTGATGGTTGAGGCTGTGGGAAAGGCCTGCATAATGTTTTATATTTTTTAATGTTGTTTATCTATTTTTTATTTATTTTTAGAGTTTTTATTTTAAAAAAATATTTTTTGATTTTTATTATTTTGGGCCCTATTTTGGGCCGTAAGTTTTTGACGCATCAGCCTAATTAGGGCTAGGTCAAGCTTATGGCAAGAAACGCCGCTAGGGGGACCGGCTTCCATGGCCTCCATTTCATCCCCGGACTTGGTACCATCGGGATAAGTTCCGGATGAAGAGGCATCGTCGTGGGGGACCTCCGCCGGGATAGGAGTAACCTCCAGTGTCAGGCTAGGATTATTCTCAGGGAGATCAACGTTTGAGGTAGAACACTCGGAGGAACGAAGACGGGTTGCCATACCGATCGAACAAGGAGGATAGAAGAAAAACGCAAGGCCAGAAAATACCTGAGCAAGAACTAAGAAATAGCTCTAGAGAGAAGGATGAATTATAAGCCGGAGGTGCAAAGTTTCGAAACCCAGAATCAAAACCAGAAGAGCCTATTTATACTCTGTCACGCCGATTCAGCACCCAATCAGAAGAGGACACGTTTTCTGTAATGATGACCGATACACGTGTCACGCGGAGAACCCTTCTCAAGAAATCATGGCGTTTATCGAAGAAGTGAAACGACAGTTGCAAATAACCGTCAAAATATACCTCGGGAACCAGCGGAATGCCATTCGATTCTCACCTGAACGGCATTCGGGCAATTATCTTCTACTTCCTTATGCACTCACTACCGTTCGAGACATAGGAAGTGGGGGACTAGTGTTGGGATATTAGGTCCAGGCCCAATATCCCTAGGCCCAAATCCGGGAAGAAGCAGCAAGCCCAAAGAACTCCCGAACGGCATTCGGGATAAAACTTATACTTGGAACATTCTGGGAAACAATTATGCCAAAGTATCAAGGCCCAAATATCGATCGGCGTTCGGGATACTTCGGGTAGAAATTATCACCTATGGCGGGGTCCCACACACCGAACACCTTGCCCGAACGGGCGGTCAGCAAGTGGAGGCCGCATTTAATGCTGGATCATGACAGCTGCAAGTGGGGGCATGAGTGCTTACATGGCAGAGGTGATAGCCTACCAGATTCGGCCACGTATCCACCTTACCCATCCCCATTATAGTATAAATACCCCAATTTAGATCATTGTAAAGGGTTAGCATTTTGATACTCAGAGCTTAGCAATAGATTTACATCTCTTATCCTTGTATTCTTATAGTCATCTACCGTTCGGGTAGTTCCAGTGTAATCACATATTTTATTGAATACCAGTAAGCTCCTGAGTTGAACAAATATCTCACTGTTTTATATTTTATACACATTTCAATCCAACCCAATATCCCTACAATATCCAAGGCTTGTGTTGGGCTTTCGGATCTTCGGGAATAAACCCCAACACCCCTCTATGAATAAATTTAACGATTTGAAAATCACTTTTCCTAATATTTTGATTGAATATGCAAATAAATATGTCAAAATTTCTGAATCATACAAAAATGTTAATCATTTTTCTTTTATTTGACAATTGAATTTGTTCACATAAGGGATTTGGCGCATGATTAATTAAAACACAAGGGGGTTTGACGCATTTTTTAAATCACAGGGGGCTAATGCGCCGAATTTCAAAATCACAGGGGGGTTTGGTGCATTAAACCCCTTAATTAACCATATATTTTTTTGAAGTAAAGTGCCAAACTATATTAAATTAAGAGTGAATTCCCCAAATAGGAGTAAAATATAGGCAAAATACAAAAATAGGAATATAATGTTTTGAATAGGAGTAATTTTAGTGTTTGGACAAGTATACCCCAAGCCCCAAGCCCCAACAACTTTCATTAAGAATTAAAATATAAAAGATATTAAAACATAAAAGAAATAACATTAATTAATTTATAATAAAATTATAAAAAAAACAAAAAAATATTAAACAAAATATCCTCCGTATTAAATAAATTTACTAAAAATAAAATAAAATAAAATAAAATAAAATAAAAAATATTAAATAAAAAACTAAAAAATGAAATAAATAAATTATAAAATTAAAAATATAAAAAAATGTAGGCATTTGTCGCCGTCTCAGCAACCTCCCAACACCACCAACTCCGACCACCGAAAACAATTCCAACATTTGTCTGAAATGTCATCATGATGGCAGTTTTCAAGAAAATATGGCATCTTTATGACATTTTGAAAGAAAAATGGAAGTTTTTACATACAATGACATTTTTTTGCCAATCGAAGGTGTCATTGCTAGGTGATGGCTGAGGCTGTGGGAAAGGACTGCATAATGTTTTATATTTTTTAATATTGTTTATCTATTTTTATTTATTTTTAGAGTTTTTATTTTAAAAAAATTGATTTTTTTTAAATATTTTAGATTTTTGTTAAATTTTAATAGGATCAAATAAGTCATATTTTAGTATTAAGGATAGAAAATTGATGTTTACTCCTATTGAAGAAAGTTTTAAGTTTTACTCCTATATGTGCAATTATGTTTATGTTTACTCCTTTATTAAACAATTTCTATTCAATTAAAGCACAATATACCAACTTGTAAGAAATACAATTTCAGCTAGAAAAGTAAAATTTTCTCCCGTCCGCCTTATCCAGGACATCTATAACAAGCATGTGATATACCATGCATGTTGGCTGATCGCCTACTGAATTGGACTTCAATACCCGCTTGATTAAGCAAAATGTATCAAATATCATCAATAATAACATCCCAATATGAATTGCACTCCTCTCGTAGTATCCTTGACACTACAATTGAGACGAGGCTATTTCAACCTTCGCCCGGCCTACTACAGTTTTGTTGGTGTACGGTGTACCCAATGTAGAACCGTCCAAGTCCCAAAGCTCTAGGCAATGTTGCATTCCAGCTTGCATTCCAACAAAGTTTCTTGAATGACCCCAAGTCACCTAGCCCCAAGCTCTTCTTCCTCGTCTATTGTCCAAAGCAGCATCCACAATCCAATAACAATAACAGTTGCCGCCCTCTTACTACCGTCCTTAATTCTAAGCCTTTCAGCCAACCTTATAACATTGAATCACTGGCCATCAGTATTCGCGTCCAACTGAACATGATATTCTTCCAAACTACATCATTTTGGGCTTTGCAGATGCTCCATAGTGTGACTATGAATCTGTAAAGCTCCTCATTTGGCATGTTAAAAAATTAATCCAATTAGTTAAGACATTACCTTGCCTCTGGAACACCGCTCTCATACGACAAGATCCAAAATTATTGTCAAAATGAGCAAGCGTACGGCCCCTTAATCGTCACTATAATCTCTTAGCGAACGATTAAGTGTGTGTGAAGGTATCCTAGAATCAATCAGATCTCTCTTAATTCATTCTAAATACAATTTTAATTCTAGCGGCCGATCTAGGTTACAAGAGATATCAATTAAATCATTCATACACAAATAAACAACATTCATACAATTAATCCATCATGAATTTAGCATACATCATGATTAACCCCTTCATCAATCCGAAATCCCTAATTAAAACTACTCACAATTCATAATTGAAGAATCAACAACATTGGGAAAAAAAGAATTAATTGTCATTAATTAAAAGGGAAAAGAGTCAAATAAGACCCTCTACTGTTACGGAACCATCACGTAAGGTCATGTACTCAATAGAGTGTCATATAAACACGTCTACTTATAAAAAGCAATCGGATGAGTCAAAATGACCCGTTGACAACCTCATAATTTCGATTTTAGCATACGTTTGACTTTTTTTTTGAAATAGATTATAAGGCCGACGTGAAATATTTGGTCACGATTGGCTTAAATACAAAGCAAAAATAACGACACATAAGCTAAAATCAGGCTGAAATACTTTATAAGTAGGCGTATTTATATGACACTATATTGAGTGCATGACCTTATGTGACGATTCCGTAATAGTAGGAGGCCTTATTTGACCCTTTTCTCTAATTAAAAAGTAGGAACTTACAAATAATCCCAAGGTCTTGAAGAATAAAGCGGAAAAACCCGTAGAAATTCGTCCCTAGGCCTCTCTCTAAATTTCGTAACCCTCAAACGGGGAAATAGAGGCCTTATTTATAGAAAACAGAAGAATGTAGCTCAAACTGGGAATTTCCCACCCAGGCACCACCCAGGCACGGCGTGCCTGGCGTCAGTGCCTCCGGAGAAAAAACGTGTAAAAACTGTCGAGCCTCCCTGGCACGCACAACGTGCTCGACCTTCAGTGGGTAACCCTCGTATTCGTTCTTCCGATCACGGCATGTCCGGCTGCTTCCGTGACCTGGGGCATTCTACCACGCACGCACGGCGTGCCTGGCCTTTTCTTCACTGTTTTCTTTCGTTTCTTACTCTAAACGCTCCTGAATGCTTTCGTGATCGATCATAAAGCTCTTTTGTCATCAAATCATCATTATCAACCTCCTGGTGACCTCCAAATAAAGCTCTCAAATCACTCTCGAATGCTTCTTAATTAACTCGTCCCGGTTGCTTCTCAAACGCCGGTGCCGGGCTCAATCTCCCTGATTTTGACTCCAAAAAACCCAAACTCGAACCAACACCCAGTAAAACACGACTTGAGCTAAAATTTAGGTTTATGACACCTTAAAGTTAGGAAAAGCATCAAAATCCGATCTCATCACGCATCAAATGTGTGTCTAAATACGGACTTATCATATTCCCCCACACTTACGATAATCACCACGTGACATTAAAATTATCAGCATGCACAAGTAGTTAAAGGGATACTCATAGAACAGACAGACTAAACCAAGAAAATTCTTCCCTAAACTACATCTTTGTACTCTGGCTAAAATTAATGACAAAATTAATCACAACATCCTCAAAGTGATGACATCATACATTAATAAACTAGCTACTAATCAGAAGGACTTGTGAAGGTGGTGAATGGTAAAAGAATTTGGAATAACCTAACAAAAGACTCAATGCATTCAGAAATTCCGGGGATATTCTTAGGATCAAGGAGTTCAGCAAGACACTATATTGGAACAATCATTTAAACATATGCAAGCAGCCGACATGGTGTACAAATAAGCTAAACCGTCGTTGCACATTGGTGCTTTGACGTATACTTGAAGAACGCGAAGGACTAATGCTAAATTTTGCAAAAGCCTTCAAGTTCAATTTCAATCAGTTTAGGTTTCCTTGTCATGTTGGCACAAGAACGCCGTATCTTTCGAAAGATCCACAAGTCTCATCTTATTGTGCAAAATACTTACACTTTTTGACTGGGTCCCACATTCTCTTTTTCACAAGGTAAGAGGTCTAACTATATTAATTAATTTTTTCAATTTTTCAGATTTTTACTAGACATTACCACATTCTAATCTCGGACTCACCAAGGAAAATTAGCAATTAAAGTTCATTTAAAACAGGTGAATCTCTGCGTACAATGCAATCCTCAGAAATATCAAATTCCTAAAAAGTGACCTCTCTTACCCCATTTGAGGCATATGAACAGTGCCAAAAGTGGCTCCTACTAAAACTTCCTAAACTTAGCATATTAATCCCCTAGTTCCCTAAACACCAAGACTCTGTCAGAATTATTCAAGGGTAAGAAAACAGGCCATTTGGCTATGGAGCTCAATTAATGGGTAAAGAACAAAATGGTCAGGCTCAATGTGGCTTCTCTTAATTGACTTATTCAGGTGGGATAGAAATTTATGAATTCAATGGGTGACTAGTATCTTCATCCTCTCAACAACTAGATTATAATGCAAGCAATTTAAGCCTAAACACTTCAAAGATGTCGAGAAGTGTTCGAGAAACTTGAGAACCTTGATGTCGAGAAACAGAGTTCGAGAAACTTGCTTACCGAGAAACAAGTTCGAGAAATCAAGTTTGAAAAACTTGATTGTCGAGAACCTGTGTATCGAGAAGTTGTGTCAAGAACCAGTATATCGAAAACACAATTCGAGAAATCAATTATCGAAAACTAAGTATCGAGAAACTGATATCGAGAAATCAGTTCAAGAAATTAGGTGATAGAGTATATGGGCCTGGACCCCGTGGCCCACATACTCAAGTCAACGATGACCAGAACACCACCCACATGGCCCCTTCGGCCAGTGGGTCCGCATCGGCCAGAAACCGAACCGGCCCAGGAAGCACGCCTGGACTCCCGGGGGGCCGCATCGGCCCATGGACCGCATCGGCCATGGGGGCCGCATCGGCCAAAGGGTCCGCATCGGCCAGAGTTCACCCCTGGCAGAATGTTTCTCTCTACTTTATTTACTAAGTATTGTACACAGCCCATTAGTGGCCCTATTTCGCCCAAAGAAGGCATGATTACTGTAATGGGCCTCCTAAGCCCATGGCTAGGAGCCCAAATCCACATTTTGACCTATAAATAGACCCCTTGGGGCTAGTTATAGGGGGTTGAGAAATATAATTACTCACTTTCTCTCTCTAGCTCTCACTTCTCTCTAGAATTAATACTCTATCATTTGGTGCTTTCATTGAGAGTCTAGAACAGATCAAGTGAGTACCCTTCGTCGCTACCAGACACTACCGCTAGCTATGACAAGAACTAGGTCAAAGAACACTGGTAGGAATGCCCCACTGAACCAGGAAGGGCAGGGAAACGTTGCTGACAACGTCCCCAATGACCCCATCACTCAGGATGAGAACGCTCAGGAGATCGAGCACGCGACGGCTGACCTTCGCGTCCAGCTCAACAAGACTGCCCCAGACGCCCGCATCGGGCTCGAGGACAGGCGCAATGCTGATCGCGCTTCAGGCCAGCAGGCTTCTCACCCTGCTGCCCCCCAGATCAACCCGGCCGCACTATCGGCCATCGTCGCGAGCATTCTCCAGGACCCCAACGTGGTCAGCGCTCTCGTCGCAAAGACAGGGGAGAACTCCGGCCATCAACCCGGCCGCACTCCGGCAACTGGAGAGGTCGCAACGGTGCCACCGCCGCCACCTCGTCCGCAAGGCGTCACCTTCTTCGGTGACAACGGGGACGTCCTCGCCGTGGACACCCATTCCCACACTGCCTCACCTACCCGGGATACACCGGCCCAACCTCGCGGTAAAATCTCAGCCTTCAACAGGCTGGGTGACATCGCGAGCCGTCGGGTACCTACGGGAGGGGTGGCGGGTCGGTTGGGTGGCCGCGAGCCGGGGTCGCCAAAGGAAAGCTTCGGGTCCGTTTCCCGGACAACGGATCGGCCCCGACAAGACAAAGGAAAGGGAAAACTGAATGATGATGATGCGCGTCATCAGATCAACCTGGCTCACGCGGCCCGGATCCAAACCCCTCTGGGTGGCGCTGCGGCCAACACGGACCCAAGGGACGAGATCATCGCCCGCTTGGAGAAGCGCCTCGCTGATATGGAGGCCCGGGAGGCTGCAGGGCGCGCATCGGCCCACACATCCCAGCATCCCAACTACGACGCGCTTTTGAGCAAGGTCAGTGCTCTGGAAAGGGAGTTGGCTGACCGGCGCGATGAGCCCGTCATCCAGATAAGGACCAGAACCCCCTTCTCTGCGAGGGTGCTCTCCGCCCCCATCCCGGAGAAGTACAAGGGGAATCCAATCAAGCCGTATGACGGCCGCACTGATCCCCAGGAGCACTTCACCCGTTATCAGAACAACATGATGATGACCAACGCTTCGGAGGAATACATGTGTCGCTGGTTCCTATCCACCTTGGAGGGACCAGCGTACGATTGGTTCAACAACCTTCCGGAGGGGAGCATCGACTCATGGCAGGATCTTGCTCAACGCTTCCTCACCCACTTTGCCGGGAGGAAGCGCGCGAAGAAGCATTTCGCTCATCTCCTGACCATCAAACAACAATCGGAGGAGACGCTCCGAGCCTTCCTCGATCGCTGGACGAAGGAGGCAGACGAATGCGAAGGGGCCGATGAACGCACCCTCCTGGCCTTCCTCCGCGGAGCACTCCGGCCGAGCCACTTCGCCCGGAGCCTGTTCACGGAGCCGCCGCGGTCATACCTCGCGGCGCTCCGACGCGGGGACAGGCACGCTGACGCCGACGAGCTCCTGAACCAGAAGAAGGGTGGGGAGAAGCAACAAAAGAAGGACTCCTCGTCCAACCCCCACCACCCGCCGGCCAACAAGGGACAGCACCAGCCAAAGAAGGCACACCAGGAGCAAGGCGGACAGCGAAGGGAGGATCGTTCATGGCGTCCAAAGCTGGAGGCACAACGCATCCCCCTCACCCACCCGGTGAGCGTCGTCCTTGACCACGCCGAGGCGCAGGGCCTCATCGTGAAGGACCCCAGGTCAGAGGAGGAGATATTTGCGATCCACAAAGGAGGGACATACTGCAAGTACCACCGCCAGACATCCCACAAGACCGAGGATTGCACCACCTTGAAGAGGCACATCGACGGCCTCATCCGACAGGGGGAACTTTCCCAATTTGTCAAGGGTGCCCCCAAGAGTAACACTTGGGTTAACCCTGGCAAAAGGGGGGAAGGATCCTCCGGGAAAAAGAGGGAGATCGGCGCCCTCAGTGAAGATGAGGACGAAGAGGAGCCCCGCGCGAAGAAGCATCACATTCACATCATCGTCGGCGGGAACACAGGGGGGGACTCGGCTACCCAACGGAAGAAATGGGCTCAGTCCCTATACGTTGGTGAGGTGACTCACGCTCCCCCTCAACCGAAGCGGCGGCATGTGGAAGCCATCACCTTCACCGACAAGGACCTCCCCTTCGGCCCCTTGCCCCACAGGGACGCCCTCGTCGTCAAATGCGAGATCGGCAACAACATCATCCACCGCAACTACATCGACACTGGCAGCTCTGTCAATGTGATGTACGTTGACACCTTCAGACAACTGAAATTGAAGAAGTCCGAGCTCCGGCCGATACGGACTCCGTTATCCGGCTTCACCGGGGACTCTATCGACGCCGAGGGCACGATAGTGCTTCCCGTCGTGGTCGGTGACGGTACCTATCAGGCGAAGGTTAACATGGAGTTCGTGGTTGTCAACCTGGACAGCGCCCACAACATGATCTGGGGCCGACCGGCCTTGGAGGACCTTGAGGCCATCATCTCCATGAAACATCTATGCCTCAAATTTCCCACCAAGGACGGCGTCGGCTACGCCAGAGGAAATCAGAAGATAGCTAGAGCTTGCTACCTGAAGCTCACCAGGAAGATCAATGAGGCCGAGGAGCGGATAGACACTATCACCACCGCCTCGGCCGAAGAAGACACACCCAAGGCTGAACCGGTCGGGGACGTGGAAGATGTTCCGTTGGACGTCTCCCGGCCGGAACGCATGCTGAAGATTGGGACGCAGCTCCCCCAGGACATCCGAAGGGACATCCTCTCCGTCCTGAGAGCGTACGCCGTCGTCTTCGCGTGGGGACCAGAGGACATGCCGGGTATCAGTCCAAGAGTGATTACACACCGACTCTCAGTCGACCCGGCCTCCTCCCCCATCAAACAGAAGAAGCGCTACCTCTCAGCCGACAGGAGAGAATTTGTCAAGTCTGAAGTGGCCATGCTGCTCTCTATAAAGCACATCAAGGAGGTGAAGTACCCCACGTGGTTGGCGAACGTCGTCCTCGCACCAAAGCCGCCCACATTCAGAATGTGTGTTGATTACACTGACTTGAACAAGGCGTGTCCAATGGACCCATTCCCTCTCCCCAACATTGATCAGTTGGTGGACGAGACGGCGGGGTGCGAGTTGATGTCGTTCCTCGACGCGTTCAGAGGGTACCACCAAATATCCATGCACGAAGATGACGCGGAGAAAACTGCTTTTATGACCCCGGAGGGAATTTTTTGCTACCTCGTCATGGCCTTTGGGCTCAAGAACTCCGGCGCCACCTACACAAGGATGGTAGCCCGGATTTTTAGAGCAGTCTTAGGCCGGACGATGGAAGCATACGTCGACGATATGATCGTCAAGAGCAAACAATCCACAACCCATGCCGACGACCTCCGGGGCATCTTCGAGATCATGAAGAGATACAACCTCCGGCTCAACCCAAAGAAGTGCACCTTCGGCGTCCAGGGAGGTAAATTCCTAGGGTACCTGGTCAGTCGAAGGGGCATCGAGGTGAACCCGGAGAAAATACAAGCCATCATCAATATGGGGCCACCCCGCAACATCAAAGAAGTACAACGGCTGACGGGACGCCTTGCGGCCCTGAACCGTTTCCTTTCAAAATCCGCGGAGAAGTCGCTCCCCTTCTTCCAGATAATGAGAAAGGCCACCAGCTTCAAGTGGACGACGGAGTGCCAACAGGCCTTTGAAGAGCTGAAACAATATCTCGCCTCCCCACCCGTCCTATCCAAGCCCCAGCCCGGCGAGACTCTCTTCCTTTACTTAGGAGTGAGCACGTCAGCCGTCAGCTCCATACTCATCAGGGAGGATGACGGGGTACAAAAGGCAATATTCTACGTCAGCAAGACGTTGCGGGAGGCCGAGCTCAGGTACTCCCCTATTGAGAAGACGGTGCTTGCCATCGTCCACACGGTAAAGAAGCTTGGGCACTACTTCCAGGCTCACCCTGTCCATGTCCTGACGCATCAGCCGTTGGGCGCCCTCATGAGGAGCCCGACCAGCTCTCCAAGGATGATCAAATGGGCAATATTCCTGAGCCAGTATCAGATTGAGATCAAGCCGAGGCCATCTATCAAAGGGCAAGCCTTAGCTGACTTTGTCACGGAATGCACAGCGAGAGAGACGGCCGTCACCACCAACGGCCGTGAACCAGATGAAGCCTGGACCCTCTTCACGGATGGGTCATCGGCCAACAAGGCATGCGGGGGTGGCGTCGTCCTCATCTCCCCAGAAGGATTCAGAGCGTACTACGCCATCCGCTTCAACTTCAAGGTATCCAACAATGAGGCCGAGTATGAGGCGCTCCTCAGCGGGCTCAGATTAGCCGCTGGCCTCAAAGCGCGCCACATCAGAATCAAATGCGACTCCAAACTCGTGGTGAACCAGCTGGAGGGTTCCTACGACGCCAAAGAAGGGAGGATGAAGCAATACAAGGAGGCCGCTGCGGAATTGCTCAAGGCGTTCGACACCTACGAGATCACTCAGATCCCAAGGGCGGAGAACGCCGAGGCCGACATCCTCTCCAAACTCAGCTCCGACACCCCTGAGCACATCTCCAAGATAGCAAAAGTGGAGGAGTTGAGCATGTCAAGCATTCACGCCAGCCCCATACTCTCCATACAGCACCAGCCGGAGGACTGGATCACTGACATCGCAACATACATCACCTCCGGCACGCTACCAGAAGACGAGGAGAGGGCCAAACTAGCCAAGCTCAGGGCCCCAAGCTATGTCATTGAGGGTGACAAGCTTTACAAGAGGTCATACAACGGCACCCTCCTCCGGTGCCTACACCAGAATGAGGCCGAAGTGGCCATGGAAGAAGTCCACTGCGGCGTATGCTCATCACATCAGGGGCCCTTCAGCATGTCGCGCCGCCTCGTCGTCCAAGGCTACTTCTGGCCGACGATGGCGCGTGATTGTGCTGAGGTCGCCCGCAAATGCAGCGCATGTCAACATTATCAAAGGGCACCTGGCCGACCAGCCGTCAACTACGCCCCGGTCAGCACTGCCATTCCATTCTCCAGATGGGGCATCGACCTCGTCGGCCCACTACCAAGAGCGGCAGGAAACAACAGATACATCATCGTCGCCATCGACTACTTCACTAAGTGGGTCGAGGCCGAACCACTCGCAAGCATCACCGGAGCGCGGTGTCGAAAGTTCGTCTACAAGAACATCCTCACCCGCTTCGGCGTGCCCCAGGAGATCATATCAGACAACGGCACCCAGTTTGAGGCCGAACCATTCCAAAGCCTCCTCCAAGAGTGGGGCATCAAGCATCGCTTCTCCTCCGTTGCCTACCCTCAGGCCAACGGACAAGTTGAGAACGCCAACAGAACCATCTTGGAGGGGCTGAAGAAAAAGCTTGAGGAAGAAGGCGGAAGTTGGGTCGACGAGCTTCCCAACGTCCTTTGGTCCTACCGCACCACGCCAAGGAGGGCCACCGGGGAGACACCATTCTCCTTGTGCTACGGCTTCGAAGCCAAGGCTCCCACTGAGGTGACGCTTCCCAGCCGACGGATCACACAGTACGATCCCGAGGCCAACGAAGAAACAATGAAGGTGGACCTACACCTCATCGACGAGAGACGAGAAATGGCCTACCTCAGAGCGGAGAACTACAGACGACAAGTCAAATCCTACTACGACGCCAAGGTCCGCTCTCGCGAATTCCAGGTGGGGGACTACGTCCTCCGCCGAAGGGAAGCAAGCAAGCCGACGGAAGGAGGAAAGCTCGCCGTCAAATATGAAGGGCCCTACATCATCAGCGCCGTCATCAAAGCCGGCACTTATAGACTAAAGAACCCTAATGGGTCAGATGTACCACGATTGTGGAATGTACACCACCTGGTGAAATTTTACCAATGACTCGAGAAGTGGTGAAGCGGGCAACGTCCCCCACCCCTCGGCTTATTGGTTGAATAAAACACCCTCGGCCTAGCGCCACTTATTGAATAAAATTCATGTTTCATCCAATCTTTTAAGATTTGAGCAAAGGAAAACCCAAGGACCGCATCGGCCTAAGCGGTGTAAAACACCCGGGTCCGGTGCGACCCAAAGCCGTCGCAATAAACGACGCACCCAAAGCCGTTGCAATACACAACGCACCTAAGGCCGTTGCGATCCACAACGCGCCTACAAAGTCGTCGCAATAAACGACGCATCTAAAGCCGTTGCAATAAACAACGCACCCAAAGCCGTTGCAATACACAACGCACCTAAGGCCGTTGCGATCCACAACGCGCCTACAAAGCCGTTGCAATAAACAACGCACCTAAATATCGTATCGGCACAAGCGGTGAAACACCCAAATCGGCCGGCGATATGCAGGACGAAGGACCTGTGTGCATGGTCCGACGTCTTCAAAACGGAGAAGCATACCGCGTCGTCCGCGCGGAAACCGCAGGACAACAGGCCTGAATGAAGGCTGAGGTTGCGAAAACTCCACCCGTCAGTAAAATTTCGCTCAGGACCACAAAGGGCGGCCGTCAAAAGACGATGCCGAGTCCGGTCCCTCGTCGACGATAGACGTGGAAAGGCCAAAAAAGAAGCCACTGACACCAAGCCGAGGGCGTATTTACTCCCTCGCACTAATTCACGCGAAGAGCGTAGCGGACAAACTACCGCACACGGACGAAGGGACAATAAGCCTTCGGCCTCAAAAAAAAAAAAAAAAAAAAAAAAAAAAAAAAAAAAAGGGAAGCCGACGGACCGCGCACTCGCCGGCCTCGAGCATAAAACAAAATCCCCACAAAAACCAAAACCTCAAAATTGACTAAGTACATATCAGGTTTTTACTAAACAGGAATCCGAAGTACACGCTTCGGCCCCAACCACAACATCACAAGAGTAAATCACTTCGGCCTCAGTCACCCGAGATCACATTCCAGCACTCGGACGATGAGTCACATCGTCTACAAGTGGCAAAACCTAAGTGATAAAAAGGAGCGAAACACCTACAGCTAGGCAAGCTTGACACTTAGAAAATTATCTGAGCCGCATCACCACAAAGACGATGCACTACCACTGCGTATCGCTTCGTCCCCGACACTTCAGGATCAAAATCCAAGAACATGACTCGGAATAGTTGTCAAGACAAAAATGGAATTCATCAAGGGACGACGAGGCGCATCGTCTTCAAAGAATGGGGGTCTTCACAGAAACGTGGTACTTGGACAAATGCTAAAATATTGGGACCACATCTCACTCCAGACGATGGAATACATCACCTAAGCCGTTGCGCTCCCCTACTCACAAAGGGTCGCGACGTCTTAAACGCACGAGACATGTTTTGATAGACTCAGAAATTCTGAGAAATAAGTCTCGGGGGTACGCAGACGAAGGAGCGCTTCGTCTCAATCACGCAGGGGCGCACTCCCCCCTGATACTTGGTAAGAATTTTGGAAAAAATCAAAAAGGAATACGGGGACGATAAAGACGAAGCAACACATTCATTCAAAGGCAAGAGTTCATTAAATTCAGATATCAAATACAAAGGGTGGGCGCTTCGGCCGTTACATGCACTTTGGTGCTGGAGCTACAAAAGTAATAAAAAGGCCAAGTACAAACTACGCTGCCTCAACGACTTGCTCTTTACTCTGGCCGGCGTCCTCCTCACTGCCACTGCCGGCATCGTCGTCGCCACCATCCGCACCGGCCTGAGAATCAGCTGGCCCTTCGAGCAAGTAATCATCGCTGTCGCTCCAAGATGCTTCCCCCTCGTCCGAGCTAAGGATCGGAGGCTGCCTCTCCGACGGGGGGAGCTTCATGTCCTCATCAGGGTTTCTCATCCGCCGGGGTAGACTCAAGCCCCTCGGCCTCATCTTCCGGAAGCGACGACGAAGCTTCCTGTAAATCAGCCTCTGCATCCTATACTGGCCGCAGTTGTAGAAAGCTCGCGTCTCGTTCATCCAGAAGTCCTCGCCGGCGGGGTCTTTTGTCACCCAATCCGTGAGCCTCTCGGCCACCACCTTATAGCAGAAGGGGATCTGATCTTCAGTTTTCCACCCCTCAGCCGTGAAATCGGCTACGGCCTTAGCAGCGGCCGCCTCGGCGTCAGCTTTGAGCCGCTCCGCCTCCTCGGCCCTCTTGACGGCGGCGGCAACAGCTTCATCGGCCTTATTCCGGGCCGCCTCGGCCTCATCAAGGCGCATCCGAAGGAGCTTCATTTCATCCTCCGCAGCCTTGGCCCTGTCCCTCAGATCTTGAAGGGCCTCATCGGCTGAAGCAGCCTTGGCCTCCATCTTTTTCAGCCGCTCTATCTCGGCTTCCTGCCTCCAATGCTGCTCCCTCAGCATAAGGGCACCCTGGACGAAGCAGAACAAAGTTAGAGATGAAAAAACAAAAGCAAAGGAGAAATCATAAAGGAAAATGTCTTACCTGGACGACATAATCTATCCCTCCGTCGTACAGCCGAACATGTTGGCCTTGTCGGCCGAGATACTGACGATCATACTCAGGCATAGCCTGAGCAAGCATGTCGTCGCCACCAACAGTCTCATTAAAAAGACCACCTTTCACGGGGTATCGTACGGTGACTTCGTACGACCCCTTGGCCAGAGCCTCCTCCAGACGGGCAGCAGCGGCCGTAGAGGGAAGCACACGAGAAGCCGAGGCCACCATGGCCGAGGAGGGCAGATCATTCACAGGAGGGAGCACCGGCGGCTGAACATCCACAACAGCCTGAAAAGAAGGAGCACCGGCCTCATCAGTCGTTGAAGCCCTCTTCGTCTTCTTCGAAGCCTGGCTCGGCTTCAGACCAGCTTCAGCCAGAGTCTTTTGGCCCTCATCGGCAGCCCTCCTACTCTTTTTAGCCGCCGGTTTCCTAACGGCCTCAGCACCTCCTTGAGGACCACCCGCAGACTTCTTGGCTGCCTCCGCAGCCTGGGCGGCCTTGAGCTCGGCATCGGCCTTCTTGGCGGCTCGAGCCATGAAAGATACGCGGTCCATGGCAAAACCTGCACAGAACAAAGCAAACATCAGTAAGGCAAATAACTAAACACATTACGAAGGAAAAGCAGACGAAGGACAACCTTCGGCTTCGGCAGGGACGCCGAGTGAGGGACCGTCGGCTTGCTCATAAGACCCCTCGATCCTTGGCCAGAGGTCATCGTCCACATCACCGGGACAATAATATCGCACGAAGCCGAGGGCAGCCATCCTGTACTCCGTAACGTACGTCTTGATGCTCCTCGGCCCCCCCTTAATAAAGGCCTCTACCTGATTGCTTATTTCAGCACTCCAAGGGGGGGTATGCAACTCAAAGAGGCCGCTGTGACCATTGGAAGGAAAGAAGCCACCCTGACCCAAGGTGACGAACACGAACTTGGCCTTCCAGCCATGAATGGACGTAGGGAGATCCGTAAACGACCTCCTCCCACTAATCTGCTGCAGGGTTGCGTAGCCGGCACAATTTTGATGGCTCCCTCGGCCTATCCGGAACAAATTCATGAACAGGGCAGTCGTCGGCGAAATCTCCAACTCTTTGCACCGGATCAAGAAGCCGATGATGAGCGAAAAGCTGTTGGGAGTCAATAGGGCCGGAGGGAGCTCCACCATCTCAAGATACTCCTTGATGAAGGGATGAAGAGGGAACCTCAGACCCTTGGCAAAACTCATCGGGTAGACACCAAAATAGCCCAAAGGCGGGTTTAGAACATGATCCGACGGCAAGGGGGCTCTGACACGGCCGTAGGGACCAACGTACAGCTGCGCAACATGATAATCGCCGAGGGTCCCCTCCGGCCGAATAATGTACAAGTTGCTGAGATCTAACTGTGAAAACCCCTGCGGTACTCCCTTACGCTGCTTCCGCCGGTACGGTTTTTTCGTCTTAGGAGCCGAGGGGCCTTCCCCCGCTACCGACGATATCGGCGGAGGACAAGGAATGTGGGCAGACGAGGATGCCTCATCCCCCCTCAGAGGCGAGCTAGATGTCGCCTCGTCCTCACCAGAATTATGTGCTCCCGCGTCGGCGCTCATTCTCTCCTCATCTACGGAGGTGCGGTAGTCGGCGGTATTCTCCATCTCGATCTCGAAGGCTTCAATCAGTCGAAGATCAACTCCAGGGGACGTATCGTCCTCGTCGAAGGGCCAATCCGACTCGTCCAAAGAAGCTGTCAAATCAATAGGGGAGGGAACGCTACGGCCGTTAGAGAACGGCATAACACCTACACCTATTCCTAAGGGCGGTTTTTCGGATCAAAGTGATTTCCCTACAAACACTAGATCTAACCCCCTAGGAAGCAAAGTATAAGAAAATAAAGAAGAACAGGCAAGAATCTGACCTTGAAGATTTGAAGATCCGAAGGGAGGTTGATGAACACTTGAAGAAACCTTGGGAGCTTTCTCTCTCTAGAAAATTGGGCAGCAATTCGACAAACAGCAAAAGCACAAATGAGGTATCGCCTCAGAGTTGAGGGGTATTTATAGACACCCCTCCAACGGTCACTACACGTGGCAAACTCCAACTGGTCACCTCAACGGCACCTCTCCCAAAGCCAATCAGCGCTTGCCTTTTCACATTCCACTTTGAGACCGACGCTACGGCCCAACAAGCCCTGAGACTAGGGTTGGCACCGGCCTACTCACTCAAAAACAAGGAGAAACCCGCTACGGCCCAATTTTACCAAAGACATGGCCGCATCAGCAAAACACGCTACGGCCCCAAAGCAACCCCAAGAACCACGTGTACCGCTACGGCCACTCACGCGCACATCGTTTGATGATGACCCTGGTATTGCGGCCTTCGTCCAAGGGTTCTCCCACAGGGTTACCTTGGACAGGTTCGCCTAAGGGTTGGACTCACGACTAACGCATGGGGTACCGTATCGGCTCGAGAACATCATGACTCCCTTGTGCCTCAAATACTCTTCGGCCAAAGGAGTGGGGGACTGGGGGGACTATATCGGCCACAAGAAAGGAAACAAAAGGGAGCGCAACGGCCTTAAAGTGCAAAAAGGGTGCGCTACGGCTCACCAATCAGCTGCGATTCACCTCTATGACATTGCGGATCGCATCGGCTACAGACCCCAAAAATTTAAAACACTAATACAAAAAACAGCGCACGGCTGCGTACACTGGGGGACTGCGTCGGCTCATTAAAACAAGAAAACACAAGTCAAAGCGCTTCGGCCACACGACAGATCAAAAGCGTGTGGCTCGCATCGTCGTCGTAGACAAAATCAAACATCTTTGCTTCATAAAACCATGTCACCACAACGGCAAGAAGTAAATGGGGGACCTCTTCGGCCCCAACAAATGAGAGCGCATCGGCCCGCACCAAGGTTATGAATCCTCAAGCGCGCTTCGTCTACACCAAATGAGGAAACCGCTTCATCCAAAATCAAAGCAAGACCTCTTCGGCCACCAAGCACCTCGAGCTCACACAACGGCCAGCCAGAAAGGAACAAGTACTCCCTTTCGCTTCGGATTCGCCTCAGCTCAGAGAGTGGGGGACTCCTGATAGAGTATATGGGCCTGGACCCCGTGGCCCACATACTCAAGTCAACGATGACCAGAACACCACCCACATGGCCCCTTCGGCCAGTGGGTCCGCATCGGCCAGAAACCGAACCGGCCCAGGAAGCACGCCTGGACTCCCGGGGGGCCGCATCGGCCCATGGACCGCATCGGCCATGGGGGCCGCATCGGCCAAAGGGTCCGCATCGGCCAGAGTTCACCCCTGGCAGAATGTTTCTCTCTACTTTATTTACTAAGTATTGTACACAGCCCATTAGTGGCCCTATTTCGCCCAAAGAAGGCATGATTACTGTAATGGGCCTCCTAAGCCCATGGCTAGGAGCCCAAATCCACATTTTGACCTATAAATAGACCCCTTGGGGCTAGTTATAGGGGGTTGAGAAATATAATTACTCACTTTCTCTCTCTAGCTCTCACTTCTCTCTAGAATTAATACTCTATCATTAGGTATCAAAATCCTGAATTCGAGATCCTGTACTTAGAAAATTCTGAATATTGCAATTCGAAAACTTCTTCTGAAAAGACCTGTATGTCGAGAAACATCATTCAAAGGTTTCGGTTCGAAAAACCTATTACAATGTCGAGAAACCTGTTTTTTGATATGTCCATATCGAGAAATCTAAAATTTGACAATTACAGGAATCGAAAATGAAGATATACTGCTTGATCGGTTCTGAGAGGCAATTCTAGCAATATAACTTTTACAGCGATTGGATAAAAAACAAGATTACAGAGACCAAAATGCTAAAACATCGAAAAATTGAAAACAGAGCTTCTTCGCAGTTCTTCGCGGTTTTTATCTTCACTCAATCTGCTCTGATACCAGTTGTTCGTCCCAAAATGTATGAATGATAATCAATCAGCTACAGAATGGATTCATCGATAAGTAAAAAGTAGAGATTCAAACAATGATATGCAATGTATCGAACAGTGAAATCTCTCTTATATTACTATCGAGAAACTAAGCAGAGAAAGCGTGAATTATGCAAAAGGCTATTTTCTGATTTTTCGACTTGTACACCCTATGCGCGTATTTATAGGCGTGGGTGACAATCTGCCGAAAATAGGCCTAACCTAGGAATATGGACCTAACATATTTGGTCCCAATTCCTTTTCTAGCCTACTTATTACATTTATTATAAATCATAAGAGATAAAGATAAGTCTAAATAAACAAGAGAAATGATTTCAAAAAAAAAAAACAAGAGAAATGACAAACTTGATTCACAATAAAATAATCTTCAACACCTCCACTCCTCCTCTTTGCCTCAATTTGTTAAATTCCCCAATTATCTCATTGTCTCTAGAGAATCTGTCAAGAAATAGGTTTACAAAAGTATCCCAGCTCATTGAGTTTTCGCTGGTTTACTTCTCCTGTCTCGAGCGCATCTTCCTCATAGCGATAATTCAACTCCATTCTCGCCGCTAATTCAGCTCCATTTCCGATGGAATCGCTGTCGCACACAATGCTCCTCAAGTTTAAGGTGTTGCATGCCTCCCACAAGGCTGCAGTGGTGGATCGAGAAATGGCGCGAGAAAAACTGGAGACCTCTGCAACTGCACCCGCGCGCCACGCTAATCAGATAAACATGGCCAGGCCCTTGCCAGATGCGCTCACTTACTTCACAAGTTGCGCATTGCTGTAAGGGCGCTCATCTCAAGACACTATGTAACAGTTAAGGATCCTAATGAACTCAACCTGATGGAGATCCTAAGAGATGAGCACAGCTACCGAGGAAGAGTCAAGGCTAACACAAAAGAAGTCAGGAAGCATGCAAGACATCGGATAATAAATCTTTGCTTATAATAATAAACCACAACTCTATCTTCACAAGATTATTTGTTACTCCGTATAATCTTCCTGCTACAAACTAAGCATGCCAAGACTTTCCTTTCTCTTTCTTTACTCTTTCCTTTCTGGACCTGCCATGTATTTTTCTGGATGTGGACATTTAAAAAATATTGGGCTGCTTATGATATTAAAAAAAGTGTTTTACATTTCCCTCAAAATACATTCCCACCAACACTATTTTTTCATAATCAGACATATTATGAATCAAGAAATAGCGCTGACATATTGTAACCCAACTTCTTGCATTTTCACCATTACAATGAGGAAAATCCAGTTGAATACATGTATGTTTCCCAGGTGTAGAGAGTATTCCAGAAGTTTGAGGCCTAACTTCATGCTCAATATGCGAAGATGAACTAATTCCTTTTACGAATGCTAAGATTTCTTCAAATCGGTTCTCTTGCAGTTCCGTTATGCGAGCCAGGTCATTTCTTTGAGCTTCGTTCATTTTTTCCATGTCCATTCGCATATGAGCAAATTCCAATTCGAGCTGAGTAATACGATCTGTATTACTCATCTTTGCCATCAGTGTGGTCGTATATGTGCTCTGATACCAATTATTATGATTAAGCTAAAGGATTACTGAATCATAACAAGAATTAGCTGAAGAAGTGAGATAGGGAAGAAGAAGTGCAGGAAAAAGAGAGTATTCTTATTCATCCAAAAGCTACTCAACCGATTACAATAGTTCGTTTTATAACCTTTTAACTGTTAACTAATGAACTAATCCAATCCATTCATAAGATGATGAGGTGTCATCATCTTATTTATTACAAGTAATCAAAGAAACATTAAAACAACTTATTTGTAATCCGATGCAGCATTGAAGACTTGATCTTAACATTATATTGAGTATACTTGAGGATGAGGATGATTTATCCTTAATAGTTATGTTATCTAAGGCATAGTTTTGGGTACGTTCTCATAAGTTATCATTAGGATTTCTAGCCGTAGAAATTGCGAAAAAATGGAAATTTAATTGTTTCATTTGTGTTACTTGGAAAACTTTTATGTGTATTAGGATTATGCTGGATATTGGTAAGATAGTGAAAAAACGTTTGAAATTAAAGGAGGGTGGGATTGACTTTTGGGTAAATTTTCAATGAAAAATTGTTCAATTTCTGTTTCTTATGTAAGATAATAGGCCATGCGTAATTTTTTATCCCAATTTGATGGTAGGCAATACGGAAGGAAGGATGAGACCATATGGATCCTGGCTTAGGGCCACCAGTGGTAGAGTACAAGATGGGGGTTGTAACAAATGGTTGGTCCCAACTTGAAGAGGAAAAGGTGGAGGGTTGGATATGTGAAACAAATTGCTCTAGGCATCCGACTAGTCTCCGTCTAAACGTTAGGCGATGACCGAGGGCCCCAATTTTAGTCCAGACGCTCCGACTAATTGATTTGGCGCCTAGGTGAATTAGCCGGCCGCCTAGGGCACCTAGTTGCCGGATTTAATCGGCCGCCTAGGCGTCTAGATTCATCGGGCATTTTATTTTATTTATTTTTATTTTAGTATTCTAAGAGATATATGTACCTTTAAATATAACAATGCATATCAAGAAAGCTACTAATTGTAAATTAAGATAAAAACTATACCTGTTTATATATAATATGAAGTGTTATTATTATTTAATACGGAGTAATATTTATTACAAAATGAAGTTAAGTGAGTATGTATAATATATTATTAAATGTAATAACTCTATCATCCATGCATGTTAATGTGTATCTGTATGCATATTTTTTTACACACACACAAACAAAACATTACTAACCATATTTATTAAAAAATATTGACAAAATTAGAATTTATATGTCTCTGACTG
Source organism: Cuscuta epithymum (assembly GCA_945859915.1). NCBI lineage: Eukaryota > Viridiplantae > Streptophyta > Magnoliopsida > Solanales > Convolvulaceae > Cuscuta > Cuscuta epithymum. Next base: position 1,085,931 of record CAMAPF010000954.1, on the reverse strand, counting down.
GTCTCCGGCAGGCACCCGTCTAACAGCCTAGGCCCTGTGCTGAGTGTTGACGTCCGACTAGCGTCTAGCGCTTTTTAGAACATTCGAGAGTACGGGTCCAAGTGTCCAGCTTGCTGGGGAAGAAAGTGTGTGGATGACGGCAGGTGTCGTTGTGAAACAAATTTTAAGTATTTACTTAAAATTGATCGCAAATAATAATGTATGAAAATATCGGGTACAATCTCTAAATATGAATCCTCTGATTCTTCACTTGCAATTTGATATGAATATAATTAATCTAAAATTAAATCTCTAATCCTTCAAACATTCGAGCGTTCTTCAGATCTTCGAATCTTCGTTCCTCGGATCTTCAAATCTTTTTCAATGCAGAATTCAACTTGAAGGGCCTCCGGTTTTCAAGTAGCGTGATCTTCAACAAAAGGGTCGTTATGTGGTTTGATCTTCTGTTAAAGGGCTTCCCGGGATATATGGCTTGATCTTCAATTGAATCTTGATTCAAACTTCATATGAATATCTTCAAATCTTCAAAGATTCGTTCTTCATATCTTCGAATATTCAAAGCATTGTTCTTCAGATATTCGAATCTTCAAGCTTTGTTCTTCAGATCTTCGAACGTTCTTCAACTTTTGGACTTATTTTATCAAGAATGGACGAAATCACAAAGGATTAATCATATATTCTGAATAAAATTTGTGGCTTGATCTCTTCCTCTTCTTCGGAATCGTTCAGAGCCTTTTGGGAGTTCTTCAGAGCCTTTTGGGGAGTTCTTCAGAGCCTTTTCGCAGCGTTTTTTCGTCTGGAAGTTCTCTCCCCTTTCTCTCAACTGAGAACCCTATTTATAGGTGTGGAGGGGGTGAAAATATGGCCTATGGTTGCAGAAATTCGTCCATACCCCATGGGCCATAATTAAAATGGGCTTCGGGCTCCATTTCCTTGCATTTTAATAGCCAGAAAAATCAGCAATTGTGCAATGTATCTGAACAGCTTTTTTAACAAGGTTCATAGCCATTTCTGATGCATACGGACATATTTCTTAACCAGATTCATTGCTCTATTTATCAATTGGATCATGCCTCTTATTTATCAAACCACCATTTAATAATAGGCTCAAAATCAAGAAATTAATAAGATCAGTCCATTCTTTTAAGGATTTAATTTATAATTAAATTAATTGGATATTTTCAATAACCCAAAATTAATTTAATTATTAAAATTTATCCAGTTGGACCCATATTAATATATTTCTTTTTTTTTGCAAGGCCCAACAATCATTAGTAGCAGTCCACTGAAGTCTAATGTTGGCCCAATTGCACTTCAAAAAGATGTAATGATAATCTGAATCGGTCCAATATTTTTATATGTCTACAGTCGTGCAGGGGGCAGAACTAGCAAGGGGCTTGGAGGGGCTTGAGCCCCTGCAGTTATTTATATGTGTGTGTGTGTGCGCGCAAGGGCTCCCAGGAGAGAAATGAGAATGAATCTGGACTGTTGGATAGTATTATGTGAAACTGAATTGTGCATTTGATGAAACTGAAATGTGCATAAAGTTAAATTGAAATGTGCAAAATAAAATTTAAAATTTAAATGTGCATTACGTAAAATTGAAATGTGCAGAATAAAAGTCACAAAAACATTTTACACATTTCAATTTCACCAAATGCACATTTCACTTTCACCTAATGCATAATTTAGCTTCATATGATGCCACTTTGCTCTACCTTTTGTGCTGCACATTTCGATTTCATCTAATGCCCATTTCAGTTTCAGTTAATGCATTTTCAATTTCACAGAATTCAATCTAACAGCTCAGATTCATTCTTATTTCTCTCCTAAGATCACTTTCTCATTTGAACCTAATTCTATATATATATATATATATATATATATATATATATATATATATATATATATATATATATATATATATATATAGAGGACTGCTCAGGTCCCTCCGGATGGACGGGAGGGACCGTCCGAACTTTACTGTTTGGGGTGGTTCCCGGTGGAATTTTTTGAGGAAACTTTTTGAGCATGTTCCTCGTCAAGTCTAGTTTGTCCATACCAAATTTCAGCTCCAAATTCGACCGGAAAGGCAGTCAAATAAATTCTTGAAACTTACTGCACTTTATATATGCGCAGAATGTGCAGTAAGCTTCAAGAATTTATTTGACTGTCTTCCCGATGAAACTTTTAGCTGCAATTTGGTATGGACAAACTAGACTTGATGAAGAACATGCTCAAAACGTTTCATCAAAAAATTCCACTGGGAAGAGGCTCGAACGCCGAGGTCCGTACGGAGGTCCGTTTTTATAGGTCCTGACATGAACTTTCCTCTCTATATATAATTGTAAATTGTAAATATTTATAAAATATGCGTGTTATACATTAATAAGCACTATTGTTAACAAAAAGACATTGCAGCGTAGTGGATTAGGCATTGCATATGTGTTCTCGGATTATTAGAGGTCTATTGATTGAATCCCAACTTAATTTTTTTATTCTGTTTTATTGTTTATTTTTTAAGCTCTAAATTATTTTAAAATGGCTTTAAATAGATGTATTCAAATTTTGGCGATATACCATTAAGCTCTCTAGACTCTAGTGCATGGATAAGAATCATAATTTTGCTATGGTAGCTTTCTCATCAAATCCACTCATCAAATTTAATTTCTTGCTTTTTGGTTTCATAGAAAATCTCATTTGATCTTGTATGTAATTAAAATTGTGATTTCTCAATTTACTTGTCAAGATATTATATTCTAGAATAAAATACTCCGTATATATGTAGTATAATCTAGATGGTGGATGCAACATCTTTCGGAGACATTCACTTTCCCATTAAGTGCCCCTCAAGGATCCCCAAGCTGGTTCTGCCACTGGTGTCGCGTGCAAGAAGATGAAAAATGAGATAAGAAGCTTAGAAGACTTGATGAAGTGGAATAAGAAGCTTAGAAGACTAGCTAGTAATATGGTAGCGATGGAAATTGAGTTGAGTTTCTCAAAAATCGGGAAGGATGCGTGTCGGATCGAAGCAGATCGCATAGACTAATTTCTGGAGAGAATAATAGTTGTCAAAGATTGAGAGGAGAGCTAATAGACCAGGAAAAGTTCATGTAGTAGCATTTTGTTACTTTAGTTTTAATTTGTGCTGGATATTATTTCATTTTTTATTGGGAAAAAGGTGCAAATAAGCCCATGTACTAACCAAAAAAGGTCAAATAAGCCCTTATTTAGGAGGTTCTGTCTGGCCGTCGTCATTTGGGGTGGTTCCCGGTGGAATTTTTTGATGAAATTTTTTGAGCATCTTATTCATCAAGTCTAGTTTACTCATATCAAATTTCAGCTAAAACTTCAATCAGGAAGGCATTCAAATGAATTCTTGAAGATAACTGTGCTTCTAAATGTGCAGTTATTTTCAAGAATTCATTTGAATGTCTTCCCGATTTAAGTTTTAGCTGAAATTTGGTATGAGTAAACTAGACTTAATGAATAAGATGCTCAAAAAATTTCATAAAAAAATTCTACCGGGAACCAACCCAAATGGCGATGGCCAGACAGAGCCTCCTAAATAAAGACTTATTTGACCTTTTTTTTGTTAGTACATGGGCCTATTTGTACCTTTTTTATTTTGAGTCTTGAGGTGTGTGTGACTGAAACTTGTGATAGGCTATGATGTGTTGGTTAGAGTATTAAAGCTCACATGGTTGGAAAATTCTTCAAAATTCTCGGATGATTGGTGAAAAGATTTGCTCGGTCTTGAGCCATCTTTTCTATTTCTGATCGGTGAGGAATCTTTAGATTGTTAAGAGTTTAGTAAGGAGCAAAAGCTAAGGTGTGGTCTGAGTATGATGTGAGGATCATGAATATTATTATTTTATCAATATACACGACTTTCATTGAAAAAAACAATAAAATTAGTATAACAAGTTAACAACAACAAAATTTAGTTGAAAAAGCAGTCCAAGTTAACCACTGAGATCGGGATTTTCAAAATTGTAGTATCACAATTAGTCATATGAGAAATTATAGTTTTGGTCGATCTATTAACTAATTAATGTGAAAATTATTACTCCGTAGTAGTTTAACTTTACATACTTGTAGATTTGGTTCTATAACTAAAAACTTGGCTCCTATTAGAGAATTTTTTATATAGCGTATAATTTTCAGCGGAAAATTATACTTTTTGATGGAAAAATCATTAAAATGCTTACCATTATTAGTTTCATGGCATGATATGTGTATGTACACAAAGTTATGAGACTAATAATAGCGTCACAAACAAAAGTATTAAAATTTCCACTTGGATTAAAAATTTTTTATTTGATTTTATTTGGTCTTACCTATTTAAGCTCATGTTGTAATGATATGATATTATGTGTATATTTTATCATTACCTCTAAGTGTGGTATAGTTTGGATTGGGAATGAAACATGTCCAAATGAATATTCTAAATAAGCAAATTTCCGACATGTGCATTTAGATGTTTCATCCTTCCATCATACTCGTAATATACGTAGTAGTAAATTATATTAGTATTATAGAAAACAAAACTTATCAAGATGTCATCAATCTTGGGCGGAGCCACATTATCAATGTGGGGTGGGGGCGAAACCCTCATGTGTGACCTACTTTAGATTACAAGAAAACACAAATAAATCTCCCAAGTTACGTTGGTGCGTGGGTAACTATTTTAACTACTTTTATTTTGCATTTTATAAATTATATTAGGTCTAAGGTTTTAGCTAGTGTTAGTTTATGAGTCCATTTGGCAACCCAATTTTTTGGTTTATCAGGCTTATCAGCCAACTTTTTCACCAAACACGTAACTTTTGCTTCCGTGCGCTGAATTGTGTAATAAGCAGAAAAAGTAAGGTTGAGATTACTTTTGTGGCTGTATTGGCTGAAGTTACTGTAAACGACTAATTTAACTATTTTTACATATAATTTTTTCTTGGCTAAAGGGTCAAATAGGTACATGAACTAATTTAAAGTGTTCAATTAGCCCCTTATATAGGAGGTTCTGCCCGGCCGTCGCATATTGGGGCGGTTCCCGGTGGAATTTTTTGATGAAATTTTTTGAGCATGTTCTTCATTCAGTCTAGTTTACTCATACTCATTGTTCTGAAACTCGTTGGGCGCTAGTCGGGCGGTAGAGGGGCGCCTAGCGCCTAGGCGGCCGACTAGGCCGATTTTTCGCCCGACTAGGACTCTACGGTTAGGGCCGCCTAGGCCGCCTAGGTCGATTAATCGGTCCGCCTAGGCCGATTTTTAGAACAACGGGCCATACCAAATTTCAGCTAAAAATTAAATCGGGGGGGCAGTCAAATGATTTTCCGAAATGTACTGCACTGTTTAACTTCATAGTTATCTTCAAAAAATCATTTGACTGCCTTTCATGTTGAATTTTTAGCTGAAATTTGGTATGGGTAAACTAGACTTAATGAAGAAGATGTTCAAAAAATTTCATCAAAAAATTCCACCGGGAACCGCCCCAATTGGCGACGGCCGGGCAGAACCTCCTATATAAGGGGCTAATTAAACACTTTAAGTTAGTTCATGTATCTATTTGACCCTTTAGCCTTTTTTCTTTATTTTATTAATAACATATATTTTTAGAATATTTTTTTTAAATCAGCAGAATCAACCAATGCAGCCACTTCAACCAAAATTTCATAAATTTCAGCAGAATCAGCCAAAACAGCCGATTTTTGTGCTACCAAATAGGCTCTATATTTTTATAATTTATAATTTTGGATTTTTGCATATACTATCTTCGTCCCACTAACATTAAACATGAGGAGAGGGGGTGAGGTTATTAAAACAATGAGTTTTGTGTTTAATATAGAATTGATACAAAAGAATTATTTAGAACCAAAAATTTTCAAATTTGGCATGAGTGAACTTTAGTGAACAAATCGAACATAAAACATGATACAATCTTAGCGGGGCTGAAGGAGTATCAAATTTGACATGCGGAGTATAAAACTAAAAAATACTAAGTATTAAATACAAAATATATAAAAATATAAAATTGAACATAAAATAAAATATTAAATCGAAAAACGTAATATATGTTACTCCTTCTGTCCCAGGTAAAGGTCCCCATTTTGGTTTACGATGTTTGACTGGCTATAGAATTTATTGGTCCATGTCAATAATAAGATTTTTTTATTAAATAAAATTTATTTATTTAGAAACTACATTAAAAATTTTACAAATTTACAAAAAAAAGGACAAGTTTGATAAAAATTTGATTAAAAAGTTAAAGATTAAAAACAATTTCAATTCAACGGAAGAATAGTAGACGAGAACCTTACTTTGGGATTGAAGTAGTATCAAACATTAATACTCCGTATCAATTATAGTACTCAAAATTGAAATTTAATATTAACAACTAAAAATAAATTGCATACAAACCGTATAATGTTTGATTTGAAAATTAATATAATAAACGGAGGTAAAGTATAAAATATAATATCTTCCGAATATATTTTTTTATGTATTCAACTCCGTATTTTTTCATAATGTTTTGATATTTTTAGCAATTGTGACACTTTCTTATGGTTGAGGGAGTGAATTGACCTGATTCTTACAATCTGGTTTAGGGACTTGTCTTATAACTGGAACTTACATGTAAACATAAATATAAATCTTTTTAGCGAATCCAGTTTAAAAATTGTTTTTTTAGTTGAGTGGTCTAATTGAGCAGTTTCAAGAAATTAATTTTGGTGTGGGTGGGAGGCTGGGGGCAAGATCTCAATCCTCAGCCCCTCTAGCTCAGCCATTGTTGACACCAGTTCCATACAGGCTTCTACTTGTAGTATTTTTTGTGACAATTGTGTATGTATATGAACTTAGCTTATTAAATACTCCGTATGAAACAATAAACAAAATCATTTCACCACTTTTCCTTACATCAATAGCAGAGCTAGTAGATCTTAATTGACCAAACTCAAATCACAGTAGTAGCAGAAATGGGTGCACCTCTCTTGATGTAATCTACTTGAGCAGTCTTATAAACAGCAGGCAAACCAGTACTGGTATAATAACCCAGCACCTCACTGATTGGCAAATCAAACAGATCAGAGCTTGAATCACTGTGATAATCATCATCCTCGTCATCCTCACAATCATCATCAAACTTGCTGCATTTATTATTATCATCATCATATTTTTCTGCCTTACATTCACCTGCCCAATGAACACTTTTCCTTCTGATCTCTGAAATCCCACAGCTGAACATGAACTTGTATCCTGCTGGCCTGTGATCATCACCATCATCATCCTCATCATCCTTGGATGATGGGATTTTGGGATTGTAAGGAAAAGGAGCATTGATTTTGAAAGTAGTATTTGCTGAATAGACTTCATCTTCTTCAGTTGAGCTGCTGCTTCTGCTCCTTCTCTTCTTCCTCAACGATCCTGCCCGGATGTGAGCATTATCTTCTTCGTCCTTGTTCATGCGGGTTTTCGATTTATCGTTCTTCTTCTTGGAACTGTTTGTTTGGCTGAAAAGTGAATTCAAGAAGCAGGCTAGCTTCCCTCCTGGAGAGCTTGGCTGCTTGCACTTCTCTTTCAAGGCTATTGGCTTTTCTATTTCTGAAGGAATAAGTGATGATATGATCAATGATATGTCTCAATAAATTCGTGACTTTTATTTAATGCTCACTCTTTCTTTTGTAGTTGAAACCATAGATTTCGAAGAAACAAACAGTGGGGTTATTCAGTAGTGTATCAAATGTGGAAAATTAGTAGTGAACAGATCAAAAGTTTGGGAGATGTATAAAAATCAGAAAGAGCACAAGATGAAAAACAAGCTTCAATATAGTAATTAAAAAAAAAACTCTTCTAGTATACTCATCTCATTTTATTTGTCTCATGTTTCCTTTAGGCGTCTCAATGGTCTCATAATGTTTGTTTTCTTCCGAATTTTGTTATATTGATTTTTATGATTCATAATCCTTCATACTTTTACAAATTTCAATATCAACTGCATACTCAATACTTCATCAAGAAGTGATGGAGTGTACAACAATCATATTTACCAAAAGAGATAATCCCCTAAATAAGAGTAAATCATACTATCTCCGTTCCACTAACGCTAGAACATGACGTTCTACAAAGATCTGGTGTCATTATTAAGAAAAATGAGTTTACGTGATTGATATTGAAGTGATAAAGTACGAATGATTTAGAAGTCATAAACAATCTTAGTGACACCCACTAAAAAAGAAAATTGGGACAAACTTAGCGGGACGGAAGGAACGTATTTAAGCCTGTTTTCTTCCTAAAACGGAACACATTGATTCTTGTTCTCGGAAGTTTTATTCTACTAGTACTTAATAAGGCATATTATGATAGTAAAACATACTTGGTACTACTACTTTTTAACCATTCGATGTCTCTTTTTGTAAAAGATCTGCCCGAAACCTGATGGTAGAGACCGTAAGGTAAGAATTGTAAGTACCAGATTCAGTTGATGAATGTTGGGAGCCCGCAGGAAAAAGAGTGTCAGTGCTCATTCTTTCCCCATTGCTGGAGGCAGCTTGGCTGTGGCACCCCCCATCATTGACAATAATTTGGTTATTATCAGAGAAAGAGACTTCATAATCGTTGAAATAGTTTGCAGCCTCAAACACACCAAGCTCGCCTGAGTCGTCTCTCCGGTGGAACAACTTCTGGGACATTTTGTTCTAAATAAATATCTTCTATCTCAATTCAAACTCTGAATCTGATGATAAATAGCTACAAGTAGAAATTGTGCGGCAGATGTATGCAATGCACTTTTTATGGGACGGGATTATATTGTTTAATGCGTGTGTGTGTGGGTTGAGAATCAAACTATATAAAGAGAGGGGGGGATGGGGGGCTAACTAAAAGAGTGGACTGTTGTGGTTATGCTCTTATGGCTGGACTTGCATAGTGCAAGTCTGTACATATCTATAAGTATTTTATTGGGTGTGTGTGCATAAAGTTGGTTCCTCCACGGCTAAGATTTCCTATTAAGTTCTGTATGGATTAAGACGTCTGTCTGGGTTAAGATGTAGATATTTGTATATAAGACTGTTTATTTTGTATGTTGAATAAAGTCTGAATTGAGTAAAATTATCAATTTAGTATTATGTCTAAATTATAATGTCAATGAAAAACTTCGTTTATAATAAATTTATTCCACAATCAATTTAAAAAAATTGTCAGAAAAAACATCTTAATAGACATCTTAATGGGAGGGACTCCTATTCTCCAGCTAAATGACTACGCATTTTAAATTAGTTTTTTGACTGCTATTCTCCAACAATCTATTCCACAATCAATCAGTTTTCTGACTGAATGATTAAGTCATGCTTCCAGTTAAGTCGTAAGTAAACATGATTTAATGGCTGAATGACTAAGTCGACATTGTCATTAAGTCCATTAAGTCGAAAGTCAACAACCCCTCATTCCATAAAAGAAAATTAGAAACTTTTTCAAGAGACAGAGGATATAGCTTTTAATCCAACCTTTATATATATAAGGCTAAAGGGTCAAATAGGCCCTTGAACTAACTTAAAGTGTTCAATTAGCCCCTTATATAGGAGGTTCTGCCCGGCCGTCGCTAATTGGGGCGGTTCCCGATAGAATTTTTTGATGAATTTTTTTGATCATCTTCTTCATTAAGTTTAGTTTACTCATACCAAGTTTCAGCTAAAAGTTCAATAGAGAAGGTAGTCAAATGATTTTTTGAAGGTAACTGCGAAGTTAAACAGCGCAGTACATTTCGGAAAATCATTTGACTGCCTTCCGGGTTGAATTTTTAACTGAAATTTGGTATGAGTAAACTAGACTTAATGAAGAAGATGCTCAAAAAATTTTATCAAAAAATTTCACCAGGAACCGCCCCAATTAGCGACGGCCGGGCAGAACCTCCTATATAAGGGGCTAATTGAACATTTTAAGTCGGTTCAAGGGCCTATTTGACCCTTTAGCCTATATATAATGACACTTTGATACCTTTTATAAAATGACATTTAATTTGTACACACTTAAATATACGTCCTTGGTCAAATAAGTCACATATATTACATATAGTCGTCATATATGAAATTGGGTAAAAAAATATTATGTGTGTGTGAAAAATCCATCTGAAAACTTGTAAATTATATCATAGAAATTAATTTGAGGTTTTGCTGGTTGTTAATATCGAGTAATGAATGTTTGGACTCACTTTGCGCAAACCGTTGGCCCATTAATTTGGTTGCAACTTAGATAGACATCCTAATGTAAAGATGTCCCTAAACCCCAGTTCCCCACCATGATCTCCATTTTCTTCTCATCTGATCTTTATTATCATTATTAGGTCCTTTTTACACCTTAAAATACGTACTCCGTAGTTATTAAATGATTCATCATCAATATCGAACAAAAGAATAACATTAGACTTGTTTTTAGATTTTTATTTTATTCATTAGCACTTTTTCTTTTACCATTTATTAAATTAAAGGCTTCTTTTGGAATATTTAAACGTCGTTGAAGTGTTTGTTTAATATTGGTAAATTGTTCCTACCGGATTTCAGCTTATAAATAGCTAAGGGCCTGTAAATTATATACCCTACTGGATTATAGCTTAGGGCCTGTAAACTATATATCCTGCACCAATTTGGAAAAATATAACAAATTAATATATAAAATCTTGTGTACTCCTCTTAGTTGATTAACATTTTAGGATGAAATTCGAAGTGTTATCGGCGGTATTGATTGATTCTGCTGAAATTTATAATGTTTTAACTGAAGTGTCTGGATTGACTGATTCTGCTGATTTATGAAAATATTAAAGAAAATATTATATGAAAAAATAGCTAAAGTGATCCTCTATGTATAGTAACTTTAGCCAATGCATTCAAAAAGTAACTTCAACATTACTTTTTCTTATTATTACACAATTCAGCGTGTGAAATCAAAAGTTATTTTTTTGGTGAAAAAGTTGGTTAATAACTTGATAAGTCGAAAAACATGACTACCAAAGGGGCTCTAAAATCCTTTTATTTTTGCGAGTGGTTAATTTTATTCTCAATTTATCTGGCAAATCCTTTTATATGATTTTACATAGATTGAAAACTTACTCTCTTCTCTAAAAAAAAAAGGATGACACCCCATCCCTGAGGGCCCCCAACACCGACCGGACGGCACGTTGGGAGGATGTAAATTGGACTATAATCACAATCTGACATACGAATATTTTCCAAATTCAAATATTCTTTTATTAGTACGGAGTACATTTTTGGATCTCTTTTTAGGGTTATGCAAATTTAGTACAATATGGTACATATAGGCATACAGCACAACTATGATGATGTCTTATCACATTTAAGTTGTCTAAATTCGTTGCTTCAACACTGTTATTTTGCCGTTTCACAGAGATGACTATTTTATTGACTTCTGTTATTGATTAACTGATAACCGGGGCTTGTCGGACTACTCTCACACTGTTATTATTATTTTTTTTTTTTGAAAAATGAAGGGTAGAGAGAGATTATTTTGAAATGAAAAATGTGTTTGGGACAGCTTTATTAAGACCCCCACATGGCTGTGTTGCACCTGCTTTGGCACAAACAAACAAACATTACCAATTTGCCTAGTATGCGTTACAATGACGAAAAATGTTTGTGTGCATTTTTGTGTATATATTTTGTACATTCGTTTGTCTCACGCATAAAGAATTCTCTATTTTTAGACCATTCTGTAGAATTGACTTTGGACAGACAATTTTTTATACGTGAGACAAACGAGTGTACAAAAGTGTACACAAAAATGTGTAAACCTACTTTTGTACAATCGGCTTCTGCATCATATGCATATACGGACTCCGTCCCATAATTATTTTCATATTTTCTTTTTTCGTTGGTCCTAAAATTATCTGTTCTTTCTCTTTTTAAAGCCAATTTACTGTACATATATGCAAAATGCATATATCTGTTCTTTCTCTGTTGTTAAAGCCAATTTCAAAATGCAAATAAAATCATTTACTGTACATATACCACTAGGGTGAAAATGTGGCATTAAACTATACTTTGATAGTTTGATTGCCTTGAAAATGTTAGTACCAGTGCCTTGAACACATAAGGAGGAACCGAGGAACTATAACGAGACAGCTCGCTAGTCTAAATACATAAATAAAAAAACATCCCTTCATTCCTCTAAAGGCTCTATTTATAAACATGAATAAAACAAAACATGAGCAAAAAAAATAAAAAAATAAAAAAAAACAAAACAAAACATAAATAATCCGGTTCTTAAAGCCTTTTTCTTGAAAAAACTAATTACTTACGGGGTATATTAAAAACCAATTCCCAATATGGGGAATTAGAGAGACAATGATAAGAACCGACTTAGCATTGCATCTTTGCTATTTATTCAAGAATACTTCTAAAAAAGTCTGATAATTTAAATCTAATTTTAACGACTTCTTCTCTACGAATCTGAAGGCATTAACATACGTTACTTCTAGTCTAGAGTTATAAATATTAGTCTGAGTATTAAAAACATAACATAAGATACGAAATATGAAATTTCAGTTATTTTATTATTAATATTTTATTTTATACTTCAGGGCCTCATATTCAATTTTGAACAGGGCCCTTTATACGTTAGGACCGGCCCTGCATACACTCAATAATTTAGAAAATAATACACTGTTTATTTTGGATTTATCCTTTATTCTATCACACTACAACACTATTTTCCCTATCATATTTTAAATAATTTATATCCTCTTTCATTATTATTAATCTACATACTTTTGAAATGAGAACATTTTTATGCTAGGGAGGGGAGTAAGAAACAAACACCTAGGCTACATAATACTATCACAGAAGGCACTCCCTTCTCACAGCCCAAAAAAAGCTATTAATAAAGGAGTTCTACACTTCTGCACCAGCTACCTCTAAACACTCCCGGTCCTAATAACAATGGAAGGGAGCTACAAAATCATTCATATCAAAAGGATATTACCTATACAAAATTTTATGAGTCAAAATCTTAATTTGCAAAAAATATTTTGGACTTGTGCATAACTTCTTTCAAAATTTCTGGAATTCGTACTCAGTACTCAGTACTCTTCCACACTATATACATCCATACAGATCGAAGCGGCAGCAGCAGCGGTAGCGGTCATCTCGGTAGCGGCCCATAGCCGCATATAGCGGTTGTAACGGCGTGAAATATTTTCAAATGCGCAAAAACATATATTTAATGGGTATTAAAGTTAATAGAAATATTATGAATATTTGTTTGAACACTTATAACATTAACAACTAATCAACAAATAAGAATATGACAATTAAAAGAGAATGATAAGTAGAACGATTGGTAAACTAAATAATTGTTACACACATAATCAAAATGTCTTCAAACTAAACAAGTCTTAACACATTTTTAAATTAAATAGATTGTTACATTAAATGACACATTACAAAAAGTTCCAAATATTACACTGTCTCCACCTACAAATACATATTCAGTGCGAACTTCCCTTCAAAATAAATATGAGAAGCCAAATAAGTTAATAAATCAAAAATAATAAAAAGACATTTAAATGTACTGCTACGGTCCCAAATAATTTTGCCATTTCATAAAATTTGGATCATGATTTTTATTAATATAACATTATAAAAGTTATAAATTTTATACTTTTATGAAACTACTTTTAACAAAGAACATTATTATTTCATTTTGTATATTAAAAATAATTTTTAATAAAAAGATATACTCCTCCGTCCAGAAAATATATTACTTATATGAAAAATTGTTGTCCTTTCACAATCACATTTTAAGAAGTAGACCATGCATTGCAACTTGCATAATCCATAATAATACCACTTGCGTTCCAAATTGTTGTTAAGTCAACATTTTTTTCGTCAACCGATATTAAAGTTAAACCATCTTTATTAATCATTTAATCGATTTTAATAATTACAATTTACATATTTATTAATATTTGCTACAATACTGTATGTGGATGTTGGAATATTTTCAACATGAAAGTTTTCTACTTATTCCAAGTGGATAATAATTAAGGTGAATTGTTTATGGGCTATTGGACCATACGTTTTGTGGGCTGATATTATTAGTATGATTATATATATCTTATATATGTATAATTATATTAAATACTCTAGGCCTGGTACAAAACGTGAGATGCATGATGCGATAAAGTAATAATAGTTATTATTATTATAATTAACTCATGTAATTATCTATTAAGATAAATATGACAGTTAAATAACTGCCATATCAATAGACACCATCAACGATCATCTTATTTCGTATATACACACTTGATTGTCGTGTGTTAGGAGGCAGAGAACGATTCTTCCCAAAAATCACATTTTCTTAGTAAACATTATTTTTACTTATCATATACACATTCTGCAGATGTGTATGATACACCATCAAGGCTATTAGTTACAAAGTATTTAGGATTAGGTTATTAAGTGCAAATAATCTAATGAGGCTTCATTGTATCCTAAAGGCAATTCGTTGGACCATATGCACTATTTATGTGGGACGTATTTCGCCTAAAGGAAAGCGATTTTGATCGTGACTTGAAGCCGGAGTAGTTCTACCTTCGTTTTTCAGTTTATTGTTAATTAAGTAGTATTTCAATAAAGTTTAGTGTTCTAGATTTCCAACACTTATAACATTGTTTGAACACTTATAACATTAACAACTAATCAACAAATAAGAATATGACAATTAAAAGAGAATGATAAGTAGAACGATTGGTAAACTAAATAATTGTTACACACATAATCAAAATGTCTTCAAACTAAACAAGTCTTAACACATTTTTAAATTAAATAGATTGTTACATTAAATGACACATTACAAAAAGTTCCAAATATTACACTGTCTTCACCTACAAATACATATTCAGTGCGAACTTCCCTTCAAAATAAATATGAGAAGCCAAATAAGTTAATAAATCAAAAATAATAAAAAGACATTTAAATGTACTGCTACGGTCCCAAATAATTTTGCCATTTCATAAAATTTGGATCATGATTTTTATTAATATAACATTATAAAAGTTATAAATTTTATACTTTTATGAAACTACTTTTAACAAAGAACATTATTATTTCATTTTGTATATTAAAAATAATTTTTAATAAAAAGATATACTCCTCCGTCCAGAAAATATATTACTTATATGAAAAATTGTTGTCCTTTCACAATCAAATTTTAAGAAGTAGACCATGCATTGCAACTTGCATAATCCTTAATAATACCACTTGCGTTCCAAATTGTTGTTAAGTCAACATTTTTTTCGTCAACCGATATTAAAGTTAAACCATCTTTATTAATCATTTAATCGATTTTAATAATTACAATTTACATATTTATTAATATTTGCTACAAAACTGTATGTGGATACATGTACATTTAATTTAGAGTTTCACTCCATGCATCATCATTAATGTATTTTTTCACATCATTCATACAGCATTTACACATTTACACATCAATTCGTTCATGATGTACTGCCGGAAGTGCCGGTAGTAGGCTGTAGCGGGTTGTAGCGGGCGGCGTAGCAGATTTTTCCCGTGAATCGGAAATGATACCGCTATAGCGGGCCCTAGCGGTGCCTCCCGCGACCGCTATATAGCGGTAGCTGTCCGCTAATTCAAACACTGGCCAGTCTAATGAATTTGCTTCTAAGCTGAGCTCCCTTGTACTTTTTCTTACATCATTTTACCGCACTAATATTCAAAGACCTCTTCACTCCCGGCCAGTGACAAATACTTCTCCAAATCTAGTTAGTAAAAGGACTTACAAAGAAAAGGTGATCTATATTTTCAGGAGCATTTGGACAGAATTAACAACTTCTATCAATATCCATGATTAACAGTGTCATAATCTCTAGTTTTCCCCATGTCTGTATGTATATCTTCTGAGGCAACTTCAACATCAATTACGTCTTCGTCTTCACTTTCTTCATGTTCATCTATCTCAGGTTCCTCTTCCATCCATGATTCGTCTGTCTCGGATTCCTTTTCTATCCATGATTCATTTGTTTCTTCATTTGCATCCTCATGTTGTAGTGTTGTACCTCACCATCAAGGTGTGTACTTGCATCATCAATGTCATGTGTTTCCACCACTTCCTCTTCCATCCATGGTTGATGAACATCTTCATTTGCACCTTGGTGTTGTAGTTGAGCATCAGTGTGTGCGCCTGCATCACGAATGTCATCTGCCACTTCCTCTCCTCCAGGAACTTCTTTGTCATCATGCCCTTCAGTACCCACCTCTCATGTATTTCAGGATGTTCTTCAAGTGTAACGTTTGGTGCAGGTGCAGGGGAAAGTTCCACCAACTCTATCTCATCTAACTCATGCTTTACAAAAATCTCACACTATCCATAACTTGTGGCCATATGTATTTGATGAAGCGTTAATTGATCATTGAACAACTCTTTTACAGATGTCATAGGTTGGCTTGGTTTTTTACAATGTGAACTTTCAATGTTCTCATAACTTCCAGCTTGTAAGCACTTCATTAAATGAGGACAGCAAATCAATCTGGTCTATGGCTAAGACATCCACCTCACCTCCAATGTACATAGATTTAGGAAGAGACACAAAATTTCCTGCATGGTGAATTATTAGTTCCACTTTGTCGAACATGTTGTACATATAAAACGTTTCAAATAAGGATTCACTTTGAATCACTTCAACATTGAACGTTTCATGACTTCAATGCAAATAATCATAGTGTAACGTTAACAAAGCATCAAAAACTCAAAAACGACTTCAATACCACTCAAGACCGTGCAAATAATCATAGCATAAATCAACACAGAACTGATTTCATGCCAATACGAGACATAGACAGGGATAAACTAACTTGATGTTACTCTTCTTCAACAACCGCGCACTGAGAACTTCTTCAACAACCATCTGATATTCTTGACGATGGTTTAGACGAAATTCATCTCAAAGACCTTCAAATCAAGGTTAGGGCTACAGAGCATGTTGTGTTGGGGAAGAATTTGGAGGGAGGCTGATGTGTTTCAAAAAATATTGACTTACCATTATAAGACGGTTACACGACCTCCACATAAGCGACTAGGTCAGCGAGCAACGGGCTAATGGGGAGACGACCGATTAAAAGCTTAATTGAGTGTTTTCGAAGAGTTGGCGGGCTCAATTGAGTGTTTCGAAAGTACCATGACTTAATTGACGGTTCACCCATAGCATGAGGGTCAAATTGACAGTTTTCCATAGATACTTCCGTGAGACTGTGACATCATAATTGTATTTAAAAAAAAACATTAATAGTTGTATATATTACACCCATCCTCATATTAAACTTTGATTAATCATTTAGCAATTACGTATTATATTTTTGAGAAACTTAAAATTTTATATTTTTATGATACTGCATTTAACAAATAACATTTTCATATCATTTCCATATTATAAATATATTTTGGTATGAAAGTATATTATCGGTCAACGTAAAAAATGGCTAATTAAAAAGGGATGGAGGAAGTATATCATTTATATAAAGAGAAAATAATTTTAATATCCCGAACTTTTGAGAGATGTGAGGTAAGCACTCCAAACTTACATAACTAATAAGTACTTGAACTATATATAAAAAGTTATCATAGATAAATGTTGGTACGGTAAGTGCAGTATACCGATTTTCCGGTATTTTCCCCACTCCTAGATAGTATCATATTTTGGATGTTCTCACTTGCACTTATTTCATTCTCTAACCAGACAAGAATAAATCTGACTAGACTTAAACAGATCAGATTAGACTTTGATACTTATAAAATAGACAGAGATCAAACATTTACCGGACCAAATTTTTTTTTGTCCAATTAAAAACATCAATATTTTGGTGGTTGCCAACGGTGGATCCAAAGCTTTTTCCCCAGGGAGATAGCCTCGCGTCGGGGTATATCTAGTTTTGGTCTGATTACTCCACGTGTGTAGATTGATCCCCTCCTCAAAATGGAGCCAAACGGTTTTTATGCAACCACTTGTGCTTAAATAAAAGCACTTTTTGGGGAAAAGTGATTATTAGTAAAAGTTGGTAGTGTTTGGTAAAATACGTGCTTTTTATGTAATAGAAAAAGTAAAAAGTAGATTCTACACAAAAACCGAGAAAGTAAAAGTTGGTAGTGTTTGGTAAAATAAGTGTTTTTTTCTTTAAAAAAAAACCAAAATCAAGTGATTGCAAACAAGCCCTGAATTGGGGTCGATCTTATACATATTCTGGTTCTATGCCTAATTGTATGATCATTTGTATAATTCTAAATAGAAACATTGAACTTCTTAAATGAAAAATATACATAATCAAGATTAGAATTTGTATATGAACTTAATTATTTGAACTGCATTGCCTTTACAACATTTCCGATTTCGTATTAGAATTCTAAATATATTTTGGAGTATGACCTTTAATGCACCAAGTTCTAGAGTAAAACTGGAATCGTGTTTCAACAAAATTACTAATTTGAAATATAGTACTACAACTATCTGAAAATGAGTTTCAGTTCAGATTTACGATTGTCGTGACTATGACCGTGACTAAACCCTTATATAAAATAAACACTTAGCGTTTTTTTAAAAAACCTACGCACCCCAAATATCCCAAACCCTAAACTTCCTCTTCCTTCTCCCTTCCCTCTCTTCCAGTTCGAACAGTTCCGCCGTCGCCGCCTAGCATCCGCCGTCGTCCTCTAGAAGAGTCCGTCCGCTGTCGCCGCCTAGCATCCGCCGTCGTCCTCAATCAGCCGGCCACCGTCGTCCGCCGCCTTCCGTCGCCGTCCCTTCTTATCTCAGTCAAGGTTATGTGTTCTTTTCTTCTTATTTTCTAATATTTGATTAA
Source organism: Cuscuta epithymum (assembly GCA_945859915.1). Taxonomy (NCBI): domain Eukaryota; kingdom Viridiplantae; phylum Streptophyta; class Magnoliopsida; order Solanales; family Convolvulaceae; genus Cuscuta; species Cuscuta epithymum. The sequence goes on along the minus strand of CAMAPF010000954.1, from coordinate 1,067,050 downwards.
AATTCCAAAAATGCATGATAGTATACTCAAATGCATGATAAGATACATGATTTTTAGTTTCATATCATTTTGTAATGTTCAAAAGTTGTATGTATGATTTATTATATGCATGATTTGTAGCATGATTTGTAGTTTTGCATGATAATTTCGTTTTATATGTTTGGTATGCATGATTAATATATGTTCAAATGTAGATTATTTTATGTTTAATATATGTTCATATGCATGATTAATATATTTTCGAACTAATGTGTGCTTATACAATTAGTATGATGTTTAATATATATGTTTAGTGTTTGATTTGCATGCCTCTCTATACATATGCACTACTTTAAATTTAATTTCCGAAAATATTTAATTTAGGTTAATATTTAAAAAAAACTGTTTAAATAAATAGCCCCTCGTGTTAAACTTCCAAAAATAGTTTAACACGTTTAAATATAATTTCCGTAATATCCATTAACAAAATATTAAACATTTAAATTTAATCCCGAAAAAAACTGGACGAAACACTGTTTTTTATAATAGTATAAGCATAAAAAATTATTTTTATTTTTTATATTATAAACTGTTTTTAGATAAACTGTTTTTCCAAAAACTTTTTTTATACAAACTGGTTTTATATAAACTGTTTTTATAATTTATCAAAAAAAACTGTTTGTATAAAAACTGTTTTTATAAAAACTGTTAATTAAAAACTGTTTTATTAAACAGATTTTGTAAAAAATAGTTTTTATAAAAACAGTTTTTATAAAAACTGTGTTTATAAAAACTGTTTTTATACAAACTGTTTTTATATAAACTGTTTTTATAATTTATAAAAAAAAAACTGTTTTTATAAAAACTGTTTTTATAAAAACTGTTAATTAAAAACTGTTTTATTAAACAGATTTTTGTAAAAAATAGTTTTTATAAAAACTGTTTTAATAAAAAGTGTTTTTATAAAAACTGTTTTTATAAAAACTGTGTTTATAAAAACTGTTTTTATACAAACTGTTTTTATATAAACTGTTTTTATAATGTATCAAAAAAAACTGTTTTTCTAAAAACTGTTTTTATAAAAACTGTGTTTATAAAAACTGTTTTTATAAAGACTGTTTTTATATAAACTGTTTTTATAATTTATCAAAAAAAAAACTGTTTTTCTAAAAACTGTTTTTATGCAAACTGTTTTAATATAAACTGTTTTTATAATTTATCTAAAAACTGTTTTTATGCAAACTGTTTTTTAATAAAAACTGTTTTTATAAAAACTGTATTTATAAAAACTGTTTTTATAAAAACAGATTATTGTTGAAAATAGTTTTTTGTAAAACTTGATTTAACAAACTGTTTTAAATTTATTTTAAAATGATATATCTAAAACATAAAAAAACGATCTCCTCTCATGTAAACTTTGCAAAAAGTTTAACATGTTACCTCCAAGGGCAATTTATTGCCAAATTATAGAAGAACTTATTGTGAAAAAATATGGACCCCTCATATTAAACTAATAGATAGTTTAATATGCTATAGAAGAACTTATTTTTCCCTATAAAAATTTAATAAACTGTGTATAAGTTTAATATGAGTGGTTCAATAATTTCTAATAAACTCATCCTATAATTTATCAATGAGTTGACCCAGTCGATCGAAGAATCGATCAGTTGGAGCTTGTCAATGAGTTGACCTAGTCAATTCTTTGAGAAGCTCCAATCTGTCGATTCTTCTGGCTACGGCTTGAGTCATCGATGGACTCTCCCAAACGCATGTACTGACATTATGTCGCTACATGTGATGTAGCCCATCCATGGTTCAAGGCGTAGCCCGAAGAATCGTCAGGATGGAGTTTATCAATGATTTGACTCGGTCAACTCATTGATAAGCTTCAACCGGTCGATTTTTCGGTCGACTGTGTCAACTCCTTGATAATTATAGTATTTGTTTATTAGCAATTATTGGAACCTGATATTAAAGTTATACCCAGTTTAATATTTTATATACATTGACAATTGACAATACTTACATAAAAATTTGATCTTCTATTACAAGCGTTCTAACAAAAAACAAAATAAATTAATATATTTTAGATGAGCAACGAACAATCGACCTCGGCTCCCCGCCCTAACTTTGCGCCCATGTCTGAAGCGGAGCGCAACAACGAAGGAGCTGTTTGGGTGACCCATGCAGAAGTTGTTTTGTAAGTAGTTATGAACAAACCTTATTTTCAATAATTTATATAATGTTAAATAATCTAACCAAATCTTATATAAATAAATACTATTAATTTTTTTAAGTGACGAAGAAGTGTTCAAAGGCATCAAAAGCATAATCGGGGGACACTTTCTTGGCACTTGGGCCACGTACTCAGATGTTGACCCCAAGGTTCGCGAACTATGGTGGAACCTGTTCAAGGTAAAAATAAATGAATGTTCCCTCCCTGATTGTATTGGCCTAATATACCTACTGATTTATTAATCCAATTTGTTTTAATAAAGGGTCGCTATCGTTGGACTCACGCAAACGGTCCCGATATTCTTAAAGCCTACAATGCTAGGATTTCGACTTGGCTTCGCGCCACTTTTAAACGTGCGCGAAAAAGTTCGAAAAAGCCTAAATGGGTTTCGGATGAAGTGTGGTCCAACCTTTGTCGCCACTGGTCTTCTGATCCGAAATTCTTGGCCAGAAGTGAATCCGGTAAGAAAAACCGGATGTCCGAGAAGGCCTTGGAGATGCAATGGCACGGGGGTCGCAAATCTCAGAATGCTCATAAAGAAACTCTTGTAAGTGCTATTCAAAAAACCTTCCACCATCACAATCCTTCATTATAAAAAATTTACTTAATTCTTTTTCACACCATTTAGGCTGGTCCTGAGAAGAAGAGGGTTGGTGTTCTCCGGCTCGTCAAGCATTGCTGGACGAAGCACGGCGAGGAATCTGAAGCCGATCTGCCACCCCGCCTCGCTGAGTTCGAAGTATGTAGCATAATATTTTGTTATTTAGTAACATTTCAAATCTAAGTATGTAGCATTTAAAAAATATTTTTTGAAAATGCAGACGAAGTACAACGAATCCGTTGACAGGCAGCGTGCGGCACGAGGCTTGACCCAGGAGGACGACCTCGATTCCGATGCGGATGATGAGGCGGCCATTGAGGCGGCCGGGGTTTACAAGGGCCGGGTTCCGTGCTTGGGGGCAGAGGGCCAACGGATTTTGTATGATCGAAGCACCGGCGCTTCCTCTTCTCGGTCAAGGCGGGGAGAAGATCCTCGTATTGCTACACTGCAGCGTGAACTGGAGGAGCACGAACGGCGATGGGAGGAGCAGCGGAAAGCAGATGAGGCCACAAAAGCCCGGTTGGAGGAGATGGAACGGTACATGCGTGCCGGATTCCAGCCTCCGCAACAGCCTTTTCCTCCCCCGTACGTATTCCACCCTGAGCAAACTCCTCATGTTCCGCACATGGGCGGTATGGGATTTTTCCCCAACTCCGGATACGGTGGCATGCCTATGATCTCCCCGAATTTCGGATCTATGTCCTTTGATTTTGCGAGGTCATCCGGAGGAGGTAGTGGTCCGCCGAGCCATGGAGCCCGAGGAGGACCCCGAGGAGGACCCCGAGGAGCACCCCGAGGAGGAACCCGACCTGACCCCGAAGACCCCCCCGTGAACCCAGATGAGTTTCTTGTTGATGATGATGATGAAGAAGAAGAAGAAGAAGAAGAAGAAAATCCTAATTTTTTTCATAATGGAGTCCCACGAAGGGACATGTAATCATCATACATTTATACTTTGTTGTTTGTCAAAACATTTAAAAGTTTGTCACAATATTTATTAAGTTTGTTGTATGTCTTTACTCTTTAAAATGTAATTTTAAATTTAAAAAATTAGAATAATATTTTCAATAACTCAATAGTATAAAAACATGGATAAAAATTAGAATAACATTTTTAAATTTAATTTGTAAAAATACGTATTAAAAAGTAATTTTTAAAAACAACTTTAAAAAAAAATGGAAAATTTTTTTTTAAAAACAAAAAAAGTAGTCACGGCCTTATCCGTGACTACATTTAATTCGAAATTATTATTTGTTTTTAATAAAAAACATTATTTTTTTTTTAAAAAAAAAAGCTTAGTCACGGTCGACAACCGTGACTAAATTCAAAAATTTAGGTTACACCCGCGGGCGGCCTTTTGAAAATTTTGAAAATTTGAAAAATTAGTCACGGCCCACAGCCGTGACTAATATTTATTTTTTTTAAAAAAAAATTATAGTCACGGTCAAAAGCCGGGACTACCACGTCGGAGTGGGGTTTCCGGCATGAGAATAGTCACGGTCAACGACCGTGACTAATCCGTGACTAAGTTTAGTCACGGTTATGTGGCGGTGACTTCATTTAGTCACGCGAATTAAGACACGGATTTAGTCACGGCGGATGACCGTGACTAATCTTTTTAGTCACGGAATTTTTACACTGCAGTCCGTGACTAAATCCGTGACTACGCCCGTGTTTTTTTGTAGTGTTTGGGCCATTTGGGGTGGTTTGGGGGTGAGGGGGGGGGGGGGGGGGTAACTAGGAAAAGGAAAAATAATACTCCCTCCGTCCCAATATAAAAGGCACACTTTCCTTTTCGGTCCGTCCCAATATAAAAGGCACATTTCCCTTTTTGGCAAACAAATAGTGCAAAACAGTGCCAAACAGTGCCAAACAGTGTCCAAACAGTGCCAAACAGTGTCTAAACAGTGTCAAACAGTGTTCACCCTTAAAAACTCCCCAAATGCAAATGTGCCTTTTATATTGGGACGGAGGGAGTAATAATAATAATAATAATAATAATAATAATAATAATAATAATAATAATAATAATAATAATAATAATAATAATAATAATAATAATAATAATAATAATAATAATAATAATAATAATAATAATAATAATAATAATAATAATAATAATAATAATAATAATAATAATAATAATAATAATAATAATAATAATAATAATAATAATAATAATAATAATAATAATAATAATAATAATAATAATAATAATAATAATAATAATAATAATAATAATAATAATAATAATAATAATAATAATAATAATAATAATAATAATAATAATAATAATAATAATAATAATAATAATAATAATAATAATAATAATAATAATAATAATAATAATAATAATAATAATAATAATAATAAGGCCCGAGGCCCGAGCCGGTTCCGGGGGACCCATTCCAGAACCGCCTGCCCGGCCCGAGTCCAGGCCGAATTGAACTACATTTCAATACAAAAAACGGATTCAACATGAATTTATCATGACAAGAATTTGTAGTATGGTTCTATGCTAATTTCTTCGCGGAAAGGGTGTTTACCCCGATATTTAGTAAAAATTTATAGATCGGTATCAAAATTGTTTCGTTACAAGATATTGGCTTAGAGCCATGTCAAAAGTGTGCCAAAGAAACATTTCGTATGAAGTATGCCTCGCAAAAAAAAATGAAGTATGAGTTAAAATTGTTATTTTTGTAGTATATATATTCATTCAATCTATTCAATACGTAGTATTACTGTAGTGTAGTTTAATAACATGCAAGTCAAGTTTGAATTTTTCATCCTAGTCTAATTAATAGTAAGAAAGAATTAGTTTTATCATCAAATAAGCACCATAAACTAACACATGGACTTTCTTTAGGGCAAATGACGTAAAAATAGTCACAAGATTGGTCATTATATTGCAATTATAGTGTGATGTTTATTGTAATATCCCTAGTCAAAATCAAGTTCTTTCTTCCGTTTTGACAGTACTCGAAAACAAAAAATGGTACTCCGTATTTGTTTGGAAATGGTCAAATTTTAAAATGCATTTCTCTTCTCCAGCCAACAATATTTCTTTCTACCAATTTCTACAACATTCAAATTTAAACACTAACCTAAAACTGATATTGTTCAACTAGAATAGAAACGGGTGCACTACTCAATTACCCTAGTACAAATAGTGTTTTCCGGGACCAAATGCGGGAGCGCTTTCCCTCTAGATCCTCAACTGGTGGTTGCAATTCATTCTTATTTTATTCACATATTATCTATTCACAACATTCTACTTTTTTTAATAATCGCATCACTTTCTCTTGTCTGATTGTCTCAATCTCAAAGGACAGAGGTAGTATATGATAACAATGAAAATAGGAATGTAATGTTAAAATGAAAGTAGCTTTGAATTTTAGAGTCCGTAAGTAACCACCGGTTTAGGTTTATCAATCAGCTTTTTATCAAATACGTAACTTTTGATTTCGTGTATTAAAATGTATAATAATCAAAATATAGTTATAGTGGCTTTTCTGGGTAAATTGATTGAATTTGCTAAAAATTACTACTTTAATATTTTCATATTACGTAGTTTTTTCTTATTTTATTGATAAAATACATTTTAAATATAATTTAGTATAATTTAATAGATTAAGTCTATTCACCAAGTCACGGGATTATCCAATAATGACTTCCCATGATATGCTTCCCATCCATCGCACAAGATTATTGATAGTACCTCTGAGTAGATGTTATGACACATTGATACCGTTACAGCTAAAAGGGCATCGTTTGTCTATCAAAACCCTACATTATCCACGAAGGACACTGTTTTGTCTCTTTCAGTGTTTGCGTTGCGCAAGGAAAGTGCTTAGAAAAACATAAAGAGCTTACCGTGTGAACTTCCGGCCAAGGATTGCAAGTTCTAGGAAAATGCTTCCTTATATCATCTCATTCACTACCAAAACTATGACACTTGTATCAACTTTGGCAAAAAAGATTAATTAATTTCAAAAGATAGAATAAGCTTCCAAAATTGTTTCAATGAGGAGACCACGCTCCCATTTTCAACCACACCTTTTAATAAACATATCAAATTATGTTTCTGAATTGCAATACTTCCCATAAAACAGGGTTGTGAAAGGTATCTAGGTGGCTCTTCAATTGCACTCGAGTGGGCAAGGGTTTAGGCTGCGTTGGAAGGATTATATAAGAGATTAACACTTAATGAAGATCATAGAGAGACTCTGACCAATTTTTTTCAGATTCGAAAGGGGGGGTTAGAAGGTTGATGGTGATCGAACACACTGATTCACTTTTACGCTCTAAAAATGAAGAGTCATTTTTGGCATACACTCTTTTTACACTCATCATTGTAAACATACAGTTTCTCCAAAACTGAATAAGAATGTTTATAGTTGGACCGAAATTTGCTGGTAGGATCTAGTCTGATCTGCTTAAATCTGGTCTAGCTTGAACTGATCTAGTCCGATAAATGTATGGTCTCTATGTATTTTATACTACGGAAGTCTGGTCAGATCTGTTTAAGTTTGGTTAGTCTGATCTGATCTGTTTAAGTCTGGTCTGGAACTGAAAACAGTCCAAGCAAAAACATCCTAAATTATCTATATGTATGACATTTTTGGATAAATTGTCTATGTGCATACACGAGCATAAAGTGTATAAAGAAATTAGAAATGTACAAATAGAATTTTTGTAAAAAAATTGCACCCCCTCATAAATTTTCTAGAAAAAACCTAATTAAGCTAGCGCACATGAATTATGCGGAATTATTTAAGTTCATTTAACACGTTATTGCGCATGGAAAGGTAGTCACTAATTCATTACGTAGTACATCTTTTTATGATATACGGAGTATTTTTTATTTGACTCCATTATTCATGTCTGAACTTTGCACGTCAACTTTTTATACTTTTTACGGTCACTGGTGAAGTTACAGTTAAGAGAAACTAATCATTTTCATTTTATATATATTGGTCAATTCTAAAAGAAAAAACCACCAGTTATAAACACATCGGTTTGTTTAAATCATGTACATGTTTCTCCCACTTGAGAAGGGCTTCCATCAAATTCACAGGAAATCTCTTAAATATCATGTTTCAAGCATATTCACATCGTTCTCCAGCATGTGGACAAGGCATTCAACAGGAAATCTCCTCAAATTCTAACACCTGGATAATACAAAATGAAAGTGTCAAATTAAAAATGATGTCACACGAATGAGTTCACAAACTTTACCCATGTAAAAATCTAGTTATTCTGCCAATGTACAACTTTCGTCATAGAAGAAGTTTGCATAATATAATGGTTATTTTCCCATTCCCATAGGAAACAGGAATACTCGAAGATTATTCTTTGCACTTATATGCCAAGCACTTACGGTTAAAGTAAAATATATGTCCTGACTGTCTCACGTGATATACAAAAGTCAATAGTAACGACAGGAAATTAAGAGAGCATCTTACCACACCACAAATAGGACATGTTTCACTCCTTTCCTGCCACTCAAAGATGCAGCTAAGGTGGTAATGGTGGGAGCACTTGGTGATTATTTTGGGGTTGTCAATAGTATAATCTGCAAGACAGAACTCTTAAGTAACTAAATAGTTCATCATTTTCAGAAGAACTGTTAACCCAGTGGTTAAATAGTTAATACATTATTAAGACGAACCGAACAGATCCCAAGTCCCTATTAACTTTCTTTTGAAAAAAAATGATTATGTCCTTGACTAAGCATTTTAGATGCAATTTAGTCCTCAGACATACTTTAGGGCAAGTTTACTTCAGACTTCATTTGAAATTCGACTTACTTGTACAGTAAAAATGATTTAATTCTTTAACTCTTATATAGTACTCTTCCCAGGTCCTGGCTATGACATGCATTGAATCGGCTATTTCTGATACCGTTACGGAACATACTTGTATGTGTTATTACGTGAGATAACTCATTAACAAGACCACGCAAAACAAATCTTAAATTAGTCTTTATTCAGCACACAAAATAAATAGACTTTACACAACGATCACTTAGTCTAGAGAGATGTCTGAACTAAAATGAACATATTTTACTTTGATTAGGAAGGGTAGTTTCATCCGTGGAGGACTAAATTGGGTCCAAATTACATCCCGGATGACCAAATTGAGTCCTAAATTGGGTAAAAAAAAGAGTGAATGAATAAAAATATTGTTCTTAGAACCAAATATGTATTAGAACAAAATTATGTCCAAATTGCACAGTTGAGGACCAAATAGAGTCAAAAAGAAGTCGAGGACCAAATGGAGTCATAGTGTATAGTTGACAAACTAATGAATTGGGTATTAACTCAATTTGAATTGAAAGCATAGACAGATAAGGTAAAGAGGAAAAAAACCTTCAAGGCAAGTAGGGCAGACATCCTCATCTTCTGACAATGGAATTGGAAATCCTGGCTCAACTTCTAAAAACGAGAGGCAAGCCTTAGGGGCGCAAAAGTCCTTATCACAATCCAAAACAACCTGTTTGCTTTTACTCGTAAGCTTCCCAAGTAGTTCAAAATCAGCATTAGAAATATTTCCTGTCTGTGAATGGCTTGAGCCTCTCTCTAATTTCCTGGTTTCAATTTCTTGGTATGCCTGTGGACCTCTTAAACTGGCATTGTTTTGTGAAATTGTATCCTCCGGATCTGCCAAGGCCACATCCTGATAATTATTACTGTTATTGCGGACTTGGGGTTCTCCTCCACCAAATAAAGCTTCATACTGCAGGAAAGTAATGCTCCATTCAGATTACATCAAAGATAACTAGATAGGATATGACTTTGAACTTACTTCACAAATTCACATATACCAAAATAAAATAAAAAAAATTCCCCATAACTGTTATAATCAACCTCAAAGTGATCTAAAGCAGTGTTCTTCATGTTTTTACACACACCACAAAAAGTCTTTTTCAGTGACATCCAGTCATAATTTCTTATACATTAAAGATGGTATATATTAAGACTTGGAGCATCATCCGGACAAGTGACTCATTCTATTATATATTGGTATAATATGTTACACTGTCAGTGTAATACAAATTTCAAATTCTTCAACGCGTGATTAGCCAAACCGAGCTATACAACTTGAAAAGTGGATAAATAGGTCAAAAAGACTAAACAGGGTTCTAAAAATAATGGATGTCAAACAAACAATCAAACAAAAGCTTGGCCTAGCTCTTATATCATATTAAGACTCGTGTCTCCATCTTAAAATGTTAGCTTGAAAGAAGAAGTAGCTCAAAATCTTATATAGTACTACGTATTATTTAATATTCTATACTTTGAGGGGTATACCGCCAATGAGATGAGAGGCATGTTGTTCGAATATCAAGCCAAGTTCCACATAGAAAACATAAGAAACAATATCCTTGAATAAGTGGCAAACCAAGTATTAGCAGCTTTGGGAGCTGCCTACTCTCCATAACAGATAACATCATACTCATGTGCAGTTAAGGTTAGATTTATGGTCCTCGACTCCTCGTATAATGCAAGATAGTTGGCCTAGGATGTAGCCTTAGTGTCGTTATTTTAGGTCAGGCCTTTTGGATGGCACCTCAAATCTTAATATAGTGAACCAATAATATGTCAATGCAATGTATTTCAAAATCATGTAAAACTAAAAGGTTTGCAAGAACAAAACGGGAACTGGGAAGGGAAATAGCTTATAATGTATCCGCACCTGATATATTAAATCTTGTAACCGAAAATTTAAACACAAGAAATCATTCGTAGAATTTGAGGTAACATCATCCGAGAGTTTGAAACAACAACAGGCGGCACCCATGATGTATCCCTGTCCTTGAATTTTTTTACTGCAGTAAAGACTCCACCTCCACAGAACAAGTTTCACAGATAAAACAACCTGAGTTTCCAAAAGAGGTAAAGTGAATCACCCCCTAAAAAAAATTCGCATGGTGAAATTCACGAAAACATAATGAACTAGCAGTCCTATATTCTCTGTCTTTCTTTTCTTTTAGCAATTACTGAGAAACTGAATTATTGAACCATTGCAGGCAAATCCAGTCGATGATTAACTAAGAAAGCAATAAGAATAGAATAAGCAAATTGAAGAAATAATACCGTAGGAAGAATGCGTTCCTTTGAAAAGGAGTTGACTTGGGACGCAGACTTGGGAAAATTCGATACAAGGACGGCCGGATCAACCAAAAGGGTTTTAAGGCAACGAGGAATCAAAACAAGAAAGAATTTTCTATTCTTTAGGGAGAATTTTGTATCAAGAAAAATTCTGTTTGGTACTTTGGACATCGGATTTTTTAATGTGAAATTCCGAAATTTGAAGTACTCCTCCGTACGTTACAATTTTGTCATATGACCTTTCACAATCGTACTCGGGTTATACTTCGTACCATATTATTACAAGTACATAAATTGTTACAAACAATACTATGTATGCCTTGAGAGGTTTGATATTATCCAATAGAACTTGGTGTATGATAGAATATTGGAGAATATAGAACAGATTTGATATATTATGATTCTTTTAAATCATTACAAGTAAAAAATTATAACTCCTAAAAAATTAGTTATATCTAAACTTCAAATTAGTAAAATCTGATGCTAATAATTATTATATTCTCAAATTTTTTTTAAAAAAAGTCTAATTCATTTGTTACTTAGATGAAGTTTATTATGTGTATATATATGACATATTTATCAAATTTATAACTATTATTATCTTTACTTGTACTGTGCACAAGATAGAACGATTTTTTAGTTATACTGTGTGTGTGCGCGCGCGCGCACTTATACATGTATGCGGGTAATCATAAGTAACGGAAAGTCATGTATTTAGTCGATTATAACATCGATCGATAATAATGCATATTCTTATTTATTGATAATGTTTTATTTTCTGACTAATAATTTAAACATGTTCTCAATCAATATTCCAATCAAAAGAGTCAATTTTTTATAACTTTTGGTTGCATCCAAATGAACATCGTCTTTTCAAGCATTTTTATCTAAATAAAAAATAGCTCACTGCCTATTTTTATCCATTAGATTTCATTTGTAGCTTGCTATTTTTCAAAACTAATAACTACACATTTTTGTAATTTATTAATTAATTTAATAATGAGTTTGGTCAATTTTTTAAGATATCAGCCTTTCTATTATTTAGGATTGAGAAAATTAGTCCTTCTATCTCCTTCTTTGATAAAAGAGTTTAGAATAAACTACGTATAGTTTTGTGACATTCTGATTTAATGAAGGTGATGACGGTGACAACAGACCGACTGCATTAAGCGATTGCAGCGATGATCTAGTTTACGTTAGATTGACTCAAAATGAGTGTTACTGAACAAAGAGGTTGCATGCTTTGGTGGACATTTTTTTCCCTAAAAGGTGAGCTTAATTAAATCTATAAAAAGATTATCACTTCAAGCGATAGGTAATAGTCAAAAAATAAAATGATTTTTATATTTTCTTTTAACACAATAAATCTATTACAAATACATCTAAACTAATTTTAATTAAAGAAAATATGAAATTTCTTAATAATAAATAAAATCTATACTAAATGAATTATTTTTCGGTAAAGTATGTTTAATTGTAAAAAGTTGCAGATCCTATATAAAAATGAAAAAAAAAACTTTGTTCAAATAGTAATCTACAAATATTTATTATCATCTAAAAAATACAATTTAAAAAAATGTTTCATTGTCTATTGCGGATGCAAAAATCAAATTTGATAAAAATTCAATATATAAAGTAAAAGATTAAGAACATTTACGTTAACTGGAGAATAGTGAGCGGGGAACCTTTAAGTGGGACAGATGTAGTATTAAAAGTCTATTGTCATAAGATGAAGAGAAAATATGGTGAAAAAAGTTTATCTCCCAATTGAATATGGAAGAGTCAAAAAGAAATTAAATGAAAATAGATATTCCCTCCGTCCTAAATTGAGTTACTAAATTGATTTTTTTAGTCAAACAGATTCATTTTATTCACTTAATTAGGATATTAATTTTTAATTGAGATTTTATAACTTTATAGAGATTTTGATGTAGTTTCTAATATGTATTTTTTTCAAAATTGAATTAATTATTGACATGGAAGATTTAACTGTAACATTGGTTGACAAAAAATGATGACTTTACTAAACAATTTGGCACAGAGGTGGTAATTAATTGAGAGTATTTTTGGGGGGAAATTATGTCATCCCCGAGAATGTCAGATAATCTAAGGCATGGATGAATTTAACATTCTCCTCCATATTACCCCTATAGATGTAACTTTCCCGAATTTTTATAAACCCCGTGAACCAAACATGGACATCTAACATCTTATGCATCGCATTCTGGCCTTCATGTGAGATTACTCTAAACCAAACATGCCCTAAGACAAATGCGTATTTAGCAAATTCTAACACAGTGAGCCTTATTTTTTACCTGAGTAAAAGATATTTTATTTTTTGTTTTATAAACTATGTAGAATGTTAGAAAAGTATTTAACGCTGCCGCTTCTACTCCATAATATCTAAAATTCAATAGTCATAGCACTCGATACTTAGCTTGTGTAAAAAATACTACGGAGTATGTAACATTTTTGGACATCAATGGTGATATGAGACAATATAAACAGCTTTATTGATGGCATTTTACTTCAACCAAAAAATATGATGAAGTAAAAAATGAATATGTGGATATGGCCACCTTTCAAATAAAACATAAGGAACGTAACAAATACAAATATTAAGCACAATCTAAATGAGATTATTTAATTGTGAAAATCAACCAACAAATAAATTCTAGTTTTGTGATTGGGGTGTACTCGCTAAAAATTCTAGTTTTCTTTAATTGTAGCCTTGAAATGTGGCAATTATTTATGGGTTTATAGATATAGATGTTTTTTAAAGTGTTAAATTATTTTTAATTTTTCTATATTCAATATTGATGTCATTTGAAAGATAATAAAAAGTTATGAATTTTGATATATCTTTTACAACAATCGGAGTAAAAGTAAAAAAGTTATAACACTTTGAAAAACCATGAGATTTTACTTTGGTGGGACTCCTAAATGATAGGAATTGTATTTTAGTTGGAGTAGTATTTCTATATGAAAAATGGTGTGTGCTTAGCTTAGCTTTATATAGCTTCCTTTAATTTAGAAAGTGATGTTAAAATATTAATGGTGGAAGTGACATGTGGCAATACTTTCTGATGGATTATAGGGATCCAAGCATATAATAATGGGAAAGTTCCCGAAATGGAACTAAAAAGGTTCAAAAATTCCAAAATAGGACTGTCATGTTTTTATTCCCAAAATAGGACTAATTACTGCCAAATTTGGAAAATACTGTCATGTTTGAAGTCAGGTACTGCCAAAACATGGCAGTAATTAGTCCTATTTTGGGAATAAAAACATGGAAGTCATATTTTGGAATTTTCAAACTTTTCTAGTCCCATTTTGGGTAATATCTCTATAATAGTAGGAGAGATTGAGCTCAAATGGAGAAGATGAATGTGTATGGTATATTATGATCTAGGGTTACAAGAGGCTCCAAGAGGAATATAAATAGGGAAGTCCGGGTCTGGGCCTCTAATATGGGCCCAACAGACCCAGTTACATAAATGGACTTATAATACAAAAGGCTAATTTAGTGGATACAAATACAAATTGGACTGTACAATAATACAATAATATATGTAAGGCGTGTGTGGGCTGCTGTCCAGGCCCAATATTCGTGAAACTCGGGGTCCGAGTCTATATACTCTATCACTTTCCATAAGTGTAACCTTCAAATGTGTTATATACAGGAAAGAATGGCAAGAATATTACTTAGGGAGTTTAGATGGATAAAAATATGACCATTATTTCTCTAGACAAAAAAGTGACATACACTTCGCCTCTCTCTTTTCCCTGTTCATGTCTTTTCCCCTTTCGTCAATCTTCCCCTGCACCATACCCATTCTCTCTTCAACCCTGCTATAGGTATCCCAATTGGTATCCCAATTTGTACCTCAACCTATTTTTGTGGCTCACAAAAGTTCACCTCAATAAATGAATTGCCCCACTTTAATGAGGTGCTTTTGTGAGCCACAAAAATAGGGTGAGGGTACAAATTGGGGGTACCAATTGGGGCACCTTTAACATTTTTCTTCTCTCTTTGGGTGTTCACCATACCCCCACAGATCGAGCTTTCCTTCGCCATACCCCTCTCTTCTCAGCGCTTTCTCTTCTCCCCTCCACCGATTGACAAAGCTCTCCGCCGCCATATCCCCATAGAGCTCTCCCTTCTATTTCTTCATTTTTCTGTCCGATTTTGGAGAGGCGAACGACCTCACCATTCTTCGTTGAGGATTGACGCTGGTGTGGAGCTGTTGAGAATTGACATCTCTATAAAGCAATTAATCATCGTCCTTGATGGATCCAGATCTAATGTCTGGTGGCTAGGGTTCGGCGGAAGGGCGACTGGGAACAACTACGACAAGTCGCGGACGGTGTTGGGCTGGTGATGGGGGTTGCCGAGTACTCGCTGAGTAAATAACCCAGCTAGCTAGATGGCCATTTTGACAGAGTTGTAACTTGTAATGTATTACTGTTTAGCTCAAACGGCTTCAGACCCATCTACATTGCATTTACGTAGCATATAAATAAGAGTGTCTATAAGAGACATGGATGTCAAATACCTGAGGAAACTTTGGTCTAAGTAGCACCGGGACATAAATAGAAACGGGGACGGGGAAACTCCAAACTAAAATATCAAGATACGGGTACGACAAGAAAACGTCGAACTAAAAATTAAATTTTACTAGTATAGGTAATGTTTATGTCCAAGAAATACGAAATAATCAAACAAAACATATGTTCTTGTTATAACCCATTACAAATGCATAATAATAAAATAAAAAAGTAAATGTTTCATTCAGTGATAAACACACTTTCCAACTCCGACTCATCTAAAGATAAATTAGCAAGCACCAATTAACCCATTTCTTCCAAATTGCCGAACTCATCTCCTCGAACATCCACATCTTAGTCTTCTCATCCGTGTATTGCTCAGAACTCCTTGACGAGAGGCGAATGTTGTTGTGCACAAACATCAAATCCTCTGCACGCTTAAGAGTTAATTTGTTCCGCCTCAGTGAATGGATAAAAGAGAAGTACTCCTTTGATGTTTGTGCAAAACAATATTGTCTGTGTGGTAAATATTGTTTGTGCACACAGACAAATAATTGTGTGTGCAACAAGAAAATATCGTCTGTGCACACGAGCACTACACATATATAGATTGATTTGCAAGTTCGTATTAGTATCAGATGATTGTCAATGTACTTTTTACACGAAAATTAATGTATGTGGACTTTCACGTGAATTAATAAAGTAAAAACTGTGTGCTTGAAATTTGTGCACAGAAAAAAGAATTAACTTTAGCCACATATTCCTTACTTTAAATGGAAATGACAAATCTTTTTGGGACATCCAAAAAAAGAAATTTGGCCAACCTTTTCGGAACGAAAGGAGTATAAAACTTTTTCTCCGTGCTCAGAGACAAGTAGCTACCAATTGTTTGTGGCCTACATTTCATGTAAAACTATGTATAGTAGTCCTAGCATTTTTGTTTTACTCCCTCGGTCCCATTTTATCGGTCCTACTTTCCTTATTGGGTTGTCCCAAAATGAGTGTCTTCTTTTCTTTTTTGGAATGAAATATGTGGCTCACACCATTTCATTTTATTATACTCAAACCTCAACCACAACTTTTACTTTGTCAACTACTTAATCTGTCAGACTAACGCAGGGACGAAGGTAAGTATTTATTTTATACTCCCTCCGTAACATTTATATCTTCCCACTTTCCTTTTTTGGATGTAACATTCATATCTTCCCATTTCATAATCTTCCAATCATACCCTCAATAATTTTAAAAATAATACACTATTATACCTACTTTTTTTGGATTTATCCTTCATTCCAACACATTATTTCACTATCGGACCTAATGGGAACATATATATGTTACGGAGGAGTATGCAATTCTTATCCGGGAGAAGGGCCAAAATGGACACTAAGGTTTTTAATAAAGCTCGGATATGACATTAAGGTTTTAAGTGGACCAATTAGACACAAGTATAACCTTTTACCTTAATTTCTACCCACCCACTAACTCCCCTGTCAAACGACCGTTACCTGCGCCTTAAACGCCCCCTTTCCCTGCGCTTTAACATCGGATGAGCCTGCCCCTGCGCTACAACCCTAATAAATACAACCCACCCCCATAAATGCATCGAACAACCCTAATGCATTTTGACCTACCTATTAAAAGGCGTTGATTCAGTCCATTTAGGAAGAAGGAGGAAAAGAATAACAATGGGGGAGAGTTCGTCAGCATCAAGGCTGTTAGAGAAGAAGAAATCCAACTCAGTAGAATCAGTGAAGTTTCGTGGGAGTATGGAGCGACAAATTTATGGATGGACGAGGTACTGTAAGTGTAGAAACGCAAATGGAAGCCCTGTAAAAGCGTCACTTTGGACATCTTGGACTGACAACAATCCCGGAAGAAGGTTCTATGGTTGTCCCTATTATGAAGTAAGCTTCAAGTTAAAATTTTGATTTGGGTTTGATTTTCAGCATTTGATTATATACATTATGTACATTGTGGTGGTTTATGCAGAATAATGGTTGCAGGTTCTTTGAGTGGTATGATGATCCTTTAACAGATAGGGTGAAAGATGTTATCAATGACTTAAAAAGGGAGAATAGAAGGCTACACACTACAATTAGGGGGCTGGAGGAGGTCATCCGTGCAGGAGGGGCTTTTGATGATGCACCAGTACTGGCATGTGTAGATACCTGCAATGAAAACATGGAGAGTGAAGTTGAATGTGTACATCGGTTAAAAGTGGAGAGGGGAGCATATGTAAATAGGAATTCTGTGTTTGTAGTGTTCTTTTGTGCCCTTGGTGTTGTATTATGTAGGATGTTTTGGTAGTTGTTGTAATACCAGAATGACATTGGTATGATTGTAATGTCAACCAAATCTTTGTAATACCAAAATCTTTGTTATGATTGAAGTGTTTGACAGTTTAAAAGTTTGTTATGATTATATTCAGTTTTATAGAATCTAGATTACAGTATTTGAAGTATAATAAGATTGAATTCCTGAAGTTTGAACCAAATCAGGTAGAACTAAAAAACTTACAAGTATGAAGAAGATGTACTATATGGAGTTTGAGCTTTGAACCACAAACTGAAAAGTGGTATGTTTTAACCTATTTACTTTGAACTGATAACTTTGAACCTATAATAAGTGAACTGATATTTGAACCTATTCAATTTGAACTGATAAACTTGAACCTATTTTCTATGAATCTAAAACAGAAAACTGATAATAAGTGATGATCATTAAATAGGAACAAGGAAATCAGAATACATTACATAGTTTCACATTCCAAAAAGGGAGAAGGCCCAAAAATAACAGTAACATGATCCTGATATAACAAAGATCAACTGATCAAAATTTTTGGCTCTTCTCCCTTCCAAAAAAGCATATGACTTGGTCTTGTTGACACAAGTACAATATTTGACAGTAACATGGTAATGTACAACCCCTAACTTAATGCTGCCACCTACTACTATAGCAAAAAAACAGGCCAACATTTATAACATCCAAAAACTGATTAATTACAAAACATCTTCTTCTTTGCATCTTCTTTAATAAGTATCATGTTGTATGGAAAGATGAACCCTTCTTCTTCTGCAACTTGTTTAACAAATGGCGTGCGGTGACAGCTTTCTTCCCATTCCATTGCAAACCGGGTGGCTGAAAGGGCAAATTGGTGGGATTTATAACTTTGACTCCATCACCCTTGAAAGCAATGGTCCTATATGCTGGGACATCAACCTGCTTATCAACTCTGCCTCCAGCTCGAATTTCCCTCTCATTTGGAATAGCAAATCTGACACCAACATCAGGGTCATGTCCCAATGGAGGCTGCATCTGACTGACTACTTGCTCACTACTCATCCCAGGCTGCATTCATTAGTCATGAAATGAATATCAAGGTACATAAACCAAAATGACAACAACAACCAATACTCTTTATGAGGATATTAAACTCACATTTACAGTCTTTGCACCAGTGTTCACATCAACATAGCATCCAAAACCTGTGACTGATTGGTTACCTTTTGAGTTGTTTGTTCTTCTACATGGAAGTTTAGACTTAGAAACACTTCTCCTATCAATATTTTCCATTTCACTTGCAGGTGGGTTCATTTCTGCAGTGCTGGTAATTGGAGAGAAAGCCACACTTGCTGGCCTCTTCACACTTGCAGGTGTACCAAGATCTGTTGGTTCATTACTTGCCTGGAGCAATATAATACCATATTACATATTGAGCTGCAATTATTAACCCCTTTTGCATATCAGATATTAGAGTTAAATCAGCACTAGTATTCAGGTCAAGTTCCTGAACTAGCCAAGTTAGAAACCACCTCCAATTGGACTTGTTCTCTTTGTCAGTTACAGCCCATGCTATAGGAACCATTTGTCCATCCCCATCCACCCCTACTGCACTCAGCAATATCCCCTCACACACACCCTTTAAAAAGCAACCATCAACACCTATTATCCTTCTGCAACCAGCTAGCCAATTCTGCCTCAAAGCACCAAAACAAATGAACATCCTTTTAAACACCCTCTTTCCTTCTTTCAATGCAGCACTACATAACTCAATTTCTGCTTTGGAACCTGGATTGCTTTTCTTTAAACATGCAGCATAGGCTTCTAGATATCCAAACTCAGCTTTATAGCTCCCATCCATCTCTTGGATTATCAGCCTCTTTGCTCTTTTACATTTGTACAGGCTCACATTTATCTTCAATTTTTTTTCAGCCTCCGCTTTAATATCAGCAACCCTAAAGCTTGGATTTCTTTGCAAGTGGGGTTTGAAATAATTAGCTAACCATTTCTGGCTAGCACTAGGAATAGAAAAGTGCCTAAAGCACTTGTGCTCAGGATTACAAACCTTTACTGCCAGCCCACAGTTCTTCCCATATTTAGATATCCACAACCTAAAAGGACAACCCTCCTCATTCATACATCTGACTGCCAAACGAGTCTTTTCATTTGGTTTTATTTTTAGCTTATACCCATATTTGACTCCATAATTAGCAATTGCTGTTCGGGCCTCATTCACATCTGCAAATGTCATTCCATTCATGAAAGTTCCTGATCCATCATTCACAGCATAAGCCTCTCTTGGTTCTTCATCTGAGGAGACATCAGATTTGGTGCTATCCCCATCCTCATCCTCTTCTTGCACTTCATTAGAATGGTCATCTGATTCATAACCATTAGGTACACCTCCAGTGTTCACTTCAGTTTGGTCTGTAAGATCTTCATTACCAATTTCAGAACCAGCCCCATCCCCAGGTTCAACAGTTTGCTCTGGGACACTACAACCTTCTATTAGGGGAATTAGAAGAGGTTCATCTAGTTGATGATCAGCATACAATTCAATATCATCAACCCAAGAGTATCTTCTAATACGATTTAACACCTTCCTTATTGTGTCATCATCTTGAACTAAGAAAAGACCATTATCCATATCCTTTCCAGGTTCTAACACATAAATATTTTTAAGAGTTTTAAAACCCAAATCATCTTTGTATTTCCTTGATATGTCATGATAACACAAATAATCAGGGTCGAATCCGTAGATTGTATCCACGTCCCCATTCACATACTGTAAAGGCTTGAACACCCACCTCCCACTATGGTTAAACCTCAGGTTGACCAACCCACTCATTTTTACAGTACAAGCAAGACGAACGAACAGAGTACCTTACAGCGTAAATGGTTGCTTACAGTCCATCATTTATAATCTTCTCTGGCGAGGTTGCTTACTGTCCATGAAAATCGATTTAGGGTTCTAAATGCTCATCCGATGTTAAAGGGCAGGGAAAGGGGGCGTTTAAGGCGCAGGTAACGGTCGTTTGACATGGGAGTTAGTGGGTGGGTAGAAATTAAGGTAAAAGGTTATACTTGTGTCTAATTGGTCTACTTAAAACCTTAATGTCATATCCTAGCTTCGTTAAAAACCTTAGTGTCCATTTTGGCCCTTCTCCCTTCTTATCCCTTCTTCTGTCAGACAGATTGTGCAAGAGTTCACAGCAGAAGCAGAGCCACCACTCCCTCCTCGTAATCCGACTAAACTACTGAGAGGTCATTCCCGGAGCCCTAACGGCGACTCCTGTACTTCTCTCTCCAGGTTGTGTGCGGCTCTGACGGCTACTCCTAGTATTCCGTCTCCAGGTCGTGGGCGGTGGCCTAACCAAGACTTTTGGTTTACCGTATTCGGGTTGTGTGCAGCAGCCATCCGTCTCCAATGACGGCATGGCGGAGTAGATAAGGTATGATATTGCTAATCTGAAACCAGTCCCTTTGCTCCCAATTCTATTGACGTTATTTGCTTCTGTGAAAATAGGTAGCCGATTTGTTCTTCCCATTAAATGGCCATATGCAGACATAATTATCAGTTCATACCCTTAATTAAGCTCAATTCACAATATTTAGACACACAATAACCAGATTCCCTTCTAGTAGAGGGTAAAAACCTGCATTTTGATATGGGTAAACTAACTATTCAATAGCATATCACAAGAAGATAGTATGTCAAAAACTATTGCAAGTATTTGTTACAAACGCCCCCCAAAAAATACAAACTAGAAAATAAATTTAGATTTCAACATAAAAGATTTCACTTTTTTTATCACACAAGTTTTCATTATATTTATACCAAATGAAGAAATATGTACACTTATGTAATTGGGAAGTAGATGGAATATCGAGAACAAATTGGTTACCTTACTGCAGTTTAGCTTAATGAACTGGTTAAATAGTGATAGAATAGAGTGATTTAATTTATAAACAAAGCATTAAATTATAAAATGAAAAGGGCAACAGGACTACAGGAGTGGGAAATGAGAGGCTTCCTTGATCTGCATGTGATTGATTGCCAAAAGAATAATTAATCAATTAAAGACATCATGGGCACTTGCAAGTTACAACGGGATGGTATTATGTGTGTATCTATGTGCTTATATTTTAATGCCCTTACTTCGTATTAGAACAGTGATACACTTTATTGTTAGCTAGAGCCTAGAAGTTGCTGATAGATTATATACATCATTGATATTGTATACAAATGTTGAAATGTTTATCGCGCTTATCGGTATGGTGGGAGGACCAGGATCAGATGTTTGATTTGCATATAGGGTTTATCAATTGATGGCTTTCTGTTATCTGATAATGATTTTATGATTGATTGGGGAGAGTCATTTACTTTCCTGCCATAATGTGAAGCATACAGTGATGGACCAGTCGGTAACCCAGTTACGTACAAAACCATTACACAAACAAAGTTTTATAGTTCACTGAAGTGTTCTTCTTGGTCTAGGTAGGCAAAAATGTCTCTTCTCAATGTTCTTTCACATTGACTCTCTGACAAGTGGAAGCACTCAAACCAACATATGTTGAAAATATTTAAGTTTTCTGGAGTGAGTTTTGTTCACCATATTTGGACCATTCCTAAAACCTTTGACCCTTTGTGTCCATCAAACGATGTTACATGTTTCGACTATCTGTTTGGTAAAGTGGTATGAAACTACTAGTTTTCTTTGTGTTGGTGGTTCACATTTTTGGTCATAAGAATGTTGGCTCAAAATTGTGACACTCATGTGTTGGTGAATATCTATCTTTTATAATTACTAATGCTCCGATCAAATAAAAAAGAAAAGATTTTAAAATCATTTTCATCAATTCCCTGGATCTTAAGCCATGGCTTTGTGGAATTAGATCATGTCTATTACCATATGCACGAGCGCCTGAACTTTGTGAAATATCTACAGTTGCATCCAGGTTTTTTTACCATTTAAAACAGGGCTGTCTATCATATTATTTTTTTAAATTGTGTATATGTAACTAACTGTAACGTCCAGAATGATCTGGGCTTAGACAGCTTACACACTGCTGAGATTGTAATGGCTCGAAGAAGAGCTCAAACTGGAACTATAACCATCCAATGTCAACCTAAGGCTTTTGTAGAGGGTGTTTTAGTTTGAGAATTGTATTCATTTCTCATTCCTCTTCGATTAACTTTAAATGTGGAAACTTGACGGCTTGACCCTTACCCAAATCACGGGCATATTTGCATATTCTTATCAAAGTATGACTTGATTAGTGACTTGGGGAAGTAGATCATATCAAGCCCATAGTACAGCAGTATGTAATAGCTTCATAATTGTAGAATATTTGTTTATGTATGAACTGTATGACAATCTTTTGTACATTTTCTCTTGCTTTTAAGATATAATAATAGTAATTGAGGTATAATAAAAATGATATAATTTTTTGCACAATGGAGGTTTAATATTTTTCCATGCCTATTCAGATAAATATGAATTATCAATTTCACATGTAGTATCAACCCATAGATTATTTACATTTGTATGTCTCGAACATTATAATTGTAGTAAATTATCTTTGAAAATCAGACTCTTCGTCCAAGCCTCCAAGGCATCTACTTTGACGAGCTTTATACTTATATGTATTGCATATATGACTTTGTGAATCATAAATTTTACAAGTTTTATGTTAGTGTATGCCTTAGCAATGCACTTTTCAATCATGCTTTAACAATTTTTTTGAACCGATACTCTAGCATTTTTAGGGCTCAAACGCTCCAACTGTAGTCAGTTGTAGTTCAAATTGAGATTAAGGTTCCACAGCCAACTATAGTTGGGACTATTTGAATTGAATTCTTATTTTCTTACGTTTTCTGTTTCAGGATGAGGACGCACTACCCAGAAAAGAGTATATAAAGTTATTCGTTCATGCTCCAGAAAAGAGAATATAAAGTTATTGCGGTCATGATCCAGAAAAGAGCATACAAAGTTATTCCCATAATGATTCAGGTAAAGCGACAACTATTTATGACTCTAAAATCATTTTAGTGTACCTCACATTTAATTTTATTGGGAAAACTGTCTAATAGATCCTTGTACTTTTACGAAAAAGTAAATTGAGTCTTCGCACTTTAAAGTTAATCAATTGAGTCCCTGTAGTGTTAAAAAAACCAAATAAGCTATTTAGCAGGTGATTAGTCGGTAACCCAGTTACGTACTTAGGATGTTTTTACTTGGACTGTAATTTGCTGGTCTTGTCTGATATGATCTGGCCTGGTCTGATCTCTTCGTATTTTTATAACTATCCAAGTTTGGTCTAGTCTGGGACAGATTAAAGTCCCAGGGCAGATTACCCATCGTGCCTCCAGGGCAGTCATCCTCGTGCCCAAGGCAGCAAAACTTGTCGTGACATCCTCCCGCATCTGTGTGAAGAATGCCTGCTGCTGCTCGAAGAAATGTTGCTGCTCCTGGTGAAGGCGGGCATACACCGCCTCCTGGTGCTGATGCATCCCCTCCCAAGAGTTGGGATACACGTATCCCTAGGAAGGGGGCTCATAGAATGCCTGCGGCTGCTCCTGGTGCATCTCGTGTCCTCCCATCTGTGGCTCATCATCCTGAATATCATCCCCTCCATCTCCCGCTGCACCATCTGCGTCCTGCTCCTTCTCCTCTTCAGCTCCCTCCTCTGCCTGCAGTGGTTCCTTGCATGTCAATATAATCTTCTCTAAAGGGGCGTGACATGGAAAAGGCTTCATGCCTTGAAACCTCGATGCGTAGCCCTTTGTCTTCTTGAGTAGGCATGTAATGTAAGGACCCGCATAAATGTTCTTTATCCGTACCATCTTCTGCCTATGAAAGAGTCCGGCTACGAGGGCTCCCATGTGTGGCCTCACATCATGGAGCATGCAGTACAAGCACATCAAGTCAGTGGTAGAAACAATGGCCGAGGACTCATACCGTTCGGTAATGGTGGACGTAAGCAAAGCATGGACAACTCTCAAACGGGGCTCGCGAAATTAAGTGCTACAGGAGTTCTGCGGGTTGTAGGAAGTGCCATCCACACAGATAGTCTGCCAGCACGCCTCACGGTCAACATTATGCGGAAAATCAAGGAGCTCCTGTTTTGGAAAGAAATATGTGATCTATAACATCACTTTATTATATTCAAATTTCAACCACACTTTTTATTTTTTCAACCACTTTATTAATAATTATGTCAAATCAAAATGAGACACACACAATGGGACGAAGTAATCATCAATCCACATAATATACTCCATATATTATGTTGACCGAGTTTACTGATCATTTACCGGGTTGACCCTTGGGGTCTTTATCCTTGCCTCTCTCAATTCTTTTCAGTCCTGTTTTTACCCACAGTTTTTTAAAAGACCGTCGGGTGAGGCCGTGACAGCATACCCTGTTTCGCATACGGGCCATTCCACACTTGTATTTTATTCAGATCAACCGTTGCCGAGTGCCGGCAAGTATCGCCGCAGTGAAAACCATGCTGAAATTCACGAAAGGCGTCGTGCCCGGATCTCGCACGGGCCTCTAGGATCTGCCTTACAACATCGGCGAGCCTTACTCCTCTGCTTGGTGCTCTTCTGTTCACTTCCGCGGAAACTCCAAAGTAATCCATCTTTCTTTTTGTTTCTTGTGATTTATTCAGTTCGAATTTCTTATTGGTTTCTGTTTCGTAGTAGATACATCATACATATTGAAAGTGGTTGAGTAATCTATGATTATACCTCAACAAGGATTCTTTCAAATTTTCAAGGATTATAAAGTCAAAGCATGCCAATTTACAGAATTACAGTCTATGAATAAAATGAGTTGAGCCTCAACTAATAATTACAGAGTAGATTAATTACACATGTACTTCCTATAATGTTCTACTGTAGGGAGGAGGATTATTAACTCAATTTATCTCAACTATTACCAAATTTACAAATCTATCACATTCTTTAACTTTTATAAAAAAAGACTCAACCTTTAATTGTTCTCACAACTACACTTTCAATGGATTAATTATTAATTAAATATTGAAGAAGAAAACCAAATTACAAGTGGAAAACTCGCATTGCTTAATTTTTTATAGAAAACCAAATTTCTACTATACTATTAAAAAATTACAAGTGGTGAAGTTTATATTACTTATAATAATAAATCATATTATAGTGCATAACATATGAAAGATAACTAGAAAGATAAAATTGTAACGCACAACTATAAAAAATAGTTCAATGTTTTCTTGGAAACAAATAATTTTATTAAACAATAAAAAATAGTGATCAAGTTACTCTAGCAACTTCTATAAAAACAGAACTATATACAACATCATCATCCAAGCCTTAGTCCCAAAAACACAACTATTTAAACTAGTTAATTCACTGACAATAGAGTATAATTTTATATTAATTTATACATTTTATGTGTAAATGTTAAGTTATAGATTATTATATAGGGTTACTATCTTAATATTTAATTGAAGTTTTTGCTAATTCTTGGAAAAAATAGAATTAAATAATTAATAAAAATTTAAATAATTTAATTAAATATAATAATATATAAAAAGTATTTAGATTGCTATAAATTTGTAATTTTGAAAAATCACAACAGGAAAGTGTAATTGTTACAAAATATCAAGTTTGAGCCTTTTTTAAATAAAAGTTAAAGAATAGAATAGATTTGTGAATTTCATGATAGTTAGGGATATAATAAGCTAATAATCCTAGGGAGAATGCATTTGTTTGAGAAGAAGCAATGATATAAAATATCCCTACATAAATTGATACTCTATTTTTTTATCTATAATAAAAATATGATTTACATTAAATGTTAACAGTACGCATTAAAAGTTTATAGTTTATGTATAAAACTATAATTCTTACATTCAACATTATTTTTTTTCGAAAATGATACTCGCTCCGCCCCGCTAAGATTGTCCCATTTTACCTTTCCGGGAAGTCCCACTAAGATTGTCTCATATCAAATTTGGTAAAGTTTGTGTGACTCTAAATCATTCTTACTTTATTTTTACTTTTTCAATTCAATATCAACCACATAAACTCACTTTTCTTAATAAATGTACCACCTTCTTCCGTCCCAATGTTAGTGGGACGAAGGTAGTATTAATCTCTGTTCTAAAAATTGTTCTAGGTGTCCGACTAGTCCCCGCCTAGGCGCTAGGCGGTGGTCGGGCGCTGCGATTTTCGTCTAGGCACTCCGACTAATTGGTTTGCCGTCTAGGTGAATTAGTCAGCCGCCTATGACGCCTAGTTGCCCGCCCAGAGCGTCTAATTGGCCGCCTAGGCTATCTAGATTCGCCGAACATTACTTTACTTTTTAATTTTTATTTTCTAAGCGATATACGTACTTTAACTTTAGCAAAAAATTTAAACAAATGAAGTTGTAAATTAAGATAAAAACTATATATGTTTTTGTATATAGCTAAATTTTATTATTATTTATATTTATAACATAATGAAGTTAAGTGATTAGTTATCATATACTACGTATGATTAAATGTGTTAATTCTATCATTCATGTTTGTAAATGTATGTGTATATATGTATTTTATACACACAAAAATACAATATTAATAAACATATTTATGCAAAATATAGATAAAAATGCAATTTATATGTCTCCGACTAGTCGTCCGACTAGCGCCTTTTAGAACATTGGTATTAATTACCATTAAAGTACTAATAAAATATATGTAAACATCCTCTAAAGATATCGATGTTCACCTAATTTTTTAGTTTATTTGAAATCTTTGAACGGGAAAATTGTCTTACCCCTCTATTGATAACAAGTTGGTTGAAAAATCAAAAAATAAGAGAAATATCGTGAGTAGCGTAGATATTTTCATCCCTGAGAAGTTGACTTAGGACACACAATTTTGGGCATTCAATAATCAATACTACTAGAGTTGTAGGGTCAACTCAAAGTTTTTTAATAATTTTTGTGATAAGACGAACCAAATCAAGAAATACTTTTATATTCTTTACGTAGAATTTCGTTTGAAGACCAATTTTCTGTTTTGGCGCTAGGTGTTTATTTTGAAGGTTGAGAAATGCAGATTAGGATGCACTCTATTCTGTATGTTTTATTTTTTACTATGCAATCTTTCACAATCCTACTACGATTCTAACTGTTTTTCACATGATGAAAGAATAATACTACAAAATCTCTTAATGCTAAATTAAATAGATGGTTCTATTATGTGAGAAATACAACTAATTATATTACAGCAGATAAGTATATATATCTTTATTTTTACTCAAGTATAGGCGTATAGCAATAGTAGTAGTCATAAAACCAAAAAAGCCTAAAAACTCATACCCAATCTGTGCCCAAGCTAATTTTATTAAATTTAAATATGATTTCTAATTTTAAATGTGTAAATGGTAACTAGAACAAGAAAAAGTTCATAAACCCTTGTGCAAGTGAGTGGATGCCAAAACTGCTTCAACTGTTGCTGCTGCCACCTCCACCAACTCATTATGCTGCTTAAGGGTTGGTTTGCAACTGTTTTTAAAAAAGAACTTCTCAGCTTTTAGCTTTAAAAAAACACTTATTTTCCCAAACACTACAACTTTTATTTTTTTCGGCTTCCGCGTCAAAAGTGCTTTTACTTTTCTATTACACAAAAAACACTTATTTTACCAAACACTACCCACTTTTACTTTTCAAAATCACTTTTTTCTCAAACACTATCAACTTTTATTTAAGCACTTCTCCTCATTTCATTAAAAAAAGCACTTTTTTAAAAGAAGAAGCTGTTGCAAACAGACCCTAAGTCACTTGCTCGCCAATACTCGCCCAAGTCATTGTCCCGTGCCACAGAATCACTGTCCTGTAGACCTCATTATCCGCAAGTCACTGTGTCCTCTTATCGTCTAGTCCCCTCCTAAGTCCCAACCATCTCAGTACTGCTAGCTATCTGTAAGTGATCAATATACAAAATCATTACCAAAATTTAAAAGTTACCTACCTCCACCCATTACTAAATGTACCAGTTCTACGACTATGAGTGACCAAATCCTGCCAACCACCAACCAGTCCTAAAGTATCTTTTGTTGAAGAAGACAAATGAAAAGAACCGGATGAAGAACTGTTTATATCTAAACTGAAAAGAAAAACACATTGGTGAACGAAATCTGGTGGAGGTGGATGAGTGGATCTGTCCAGATCAGGCTTCGTCCAGGTGCACCCTGCACCCCTCCCATATGCTGTTCTTGGTAGATCTGGATGGGAGTGGTAGCGTAGGCCTTGTCCTTCAAACTCGTGGTCAACTTTGGGAGTGTTGACTGTTGAGATTGGGGCAATGGAAGGGGGTGGTTTACTGGTTTGTGAAATCTAGCCGTGATGGGATGGTGAGAGGAGAGAGTAGTTGGTTGGTTGCCATGGCTAGCTGAAGCAGCACTTATATGCATAAGTGGGATAATGAGAGTGTGATGAGGTCATGAGGATCGGGGAAAAAGTGAAAGAGATAATGTTTGAGTGGAAAAGAAGACCTTGCTGCTTAAATTAAAAAGCAGAGGGAAAAATTAGAGACATGTAGAGCAAGACAAGGGATCAAGGGTTGAGAAAAAGTCACAAATAGCCCTATCAAAGGTTCAAATTAAATAATTGTCATTAAGACTCAAAAGTAAACACCTGACATTTTGGAAACTACTGCATTTAGCATTTCATCAATGTGTGAATTTATGAGCATGAATTCTTTGCTCTCATTCTCCCTTTGTTGATTTGTCTGTCTATCATTCAGCCTCAAAGAATAAAGGCATTTATTGGTATGGCGATCCAGCATGCTCCTCAAGGTATAACCATATCTCTCTTCAGATGCTGTTGTGAACGTGGGAATGTGTATGCTGCTATACAAGAAATGGGGCGTAGAAAGTATGGGAGCTCAAGTTTTTCAGACACGGGTTGTAGTGCTGGAGAGGATAGGGAGAGCTGTAAATTTGATGATTTGTACGAGTCTGAAGAGTCAGAAAAGGAAGATGGAGAAGAGAGTGATGATGATGAGATTGGTGATGATTTTAAGATTTTGGATTCTTTTGATAGGAATCAAAAGCAAAGTAATTGGCGTAAAGAGAAAATTGACGAGGTGGAGGATGAAATGAAACACCCTTTGGTAAAAGAAATATGCAGATTAGTTCAGTTGAGATCATTATGGACTCTAAAACTTGAGGGGGATCTGAGGCGTTTATTGAGAAGCTTAACAGCTCTTCAAGTTTGTGCTGTTTTAAGGTCTCAATCTGATGAAAGGGTTGCTTTGATGTTCTTCTATTGGGCAGACCGTCAATGGCGATATAGGCATGACTCGGTCGTGTATTATGAGATGCTTAGAATTCTAAGCAAGACAAAGTTGTGCCAAGGAGCTAAGCGTGTTCTCCGGCTAATGTCTCGAAGAAGAATCAAATGTCACCCCGAAGCCTTTGGTTATGTGATGGTTTCTTTTAGTCGAGCTGGACATATGAGGAAAGCATTGCAGGTTCTCACTTTGATGCAGAAAGCAGGAGTAGGTCTGGATTTAAGCATATGTAATACTTCGATTTATGTTTTAGTGAAGGGGAATAAGCTGGAGAAGGCGTTGACGTTTTTGGAACGCATGCAAGCAGTTGGAATCACACCCAATGTGGTCTCTTATAATTGCTTAATTAAGGGTTACTGCGATGTGCATCATGTTGAAGATGCATTGGAGCTTATTGCTCAAATGCCATACAAGGGTTGTCCGCCCGACAAAGTGAGTTACCACACTGTGATGGGATTTTTGTGCAAGGAGAATAGAGTCAATGAAGTAAGAGAGCTAATGGATAAGATGACGATTGATAGTAATTTACGTCCCGATCTGCTTACTTTTGAAACTCTTGTACATATGTTTTCAAAGCATAGTCATTCCGAGGAAGCATTAAACTTTTTAAGGGAAGGAGAATCCAGAGGGTTTTGTATAGACAAAGTTGGGTACAGTACAGTAGTAAACTCATTCTGTAAAGAGGGAAGGATGGATAGGGCGAAAGAGGTAGTTAATGAGATGATTTTAAAGGGATGTATTCCTGATGTGGTGACTTACACTGCTGTGGTGAATGGATTTTGCTGTTTGGGAGAGGTTGGTCAAGCGAAAAAGCTAATTGAACAGATGAACAGACATGGTTGCAAGCCAAACACTGTTTCCTACACATCTTTTTTGAATGGGCTATGTAAAAATGGAAGATCTTCTGAAGCAAGAGAGATTATGAACATGAGTGAGGATGGCTGGTGGAAGCCTAATGCTGTGACCTACAGTGTTTTGATGCATGGTTTTCGTAGAGAGGGAAAGCTACCCGAGTCTTGTGATATAGTAAGGGAAATGATAGGAAATGGGTTTTTTCCTTCTCCCGTTGAAATCAACCTACTTGTTCAAGCTCTTTGCAGAGAGGGTAGAATGGTTGAGGCGAAGAAGTTTTTAGAAGAGTGGATGAGAAAAGGGTGTGTTGTAAATGTGGTAAATTTCACTACTCTGATTCATGGTTTCTGCTTAAAGAATGATTTGGATTCCGCTCTATCCGTTCTGGATGACATGTATTTGATTAATAAACATCCAGATACTATTACATATACAACGATCATAAATGCATTAGGAAAGAATGGTAGGATTGAAGAGGCGATTGAAATGACGAAGAAAATGATCCATAAAGGTTTGATTCCTACTCAAGTGACATACCGTACGGTCATTCATCAGTTTTGTCATCACGGCCGGATAGATGATCTTGTAAAGCTGTTAGAGAAGATGTTGCGGAGACAAGGTTGCAAGACTGTGTACAATCAAGTCATTGAAAAGTTGTGCAATTTTGGAAATCCTGACGAGGCTTATAAGCTTTTGGGTAAAGCTCTTCAGACGGCTTCAAGAATCGATGCAAATACCTGCCATGTTCTTATTGCGAGTTTTCTGAAAAAAGGAAATGCTTTATGCTCATACAAGGTTGCCTGTCGAATGTTCAAGCGGAATCTGATTCCTGACTTAAAGTTGTGCGAAGCTGTGAAGGAGAAATTGATGTTAGACGGGAAAGTAAATGAGGCAGACAAACTTATGATTCTTTTAGTTGAGCGTGGATGCATTTTGCCTAAACATCAGCAGCGGTTGACTTGAGATGCAATTAGCAGTATTGAACTTTTCATATTGTGTTGATAGTAACAAGGTTATTATCCTGGGGACAGCGGATTTTGGATTTTATTACTGAAAACTATGGAATTCCATTCAACATTTGCCGTGTTGCATATTGGGTTTTGCCTGCTGCAGTTCTTTTATCGAAAGGACTTCCAAAAATTTCTAGTACGGTAATATTAAGTTATACTCCCTCCGTCCCCTTAACTTTGTCCCATTAAGTTTGTCCCGTACCGTATTTGGTAATATTTGTGCGGTTACAATTCATTCTTACTTTATTCACATTTTATCAATTCAATACCAACCACACAATTCCACTTTTTCTTAAAAGTTATGACACACCCTCTTGTCCCAAACATAGTGGGACAGAGGTAGTATTAATTTATTTGATTGTATTGGTGATATTTACTGCAGCTTACTGGAATTGGAACATTAAGAGGTCGTAACCCTTTGGAATATTGTTCTTTGCAAGCATATATATTGTTCACTTGATTTGCTGGATGCTTCCATTAATCTTCTCAGTTGTGTTTCAATCCCCCATTCAGTTTGCACGTCTAGTTATTTTGGAAATGCAGGCATGTCAAGTAATTGTTGACAAATTTTAAGGGTGGTCACTTGGAAACAGATAAACCCTAACTAATAACGGACTGTTTTGCTTTGAGGAGTGTAATTACGGTGTCATCCAAGAGATAGGTGTTCCATTCGATTTTACAAACTCAAGTTCATAATGATAGGCTGGCATAGGACTTGATTTATTATTCATCCTGTCCTGCCTCAGCTTGAATCCTACTTTCTTTTTATTTGAAGCAGACATGCAATGCGAGGAAGAAAGTTGAGATTTTGGTTATGTGAAAGGCGAGGAACTAATGATTGAAGTTTCATCAAGGGATCAAGTAGTGCTTTGAGCTCATCAAGTAGACATTCAAAGATGTTACGTTTCGAGGGGAAGACTAGTAAAACATGTTTGGAAGGAAACACAAGCAAGAAGATGAATCTTGCGGAAGGAGGGAGACAGTTTCTACTATACATATATATATATATATATATATATATATATATATATATATATATATATCAATTTGTCAGATCTGTTCAGAATATTGCAACTAAGCACCATCTAGATTGGTAATTTGGTGACTTGTAAGGTATACTTTGAGCACTTCAAATCCCTTTAATTTGGAGCTTTTCAAGTCTTCATCCTTTCAATTCCAAGTCCCAACTATGTTACTGTCGGTCCCAATTTTTGTCTTCCATCTATCATCAAGAAATAATATCCAAGGGTCATGAAGATAATTTAATAAATGAATTGTTTCTTTCTCCAACCAAAAATCTGATTCAAAGTTGACTAAAAAAGTTAGTGGTGGCAAATGTCCAAATGACAATGGGCCAGTTTCTTGGCCGGCTGTTTATAGTGTTAAACACTTAAACCCGGGGATTAGTCGTTAGACAGTCGTTAGACTGTGTTCGGGCCAGGAATGAGTTGGGCCAGAAATGTTCGCCCGTCCATTTCTTTGGACTTCTATACATTTCAAGGATGGCCTTTATAACGCTTCTTTTTTCTAATAAAATGTGGTTTTTAAAAGTTAAAACTAATATGTACTGATATTTTAAAAGTTCATAAAATTGTGCTAAACTCAGTATAAGAAAATTTGAACTTTTTAATTCTAGTAAATTTGGTAAAAACATGGCGGATGTTCTAAATAGCAATCAAGGGCGGCTCTAGGCCCACCAAAAATATCCAGTTTCTGATCTTTTCATCAGAGGTGAGTAGGTTGATTTTTCGGCCTTAATATTGTAGTAATCTCATTCGGCCCTCAAAGAATTTGAATCATAGCGGTGAAAATTGTATAATACGAGACTCTTCCTGTTGCTGAAGGATTAATAGCTTGATTTCTTAGCTTTGAAGTTTGACCTTATTAGAGTAATAGGCTGATTTCTTCAGCCTTAACATTGCAATTAGTGTTGGACTCGGGCCGGATCGGGCCTAGGCCCGGGCGGGCCTTTGAGGGTTGGGATGAAGGCCCGGGCCCGGCCCGGTCGGGTCTATGTTAATTTTTTTTGCTTTTCTAATTAATCCCTGACCCCCCCCTACCCCCACCCCCCCAAACCTTACCAAAACACCCAGCCCAACTCGGGAAAAAGCCCCAAAAAATGAAAAATGAAATTAAAAAAATACCCGAATCGGGCCCGGGACCGGTCGGGCCGGGTCACCATTTCCTACACCCGAGCCCGCTCCCGCTAAACCCACCGGGTCCGGTCGAAGCCCGGTAATATAACCGAAGGACCGGGCCGAGCCGGTTCACGGGCCGGGCGGCCTGACCCGAGTCCATGACTAATTGCAATATTCGAACCCCCGTTAATTAACACATGTGAGATTTACCTAAATGGGAGTAATTAAATTCTTGATTGTCAAAACATGAGTAAAGTTTAAAAATTCCCTAAATATAAGTTATTATTGGTAGCTGGACAAAAATACTCATAAAGCATGACATAATAGACTCCCACAGACTGACTGCCTGACAGACCACCTCCGGATGTCTCTGGCCGCTGGCCGTCTCCGGCCACCGCCTCCGCCATGCTGCTGATCGCTGCGCCGCTGCCACCGCAACCTCAAAACTAACCGCCGCTGCAAATCAGATCGCCGCCGCCATAGAACTGACTGCCTTCTCCCTAGATCGAGCCAGATCTGGCCTCTGCCAATCGCTGACCACCACCCCTGCAGATCCAGCCTCCGCCACCATAGATCCGGCCGTCACCGCCACAGATCCGGCCGCTGCTATAGCAGATCTGACGAACGCCATCGATGCCAACTTTTTTATTAAAATGCCAACCTAAATCGAGAATGCCATCTTAATGGCATTTCCAAAGAAAAATATGAAAATTTTTAAGAATAAAAATGCCATTTTGATGACATTTTCAAAATAAATTGGCAATTGTTACTACCAATTACTCCGTAGCATTTACTCAAGACATTAGAACCTTCCAGAAGCCAAGTAAACCAGGCCAATTTGATTTCAACCATTAATGACAAATATCGAGCAATTAAAAAAAAACCAAATGAGGAAGAAGAAGAAGAAGAAGAAGCAAAT
Organism: Cuscuta epithymum; assembly: GCA_945859915.1. NCBI lineage: Eukaryota > Viridiplantae > Streptophyta > Magnoliopsida > Solanales > Convolvulaceae > Cuscuta > Cuscuta epithymum. Next base: position 1,032,040 of record CAMAPF010000954.1, on the reverse strand, counting down.
AGACAACACAGATGCAAATCGACGGGAAAGAAGAGAGAACACTCCAGAGCTTGCCGCCACCACCACACCAGATTCAGACGGGAAAAATTTGCTGAAAAAACAGACCTGACGCTGGAAGCCGCTGCTCGCCGGCGCACTCAACCGATGCTCGCCGGCACACTCTGCCGCTACTCACCGGAGATACTCCCCGTCTCATAAAGGCATAAAGCTTGGTCAATTTGATTTTTATCAATAATAATAAACTTTAAACAACGATTTTAGTTATGATATTATTTATGTGAAATTTATAACTTCTTTCATACTTTTCTCAAAGTTTTTTTAGCAATGAACATTTTTAGATGCATGATTTTAATATTTTAAATAGTTTCATATTAAAAAATTCTTTGGTTAAACTTGACTATCAGTGATCAAGAAAAGTCAATATATACCTAAATTTTGTTTAACGGATGGAGTATATTTTTATATGTGTATATGCATGTATATATGAAACATATACCCATTATGTTTTTAGAATACCCCATTTCCTCTAATAATTATCAACTAATGTATATACATTTACGGATTGTAAAAGAGGTGAGGGGAGCTAGTAATCGAGTTCGTGTAAGGTATGGCTCGTGTTGACAATTTATGAGCCTTGTACTATACACCCTCTCCTCTGTATTCAACTACCCATCGGTCATTGAATGTCCATCTCTATACTCACAACTGCCCATTAATAATAACAATGTGACAATAACAACTTCTCTGACTGACCACTATATATTATTCCGATCAAAACTCCCATTTTTCGTCATTGAAAGGCCTTAAGGAAGGAAACTATATATCTTCTTTGCCGTTTGACCAAGTGAAGGAGGCCAGGGAAAGTGTCACGGTATTTTTTTCAATTCATAGGATAGAGAGATGGGAGATGGAATAGGGAATGTGATTGAGAAGGTGAAGGAGATGCTGAAGGATAGGGCATCAGACAATGTGGTGGTGGGACGCTTTTTGAATCATGAAAATCTTGGGTATTATAGCCCTTTTGTGATTGCAGCTTTGGTCATACTTGTCTTCCTCGGGTTCTGCGGTTGCTGCTGCGGTGCCGGACTTTTTGGCCTTGGCGCTGCCGGAGGGACAGCCGCCGTCAAGGGGATGAAGAGGAAGCCAAGGAGAAGTCCTTCTTCCAAGAAAGCTAAATGAGAAGTTTTTCTTTCATTTAACTTCTTGGTGTTTCTTTTATTAATTAACTTCTTTAGGCAAAAGTCATGGTTTTCCAGAATTTATAATTATTGAAAGAGAGCTCTTATCTTTCCTTGTCATAACCCTATGTTTCTTTTGATTGATCAAGTCAATTATGATTGGTGAGTGATGCAGTACCTCACATATAAATTAGAATGTTATGTACCTATAATACATTTGATTCATCCAAATCATTATCTTATTATTTATTACGGAGTAATATTTAAATTATTAAATTGCAATATTCTAATTCGTGTACCTACATTAGGTACGAATGTACGATGCCTTGATAGTACGGTAGAATTTGTCTTATTATTACCTGGTTTGGCTTTTCCAAGTTATGGTTGTTTTAATTTTTTGCTAAATTCATTTGCTCCCTTTAAAATGTTATATTTTCATAGATTTTCTAATTAAGAGTCCGTTTGATAGCACGAAAATCAGCTGATTTGATTTAATCTGCTGAAATTTATGAAGTTCTGGTTGAAGTTACTGCATTGGCTGATTCTGCTGATTTAAGCAAAAATTATTTTTAAAATATATTTTATTAATAAAATAAAGAAAAGTTATATGTAAAAATAACTAAAATTGTCATCTACACTAACTTCAACCAATACAGGCAGAAAAGTAACTACAATCTTACTTTTTCTACTTATTACACAATTCTGCGCGCGAAAGCAATAATTAATTGTTTGGTAAAAAAAAGTTGGCTGATAAGCCTCATAAGCCGTAAAACATTGTTGTCAAACGGCCTCTAAAGTGATATGGAGGTGATTCGTATTGTAATAGAGAAATTCCCCCATTTATTTGGATCCGGAGCCTCTACCTTACTTTAGAGTAAGGTAGAGTGCCTTGCTTCCTCCCGATCGTCCGATTGACAATTCAACGGTCGGAGATCTTGGGCTCCACTTTTTTGCCAATCTTGAGGCCGTGTTGGCCGCTCCCCTTCCGTCCGATGCGCAAGACACCCTCCTAGTCGGGTAGAGGATCTTAATCCCATTTATTTACCCTCATTATACGGTTTACAATGTATATCAAACATTCAAACTGAGAGCCCGTTTGGTAACACTAAAATTGGCTGTATTGTCTGATCCTGCTGAAATTTATGAAGTTCTGGCTGAAGTGGCTGTATTGGCTGATTCTGCTGATTCATGAAAAAAATATATTTAAAATATTTGTAATTAATAAATAAAATAAAAAATTATATGAAAAAATAGTTAAAATGATCCTCTACAGGCCAATACAGCCAGAAAAGTAACTCCAATCTTACTTTTTCTACTTAGTACATAATTCAGCGCGCGAAATCAAAAGTTAAGTGTTTGGTAAAAAAGGTAGTTGAAAAGTCTGATAAGCCGAAAAAAGAGATCATCAAACGGGCTGAAGATCCAAGCAGTAGACCTGCACAAAAGCGGGTTCGGGCCGGGCTCGGGCCGGGCTTTCCATAAGTTTTCTGCCCATCGTGTGTGGGCGGGCCCGGCCCGGCCCGCAAAAACGGGCCTAACCCCATGTCCATACCCGCCCGTAAGAGCGGGCCGGGTAGTCCACCGGGCCGCCGGGCCCGGTAAAATTTTAGATTTTTCAAAATTATGTAATTTATTTAATACTTTATAAATAATATTAAAACATTTAAAAAATTGCTAATACGCTTATAATGTATATAGGCCTTTCATCACATACACAAAAAATATTCACACAAAAATAATAATGAGAAACTATATCTAAAATTTTAAATTCAAGCATAAAGTATTATCTTTAAGTACAAAAATAGATATTATATTGGTTGGACTATTTGTTAAGAACTAAAAACTTAAATTTAAACATAATAAACTATAAATATGTACACAGATAAATTAGTAAATATGAAAATATACAAGTGTACATGTAAATAAATACATAAATTAGTATATATAAAAATATATATGTATATATACTAAATGTAGCGGGCCGGGCTTATCGGCCCGAACGGGCCTACACCCTAACCCAAGCCCGCCCATATGTTGTTGCGGGCCGGGCCCGGGCCGGGCCGGTGGGTAAATATATATGTCCAAGCCCGCTAATTTGTGCAGGCGGGCTGGGCGGGCTGGGCGGGCCGGCCCGGTTTTGTACAGGTCTACCAAGCAGAACCTAGAGAAGAGACTAGCTAGAGGGCCATTTTGAAAGAGTTGTAACTTGTAATGTATTACTGTTTAGCTCAAACGGCTTCGGACCCATCTACATTGCATTTACGTAGCATATAAATAGGGTGTCTATAAGAGACATGGATGTCAAATACTTGAGGAAACTTTGGTCTAAGTACCACCGGGACAGAAATGGAAACGGGGACGGGGAAACTCCAAACTAAAATATCAAGATACGGGTACGGCAAGAAAACGTCGAACTAAAAATTCAATTTTACTAGTATAGGTAATGTTTACGTCCAAGAAATACGAAATAATCAAACAAAACATATGTTCTTGTTATAACCCATTACAAATGCATAATAATAAAATAAAAAAGTAAATGTTTCATTCAGTGATAAACACACTTTCCAACTCTGACTCATCTAAAGATAAATTAGCAAGCACCAAATAACCCATTTCTTCCAAATTGCCGAACTCATCTCCTCGAACATCCACATCTTAGTCTTCTCATCCGTGTATTGCTCAGAACTCCTTGACGAGAGGCGAAGGTTGTTGTGCACAAACATCAAATCCTCTGCACGCTTAAGAGTTAATTTGTTCCGCGTAAGTGAATGGATAAAAGAGTAAGTACTCCTTTGATGTTTGTGCACAACAATATTGTCTGTGTGGTAAATATTGTGTGTGCACACAGACAAATAATTGTGTGTGCAACAAGAAAAAATATCGTCTGTGCACACGAGCACTACACATATATAGATTGATTTGCAAGTTCGTATTAGTATCAGATGATTGTCAATGTATTTTTTACACGAAAATTAATGTATGTGGACTTGCACGTGAATTAATAAAGTAAAAACTGTGTGCTTGAAATTTGTGCACAGGAAAAAGAATTAACTTTAGCAACATATTCTTTACTTTAAATGGAAATGACAAATCTTTTTGGGACATCCAAAAAAGGAAATTTGGCCAACCTTTTCGGGACGAAGGGAGTATAAAACTTTTTCTCCGTGCTCAGAGACAAGTAGCTACCAATTGTCTGTGACCAACATTTTATGTAAAATTATGTATAACTTGTGTAGTCCTAGCATTTTTGTTTTACTCCCTCCGTCCCATTTTACATGTTCTACTTTCCTTATTGGGTTGTCCCAAAATAAGTGTCTTCTTTCCTTTTTTTGGAAGAAAATATGTGGCTCACACCATTTCATTTTATTATACTCAAACCTCAACTACAACTTTTACTTTTTAGCCTACGACTTTATTAATACTTCGTTAACTCACACATACTCCCTCCGTCCCGCAAAGATGTTCCCGCTTTCCTTTTTTGGATGTCCCAAAAAGAAGTTCCCTTTCCCTAAATGGAAAGTTATCCTACATTAAAACAGTGTCAAACAGTGCAAAACAGTGTCAAACAGTGTCTAAACAGTGCCAAACAGTGTCTAAACAGTGCCAAACAGTGTCTAAAAAGTAAAGTCAAATTTATTTCCTAAATATGTGTAGGTCAAATCGGGAACATCTTTGCGGGACGGATGGAGTACAGTACAATACAATGGGACCGAGGTAAGTATTTATTTTATATGCAATTCTTATCCCTTCCTCTGCCAGAAAGATTGTGCAAGAGTTAACAGCAGAGCCATCACTCCCTCCTGAGAGTCATTCCCGGAGCCCTAACGGCGACTCCTGGACTTCCCTTGAGCGGCTCTGAAGGCTACTCCTAGTATTCCGTCTCCAGGTCGTGGGCGGTGGCCTAACCACGACTTTTGGTTTACCGTATTCGGGTTGTGTGCAGCGGCCATCCGTCTCCAATGACGGCATGGAGGAGTAGCTAAGGTATGATATTGCTAATCTGAAACCAGTTCCTTTGCTCCCAATTCTATTGACGTTATTTGCCTTAAGGTTCTGTGAAAATAGGTAGCCGATTTGTTCTTCCCATTAAATGGCCATATGCAGACATAATTATCAGTTCATACCCTTAATTAAGATCAATTCACAATATTTAGACACACAATAACCAGATTCCCTTCTAGTAGAGGGTAAAAACCTGCATTTTGATATGGGTAAACTAACTATTCAATAGCATATCACAAGAAGATACTATGTCAAAAACTATTGCAAGTATTTGTTACAAACGCCCCCCAAAAAATACAAACTAGAAAATGAATTTAGATTTCAACATAAAAGATTTCACTTTTTTTATCACACAAGTTTTCATTATATTTATACCAAATGAAGAAATATGTACACTTATGTAATTGGGAAGTAGATGGAATATCGAGAACAAATTGGTTACCTTACTGCAGTTTAGCTTAATGAACTGGTTAAAGAGTGATAGAATAGAGTGATTTAATTTATAAACAAAGCATTAAATTATAAAATGAAAAGGGCAACAGGACTACAGGAGTGGGAAATGAGAGGCTTCCTTGATCTGCATGTGATTGATTGCCAAAAAGAATAATTAATCAATTAAAGACATCATGGGCACTTACAAGTTACAACGGGATGGTATTATGTGTGTATCTATGTGCTTATATTTTAATGCTCTTACTTCGTATTAGAACAGTGATAAACTTTATTGTTAGCTAGAAGTTGCTGATAGATTATATACATCATGATTAACATCTGATAATGATTTTATGATTGATTGGGGAGAGTCATTTACTTTCCTGCCATAATGTGAAGCATACAGTGATGGACCAGTCGGTAACCCAGTTACGTACAAAACCATTACACAAACAAAGTTTTATAGTTCACTGAAGTGTTCTTCGTGGTCTAGGTAGGCAAAAATGTCTCTTCTCAATGTTCTTTCACATTGACTCTCTGACAAGTGGAAGCACTCAAACCAACATATGTTAAAAATATTTAAGTTTTCTGGAGTGAGTTTTGTTCACCATATTTGGACCATTCCTAAAACCTTTGACCCTTTGTGTCCATCAAACGATGTTACATGTTTCGACTATCTGTTTGGTAAAGTGGTATGAAACTACTAGTTTTCTTTGTGTTGGTGGTTCACATTTTTGGTCATAAGAATGCTGGCTCAAAATTGTGACACTCATGTGTTGGTGAATATCTATCTTTTATAATTACTAATGCTCCGATCAAATAAAAAAGAAAAGATTTTAAAATCATTTTCATCAATTCCCTGGATCTTAAGCCATGGCTTCGTGGAATTAGATCATGTCTATTACCATATGCACGAGCGCCTGAACTTTGTGAAATATCTACAGTTGCATCCAGGTTTTTTACCATTTAAAACAGGGCTGTCTATCATATTAATTTTTTAAATTGTGTATATGTAACTAACTGTAACGTCCAGAATGATCTGGGCTTAGACAGCTTACACACTGCTGAGATTGTAATGGCTCGAAGAAGAGCTCAAACTGGAACTATAACCATCCAATGTCAACCTAAGGCTTTTGTAGAGGGTGTTTTAGTTTGAGAATTGTATTCATTCCTCATTCCTCTTCGATTAACTTTAAATGTGGAAACTTGACGGCTTGACCCTTACCCAAATCACGGGCATATTTGCATATTCTTATCAAAGTATGACTTGATTAGTGACTTGGGGAAGTAGATCATATCAAGCCCATAGTACAGCAGTATGTAATAGCTTCATAATTGTAGAATATTTGTTTATGTATGAACTGTATGACAATCTTTTGTACATTTTCTCTTGCTTTTAAGATATAATAGTAATTGAGGTATAATAAAAATGATATAATTTTTTGCACAATGGAGGTTTAATATTTTCCATGCCTATTCAGATAAATATGAATTATCAATTTCACATGTAGTATCAACCCATAGATTATTTACATTTGTATGTCTCAAACATTATAATTGTAGTAAATTATCTTTGAAAATCAGACTCTTCGTCCAAGCCTCCAAGGCATCTACTTTGACGAGCTTTATACTTATATGTATTGCATATATGACTTTGTGAATCATAAATTTTACAAGTTTTATGTTAGTGTATGCCTTAGCAATGCACTTTTCAGCCATGCTTTAACAATTTTTTTGAACCGATAGTCTGGGACAGATTAAAGTCCCAGGGCAGATTACCCATCGTGCCTCCAGGGCAGTCATCCTCGTGCCCAAGGCAGCAAAACCTGTCGTGACATCCTCCCGCATCTGTGTGAAGAATGCCTGTTGCTGCTCGAAGAAATGTTGCTGCTCCTGGTGAAGGCGGGCATACACCGCCTCCTGGTGCTGATGCATCCCCTCCCAAGAGTTGGGATACACGTATCCCTAGGGAGGGGGCTCATACAATGCCTGCGGCTGCTCCTGGTGCATCTCGTGTCCTCCCATCTGTGGCTCATCATCTTGAATATCATCCCTCCATCTCCCGCTGAACGGGGATCGCGAAATGAAGTGCTACAGGAGTTCTGCGGGTTGTAAGAAGTGCCATCCACACAGATAGTCTGCCAGAACGCCTCACGGTCAACATTATGCGGGAAATCAAGGAGCTCCTGAGTTGCGATCGTGGCGTCTGGGAAACCAAGTCTGCTCTGGAGCTGGGTGGCAGTGATAGCAAAATCATCTCGAAAAGCTCTAAAAGAAATCTCCTTCGCATTGGGGTTCTTGATTGTCTTTGGCGCGTTCATGGTGGCTAAAACCTCGCAAGTGATATCCCAAAAAGTAGGCTCTTGAATGCCAAAGAATAGATGCTTCCATCAATCCTTCTTAATGAGGTCAAATATCTCACCCGCCAAGCCTTCTCTAGCTGCGTTCAGTGGCCCGGGCTTCGCGTAGTATATAATGCCCATGTATTTTGTGTAAAGTTTCTCAGAGTTCGCCCTTTGCACATCAGTAGCAAATTCCACTACATATAATCCGCCACGATCGCAACTCAGGAGCTCCTTGATTTCCCGCATAATGTTGACGTGAGGCGTTCTGGCAGACTATCTGTGTGGATGGCACTTCCTACAACCCGCAGAACTCCTGTAGCACTTCATTCCGTGAGGTTTGGAAGGTTGAAGATTGAAGATAGGATCGATCGGAAACAAACCGTGAAGAAAATGGCAAGGAAACGGTCCAAGAGCATTCCGCACGCCCCGCGGGCGATTCTGAGAGCAAAAAGTTGAGGGGTCTGAACTGCACACCGCGCGGCCGAAACCGCACCCCGCGCGGTTCAGAAATAGCCCCCAGGAGTACCCGCGCGGTTGCATAGTGCGGCGCCCGCACACCGTGCAGGCGTAGCGAAACACAGAAGACGGAAAAACGCGCGTGTACCCGCACGGTGACCCGCACGGCGTGCGAACGACCGTGCGGGCTGATTTTCGGCCAGATTTTGTGTTTTTCTATAAATAGGTCCCTGTTTTGCCTGTTTTTGACTTATGAGTTTAGAGAGATAAACCCTATTTCGATTTTGAGAGCTTTTTCAAGCCTTATTCTTCAAGAAATAGCCCCCAGAAGTACCCGCGCGGTTGCATAGTGCGGCACCTGCACACCGCGCAGGCAGAGCGAAACACGGAAGATGGGAAAAACGCGCGCGTACCCGCACGGTGACCCGCACGGTGTGCGGACGACCGTGCGGGCTGATTTTCGGCCATATTTTGAGTTTTTCTGTAAATAGGTCCCTGTTTTGCCTGTTTTTGACTTGTGAGTTTAGAGAGATAAACCCTATTTCGATTTTTGAGAGTTTTTCAAGCCTTGTTCTTCAAGATTAAGGGATTCTTTGTAAGTTCTATCTTTTTAATTAATGACAATTATTTCTATTCATCCCGATTCTGTTGATTCTTCAATTATGAATTGTGAGTAGTTTAATTAGGGATTTGTGGTTGATGAGGGGTTAATCATGATGTATGACTAGATTCATGTCGGTTTAATTGCATGAATGCCGTTTAAGAGAGATCTAATTTATTCTAGGACATATTCACACACACTTAATCGTTCGCTAAGAGATTAGTAGTGATTAAGGGGCCTTAAGCTCGCTCGTCTTGGCAATAATTTAGGATCCTGTCGCATGAGAGATCAGCCTGGTCCCCTAAATTATTGTACTCTACGCCGCGAGAGCGGTAAGAACTTAGTAATGTTTAGCTAGGCTCAATTGAATTAAATTTCATGTAATTAAGCCTGTTTTGCCAGAAATCTGGTTACCCCGGAATTAATCCTTGTTCTCTTCGTCGTTAATTAGAAAGAAACTAAACTTTATTTTTATTCGCTCATTCCTATTAGTTTAATTTTCCAACCAATCAATCTCGCACGACGCTTTTATTTTATTTTCTTTTTAATCGCTGAATTTAATTAATTCTTGATTCCCTTTTGTCCGTCACTGTGGAGACGATCTATATTACGGTCTATTTTACATAAAAACATCCTTACAGGATATCCAACTGGCCTTTTTTACTTTTTTTTTTCTATTTTTATAATCTTTTTTTCCTCTTTCTTCTTCTTTCTCCGCTCCTTGCGAATCTGCAGCTTTTTTCTTTCGTTTTCTTTTCTATAATATGAACCGACAACCTTCCATTAAAACATTTCTCTCCATGGCACCAGTTCGGCTTCCCTCCCAGTGAACCGGTAAGAAACTAAGAACCCCGAACGAGTGATATTCCCCTTCTCGCAGGTCAGAATTATCATGCCACACTTGGAAATCCTTCCATTGATAGATCAGAGGCCCCCTTTCTCACTCGGGATAGAAGTTGTCAGTCAGATTAATGAGTTTTTTTCCCAAAATAATGCTAATTAAATAAATAATTCCCAAAATACTGTTAGGTTAAAAATAATTCCCAAAATACTGATGGGTTAACCGTGGTTAAGAAAAGCCGCCACTTGAAGTGGCGGCTCTTCTCTTACAGTACAAAAGCCGCCACTTGAAGTGACGGCTCTTCTCTTACAGCACATTTTGTACATATATAAAACGTAATATGTTTCAAGAATTTTTTAACTATCTTCCCAATTGAATTTTGAGCTAAAATTTTGTATGAATAAACTAGACTTGATGAGGAACGTGCTCAAAAACATTTCATCAAAAGGATCTTTTAGAGACAAGTTGCTTCAAAGTGATGCCTCTATAAATGATTTTTCTTGTAGTGGAACAACATGAGTTACATTTCATTACACACGAGTTACATCATTCTGCTCCTGGACAATTGAAAACAAAAACATAGGTTATTGTTCACGCGCGTGAACAGTAACACGCGATTTTTTTTAGGCTAGAGCAGTATGCTCCAAACGACGTCGTATTGGGTGCAGGAGCATGATGCTCATGCTGGACAGGTTGCACCGTATACGTACTGAGGACTTAGGGAGATGGAAACCAAAGTTTGCGCCTGAACAAAAGTAGGGGCCACTTTGTGAGATCATTTACTCGAGCAAACATGAAAAAATGAAATATTTCATGAGAATTAAATTATGCTGGTGATTTGGCTAAGGGTCAAGTTTCCACATTTAGAGTCTGTTTGGTAACACTAAAATCGGTTGATTCTGTTGAAATTTATGAAGTTTCACCTGCATTGGTTGATTCTGCTGATTTATGAAAAAATTATATTTAAAATATATTTTATTAATAAAGTAAAGAATAAATTAAATGTAAAAATAGCTAAAATGATGGCCTTTTTATTTCAATATTACTAAAAATAGGATAAACGATAAAAAAGTGATCTCTTTTTTAAAATTCCAAAAATGTGACCAACATCACAATTAACCCTACAATGCAAAGTGACTCCCCGCAAAGTGACTCCGGCGAAAGTGACCCCACCGACCACAGTGACAGTCCCGCCGACTACAGTGACTGCCCCGCCGGTCACAGTGACTACCCAACCGCCACAGTGACTCCGATCAAAGTGACTATAGTAACCATGACTTCCCGACTTCCAGCCACAATGACTACCCACCAACCGGCCACAGTGACTTCAGTCGCTGTGACTGCCGGCCCACCGGCCAAAGTTACTCAGCCATAGTGACACGCCACATTGATGCCACCGCCGCCCCCTACCGCCGCCCCAACCCTGAATCAACTCCCCAACCCCCTCCCATCACCACCGACACAGATCTTAGCCCCAGGTCTTCGCACAAACGCACCTCCTAGCCCCTCCCTACCCCCTTCACCCAGTCACAACCAGATTCAACATCAGCCCCAACCCAAAGACAGATACGGCCTCTCCCCCTCCTCATAAGCCCCCTCCACCAGCCACATCGCACCCTACCCCAGTGCTGCCCGAACCCAGACCCATACCCAACGGGTCTCGGAACCGGGTCGGGTAGACCCGGACCCATTCTGCACTTTGTCAAAATAACAAGGCCTGTAAATAAAATGTAAAACAAAGTGTGCAAATTTAAAAGCAAAATATATCTTAATTATACAAAAAAACAAGATTTCTCATAGAAAATTAATACTTTTATCCAGTAAAGTATCGGTTCTTGTAGAAACGTATAACTACACACTCTGTGTCGCTTTTTCTCGCACAAAAAGCTAGTAAAATAAACTAGAAAGTAAGTCACAAAAACTTGGACTACTGAGAGTATAATGACATACGGAGTATTATATATATATATACACGATAATGATATAACAATATTGTCAATAATACTAATAAATATTATGCTTTGCCTACCAAGCCTAATACACACTTTATCAGTATGTATAAACGACCAAAATGGATATTAGTTTTAGGTTATGTCACTATCCCTATCAATATCGCTTATATATTAGGTATGTATTAGTGTGTATATTTTTAATTGAAAAAATACAATTAATAACTCTATGTATTATTATGTATACATGTGTGTGTATTAGTTTTTTATTTTATTTTATTTCAAGTGTTATAACTAATTACTTTATGTATTAGTGTGTGGGTATACATATAAGAAATTTTAAACGGGTTCGGGTCTTTAACGGGTCGGAATCATATGTACCATACCCGACCCATTTATTAAAAGTACTAACGGGTCCGGATCTGGGTCCGGGTAAACGGAATAAAATATAGACCCGTACCCGTTAAAAACAACCGGGTCCGGGTCTAGACCCGACCCATTGACAGGCCTACCTTAACCCACCCAGCGTCGCACAGCGGCATTACCGGCGAGATATCCTTGCACCAACAATTTGAAAGAGACACAATAGATCTGTAATTTCAACCACGGATCTGAAATTCGTCAATCAGCGCTATCCTTGAAGGGATGAGACGTATGAAGCCAACAAACAACAACAGCGAAGAGGAGCAGCGAAGAGGTTGAAGTGTCGCAATGGTGGTCGTCGTCGTCTTCGCTGGAGGTCGCCGTCGTCTTCCCTGGAGGTCGTCTCGCCATCGTCTTCTCTGGCGGTCTTCTCGCCGTCTTCTTCTCTGGAGGTCTTCTAGCCGTCGAAGTCTTGCTCCTTCCTCTATGTTCGTTCGCAGAAGGAGAAGGGAAGAGGCAGAAGTTACTTTTTTGAGAAGAGAGGCGGAAGTTATTTTTGAGAAGAGGCGTGCGTACGGTCAGTTTTCTAGAAAAAATAAATCCGGTCATAATTTTAGAAATCAAAACCTCAATTGTAATATTCAGGCAATTATTTCTAAAATGATCTGCTACAGTAATTTCAGCCAATGCAGCGAGAAAAGTAACACCAATCTTTCTTTTTTTATTATGGAGTATTACATAATTCAGTTCGCGAAATAAAAAATTACGTATTTGGTGAAAAAGTTGGCTGATAAGTCTGATAAGCCGAAAAACAGGGTCACTAAACGAGCTCTTAAAGTTAATCGAAGAGGAATGAGGAATGAATACAACTCTTAAACTAAAACACCCCCCACAAAAGTCTTAGCTTGACATTGGATGGTTATAAATATACTAAGGGGGTGTTTGGAACTGGTTCTGCTTCTGCTTCTTTTTTGAAGCAAAAACAGAATCAGTTTTGAGAAGCTGGTCTCCTCCAGTTTGTAAAAAACACTGATTCTAGGAGTAAATTAGAGCACCAAAATCAGTTCTTCACTTTCACTCAAACACTCCAACTTCTGTTTCTGCTTCATGAAGGAGCAGAAATAGTTTTAAGAATTATATCCAAACACCCCTAAATCATAGTAGAGTGATTTCTTTGATTAGAAAATTCCGCAAATTAGACTAAGACAATAGTAAAGCTCACAAATAAAAATGTTTTATTCTCAAAATTGGACTCATTTACTCATACTTAATTAAAAAAGTTTTAATCAATTTCTTTTTTTAATAGGATTAAATAAATCCTATTTGGGAAAATAATTTTTTTTTTGCATTTTTGCTTATGATGGGGTTGTATGATGAGCTATTATATTAGAAAGGACTGCTCTAGCTAGCAACAGGAAAAATGGCTTCTTGGTACATGCTACAAGGACCAGACAGACCGCCCTCTCTCGCGATCCGAATATAACCGTCCTCTCCCCAATTTGATCCCCAAGAGTTTTTCACAATCCAGAATGGAACAAAAGGGACAACCGTATCGTATCCCACAACCACCATAGCGTGGTCCACCCCAGTTCCACAGTCACCGGAAGGCCCGGGGACGAAAACTCCGCCGTCGTAGTTCTTGAACGACGGAACAAAGCCAGCACTGTACGACACCACGATGGTGACGGGCTGCTTCGCGACGGCGGAGCGGAGAGCCGTCTCGCTATTCCAAGGCACGACTCTGTAGCCTGAGATGCCGGCGAAGGTGTCCACGTCAGCATCCCGGCATGTCTGCTGAACGCCGACGTACGGGTAGTCTATCTCCATCGCCAGGCCGCCTTTCTCCACCGCATATTCGAACGCGTACATGATGGAGCCGCCGGCGCACCCAAAAGAGTCGGTGTCGCAGTCTAGAAGCTGCTGCTCCGATAAGTCCAGCAGAATTTCAGAGAGGATCTTGTTCAGCCCTTCCATGGCGGCCACCGCCGCGAACGCCCAGCAACACCCGCAACCTCCCTGGTCCTTCACGTCGGTCACCGCGCCTTGCTCTCGCCAGTCCACCGAGGGTGGAAGTTGTTCCAGGCTCACATTTTCTTGAAACAGCGGCGGCTCCGGCGGGGCATGACGGCGGCGGCGTTGGGGTCCGGGTCCTCTAGAGCAGTTTTTGAAGTACTTCGCCGTGAACTCCTCGTCGGTCATGTCGGAAAATGCATTCAATCCAAGTCTGTAAGAACGGTTTTCGGCTCTGTTGAAAGACTCGACGTACTCTTTGTTTCTCTTGAAGATCTCGAATCTTTTGGCCTTTTCAAGGTCATCTTTGTAAGAACGTTCATGGCGGATCATCCACCGCTCAAAATGTTCGGCTACGGGGAGTTCCTCAACGGCGGGGGCCGGAGCGGTGGCGGTGGCAGTGGCTGTGCATGCCCACGTCACTAATAGGATAAGTAGTGACGATGCCAGAATCATATATTCCATCAGATCTGATCTACCAGTTATTAAGGGCTTAAGGCAGACCAGATCGATGGGAGTGAGGTGACTTATAATGAATCTGCATGCATGCATGTGTACTGGACCTATTTATCAGCTTAGAATCTTAAAGCTCATATGAGAAGTTTCACGGTATTTAATTTAGTAATTGAATAGTCTTAATTTCTATATTAATTCCTCAGTATATTCGCAGACCTTTTATTTATTTATTCCTTTACTTCTTAAGTTTCAACTCACTGTATTTAATTTTGTAATTCAATTGAGTTGTACGTAAACCTGGCTCCCGTGTTTTGGCCGGTCAATTGTTATAAATTCCGCTAAATTGAGCGGAACACATTTGTTTACCGCTAAATTAGGGGTGGGATCCGTCCGGTCTGGGTCGGGTTTTTGCTAAACCCGGAAATTGCCCGGAAGGTCTCGGGTTATGAAAATTAGGAACCGAAACAAAGCCCATTATATTCAGTCCGAGTCGGGTTTTTGGTAGCCCGGGTTCGGTCCGGGTTCGGGTTGGACCGGTTAAAGCCCGGACGTGAAATATGTCATTGTTCTTTTATATTTTAACACTTATTTTCAAATAACATTAATTAAAAATACAAACCGCAAATTTAAAGAAGATAATTATCTTAATATTTTATGTAAGATGTATATATAAATAATATAGGTTTCTTAAAAATATTACGAAATAAATTTTATAAATAAAAAAGTTACTAGAGTTGCTATAAATATATTCTCATGGTCATTACGCTAAACAAATTCAACATATTTGTATTCACTAAAAGTTACTAAATCTTTTTTTATGCACCGTGATTATAATCATATATTAGGAAACATTTTATTTATATTCATATACTATGTTAATTTTATATTAAATCTAATTGTTTCGGGTTTTTTTCGGTCCGGGCCGGGTTATAGATTTTAAGGCCCGTTAATGAGCCCGGAATTTTCGGTTCGGTCCGGATTTTTTTAAATTCGGGCCGGTTAAAAAGAAAAAATCCGGACCAGGATCATAATTTGGGTCGGTCCAGGGTCGGTCTCCGGCTTTCGGTTCGGTTTTTCCCACCCCTACGCTAAATTCCGTCGTCACGTAAGTACAAAATATCGCCATATATGGAAGAGATAATTATCCTAGGTGTGACTAAAACTTCTCCACTTTCTCAATCTATGACCTAACTAGTTTTTTTACCAAAATAATATTAAAACTCATAATATTTAATTAAAATTCGTAATAAATAAATAAATAAATTTTTTGGGTGGACAAATATACCCTTTAGGTTATATCTATAAAACCCTAAGCTCCTATTCTTTTCTCTAACCCTAACCTTCATTCTCCCACCCCCATAGATCAACCGCCCACAGCCGCACGCCCCCTGCCGCTACCTCCCCATGGGCCGCCGTCCGCCGCCGCCCCATGGCCTACTATGCAGCCGCCTGCCGCCACCTCAGGTCGCCTCAGGATGGGATATTTTTGGCACGTCTTTATCGCCGCACGTCGTTGATATCTCAGCCACGCCCATTGCTAAATTTGAAGGCAGATTTTGGGAAGCTAAGGAGGCACTGTATTATGTGGTTAAAATCAGTCGGTCATTAAATTTAGAAGATTTGTTCCAAAAATTAAACTGCGCTGGTTCCAAAATTTTTCTTTTTGAACGAGCGATCTGTTCTAAGAATTAATACGAGTAATAACTTTTTTTATTCTTTTTTCTTTTACGTTTAATTTGTAATAATCTTTCAGAATATGTATTCTGCTTTTTACGTTTACTGTGTACCTATATGTTGTGATTAGTGTTTTTATTTCGGAAGTTAGCTCTAGCTAACTTTATTGTGATTTGTGACTAATACAGGTAATTGATTGAGGTTTTATTGATTTAGGGTTTGGGGGCATTAAGTATGAGCATTGAATATCGGCAGTGAACATTGCAAACAGTGTTGAGTATGGACAGTGAATATACATGGTTATAGACATGTCGTACAAGGCAGTGAATGAATGCATTAAAATATTTTTTGTGCACTGATTATGACCAGTATTGCAGTAACACAAAGGAATAATATCATCATGAAAGGCAATATACTTAATTAGACCCAAAATAATAAAATTATTAAATCCAAAAAAAAAACTTAAAATAAATTGCTCAAGTAAATGAGAAGAGAATTAATTTTGATAGAAGCGCAGTGATTATTACCGGATGTGCAGTAAAACCGTGCATTAATGTCGGGCAGTAACGACAATATAAAGTGCAGTAATTTTAATTGCACGAAATCAGTGCAAAATGCACATATTTTAAATAAGGGTATTTTAGTCATTCAATCTTTAAATATAAACGTGATTTATTTATTTTTTTGGATTTTCGGTCATAGAAAAGTCTAAAAACTAGTTAGGTCATAGATTCAGAAACTCATTGAGTTTTAGTCATATCCTGGTAAATTTCCCTATATGGAACAATGGCGTAAATTTTGGTACGAAGGGTAGCGGGTCAATCTATTTGTCCTTTTTGCTCTCAAGAGAATGAAACGCTGCTGCACATTTTTGGGGCTTGCCGGAAGACATTACAGATTGGAAAAATCTGTTTATACCCACTATTGTACTCACTTTTGTACCCATCATGTCTGTGAGAAGTTTTTTTTTGTCTGTGAATCCCGGTCATAGACAAAAATATGTTTATGAAGACATGGTGGGTACAAAAGTGGGTACAATAGTGAGTACAAATTGGGTCAGACAGCTTGGCTTTGGGGCTCATCATTGGTGGGCTTTGGTGGGCTAGAAATGCAAAAATATGGTTAAAGCATATTGGTTGGGACTATATTGACAGAATCAGACGCTCTTCAAATTATTACAAACATTAATTGGGTCAGACAGCTTGGCTTTGGGGCTCATCATTGACGACATAAGAGATATTTCTTCTAGCTTTTCTAGAATTTCTTTTTCTCACCCGAGGCGATCTGCGAATCGAGTAGCTCATGATTTTGCAAGAGATGTTGTTTCTATGTCTGGTCGTTATATTTGGTTTGATAATTATCCCACTTGTATTTCAACTTCTTTGGACCATGATTTTATTAATATTAATTAATTAGTTCTCTTTCAAAAAAAGTACAAATATTAATTTTTGCACATACATATTCTATCTACCGAACTACCACTTGGCTTTCTCTCTACTAGTTCTATTTTTCCATGTTCAAATAAGACTAAATGTAATAAATAAACTTTTTCTTATTTAAATTTTAATTTATATGTGTTTACTTTGTGTTTCTACCAATTAATTAAGCTTAGTATTACATTTTTTAGCCTTTTCTATTTATTTTATGATTAGAATCATGAAAACATGAACATGTGTGTGTGTTAGATGGACGTACTGATGGAGAATTGGAGATTATGAAATGGAAATTGCTTGTGTTTTTAGTTTTTTATTCATTCGCAAGTTTTAAATAATTTGAAGAACTATAATAAAATTAAACGAAGTCCTACTTGAGTTTTTTTTCAAGAATAATGCAAAATTAAAAATTATTTACCAAATTGAGGTAAGGTTAAAAATATTTCCCATTCTCAGTGGTGGCCTCGGGCCGGTTCGGGCCTGGCCCGGGCCTAGGCCCGACCGGGCCGCCGGTTAGGAAATGTTGGGCCCGGGACCGGCCCGGGTAGCCACCGGGTCCGGTCCGGGCCAGGCCTCTTACATTTTTTTTCCTTTTTTCTAATTACCCCCCCCCCCCCCCCCAACCCCTGACCCCCAAACCACCCCAAATGGCCCAAATTATCCAGCCCGACCCGGGGATTTAAAAAAAAATGAAAAAAAATATGCATTGTTATGCCATTTTACAAATGAGCATAACATGAATACGCGTTTAGCATAATAACTCATAAAATGAGAATTGATATGAAAATCAATTCTCATTAAGACATTTTCATTGAGCATCAACTTGAAATTATAAGCACCAGTGATTTTCATTACGTGATTGTGATGAGCATCGAGTCTGTTCGTTTGAGTATTAGGGGTCTAACAATGAGCACAAGTGATTTCTGCTTCATATCTTCTAATTCAATTTCTTTTTATTATTTTTCGTTTATTATTTCAATATCTGAATCCAATATAGTATGATGCGTTTGAAATGTGAAACATTTTTAAATGAGCATAAAACAATACCAAATGAGCATATGTAACTTACAAAATGAGTATCCAAAAATTCAAAAGCTCATTTGTGTATGCTCATTCATTTTCGGTTTTATACACATCTGACCATGAAGACATTTTAATTGAGTACCAAACTTCTTTTATTGAGTATTAAAATCATGCGGTTGAGCATCACGATTTGTGCTCATGTGTCTATAATCAAGTCTTATGTTAAAATATAATGAGCAGAACAACGGTACAAAATGCACATTAATATATTTTTAGTGAGCACCAGATGTATTCTTCTGAGTATTCTGAGTATTGAGAGTATAATAATGAGCATCCTAATATCGACTTCATATTTTATAATTCATTTCGATTTTCTTATTTTTTTTAAATATCTACAATAAAGCCGAATGAATCCAATATATATATTTTATGTAATATTATACTTTTGAAATATGCATTAATATGAACATTTTAAAATGAGTTTTACAACAATATCAAATGAACATAATTAATTTACGAAATGAGCATAAAAATTTAAAAAAAAAACTCATTTAAAACATCTACTATGCTAAAATGAGTATTATACAAATTTCACACACATAATTACAAATGAGCATCGAAAAATTACAAAATGTTATTTTAAATATCTAATATGCTCAACTTTTCATTTGTGTATGCTCATATTAGCAAAAGTAGCTATATATCTACAATCAACCCGCAGACTCCCGGAAATCACCATCTCCAAAGGTTGTGGCTAGAGCTTGGAGGTCGTCAGTCGCTGTAGGGTAATTAAATTGAGTTATGGTGTACATTAGTACGTTATTAAGATTGTGATGAAATTGATTTTAAATGAGAAAACCTAAGACGTACACCAGTTGATATATGATGATCGATCGGGGTGGGATGGTGGAGTTGTGGAGAAGAAAATCACCGAGTTGAGCTTAGCAGAATTCATGAGCTACTGGCCTCCAAAAGAAGAGATGAGACAACAGAGGGAAATCGTTGCTCAAAAAGAAAAGATGGGAAGGAAGATAGCGAGGCGGTGGGTGGTGTGCGACAGAACAAAAAGGGCCGGCTGTACCGTGCGCACGGTACAGCCGGCTGTACGGTGTATTTGACCTTGAATTACAGGACATTTTATGTCTTAATAGTTAATCATAAACACTTAATTTACTAACATTTTGTTTCAAACCGATAATGAAAGTGGTTAGTAAAAAGTTAATAGAATGTGCTAGTATGGTGTAGTAATTTGCTGACTCTTTTTTTTTTGTTACCAATTTGGGCTTCTTTTTTACCAATTTGTCTCGTGAGTTGTTTTAGCAATTTGGTAAAATTCTTTATTTTTACCAATCTGGTAATTTTGCCTTATTAAGCTATTACTTTAATTTACAAGTATTGTTTTATTATTTGAACCAAAATTTGTGCAATTTTGTTCTTAGCTATCGTTCCAAATTAATAGTGTGCACTATAAAAATAGATTCTAAAATTCACAAATTAATGGATTCTGTTATATATAAGCTAATAAAAAAATTTGAATACTGATATTTTTTTGTAACAATCAGAGTACAAACCAAAAAGTTATAACACTTCAAAAAACAGAAGTTTTTGAATTACTGCATTGTTTTCTAATTAAATATATGCAATATTGGTGTCATATGAAAGATAACAAAAAGTTATAAAAATTTATATATTTCTTGAATAAATCTGTGTATAAATTAAGCAATTATAGCACAGATTATCTTATATGAAAGATAATAAAAAGTTATAAATTTTTTGTAACAATTGGAGTACAAATAAAAAAGTTATAACAATTTAAAAAAATAAAGAATTTTTTTTATTCATGGGACCCACGCAATTTTCTCCCTCTTGTGCGCAGTAGGTTTTCCGTTACTACATACGGAAGTTGGCTGTTCTACACTACTAACTATAGTTCATGGTGGCAGTAGATTGGGAAATATTTCTAACCATACCTCAATTTGGTAAATACTCTTTTATTTAGCATTAAACTAGGAAAACACTCGTCCTACTTTTATAAAGTCCCTATGATTTGGCCAGCCTTATGGAGAGCAATTTTCTCACGTTCAAAGAAAAAGTTCTAATGCAAACGAACTTCATAGTTACAAAACATGATCGATCAACCCAAACACGATAATGAGGTATGTTGTGATGTACTTCCTATGTTCTTAAATAAGTGCAATGGTCAACTTTTCATATTTGTCGATACACAACTTTGAACAATAATATATATAGTTCTCTATTAGTAAAAAAAAATTAAAAACTGATTTTGAATATTTACAATGAGACATATTTGACAATATTTTTTGAAAAAAATATTAATCATTAGTAAATACTTCGTAAATCGTAGTTAAAATAAAACATGTGAATAATGTAAAATTCAACGTGTTGCACTTATTTAAGAAAGAAAAGTTTCATAACGGTACGTCTCCTTTGGTATTCGTTAGTACAATACTCTCTTAGATCATCCTTAAGTAAAGTTATGGTTTCAGCCTTGGCTTGCGGCTAATCATGTTTAAAGTGCTTGAAAAAAAATATCTTTTTAAAAACTTTAAAAGTATTGTACTATAAATAACAATGATAATTCAAATTGGGAATAAAAGGGGGGGAGGGGGAGCAAGAAACATATGCTATCTTGCAAGCTAGGAAATGTGAAAATTATGGGGAATTGACATCTTCTGTAGAGTTTAATTTGCAAAAATGGAAACGTACTTTTCGAAAGAGTTCCCGTGCTTCATAGAACATATATATGCACACATGGTCAATTGGGGAACACAATGAATCGGAATTCATACTCATGTGTTCCAGGGAAAGAAAGAAAATCATTTGTGGGGGATTGAAATAGGTACAAGTGGCCTGCTGAGAAAAGTAAGAGCTGCAGTTGGAATAACAAGTGAACAACGTGGAGGATATACTGAATCCTAACTACCCTGCCATTCCTAGTTTTGGATGACTTGTCATGACAGCAGGCTGGCTCGTGCTCTTCTTCGTGGGATTACTTAGCAGCAGTTGCTGCTGCTGTGATCACTTTTTTGCCATTGCCGTTGGACTGAAAGCTGGTAAGGGCACAAAGAAGGGGAGGCGGCCAAGAAGGCATAATGATACAAACCACTCTGATTCAACAAAAGATCCCAGCTTCTCTGAAGTTCATTAGTATTTTAACACTTGAGAGACTTCTAAAAGGCTAATGTTTTAGTTTGGTCTCCTATGTACGTATTTCTTGAATTGGATGGTAAGCTCCTTTGATTTGCATTCATTCATAGTCTGTTGTGTGATTTTATTTTTGAATAGTTGTTGGCCTTAAAATTCTTAACTTACCCCGGCATTTCTCTTTGATTGGTCTAACTTGCATACACTTTTTCGTTAAGGATTCTTTTTCCTGATGCCGGGCATCAGGCGCCTTGCTTTGCTTTGGCAGGCAAGCAACTCAGGGGCGGATCTAGAAAACTAAGTTATTGGGGGCACCACGTATAAGGGAGATTTGCGATTTTAGTCTTATAACATTCGGCGGTTATCGTTATTGGTCCTGTAACTTTAATTATTTACATATTTTGATTATTTAACTAATAAATTTTTGTAGTTTAAGGACTTTTTCACCGAAAAGTACCCTTTCGGACAGAAAAATATGATGCCGGCGACATCAATTCCGGTATACTACCGCTAGAAAGTGTACTTTTCAGGGGAAAAGTCATTAAATCACAAATGTTAATTAGTTACAGGACCAAATTTGCAAGTGACTAAAGTTACGAGACTAATAATGAAAACGACCGAAAGCTACGGGATGAAAATTGCAAATTTCCCCTTGTATAGAATAATGATGTTTTTGATTGAATTCGTTTTAGTTTCATACTAGACTAGATCAGACATCGATGGTTGTAAAATACACATAGAATAAATATCCACTAGATTAAACCCGTTAGGCTAGATCAAATAGTTATAGAATAATTCGTTTTAATTGAATTAGTTTGCTTAAAAACAACTTAAGTAAATTAAATGTCATATCACCCCGTCAAAAAAACCTTGCCATTTCATAAAATCTGGCCCATGATTTTGATAGTATAATACTCCGTACTATGGAACTTATAAATTTTACTTTTATGAAAATATTTTTAACAAACAACATTTTCATATAATTTTTATATTATTAATAATTTTCAATAAAAATATATAATTGATCAAAGTTTTGAAAATAGTCGATAAAAAAAAGTTTTGAAAATGGTAAATTTTTTTTGGAAAGGAAGTAGTGTAAAAGATTGAAACATCGACATAACATTTTCAAATAAAAATCTTACGTAGTGCATTTTATTACCAATGCTCTCTAGGAGATTTCATTTTAACAAAATTATCTATCACAAATTAGTTTGTAACTACATGATCATCAAGTCAATCGTTTCCATTATTCCATATTACAAATAAAACAATCATTCGAATATAAATCATCAATAATACGATTGCACAAACTTGAATTGACAATAAATATTCATTGCAAAAACACAACCAATGTGATTAAAAAACACCTATAAATTTAAAAATTACATATAATTAAAGTATGGTGAAAATATGAAAATAAATTATTAACTGAAAAAGGAAGTAAATCTACAAACTAAATACTTGACTAGTCTATTTTCTTAGAAATCTAGCGTATATTAACAACTTTTCTAAAACTTATTTTGCTAACTTGGTTTACAGGCCGGCCGGTGTCCCTAAATAAATAAATTAGTAATAAAATAAATAGAAAATAAAGAATCAAAAGTTATGGGCTTGCCTCGCTTTTACTTTTTCAAGTCATCATAGAATGAAATGTAAGTGAGAAATGTAGAGTATTTAATGGGGGCATTTATATTGTTTTGTTGGGGGCACTAGTCATTAATTGATTAAAAATAAAACAAATTAAGCTAAAAATACACATGTTATTGGGGGCATGTGCCCCCCATCGGCAACTGTATGCATCCGCCGCCCGCCGCTTCCGCCGCTGCAGGCAAGGAGCGTACTTGGCCATTTTGAACGGATCACTTCTTGAACAAATATCAAGACCTCATTTTGAATATTTGTCCTCCAGAGTTTTTGGTACCTCATTTGTACCCCATCCCCTAGTTTGTGGTTCACAAAAGTCCACCACATTTTATTAATTGCTTTATTTTAATGAAGTGCTTTTGTGAACCACAAATATAGAGGTTGGGGTACAAATGAGGTACGAAATAGGGTACCTTTAGCATTTGTGTGTCTTCCATTTAAGTAAGGGCACTCTGCCTTAAGGCATGAGATCCAAATCCACCTGAGCAATTGTCATAGTCATTGAATCTAAAACAGTTTTAAAAAATAAATTCAAAAAAAGTGCCTTTTCAACGCTTTAAATTTCTTTTTAAATTGCTAGCCTGGCCTCTTAGAGCGTTAACTAACTAATATTGTGTCATTACATTCTCTATGCCACTTTGAACAGTGGCATAACCAAAAGAAAATTATTTAGATTTAGTTATTCTAGTTAGGGCTGAGCAAAACCCGAAGTTTTTTGCGGATATTACCCGAATCGAAGTGGATATCCGACCCGAAAATCCCGAAACCAAAAATCAGATTAGTATTGGGCCTAGACCGGGTGGCAGGTAGGGTTTGTAAAATCCCAACCCGACCCGCCCGAAATATCCGAAATATATTAAGTTATGTAGTGTGTACTTTGAATATGTTAAATTAATACTTGTGTTCAATTGTTTGTGTAATTATTTGTGCAATTTGTGTTAAATTATTTGTGTAATTTGAATGTGTAGTGTATTATTGTGTACAATTTTTGTCAAAGTGGCATTCCAACACTTTAATTATCCAATTATTATTTTTATTATTTTTTTAATATAACCGAAATATCCGAAACCCGATCCGACATCCGATAATATCCGACTTAAAAATATCCGAAATACCCGATTTGAAATACCAAGGGTCGGGCCTAGTATTTAAATTAAAAACCCGAACGGGTTTAGGGTACGCAGACCCGACCCGCCCGAACCCGACCCGTGCACAGCCCTAATTCTAGTATGGGATCACCCAGACCTCATCTCGGATTTAACCAAAGTGTGGCCGGGACCATCGAAATTTTAAGGTTTCAAAATCCAATTCCTCCAGAATAGGACTGGACAAGTCGGTTTAGGTATTAGCTTTTAGGAGGCTACAAGATCATGTTTGAACCGAATTACCGAACCAAACAGGTGATTCGACGTGATCGGAAACTAGACTGGTATTACTAGTTCCGGATCCTAGGACTAGAATTAGGCCAGGTTTGGCACTAGTGTTACTCCAAAAGAGTGTTTGCATTAACTTCAACTTTAGAAAACACATTTGTTTTACAGTATCTAAAAGATCATAGTAAACGATTTTAATGTTCGAAAAGAAAAGCGAGTCATTTTAGAGAAAAACAGAAATTATATTAAAAACTTATCAAAAAAAGTGAGTTTTTAAAAACAAAAAGTAATACTCCGTATGAAGTATTACCTCCGTCCCACTATGTCGAGACAGTTCGGTTTACGATGCTTGACCGACGATAAAACAAACAGATCTCTGTCCGCACTCAAATTAATTTTAGAAAAAAAAGATTGCATATTCAAAAACTACATTAAAAGCTTTACAGAGTCGCAAAAACCGGAGTCAAATTTGATAAAATTAGATAAATAAAGTAAGAGATTAAAAGTGATTTGTGTTGACCAAGTGAATAGTGTCTGAGACGATCTTAGCGTGACAGTAATTGGTAAAGAAATAATTTTTGTAATACAAAATTGAAAGACAGTGGTAAACACTCAACTGTTTGCTTACAATTTTTACGTTTTAGCTTTATCATGTTTAACTTTAAAGTATGTCCTGTTTGAAATCACTACTTTTAGCTCTTTAAAGCAAAATGCACTTTAAAAAAATGTTACTCCTTCCGTCCCATAAAACTTGATAAAATTTCCTTTTTTGGCCATTCCAAAAATCTTTGTCATTTCCATTTAAAGTAAGGAATACGTGACTAAAGTTAATTCTCTCTCTTCTACACAAATATCAACCACACAATTTTTACTTTATTAATCTACGCGCAAATCAACTTTGGCCAAATTTTGCGGGACGAAGGGAGTAAATGATTTGAAGGAGAACAAATAGGGCTTAAAAAATCAAAGGTTGACAAAAAGTCAAACATTTAGGGAGTTATTCTATCCAGGACAAATTAAGAAAGCTATACGCTTCAAATAGATACTCATGACCTTTACCATATGATGCCCTAATGCATACTTAACAAAATCATTTAACAAATTCAACAATACAAAGATTAACCCAAGTCTAGTTCAGTTTTAATCAGCAGTAGCTTAAGATAAGTTCCCCAAAAAGAAATAACGCATAAGTTCTGGGTTTCCACCCCTACCAAATACTCATTGCTAGCTGTCAAAATGGCCTGAGGAAGACTTCCTTTCTATTCAACACAGCACCATTCATGTTCTCAATAGCTTTCTGCATAGCTTGCTCACTGTCATATTCTATTTGACCATACCCCTTAGACAGACCAGATGCATTAGCTGCCACCTTGCAAATAACAATGTTCCCAAATGAAGAAAATATAGTTTGCAGTACCATGTCATCAATTGACTTATCCAGATTCATGATAAACAAGCCCTTAGCACCACTTTTCAAAATTGAGGGATCTTGATGGGGATACACTATATGTATGGGCTTTCCATTGAAAGGAGTGAAATTAAGCACCTCCAACGCTCTGGATGCATCCTTTGGGTTGCTATAGGACACATAGCCAAAACACAAAGACTTGTGGCTAGTGAAATCTGTGCATACACTAGCCGAGACCACTTGCCCAAAATGGCTGAAGATACCATAGAGCTGTGAATCTGTTACATCCACATGAAGATCACTAACATAAAGAGATGTCCGGAACTGGTCTAGACCACCACAGGATTTCCCAACTTGAGATTCAACCTGAATTTGTATCATCAGATTCACAACGTTAAAAATGGATGTCATTGTAAAATATTCTTCCACATTCACTTTAATAGTTTTAACTCATAGCATGTGTTATTAACAGATAAATACTCTCTACATATCAACAACAAAAGTCATGTTTCAATAGTTTTTTGGCAAAAAAATATAGTCCAGGTTTATAAGTAGTCTTCCATTAATTCATTATTAGGTAAAAATGTAATATTCTTGTAAAGAAAAAAGCAAGAGGATGATGAGTTCATGCAATATTGGAAATAAGTTTTGGAGGTTTAAGTGACCATTGAAAATTTGTAAAATTTGACTTAAAATAAAAACACCTTTCTTGAGAAGGATGTTAGGCAAGCATGAAGATTTTTTTCAAACGCCATTAATAAGCAAAACTTTTGCCATATTATTTTCATGATTAATAACACCCAACAATAAAACATGAACTTCACCACATCAAATTATAGCATAAAAATATTTTCAGATATGTAGGCATGGTGTTCCACTACAAGTACCTTAATATTATTTTGTTGTTTGTGTTGTAGTTCTTCCAAAGCTTCTTTAGATTTATTCACATCTCTAGTCCATGAAGAAGCCAATTCAAGCTTTGGATTCTTACTTTTATAATCACCAAACATAGAACTGTTGTTACATCCTTGGTTTTTGATAAACCGCCCATTATCTTGGCTTTTGTGGCATCTCCAGTTGTCATTAACGCTTTTATTATTCCTGCATATGCCACCTCTACTGTATGAATTTCGTTTATAGCATTTCTTAGAAACAAAACTATTGCTTCTGAAATCCCCATAATCGTCCCCAATATTATACCCTGAGTGCTTTGACTTGCTACCAAAAGCACTGCCAACACTAGAAGTTCGCTCTTGGGCATTAGCTTGATGTCCTTGTTCTGATGCATCACAGTAATCTCCTTTTGAAACCATTGAATCATGCTTTTCTGAACAAGGTCCATCTGCAATGCCATGGTACTTCTTTTGCAAGGCATCCCAGGCTTGTTTGGAATTGCTTGCTTTGGCAATGCAAGAGAAAACAGATTCGTCTATAGCTTGCTGGATAAAAAGCAACGCCGTGGCATCTTTCTTTTGAACATAGACTAATTCTTCAACACTAAGCTCTTCTGTGGTGTAACCTCCTTCCACCAAATATCAAAGGTCTTGGGAAATAAGCATAGTCTTCATCATATTGCTCCATGTCTCAAATTGCCTCCCATTGAAGAGTGGAATTCTACTCAACAAGAAACTAGTAGATGTTTTCCATTTCACAGAAAAAATGTAAGACTGTCACTAACAATACACAAGTACAATATTATAACTAGGTCAACAATAGCTCATCCCTTATTAGTCTTTATACAAGGATGTTATCACACATTCACACATGGATTCAATCCTTAGTGACACATTAGAGGGACTGTGCGTTTATTCTTGATCCCTGAACCCTAGAGAGTAAAAAATGGTACATCCTGATGCATTCAGATGCACAGTACGCATGGTACATCCCGGGAGAGAATTTTTGGATGTAAAATGAATATTCTTTACATGCAAATGCAATGAGAATGAGCAGAGCAAGAAAAAGAAACACGGTACTGAAACAAGGATTATTCAGATGCAAAATGAACGTTTATAAAAGACCACTAAAAAAATACACCTAAAAAACCATAGCTTTATGTTTCGCTACTCTGCCAATTAACTTAACGCTTGAAAACTGTGTGTTAACGTTCAGAATTCAATAAAATCCATTACACCTGCTACTCTGTCATCTCTACCCGAGCCAGAGGCAGATCCATGTATAGCTAACAGAAGATTTAAGATTCATAAATAGTGAAATAGTTATATAAAAAAAGCATTAATTTTTCATTTTTATCAGTCTTAATGAATAGATTCTTGAATAAAATACCTTTATCGCTACTGGCAGTTTATTGGATTTAAGACATGTACGAAGGAAAACTTCCTGTTGTGTTCTCTTATTAAAAACCATTCTAAGGCATATATAGATATTACAGATGGGAGAGAGGCAATAGCCAATAATGTGCTTGCCTAATAAGTGACCAATATAAAATAATAATACATATGGTTAATACAGTTCAAGTATAAATGTGTTTTATACACTTATAGTACTTGAATGACTTTATTATAGGTTTTTGATATTGTAATATGCTTTCTTTAGTTTGAACCAGTCTGTATAACAAACTTTAACATAGAACATATACTTAACTAATATACTTCATTAAAGTTTTTACCATGGATATACCTTTAAAAAAAATTAAAGGTTCAATTTTGTAGGACAACAGGTGATTAAGTTCAGTAGCTTACTGAATATCAGCCGCAGATGGGATCTCCACAGAATCGACATTCCCTTTCCTCGGCAAAAACCCTGCCTTATGTGCACAATCGATACCTGCAGAAACAGCGTTGAATACGCTACTCAGTGCCGCCGCGGCTTTGACTATCCTGATCATCATGGCATATCAACTTCACCTGACTCTATCGAGTAATATCTTCACTGAATCAAGGATAAGTATGCAGGTGACCTGTAAGGCCTCAAACTGATACTCAAACTGAGAATGCCTGCGGTCTTCTTTCTCAGCAGTGAACTGAGTAGTGCTTATGGGACGGACGGGTTCTAATATCGCCATTCCGGATGCGCGTGAGAGGAATGGAGAAAGACGGGAAGACGATTCAGTTTCTGCGTAAATTCCGATGGAGAAGATTCGATTGCTCCTTTAAAAGTTTCACAAGATTCGATTAAAACTATGGTTCTAGCGTACACGCACAAGGTTCGAGTTCCTTAAAAGTTTCCCTTAAAAGCCAACTGTATTTAGGGATGGCAATGGGGCGGGGTTGGGGCGGGGGTTCACTCCCCCATCCCCGCCCCGTGTCTAAAAAATCGCCCCCACCCCCGCCCCATCCCCCACTACTATTCTACCCGCCCCATCCCCCGCTCCGACCCGCTAGACCCACGGGTACCCAACGGGGAAGTACTCGTAAAAATTTAACATCATTTTAGACTCTGACAATTTTTCAAAAATTTAACAACACTTCTAGTAGCCAATTTTTTTTTTTACTTTTTAAGTGTCAATGTAATCTTACATCCCATTTCAAATGTAGAACACATTATACGCGTTCTAAATTAGTAATTTTTATCAAACTCTAAATTAGCATTGATTAGCTCTATAATATTTTCTTAAACCCTGCATTCAATCAATCATGGTCATTTGACGACATCTAGGACGACATATGATCACCAAATTTTAAGAGCCCTAACTACAATCATAAAGATGACATTCAAAAGAAAAGAATTAAAGCATTATAATAGTAAAGGAAAATAACTTTCACACCGTGCCTGAGGCGTTTAATGTAATATCACTTTATAACTTTCCCAAATTCATTTTATTTTATCTCTAAAAAAATCATTTTACTTTATGATTTTGATAAGCAATTTTACAAGATAGCTTAGTTATTAAACAAGAATTAGATAAATCCATTACGCACAATCCATTAGATAGGAAACCACTAAACCCACCGGGCCACCATGCTATTTTAATTACTTCGTATTAGTATTACTATTATTATTAGTATTATTATTGAGATTATTATTATTAATTATTACGGGGGACGGGGCGGGGACGGTGCGGGGGGTGCATAACCCATCACCCGCCCCATATTTATGCGGGGAGAAAATATCTCCCCCACCCCACCACCCGCCCCACCCCACCACCCGCCCCAACTCCCTCCCACGGGGCGGTTCCCCACGGGCCCCCGCCCCCATTGCCATCCTTAACTGTATTTCGTTAGATGCAGAAAAAATTGATTTTCATTGTTGTAAAAGTAATTGACCCCGAAAAAGAGACTCTCTTATTTACTCCCTCCGTCCCTTAAAACTTTGCCAACTTTCTTTTTTTGGATGTCCCACTAACTTTGCCACTTTCTCTTTTAAGTAAAAAATTTGTGGTTCATGTTAATTCTCTCTCCTCTGTACAAACCTCTACCACACAGTTTTTACTTTATTAATCCTCGTGCCGGTCAAACTAGGCAAAGTTTTAAGGGACGGAGGTAGTATTTCATAGGAGAGACATGTACCCATAATTATAAGATCAATGGTAGCGGAGCAGTTCGTAGTAGCCTGTTGGTGGCAGATAGGGATGTACTCCCTCCATCCCGGTTGTAATGTTCTCGTTTTCCTTTTTTGGATGTTATCTTACATCCAAAACTGTGTCAAATAATGCAAAACAGTGTCAAACAGTGCCAAACAGTGTCCAAACAGTGTCAAAACAGTAAAATTTACCTTCTGGTAAGTTTATTTCCTTAATATGTGTAGGTCAAACCGGGAACATCCCAACGGGGCGGAGGGAGTAGTAAAAGCACTGTCGAATATGATGGATATTGGAGATAGTGTATTCTATTAACCGTAAATTATATGGTACACCCGGCTGTACCATGAGCATGGTACACCCGGCATTTTTGTAATTAGTTCGAAATTATAGCCTTATTGTTAAGTAAGTGCTCCCTGCTTTCCGTCCCTTTTCGGCTGCTTCTATCCATTCTTCCTTCCCTTTTTTGCCACCGTTTCACTTCGTTGTTTGCTACTCCGATTCTTGTTTTTGTTTTGCTTTTTCGTACGTTGCTTGTTAGTTCTTCTTCTCCTCGTTTCATTTTCTTTCTTTTTAATTTAACAAACTTTTTGCTTTAATTTGTTACTCAATTATTATGAAAGCATGCCATATAAAATATTATTTGATGTTGGTTTTTTTCAATCAATCTTCCAACTTAAGTTTTTTAATTTGTATTGTAAAATATTTTAGATATTAATACTTTATTTTTCTATTTTTAATTTAGGATGAATATTAACTTGATTATTAAATATTATGTGTTAATTACTAACATGAGTTTTGTGTTATACTAAAATGAGTATAGTGTAAAATAAATATGCATGAGTAAACATTATAGAAAGAACCCGATTATATTTTTAATTCGAGAACGTAACTAAAGACTATAAATTATTTTTAATAGGAAATTACTAAATTTGTCATTCTTATATTTGTCATTATATTTGCACAAATGGATATTTAAACACATTAGAGAATTCAAACGAGATTTTGAAAATTTCGATGCTCATTCGGTAAGCTACATATGATCATCTGGTACTGGTTTTATGCTCATTTTAAAATGTCATATTGATGCATCTTTTAAAAGTGTCATATTGAATTCACACAAGAGTTAAATTATACACACGAGAGCAGAGATCATGATACTCAATTGCACTCTTCTAACACTCGATAGAGGAGAATTGATGTTCAATGAAAATGTCTTATGCTCAATTAACAAAGCTTATGATTTTCATATCATTACTCATTTGGTATGTAATGCATGCTCATTGGATATTGGTGTTTTGCTCATTTAAAATGTTATATCAATGCATATTTCAAAAGTATCATATTACAATATATTCATGTAGGAGTTGATTATAGATACAGAAGCACAGATCATAATATATACTCAATTGCATGTTTCTAATACTAGTAAATGTTTGGTTCTTAATGAAAATGTCTTGATGCTCCAATATAAAACTTATATTTTGACATCAATGCTCATTTTGTAAGTTACGTATGTTCAATTTATGCTCATGTTGTGCTCATTTTTTAAATGACACAACAATGCATATTAAGAAAGTACCATATTACATTAGATTCACATATTGAAGTTCATAAAGTTTTTTTGGGAGAAATTGGCTTATATTATCATAGGATTAAATTATAGATATAATTTTAATGTGTTTTTATATAAGAAAAAACAAGAAAAAGAAAGTGAATTACAATATATGAAATTGATATCACAATACTCATATTTGACTCTTAATGCTCAATAGAATACGTCTGATACTCATTAAAAATGTATTAATGCTCATCTAATGAAAACCACGATTTTCACTAATATTACGAAAATGCCACCGTTTTTTAGTTGTGATATAAGCTTTCTTGTAATAACTCGGTGCTCATTATTAGACGCTTAATACTCATTAAACTTGAACTATTGCTCATTAACAATACACTAATGCTCATTTAGTATAAAGCGCGATTTTCACATTATTACAAAAATGTCACCGAATTATTTTACTATTTTTCCCTTGGGCTTGTTTCTGGGCCGGCTGTACGGTGTTCACCGTACAGCCGGTTGTACAATATAGTACTCTCTATTAACCTCACTTGCGGTGCATTTTGTCGAAAATGGTAAATTTCAAAAAAAGATGTAAATAAACTTATTAGTCACAAAACTTGATCAATCAACCCATAAAAACATAGTAAATCAATAGATCTCCGAAAGTTCAAAAAAGACTCACATATCCTTACACCAGTCATGTTAATATGTTATTGAACGAGGTTTGTATTGATGTATATTGCCAATAAAAGAAAGTTTCATAACGTCTCCTTTCCGTGTTCATTACTCTCTCATCCTTACGTATAAGTTATGGTTTCAGCCTTGGCTAATCATGTCCTAATAGTATTTGATTAAATTGGAAGTTAAAGTATTTGAAAAAACGTCTCTTCAAGATCACTTTATAAGTATTACGTAGTAAAACCTTAAAAAAAGGTATTACGCAGTAACTAGTGTTGTATACTATAAATAACAATGCTAAAATGGGCTTAAAATACTAGAAAAAACATTAAACATAAATTGCACGAAAATGTGAAAAATCACGGAGAAACAAGAAATGGGAAGTGTTGTCTTTTACTAGAGTTTTTGTATAACTTGGGAAACATAAACGTACTCTTTCCGGAGAGTTTCCATACTTCATAAAACATATTTATATACACGTGGTGGATCGGGGAACACAACAAATCAGACTCCATACTAACATGTGTTCTGGGGAAAGACAGAAAATCATTTGTGGATTGAAATAGGAACAAGAGGCCAGCTGAGGAAAGTAGGAGCTGCAGCTAGCAAAGGGCACTCACTATGAACAACATGGAGGATATACTGAATCTTAACAATCCTGCCATTCCTAGTTTTGGGAGGTCCTTTGTCATGACAGCAGGCTGGTTCGTGTTCTTCTTCGTAGGAATACTTAGCAGCAGTTGCTGCTGCTGTCATCACTTTTTCACCATTACTGTTGGACTGAAAGCTGGTAAGGGCACAAAGAAGGGGAGGAGGCCAAGAAGGCATAATGATACAAACCACTCTGATTAAATGATCAAAAAGTTCCCAGCCTCTCTGAAGTTCATGAGTATTTTAACATTTGAGAGACTTTTAAAAGGCAAACGTCCAAACTAGTTTGGTCTCATATGCATGTATTATTTCTGGAATCGGTAAGCT
Organism: Cuscuta epithymum; assembly: GCA_945859915.1. NCBI lineage: Eukaryota > Viridiplantae > Streptophyta > Magnoliopsida > Solanales > Convolvulaceae > Cuscuta > Cuscuta epithymum. The sequence continues at coordinate 997,990 of CAMAPF010000954.1, read as the reverse complement.
CATTTGATTTGCTTCCATTTTTAGTCAGTTGTGTGATTTGGTTTATGAATAATTGTTGGTCTTAAAATCTTAACTTACCCCTGGCCATTCTCTTTGATTGGTCTAACTTGGCCGGGAGCATCCAATAACTGAAGGTTTCAAAATCCAGCCAATTTCTCGAGAATAGGACTGGAGTCAATGGACCAGTCGGTTTTGTACTAATTTTTAGGAGGCTACAATATCATGTTTGAACTGAACCAAAACAGTAATTCGACATGATAGGGAACTGACCGGTATTACTAGAATTAGGCCAGATTTGGCCCTTGTGCAGTTGTGCTACTCTAAAAGAGTGTAGTTTATGTTAGCTTCTACTTTTGAATGACATTTGTTTTACAATACAATCATTCTTGGGTTACACACTGGGTTACACCTCTTTATTTGTTATTCACACGGACAAAAATGTATAAATACAGACACTTTCGACAAAACTGTCTGTGCGAGCAAAAATAGGTTTGATTGATGTAACTAACTCTTGGTAGATCTGTTGCACGGAAATCAATATCGGTGTACACAGTCATTAGATGTCTGTGTAGACAAAAAATGTTTGTACATAAACAATTTTTGTATGTGTACACAGACATTTGTTTCGGTGCAATCTAACCCTGACTTTTTTTAACATTATTTGTCTGTGTACACAAAGACGGAAAGAAAACCAGTGTCTGTGTACATACTTTTTTGCCTATGGCGAAAGTTTACAGAATGTTACTAGTTTTTTTTTGTTTCGTCTTTCATTACATAGACAATATTTATCATTAATTAGCACCATACAAACACAAATTCGGGTGGGTCTAATGTCTAACTTTCCAGTGAATTTTCGGCAAATTTTCTGGTGATTTTAGGTGAAAATAGTGATGGAAGATGATGGTGGAAGTTGATGATGAATAAAACGTAAAAAGAAAGAAAAAGAAGAAGATGATGATAAATGAAGAAGGAAAGAAAGAAGGAGGGGGGGGGGGTTCGTATGATGCAAGAGGGGGGAGGAAGGGGAGAGAAAAAAGTGGGAAGGGAAGTAAAAAATGAGGGTTACAAAGAGTGTACCCCTGGGTGTAACTGAGAGTGTACCTTAAGCAAAACTATTTACAAAATACGTTGTATGGAAGGTCATTCACAATAAAAGTTTTCAGTGTTCGAAAAGAAAACTGATTTTAAAAAAAAAGGTTAAATGGAGTAATTGGTAAAAAAAATGTGTCATACGAAATTTAAAAGCGGTGTTATACACTTGCCCAATTGCTTACAATTTTAACTTTAAAGTGTTTAAAATTAGAGAGAAGTCCGTGTTTGAAAGCAACTTCTTAAAGCAAAAAGCACTTTAAAAATTGTTGTAAACACCCCTTGTGACACATCATGTCTGAGTTTAAAAAATGTCAGATGATTTCAAGGAGAACAAATAGGGTTTAAAAAATCAAAGGTTGACAAAAATTTAGGGAGTTATTATCACTACTATCAAGACCAAATTATGAAAGTTAGGAGCAATAATAGATACTCATACTTTTATCATATGATGCCCATACGCATACTTAACAAAATCCTATAACTAATTCAACTATAGAAAGATTAACCCAAGTCTAATTCAGTTTTAATCAGTAGCTTAAGCTAAGTTCCCCAAAAAGGCACAAGTTCTGTGTTTTAACCCCTAGCAAATGCTCATTGTTAGTTGTCAAAATTTCCTGAGGAAGGAAGCCTTTCTTTCTATTCAACACTGCACCATTCACGTTCTCAACAGCTTCTGCATAGCTTGCCCTTAGACAGACCAGATGCATTTCCTGCTACCTTGCAAGAAACAATGTTCCCAAATGTAGAAAATATGGTATGGAGTACTCCATCTTCTCTGTTGATCAAAGGGTACTAATGGAGGACGGGGAAATAAAAGAGAGGTGGAAGTCATACTTTGATACCTTGTTCAACAAGAATAAGGTGCAAGGTATTGATGATCTTACTATACCTGAGTGTATGGTAAATCGGGACTTTGTGAGAAGGATCCAAATAACAGAAGTTAAAGAGGCTATCGGAAAGATGGGGCGGAAGAAAGCAGTGGGCCCAGATGGCATACCGATCGAGGCTTGGAGAAGTTTGGGAGAGAAAGGCATTGAGTGGCTAACACGTTTCTTCAACATGATTTGGAGAAACAACAAAATGCCAATGAGTTGGCGGAAGAGTACTCTCATTCCCTTATTTAAAAATAAGGGTGATGTACAAGAATGTGCCAACTATGGAGGGATTAAGCTTATGAGTCACACTATGAAACTTTGGGAGCGGGTGGTTAAGCAAAGGCTTCGAAAAAGTGTGAAAATTTCAGAGAATCAGTTTGGTTTTATGTTTGGACGCTCAACAACTGAGGTCATTCACCTTCTTAGACAAGTTGTGGAGAAATATAGAGACACTAAAAAGGATCTGCATTTGGTGTTTATTGACTTAGAAAGGGCGTATGATAGGGTACCTCGAGAAGTTCTTTGGTGGGCCTTAACTAGAAAAGGCATATCACATAAGTATATCAGTATCATCATGGATATACGAGTGTTCGTACTAGTGTAGGGAGGACCGCAGAGTTTCCTATTACTATCGGAGTGCACCAAGGATCGGCTCTGAGTCCCTTCTTATTTGCTATAGTCATGGATGAACTTACGAAGTCAATTCAAGAAGATATACCGTGGTGCATGATGTTTGCCGATGATATTGTATTGATTGATGAGACACAATCGGGTGTTAAAAGCAAAGTTAGAAGTATGACGCCAAACTTTGGAGACCAAGGGTTTTAGACAAATTCGAAGCAAGACTGAGTATATGGAGTGCAAGTTTGGTGGAGGTAGAAGTAGTAGCAACAGTGGGATCACTCTTGATGGTAAGGAAATACTAGTGTGTGATATGTTTCGTTATTTGGGTTCCATAATTCAGAAGGCTGGTGAATTAGATGGAGATGTATCCCATAGAATCGGAGCTGCGTGGATGAAATGGAAGAGTGCATCAGGATTTCTTTATGATCGAGGTATGCCGACTAGACTGAAAGTTAAATTTTATCGAACAGCAATTAGGCTTGCATTAATGTATGGCGTAGAGTGTTGGGCATTGAAACAATGTCACATTCAAAAGATGAGTGTGACAGAGATGTGTATGTTGTGTTGGATGTGTGGACATACCAGAAAAGATCGCTTGAGGAATGAGGTAATTAGACAAAAGGTGACAGAAAAAAGGACCAATAAAAAGACGCCACATGTCATGGTGACCTGCTAAATGGGTTAATGCAAATCATTGGATTGTTTTGGGAAGACACCCTTTATAGTTAAGATTATAGTATTATACTCCGTATTAGAATAACACATATTTGGGATTAATATTGGAAGACCACTAATAGTTGGGATTATTGTTGTGAATTTTTCCTAAATTGTAATATAACTTCTTTGTAATATTTTGTAAAAGTTTACCACATACAAAAAAATGTATGTATATAGAGACTAGTTTTCTTTCCGTATTTGGGTATATGCATAAAAATGTTAAAAAACTTAAGGTTAGGATGCATGGAAAACAATACTTGTGTACACAGACAAAAAATACATAAGATCAAACACTTTTTTGTTTGTATATAGATAAAACTAATTTCTTTTCTTTCATTTTTTTTATCGTTTATCTTTTTTTTATCTTTTTATGTTTTTATGTTATTTTTATCTTTTATTTTTTATGCTTTTCTATCATTTTATCTATTATCATTTTAATATTCTTATGTTATTATTTCTTATATTTATGTTTATCTTACATTTTTTCCCTTACCTTTCTTCTCTTTTTGGCATTGATATATTGGATCGGTTCATGTTAGCCGACATCAAAATCTTTTGAGATTAAGGTTTAGATGTTGTTGTGATCCATACATTTTGTCTCTGTGTAACATTTTTGTCTGTATAAACAAACAACTTAACCTAGACATTTCTACAAATGTAGCACACAGATCAATGTGATTTACCCACAAACCAATGTATTTATGCAGGGACGGATCCAGAATTTCGAGTCAAGGGGGGCAAAATTTTGCCGCTAGTGTAGCGGGGCGAATTTTTTCACTAATGTAGCATGGCAAATTTTTTTTCGCTCGTGTAGCGGGACGAATTTTTTTGCCAGTGTAGGGGTCTGCGGCTATTCTTAATTCATAAGCATTTCATTACTTCATACACAACGACATTTAAATCTATTACAGAGTACATTCTAAGTTTAATTTAAACGATGGTAAATTAACTTTGATTTTATAATTAAAGTGCTCTACAAAAAGTAATGGTACATTAATGCTAAGAAATGGCAAATCAAAGGAAATTTATTTAAAAATAAAAAAGGATGTATAAAATTTTATCAAATTATTTGAAGATAAAAACTTAAAAGGTACACATCCACCAATACTTCTTAAATAACTTGTGCCTTGTTTAATCATGTGAATCTTATCAGAATAAAGAATTGGTTATTGAATTGCAATTTTTGCTGGGGTTTTGACATGAATATTACTAAAAAATTGACAATAGACAAAAAAGAGACCTCTTTTTTAAATTTCCAAGATTAAGACTAAAGGAGTATTTGGGTTTGCTTAAAAAAAGCGCTTTTCAGCTTTTGGCTTAAAAAAAGTTGAAAAGAGTGTTTTCAAACGACAGCTTCTGCTTAAATTAATCATTTAAAAGCTAAAAGCTGGAAGCGGGTAGAAAGGTGCTTTAAACTGCTTCTCATTTTTTCTATTACACAAAAAGTACTTATTTTACCAAACACTACCAACTTTTACTTTTTCAGAATCACTTTTTTCTCAAACACTACCAACTTTTACTATTAATCACGTTTTCCAAAATCACTTTAAAAAATCACTTTTCTAAAGTTGAAGCAATTGCAAACACTCCCTAATTAACACCCGCTTCTCTGAATTACCCTTAAGGCTCTTAAACCGCTTCTCAATTAGAATCCTACAACTCTGTTGACTGACGGTGACTCCATCCATACCTGAGCATGACTCAATTCGACATCCACATAACTTTATGTAGTAACATGGGAAAATGGAAACTAATAATCCAACCTTTTCGAGGTCTTCTTTTAATAGTCCGACATTTTGATTATTCATGAATAATCAAACCTTTGCACCTCATCTTCATTCATTGGTCCCCGACTGGTTGATGACCTGCTATTCCGAGTTATTTTCTTATCTCTGCAAATTATTATACCATAAATTTCACCTTTCACAAAGATAATATTTTGCAAAGATCAGAAAATAACTTGGAATTGCAGGTCATCAACCGGTCAGGGACCAGTGAATGAAGATGAGGTGCAAAGGTTGGATCATTCATGAATAACGAAAAGGTAGGACCATTAAAAGAAGACCGCTAAAAGGTTGGATTATTAGTTTCCATTTTCCATAGTAACATTGCACTACGTACCAGTGGTTACATAAGATCACTCTCCACCCATAATTGCTTCTTTTGATTTTATTATGATATACAGAGTATTATTTATCAAGATAGATATTTGAATATGAAAACATTGGGGTCTTAATTAAATATTTAAATTATTATACTAAAATTTGTGTGAAACCACCATTCCAATTGTTAATGTTTCATTGATCAAGGTTCTAGTTACTAACGCCTCAGTGACCAGCTTTCCCGTTACTAACGCTCCAGTGACCACCGTTCCAGTTACTAACGCTCCAGTGACCACCGTTCCAGTTACTAACGCTCCAGTGACCACCGTTCCAGTTACTAACGCTCCAGTGACTACAATCCTGATTACTACCACTTCGATAACTGTCGTCCCAGTTACTATGGTTCAAATGATCCCCGCCTCAATTACTATCGATCCAGTGACCTTCGTCTCAATTACTACTGTCTCAATTATCACTGTCTCAGTTACTTCAGCGCCAGTGACAATGTCTCAGTGACCACCGCACCCCAACTCACAGTGACTAAGACGAGAGTGACCTATCTAACACCGGCATTCACGAGAGTACTGGCGGTAGACAGTTTAACGGGCCAAACCAACACCGCCTACACCGCTACCCTCTGCCTTGACACTGCAATGACCAACACTGATGGGCGAGACTCCAGTGACATACTTGCACCATAGTAATACCCCTCAATGACATACCGCCACCCTTCAATTCACATCATTTTAACCAACCCCTTCCCCGCCTCACACTACCGCCACAAAACGCCACTACCCAAGCTATGACACCATCTGGCATCAACCGCCCATGAACCAACGGCCAAACCCAGAGCTAGATCCTTCTTAACCCCTGTCACTGCCCGATCAATGATAAAACTCACCACCTGGAATTGAAATCAGCTTAACAATGAGCCTAACTCCAAACCTCCAAACCAGGATGAAGAAATCATTCAAAAGCGAGACTCAATTGCATAAGAGAGAAGAAGATGAATAAAAAGTGGAAGAAGATGGTGCGGGCGGGAGGGGGAGAAAGAGACGAAATCGGAATCGCCATAGAGGAAATTGGTGCTTTCAACACTTGACGATAAGGAACGAGGAGAAACACAGGCGACTCGGCAAACCACAGTCCTTGGAACGAATTGTGTCGCTGTTGCCGGAATCGAAGATGAGTGTTGGTAAGCTGGGTTGAAGATTTGAAGTCCGCTCCTTGAAAACCTCTGTCTTCGCCACTGCAGGAGCAAAAGCGCCATCTACATCTCATGAACAGATCTAGGTTGCCTTGGGCCTTTGGTTGTGGCCATCGCCGGAATCTAGCTGGGTTGCCTTGGCCGCAGGGTTGGAGTCAATCGAAGACCTTCACGGCCTCACACCTGGAAGGGAATAAAGAGAAGAATTCTATCGGGGTAGTTTAGACATATTACACATACGTAGGTCACATATTTGTCCAAAATAGGAAGTTGCCTTATTTTTGTCAATAGAGAAGCTGTAGCTATTATTGGCGTCATTTTTTTTATTTTTGTTTACAAAGAAAGGTGTTTGTGAATCACGAGAAGTTCTCTTAATATTAGAATAGTATGTATGATATTATTATTTTTATTATAATATTAAATTGCTAATTCATATATGTGGTGCATATTATATACGGAGTATGTATTAATGCTAAAATAAATTAAAGTTTATTATTATCTCTACAATAAATTGTTTTTAGAAAGTAGAGGTAAATGAATTTTGTAATTTAATGTCAACAAACATTTATATTTTGGATTCACTTCACATAATCTAAAAACTATTTAACTAGTGTGTCTGATATTTAATATCGTGTTCATATTGTACATAATCGAGAACTAATTATCTAATAAAGATAATTAAACATTACAAAACTAGTAATTTTTATATACTTCTAGTAATAAGTATCCTAAGTCTTAAACAATGAGTGATTCTATTACTAACTCCGTACTGGTTTAAGGTATGCAAATATTTTAGATGTGTCTTCTTTTAAATATTTAATAGAGTACTACATTATGTAAAACTGTATATTAATTTTGAAAACTAAAAGTTAAGGGGGCGAACACGTATATGTATAATTAAACTATGAAAATCTTATAAAAATATTACATATATAATAGAAAAGTTTGAAAGTCCAAGGGAGGCGGTCACCCCGCTAAATCCATCCCTTAATTTATGTATATATAGACAACTAAAATGTATATACTCATACATTTTTTGTTTGTGTAACATTTTTATATTTGTGCCCAGACTATTTATGATTGTGCACAACCACCGAATCGGTGTGAATGACATGCAAAATCAGTGTCGATGTATAGACCATTTTTCATCTATGGCGCAATTTCCTTTAGTATGACATAGACAACATTTTGTAGAGATACAAACAAAAATTCCGATGATTTTCCAACAATTCTCAAACTTCATTTTGTTTTTCCCGGTGACATTTCTAAGTAACTCTAACTTCAGCAATGATGGAGTAGGTAAAATGTAAGTTGATGAAGAATGAAGATGAATAAAATAAAAATGATGAAGATGAGAGTAATAGATATGGAAGATGATAATTAAAGAAAGAAGAAAAGATGAAACTATCAAACTAGTTATTTTGATAGGAAATTCAACTGTAAAATGAACTATTGAGCAGAATCACTTTATTCTGCTCAATAGTGCAGCTATGCTGCCCCTTTCCAAACGAATTGCTTGTGTACCCATGCAACTAGAGGGGTTTTATGTAGACTTTGTGCACAACTCTTGTACACTACGAATTTTTCTTATGCTTTTTAGTCCATTAAGAACAGACAAATAGATTTTGAAATTATGATATACTACCTCCGTTCTTAAATAAGTGCAACATCCTAAATTTTACACTATTCACATGTTCTACTTTGACTACGTTTAATTAAATAATGTATTAATATATTTTCTTGAAAAAGATATTGTTAAATTTGTATTATTGTAAATTTTCAAAATCTATTTTTTTTAAATTTTTTTACTAATAAAGAATTATACATATTAATGGTCAAACTTGTGTCTCGACAAGTGTGAAATATTGACTGTTGCACTTATTTAAGAACGGAGGAAGTATATACTACGTATATACGGAGTAATAAAAATAATATATATGAACTCATTACGAAATATTAGTGTCTGCTGTGTGTTGAAATATGCAAGCCGAATTTCAAGTTTCAAAATTATAACTCGTATCAAGTGCATTCTACCGTTGCAGGGCCAATCATGGTTGTGCACTCTTTTTTTACAGCTTTCCCAGCTCTTTTTGTTTTAGTAGCTTTGGCAGTGGAAGATTGAAGTGATTCATCCACAGAATTTTCTGATTTAGTACCACTACTATCAGTGCAAGAAAGAGCCAGTTCATCGGCGGGTTTCTTCCTATTAGCCCTTCCAGCAGATTTGCTCTTATAAGCTCTTGTCACCTTCCACTTTTTGTTATCGAATTGGTGGCCATTAAGCACTTGCACTGACCAAGCCGCGTCATCGGCATCCTTAAAGTGGACAAATCCGAAACACTTTGATTTTCCATCTCCATCTTTAGGAACAACAACACTAGAGATTGTTCCACCAAAACAGCCAAAAACTTTCCTGAGATCCTCTGCAGTAGTGGATTCCGATAAGTTCCCCACAAAAACCTTATTGGGGCTGAATTCTTTCTTTTCTCCTTCCAAGGCTCTTTCTTGCTTGCTGACAGAAGATTTTGCACGCACTTTTTTGCCATTCTTCTGAGCTTGCCGGGAGTGGTTCCCTCTGCCACTGGTGCTCCCATCTTGAGACTGAAGCTGCACATGTGCCTCTGAATTCAGATCCTACAACAAAAAATAGTGTTCAAATCATTTATACTCCCTCTGTCCCGCTAAGATTGTCCCATTTTACCTTTTCGGGAAGTCCCACTGAGATTGTCTCATACCAAATTTGGTAAAGATTGTGTGGCTATAAACCATTCTTACTTTATTCTTACTTTATCAATTTAATATCAACCACACAAACCCACTTTTCTTAATAATCGTGCCACCTTTTTCTGTCCCAATCTTAGTGGGACGGAGGTAGTAACTTTTTGGGTTTTTTGAACTTCCATCGCCTCTTTTTAGCAAGAGATTTTTAAGCCACTGTTGGTAGTTATAATTGGCTTATTTTGCGAACAAGCTGAATAATCAGGACAAGCACAATAAGCAGCCTTTGAAATACTTATTTGGATGCGATCAGTTTATTTACCAAAACCTTTTCCTTTCAAAAAATATTGTGCAAGATAACCATTACTAACCGGCTCTTATTGTAAGGCAATTTATTAAAACTATACACACTTAAACCCATACAAGTTTCTAAGCATTGTTACAATATAGACACTTAAACTAGCTCTAAGAATTTTTTCATTTAGCTAGATTTTCAATCATCATTTGCAATGGAGCCAGAGATTCAGTATTTTTTGGCTTAGGATATGATGGAATAAAGCAAAATAGCTCACTAAACTGTCAGTGCTTATTTGTTATGAAGCATCAGTCAGTCCATGCAATTTTCACGGGGGTAAGGCTGCGTACATCTGACCCCCCTTTACCCCACCGTAGGTGGGAGCCTTTGCGGCCTGGGGTAATGATGATGATGATTAGCGAGATTTTCAACCATATTATTTCTAATTGAAATAGAAAGAGACGTAGCCTTGGCACAGCTGTGTGACCAAGAAGTCACGAGTCAAGTCTTGGGACCAGCCTCTATTAAAAATGACAAGGGAAGGCTTGTCCCCTATACACCCTTGTGGTTGGGACCCTTGCCCAGACCCTCTCCTTGCAGAGGCGCTGGTGCTCATATGCACTAGGCTGCCCTTGTCAAACTAGACAATAACCAAGCATTCCAGCCCAGCTGGTTGCTAGGTTATCGTGCCTAGTGGGAGGTCTCGTGTTCGAATCCCGCTAGGCACATAAGGGCTTGAAAGTTGAAACTCAATGGAGTGAGTTTCAGCCCTGATTACTCCAGGCTCCCCCAGCCCCCCCAGAACCCCTGGAGTAAAAAAAAAAAGACAATAAAATACCAAGAACATAATAGAATTCCAATGAAAACTACAGTTTATCAACTTTTCATTGTAAAGCATCAAAGCTTAATGGAAATTACCTCAGTAGAAGCTGTGTGTGTCTGTTCTTGTTCACCCTGAGCTTCATTAAGTTTGATTGCATTACCAGGAGTTGAAGAAATCAATTCAATTTTTGGATCATTGCTATCACCACACTCAGAATGATTGTCATTTAGGCATGCATCATTTAAGCCTTCACTGTTTATACCTCTACGACCTCCACCTCCACGACTTCCATGGTTGGGGTTTACGGGTTTATCACTGTCTACACCTCCACAGCTTTTCGTCTTGTTAAGGTGCTTACTATCTCGGCCACCACCATTGCTATTAAGGCGTCCACCATTTCTACATCCACGACCTTTACGGGAGGAATTTCCTCTCGAACCTTTCTTAGAGACAGAATTGTTGTTGGAGTCTCCCAAGTCTTTCCCGATTCCATCCCCAGAGAGACTAATATCATCTCTGAATCCACCAGAGGAATCCCCACTGCACCACCCCTGGTAGACAAAATTATTGTTGAAATCTCCCAACTCTTCACTAGTTGTATTTGCCTCCACGACCTACAAGTGTTATTATTCTATTCATTAATCTTCATTTTGTTTAAGGCCAGTCCATTACAGTTGAGCAATTCATCACCACTCCAATGCTAAGAGCCCATGTGGTAAGGCTTATTAGTCTTAAACGGCTGCTAAATTTGTGAAAGAAAAATCATTTGGAGAAGAAGTCAATATGGCCGGTAAAATAAGCCAAATCAGGTTACCATTACCAAATGGGCTCTAAGTTTTTCTAGCATCACAAAACGGTCAAATTTCTTATGAAAACTCAAAAAACATTGTTTCGCACTTTCACCAAATTTGTTGTGGATAATTATAAAAGCTACCCATATTCTTTCATTTGATTGCCATCTCCACCATTATTCAATATCATCATGCAAGTATTCAAATGCATAGACCTACTTTAGAATCTTGTGCCAAAATCATGACACTCACTGCAAGTTCATACCTTGCCACAAAACTGATACCCCTGCTCTATTGCATCCCAAGAAGCTTCTTCTGATTCATTTGCATAAGCAGGGAAAGAACAAACGGATTCATCATCCAGCTTCCATGATATTTGTTCCTCTGGATCTCCTTGGTACTTATTTTGCAGTGCATCCCAAGCTTCTTTAGAAGTTCTGGATTTAGCAATGCAGAAAAAGACAGATTTGTCTATAGCTTGCTGAATGAAAAACAACGCTGTGGCATCCTTCTTTCGAACATATAATGACTCTTCAAAAGTAAGCTCTTTTTCAGTATAACCTCCCTCCACTAAATCCCAAAGATCTTGGGATATAAACATAGTCTTCATCATGATGCTCCATATCTCGTATCCACTCCCATCAAACAACGGAATTCTACTCAACAAGAAGCTTGATTTTCTCCAGTTTACACAAGAAAAAAGTCAACACAGAGAAATTGCAATCCAATATAGATTCTAAAAATTGTAATTCAATTAAAAAGAAACGCTCAAATGAACTTAAAGGGATTGATCATTGGGTTTATTTCTTCGAACTTTTCACTTCAAAACGGTGGAAAGTGAAGTGTGATTGGGTATTGAACCTTCACAAATGACAATAGAACGGAAGATCTAAAAGTGCAACTTTGGGTATCAAAGTAGAAACCAATCCTTTAAGATTTTCTTTCGGCGCTAATGAAACTAAAACCAAAACATGAATTTATAAATCTGCAACTTCGCAAAACAATAAAGGATCAATGTTCCAAGTTCCGATCATTACCCAATATCAGCTGAAGGGTTATCCGCGGCATCTACTTCGGCTTCAAATTTCGTCGCCCTGTTAGAAAGTTTGAAGGGTTGTGAAGCTCCTGCTAGCCCTAGGTCAGCCATTGCTCTGAAACCTACACACTAAGCAACATGGATATATAACAAGAGTCCATGCGCAACATAATAATAATTTAATTAGCGGAATAATTAAGGGTTCTTTTTACCTGAGAGATACAGTAACTGAACCTTAATAGCCAGAGTCTCAAATTTTTAGGTGGAAGTGAGATCCTAAATTCCTAATCCCTGGGTATTTATTTTAGGATGTTTTTATTGCTGGTCTGGTCTGGTCTGATCTGGTCTGGTTTGGTCTGAACTGGTCTGGTCTGGTCTGGTAAGGTCTGGTTTCTTTGTATTTTTATAACTATCCAAGTCTGGTCTGGTCTGGTCTGGTCTGAACTTGTCTGGTCTGGTCTGGACTGGTCTGGTCTGGTCTGGAACAAATTACAGTCCAAGTAAAAACATCCTTATACTCCGTAATCATTATGATCAATAATTACAGTACAGAGTAAGTACCCTTTATACGGTGGAATTGTCTGTCTCAATTCCAAATTCAAACCTCTAACCCAATTGTTATAGCATAACCCAGTTGTTATAGCATGGATACGGATACGCCGACACGTCGATACACAAATACGGTACGATGATATGACAACTTCAAAAATTATAAGACACGAGTATGCGATATGTTTATAAATAATAATAATAATAATCATAATAATATAGGGTATAATTTCCAAATATATATAATTCAGATGTTCATAAATAAAAGAGATATTACCCGAAATAGGACTAAAAAAGTTTGAAAATTCCAAAATAGGACTGTCATGTTTTTATTCCCAAAATAAGATTAATTACTGTCATGTTTTGGCAATACCAGACTTCAAACATGACAGTATTTTCAAAACTTGGCAGTAATTACTCCTATTTTGGGAATAAAAACATGACAGTCTTATTTTGGAATTTTCAAACTTTTTTAGTTCTATTTCGAGAACTTTCCCTAAATCTTACTATATACAAAAGCAAGAGGAAAAGTGTACAGTGTTCCCGCCCAAAAAAACGGGTCAAAATATGGGTCATTTGTTTTGGGTCGGGTTACTACTCTATGTTGAAATGGCGTTGAACTAACTGGGTAATAAATAGCATATCCCGTCGCATACATACATATTCTTTGGGTAATTGGGAAACTGTATCTTAAAGAAACCAATTAAACAAAAGTTGATGTGAAATTTGTCAGTCAATTTAATTGATCCGCCTTCATGCTTTCCGATGGCCGGCCATATTGCCTGATTTGCCTCTTGGCCATCAATGGAGCTCCAGAAAGAGGGGGAACAATAGGAAAGCTACTGACGCTAGCACAAGCATATGCCTACTTCAACCTCGGCACATAGTCTTCCACGGCGAAAGCTACTGAACTGGTCATGGTGCATACGACGGCTTAAAAGAAGACGGCCATTTACTTCGTCGACAGATGCTTGGGAAATTTGACATGATGGTTACTGGACGCGTGGGTCCTGTGCACAGAGGGCGCCAGTCCTCGAGCGGCGGATGGCTAATGCTACCTATAGGTTACCGGCGGATGGGCTTTATGCGGGTAGATTGAAAATTAGGATTTATGTTTTCTTTTCAGTACCATACCAGATCAGACCAGACCAACAAATTTTAGTCCAAAAGAAAACATCCATACTCCATATATTGTGATGTTTCATACGGAGTAAATAAACGTAGGAAAAATTCTCTAAATTGGATTAAATAAAATTTTACTGAGTAATTGTCAAAATATGATTATAAGTTAAAAATTTCCTAAATGGAACTAGCTTTTCAATTTTACCGTTGCTTTGTTTTTATACAATTCACATTTCATTAATAAAATATAAAACTAATAACATAACTTTATTTATGATAAAAATGTAAAAAAAAAGAAATAATATTAAATAAAATGAATAAAAATAAAAAAAAATCAAAAAGAAATTATAAAAAAAGAAACTAAAAAAATTAATATAAAATGAATAAAAAATGAAAAATATATTAAAAACATATTTAGGCCTATGCTGGAACTTCAGCAACCTCCAGCACCACCGGATCCGATCACCGAAAAACAATGCCAACATGTGTACGAAATGCCATTTTGATGGAACTTTTTTGAGAACATTTTGACATTTTCAAAGAATACAAATGTCATATTCATATCATATTCGGAAAAGTGTAAATATTACTTTGAAGCTTTTTTCGAAAAATAAAGCAATAAATGTACATTGCTATTGAGAAATGGAGTGTTTGACTAACACATAAGTGAATCACTTTTTGAAATAATATTAAAATTATAGAGATCATTTTGTATATTTTTAACGAGCTTTGTGTGCAACCTTACATATCACATAAGCATTTTTACTATTAAGTACTGCACATTTAAGTTTATAATTCTGTCACACGATTTTTGATCTATTTTATCCAATTTTAAATTATAAAGAACTTATATTACTTTCCACTTTTCAAGGGACTCTTTGTATTATTAACGTACTCACCCGTACACACACACAAACACACATACAAATACATACATATAGGGAGCGGTTCCATAGTTCCAGTGAGAAAGGACCCTCAAGAAAGAAATAAAAATGAATCTAGACCATTGGATCGTACATTTAGTGAAATTGAAATGTGCATTATGCGAAATTCGAATGTGCGGAATAAAAGGTAAATCTCAAATGCGATTGGGTGAAACTTAAACTTGCAGAACAAAAGGTACAATGTCACCACATCGTACCTTTTATTTTGCACATTTTGGTTTCACTTAATACACATTTCAGTTCAAGTAGTGCACATTCAATTGATATAATACAATCCAAGAGTGCAGTTTCATTCTGATTTCTTTTCTGAGATCATTTTCTCATTTGAAGTTTTGAACCGAATTCTAACACACACACACTTATGGAGATCGAAGTCCCGGGATCTTTAATGGTGGGTAAAATTATATAATGCACATATTTGATTACCATCCTTTTACTATCAACATTATGATTTGACTCTTTTAATTTATGAGTTTTTAATATTTATTTCACTTTTATAATGCATTTAAACATTTCATTTGCTTCAAAACTATCATTTTTTTATTGTGAGGTAATAATAACACATAATCTCTTGCTAAAATTCATCCGTGCATCGCACGGGTGAGAATCTAGTAAAATACTAACAGTACAAAAAAACAATAGTTATAATAAAATTTCAAAGATTAGACTAAAAAAGCTAAAGTACTAATATTTCGATTTAAATTCAAATACTATTTGTTGTTCTCTATTTGCATTTACATCTAAGTCTTTTAACAAGATTGATTTCAATTAATGTTCTTCAAGCGACAAATTAACAAATTATAGCATTCCAATGTTTTCTATACTTCCGAAATCATCTTTACTAATGTTCCATATCTTGTGGTCGCTTTGGCGGCTACTAAATTTTCGTCATGTCATGTACGAAATCAGGGTTATAAGGTTTTTTTTACTATAGGGGGTCTGGGGGAGGGGAGCTGGGGGCTGGAGTAATCAGGGTTGAAACTCACTTCATTGAGTTTCGAACCCTTATGTGCCTAGCGGGTTTCGAACTCGAGACCTCCCACTAGACATGGTAACCTCACAACTAGTTGGACTGGACTGCTTAGTTATCAGGGTTATAGGGTTAGATACGTGTATCGGCTCACGGATACGGGTATCAAAAGTATCCAGATTTTTAAGAATATAAGTCAAATACTTTTATTAAATTACAGATACGGACCCAATACATACAGAACGCGTGTCGGTGGAGTGTCGATATTGGATACGTGTCGGATATGCGGATACGACATCAGGGTGAAGTATCGGTGCACCATAGGTGGGAACATCCCTAGGTACGGTGAGGATCATACTCCTAGGTGTCATTGGGTTTAATAATTGAATAAAAATACAGATGGACAATAACTGTGAATTTCCCCCAGTTATTTTCGTGATGTAAATTCTTTGTAATGAAATATAATTCACATAATCACACATGTAACTTCAGTAAGCGGCAAATATAACTTGCGCCCTGAAAAACTCATGTTACTCCTTCTAGTAGTTTGATCACTTTTCATATGTGAAATGTAAATCGCGTGTTATGATATGTAACTTTACGTAAATTGAAATGCAATTTGAGAGTATATGAAATGTAACTTGAGGAAAATAAAAAAAAATGGAAATCACTTTAACTGAAATGTAATTTATGGCAAATCAAAAATGTAAATTGTGTTAATTGAAATGTAACTTAAACTAAAACGAAATGTAAATTTCTTTTATATAAATGTAAATTCAACTCAAATCAAAATATATCTATCTACTGCTCTATTATATACTGCTTGTATATATTGATTTAATAGAAGTAAGGTCCCTAGAAGTATATTTACTTCTAGGGACCTTACTTCTATACTAATAGACTAGGGTTATTTATGTATTTTAAACAATACTCTTCTATTATAAATATATCTATCAGGGCTCCTTAGATAACAACTAGTTCCAATCTCTCACATGGTATCACGAGCTACGGTTCAAACCTAATTTTTTTTCCGTTTTCTTCTCTCTCCTTGGGATCGCCGCACAAGCCTGCAGCGATGACTACCGCAGCCACCTCACTCTCGACCTCCATGCCTTCTTCTGTTACGACGAGCGCTAGCATCAGTGCCTCTTTTCCTCTATCGTTGACCGGCTCCCCATCATCATCGGGTCTGTAGTCGTCCGTCATCATGCCCGGCTCCGCCTCGCTTTTGACTTCTACTTTTGCTTCGCTGACTCGGAGTGCTGCGCAGAGTTACTCTATCTTCTAGAATAAGTGGTTGGCGTTCCCCTGGCCGGCTCCATCTTCGGTTCAGTCGATTCAACTGGAACCTCCGCCTCTCTCTGCTGTTACTTTTGCCGGTCCCACGTTCGTTGGCTCGCCGGGGGTCTCCTCCTCTATCACAGCCCCACGACCTGGACCTCATCTGCCGCCAGCATCCCCCATGGCATAATTGGCGCATTCTCTGCCCCAAATCGCCACCAACGTTACAAACATCGTGACCACCAAACTGCTGGGCTGCTGGCTATTGAAGATTATATCACCTGGCACACCTAGTCTGAGTCGTTTTTTGTCTCTCAAGGTCTTCTGGGTATGGTTGATGGGTCCATTCAGGTACCATCTGTTTATTCCATAGATCTTTATAATCGTCAAATCCCGAATATTCGTCATGCTTGCGTATCTTCATCACCACAGGGCAGCTGCCCGAGGACGAATCCCGCAAAAACTAGCGAAGCTGAGGGCTCCTAGCTACACCCTCGAGAATGGGAGGCTTTACAAACGATCCCAACGACACCCTACTTCAGTACCTTCATCAGGATGAGGCCGAAGTTGCGATGGAGGAAGTGCACACTGGCATTTGCTCGGCTCACCAAGGACCCTTCTCCATGTCCCGAAGGCTTGTGTTCCAAGGCTACTTCTGGCCCACCATGGCCCGTGATTGTGCGAACCTCGCCCGAAGGTGCACCGCTTGTCAACACTTTCAGAAGGCTCCCGAAAGGCCAGCGGTCAATTACACCCCCATCAACACGGCAATACCCTTCCCCAGGTGGGGCATTGACCTAGTAGGCCCTCTGTTGAGGGGCGCCTCCAACAACATATACATCATCGTGGCCATCGACTACTTCACCTGTAACGCCCCAAAATCCGGTCTAGTAGTTAAGATACATAAGAATAAATTGTCAACTTATATAATTTATAAAGTAAGTAATTTTATTAAAAAAGCATTAGTAATAAATTAATACTAAGTAGTTCTAAACTAAACGGCAGAAGCTATCCTTTAAACATTTTTTTTGTAAATCCCATTGGTTTGATTTTTCTAGGTGGATTACGTTAAATTAGAAAAATAATAGATCTAAAATAAACTGTAAAAAAACGATCCTGTAATTCTTTTCATAAATTTCTAAGCCATTTCAATCAAATTGGAAATAAGCACACGTGTCCCAAATAATAGATAAACTTTTGTACTAATATGATAAGGCCATGCGGAGGACTCTATAGAAAATGTAGTAATAAAATATCTTAAATTGATTAGGAATGGGAGGCCAAATAAATGTGTACTCATACAAGATATTTTGCATGTAAAACAAGCTAGGAGCTTCATCATTTTGAAGGAATAGTTAAATTGAATAGTAAACTCAAGGAGACAAATTGAGATGCTAAATTAATGGACATCCAAACAAATGAACAGTAGGACATACGTATTATTGATAGAAGAGTAATATTGAGATAGAGAATAAGACAACTAATTGCTCTTGAAACTCCTAGCCTCTACACATGAACTTATTTGACTTTAAATAGGAGTATAGCTCCTCTCTTTTCTTTCACACAATTCGGACACCAAGTAAGGAAACCTATCAAAAGAGATATAGTTGAAATAATTTCTGAATCTATAAGGTCAGTACATTTCCGCCCGTTTTGTTTAATGGGTATTTTTTTTATATCTTTATTTCAGTATAATTTCCATCCCCGTTTCTATTATGTTATGGGGATGATGGACATTGAATAACCATATATGTAAATGTTTTAAATGCTCTAAACGATGTTTATTTCAATTTATATGAACCGGTAGTCATTCACTTCTTACCAATTAAAAAGTGCAAAACTGAAACTAAAAGTACGCGTAGTGGAAAATAAAACTACAAATTTAATAGCATTTTCCAAAATATAATTTGACATGCTTATTAGGTATATCTAAATCTAAAATCTTATAAGCACCAATGAAAGTAAGGGTATAACTAGTATGAAAAAAATGTTGGTGTAACATCGCAGCAATATTGAGTTGTTCTATTAGCTTAACTCATTGTACCCTCATTTTTTCGCCAAGTATGCGTTACGCCCATTCTAACTCCGTCAAGTCTATTTGCCATTTCTGTGTTGGTTCCTTCTGTTTTCCGTGTTTGTCTTTTGATACGCGTGTAAATTCCATGTGTATGTTTACGTTTTTAGTTAGTTTTGGTTGTTTAATATTTCAGAAATTACACACTCTCGGTGTAATAGTTTAGTCTGTTCAATTCTTGTAAATTGTTTAGATTAGGTTTATTCTGAGCTCAAACAGGTCCAAGATCAATCAAATGATCAATGGTGAAGGAAGGTGCAAGAGTACAAGACAAAAAAAGAAGGAAAGTTCCTGATTTTGACCTATACTCGACCGAGTATACCTTATACTCGATCGAGTACCAATACTGATTTTCAAGGATCCGATCCGGGAACAAATGAACATGCAAGGACAGATTTGGCCACGTTCTATTGTCATACCCGATCGAGTACACCGACATACTCGATCGGGTATACATATAAATTCTACTCGAATATCGATCGAGTAAGGATCGAATTCAGGTTTCTACAAATACTCGATCGAGTATATGTATATACTCGATCGAGTACCCGACCTGCACCTCAAAAAGCCTATAAATACACCTCCTTTCCTTCACTTTTAGGAACCAATTCATATATCTCTTAAGCTCAGTTTAGAATAGCATTTCTTTATATTTCTTTTAGCATGTTTAGTCTCCAAATGAGGAGCTAAACTTCCATTTCTTGGTATTGCTCTTGAAGTTTGTTGATTATTAAAGTTGTGAGTTATTTTCTTAACTTCTTCTCCTTGAATATTAATTCTTCCTTTAAATACTATTTCTATATCAATGTTGGGGAGTGTTACTAAGATGACAATTAGTTAACATCTTGACATTGGTCTTAGTAATAGCTATTCCTTCCTCTATGTTAATATCGGGGAGTGTTACTAAGATGACAATTAGTTAACATCTTGATATTAACTGAAGTAGGATTCATCTTCTTTAATATTCTTCCTTGAGTATTAATTAATTCCTATTCATATTTCATATTAATATTTTGAACATTACTTAAAGGATCAACTAGTTTTGTTTCACATATTAATTATTACTAGAAATGATCAACGAACCGATTGTTAATCGTTGATAGTTTCACAAGTAAGTAACTTTGGTTTATTAATGCACGGTCGTGGTTAATAAACTTAAGAGGGATTAATTTTGTTGGTTAAACCGAAACCGTTGTGTTGAGGTTATCAATCTCAATTGATTTCATCAAGGAGTTAAAAGATTAAATGCTACTATCAAGTCGGTATATGGCGTTGTTCTATACTTGACTAATAGTAAGGGTTATTAATGAACGGTCGTTGTTAATAACTATCCTCGATGAATTGGATATACTCCTCGATTGAGTATTCGAGAGGAGATAAGTTATAGATATAACAATGATCGACTAAAATATATCAACAAGTGTAAAGTAGCAATACCAAGTCCCTTTTATCTTTGAATTAAACCACATAACTCGTTCATCTTCGTGTTTAATTTTAATCAAATCACTCGATCAAAACCCCCCTTTATTTACTAGTTACATAAAAAGAAGAGTTATTTCTTTCCCTGTGGATACGAACTCTACTACGCTATACTACGTATTAGTGCTAGTATTGGAATTTATTTTGAGTGCACTCACGACAAAGTGCACGTCAAATTTGGCGCCGTTGCCGGGGAAAGGCAATCATTTTTCTTTTTATTTTATCTCATAAAAATCAAAAAGCAAAAAAAAAAAACTTACTCTTCTATTTTCTGAGCTTTCATGAGTTATGAGTATATGGGTGCCAACATATCATCCTTAGAGAGTCAAATTTCCTTCTTGACTTCTCTAATAAAGGAATTTATCTTAAACTCAGAAGCTCAAGATGCCAAGACATGCAACATTTGCATGTCTCATAGGCATTTTACGGATTTCTGTCCAAAGCTCCAAGATGAATACCTTGAACAAATTGATGATGTTGGTTACGAAAGGGATGTACCTCACATGAGGTATGATCCGTTCTCCAACTCTAACATGTCTACGGAGGATATGGTCCGGGCTATTGCTATCAACATGACCACCATGCAGAACAACATGGTGCAATTCCAAAATGAGACCAAGTCTAGCATTTCAAACTTGGAAACTCAAATGATTCAAATAGTCGGAGCCGTGAGTAGACTTGAAGCAAGGGATTCGGAAAAACTTCCTTCTCAAATAGAATGTGATCCTAAACAGCAAACTTTTGCAATCACATTGACAAATGAAAAGGAAATGCAAAAGGAGATCCAGAATCCAGAAGAAGTAGAAGAAGAAAAAGACACGGAGCTCCAACTGGTCAAAGAAGAGGATAAGCCGAGCTTCAAATTCAAATTTTTGTCATTGTCATCCTTTGAGGTATCTCCACCATCTCCGGAAGCTTTAAGAGAAACTCGAAAACTTGAAAAGAACAATGACATTTATGAAATCTTCTTCAAAATTGAGGGATCAAAAAACTTCTCATTGGCCATGCTAAACGATGATTTCTTCCCCTTCCTCCCACCACATGAATCAATGAAAATCTGGATATTTGATCCTGGAAAGATTTCCAAAGTGAAGAGTCGAGAAACTTATCATTCCTATGAAAGTCCTAGGAGTGAAAGTGAGAAGAAGATAAACTATCACGATCCAAGTTTAAATGACTGAACATAATGATGGCGTCGTGCCGCGACGTTAAATAAGGCGCTTCTTGGGAGGCAACCCATGTAAGGAACGTTTACTTTTTATTCTAGTTTAAGTTTACATCTCAAAAAAAAAAGAGCGCAGGTTTAGAAGAAAGGAAGCATACTCGGTCAAGTATCACTCCATACTCGGTCGAGTATCAACGGAAAAGGATTTCTCAGAGCTACTGCCTCCAGACTCAAAACTAACAAAAAGAGAAATACTCGGTCGAGTATCACTCAATACTCGGTCGAATATGATCAGAAGTACATGTTCAAAAGGCTACTGCCTCCTAAGAAATTTGAGCATTTAGAGACATACTCGGTCGAGTATCAATCCATACGTGGTCGAGTATGAGCGGAAATACCATTCCCAGCAGCTGCCAACGCTAAAAAAAAACACAGGCATACTCGATCGAAAACAAAGGGACACGCAGTCAGGTAATTGGGATTTCAAACCCAAATCAACACCTTACTTTCCATCTTCTTCCCCAATTCAATCACCCCGAACCTCATACTCATATTTTTCTTTCTTCAAAATCTATCCAAATCCTCCACCAAACCCCACAAAATCATAATCTTGTTCTCATCACTTTCCTCTTTCTTCACATACCCTCTAATCCTTAAACTCTAGGAAGCAACCTACTAAGGTGGCTAAGGTGAGAATTGTCCCTAAGTCCACAATCCCGGAAGCTCTTCTACCGAAATCTCAGGACTTAGGTTTAACAAGGTTTCACCAAGTCCTACTAAGGTGGCTAAGGTGAGAATTGTCCCTAAGTCCACAATTGGGACACTCCCGGAAGCTCTTCTACCCGAAGGCAAGCGGACTCCTTTCCTCTAAAATATTCTAAGTCCACAATTTGAGGTTTACCTTCACTTAAGCCGAAGGCCCCCCTCTTCAAGCTGAACTATTACCCAAGGGCTTCAACGCTAAATACTTGAGGGCTCAATACGAGTCGAAGGCTAAATTGCAATGTTTCCACACATCTGACTAAGGGGAAATTTTCCTAAATCCACTACAGGTCGAGGGCAAGCTCATACAAGTTCTCCTAAAGTGTGCCAAGTCCACAAGAAGATGCTCCCGATTATATACTTATGTAACCCGAGGGTGTAATACGGGCGGAGGGTACACTGATGAAACTCTCCTAAATTTTTCTAAGTCCAAAAGCACAAAGCCCCTAGAGGACACCACCATACAAAATTTCAAAAAAGAAGAAGGCATTTAAAAGCATTCACAAAGTAAGAAAAGACGAGGGCATATATAAAGACGAAGGCATCTTCACGGACGTTCATTCAAATATTCAAAGACAAAGATTCACATAAGTGTTGAGGATGTTTGTTTACGAATGGCCAAAGCCGAAAGCCTACATAGCTATTACAAAAAATATACTAAGGAAAATTTCCTAAGTACAAATATCTACGACCCCCCCCCCCCCCTTCAACAGCCTTCGAAGTAGCATCATCCCCGTCCTCTTCATTATCCTCGCCTCCCTCTTCTCTCAGCAGCTCCGAGTCATGGAGGATTGGCCTCTCTTCTCCTTCCGAAAGGGGAATTCTGATGTCCGGTTGCCGAGGAGGTAAGCCATATGCAGTAGGCTCAAATTTTTCCGAGGGGATATTGAAATGTTGGGCGAGCTTCCGACAGATCAAGCGCTGGGTGAAGAACTCCCCGCCTTGCCAGTAGGCGTTACCCTTTCGAGCCAGCCACTCAGCACCAGGACCAGCCACCCAGGCATCGACATTTTGTTCAATCACTGAGGCCACCCACGCCTTCTGATCCTCAGCTTTCCAGCCGTCAACGATGAAAGCAGCAATCGCATCCTTTTCGGCCTGAGCAACGACCTCCTTCTTAGCCTCCTCGGCTTTCTCAGCATCGGACTTGGCAGCGGCATCAGCAGCCTCCTCGGCTTTAACTTTCCCTTCGGCCCTGGCCCCTTCTTGGCAGCATCCAGCCCCTCGATGGCCAGACGGAGGGCTTCCTTCAATTCCGCCAACTTCCTCGCGGCGTCGGATTGCGCCTTCTGGAGGTGCAATTGCTCCACCCTCCGCATTTACTCCCCGAGGGCCACGCTAGCCTGCAAACAAGTAAGAAAGCACTAAGGATCAGTCTATGGAAAAGGAAAATGCTAAGGCGAGTTTACCAAGGGAAAGAGACTTTTGGACACTTACAGTAACAGAGGCCTGGATGATTTTGGCATCGAGGGCTTCATCCTCGAGCTTGGACAGCACCTCCCTATCCTACGAAGGGGTCACCCCCTTGGCATCGATGGCAGTCCCTTTTTTAATGGTGAACTGCACCTCCTCCCAAGGCCATGTGGTGCCTGGAACCAGAGGGGAGCGAGGGATAGTCACCCACCCGACGTGTGGTTCGGGAGAAGGCTGCTTCTCCAAGACAAGCCCGGGGGCATCATTCTCAGGAACACCAACCCCCTTCTTCTGTTTCTTTTTCTCCGGGGGCGCAACGCCTTTCCTGGTCTTCTTTCTTTTGGACTCCTCGACCTGGGAGCCCCCGGCATCAGAGCCGGCATCAGCGGCTTCTTTCTTTAAAGGCCCCTCACCTTCCGGGGCCTTGGTGGCTTCAACCTTCTTGAAAAACTCATTGACGGGTTTCTGTTGAGAAGGCTTCGGCCCTCTCTTCTTCTACTCCTTCTCCAGCTTGCTCCTCAGAGCAGTGATGGCTTTTAGATCCATGGTGGGTCCTGTAAAAACACACAGATGTTAGATCGCGAGCAACACAAGTAAAAATATACTAAGCACTAAAAACAGGAGCCCTCGGCAACGACCTCCACCACTCTCATAGGCGCGATCGATCGGAGGATACTTCTCATCCTTCTCCCTTGTCAGACGATACTGCCGGAAGCCGAGTAGATATAATTCGTCGGGAAGGGTGGCAGCTTTTATCGTCATCAACTTGTCTGACCCCTCCGGCTTGGCCGTTAATTTTCTCTCCTCCCTCTCCAGAGCGGTACTCCCAACCTTTGGGTGCCTTCGGAAGTTATCACGAAGAGGCGCGTGAAAAGGGTTCTCGGCCACCCTGATGAAGCAAAAACGGTCCTTCCAGTTCTTATGACATGAGGGGACCTCGGAGAACAACCTCCATTCCGGGAGTTGCTGCAAGTTGGCGAAGCCCCCGGCATGCGAGTGACCCCCCTGATAAAGATTGAATGAAAGGAAGAACTGATCTAGAGTGGGTTCTACCCCCCCCCCCCCCCCATCCCGGCAGAGGGAGAGAAAACCCGACAAGTAGGAATGGCTGTTTGGGGTAAGTTGGCATGGGGCGAGCTTCACAAAGTGCAAGTACTCTATAACAAACGGATGGAGCGAAAACCGAAGGCCCAACTCCACCGAGAGGATGTGAACAGTGAAGCAGCCTCCGGGAGGGCACAACAACACATCGTCAGGCCCTGGCTCTACCACCTGCGCCGACGGCCCAGCATAAAATTGGGTCTTGAGGTACTCAGCCTCCCCAGCCTTCGTCTTCACCTCGAGGGCAGCGGTGTTCAAATAGGAGTGCCCCTCGGGAATCCCCAATGGCTGCCCTGAGTCAGCCGCAACTTGCTTCTTCTTTGGTGCCCAGAGCAACCCTAAGGGGTTCCGGGTTAAGGGGCCAGGAGCTACTGGTTTCACCAGCATTGCGAGGGGGCAGCATGACAACTGTCACCTTCTGCCGATCCTTCTCCTCTTCCTCCTCGGCTACTTGGAGTGCCAGAGCTAACTCTTCATCTTTAGCTACTTGCTCGAAGTCCTCGGCCTCCAACTCGATCCTGAGGTTGTCCTGGACCCCCTCGGCCACATCAGAATCGTTGTGTGTCGAGGCCTGCTCACTTGATGACCCCATATTTAGAAGAGCTCTCTGATTCCACCGGAACCTCCCCCGATATATTTTGAGAATCGCTCTCTGAAGACATCCTTCAAGATTGATTTTAAGAAGTATTGGGGATGAAGGATTCCCTAAGGCGTCTAAACACTAGATCTAAAAGGTGACAAAGCAAAAAATGCTAAGGAATCGAAGAACAGATGATGAACTAACCTCGGAAGCTAAGGTTTGATCGAATAAGGCTTTCTCTCTCTAGAAACAATTTGGCAGAGCTTTGCTTCACAATAAACGCGCAGGGCAAATGAGGTGTGACCTTGGGGTATTTATAGGCTCCCCAACCAGGGTTAGCCTCAAAGCATGGGCCTGCGGTTAAAAGTCCATCATTACAAGCCACCGCTTCAGCCAATGGATGGCACCTACCCACCTCCAGCCAATGGGAGCATGCCACATGGGCCCCACCTTCAACGGATCTATCACAACGGCTGTAACTTGAAACATTAAGATGGAACCACCCGACACCCTTCAGGCAACATCAAGATATGCCTTCGGGGAACCACCTACCATCGTCAAACGATATGAGCCTTCGGCTTACCACATATTATCACTCCCTCACCAGGAAGTAACCCCTCGGGGTTAACACAATGCATCATAACTCCTTCAGCCCGACTAGCCTTCGGCCTAAAGGAGTGGGGGACTGGGATACACCCCTCGAGAAAGCATCAAACAAAAATTCACACACACAAAAAAGCTACAAATGACACATGTAGCCCCCAGGAAAAACAGTAAGCACAACCCCTCGGGTGTACATAATCAACATACCCCTCAGGAAAACACAAATTGTCAAGAAATTACACAAATGTACCAATGATTACAAGAGTAGCCTTCACCCCTATAGAAAAGCAACCTCAGGAGCCCTCACCCCTCGACATGTGGGGGACTGAGGGAATACCCTCGGCAAACACCGCAAAAACGAGTGATCAATGGAAGAGATCTCCCACAGATGAAAGTGCCTTCGGCAGAACCAACACAATTACTCCTTTTCCCTCAAGTACCCTTCGGCAAAAGGAGTGGGGGACTCCTGATAGAGTATATGGCCCTGGGACCCCCGGCCCATAGACTTTTGCTTCTCCTACACAGGCCCATCAAGCCCAATGAGCGCATAGATCCCAAACATAGTGGACCAAGTTTAATGAAGCCCACGGTGCACATGTAGGTGCCCTCGGCCCTATAGCCGAGGGTTCCAAATTCCACAGGACAGCTTGGCTTGAGCATAAAAAGCTACTGGGAGAAAAAGACAGAAAATAGGAGCCTTCGGTTCCTAGGCGCCCTCGGCACATGGGTAGCCTTCGGCCATACAAGTTCGGCCACATGATGGCCTTCGGCTACAGCACACTCAGCGAAGATTCCCTTTGGGGACAGGCAACCACCGCATTTAATGTGGTGTCACGTCCAACCACCGCATTTAATGCGGTGCACATGCAAATGCCGGTGCCACCCCGATTGAGGTGACCCTCAGTCGTTGGATTAGCGACACGTGTACGTGCTTAGCATTTATGACTGCTATAAATAGCAGCCTCTTTCCCCTTGTAAACGATCCACGATCCCAACATCTCGAGTTCATTTAATATATTTGACTCTCTCTCTCTTACTTGCTTGCTCTGACTTCTCTCTAGGTTATTCCGCGCAATAACCCCTCGGATAAGCTACCCCCCGGGTACACTAACCATCACTTTGTTTGAGAGCGAGTTGCTCATGGTGATTTATTGGTTCAATATGTTCCTACTACTCATCTTCAGTTGGCATATATTTTTACCAAGAGTCTTCCTAGTAAACGTTTTCATTTTTTAAAAGAAAACATGTGCGTTGTATCTCCCGCACAGTTTGAGGGGGTGTAATAGACTAGGGTTATTTATGTATTTTAAACAATACTCTTCTATTATAAATTTACCTGTCAGGGTTCGTTAGAGAGCAATCAGTTCCATTCTATCACAAATAATATCTTAGATACAGAGTATATTGGAGCTTATATCTATCTTGGATTTCATGGAATTAAAGTTAGGCATCTAATTGGAGTTTCCGACCGACGAAGCACAACATTGGATTAGCGATGGATCTGATTTTTTTTGTAGCAGCTGTGTCACGCAGGCAGTCAAAGGTCAACCAATGGCCTCAAAACTAGGAGTGAAAAATCAACCAAGCAATTTCGAAGTACTACAGGAGACGAAGTGCAAATGTATGTGGATTAAGGAGGCCTACTATTTCGATGCGGCCCTCCCACTCTCCCAGATGGAGAGCAATTTTATATTGGGCGAACATATTGCTTCTACGCAGAGTAGATGTGCAACACGCGTAGCAATTCCAAATGCAGAACGAGGAGTGGATAAGTCGAAGATTGGAGAACAAAGTGGAATATTGGAGCCAAGTCTTTGCGAAATCCGGTAGACTGAATTGACGAGCTCTCTATTTGAGTGATGCAAGGTGATTTGCAATGTCTAATTGGAAAAAACGGTGGCGTTTTGGGATCGGTACACCGTGCTCACAGTATATCAATCTCACGGTATAATTTGGGCTAACCCTATCATTTCTACAATATTAACCCCCTACTTTATATTAAGAGAGTGTGTAATAATTCATTTTATATATTAACTATTTGAATATGTATATATGGTAATTTCTATATATTGATTTAATGTACTTGTTTAATACGTGGTACATGTTACATGCTCATTAAAATTATTGAGCGAATATGAATATAGTGTGTTTTTACTTATTAGTAAACTTTAGAGGTGCTTTGGGAGGAAAGTGATTAAGATAAAAAAAATTGAAGTTGAATTGTTTAATAAAAATGGGACTTATTGAGCATCTCTAGGGCAATGAATCCTCTCACGCAGAGCAAAGTGCTTGGCATAGATCTAAAGGAAGCAAGAATTAGAGGCATAACTCACCTGACAGGAAGAAAGTGTCATAAGGGAGAAGTCTCAGGTTCAACTTCAAACAGTGACTTGTGAGAATAATGACAGGTTTATCAATTTGGTAGTTCTAGATGTCATATACTCCCTCCGTTCGAAATTAGTTGCAACATACAGGTCGGGCACACACTTTAAGGAATAAAGCGAAAGAAAACATTTTCCGCTTCTACCCCTGTACCACACCTCTGTTTTTCTCTTTTCCATCTGCGGCGAAGGCTACAACAACCATACGGAAACACGGATTCATAATTTTTTTCAATTTTCGAACAAATGATTTTTCCCATTTTAACTTCCATTATCTATCCTCATTGATAATCACCTTCCAATGCTCCAGCTAGCCTCTATTGTTGGAATTACGTGAAGAGCAATTTCAGATTTCAGATTTACTTATACCTTACAGTCCAATCCTGAAAGACAGTCACAGGAGGAAGCCGATTTATACACCTCTTCGCTCTAGGAATCTTCTTTCTAAATTTTCAAACTGGCCGAACTTCGGCCGGCGAAGCAACAAGGTGAAGAGAAAAAAAAGTAGACGTCATGTTCCAGTGAGAGAAAAGCATAAGTAGAATCGATTGTGAGAAACTGGTAACAAATCCATGGTATATGTGATAGAAATGAACAGAAAAAAAGATGAAGAAAAGGAATTGAAGACGTGTAAGAGAGATAAATGGTTTGCGTGTGTGGACACGAAGTAATTCAAAAGAGTGGCACCGGATTGAATGAAAGAAGGATTGAAAGGGTATTCATGTCCATAAATGACTCATTTATCACCTTAAAGGGAAATGTTGCAACTAATATGAAACTGCCAAAAAAGGCAAGTGTTGCAACTAAAAAAGAACGGATGGTAGTATATAATAAAATAAGCGTCACGAATACATAAGGAAACCTATTACATATGGAAAACCTATTTAGGATATTAAATACATTATTACACCTGTTCAATCTGTGCAGGGGAAATAACGTGCAGATTGTCCCTAAGAAAAATAAAACGCTTAGGAGACAAGCACTTGGTGAAAATATCAGTGAGCTAGGAACTATGTAGCAATTTAGCGGACCACCAAATCTCCATGTGACACTATCTCAATTTCACATTTTCACCACTTTGGTAATATAATAAAGGGCCAAACTTGTTATGGTTCATACCCAAAAACATCTACTTTAGTACTAATAAAGTAGAGTCATTTCAATTGAAATTGATTTCTATTTATATTGCAATTGAGTACAATCATTAAAATTCATAATATTTAGATTTTGCCCTCAAATTAAGTTATCTAACATTTGTGGAATGCTTTATCATAATGCAACTGTGTAGCTAATATCTAGGAGTAATAATAGGTATACTTCAAAGACTCACTTACGTAAATGAATGTTAATTGCTCCCTTTATTTTATATAATGATCATTAGGACACTTTCAATATGTAATTTCAAATTGGACATATGATATATGTTTCTAATGAAATCACATGTCTAAAACAAAAACAATGTTAATTACAGTACTGGTTTGTTATTAGTTTTAGAATTACTATATTTGAATTAGAAGATTAAGCCTAAAAAGTTATAACACATTCGCCCTAAATTGTTCTGCAAA
This sequence comes from Cuscuta epithymum, assembly GCA_945859915.1. NCBI lineage: Eukaryota > Viridiplantae > Streptophyta > Magnoliopsida > Solanales > Convolvulaceae > Cuscuta > Cuscuta epithymum. The sequence goes on along the minus strand of CAMAPF010000954.1, from coordinate 967,721 downwards.
TTCGACATTTTTTATCAACGAATGTTAAATTTAAATTTCTCTATCGATAATTAATTCAATTTTAATAATAAAAACTGACACATTCAGAAACTACATTAAAATCTCTATAGAGACGCAAAATTCAAAATAAAATTTATTTAAGAATTGATATCTTAATTAAGTGAATAAAATAAATATGTTTGACCAAAAAAGTCAAATTTGCAACTCAATTTATGACAGAGGCCAGGAATATCATATGGATAAGAGTTGTAATATGCATAGAAAAAGATTTTTTAATAGCAATTCAAATAAAACAGGTCATAAAATTTAGTGATAATGCTTTTTTAAGCCAAAACACAAAACAAACTTAATTTGAAACTTATTTGAACCAATTGGCTGAAAACCTTGCCTCTATTGATACGGCCAGAGGGCCTTATATACAAGGAGTTTACAACGGACACACAGATATACATGGAAACTGCCATAATAGTGATAGCTAATTATACTCCTACGAATATTCTATGAGAGAATAACAAAGGAAAGAATATTGTACATTAAATATACACATGCGGTAATTATCTACCCAATACATGGCAAGTAATTGCTAATACAATAACGCATGCATGCATACGTTAAGACGCCCCCGCAGTCGCAGCCGGAGGAGGACGTATGCTGAGACTGGACCGGAAATCATCAAATAAGACCCGAGCTAATCTTTTGGTAAAAATATCAGCAAACTGATGGCGAGAAGGAACATGTAGTACCCGAACTTCACCTCGGGCAACCTTTTTTTCCGAACAAAGTGAATGTCGAGTTCAATGTGCTAAGTCCGTTGATGGTGAACAGGGTTGCCGGACATGTAGATGGTGCTAATATTGTCACAATACACAATAGAGGCTTTGGTTAAGGGATGATGAAGTTCAAGGAGAAGGTTGCGGAGCCAGCAGGTTTCCGCCACAACGTTAGCAACGCCGCGATACTCAGCTTCGGTACTAGAGCGGGAAACAGTGGGTTGGCGCTTGGAAGACCATGACAGGAGATTATCGCCCAAGAAAACACAATAACCGGAAGTAGAGCGGCGTGTATCGGGGCACCCACCCCAATCAGCGTCAGAATATGAGATAAGGGAGGACGTCGGGGATGCCCGTAGATGGAGACCAAAGTGTGACATGCCGCTGATATAACGGATAATCCGTTTAAGAGCATTGTAGTGCGGAAGACGGGGATCATGCATGTAGAGACAGATTTGTTGTACGGCATAGGAGATGTCCGGGCGGGTAAATGTGAGGTACTGGAGAGCCCCGGCAAGTCGGCGGTAGAGAGAAGGATCGGGTATCGGAGGACCAGCCGTGGCACTAAGTTTGGACAAAGTGTCAACGGGTGTAGTAACCGGGTTACAAGAACCCATGCCGGCGCGGGAGATGATGTCCTGGGCGTATTTCTGCTGAGACAGGAAGAGACCACCAGGATGAGGGGTGACCGAGATGCCAAGGAAGTAAGTGAGAGGACCGAGATCGGTCATAGAAAATTCCGCATGAAGACTGGAGATAATAGAGCGGCGAAGACGGTCAGAAGAGGCTGTGAGTATAATATCGTCCGCCTCCGCGAAGTGACGTCACGCCCTCCACACCTGCTTCTCCGCGTCCAGTACAGTGGTCCTGTCCACCGTGGGCCTACTGGCCGCCGCCTCAGTGGTCGGTCCCTCCTTGTCCAGTCCCTACTATGTCCTGGGGTGCTCCGCCGACGCCACGCTCCTCGGCCGGCATTCTTGGACCTCGTCCTGCTCAGGCCTACACTGCTTCCCCTACCGATATTCAGGCCGCTATGCATACTATGTCCCTCTCCCAGCCGGATGATAACTGGTATATGGACACGGGCGCAACATCTCATATGACCGCCACTGCAGGTACTCTTACTCCTTATTTTAATAAGCGCACTGATTCTCACATTTTAGTAGGTAACGGTCAAACCGTCCCTATTTTGGGTCACGGCTCTACTCATATCCCCACTTCTAAATTCCCTCTTCAATTATCCAATGTACTTCATGCCCCACAACTTGTCAAAAATCTTATTTCTGTTCGTCAATTTACATCTGACAATAATGTATCGGTTGAATTTGACCCGTTTGGTTTCTCTGTGAAGGATCTCCACACGGGGGCGCCAATTCTGAGATGTAATAGTTCCGGTCAGCTCTACCCAGTTTCAAAGTCCACCGGGCCGTTGTGCTCCAATTCGGCGCTGTTACATACTTCTGGTGAAATATGGCATAGTCGGCTTGGTCATCCCGGGGACCCTGTTTTTAATTTTCTTAGAACAAATAATGTTATCAAATGTAATAAATTGCTCTCCCATTCTTGTACGTCTTGTCAAATGGGAAAGCATACCAAATTACCATTTCAGTCATCTAATTCTGTTACTTTGCATCCATTTGATTTAATACATAGTGATTTATGGACTTCACCTGTTTTAAGTTCCACTGGTCACCGTTATTATGTCTTGTTCTTGGATGATTTTACCCGCTACTTATGGGTCTTTCATCTTCAACATAAATCTCAAACGTTTTCTGTATTTGTCAAATTCTACAATTATATACAGACTCAGTTTGAACGTAGTATTAAGGTCCTACAATGTGACAATGGCACGGAATATATTAATTCTTCTTTTCGCCAATTTGGTGACACACATGGTCTTCATTTTCGTTTCTCTTGCCCTTACACTTCCCCTCAAAATGGCAAAGCCGAACGAACTATAAGAACAATTAATAATATGTCTCGAACTCTTCTGTTGCATGCCTCCGTGCCTCCTAAACTCTGGCCCCACGCCGTCCACATGGCTACATATCTTTATAACATTCTCCCATCACTCTCTGGCTCCTATACCTCGCCCACCGAGAATTTATATCTCCAGCGTCCCACCTACACTCATCTCCGGGTTTTTGGATGCCTATGTTTCCCTCATATTCCCTCCTCCACCATTCATAAGCTCCAAGCCCGGTCCACTCCCTGTGTTTTTTTGGGATATCCTCCTAATCAGGGATACAAATGTCTCAATTTAACCTCTAATCAAATAATCATCTCACGGCATGTTACATTTAATGAAAATACTATGCCATTCCAACAGCTACACCACCCCACCCCATCGTCCCCAGCCTATACCTTTCTTGATCCCCCCCATCTTTCCACCTACGTGCCACAACTTTTTGCATGGCCTAACTCTAATTCCCCCACTGCCACGATAAACCCTCCACCCATTACACCTCCTGCTTCCCCACCTCCTCGTCACCACCCTCTGGTTCTCAAATCCCAAACCCACCTATTATACACCCCACTGCTCCTAGCCGTCACCCAATGATTACCAGGGCACGTGCTGGGATTTTCAAACCCAAATCCCACGTCAACTTGTCCACCACCATCCTTTCCCATACTCCGTCCCCCCTACCACGAACACCTATTGAGGCTCTTCGTGACCCGAATTGGAAAAATGCTATGTGTGGTGAGTACAGTGCTCTTATTAAAAATAGGACGTGGGAGTTGGTTCCCCGGCCCACTGACGTAAATATTATTCGATGTATGTGGCTTTTTAAACATAAATACAGATCGGATGGGACCTTGGAACGCCACAAAGCGCGGCTGGTTGTCAGCGGCTGATTGTGATGAAACTTTTAGTCCGGTGGTCAAACCGGCTACCATCCGCACAGTGCTTAGCCTAGCCCTCTCACATGACGAGAACGACCACCACGGGCAGATCCACCACGACCGCGGGTACGAGTATTCCGACCGTCCGATCGAGAGGGTGCAGGGGTTTCGTTGGGACGCGGTGGACCCGGCGGCGGCGGCGGCGTATGGTGGAGCATAGCAGTAGCCTGGGACTGACCATTTTGTTGATTCTTCCGGGCCTCTTCAAGTGTAAGCATGGACCGAGCCTTAGAAAATAAGGGGAGCGGATCTGCTTGCTGAATGAGGGAAGCAACCATGTCATACTCAAGGTTTTAAATAGCGGTCCGCTACCGCTATAGCGGCCGCTATATAGCGGTTGCGGTAGGGGCCGCTACCGCTACGGCCCGCTATTCCGCTGTGAATTCCAAATCACGGGAAAAACCCGCTACGCCGCCCGCTATAGCCCGCTACAGTCCGCTACAGCCCGCTATTGACATTTCTGGCAGTATGTCACGAACGGGTTGATGTGTAAATGTGTCTATGTTGTGTAAATGAACTCTTAATGTTATAAGTGTTCAAACAAATATTCACAATGTTTGTATTAAATTCAACACTCATTAAATATATGTTTTGCGCAATTGAAAATATTTCACGCCGCTGCAATCGCTACAGTCGGCTACAGGCCGCTATAGGCCGCTACCGCGATGACCGCTACCGCTACCGCTGCCGCTACGGCTATTTAAAACCTTGGTCATACTGCTCAGTCAAGCCATTGACTAAACGGAGAACAAGTCGTTTGTTATCAACAGGGGAATCGACATTGGCCAATTGATCAGAGATGATTTTCAATGCTTTGCAATAGGCAGAAACATTGGGAAATTGTTCAAGGCGGATATTTGAGAACTGGTTTTCCAAATACACGGCCCGGGATTGTTTATTGTCCTGAAAAATTTCCGCGAGATGCTCCCATGCCAATTGAGCCGTGGAGTTGGGCTCGATAATGGTATGGAGCAAATCAGTGGTAATAGTTCCATAGATCCATTGTAAAACAATGGCATCTAGGCGATTCCAGAGAGCTTTTGCCTCGGCGGCGGCAGCCTCCTGTGCGATGCGCTGCTCGGGCATGAGAGTAGATGATGATGCAGTGGTGGAAGATGTGGACGAGGCAGCCGTCGGGAGGATATGATCAAGTACCTCATAGGCACGAGCTGTAATTTTGAACAGCTCAGCCCAAGATGAGTACTCGACGGTCTCAATATCAAGAGTAATAGGAATGAAATTTCGGATGTTGGAGATGGCCAAGGCCGGGTGAAATTTGGCCGGAGAAGGGGAAGTCATGGCGTAGAAGAAGAGAATGGTCTCTGATACCAAATTGGCTGAAAACCTTGCCTCTATTGATACGGCCAGAGGGCCTTATATACAAGGAGTTTACAACGGACACACAGATATACATGGAAACTGCCATAATAGTGATAGCTAATTATACTCCTACGAATATTCTATGAGAGAATAACAAAGGAAAGAATATTGTACATTAAATATACACATGCGGTAATTATCTACCCAATACATGGCAAGTAATTGCTAATACAATAACGCATGCATGCATGCATACGTTAAGAGAACCCCTCTAGATTTCTCAAAGAATGCTAACAATTTCAGCTACAATATACTCGAATTTTGAACTAAACATTCACTACCTTAAGGTTAGGTGCATCAGTTAATTTTAAAAGTCAAAAGGGTAAGTTTCTAAGTAAGAGGACTAAGATCAATCTTTTAAACCCTGTTTAGTAACTCCTACAATATATATTTAGCTTATTAACCTTATTAGCGAACTTTTATGAAACGTGCATTTTTTTTTACTTTGCACGTAGAATTTAGTTAAGTCTGAAATTACTTTTCTGACTAAATTGGCTCAAGTTGTTGTAGAGTACCATACAAGCTATTTACATGTAATTTTTTCTTAAATTTATTAATAAAACAAAATATCAATATATTTTTCCATAGCTTAGCAAAGTTAGTCAATTCAGCCACTTCAACCCTAACTTCATAAATTTCAACAAATTAAACCGATTCAGCCAATTTCAGTGTTACTAAACGGACCCTTAAATTCATGTACACATTTAAATTCTAAACTATACAAAGATGGGAAATCCACTAATATATCCTACCTCCGCCCCAAAAATCTTTGTCATTTTTAAAACATTGACCAGGTATATCTTTTTATTGGATATTATTTATTATATAAAAATGATATAAAAATGTACTTTTTTTAAAAGTACTTTCATAAAAATATAAAATTTATAACTTTCATATTATTATACTAATCAAAATCATGGCCCAAATTTTATGAAATGGTAAAAAAAATTGGGACGGAGGTAGTATTATGTATGATATATACATAAAACTATCAAATCGTCTTTTCATTTTTATTTATAATATAAAAATGATCGATATAAAATATTCTTTGTTAAAATTACTTTCGTAAAAATATAAAATTTATAACTTTCATAATATTATACTACCTCCGTTCTCTATAATTGCAATATTGGACTTTTTGCACTATTCATATATTCTACTTTGACTATTTTATTAATATTAAAGTATTATAAATTAGATTTTCAAAAAATATTGTTAAATTCTACTCATTCTAAAATTTCAAAATATGAATTTTTTAAATTTTTACTAATAAGGAATGAAAGATATTAATGGTCAAACTTGTGTGTTGGCAAACATGAAATGTTGACCCGTTGCAATTAAAAGGGAACGAAGGAAGTACTAATCAAAATCATGGTCCAAATTTTAGATCTACAAATTGATCATCTTCTTCATCGATTCCTTAATGATGGATGTTGGTGGTGATGAAGATATGTTGGAGGCGGGGTGGTGGCGAGGCAGTGGCGGCGTCAGATGAGTTTATGGTGTCTAATAATGGAGATGGCAGCTAGAGTTAGGACTTGATAGTGGGTCGACGTTGGGCGACGGTGACTATGGTTAGATTTGAGGGTAGTAAGACGGCGATGTTGGGTGAGGAGGGAGGTGGAGTGTGAGTGGTGCAGTGACAGGGTGTGAGAATGGGGCAGTATGGTGGTGCGGTGGGTTAGTGAGTGGTCCGGGCAGTAACAGTGGTGTGGACTGTGGAGGCTGACAAGGGGTGGTGCTAGGGAGTGTGGTCACCGGAGGAAAGGCGGTGGCCATAGGTTGGATGGAGGTGGTCATTGACTTTCTGCTGGAAGGCGGTGGTCACGGTGGTCGGAAGGCTCTGCGCCAGAGTCACTGTATCGTAGTCACTGTGTCGGAGTCACTACACAAGAGTCAGTGCATCGGAGTCACTATTGCCGGGATCACTTTGTCACATTGTGATATTGGTAACATTTTTGTAAAATAGCAAATCACATTTTTGTGTTTTGTATTCTTTTTAGTTTTATTGAGGCCAAAAGGCCTAATTAAATACTTAACGTTACATGTCAAGATCAATAGTGTCAAGCTTAGAACATAAAATAAAATAGGACTTAGATGAACATATAATGAAATTATGATGATTGTAGAAATCAAACCTAGAACATAAAAATTTCTTGGACCATCAAACAAAGAACTTAACAGATAAGACCATGTTTTATGTCTGTAGACAATTGACGTTCCAATCTGGATTTGAGGATTAGAGTACAAGTATAAAATACGGAGTAATAATTTATGTGTTAAACCAACCCGGACATCAACGCACAATAAAATAGGTATTCATTCACACAAAATAAACAATTCAAAAAAGACATATTTATTTTCATTAAAAATCTCCGGCCTCGAGCCCATAGTAGCGTATTCTAATGAAGTAGATTTGTGGAGTTCAGTAAGACTCACATGGAGTTATATATATAGCTCATTTTGTCTCATCAAGCACCAATCATTTTAATGGGGGATGATAGCACTATAGAAATGAATGATGGAGAGTATATTCAAAAGTGATATACCTAAAGATAACAAAATTGCAACACACTCAAAAGCTCACAAGTTAAAAAACAAATACTCCGTATATGAACACCAACACCCCCTCTTATAAAAGGGGGGATTCATTTTGTTCATAAACGACATAGATCGGTCTATGGTTGAATTCTAAATGTGTTGTCAAATTCTGGTCTGATCTGGTCAGGTCAGGTCTGAACTGGTCTGGGACTGATATAAGTCCAAGTAAAAACATTCTAAGTCTGATTGAAATGTAACAGAATATACATAGTATATATGTCGGATTGAACAAAATCATGTAGAAATAATTGTACTGGAGCCCTTGCTTCATGGAGCTATTGGGAAGATTGAACACATCTTAAAATGAAAGAAGTATAACTTACGTATTGTAAGAATGTTTTTACTTGGACTCATTTTAGTCCTAAACCAGACAAGACTAGACTTTAACAGACCAGACTAGATTTATGCAATTGTAAAATACATAAAGATCAGACCAGTTCATAAAAAATTGGACTGAAATAAACCAGACCACAAAATTTCGATCAAGTAAAATATTCTAATTGTACACAATATTGTTACACAAGAGTATCTCCCAAATAAATATAAGAAATTGCCTACCAACTACCTTGGTGAGTGTATGCCTCGGATGAAGCTCCGCTCTAAGCCACAAACCTTTCTCTTCTCGACTGCAGTTTTGGGGTTCTCTTGCTATCTTAAAAACCAAGTACAACCTCACCCCAACCTTGGTTAAGGGCTCGGCTTCGCCTGCAGTTTTGGAATTCTTTCATTAATATCATAACCAGGTTTGACCTAGGCCTTGCCTTGGCTAACGAGCTCGGCCTCAGCCTGTTGATATTTCCTTACTCAACTGCGGAGATACGTTCATTATTATCTTGACCCCTGGGGTATATGTGAATATATTCCATCAAGAGTAATAAAAATATAGGAGGGACAAATATATTCCATCTATATATCACACATGTATACAACTTGATCAAATAAAATGAAGTTAAATTATACAATTGGATTTTTCAAAATGAATAACATATTTTAATATTTCAAGTTCATATGCCCATTGTCCATCTTCCTTGAACAATTCTTCAATTTGCACGAGATTTTTATCAATAGTGACTAGGGGCTATAAAAAAATCAAACAGCGTAGTTATGTAAGGTTCAAATAAGCAATTTTCCGCCATCAATAAATATGTATGTACATTGGCCATTGAAGAAGAATTCTCTAAGAACTGATCTCAAGAAAAATGTCTTCATGCATTGCCAGGCGGACAGTTTTGTGTTGTCCTACCAAGGACAAAGAGCAAAAATGGATTAAAAATATTACGGAGTAATTCATTCTAAAGATCGAAAATTTTACACCAGGACCATAATGGTATCTACAAAGACATTTTCTAAAATCTAAAAACATAGTCTTTCTAATATTTTATGTCTCTTGGTCATTTTGAGGTCTTATATATTCTATGTTCATTGTTATTATACTATTGATAAACACTTGCCACTTGGAGTTACAAAACTCATATAGAAACATTATATAATTTATAAATTAAGATTTCATATGGAAGTTTTACCCGGGGCAACGCCCGGGTACAAAACTAGTAATTAAGTAAAATAAAAGTCAAAGACGAAACCCATAAAAGCTGCACAATTTATGGGTCATTTGAGGTAAATACTTGTTTAACAATCCAAGTAAAAGAATAGATCCCAAATAGTAGGTGTGCTCAGGGACACCCATCATCACAGCATACATTCTTAAATAGTATGAGAAGATGCCACTTCAGATGTTATCCTTATGGATATATCTAAATGAGGATGATTCCTTGTTCCTGCTACGAAATCATGGCCCTTCAAAGGTGAAGTGCCCAACCCCTTTATTGTCAATGTAGATGATAACCCTTATACCAATAGCTCTTAGTTCACTTCGAACTGCATTACCAGCTTCTTCTTTTGAAGTGGATGAATTAGCTTTGGTAGAACGACCAAATTTATGCAGTTTTTTGTTTGATTTAATACCACTGTTATTTGCAGAGGAAGACTGAGCCGACTCACCCTCAGATTTCTTCTTGTTAGCTTTCCCAACAAATTTGTTCTCATATGCTTTTCTCACCTGCCACACTTTGTCATCAAACTTGTGGCCATTGAGCACTTCCACTGCCCAAGCCGCATCATCTGCATCCCTAAAGTGGACAAATCCGTAACCCTTTGATATCCCATCTCTGTCTCTCACTATTATAACGCTAGAGATCGTTCCCCCAAACCAATGAAAAGCATTCCTAAGATCACCTTCAGATGTGGATTCAGATAAGTTTCCCACAAAGACATTAGTGGGGCTATGTTTTTTCTTTTCTTGCTTTGTGGGGCAAGATTTTACTTGCACGTTCTTGTGCTCCAATCTTGCACCATTCATCATCTCAACAGCTTTCTGTGCAGCTTCGACATTGCCATATTCAATATATCCGTGCCCCATTGACACACCAGATCCATCTGTTACCACCTTGCAAGAAAGGATTTTGCCAAATGCAGAAAAAACATCATGGAGTGCATCGTTGCTAATGCCCTTGTCCAAATTCTGTATGCAAATGCTAATATGACCACTTTTTTTCTCAGTGAGGTCTACATGGGACTGATTCATATCAACATTTTCCATGTCGTTTAAATCCTACCAAAAGAACTAGATCAGAAATAATATTAACAACAACAACAACAACAATAATAATAATAATACTAATAGTGGTAGTAGTAGTTTCTTTGCACTTCCCTCAATACCTCATTCCGTATATATTTAGCAAGATACTTTCATTAGTTTCATAGCCTGAGGTAATTGATTAACACTTTGGACACTTATACTTGGGATCTAACCAAAGCAAAAATAAAAGCCATTTCTTATCCAAGTCCATCACAATAGATAAGCATTTTTCAATGGCTGCCGTACATTGCATGATTTCAAGTAACCTTTCATCCCAATATAAATTTATCTATTTCCTTTTATGGTTGTCTAGTAATCTACTTCACTTCCATTTAAAAAAAAGAATTGTGTAGCTGGCACTATTTCTTTCCATTTTCTAAAAGAATCTCAACCACACGATTTCAGTTTCTAACTAGTGTCATTCCTACTATGAACTTTAGATTGGGACAGAAGTGAGTGCATAACTTCAAATTTCTATGTATACCTTAGTATTAGTTTGGTGTCCCCTTCCTAGTGCACCAAGAGCTTCTGTTGGTTCAGTTTCATTTTTGGAAGAATAAAGTGATTCAGATTTTGAAGTATTCCTATTACAATCACCAAACTGAGAATGTTGATTATTAAAGCATCCATCTTCTAAGATTGCATGACCTCCGTGGTTTTCATTAACGAGTCTGCCATCCACACCTCCATAGTCATTCTTGGCGCTAAAGCATTCAGCATCTATGCCTTCATTACTTCCCTTATTGTTAAAACATTCATGTTTTATGCCACCAGAACCTCCATGGTTGTTAACAGGTTTACACTCTTTAGGTCCATGACCTGCAGCTTCACGACCACTACCTCCCCAATAACCACCTCCAAGACCTCCACGACCACGACCTCCCCGACCACGACCTCCCCGACCACGACCTCCCCGACCACCACCTCCACGACCACCACATCCATGACCCCTGTTGTTGTTTTTCAGGGTTTCACCATCCGCACCTCCACGACCACCACCTCCATGGACACCACCTCTATGATATCCACCTTCACGGACACCACCTCTGAGGAATCCACCTCCACGGACACCACCCCCACGACCTCGATCTCCATGAAAGCCCTGGTTGTTTTTATTGGTTCCACTGTCCACACCTCCGGGAATCTCCCCTTCACGACCTCCCTGGTAGTTATTAAAGTGTTCACTGCCCTCTCCTCCATGACCTCTCTGGTTGTTCTTAAAGCGTTCGCTATCCACACCTCCACGACCACCACTCCCACTAATTCCGTCTCCATGAAATTCACCTTCTCCGCCACCTCGACCTTCCTGGTAGTTGTCAGGTCGTCCACCATTTATGCCGCCAGGATGACTATGAGGGGAATTTTCTCCAAAATTTTTTATAGAGCCACATTTATCTTTGTCAAGGTCTTCAAGCTCTTTCCCAGTTCCATCTTCAGATGGGCGCAAATTGCTATGTGAAGTACTAGTCTTACTATCAACTCTGCATCCACCAGAGGAATCTGAACTGCACTGACCATTGGAGAAAAGTTTATTGTTGAAATCTGTGAAGTCTTCGCTAGTTCTTTTTGTCTCCACAGCCTGCAAGTTACTATTACCATAAATATTCATATTTACTCTCAGCCAATTAAGTACATTTAAGCAATTTATTAAAACTTAACTTTCTAAAGTACTCTGATATTCTATTTTTAGCCAAAAAGTGGTCACAGTATTCACACAAAAATGATCTTAAAAAAATAGTCACTTTACTCAGTTCTTAAACCAACTACTAAGAATTGTTTCAGTCACACCTTTCTGAACAAAACTTCGCCGTATTCTATTGTTCATTTTACAACAGCATCATATTTGAGAAATACCTATCAAAGATTTCAACATGTTGATTAAACATACTTTGAATCTTATGCCCTGGGGCATAGCTAAGGGGCATGCTAGGCCTTGACCCACCCCAAATTGGAGAAAAGCTTTGAATATGGGGGTGTTTGGAACTGATTCTGCTTCTGCTTCTTTTTTAAAGCAGAAGCATAATCAGAATCAGTTTTCAAAAGTTGGTACCCCCGCTTCTAAAAAAACTGATTCTGAGAGTAAATTAGAGCACCAGAAGTGCTTCTGGAATTTCACCCAAACACTCCAGCTTCTGCTTCTGCTACCTGAAGGAGCAGAATCAGTTTTGAGAATCAGATCCAAACACCCCCATATATGTGTATAAAGTTTTACATAAAAGATTATCTTTAAAAATCTTTGTACTGGCCCAGAAAATTTATACCATGGCTACGCCAGTACGCCAATGATGCATAAACTTTGAAAATCATAGCAATTTCATACCTTCACATTAGCTTGGTTTGATTTGGTAACAGCTGCATTTCCTTCATACTTCTTCTGCAGTGCATCCCAAGCTTCTTTAGATGTTTTGACATTATCAATGCAAGGCGAAACAGATTCGTGTATCTTTTTGTGGATAAGAAGCAAGGCCAAGGCATCCTTTTGCTGAACATCTTGCAAAGCGTCAACCATAAGCTCCTCCCCGGTATAGCCTCTTTCCACCAAGTCCCAAAGGTGTAGGGTCTTGAGCATAAATTTCATCAAAGTCCTCCATTTCTCGTATCCATTCCCATTAAACCTCGGAATTCCACTCAACAAGAAGCTTGAGGTTTTCCATGTTACACAACTAAAAAGGTTAACCCAAAGAAAGTTAAAATTCAATGCAATTAGAGACGAAAAAGGTCATTAGGTCAGTTCCTGTTAATTTCATGTTGGATCTAAAATTAATATTTACGGGAGGCAGAATGTCGTGATAAACATACACACATAAATTGCTTCAATGTCATATGATCATGCATTGAATCAGAAGTGCTCTTACTACATAGCAGCCCAAACAAATAGGTCACCAATTCTTTGCGAGCGTCTCTCCACGATAGAGAAACTAAGCCAAAGTACCAATTTATCGATCCAAAATTTAAATGAGAACAAAAAAGTAGAGCGTTACCGAATATGGGCTGACAATTTATCAGCAGCTGGATCAACCTTCGTCGTTTCTGGATCAGCTTGTGTTCCCTTGTAAAGGTATCCGAACTGCTCTGCAAGCCTGGCTACAGCTGCAACCGTCCCGAGGGTGGCGATGACCGCCGCATACATTTTCCGCTCCCAGAGAAAAAGGATTACTTTGCCGAGTCCATCAGCAGAAAACTGAGAAAAAAAGGAACCTCCACTATGCATAGTGACTAAACTGTCAAAAGTTCCCGCGGGGCCCACCAACGTATATTGTTCAAGTTCCAACCAAGTAGTGAATACTGTGTACACTCCTATTGACCGAACATGTTTTAAATTAGATGCATTTTTTCACCTGATTATTTATCAGTTCATATTTTCAATTTATCATTCTTTATCACCAACTTTTTTACATCCCAAAAGAGAGCCAACAAACAAACAAAATTCTCACTTTCTTTTTTCATTTCTAAATCTTTTCATCACACCCTCAAAAATTTTGAAAATAATACACTATTACATCATTTTTTTTGAATTTATTCTTCCTTCCATCACACTATTTCAATATATTCTCATCATACCATCAACAATTTATATCCTCTTTCACTATTATTAATCTACCTATTTTGAAAATGTGAAGATTTTTATGTTACGGAGGGAGTATAAAACAACTCAAAAAAATGTCAAACAATATAAAAAACAATGTCATTTCCTTAATGTGAATGTAAACGAGTGTAAAATTTAAATAGGGTCAGAGGAAGTAGAATATACTCTAAAACGACAATGGTTCGTTGTAATAAATTCCCTCGTTAAAAAGTTATAACAACGATGTTCATGTTAAAATATGACGACAACATATTATCTCGTCGTTACTAAAAACAACGTTTTTAGTATATATTTATGATGAAAATACGAAATGATTTGTTATTGTTATGAGATACAAAGTAGTAAAAAATGATCAACTCTTAAACGAATGCACACTAAAATTTAATCTCTTGGAAGAATTATTTTTCATACATACATTTAGACAAACATAAAATACAATTTGAATTGTATGTTGATGTTTTTAACTACAAAAAATGAATAGAATTGAAAAACTACAAAAAAATGAATAATGCATGACATATCCCTGAAATAGGGAAAATCGCACTTTTAGTCCCTGAAATAGTCACAATATTGAAATGTCAGACTCGTATTCCCATGTTTGCAAATGTCATCCCTCAATTGTCCAAATTATGGTAAATAATGTAGTCCTTTGAGGGTGAAATGTACAATGTGGGCGATGAGTGTATTTCAACCCTCAAAGGACCACATTTACATCAATTTGGACAATTGAGAGGTGACATTTATAAACTTGGAAATATAGGTCTGACATTTCAATATGGTGACTATTTGAGGGACTAAAATGCGATTTTTCTAGAATATACATAAATCTCGTGCAGTCGTGCATAATAATTGTTCTTTAACTAAAAATGAAACATACATAATAATTGGAAATTATGAATGATATGCATCATGATTCTAAATTCTAATGACATTAATAGAATGACAGAGATCCTAATTTTGTACATTTCTAAGAACTTGAAAAGTATGAAATCCAAAAGAGTTCTTGTAGACTTAGAAATAGGTTCTTCTCTTCTAGCTTCAAACCTTCGTCCCACTCACTTTTCCAATTTAATATTCATATAGTCGACATAGATTTTGTAGTTCTCATATTTTATGTGTTAACTTTTTCTTAAGATTGAATAAGCAGAACTGACCCGGTTCCCAGGTCCGGTTCGGTGCCCGAACCGGTGGGGCGGCGGGTCCGGGCTTGGTTTTGGCGACCCGGCCCAGTTGGATCGGGCCCGGGTCCAAGCCTAACGGCCATAATTAAAAAAAAATCCTTTGAATTCTAAAGAGTCGTTTGGCTCTTGACCCACATCCCAAACGGCTATATAGTCGTTGGGTGGGTACCAGAGGGGGTCCGGGGCTTGGGGGGGGTTAAAAAAATAAACCTATAAATACTCCCAATTTTAAACATTTTTCAAACCTCTTCTCCAACTCTTCTTAAATCCTACTCTCTACTCTCTACTTATCTCCATATTCATCTTCTCAAATTCTCTTATTCTCCATTATATTTTATTTTACTATTTAATACTTATACAATTATTATATCTACTTATATATTAATTATCTACTTATAAATACATATACTATATTACTTATATTTCTTATCTACTTAATCTCTACTTATTATCTACTTATATCTACGTAATACATACATACTACATCTACTTAATATATACTTTATATATTGAAGTATTAAATATACTTTATAAACTATTAGTATATACTTAATACATAATAATATCTACTTCTCTACTTATATTTCTTATCTACTTATTTTCTTAATCTCCAATCTCCATTATACTTTACTATTTAATTCTTATATACAATTATTATATCTACTTATATATTAATTATCTACTTATAAATACATATACTATATAACTTATATTTCTTATCTACTTAATCTCTACTTAATTATTATCTACTTAATACATACATTCTACATCTACTTAATATATACTTTATATATTAAAGTATTAAATATAACTGTATTACTCATCTTATAGTAGTATACTTATATATTATATACTATAAACAATATATTATATATTAGTTACACTTTAATTAATATTACTTAAAATCATTCTATTACTCATTTACTCCCATTAATTACTATACACATTCATACATTTGTCTTATTACTTACATTTTGTATTAACATTACTTGATTAGTTAATTAGTATTCCCACTAATTGTTACATTTTTCATTATACTAGTTAATTAGTTAATTAGTATTCCCATTAATTTCTAAAACAACTCTACTTTAAAAAACTAGTTAATTGTCATTATAGTTAAAGTCACATTATAATAGTTTGAATTTATATTTGAATAAAAAAAGAGTAGTTCGATCATTTTATTAAAGTACTTGCATTTTATTAAAGTACTTGCATTTTATTAAAGTAGTTTTCACTAAATTAAAGTACTTGAAAAGTTTCTATAATTTAATTACTCACATTTTAGTTAAAGTCACACTTGTTAGTTTTAAGTATTTATTAAAAAATACTATTGATTAGTTCGAATTTTAATTTGTATTTTAGAGTCACACTTTTATTCACTACTTAATTAAAGTACTTCACATTTTATTAAAGTAGTTTGCACTAAATTAGTTTGAAGTATTAATTAAAATAGTTTTAATTAGTTGCATTACTTTTGTATTCATTACTCCGTATTATATTTGTGGCAAATTAATATTTGTTACATTTTTAGGATGGAAGGTGGTTGATATTCGATTGATTTGGGTAACCTCGAGCGCAACCGAAGGAACGAGATTGGGAGGAAGAAATCCCGCAAAGGTAAAGAACTTGTCGGCTCTTCATCTCAAAGCCGAGATGATTTTGAAACGGGTTACCAAAGGAGGGATGGAGATGCGAGAACAACTACAACAAGAATTGGCCCGACATAATAACCGCTTTCTCCAACAACAACAAATCCCGACGACCATTGACGAAGATGAGCTTGAGGATGAAGATGCGGAGGAAATGGAACCGGGGACGGCCGAGGAGGAGGGTGGCGGCAGCCACGACGCCGACGAGCCTGCCTCATCCCAAACCGCCACTGCTAATAAAAAAAGTAAATCTGAACTAATGAAAAATAATTTCGATAAGTGGAAGGACGCACAAACCGGGTATTGGCACGCAACTTGCAAGTGGTGCAACAAAAATTATAGCTTGGGGACCTCCGGCGGATACGGATCCGCCGCAAGGCATCTTAAGGCGAAGCACCCCGTGGAGTATGCAAAATTAGGAAGCGGAACGGGGAAGCAAACTCAAATATCGAGGTTTGCGAATTCTCAACCTTTTGGTAATTTCTCATACAATGATGCACAAAATTTGACTGGTATGGCTAACTTAATTGTTGAAGAAAATTTGTCTTATACGCTTTCTGAAAGTCTTGCTTTAAGAGATTATGCATGCGGTAGTTTAAATCCTCAATTTAGAGGTTATAGTCGCAAAACTGTTAAGAAAGAAATTCTAAGGCTTTATAAAGCGGAAAAGGCAAGGTTACAATTTTTTTTTTTTGCAAACTTTGGTGGGCGTGTTACTATTTGTTCTGACATATGGGAGGATGATTTTCATCATTTAAATTATTTCGGTCTGACTGCACATTATATTGGTGAGGATTGGAATATGCATAAACGTGTTCTTGCTTTTCGTGAATGTAATGATCGTCACACCGCTGAACATATTTATATTTTGATTGAGCGTATTTTAATTGAGTATAATTTCATTGATAAGGTGTTTGCTATTGGTTTCGATAATGCTACTAATAATACTGCTGCTATACCTAGATTGCGTGAATTGTGTGGTGTCAATACTTTGATGGGTAGATTTTTTCATCAACGCTGTGCATGCCATGTTATAAATTTATGTGTGCAAGACGGTCTAAAAGCGCTAGGGGATGCTATGGAGGTAGTCGGGGGGGGGGGGGGGGGGGGTAGACGTATTTGGGGTAATGGTCAACTTAGATTAAAATGACAAACTTATTTGACTGAAAGAGGTGTGAGATATGTTGCTTTTCCTAAAGATTTGAGTATTCGTTGGAATAGTACTTATAAATTACTTAAAGTTGTTCTTAGATATAAAGAACATTTTCCCGCTTTTTTAAAACAACATGATAACTATATTATAAACTCGGCTGAGATCGACACTTGCGAAAAAAATTGTAATGTTTTGATTTTTTTTAATGTAACTGAAACTTTTAGTCACATTTATAAACCTACCGCAAACCAATTTATTCGTGAAGCTGTTAATCTCGCCGGTGCTTTTAGAGAATTTGAGAATGCTGTTTACGTGAGTTATTTTTGTGATTTTATGAAGGATTTGTTTTTTAAAATATTATGCACATATTCCGCATATTTATGGTATTGCATTTATTCTCGATCCTCGTTTTAGACTAGCTAATTTGGAAGATTGTTTCAAGTTCTATTATCTTGTTTTTTTGGTGAATTTGCAATGTATGACGATAACCCCATAGATCCAAAAACGGAATACAACGAGGTTAGTGTTTTATTTTATGCCTTATTTAATGAGTTTCGTGCACAATATGGCAACGCTCCCCCTCCCCGACCCGAACATCTTCATCTAAAGGAAAATCGATTTTTAAATCTGCATTTGGCAATCTTATAAAAAAAACTAAAACAACTCACGTTGAATAAATGAGATTACTTTGTATTTAACATATGAAGTTGAATTTGAAGAAAATGATGACTTTGACGTTCTAAACTGGTGGAAGTCAAAAGAAAGAACGTTCCCGATTTTAGCGCGGATGGCTAGGCAAGTGCTATCAATGCCGGTTTCAACAGTTGCCGTGGAACAAGAATTTAGTTCGGCCGACAACGTCCTAACGGCATCTAGAACGAGATTGAGCGCGGAGTCTCTTGAGACGCTTATATGTTACCACGATTGGTTGAAGGCCACACGTAAAACTCAAGAAATGAGCATCGCCCCCTCCCAAGACTTTATGGATGACTCAACCTATACCGGAGATTCCGATTGATTAGTATTTTAGAATTTATTATAAAATGTATTTTGTAGCACTTGTCAAATTAATTTGTACTTGTACTTCATATTTCAAAATTGTAAACTTGTACTTCATATTTCAAAATTGTAAATTTGTACTTGTACTTCAAATTAATTTGTAAACTTGTACTTCATATTTCAAATAAATATGCGTTCAGTTTTTCATATGTAGCACTTCTCAAATTAATTAATTGGTTACAAACTTACAACTTAAAATTATTTTTCTAAAGGCTGTTTTTAAATTAAAAATAGCTTTACAATATGTAATTTGTTTAAATACTTATACACCTATTTTGTAACATTTGTAAATTATAAATCAAACCACTTTTCTAAGTAAAAATAGCTTTACTTAATTCATTAGATTAATTAACTTATTTTACAATATGTATAATTTTCAAATAAAAAATATTTAAAAAACTTAAAAAAAAATAGCTCCCAAACGGCTATATAGCCGTTGGGGCTTTGGGTGGGGGGCAGGGGGGGTCCCGGGGGTTGTGGTGTGGGGAGCGGGGTTAAAAAAAAATCTATAAATACATCTATTTTTTTTTTATTATTATCCTACATTCCTACTTATACATCTACCATTTTAAAGATGAACAGTAAATCTTCCCTTATGCAAAACAATTTTGATAAGTGGAAGACCCGAAGACCGAACTGTGGTGGGCAAGTTGCAAGTGGTGCAAGAGTGTAGCTTGGGGCGTTCACATGGATACGGGATGCCAATAAAACATATGAAGTCCTGTAACAAAGGCAAAACAACAACCAACGGTGGCGGAAATCCCAATTGATATTAATTAGAAAATGTATTTCATATTGTTATTTTTTTCTCAATTCTCAAATGTAGTTCCTATTTCAAATAAATGCACTTGAACTTTGTTTTTAATAAGAATTTGTATAAACTATAATAATAATAATAATAAAATTAAATATGACCCGGCCCGGCCCGGTGGGTGGCCCGACTCGTGACCCGGGCGGGTGACCTGGCCCAAACCGGCACCAGCCATAGGATGGGCCGGTCCCGGGCCTACCTCTAATAAACCCGAGGCCCGACCGGACCTTGGCCCGGCCCGAGTCTGTTGGAAATATGCCCTAGGACAATCATAGTTTATGATTTATCAATAAATATTTAATGCTCATTAATTAATAAAGTTGCAAACTCATTTTATGTTAATTATTATTGTGAGTTTTCTTTATTAATATTTAGTCACTGAATATTCTGTTTAGTAGCTAATTAAGTATGTGACTTAATTGTGGAATGCTACACTTTAAAATAAACATAATATTCTAATTGTCTCTGGTCTAATATTATTAATTTGGGACATTAATAATTAATAGACCAATATGTGGATTAACTGATGGCTATATTCCACTAGTCATGGGTATAGAGATATCAAGTTAATAACATAGATGCTTGTTAGGGAACAAGTTCATTGGACAGACCCAACTTGGGGACACTGCTAGGTTATATGTCATCAGTGTTGTCCTCAATAATGATGAGGTGCTATATTCTTATACTTGAGATAATCATGGTTACTAGCATGAGAATTAATATGTATTAACACCATTAAATGTTATCTTTAACTGGCTAATTATAAAGGTGGTGATTGTACATATTATGAACCATGTAGTAGTATGTGAATTAGCAAGATAGTTTTTGTCACTCTTGTACATCGAGAGAAAGATATCTATTGGGCCCCTTGACAAGTAAGATTAATTAACATGGCCATGCTCAAATGAGGTGTCATTTGATCAAGATTAATCTTACTTGGTAATCAAGAAATATTAATTGAGAATAACAAGGATGACACGACCTAACCTTGTCTCAATTAAGATATCGTTTGACAAAAGAGAATTGTTAGCACAAATTAATCATTAAAAGGTTATGTCAGATTTAATTGACATTTATATATTTTGGATAGTCATAATGCCTTGCTAGAGACCGCTTATGATTTGTGAAGCTCGAATTAATTTCTAGCCCACTACCAAGTGATTTGGATCATTAATGTTTGTTAATAACATTAAAATAGCTTGATTAGCCCAATTCGAAATAGGTTTTCGAATGGTATTGGGCTAGGGCCTCTTTAAGGGTTTTATTAGCCATAAAACCCCTTCTTTACTCCTCTTATAAATAGGGCCATATAGACCCACGAATTTTAAGAGTTAAAATTCACTTCTTAAACCTAGAGTAGAGAGGAAGAAAGAAGAGAACGCTAGCACGTTTCCTGCGGCCGATCCAGTCACGTGCGTGTGGATACCGGTAGAGCTCGGGATCGTTTTCTCGGACTGTCTGACATCCCTGATTAAGATTGTTATGTAAGTCCCTCTTAAATTCTTGTAATTTCGTTTATAATAAGAACCTCAGATCCGTTTGTTTACTTTTGGGTAGTAAAAAAATTTTGTTTATTCCGCTGCGTTTTTCTGCCCGAAACCCAACAGGGTCCATCACTAGCACTTACCGTTCAACGGCATAGTCCTACACCCCCACCCAAAGCCCTGGAAACCATCTTCAGGGAGTGTTTGCAGAAACTAAAAAAAGAACTGTTTTTTAGCTTTTGGATTTAAAAAAGTTGAAAATGGTGTTCTGCTTAAATTAATCATTTTAAAGCTAGAAGCTGGAAGCAAGTTGAGAGGTGTTTCAAATTGCTTTTCGGTTTTTCTAATACACAAAAAATACTTATTTTTTCAAACACTACCAATTTTTACTTTTTCAATAGCACTTTTTTTCAAACACTATCAACTTTTACTATTAAACACTTTATCCAAAATCACTCAAAATCACTTTTTAAAAGTAAAATTTATCAACCGCGCCACACCTCACCCTGCTGCGAAAACTTTACCTCTTTCCCCCCTCATATATACTACCCCTACTGCCCCTCCATCTAATGCAGTGCACATGCAAATGCTAGTGCCACCCCGATTGAGATGACCCTTAGCCATTGGATTGGCGACACGTGTACGCGCTTAGCATTTAAGGCTGCTATAAATAGCAGCCTCTTTCCCCTTGTAAACGATCCACGATCCCAACATCTCGAGTTCATTTAATATATTTGACTCTCTCTCTTACTTGCTTTCTTTGACTTCTCTCTAGGTTATTCCCCGCAATAACCCCTCGGATAAGCTACCCTCGGGTACACTATCCATCACTTTGTTCGAGAGCGAGTTGCTCATGGTGATTTATTGGTTCAGTATGTTCCTACTCATCTTCAGTTGGCATATATTTTTACCAAGAGTCTTCCTAGTAAACGTTTTCATTTTTTTGAAAGAAAACTTGCGCGTTGTATCTCCCGCACAGTTTGAGGGGTGTAATAGACTAGGGTTATTTATGTATCTTATACAATAATCTTCTATTATAAATTTACCTGTCAGGGTTCGTTAGAGAGCAATCGGTTTCATTATCTCACAAATACTATCTTAGATACAGAGTATATTAGAGCTTATATCTATCTTGGATTTCATGGAATTAAAGTTAGGCATCTAATTGGAGTTTCCGACTGGCGAAGCACAACATTGGATTAGCGATGGATCTGATTTTTTTGTAGCAGCTGTGTCACGCAGGCGGTCAAAGGTCAACCAATGGCCTCAAAACTAGGAGCAAAAAATCGACCAAGCAATTTCGAAGTACTACAGGAGACGAAGTGCAAATGCATGTGGATTAAGAAGGCCTACTACTCCAATGCGGCCCTCCCACTCTCCCAGATGGAGAGCAATTTTATATTGGGCGGACATATTGCTTCTACGCAGAGTAGATGTGCAACACGCGTAGCAATTCCAGATGCAGAACGAGGAGCGGATAAGTCGAAGATTGGAGAACAAGGTGGAATATTGGAGTCAAGTCTTTGCGAAATCCGGTAGACTGAATCGACGAGCTCTCTATTTGAGTGATGCAAGGTGATTTGCGATGTCTAATTGAAAAAACGGTGGCGTTTTGGGATCGGTATACCGTGCTCACAGTATACCAATCCCACGGTATAATTTGGGCTAACCCTATCATTTCTACAATATTAACCCCCTACTTTATATTAAGAGAGTGTGCAATAATTCATTTTATATATTAACTATTTGAATATGTATATATGGTAATTTCTATATATTGACTTAATGTACTTGTTTAATATGTAGTACATGTTACATGCTCATTAAAATTATTGAGCGAATATAGTGTGTTTTTGTTTATTAGTAAACTTTAGAGGTGCTTTGGGAGGGAAGTGATTAAGATTAAAAAAAATTGAAGTTGAATTGTTTAATAAAAATGGGACTTCTTGAGCATCTCTACGGAAATGAATCCTCTCACGCAGAGCAAAGTGCTTGGCATAGATCTAAAGGAAGCAAGAATTAGAGGCATAATTCACCTGGCAGGAAGAAAGTGTCATAAGGGAGAAGTCTCAGGTTCAACTTCAAACAGTGACTTGTGAGAATAATGACAAGTTTATCAATTTGGTAGTTCTAGATGTCATATATATAATAACTAGTTATTTGACGCGCTTTGCGCGAAGGACAAATGCCCAATATGATATAGTAGGGATAGTATTAGGATATTTTGTTCACTCTTTAAGAGTAACACAGAATAGTTTTTTTACAATTAGAATAGTTGTTGTTCTATAAAAGAATGTATAGTTCATTTGTTTGATGATATTAATAAAAGTGGATATTTCATTGTCTAAGCTTTTAAAAATAATGAACTTCTAACATTTTTCTTTTAATTTTAATTTTCGGACACTTTTGAAAATTGGATTTACTATTCATCGGCTTCCTCAGACGTTTTTAACGGTATTAGGCGTCAGGACCTTACTGTGATAACAAAGTTTAATCACATGATCGACTTTGTTAAAAAATGACCCTATATGAAAACAGACACAACCATAAGTATATTTTACTTACTTTTCCTAAAATACAGTTGTCTGAATCGTTGAAATTGATAAATTCCGACTTAATTGGCTGAATCTATTGAATCTCTGAAATTGATAAAATTCCTAAAGAATTTTATGAACACGACTAAAATGGTCATCTATAATGGTCTTGTTTGGAAAATGGCTAATCAGCCAATTTTTAGCTAATGGTCATCTATAATGGTCTTGTTTGGAAAATGGCTAATTAGCTAATTTTTAACTTCTTTAACTGTAATTAATAATGTTCACCAATCACCATCAAAAATTCGAAGTAGCTAAAATTGTTGTCCGGTAAATATATTCTTAGTTTAGCTTATTATATACGGAGTAATCAATAAGCGGAAACGCTGTGAGGGGCACCGTTTTCACTCGGCTGTTCCATTTTTTCCATCCTATGTCCTTTGTTTCACGCAAGTCGTATGATCGTATCTCTGTATTTTTTTTCTCTGGCTTATAAATATTGATACATCTGGAAGAGATAACTAATTAATAATTATACACTTTGACTTATATTGATCCATCTGGCATCACTACATGCGAGCTAATATTGATCATAGTACGTTAAGTGGCTCAACCATCATCTTGAAGCACTCAATAAAACATTGATCGATGTCCTTATTAAAATAAAATCTTTTAATTCATTTATTTTATTTGCCATATAGTAGTATGATTGTATTTTTCATTTTTGTTATTTATAAAACACGAATGGTGTATAGTATGCAAGTGATTGTGGTTAACATAATAACATTGGTCATTGGTTTTAGAAGCAATAATTTTAAAAATGGTAATGTCCTTATACATCTTTTTACACTTAAACAGCTAATTTATCAAACAATTGTTGACAATAAGGAAACATAATCAACCAATCAAAATAGATAAATCAACCACCTATCACCAAACCGCTATTATAACAAGGTAATAGCTAACCGCTAATTGCCAAATAAGACCAATAAATTCAACTTATTCGGTTAGAAAAGTAATCAACCTTAGCTTACTTATTTTGTTTGTGAGATAATGGCTTCTTGTCACTGGGAATTACATCAAATGGATGTAGATAATGGCTTCCTTCATGGTGACCTTCACGAAGAAGTTTACATGCATCTACCACCGGGGTATTCCTCATCATCTCCCGACAAGGTGTGTCGTTTGCTTAGATCGCTTTATGGGCTTCGTCAGGCACCGAGATGTTGGTTTTCTAAGCTTACTTCCTCCCTACGGAATTACGGTTTTACTCAATCACATGGGGACTATTCCTTGTTCACCAAACACAAGGATAACCCGTATTCTATGTGTGCTCGTATATGTGGATGATTTGCTATTAACAGGCAATGACCGACCCATGATTGACGAATTTAAACAGTATCTTGCCTCCACATTTCCTGTTAAGGATTTGGGGGTAATGAAATATTTCCTCAGGATTGAGGTGGCACGGAACTCAACGGGGATTTTTCTTTGTCAACGCAAATACGTGCTTGACATCTTGGCCGAGACGGGGCTATCTGGGTGTAAGCTGGTTACCTTTCCTATGGTGCAGAACCATCGGTTGCAGTCCGACTCTGGTCCACATTTTTCTGATCCCGAGCGATACAGGAGGCTGGTTGGGAAACTTATTTATTTGACTTTGACTAGGCCTGACATTTGCTATTCGGTTCATATCCTGTCTCAGTTTATGCAAACTCCCAGGATGGCTCATTGGGAGGCCGTACTTCGTGTTCTTCGATATCTTAAGGGACGGCCAGGACAGGGCATTCTATTACGATCTGATTCATCTCTCTCACTCACTGGTTATTGTGATGCAGACTGGGCGAGTTGTCCGGTCACTCGTCGTTCCGTCACAGGTTATTTTGTATCTTTGGGTTTCTCTCCCGTATCGTGGCGTACCAAGAAGCAGACAACTGTCTCTCGTTCTTCAGCGGAGGCAGAGTACCGATCCATGGCATCTTTGACCTGTGAACTAATCTGGCTACGGAACTTACTTCAGTCCCTAGGCGTCACACAATCTGCTCCGATTCGTCTCTTTTGTGATAATCAAGTTGCACTGCATATTCCTTCAAATCCGGTTTATCACGAGCGGACCAAACACATCGAGCTTGATTGTCATTTTATACGGGATCATATTCAAGCTGGTACCATTTCACCCTCCTACACCCCTACTACGGACCAACCTGCAGACCTGCTCACTAAAGCCCTGGGAGCACATCAGTTCTCTTATATGCTTGGCAAGATGGGCATTTGTGACCCCCATGCTCCATCTTGAGGGGGGTGTTAGCCACTATTGTTATTATATAGATTTTATATACATAATATTTCTTTGTAACATTTTATCATGTACGTACATAGTGGTTAAGTTAGAATAGGATAGATATTCTCATTTAATGAGTTTCCTTTCCTTTCTCCTTGGTAACGCATGGCAATACAACGTACATGGAAAAGTACACATGCGTTCTTGTATATATGGCATCGATCATTCTCTGATGATGCAGACCGAAATATAGAAAATTCTCTCCATATCTCGTGTGATTTTTACATTTTTAGAACATAAGTATATTTTTTGCTTCATGTGATATAAGTTACGTTACAACTCATTGCATTTATATACTACGTATGTAATAACTCATATCATCAGCACATCCATATTTTAACGGCGGCAGAGATGAGGCCTGGGAAAGGAACAGTGCCGGCTTGACACATTAAGAGACCCGGTGCGAATCACACAAATGAGGCCTTTTTAAAAAAATAAATGAATCGTTCGGCCAAGTAAAGCAATCAACATTTTTTTATTTAGAACAGAATCAAAAACAGAATTTCAAATCCTAATCTGTGAAAGAGTGGATGTGAGAAGCAAAGCTGTGGAGAAAGAGAAATGAAGTAATGGTGCAAATGTGAAGTGCCGACCTGTTTTGGGAAGTTGGAGGGTTTTAGCTTTTTTATTTTCATTTAATTTAGAGGCTTTGTTTTTGTTTCAAAGATGGGCTGTTCGGCATTCGATTGTGCTTCATAAAAGCAAATGGGCTCCCATCAATATAATGAATATATTCGTATACACTTCATACTCCATATTTTTATAAATTAAAGAATTACTTTATATATATATATATCAGAAATGCTCAGGTCCCTCCGGAGGGACGGGAGCAGCCGTCCGAACTTCACTGTTTGGGGCGGTTCCGGATGGAATTTTTCGATGAAATTTTTTGAGCATGTTCCTCATCAAGTCTAGTTTGTCCATACCAAATTTAAGCTCAAAATTCGACCGGAAAGGCAGTCAAATAAATTCTTGAAACTTACTGCACATTCTGTGCATATATAAAGTGCAGTAAGTTTCAAGAATTTATTTGACTGCCTTCCCGGTCGAATTTTGAGCTGAAATTTGGTATGGACAAACTAGACTTGATGAGGAACATGCTCAAAAAATTTCATCGAAAAATTCCACCGGGAACCGCCCCAAACAATAAAGTTCGGACGGTTGCTCCCGTCCCTCCGGCTGGACCTAAGCAGTCCTCTATATATATATATATATATATATATATATATATATATATATATATATATTTCCATATATGTATATATACTATATATATATTTTAAAATGGGCCTTCCATTTTTGTAGGCCCTGTGCTACAGGTAGGGGTGGACCGGTTCCGGTTCGGGCCTTGGCCCGGCCGGGCCTCGGTTCAGGAAAGGGAGGCCCGGAACCGGCCCGGGTAACCCCCGGGTCCGGTTCGGACCGGGCCTCGGTCCAATATAATTTTTTTTGGGTTTCTCCTAATTAACTCCCAACCCTCCCCCTCACCCCCAAACCACCCCAAACCACCCCAAACCACCTCAAATGGCCCAAAATAACCAGCCCAACCCAAAAACTTAAAAAAAATTCAAAAAAAAAAATTAAATTCGGCCCGGACCGGGCCCGAACCGGCCGGGCCGGTTCACTAAATAGCAGGCCCGGGCCCGGACCGCTATCTCACCGGGCCGGGTGGCCCGAACCGGGGCACTAACCGGTTCACCGGTTGGCCCGGCCCGAGTCCACGCCTAGCTACAGGTCTGTTTGCACAGCCTCATCTACGGCTCTGGAAAGGAATAAGATTGTACAAGGCTTGAAACGCAACGTACACTTAAATAATGCATAAGTGTTACACCAACACAATTTTCAACCCTAAAATGCCGTAACCCTCATTGAGGATTATAAGCTTTTAAGAAATAAGCGTCACAAATACATAAGGAAACCTATTACATATGGAAAACCTATTTAGGATATTAAATACATTATTACACCTGCTCAATCTGTGCATGGGAAATAACGTGCAGATTGTCCCTAACAAAAATAAAACGCTTAGGAGACAAGTAGGGATGGACTTGGGCCAGTTTGGGCCCGGTTTGGGCCTGGGCCCGGCCGGGCCTCGGTTCATGAAAGGGGAGGCCCAGAACTGGCCCGGGTAACCCCCGGGTCGGGCCTCGGTTCAGTTTAAATTTTTTTTTTTGGCTTTTCCTAATTAACCCCCCCTCACCCCCAAACCACCTCAAATGGCCCAAAATACCCAGCCCAACCCAAAAACTTAAAAAAAATTCAAAAAAAAAAGAAGAAAAAATAAATTGGCCCGGACCGGGCCCAAACCGGCCGGGCCGGTTCACCTTTGAGGGGCCCGAGCCCGTCCTGGAACCCCAGCTGGTCGGACCTACCCGGACCGGTCCCTAGCCGGGCCGGCGGTTCGGCCCGGTTCAAACAGTAACCGGTTCGGGCCGGTTCCGGGGCGGGCCGGTTCCGTGGCGGGCCGCACGGCCCGAGTCCACCCCTAGAGACAAGCACTTGGTGAAAATATCAGTGAGCAAGAACTATGTAGCAATTTAGCAGACAACCAAATCTCCATGTGACACTATCTCAATTTCACATTTTCACCACTTTGGTAATATAACAAAGGGCCAAACTTGTTAAGGTTCATACCCAAAAACATAATTAAGTAAAATAAAAGTCAAAGACGAAACCCATAAAAGCTGCACAATTTATGGGTCATTTGAGGTAAATACTTGTTTAACAATCCAAGTAAATGAATAGATCCCAAATAGTAGGTGTGCTCAGGGACACCCATCATCACAGCATACATTCTTAAATAGTATGAGAAGATGCCACTTCAGATATTATCCTTATGGGTATATCTAAATGAGGATGATTCCTTGTTCCTGCTATGAAATCATGGCCCTTCAAAGGTGAAGTGCCCAACCCCTTTATTGTCAATGTAGATGATAACCCTTATACCAATAGCTCTTAGTTCACTTCGAACTGCATTACCAGCTTCTTTTGAAGTGGATGAATTAGCTTTGGTAGAACGACCAAATTTATGCAGTTTTTTGTTTGATTTAATACCACTGTTATTTGCAGAGGAAGACTGAGCCGACTCATCCTCAGATTTCTTCTTGTTAGCTTTCCCAACAAATTTGTTCTCATATGCTTTTCTCACCTGCCACACTTTGTCATCAAACTTGTGGCCATTAAGCACTTCCACTGCCCAAGCCGCATCATTTGCATCCCTAAAGTGGACAAATCCGTAACCCTTTGATTTCCCATCTCTGTCTCTCACTATTATAACGCTAGAGATCGTTCCCCCAAACCAATGAAAAGCATTCCTAAGATCACCTTCAGCTGTGGATTGAGATAAGTTCCCCACAAAGACATTAGTGGGGCTGTGTTTTTTC
Source organism: Cuscuta epithymum (assembly GCA_945859915.1). Taxonomy (NCBI): domain Eukaryota; kingdom Viridiplantae; phylum Streptophyta; class Magnoliopsida; order Solanales; family Convolvulaceae; genus Cuscuta; species Cuscuta epithymum. The sequence goes on along the minus strand of CAMAPF010000954.1, from coordinate 938,247 downwards.
TTTTCTTGCTTCGTGGGGCAAGAATTTACTTGCATGTTCTTGTGCTCCAACCTTGCACCATTCTTTATCTCAATAGCTTTCTGTGCAGCTTCTTCACTGCCATATTCAATATATGCGTGCCCCATCGACACACCAGATCCATCTGTTACCACCTTGCAAGAAAGGATTTTGCCAAATGCAGAAAAAAACATCATGGAGCACATCGTTGCTAATGCCCTTGTCCAAATTCTGTATACAAATGCTGCTATGACCACTTTTTTGCTCAGTGGGGTCTTAATGGGACTGATTCATATCTACATTTCCCATGTCGTTTAAATCCTACCAAAAAAACTAGATTAGAAATAATATTAACAACAAGAATCATCATCATTATCATTACCCCAGTGCCGCAAAGGCTCCCACCTACAGTGGGGTAGAGGGGGGTTGGATGTACGCAGTCTTACCCCTGTACTAAAGCACAAAGAGACTGTTTCCGGATGACCCGAGGTGAAAATCGCGTCGAAAATTGCATGGACTGATTGTTGCTTCATAAGAAAGAAGCGCAGACAGTTTAGTGAGTCATTTTGCTTTATTCCGTCATATTCTCAAGTCATAAAATAATGAATCTTTGGCCCCATTACAAATGATGGAAAATTAACAAGAATAATAATAGTAGTAGTAGTAGTACGTGTTTTCACTTCCCTCATACTCCGTATATTTTTAGCAAGATACCTTCTTAGTATGAGGTAATTGATTAACACTTTGGACACTTATACCTAGGATCTAAACAAAGGAAAAATGAAAGCCATTTCTTAGCCAAGTCAAGTCCATCACACTGGATAAGAAATTTTTAATGATTGCAGTGCATTGCACGATTACAAATAACCTTTCATCCCAATATAAACTTCTCTATTTCCTTTTATGGCTGTCTAGTAATATACTTCACTTCCATTTTAAAAAAAGAATTGTGTGGTTGACATTATTTCTTCCCTTTTTCTAACAGAATCTCAACCACATAATTTCAGTTTCTAACTAGTGTCATTCCCACTATGAACTTTAGATTGGGACAGATGGAGTATATAACTTCACGTTTCTATGCATATATACCTTTGTTTCGATCTGTCGTATCTTTCTATGGGGTGGTAAGTATGCCAAGGTGGCCTGGGATGACATCTGTCTCCCTAAAGAGGAAGGGGGTCTGGGCATTCATAATGCCAAGGTGTGGAATCACGCCCTCCTCGCTCGCACCCTTTGGGACGTTCACATGAAGAAAGACACCCTTCGGGTGAGGTGGGTGAACGGGGTCTACCTTAAGTGTAGGACCGTGTGGGACTTTGTCCCACACACCCGGGACTCACAGCTCATGAAGCGGTTGAGTCTCATTCGGGATAAGATTCGGAGTTGCTTTAATAATTTGAATGATACTATCTTAGGCCTTAAATCTCGTACCACTAATGGAAAATTAGCCTCCGCTAAGATCTATGAATTGTTAAGAGTCAAGGGTGAAGTTAGGACTCCTATGAGTTTCATATGGAAATCCTACATCCCCCCAAAACTCTCTTTTAACGTGTGGTTGGCCTTGAGAAACCGACTTCCTACCCAGGATAGCCTTGGTTATCTCCACATTGTAAACAGGTGCGACTTATGCAAGGGTGGTTTGGAGACAATACCACACCTCTTTTTCCTATGCCCATTTACGTGTAGGATATGGCAGCAGATAAGGAATTGGATGGGACTCGGGCATGATATGACAACGTTACTAAGTGCAATTAAGTGGATCACGAAGACTCATAGAGGATCGAATATGAAGGCAAAGGCTGCTCGTATTGCTTTTTGTGCGACAGTTTACTACATTTGGCATGCAAGGAACGAAGTTAGATTTGATGATGGCAAGAAGACGGAGGAGGACATTATAGCAAAGATCAAACACGTGGTTTACAAGATACTCTTTAGTATCTACCCGCATGAGTTGGTCACCTTTTGACATGGACGCTTTGAAGCCTCGGCTTTTATGGATTTGTGGATCTGTGTGCGTGCAGTCTTGCAACATCGATTTGTTTTTGACGTGTTGGGGCATTTAGTATTGTATACTTAGGCCCCAGTTTTGATTTTGACTTTGGGATTAGATCAAATAAAAACCTCTCCTAATCCCTACATTAGGTAGGGGTGGGGGGCTTTAGGAGATCTTGAACCTTTTGATGTATATTTTCTTGGGTGTTAATATATATTTACATTTCATCCAAAAAAAAAAAAATACCTTTGTATATTCATGGTGTCCCCTTCCTAGTGCACCAGGAGCTTCTGTTGGTTCAGTTTCATTTTTGGAAGAATAAAGTGATCCAGATTTTGAACTATTCCTATTACAATCACCAAACTGAGAATGTTCATTATTAAAGCATCCATCATCTAAGCTTGCATGACCTCCTTGGTTGTCATTAACGAGTCCACCATCCACACCTCCATGGTCATTCTTGGCACTAAAGCATTCAGCATCTATGCCTTCATGACTTCCCTTATTGTTAAAAGATTCGTGTTTTATGCCGCCAGAACCACCATTATTGTTAAAAGGTTTACTCTCTCCAGGTCCATGACCTGCAGCTCCACGACCACTACCTCCCCAATAACCACCTCCAAGACCTCCACCTCCACGACCACTATCTCCCCGACCACTACCTCCCCGACCACCACCTCCACGACCACTACCTCCCCGACCACCACCTCCATGACCTCCACCTCCACGACCACCACACCCGTGACCCCCATTGTTGTTTTTCAGGGTTTCGCCATCCACACCTCCACGACCACCACCTCCACAAATACCACCTCCACGGACACCACCGCTATGGAATCCACCTCCACGGACACCACCGCTATGGAATCCTCCTCCACGGGTACCACCTCTATGGAATCCACCTCCACGGACACCACCCCCACGACCTCTATCTCCACGAAAGCGCTGGTTGTTTTTATGGGTTTCACTGTCCACACCTCCGGGAATCCCCCCTTCACGACCTCCCTGGTAGTTATTAAAGTGTTCACTGCCCTCGTCTCCATGACTTCTCTGGTTGTTCTTAAAGCATTTGCTGTCCACACCTTCACGACCACCACTCCCACTAATTCCGTCTCCATGAAATTCACCTTCTCGTCTGCCTCGACCTTCCTGGTAGTTTTCAGGTCGTCCACCATTTCTGCCGCCATGATAACTATGAGGGGAATTTTCAAAACCATTCATAAAGCCACATTTATCTTTGTCAAGGTCCTCAAGCTCTTTCCCAGTTCCATCTTCAGATAGGCGCAGATTGCTATGTGAAGTACTAGTCTTACTATCATCTCTGCACCCAACACAGGAATCCGAACTGCACCAATCATTGGAGCAGAATTTGTAGTTGAAATCTGCAAAGTCTTTGCTAGTTCTTTTTGTCTCCACAGCCTGCAAGTTACTATTACCGTAAACATTCATATTTACCCTCATCCGATTAAGTACATTTAAGCAATTCATTAAAATTTAACTTTCTTAAGTACTTTGATATTATATTCTTAGCCAAAAAGTGGTCACTGCATTCACCAAAAATGATCTTAAAATATGGTCACTTCTTAAAAAAGCTACTAAGAATTGTTTTAGCCACACCTTTCTGAACAAAGCTTCACCGTATTCTATCGTTCATTTTACAACAGCAATCGTATTTGAAAAATAACTATCCAACATTTCAACAAGTTGATTAAACATACTTTGAAAGTTATGCCCTGGGGCATAGCTAGGGGGGCATGCTAGATTGCTAGGCCCCGGCCCACCCCAAATTTGAGAAAAGCTTTGAGTATATGTGTATAAAGTTTTATGCATAAAAATTATCTAAAAAAAACCTGTTTGTACTGGCCGAGCCAATTTATACCCATGGCTACGCCGCTGATGCCTAAACTTTGAAAATCATAGCAACTGCATACCTTGGCATTAGCTTTGTTTGATTCGGTAACACTTGCATCTCCTTCATACTTCTTCTGCAGTGCATCCCAAGCTTCTTTAGATGTTTCGGCATTAGCAATGCAAGGGAAAACAGATTCGTGTATAGTTTTGTGGATAATAACCAAGGCCAAGGCATCCTTCTGCTGAACAATTTGCAAAGCCTCAACCATAAGCTCCTCTCTGGTATAGCCTCTTTCCACCAAGTCCCAAAAATCTAGGGTCTTGAGCATAGCTTTCATCATAGTTCTCCATGTCTCGTATCCACTCCCATTAAACCTCGGAATTCCACTCGACAAGAAGCTTGAGGTTTTCCAGATTACACAAAGAAAAACGGCAACACAGAGAAATTAAAATTCAATGCAATTAGAGACGAAATGTCATCAGGTTAGTAAGTTAGTTCCTATTAATGTCGTAATAAAACATACACACATGACACATAAATTGCTTCCATATCATGTGATCATGCATTGAAACAGAAGTGCTTTTACTACATTAGTAGCCCAAACGAATCACCAATTCTTTGCGATCATCTCTCCACGATAGAGAAACTAATCCAAATTACCAATTTATCGATCCAAAAATTTGAAAGACAACAAAAAAGTAGAGATCATTACCGAATATCGGCTAACAATTTATCTGCAGCTGAATCAACCTTCGTTTCTGGATCAGCTTGTGTTCCCTTGTAAAGGTATCCGAACTGCTCTGCGAGTCTGGCTACAGCTGCAACCGTCGTGAGGGTGGCGATGACCGCCGCATACATTTCCGCTCCGAGAGAAAAGGATTATTTTGCCGAGTACATCAACAGAAAACTGAGAAAAAAGGAACCTTCACTAATCCACTATGCATAGTGACTAAACAGTCAAAAGTTCCCATGGGCCCCACCCATCCTTGTCCCATTGGCCATTGCATATGAAGCACAACGTATATTGTTCCAAGTTCCAACAAGTAATACGGGTGGGCGTAGTTCCAACAAGTAATACGGGTGGGCGTAGGCGCGTAACTCAACTGGTGTGCAACAACGGTTAGGTCCCGAGTTCGACTCTCGACAACTGCGATAAGAAGTTAGGATGTTTTTACTTGGACTGTAATTTGTTGGTCTGGTCTGATCTGATCTGGCCTGAACTGGTCTGGTCTGGTAAGGTCTGATTTCTTTGTATTTTTATAACTATTCAAGTCTGGTCTGGTCTGAAATGGTCTGGTCTAGTCTGGACTGGACTAATCTGGTCTGGTATGGGACAAATTACAGTCCAAGTAAAAACATCCTTACTCCAGAGAGGGCCTCTGCAATTACCGGGGACGGAACTCATCTCTCTATCTGTCAGATTATGATTATAGTCCAATTTACATTCTCTCATCGTATCGTCCAGTCGGTATTGGAGGGCCCTCAGGGATGGGGTGTCATCCTTTTTTCAAGTTCGAACATGTTTTAACTTTTAAATTGGATGCATTTATTGTTTGTCAATTCATATTTTCAATTTATCATTGTTTATCACAGACCGGTGGGCGTAGCTCAACTGGTATCGGAGACAGAGTCCCACTCTCTATCTGTCAGAATGTGATTATAGTCCAATTTATATTCTCCCATCGTGCCGTCCGATCGGTGTTGGGAAGCCCTCAGGGATGGGGTGTCATCCTTTTATCACAGACTGTTTTACTAAGCAAAAGATACTCAAACAAAAAAAAACTTTCCACTTTCATTTCTAGCCTGTAACAAAAAAATCTTCCTATTTTAAATTTTCTAATCATACTTTCAATAATTTTGAAAATAATACATTATTACAATAATTTTTTTGGATTTATCTTTCATTCAATCACACTATTTCAATATTTTCTATTCATACTCTCAATAATTTATATCATCTTTCACTATTCTTAATCTACCTACTTTTGAAAGGTGCACATTTTATATTATGGAGGGAGTATTAAATAGTGTCAAAAAAAATGTCAAACAATATCAAAACAATGTCAAATTGTCAAACAATGTCATTTCCTTAATGTGATTGCAAAAGTGTAATACTTGAGATTTAATATAAACGGATTAATAGTACTACTCATACCAACAGAGGTGCATCTCCTTTTAAGGGAGTTCATCACCCAAGAACTCCAAAGTTAAGCGTGCTTGCACGGGAGTAGCCTTGGGATGGGTGACCCCCTGGGAAGTTTCTCAGGGCGCGCATGAGTGAGGACAAAGTGCGCGGTAAAGGCTCGTGGTGGTTTGTGGGTACAGTACTATTGGTCCGGAGTAACTACCTCGGGTCCGGTGGGACCGGGGTGTTACAAAAAGAGTGTAAACTTTAATTAGGGACAGAGGGAGTAGAATATACTCTATAACGACGATGGTTCGTTGTAATGGATTCCCTCGTTAAAAAGTTGTAACAAGGATGTTCATGTTAAAATATAATGACAACATATTATCTCGTTGTTACTCATTAACAAAAACATTTTTGCTCATCACTACCTAGAAGGCTAGAACAACTTAATAGTATATATTTATGACAAAAATACGAAATAATTTGTTATTCTTAAAGTCTCACACGGGATATCACTGAGTAGTAAAAAACGATCAACTCTTATAAACAATATACAAAAGAATCTCATGCAGTCATACATAATACTCCCTCATAAATAATACCCCCACACTCCCAGGGGAAGCTCGAATGACTGTAAACAAAAGTATACATGTACCCGAAAATGACACAGGTGGGTAGGTAGATAATACCTAGGGGCGTGAGAAAACTCTCTCTAAGGAACTCGGCAAAATAGCCCCGTAAAAAGAACTTAATGACAAATTTACCCGTACTTTTACTTTTTTCTCATTAACTTAAAGGCATCTGTAAAAAGCAAGCATCATTTATTGTCATTTCTTAATCCGTGTGTCAGTCAAAGTTTGCAATTAATTCAGGACGGATGGAGTATAACCTATTCAAATAACAATAGCAACAAAAAACAATCAAGAAATCTTAAATTAGCACAAACTGATTATTAAATTTTCACAACTCAAGTAACCAAGAAAAATACATATGTCAATAAGAATAAATTAGCAGAACTTAAGCAAGCAAGCCACACTGGGTAGCATTTGAACTACGATACATACTGAGGCAAAAGTGTGGAGTCACCCTAGTCTCCTATCAATACAATGAAGAGTTAAAACCATACCATGGACTGTAGCATTTGATATCTTATTGGATATGCTATGTGATTTATCTGTTTTAAACATCAGCTATGTTTTTTAGAGAACAAAAAAATCGCATCATATCCCATACAATCGCATCATCTGTTTTAAACATTAGCTATTTTCTACTACGAATAAGATAAACTGAACACGTATAATACAAACAACTTTTTTTGTGCTCGTATAGTAATGGAAAAACGTATCAACGTGACATTTTTTAGGGAAAAAACGATTTCTGAAATAGTCATCATATTGAAATGCCAGACTTGTATTTCCGAGTTTGTAAATATCACCTCTCAATTATCCAAATTGTTGTTAATGTGGTCCTTTGAGGGGTGAAATGTACAATGTGGGCGAGAAGTACATTTCATCCCTCAAAGGACCACATTTACAATAATTTGGACAATTAAAGGACGAAATTTACAATCTAGAAAAATATGAGTCTGACATTTCAATATGGTGATTATTTCAGGGACTAAAAGTGCGATTTTCCCTTTTTCTGTTACACCAAAGAGACAGAGAGATTGACTTTTAAATCTCAATTCAATAGCCTTTTTTGGTAAATTAGAAGATCACTCAAATAATTAAAACTTAGGCATTCAGCTACCTTAACATCTAAATATCTAATATAAAAGAGAAAAACACTTGGCCTTAATCTTTCAAGTTCCAAATCCGTAAACATCACAGCACAAGAAAAACGGTACTTGTGGAGTTGTGATTTGCATCTGACTGCTCCAAAAGTGTTCCTAATTTTATACATTTCTAAAAACTTGGAAATTATGAAATCCAAAAAAGTTCTTGTAGACTTAGAAATAGGTTCTTCTCTTCTAGCTTCAAACCTTCGTCCCACTCACTTTTCCAATTTAATATTCATATAGGCGACATAGATTTTGTAGTTCTCCGATTTTGATTTTTATGTGTTAATTTTTTCTTAAGATTGAATTAGCAGAATTTTTGCCATCACACTTACCCTTCAACGGCATAGTCCAACACCCCCACGGCCCCACCCAAAGCCTTGGAAACCATCTTCAGTGACTTGAAAAATCTATCAACCGCGCCACGCCTCACCCTTGTGCAAAAGCTTTACCTCTTTTTGATAGAGACACAGGCCACTTTAATAAAGAAGACAAATATTATAGCCAAGTTTATTTAGAAGGAGGAAGTAGTTTAGTTGTTATTTCTTTTAACTGCTTGTAACTACTTATGGTTGGGAGTTATGTCTATAAATAGAATAAACTGGGGAGCTGCGGGGTAGGCAGTTTTCTAGACGCATTGTCTTGGCTGGGAAGTTGGAGTGTTATCTCCTTTGGGACTTTGTAGACTGTTTACACATATCAATACACTGTTGATTGTGTTCTTGATCTTGATTTCTTTTGATGAGCTAGATTCTTGTTCGAATTACTGTATTCTTTCCTGCGTAACTCTATCATTGGCATCAGAGCCTCGTCGAAGCCGTGAATGGTTGGAACGAGGAAGAAAATGGAGGGATGAATAACAGAGATTGAAAGGAACATTGACAGAAATCATAAGGAATCAAATGCGAAGTTCGAGGAAGTGATAGCGATAATGCAGGCTGGCTTCGTGGAGATTAAGAACCAGAAGACAGATCGATCGAGGAGTCGATCGCATCAGTCTACTACCTCGCATCACACTGCTCATCACCGACATATGAAGAACAACGACAATTCAGATGATTCGGATCATCACTCCGATCATTCTGCATCGCATAGTAATCGCGATCCACACAGGAATCACAGTCGTCATCATCCGGTAGGTAGAAAATTTGACCTACCAATTTCAACGGAAAGGATGTGTTTGGATGGTTAGTAAGGATGAATCGGTACTTCCGATTGAACTGTACAGAGGAAGAGGACAAAATTGATGTTGCGGTTGTGGCCATGGAAGACCAAGCTCTGAGTTGGTTCCAATGGTGGGAGGGACAAGCTCAGCCCCAGAATTGGGATACTTTTACTAGTGCTCTATCCAGACATTTTCAGCCAAATATGGTGCAAGATCCTTTGGGGCCTCTATTCAGTTTGAAGCAGAAGGGAACTATACAGGAGTATAGAGACCAATTTGAGACCTCCATAGCTTCCCAAGGTCACTTAACTGAAGAAGTTCTGAGAGGATTTTTTCTCAAAGGATTAAGGAGGGATATCAGGGCTGAATTGAAGTTATACTCTGCAAGATCCTTGGCTGAGGTAATGGATAAAGCTACTTTAATTGAAAACAATAATATTGAATCCATGTTTGTAAAGAACAGAGAAGAAGGAAGGAAGAGAGGACATGGCATGATGAATCAGCAGAATACAAGCCAAAACTAGGGTGATGGGAGCAGGTGGAAAAGTTACCCTACTACTTCTACAACTGTGAGTAAATATTCAGGGGATAATAAACTCATTAATGAAGATAAAGGTTAGAATATTAAGAGGGAGGGTCCCAGATTATCCAAGAGTGAGTTGCTAGACAGGAGTAGAAAAGGATTGTGTTTCAAATGTGGGGAACTTTGGGGTAAGGGACACATCTGCAAAATGAAGAATTACAAGATGATTTTGGTTGAACAATCTGAAGGAGAAAATGAATCAGAAGGGGAGATATTTGAATCTGAAGATGAAGGAGAGGATCCCAGGAAACTTAAAACTATGCAATTATCAGTTTTAAGTAACGAGGGAATTCCTTCCATGAAAACTTTTAGAGTGAAAGGAATGTTGAAGTGGAAATATGGGGAGAAATATGTCAATATACTGATTGATTGTGGTGCCACCCACAATTTCATGGCAAAGAGTTTAGTGGACAAGTGGAAGATCCCTTTTACTCCTATTCAAGGATATAAGGTACAAATAGGGAATGGAGATTTTATCCCTAACAGTGGCAGGTGCAGTGGGGTGAAATTGGTTGTGCAGGGGACTGTTATTCAACAACCACACTACATTTTGGAGTTAGGAGGCGCAAATGTGGTTCTAGACATGGAGTGGTTCACTGAACTGGGTAATATGGAGGTGAACTTTCAGAATCAAGTGATAAAGTGGAGGAAATAAGGGCAGAACCATGTGATAAAAGGGGAAAGAGATTTGAACAACTTGGATGCACCCTTAAAAACCATGCTACACATTTGAACAACTTGGATGCACCCTTAAAAACCATGCTACACATTTTACAATAGACAGGGGATGGCCACTTGATGTACTATGAAGGTCAGATTAGTACATGAGTACATGGGGACATGATAGAAAGGGAGAAGAAGATTGGGAAGGCATCATTACAGAATTTCAAGAAGTTTTCACAATAGCTGCAGTTCCCTCCTATAAGAAGCTGTGATCATGCAATATAAACATCAAAGAAGGAGCAACTATTCCAAATTTAAAGCCTACGGGTATTCATTTGATCAGAAAAATGAAATAGAGAAAATCATTGGTGAAATGTTAAGTTCTGGAATCATTAAGCACAACAACAGTCCCTATAACAGCCCTATTTTATTGGCCAAAAAGAAGGATGAGGGTTGGAGGTTCTGTGGGGACTATAGGGCCTTAAATAAAATAACTGTGCCTAACAAATTTCCCATCCCAGTTATAGAAGAATTGCTTGATGAATTAGGTGGTACAATCATCTTTTCAAAACTGGACCTCAAATCCGGATATCATCATATTAGAATGAAGGTCAATTTTGGAGATTAAAAATAATTTTCTTCAAAAAATGTCATTGACTTTGGATGCAGCGAGTTGGCTTCGTGATTCAATTGCAGGTCTTCTTCATGGAAACAAATGGATTTATTCGAGGCACAACAGGCTTTTGAGTATTAACCTTGCAAGTAATAATTTTGGAGAGTTCCTTCGTATCTCTCAAACCAAGGGACGTCTACTAATTATCCCAACCGGCAACAATTTTTCGGGATTATCTGCTTTTTTTAATATGCTAGATAATACACTTTCATCATCAGGGAGATTTGATCCAGACCCTCTTACGACCTATGAGGAGCAAAGCTCGTCTGTAGATATCTCTATCTCAAAGCTTCTTATTCAGGCTGATTTGGAAAACCCTAAGGAACAAAAATTGGAGGAATGTGATATCTTTTCTGGAAATCACAAGATCATTGCCTTTTCAGAACATTCAGATAGATATTTTTCAGGGGACAAATTTATTGGTCATGCCTCGGAAAGCGACAAGAGACCGCCGAACGTGTTGGTAGAGGACCTTTGGGACGCTGACACAAATACAAATATTTGCAAGAAGGCTCTCCTAATCACTCAGGATAATTGTCTTCCGACCGATAATTTAAACACTCAGATCAAAATCTATCAGAAAAGAAAGAAAAATCGGCGATTGCATTCAATGACCACCAGATCACAATCTCGAGGTTTTGGTATCCATTGGGAAGAAGAAGATTGGAGTGGCTCCGAGTATTATTAGTCCTTTTTTTTCATTTTCACTTTGTATTTTTATCTATTTGTTCTTTGCTCTTTTTATTCCTTCTGTTCTTGTTCTTTTTTCTGTACTTTTTTATTATCTAATAAAATTTACTTTGCATTAAAAAAAAGCCTTTAGAACACATGAAGGTCATTATGAATACCTAGTCATGCTTTTTGGGCTGACTAATGCACCTTCAACATTCCAGGGTCTTATGAATGAGGTGTTGAGGCCTTTTCTGAGAAATTTTTCCCATGTGTTCTTTGATGATATCCTAGTCTATAGTAAAACTAGGGAGGATCATAAGGAACACTTAAGGAAGATTATGGATACTTTGAGGAGGAATCAGTTAGTGGATAACCAGAAGAAGTGTTCTTTTGGCCAAGAACAATTGAATTGCCTAGGCCATATCTGTCATGTCCCGGACCTACCGGACACGTCAACAACCCGCCGTACAGTACGAATAGTCAACCGCAGTCTAACTCATCCATACTATACTAGGTGTCTTGAATACCATTCACATATAGTACATCCATAAACAAACATAATGTAAAATATTCATTTAAATGCAGCGGAAACATTTAATACAAGTGTTTATGCCACACTTTGGCAAACATGGGCATACAAGCCCCCAGATAATTATTCAAAAATAATATCCATGAACATTAATTTAAATGTTTTTAAAACAGAAGCGGAGGAAGCACGAACCATGTCTTCCTTCCTTGATTCTCCCGAAGCAACAGGCACTGGTAGCAAGCTCAGCTTCTACCTGAAACTGTGAGGTGGCCTCCCCCGTGAAGAGGAGGTCAGTACTTGGAAGCATTTGACAAGTACAATGACAACTATACTAAGTATAATCAATGTTTCAATTTCTAAGACCCTCAAATAGAGTGATATCATAATATAATGATAGTTCTTCTTTAACCCTTATTATCTTCATAATAAGTTAATTAATTAATTTGTCGGCACGTGGCCCCTTTTATATTCCATTGCATTCATCGTTTACACGACACCGCCTGTAGGTCTTATCATCCTTACGAGACTTGTCACCGCTCTCTGAGGCCTCATCGGGCCCTCAGGCCAGAGTCCAACATCCCGCCCCTGGACCCATACCCATCATCCCGTAGGAAGGTAAGGTCCATTCGGGGTCCTATCTTAAGTGTTACCGCTGTCGGGAGCCTCGTAAGGTCTCCGGTTCGGATTCCACCCTAACCCGTACGAGATTTGTCACCGCTATCTGAGACCTCCTCGGGCCCTCGGGCCGGAGTCCAACATCCCGCCCCTGGACTCATACCCATCATCTCGTAGGAAGGTAAGGTCTATTCGGGGTCCTATCTTAAGTGTTACCGCTGTCGGGAGCCTCGTAAGGTCTTCGGTTCGGATTCCACTCTAACCCGTGATCACGATGCAAGTCCATGCTATCCAACCCCGCTCTCTAGAGTCGAGAAGGGCCATGGTCCTTGCTATTTACCATAACTTAACCGGCTATCCTCAAGGACTACCGAATACACCCGTAGGCCAATCCTATATCTAGGATCAATTTGTTATTCACTTTGTCTTGGGTATCCCTTAAGGCCTACCCCTAGTATCAATTAAAGTTCATACTTATCCACCTTAGCATCTCCTCAGAGTGACTAAGACTACTTAAGGTTCCAATTTCACAATCCAACCTTTGGATCAATTCTAACATATTCTCATTCCAATACCCCGATTACTATCTTAATACTAGTCGGATAAATTCCAACAAAACCAAAACCAATTTTCAATTCATAGTCATATAGACAAATTCCAAACTAATTTTCCATTGAAAATATAGTTCAAATCAATATACAAATATAACTTTTAATCACTCATATACTCTTATATGAAGTAAAAATTATATTTCAACATATAGTTTATAGTTAATTCCTTTATCAAGCCAACATGCTCTTAACACATAATCAGACACAATTTATTCTTAAATTTGTATATTATGCTCCTTTTCCTTATAGACAATAGTCTTCTCATTCTTAGGCATTATTAATCATTAATAATCCTTAAAAACACATTTAATTACCTTAGGTAGTCTCATGAAATTAACTCACTAATTATAAGCAATATAGTCAGCCATCCTCACCTTATGAAGTGCTGAAATAGTTGCCTTTGCTAAGCCCTTCGATCAATCCCCATTCTAAACCGATTGGAGATGAAAATTATGGACAACAGACGAAAGGTGGGCGGCTTTTGCAAAAGGTGGGCGGATTTTGGGCCTGCACCTCGAAAACAGTCCCCAACAATGGCGGTTTCCGGCGGTTTCAACTCCTATCGATTCCACGACTCTTCTAAGTTAAATACCACCACTTTATAACAATATTCCACACTTTTAAACGTGTAGAACTTCATGTTTAATCCATTATATGATTTCTTAAAAATCATACAATAATAATACTAGTTAATTCATACTAGTTGGATTCTTACCTCAAGTTAGCTCTTTTCTCTTGGGTTCCTTCTTCCTTGTGCTTCTTCAAGCTATGACTTCTTGAGAGAAGACTTCTCTGGAGCTCCTCCTCTTGGTTGGACGAAAATGAGTGCAAAGGATAGGGGGAGGTACTTCACTCAATCAAGCACATGTACTATGCATGAGTGAGACTTGGGGTGTGGGTTTTTGTCTCTAAGAGGCTTCCCATCCTCTTTTCCGCACCAACTCATTTTGGGTTGTCCCCCTCCCCATTATTTGAGGATTAAGGGTGTGTAAATTTCCCCAAGTGGGTGTAGGAAGTCCCTCCCAATTATTCCCGCTATTTTTGGCAGGCTGGGCCAAAATATCACTCGGGTTGTCCAAACACTTTCATCAACCTTAGTTCACATTCTATTGGGCTTCTAAAATTATTACGATGACCCAACTAAATATTTGGTAGTCCATTCTTATTATTATGGGCCCGATAAATAATTTAATTAACCACGTATTAATTAAATAGGTCAATCCGTTACACGAATTTATTATTTATTCGCTAGGAAATTCAAATACATATCAAATTTCGAATTCAAGTACATCCGGGTGCGGTGTCACAAGTTCACCCCCCCCCCCCTTAACGGGAATTTCGTCCCCGAAATTCACAAATGCTCAATCAAATAGAAATGCATATTGTTCCTTCATCAAGGCTTCCGTTTCCCAAGTTTCTTCTTCAACTCGGTCACTTTTTCAAAGGATTTTAACCATTGGAACTTTCTTGCTTCTCAACTTCTTTACTTGCCTATCAAGTATCCTTACCGGTCGAATGACATAGTTCAAATCCTCACGTATTTCCACAGGTGGTTTCTCTAACACGTGAGACGGATCCGACATGTATTTCTTTAGCATAGACACGTGGAACACGTTATGTATCTTCTCCAATTCTGGAGTCAACTGTAGTCGGTATGCTACGGCCCTAACTCTCTTAAGAATTACAAATGGCCCTATGTATCGTGGGTTAAGTTTCCCTCGGCTTTGAAATCGGATAATTCCTTTCCAAGGTGAAACTTTCAAGAATACCTCATCTCCCACCTTGAATTCTAAGGCTCTTTGGCGTTTATCGGCATAGCTCTTATGTCTATCCTGGGCTGCCTTGAGTCTCTCTCGAATCATCTTCACTTTTGACTTGGTGATCTCCACCAATTCCGTGCTCTCGAGCTTGGCCATGCCAACCTCATCCCAACACAACGGTGTACGACATCTCCTCCCATACAATGCTTCGTATGGAGGCATGCCAATACTCGCCTGGTAACTGTTGTTATAGGCAGACTCTACAAGTGTTAAATGGTTTTCCCAACTTCCTTGGAACTCCAATGCACAAGCTCTCAACATATCCTCTAAAATCTGTATGACCCTCTCCGATTGTCCATCCGTATGTGGATGAAAAGCAGTGCTAAACTTCAATCTCGTTCCCATAGACTCTTGGAACTTCGGCCAAAATCGTGATGTGAATCGTGGATCCCTGTCGGGTACAATGGTTATAGGAACCCCATGTAGCCTCACGATCTCATCTACATACAATTTGGCTAACCTCTCAAGTGCATATGTAGTGTTCATAGGTAGAAAATGTGCACTTTCATGAGCTTATCAACCACAACCCATACGACATCATAATTCTTCACTGTCCGTGGTAGCCCTACCACAAAATCCATAGTCACGTGCTCCCATTCCCACTCTAGAATGGAAAGTGGCTGTAATAACCTAGTTGGATGCTGATGTTCTGTCTTAACTTGTTGACAAGTAAGTCATCGGCTGATGTACTCAGCTATTTCCCTCTTCATACGAGACCACCAGTAACTTTCTTTCAAATCACGGTACATTTTCGTGCCCCCCCCCCCCTGCGGGCGCATGGCAGAGGCCGATGAATGAGATTCCTCTAAGATGAACTTTCGGAGCTCATCATCCGACGGTACACACACTCGGTCACGAAATAATAAGAGACCATCATCTCTTTCCCTGAAATCCTCCACCAGTCCCGCTTGCATGCGTTCCCGGACCTTCATAAGTTCTTCGTCAGTTTCTTGACCCTTCTTGATCTCGTCAAGCAAAGTAGGTCTCACCTCAAATCGTGTCAATAAGGCATCATCGCAAAAGGTGGGCGGCTTTCGGGCCTGTAGCTCGAAAACAGTCCCCAACAATGGCAGTTTCCGGCGGTTTCAACTCCTATCGATTCCACGACTCTTCTAAGTTAAATACCACCACTGTATAACAATATTCCACACTTTTAAACGTGTAGAACTTCATGTTTAATCCACTATATGATTTCTTAAAAATCATACAATAATAATACTAGTTAATTCATACTAGTTGGATTCTTACCTAAAGTTAGCTCTTTTCTCTTGGGTTCCTTCTTCCTTGTGCTTCTTCAAGCTATGAGTTCTTGGGAGAAGACTTCTCTGGAGCTCCTCCTCTTGGTTGGACGAAAATGAGTGCAAAGGATAGGGGAGGTACTTCACTCAATCAAGCACATGTACTATGCATGAGTGAGACTTGGGGTGTGGGTTTTTGTCTCTAAGAGGCTTCCCATCCTCTTGTCCGCACCAACTCATTTTGGGTTGTCCCCCTCCCCATTATTTGAGGCTTAAGGGTGTGTAAATTACCCCAAGTGGGTGTAGGAAGTCCCTCCCAATTATTCCCGCTATTTTTGACAGGCTGGGCCAAAATAGCACTCGGGTTGTCGAAACACTTTCATCAACCTTAGTTCACATTCTATTGGGCTTCTAAAATTATTACGATGACCCAACTAAATATTTGGTAGTCCATTCTTATTATTATAGACCCGATAAATAATTTAATTAACCACGCATTAATTAAATAGGTCAATCCGTTACATGAATTTATTCGCTAGGAAATTCAAATACATATCAAATTTCGAATTCAAGTACATCCGGGTGCGGTGTCACAATATCATTTCTGCAAAAGGGGTAGCTGCTGACCCTGGCAAAATTGAGGCCATGAAAAGTTGGACTGGACCTAAAACCCTGAAAGGATTGAGGGGATTCTTGGGTTTGATAGGATATTATAGAAGATTTGTGGAGAGTTACATTAGGATTGCTGCACCACTAACAGCCTTATTGAAGAAGGATGGGTTTAAATGAGATGAGAATGCTAACAAGGCCTTTGAAGATCTGAAAGTTGCTATGATATCCCTACCAGTCCTCAGAGTTCCAGATTTCAGCAAAACCTTTGTGATTGAAACTGATGCACCAGGTAAAGGCTTAGGGGTTGTTCTTATGCAAGAAGGAGGTCCCATAGCATACATGAGCAAGGAATTATCCCCTAAGCATCTAACCAAGTCAGTTTATGAAAAGGAGTTAATGGCAATTGTATTTGCCATCCAAAAGTGGAGACCCTACTTGCTGGGAAGACACTTTGAAGTTCATACTGATCCGAGGAGCCTAAAATACTTAACTGAACAGAAAATAATGGGAGATGACCAACAGAGGTGGATTGCCAAACTCATGGGTTACAATTTTCTATTAAATACAAGCCATGATGTGAAAATAAAGATGATGATGCCCTGTCAAGAAAATCCATTCTTTCAGCTCTGTCTATTGTGCAATGTCAGGAGTGGGAGGGGTTAGAGGATGAAATTATGACAGATCCTAAGTGCTACCCGACTGAGGTGACCCCTCGGCCGTCGGATTATCGCCACGTGTACTCTCATCGCATTTATTGCTACTATAAATAGCACCCCATTTCCCATTGTAAAGGATCCCATATCCCAACACACGCTGAGTTCATTTAATAAAATCGACTCTCTCTCCTCCTATTTGCTCTAACTTCTCTCTAGTTATTCCCGCAATAACCCCTCGGATAAGATACCCCCGGGTAGACTATCCATCAGGAATATACAGAATATCAAGGAAAATACAACAGAAAAGGTTAGAGAAGCAACAAGAGGTAATCAGCAGAAGACTTTTATTGACAGAAGAGTTTAGGTAAAGGCTATTATGTTTTGTCCATTCACGTAGGAGATGGATAGTTTCTGGTTATCAGCATGTTTCCTCCGAAATACCCCGATTTGGGGGTTTGGAGGAAGTGGAGGATTTTGGAAGCCTTTGCTTTCCTCCCCTAGTCCCCTCCTATTTTCTTCAACCAAACACACACAAATCACTCACTTCCCCTCCCCTCCCCTTCAAAACCCTCCAACCAAACAGGACTTTAAACAAATCAGTGAGGAATCCCATACTGGCCGGACCAGGGGGTATTTAGGCTGTGCGACCGCACAGGGCCCAAAAAAATGGAAGGCCCAAAAAAAATAAATTAGTATTAGATTACTACTAATCCACTACTTCGTATTAGTCAGCCCAATAGGGGAAAAAGGTGCGGGAGAGTTGGAGACAGAGTCCACGCGTGAAGTAAAGAGGCGAACGGGCAGTCTGGCACTGTGATCAGCGAAAGAGGAAGCGCAAAGGTCAAAGGGCATAGCGAGCGACTGAGCGAGACGAGGGACGAGCAGACGATTCTCCATCTCCAACCTCCGCTCCAGCCTCCAACCATCCTAATAAGTTGTTGTGGCAGTTTGGCATTCAGACGGCTCCGGTAATGTTGCAAGTCCGTAACTAATACGAAGTACCTATGCTTTATGAATTAATGTTGTAAATTTGCTTTTGTTTCACTGTATAACTTTATTTATATGTAAATAATTTTTTTCTTGGATTTGTTATTGTTAGTGAATACTAGCAACTTCTATTTTGACATAATTTTTTAATAAATTGCCACTATTAGCAATTTACCGTTTCAATTGAAATATCATTTCTATTAACGAAGAAAGGCCTGAATTTTGTTGTTGCACAGGGCACTCAATTTCCCTGATACTACCCCCAACATTTAGTTATTGCTAGCTAAAACAACTGAAAACGACCCATATTTTCATTTCAATTCCCCTCATACTAGTATACTACATTACTACCCATACCGCCCCTCCATCTTAATACTACCAAATGTCCAAATCAGTGACACTCGACCAGTGACTCCCAAACTGGCCACCCTATTCCCATAAGCCGATCCGGAACAACAATAGTGAACCCCAAACCAAGAACAGGCAAGACAATTTTGCGTCCACCAATTAAGTGGTTTATACACACACCACATAAAACTAGATCCAAGAGTTAAGCCTACTAAAGATAACATAATACAGGGTAAACTGTCCATGAAATTAGAGGGTGATTGGTCTCAAGTGACAACTTCACAAAGTACGATAATGTAGAAGACCATTCATTACAAAGTGGACATAATCTTTTGGATAATACTTTTATTTAATGTCGAACTCGATATAATACTTCTATTTGATTCCTAGCGCAGCCTTTGCTAATTTCTCAGCTTTCTTCAGCTCACGATTCATCTTGAAGCGCACTGCTGGTGCTGATTCAAACCCATTCCTTTCAATGACTTGGTGAGGCCTTCCTGGATTCTTCATCATCTTCTTTCTTTGTTCAGGTTTTGAAACTGGTTCACCCGGTCCAAAACTACCAAACAGCTTTGTTATACCCCATGCTGCAACAGCCACACCAGCAACCACACCAACAGTTTTGACGATCTTCATTGTCTTACTCTCCTCTATCTGCACTTGGAGAACAACTCTGATACCATGTCTTGGAGTGATCATAGAGCTATAGACCGGGGAGTGAATGTAAGCAGGGGAGAGTGAGAACAAGACACGCCTCAGGATCATCGAAAGAACAACTTTAGCTTCAATCTTTGCAAAATCCAACCCCAGACATGTTCCACGGTCACATCCAAACAACTGAGAGGTGATCAGATTTGTTTTGTCCTTGTCAGGCTGTTTTTCTTCGTATCCCTTGACAACCTTCACTCTGATGAATGGTACCAGAGGGTAGGACCTTTCACAATCTTCAAGAATCTTATCCATCTAACAAATAAAACAGGAAAACCCTTGTTGATTTGTTTTCTGTTTCTTTTTATAATAAAAAAAAATCTAAAACAAAAGTTGTTTTCAGTTTTTTGTTGGTATTTTTCAAAATTAGAATGTTTACTATAGGTGACTATTGATTTTTTCATTATAGTACATACGGAGTATATGATATAAATTTAAAAAACATAAAAACAAAGAACTGAAAACAGATGGCAATACTGAACAGTCTGAAAACAGATAACCACATTGATCGCTTACCGTGTTTGAGTCTAATATATATGTATGAGGTAAACTTCACCTTTTGATGACCCTTAGAGGCAAGATAGACCATATATAATACAGAGTATACAGTGTAGTATCATAAACAATTCCAATTGTTATTTGTTTAGCACCACATGGTTTGGCTTGTTGTTAAGTATCTCAGATCCTCTTGGACTAATTTAGGTCTATTTTAATATGGTTATGTTTAGTTTTTACAAGTCGGGAAAAATATTACACATTAATTTTGTTATGGTCTTATGGTACTTACAATTGTCAATTTTGCAATGCCTTCTGGATGGAGATCTTCGCAGCCAAATATTTCAATCACTTCGTTCCTCACTTTTTCTTGCAAGCTCTTGTCTCTAGATAGCATATGGATCGTCCAACTGAGAAGAGATGTTGTTGCAGTATATCCTACGAAGCAGAATGCCTTGCACTCATTTGAATTTTCCTCCTCAATTGACACCTTTTTGTTCTTTTCACTTTCTTGGTCGGCCTCTAAGAGTTTTCCAAGGAGGTCTTTCCTAAAAAGTTATTCCATAATCTTTATTTGCTGAAGTATCTTGGATTCTATTACATCATTCTCCTTCATAACCCAACTATGTGTTCCATAAAAAGACATGAGCAAAATATGAAATGGATAGACAATGTTTTCTTCTTAAAGATGTCCAAAACTCAAGGGGTCATGCTAAGGTGCTAAGCATATTAAGTATAACTAGATCAGTAAAACCATTCAATAACATACCTGGAAATGCACAAGTCTTGATCTATACTGCATAGAATAATTCTCAAAAACAATCATATTATTATATAAAAAAAGCACAAACAATAAACTTGATCATCTGTAAGTTCCAATCCCCCACAAAGACGAAGGAACAAGAACCCTAGGTAACATGTAACTTTATATTACTCCAATATCCATAACCATAAGCTAATTCAGTTAGTTTCTCAATTGCCTAGAGGTACTTCAATAAGTAAAGAAGAAACAGAATGAAACACATCACCACTTGTATGATGGAATTTTGTAATCCCAAAATATCCTTGAGTGAACAGAAAGCTATATTTTCATGCTGTCTCCAGAGATATGTATAAAACCCTTTCCTCACACATGTATTTATAGTACTATATGTTACTCCCTCCATCCCTCATGAAGGTTTCCGTTAAGTTCAACTTAGGATGATTAACTAATGATAAGGTTTTAAGAAAATCAGACATTACATATGTCATTTAAATTAATATATATAATTAAAATTCACATAATTAGTGATTACACTAAAAGTTCAAAGAAGGTGAGCAATAAAAATAGTAAAAACTGTATGGTTGAGATTTGTGCAAAGTTAGTTGCTTTAGTGATCACACAAAAAATTAGTTGGCGGCAAAGTTTTTTGGGCAACAACCAAAAAGGGAAAGTTGGAAAATTAGAGATTAAAAGATTGTTGCTGAAAAGATACTCCCTGGTAAAAAAGAATGGGGGAATTACCCTATGTCAAGAGATTTTCCGTTTGTTTCCAAGCAATTCTTTCCAAATATAGTACTGGATACGATTTCGGACGCCAACAGGCTGAATTGTTCAAAGACCTCAACATCTTCTCCGTCCCGTTTCATCCAATTCTCCAGAATCGTCTCACCGCTCTTGACCATACTTGAAAACATCCCCTGTATTCAAACACTTGATCAGTTTTCGGGTGCATGGTGGGAGTTTAATTGTTTAAATTCATAAGCGCGAGTGAGTGCGAGACTTACATTCAGGATTTCTTCTGATGGCTTCAAAAGAAACACTTGAAGATCTGCGGTTTGGGAAGTTTGATCTCCGGCCTTTGGTTGGTCTGTTGGTGAGTTCGGGAGCTGTTTGGTACTGCCCCAAGCAGTGGACGCCGCATCTCTCGCAGCACTGAATGCTTTTGCGAACCCAGCCATTGAAGTTGATCGGAATTCCTAAGTAGTTTCAGAAAAGGTGGAATATGAACCCTCAACCCACTCAATGAAAAGCCTACAAGTGCTTTTCACGTTAGCAGTTCCTGAAAAAGCAGCAAACGATTAGAATTCAGGGGTGGCCAAAAATACCAATAGGTATACCGCACTTATGTACAGAAAAATATCAAAAAATATCTAAATATCTTTATATCGTTATTACATCGTACAGCCGGCTGTACCGTGCGCACGGTACAGCCGGACTTTTTGTTCTCTGCGCAGCACAGATCGTCGTCTCCAGCAGGCTTCCCTCGCACCATCTCCATCTCTTCTTCGTCCTCGAGAGGCTTCGCGCATTGTATGGTCATCGTTCCCAGCTCGCGCGGTTCGTGGCTTCCTCGCCACAGGGATTCGCTGAGCTCGCCTCTTGGCCGGATCTGTGATGATGGAGCTCTCAACTGATGTCTATGGTGGATTTCGCGATTGACGGGGATGAAAGGGCATCTCAACCCTAGATTTGGCTCCTGTTTCTCCTTTTCTTCGTTTTCTGATGGAGTATAATCGTAGTCTTACTGATGAGTATACACAAATAAAAAGTTGAGTATAGTGGAGATTTTAATGAGTTTTTTTAAATTGTCCGATACTCATTTCGTAATTCGTGTATGCTCATTTCGTATTGGTGTAAACTCATTTTAAAATGTCATATTCATGCATTTTTCAAAAGTATAATATTACATCAAATTCATATATTAGATTCATATAGATTCAAATTCAATGCCCTAAATCAATGAGCAAACACAAATGAGCTTTTGAATTTTTGATACTCATTTTGTACTCATTAAAAATGAGTTTTATATAAATCTCAGATGAGTATACGCCTCAAAGAAATGAACATACACAATTGAATATTAAACACATTAAAAATGTGTTTTTTTGTTAAACTTAAATGAGTATAACGTCCAAAATCAATGAGCATACACAAATAAGCTTTTGAATTTTTGGATACCCATTTTGTAAATTATGTATGCTCATTTGGTACTGCTTTATGCTCAATTTAAAATGATGCTCATATCAAATATAACGCCCAAAATTAATGAGCATACACAAATGAAGTTTTGATTTTTTTGATACTCATTTTGTAAATTATGTATGCTCATTTGATACTGGTTTATGCTCATTTTAAAATGATGCACATATCAAACATATCATACTACATTAGATTGACATATTGAAATTAATTTTAAACACAATTTAAGAATTTTTTATAAACGAAAATTAATAAAAAGAAACTGAATTAGAAGATATGAAGCAGGGATCACTGGTGCTCATTGTTAGACTCCTAATACTCAGAAGAACAAACTCGATGCTCATCCAACTTGCATCAATGCTCATATAAGAGAATTCATGAAGTTCATCAAATTTACAAAAATGCCACCGGCTGTACGGTGCCAGCCGTACAGCCGGCTGTATGGTATACGCGTCCAACGTACCGATCTATTTCGATACGGTAATGGTAAATATTTTCAAATATCGCGGTATACCGATATAATACTGTACCGACTCCCCACTCAACAATTACTTATTTATTTTCTTTTTTTCCCTACTCAACAATTACTTTTAATTCTAATATATTGTAAAAATTCATTACAATTTTGAAACCCAAAATTAATACTTAAGTTGGTTACAAATACAAAAATACAAAAATACAAAAATATAGGCTTCTACTACGCCAACCTTAATGACCAATGAGTAATGTACAAATGTCAAGAAATAAGTTCATCTTGTTCCAAGAGCTTGCAAGTCGTGATGGCTGGACCGCTAAGTAGCTGATGAGTGAAGAGAGATACACTTATGTGACAAGTGTATCTATATATGTATTCCGCGAGTCGAGACACACAACTTTGTCCGAAAGTCTTATTCAAAAAATTAAAAAAATGACTAAATACACAATATCATATTAGGAATAAATGATTTTATATCCATGTTGTTTGAATAGTTTTATTTATTTTTGTTAGAGATCACTATTGATTTAATTATATCTATATTGTTCAAGTTATTTTAGGAGAATTTGTTACTTTTTAATATGTGGCATGTTGAACTGCTTAAATATACAAATAATAATTATTGTTCACTATTGAATTGACGTCAATAGATTATTAATTGTATTTCGTAACATTTTCCTAAAACCGGCAAAACCGGTCTGAATCGAACCGAATTTTCCTGTTCGGTTCCTATAATTTTGGACTTCAGTTCTTTTTGGTTCGGCTCATATAGTATTTGCACTACAACAAAATAGACGTTTTGCAACACTCGAAATATGTTACATACGATAGTTAAAGTGTTACAAAAGGTTTATGTAACACTTTTATGAGTGTTACTTCAGATCTCGTTGCATAAAGTCATATGCAACACTTTTCATTACATTATGCAACATGTAAAAAATGTGTTGCATAAATAACTCAAATGCAACACTTTTTTGCCGGAGTTTAGCAAACACCTTATGCAACACTTTTAGAATCAAATGTAACACTTAATATTATATTTTATGCAACATTTTTAATTATTTATGTAACATATTTATCATATCCTTTTGCAACATTAATTTAGATTACGTAACATTTGAATCACTATTTTATGCAACAAATTTTCAATACTAGCAACACGTTATTAAATTATAAGCAACACTTTTATGTAACAATGTTACTCTTAATGCATAATAATGGTAATGCTAAAAGCATTTAATAATTTAATAACTATACTTTAATCATGTAATAGCATATCATCATGTATCTGAAAAGAAAACTTTATCTTGATAAACAACCGCCAACATTCCAAACAATGCAAACTACAATGAAATAGTAATCTGAGGTTGCCCAAACGTGAAGAAAAAATATTCTAAAATTTCAAAATGTAAATATATAATAGCCACTAACTATTCTAACTGAAAATCAAACAGCTAAAAGACCTCAAGGAACCAAGTATCATGTTCTTCACACTTCAAGCGAGGTAAGATCAAGATTTGGAATCATGGTAGCAAGTTTTGCTAAATTCAAATCCATTCTCTACTTCTCAACTTCACGCTTCTTTCGCATTTGTTCAATTTCAGCATTCTTTTTCTCATTTACCTCTTCAAACTCTTTTCTCAAAGTACTCATTGTTGTATCCATGTCATTAGGAGTCATGACATATTGACATTCAATTGTCCAATCTCTTTCTGTTCAACAAGGTCTTTCTTAGTAACACCTCTTCCATGTAACTTTGGATGACTATTTTTCTCCTTCGACGTAATAGCCTCATCATATCCATCAATTGCAATTCCACTTTCTTCATTATTGTGTTCCTCATTATTCTGCACTTCAATCTGTGAACAACAAAACAAGACTTAATAGAAACAAACAAATAATGATAAACTATAACATGAAAAAATTGTTATGTCATGCATCTTTTTGCCCCTATTGTAGTTTCATAAATGAAGAATCTCCTCCAACAAACGGCTATGACAAACTGCCTCAGCGGTTTACACTTTACAAGTCAATAAACTGCTCTATTTATTAATGTGTAAGCTTAGCACAAAAACATATACTAGTAATAAACTACTCTAACAAAACATGGTTGTAACTCTGTAACTATAAGAACTTTGCACAAATAATTACATAATGAAGTAAACAAACTGTCCAGGACATAGCAGAAACAAATAATAAATCACTCTAACAAAACTTTCTTTGTAACTATAAGAACGTTGCCCAAAAAATATACAGAATGGAGTAAAAAAATTGTCCAGGGCATAGCAGAAACAAATAATAAATTACCCTAACAAAACCTGATTTGTAACTCTATAACTATAAGATCTTTGCACAAAAAATAAGTAATGAAGTATAAAAAACTGTCCAGGGCATAGCAGAAACAAATAATAAATCACATTAACAAAATCTGCTTTGTAATTCTGTAACTATAAGAACTTTGATTAAAAAAAAGTACATAATGAAGTAAAAACAATAGTCCAAGGCATAGCAGAGATCTATGAGGTTCATTTACACAATTCAAATACTAATCCACAAGAAGGGGTGTTGAGACTTGAGACAGATGCAGATGCTGATGAATTGATACTTCTAAGAGCAGATACTGTCCAAGTTGTTTTGATAGAATTTTACTTGAAACATATAAGTAACTACTTCTCGTAGAAAACACAAAATAGAAAATAGGGAAAACTGTCAAATAGGTCCTCGAACTTTCATAAAAAAGTCAATTAAGTCCTTTTATAGGAGACTCTGTCCGGTCGTCGCGATTTGGGGCGGTTCCCGGTGGAATTTTTTGATGAAATTTTTTGTGCATCTTATTTATCAAGTCTAGTTTACTCATACCAAATTTTAGCTAAAAAGTTAATCGGGAGCGCATTCAAATTAATTCGAGAACGCAAAAATGCACAATTATCTTCAAGAATTAATTTGAATGTGTTCTCGATTGAATTTTTAGCTGAAATTTGGTATGAGTAAACTAGACTTGGTGAATAAGATGCTCCAAAAATTTCATCAAAAAATTCCACCGGGAACTGCCCCAAATCGTGACGGCCGGACAGAACCTCCTATAGAAGGACTTAATTGACCTTTTTATGAAAGTTCGAGGACCTATTTGACAGTTTTCCCTAGAAAATATATAAGAAAATTTTCAGGTGTGAGCATCTTTAAATGACAAAATAATATGAGTATATGACAACACAAGACTCACAATTTTTGTAGCAGTATCTTCATATGAGTCTTTATACTAACGCCCCTCTGTTCTTTTCCGTGTGACTTCATACGCAGTTAAATAAGGGCACGTCGCTACCATTTTGAATGGTAGTTTGCTGTGATAAAAAGTAAAGATTTCTAAACATTCTAGAATGAATACACAATAATATAATAATACAAAAGCTAACAAAATATGTGTTGTACCAATTTTGCACGAACTGTAAAATCTTTTTGCATCTTGATTCATCCCTTTTTCATTATCATGGTCATGGGTTCCTCAAAATCTGTCCCCTAAAAGATCATCGATATTGTCATACTCAATGGTATCATTTTCATGACCCTTGGGTTCAACAGGCATGGGTCCCTCTCCGTGAAAGATCCACTTTAAATAAATATTCTACAAATCCCTTTGCTATTACATGATTCCACACTTCATCCCTACGAAACCAATAACGGTTTTTACATTCTTTGCATGGGCAAAGAACTTGACCCCCACGAGCGACTTTAGCAAAAGCTTGATCAAGAGAATCAGACAAACGATTCTGTGTGTATACATCCAAGTTCTATCTCTCTCCATTACCTTATATTTCATTAAAAACGGGAAAAATAAATACATCATAATAAAAACAAACCAAACTTAATTTTAACAGGAGTAAACAACTAAAGTCGCCTCTCTCTGAATTGAGAAGCCCGTGAATTGCTAATTTTCATGTCCCCCCATTCAAAAACTAGGCATAGCCGCTAATTCCGGGGAATAGTTGTATTCACACGAATCAACCCTCTAGCAAACGAAGTTTCACATCTATTATCGTAAGATCAAATATAACCATGAAAAAAGAAATAACCTTTTTTTAAATAAAGTAGTCTAAACTAGACTTCTTAATAGCTAATCATCAATCTCGAGCGCTTTTTAAGGGAAAACTCCATAAAAGTAAGAACATAAGTTCACACATATAGCATGCCTCTCAAATATAATGTTAAAATATTAAATAATTAACACATACTATCGTATAAAATAGAAAAAAGAGTTTGTATCACATCCCTAATAACTAATTTGGGCCCTGTTATAATTTAACTTATACGGTAAACTGCCCATTATTACTAATTAATCAAAGTTAAACAAACACAACACACCACTTCACAATTTAACATTATACACTACTTTGCTAGTAAAAAGTCTTGCAACAAAGAGAAAATCACAAAAATATTGACAGTAAAAAATACAAGAAACTACTCACCATAGATAATCAAAATGAGAGTTGTTTTCAATAGTAATGTAATCTAACAAATTATGAATTAGTGGCATAACCTCATTTGTAAATCATGTCTTTAAGTTTTATCCCTACTAACACATACAATCTTATTTCATGTTTTACTTCATTAATCCTTTTTTGTGGTATGGAATAAAAATATACCATAATTTAAATACCTATATGTGATATAGTTTGTATGCTTTAAAATAAAACTAAAGATTAAGTCATTGAGATGAAGACTTTCAAGAGATACAATTGTACATATTATTTCAGTGGAGAATTAAATTAAAATAGATAAACTTTTATTGGAATTAAAGTCAAGAATAACGGCTGGTTGGATTGGTTTGTCATTCAAAACCATGTCCCAGTTAGTTTTCACATTTTCTTTTCATATTTGATATGTATATATATAATTTACAACAAAGCTCTTGGATACTCATGATTCAAAAAACGTAAATTCTTTATACCAAACAAAAACTAGCCTAGGTTTTGATTAGATTACACACAATTTCCATAAAATTTAGCACCACAACAGAAAAATAATTACTTAAATTGAATATAAATTAGTTATAAATTCATAGTATGTTTATAGAAGAAAACGTACAGAGATGTAAACTAAATTTCAATTTAAGAAAAACTGAAAATCAATCAAAATTCGAACTATAAAACCAAATGTCAAATTAAGAACGCCAAAAAATTGTAAACCTGAACAAACTCAAGATCAGAGGTAGGCGAACCTAGGTTAACTATGGACCAAGATCAAAGTTGGTGGCGACTGTTAAGCAAGCGGCTGTTGTGGAGCGAGCGTGGCAGTCCTGGAGCGCGCGCGGCAGTCCTGGAGCGAGCACCGCTGTACTGGAGCGACCGCGGCAGTCCTGGAGCGAGGGCCGCAGACGGCAGTCCTGGAGCGAGGGCCGCAGACGGCAGTCCTGGAGCGGGCAATAGTCCTATAGCAATTAGCAAGCACGACTATTCTAGAGAGGAAGAAATTAGTAGGCAAGCTTTTGATTGAGATGTGGGAGTCGGTAAATTAAACCTAAACGAAAATAAAGGTTTTTTGCATCAGACTTATTAACAAGCAACACTTCATTAAAAGTGTTACATAAGCATAACTCAAAATTATACGCATCAAGTATTTGCAACACTTCAAATTCAAATGTTACATAATACATACTAATATGCAATACTTTCAAATAAGTGTTGCACAATTGTTTACCTAGGATGTTTATGCAATACTTATAAATAAGTGTTGCATAATTTTTAGATCTACCTAATATATGTAACAAAAAAATAAGTGTTGCTAATAAAGCGTTACAAAAGGTCCATTTTGTTGTAGTGTTGATTTGTTCGGTTCTGGTTCGGTTGTGTTTCCTAGATAGGAACCGAACTTCTTATACATTGCATGAGTAGTCTTTATTTGAGTTGCTTCTATGTGGAATTTTTCTGTGAGATTTTGTGAACTTGTTTTTCATAAAATATAGATTACGTCCACCAAATTTGAACTTAAAATTTAATGGAGGAAGTCAGTTAAAAAAATTATTGAAAAACACTACGTCAAAATATATATATATATATATATATATATATATATATATATATATATATATATATATATATAAACACAATGTGTTTCAATATTTTATTTAACTCGCTTCCCTATTGCATTTTAAGCTAAAATTTGGTGGATATAATATACACTTCATGTAGAACATGCTCGCAAAAAGCTCATCAAAAAGTTCTACCCAGAAGCACCTAAATGGAGGTGGCCAATATACCCTATATATTGTGGACGAGACCAAACACGAGTAGTTGTTATTTTACTACTTTAGTTTAGTTATATATTTATTGTTTGTTTGCAATTTTATTTGTTATTTGATGTCACCTAAAAATGAATTAATATTCTACTGATTACGTTGTTATTTGTTCATAGTGAATTACTAATATTCTCGGTCAGTTTATTACTTCGTACTTTTTACTTATGGTGCATCACTAGTAGAAGAATATTATTTAAGGGTTGAACTACTTGCTATTGGATGTGTACCTTGGAGCTATTAAACATTTTTGCTTGATAGTTGAAACATATTTTAAACATTTTTGCACTTGGATATTTTGTGATACATGAAAATTGGGGTATCATGTATGTATAATGTAATGGTCATAATTTCATGATTTGAAATTTATTTTTTTTATGTAACTGAAAGTAAAATGTGTTCCTTTTAGGAGGATAATAAATTGTTATAAGGAACCGAAAGAATGTAAGAACTGAACCGAATTTAACTAGAACCGAACTGAATTTATCAACTACATTTTTAACTAGAACCGAAGCGAATTTAATATCTATAATTTTAATACGTTTCCATCGAATTTTAACAAGAACCGAATTGATCCCAAACCTAATACTTGTCCGTTTTTTGTTCGATATTTGGAAAGGATTTGAAGAATTATTATCAAATAAAATTCATACTGATTTTTCGGTTTGATTTGGTTTGTTTGGTTCAGTTTAGATTTAATATTTTTTAATAACATATGAAGGTTGTAATGAATTTCATTAGTTTGATTCTGTTTTATTAAGTTTTTCTCGATTTCGGTTGGCTTTAATACGATTTGAAAGAAGTACTACCAAAATCAAACCAAATTGCACATGATTGTGTTTCGCTTATGTACACGGGCCAAGGGTGTACACTTTTGTGTACAACTATTTTTTTATAATACTAATTATTGGTGCTGCCAAGTGCCCAACTTTTATCTTGCACCCAAATTTAATTCACTTTTTTGTAATCTGTGCCTTTTTGCATGTTTGAAATTGAATTGAAAATTTCAGGCATGATCTGTTTAATTATGGTTCGAATTTTTCTGATATGGTCTGGTAGATGTATAATCCTCGTGTATTATATAACTGTTGAAGTTTGGTCTGATAGGTTAAAGTCTGATCTAATTTGGTCTGATCTTTTTAAATCTAATCTGGTCAGGTTTGATTTACGATTAAAATCAGCCCATGTAAAAACATCCTAACCTCTTAGTTGAGTTTTTGCCAAAAATTATACTACGTACTAAACATTAGAGCCATCAAGATGGGCTGAAACATGAATACTAGCCCATTCCAACCCATTATAAGTGGATTAGGTTTGTCATTTTTAGACCCAATTAATTCGCGGGTTATGGGTTAAGTGTATTGAGAGTATTATATTGGTCCCATAATATATTTCCATAGTGTGATGTTCCCTTATTGTTAAGCATCTGTACGTGGGTGCATAGTTTGATGGCCCATATCTTATTTGCTTTGTGTTATTACATCTACTCATTGCATTATATATATGTAGCATGTATGCATGGAAGTAAGTAAGTTACGTAGCATTCTTCTCTACATGAAGTTCTATGCTCTCAATAATATCTCTTATTTCTATCATTCATTTTCTTAAATTTAACATGGTATCAGAGCCAAAACCTGGAAGCCAAAATTTTAGCAAATCATAGAAATACCAAATTATTATTCTCTCTTCTCCTTGATTGGAGAGTGCTCACGCCAACATGGAAGAAATATTATCACACACTTGCACTTGGATAATTGATTCTGGGGCAAGTGAACATATCACTTGTGATAATAAGAATTTGTTCAACATTTCAATTCGATCTTTTGAACCGTCGGTCAAGATTCCAAATGGCGAATCTGTTCCAGTTTCTGCAATTGGCAGTCTATGCCTACCAAATGGGATCTACCTGCAACGTGTTTTATATGTTTCGCAGTTTCAATGCAACCTGCTCTCAGTCAGTCGCCTCACTAGAGATCTTGACATTTTTTCCTCCAGCTTATGCATTTTGCGAGACACACCTACTGGAAAGTTGATTGGTGTGGGAAAACTCCACAATGCTCTCTATTATCTAGAGTCATCAAGAGGTGAAATGGCGGCAATGTCTGTTAGAACGCGTTCATATTTATGGCACCAACGTTTAGGACATGCTTCAGATGGAAAACTACAACACATCACATCCCTCAAGGATTTTCGACAGAACAGTACTTTTTGTGATCCATGCCTGAGAGCTAAACAAACACGTCTACCTTTTCCTGAGAGTACTAGTTAGACCTCTCGTTGCTTTGAATTAATACATTGTGATATATGGGGAGGCTATAGATGTGATTCTACTTCAGGAGCACGATATTTTTTGTTTATTGTTGATGACTACACTAGAGGTGTTTGGGTATGTCTTATGAAAAATAAATCTGAGGTTTGTCAAAATTTGATTCAATTTTGCAATATGGTAGAGAATCAATTTGGACAGCGTGTTAAGCGCATACGGTCTTATAATGGAGTAGAATTTCAGACCAATATTTTATTTAAATATTATGAGCAATGCGGAATTATTTTGGAGACATCGTGCACGGACACTCCACAACAAAATGGGGTTGTGGAACGAAAACACAGGCATATCTTAGAAGTTGCCTGGGCCCTTCGCTTTCAGTCGGGATTGCCTATAGATTTTTGGGGTGAATGCATCCTCACCGCCGTTTACATCATCAATCGGCTACCATCACCCGTTATTTTAAACAAAAGTCCTTATGAGATGTTGTTTTGGAAGGAACCTAAGTATGACCATTTACGCGTTTTTGGGTGTCTTGTGTATGCCCATAATAATAAACACAAAGATAAATTTAGTGAAAGGGGGAGCCCTTGTATATTCCTTGGTTATCCCTATGGTCAGAAAGCCTACCGGGTATTTGATTTACAGAAACATAATATATACACTTCTCGAGATGTCACCTTTATTGAGGGTGAATTTCCTTTCAAGAAGGTTGATCAGGAAGGGCTTGAGTTTGGGATGATTATTGACCGAGTGTACCAACAAGTTGTGGTCCCTACCAATACACCATCATCTGACAAGCATCATACCAGAACCGCACAAAGACCTTGGAGTTTACCTTTAGGGAGTGTGGAACTTACTGAAGGCCTGGATGTTATCTTCGGCCATCAATTTGCTGATCGGCCACAGGACAGCTGCACTCCAATCTGCAGGCGTGGAAGCATGGACGAGGGTAGCCCAGGTACAATGCCAACCCAGCGTCACTTCTCACCCACCGGACAACAACACACCTTACGGATAGACTGTAGCATGAACAAGGACAGTCCAGGTGCAGATGTGAGGCCAATCGTCTGTCACCTCTCATCTACTGAGCAAGACTCTACCTCACGGACAAATTTGGACACATGCGGGACAGATATGTGGTCACATACACAGCTCCACTTACCAGAAACTATGAACGAGATTTTAGATGGACCGGAACGGGGACAAAATTCAAGTCAACAATCCAGACTTGATCCAACTAATCTGACCAGTCCAGCTGCAGGTGAAATAAGAAAATGTAACAGAATTCGTAGGATACCCCAAGCACCTAGAAAAATTTGATGTTGACCTACTGCCCTCGCTGGATCGTTCACAGTCAATCAAGAATCAGGCCAACTCAACCGTATATCCAATTTCTAACTTTATTAGTTATGAGAGATTTTCTACTAAACACAAAGCTTTTCTTACGGCTATCACTTCTCGTGATGAGCCCAAATATTTTTCACATGCCATATTAGATCCTATGTGGCGGGAGGCCATGAAAAGGGAGATCAGTGCCTTAGAAGAAAACGGTACGTGGAAGTTGGTCCAATTACCACCGGGAAAGAAAGCAGTATATTCTAAATGGGTCTATAAGATCAAATATAAACCTAACGGCGATGTGGAACGGTACAAAGCCAGATTAATTGCGAGATGATTCACACAAGTCGAAGGAATTGATTTTCACAAAACCTTTGCTCCAGTTGCTAAACTTGTCACAGTAAGATGTTTGTTAGCCGTTGCGGCTAAGCGCAATTGGGAGGTGCATCAATTAGATGTCAACAACGCATTCCTACACGGAGATCTCTCCGAGGATGTTTACATGCACATTCCCCAAGGATTTACCAAAAAAGTGACACTCGTGTTTGCAAATTGCAAAAATCTCTCTATGGTTTACGTCAAGCATCTCGTAATTGGTATCACAAGTTTACTCAATCACTTCTTAGAATTGGATTTCACCTATCACGGGCGGACCATTCCTTGTTCATATTTCAACAAGGCCGGACCCACACTTTTTCCCTAATCTATGTAGATGATGTCATCCTAGCCGGAAATGACGTGTCTCATATCAACAAAATTAAAGGATACTTGAATGACGAGTTTAGCATCAAAGATTTGGGTGCACTAAAATATTTTCTCAGAATCGAGGTCGCTCGTTCTCCGGAGGGATTTGTGTTGAGTCAACGCAAATATGCACTTGATATACTAGAAGAAAACGGTCTCCTTGGTGGTCGTCCTAGTTCATTCCCCATGGAACAAAATTTGAAACTTCGACCTGATGATGATAGCCCACCAGTTGACGCTTCATCATACCGTCGATTGGTGGGGCATCTCTTGTACCTTACAGTTACTCGTCCCGACATCGTCAGCTTAGCCAATTTCTCAGCAAGCCGCACCAGTCTCATTTTGACGCCGTCGTGCGAGTTTTACGTTATCTGAAACAGACCCCGGGGCAGGGTATTTTCTTATCGACGGACACTGATTTCTCCTTAAAAGGCTATTGTGATGCAGATTGGGTAGGATGCTCTTACACACGTCGCTCTAGCACTGCATATTTTATCACTCTTGGCAACGCACCCGTCTCTTGGAGAACGAAGAAACAATCTGTTGTTTCCCGATCTTCCGCAGAAGCAGAATACCGTGCCATGGCTGTTACAGTTAGTGAAATTTTATGGTTACGATGGTTACTTTGAGATCTCACAGTTCCTCAATCTGGCCCTACATATCTCTTTTGTGACAATCAAGCAGCACGGCATATTGCACTCAATCCTGTTTTTCATGAACGCACCAAGCATATTGAAATGGAATGTTATTTTGTTCGTGAATGTGTGGCAAGCGAAGATATTCAACCATGTTGCATCTCTACAACACACCAAATTGCTGACATTTTTACTAAGGCTCTTGGCACTGATCGTTTCCAGTTTCTCAGAAGCAAGTTGGGTGTTCGTAATCTTCACATGCCACCTTGAGGGGGAGTATTGAGAGTATTGGTCCCATAATATATTTCCATAGTGTGATGTTCCGTTATTGTTAAGCATCTGTACGTGGGTGCATAGTTTGATGGCCCATATCTTATTTCCTTTGTATTACTACATCTACTCATTGCATTATATAAATGTAGCATGTATGCATGGAAGGAAGTAAGTTACGTAACATTCTTCTCTACATGAAGTTCTATGCTCTCAATAATATCTCTTATTTCTATCATTCATTTCCTTTAATTTAACACAGTGAGTTGGCTCACATGGGTTGCGAGTTCGCCTACATCCCAAAATACCGATATATAATTTTGGTTTTCATTATATGAATTTTGTTCTTTTAGTATCAAAATATTTTATATTTACCATTATATTTACTTATTATTTTGTAGCCATTACAAAACAATTATTAATTCTATAATAAATACTCAAATAGATTCTTCAAAAAATTACTAGCCTCTTATAATTTTCAAATTATAGCATAACTAGTAGTTATTTCTTTAATTAACAAATATTGAGTGTTATTTTTACCAATATAATTACATACTTCAAACTTCAAAGTAACTATTTTTAAAGAATTTTGTCATGTACTACATATTTAATATATTAACCACGGGCCGGTCTGCGGTTGTTTAACACATGGGTTAGGTGAATTGGAATGGGGTTGTAGGAATTGGAGCTCTCCATCAGACGAGCTAGCCCGACTTAACTCATGAAAAACATAACCCGCCACGAGCGGGCGGTGTTGGGTTGGGTAGGAGCATGGACAGAAGTATGTGTTGGCCAATGTGGGCCTTGACCCCTCCCAATTTTTTTTCCCTAAATTTTAACTTGTAAATTTTTTAGGCCCACCACAATTTTATTTATTTTAATATGATACTCCCTCCTTCCCGCTAGAAGGTTCACGTTGATGGTTTACGATTCTTGACTGACGATAAAGCAACTTAATCCTTTTTCACACTCTGATTATTTTTAGTAAATAAAATTTACATATTCAGAAACTACATTAAACCCGCTACAAAGCCTGATAAAAATGTAAATTTGATAAAATTTGATTTATATAGTAAAAGATTAAAAATGATTTAAGTTGACCATGTGAATAGTAGACCGGAACATTCTAATGGGACGGAGGTAGTAGTATAAATTACTTTGAATATCTCTCAATTTTTTAATTTATAAAAAATAAATTAATTTCCTCATCACCTAGTGGTGCCCACCCTATTCAGATGTGTACATGTGTAAGTATTTCATGGCAAAAAAAAATATCACATGATATAATTAGATATGTTTGAATAATAAAGCGCAAACCCAAAACAATATAAACACTTCCGGGGGTCTTCCATCTGATCCTGGCTCTGCCCCTGATAGGGAGTACATAAGTTTACTTATAACACATTAAGGGTATGTTTGGCACACTTAGCTTAAAAGATACTTTTGTGAACTTTTTAGTAACTGTTAGCTTTTAGTGACTGAAAAGATCTTTAAAAGAAAAAATGGTAGCTGTTTTGTAAAAAGCTGACCGTTTGATTTAGTTTTGTTTGGTATACAAGCTGTTAGGACGAATTAATACTAAAAGTCCCAGGCTTTTTTCCAAATGCTACTCTATGTAGCATCTCAAAAAAGATCTTTTAATGTTTGAAAAGTTATTAAAAATTGTCATGTCAAACATACAACTAGAAGCTTTTAGAGATTTTTTAGACAATACAAAAGTTATAAGGCGGAACTTATGTCTGCCAAACATGCACTAACACTCGTACATTATTTACTTATATATATTCCTTACATCACATAAGATATACAAGAAGGTGTTTTAGCAAAATTTTGACAAGCTGAAACTAATTAAAATGGAAAATGTATATTGATTAGGTCTCGTACAAGAACGGTAAAGAAGGTGACAAGAACAACAAGAAAGCTGCTAAAGAGAAAAACAGAGTGTGATTTTATGTGTAATTCAAATGAGATTTTTCTCTTACAACTGAGCTCGATACTACTGATAGAAGAGGTAATTAATGCCTTTTTGTAAGTTGTTGACAATTTCAACCGTTATGACGACATTCAAAGTTGTCATTATGTCGTCATTAATGTTGGTCAACCCTTTTGAGTAACTACTATGTGAATACATTAATAGCTATAATAATACATACAAAACCGTTATAATAATTAGCTACCATTAAACCTAATAAATGTGTCATTTATTGTCGTGATCAAGCCTCTCGAATGTAGGATAAGTTTGTCAAATTCATGCACCAACAATAGCCCCCTATTGAGAAGTTGAGGCGTATCATGCATATGTCGACCTATTAAGCATCAACTTGTCGAAAATTTGAAAGTACACTTCGCATCTTGGTTCATTGTATCTATCGGCTCGTCAACGACTTGACATGACGTATTGATCACCTTATCTAATAAAATGATTCCGTCTTTCTTTCGGATAACTTCCATTCAAATTCGTCTCCTTGACTAAAACAATGAAGACTTAAAGCTGGCATTTTATCTTCTTCCCTCCAAAATTATGTTGACGAATAGATGACATAAATTTACAACATCTTGCATGCCGATGTCGACACTTCAACTGGCAAAGGGAACATCGCTCGTCGTTGAAGATGACAAGTTGGGTTGCGTGAACATGGTCCATGTCCTGCAAAAATTTTGAATAACGTTTCGTTTATATTTTTAGCCATATTGTCGACATGAGTGTTTGTGATGTGTGTCGATGTTGTTCGTATTGTCTCCTTATGTTTTGGAGTTTCTGTTGTCATGTTTTTGGAGCATATGCTTCTGTTGTGTATTTCTGTAGTTTTGGCCAAAACATTGCGGAGAATCGGTGGTGTTTATACTCATGTTTAGCGTACATGAAAACTCCTACTTCTTCCCCTAAAATTCTGTAAGCCTCCCATCAATTGTGTTTTGATGTTTTTTTGTAAGGCTTTGTTTGATGTATGTACCCCCCCCCCCCCCCCCCCCCGTCAATTATGTTTTGACGTGTCATAAGGCCTCGTTTGATGTAAGCCCCCCATCAATTGTGTTTTGACGTGTTGTAAGGCTTTGTATGTTAGGACATCGTCTCGCCCATTCTCCACGGTTCCCGTGCAAAATAGAATTTGTTAACGTCGGCCATTGGCTAGAAGCCAGTGGCCCTCTGACGCTTAAGTTAGTGATCGTTTTATATGTAAAGGAAAGTAATAAATTAATAATACATATATGAAACTAAGTAGAGATCTATCATCAGAACCTGTCCATAGTCGGACGAGTTCAATCATCTCGTCAGGTCTATTATTAGACGACATGCCCCCATCCGAACGATGATTTCAATTATGTCGTCCGGTCTATTGCGTCTTAGGAGTGACAACAATAAAAGAAAATAATGAACTAAAAATGAAACAACCTTACGAGTATCGAATTGGAGCTCTTCAGAACCTGCCTATCATTGGACGACATGCCCCTCTCTCCGTCGATTTCAATCATGTCGTCTGATCTATCTCGTGACAGAAGTGACGACTCATTCCCGAGGTCTCGAATATGGTTTTCCATGCTTGTAATCATGTCTCAACACTCGAATATGGTCTTCGTCGAGATCTTAAGTCTTCTTCTAGATGGATGAAAGCCAACTTCTTTACTTGGACATCTTCGAAGGACCGACAAGGGTATTTCGTCAGTTAGTGGAACAGCTCTGAACCTTCATACAAACCTCTTCTGAATGCTTCAATGATGGTAGAGACGTCACATTTTGGGATCGACACTTTTTCCTTATTGAATCGGTGTAAATAATCTCTCAAAGATTCACTCTGTCGTTGGATTACTCGGTTAAGGTCTCTAGTCTGTTTTTCGAGGACCTGGCTGCTTGCGAACTGTTGGTTGAACAGGTTGATAAGTTCTGCGAATGAGTCGATTCCTTCATTGGGCAAATTGACGAACCATGTCAACGCTGGACCCGTTATTGTCATCCTGAATGCTCTACACGTACATGCAAGCTTTCCATTGCTCTGGCCCAACTGAAATGGCTACTGTCTGCTGCTTATATTGTGCAATGTGTTCCAAGGGATCTGAAGTTTCATCGAACAACTTCATTGATGGGGGAGTGAACTTCCTTGGAATCTCAACATCAGTGATATGTCGTCCGAAGGGAGAGTCTGTGTAAGACGTCTGCGAAGCAATACCCAATGGTGGCGGTACTCCAGGAATGTTGTTGATTTTATCCCGCATCTCCTTCAGCTGTTCTAAGATGACGTACATGGGGTCCGTCAGATCCGCCTGCACCTGTCTCATGGTCGGGACGTGTGGTGTAACCAATTGGGTTGCCTCCTATCTAGTTGGTGATGAGATGACGATGACTTCAGGTTCCTGCTGCCTTTGCATAGAGATGTCGACATGTCTAGTGATGTTGACATGTTCCGGAGCTCGTCGTCTTTGAGTTTCGCAAACAGGTCGTGGAAGACATTTCGTCAAGGATTTGGAGGGGGGAACGAATTGATTTGACGGTCCCGATTCTCCAGTCGGTGACCAGCCTAACGTGAAAGAGACGAGATCTGTTATGGTGGCGAGTGGTTCCGTCGCAGCCGAGGTGAAGCCTAGGTCCAGCCTAGAAGCAGTGGTCATAGCGTCGCTCCTTCGATTGTTTCTTAAATGGGAGACTATGGACACCGCCGATTGCACATCGTAGTACGTAGTTTTCTCGTTGCAGGTGAGCCATCCGTTCCGCCACTTCACGACGGATTTCTTCTTTCATTGCCTCCAATTGCTTATGAAACTCGGCCATCATCTCACTGCTCGTTTCTTCCATGTAGGATAGATTTCTTGCACGATTTCCCACAGACGGCGTCAAATTGTTTTAGCAAAATTTTGACAAGCTAAAACTAATTAAAATGGAAAGTGTATATTGACTGGGTCTCGTACAAGAACGGTAAAGAAGGTGACACGAATAACAAGAAAGATGCTAAGGAGCAAAATAGAGTGTGATTTTATGTGTAATTCGAATGAGATGTGTCTCTTACAACTGAGCTCGATACTACTTAGAGAAGAGGTAATTAATGCTTTTTTGTCCGTTGTTGACGGTTTCGACCGTTATGACGACATTCAAAGTTGTCATTATGTCGTCATTAATGTCGGTCAACCCTTTTGAGTAACTACTATTTGAATATATTAATAGCTATAATAATACATACAAAACCGTTATAATAATTAGCTACCATTAAACCTAATAAATGCCTCATTTATTGTCGTGGTCAAGCCTCTCGAATGTAGGATAAACTGTCAAATTCCTGCACCAACAGATAAGCTGTCAAATTCCTGCACCAATAGAACGGGAAGCTAGTGAGGAAACGAGCAAAATTATTTGAGCGGTTCTTAGAGCATCTCCATTCATGATCTCTAATAATCAATTTTTTCTATGATTCTTACCTTTTAAATATTGTTATATAATTAATTTTTAAATAATCTCAATATTCGTTTATGTCTCCCAACCATCATCTTCAAATAATCCGATTTTTTTGGTCCTGCATTAACTTCTATTACATATACAATTTAAATAATCTTAAAATAATCTGGATTCATATTTTGATCCCGTATTATTGTAGCAAATAATCTCATTAAATAATTTATGTCTCTCAATGATGCTTCTATAAAAAATTTGTCACGTTACTTATTTAATCTCTTAATAATCCTACCAATGGGGATACCCTTAATAATAACCTGTTTTTTTTAATATCATAATAATAACCTGTTGGCTGTTGTGAAGGAAAGTAAATATATAGTATTAT
Source organism: Cuscuta epithymum (assembly GCA_945859915.1). Classification (NCBI taxonomy): domain Eukaryota; kingdom Viridiplantae; phylum Streptophyta; class Magnoliopsida; order Solanales; family Convolvulaceae; genus Cuscuta; species Cuscuta epithymum. Next base: position 897,378 of record CAMAPF010000954.1, on the reverse strand, counting down.
TATGCAAATAGACTATTTCCAAATTAATTACTCGTTTAGGTGAAAGAATAAAATAAAAGTATGGCAGTTTTGGAAATAAAATATCTTCCTTTTGAAGCAATAAAAACGTTAGTTATATAGTCCGTATATAGATAAGTCAGGAGCATTATGCTGTTTCTTCAATCTATTGGGCAATACAATGGAGCCATACGCTGATGTGGTAAGTTTATGAGTTCTTTATGTTTAAATTCAATTTTCTATAAAAATTTCGCATTTGGATGTCCGAATTTGAACTATATTGTTATCTGCGTAATAATGTATAACTAGCATGTTTACACCTAATAATCAAAGGGGTAAGGTTTCTTCAAAAAAAAAAACAAATGGGGCTAGGTTTTTATACAGAGTATATTTTTCATACTAATATGCTTTTTGTTATTGGTTCAGAATTGTATTTTGAGAGTGAATACTAATTGTGGTGCATGTAAGTACAAGATGGTTGAAGTTATAAGCTCTATCTCTGGTACATCATTATCCCTCTAATTTCATTTTAGATGTGTTTAGAAAAAGGTGTATCATTATTATCCCTCTTATTTCATTTTAGATGTGTTTAGAAAAAGCTGTAAACAAGTGCAATTTATTCTAATAGTATTATGGAGTGTTTGGATCTGCCTCATAAATCATTTTTTCTTCTTTAGTGAGTTGCAGAAGCAGATATTGAAATATTTGAGTGAACGTGCAAAAATACTTCTAAGTGAAACAGTTTTTGAAAAGTCGAAAAAGACCAGCTTGTGCAAAACATATTATGATTATATTTCTGGTTAACAAATAAAAACAGAATCAATTGTAAACACTCATATTTATACACATATACACATATCTTTAATTAAACCCTAAAAATGTGCATTAATTAATTAGGTGTATATTCGATTAGCATTGATGCGGATGAGAATTTACTGAAAATCTGTGGAGAAGTGGATCCTAATCGTCTATTGAGTGCACTATCAAGAGAAGGTGAACACGCAGAAATAGTGAAAGCCCATCTGAAGCACCCTGGGCTGCGACGTAATTCGATGTATCCTCAAGGCTCTGCCCGCGGTCATGGCTATGGTCGCTCGATGTATGGTCATGATGCTTCCTATGGTCATGGACAATTGATGTATGGTCATGGCCATAAGCCCCATTATGGTCATCAAGCATATCCTATAAGGGGAGCCCTTCCTTATCATGCTAACCATCCATTTGACTATCATTCCACAAATGTTAGGTGTGTAAAATATAGCCATGCCTGGTATCTACTCTTCCTCCGTTCCAAATTGATTTGCAAAGTCAATATTTTCAATCAACCAAATTTAAAGTTAAATCCTCCACACTGATAATTAAATCAATTTTCAAGAATTAAAATTTATATATTCGAAAATTACATTAAAATGTTTTCAAAGTTGCAAACTCCAAATTCAAATACAATAAAAAATTGACATTGTAATTAAATGAATAAAGTAGATGAATTGTTTGACAAAAAAATCAATTATACAAATCAATTTGAGACGGGGTAGTGTTTTTTATACATCAAAACAACACACACATAATATGCCACACATATATATAGATTTTAATTAGACCAAATGAGAATGCAATCTAACAACAGAAATGAGATTGCATCCACATTAGATTTGAGAGTGTGCATTATATGAAATTGAAACATGTAATGTAACTATTGAAAAAATGAGATTTGAGAGTGTGCATTATATGAAATTGGAACATATAACCTCACTATTGAAAAAATGTGATGACATAAAATGTGATGACATTTTTATAAATAACTCAAACATTTTTTGTTTCTTCAAATTGCGCATGATCTCAACATGAAATGTGCATCAGAACTAGAATGTGAGCCATTTTGGATCATTTTCATTTTCATTCTTGCTAGAAGTGAACCATATATATAATACGGTGTACATAGTATTTCATTTTTTTAATTTTTAATGTAATTAATTGCTTTCTATTGTAAATAAATAATGAAATATGACTTCTCATATTTATGACCAATTTCTTAACTTTAATTTAGCGAACATTATTACGTCCATTTTATACCGGTAATACTGCAGTGCCTTGACGCCGTATCTATAATAATTTTAATCGATTTTTTGTTCATAAATTGTTCTCCATTCTAGTAATATACTAGGAATTACTAGTACATATCTTAAATTATTCATTTACACGATATATAATTTTCTAGATATTGGAGTAGAGATTTTGTCACTTTTAATCCTTCAACTATTTATGTGCGGATGGTACTCACCTTTGAAAATTTCCATTTTTAGTCTCTCGACTTTCGTAAAAGTAATACTTTTGGGCCTTGAACTATTATAATAGTGACATTTTTAGTTCTTTACTTATTGTGACCAAATCATATTGGAAGGACTAAAAGTGTCAATTTGATAATACTCAATGGATCAAATGTGAGAACCTTGGAATTGAAGTCAAGTTCTAATAGTGTCTCTTTCCCAATAATCGATGGACCAAAAATAGAAAAAATGGTAAGTCGAGTACTAAAAATGTCACTAACACAATAGTCGAAAGACTAAAAGTGGCAAAAACTCTATTAGAATATACTTATGTTACTTCAGTGATTATATAGGTAAATACGATGAAGTTTGAAAAGGGTACAAATAAAACATGGCTGAAGGGTCAAATAGACTCTCGAACTAACTTAAAAAGTGCAATTCACCCCTTATATAGGAGGCTCTGTCCGGCCGTCGCCAATTGGGGCGGTTCCCGGTGGAATTTTTTGATGAATTTTTTGGAGCATCTTTTTCATTAAGTCTAGTTTACCCATACCAAATTTCAAATAAAAATTCAACCGGGAAGGCAGTCAAATGAATTTTTGAAGATAACTACGCACTTAAACAACACAGTACATTTCAGAAAATCATTTGACTGTCTTTCCGGTTGAATTTTTATCTGAAATTTGGTATGAGTAAACTAAACTTAATGAAGAAGTTGCTCAAAAAAATTCATCAAAAAATTCAACCGGCAACCGCCCTAATTCGCGACGGCAGAACATGACCTCTTATATAAGGGGTGAATTGCATTTTTTAGGTTAATTCGAGCGCCCATTTGACCCTTTAACCATAAAACATTAATCTTTCATCTGAACAAAAAAGTTAAAAAAAAATTGATGTTTTTGTATATTCATGCATGGCAGGTCAAACGCCTATCCTTTCTAAAGAGGCCAGACGGAGAGGATTGAACTTGTGACACAACCTCAACGTGGACGAGATACAGGCATACACAGCTCCTTAAGTTTCAACACCAAAAACCTAAACTAGATATACAGTGTTTGAGATTTTTAGTAACTGCACATTTACTTGGTATTTTCCATGTTAAGATTTTGAGTTATTGACTTAATGGATCGTGTCGTTTGAAAGATGGAGAAATCTGTCTCGATCAAAGTAAATGTTTTACGAAGTATTCCTCCATCCCCTATTATTGTTTCACTTCTTATTCGCTTGATCAATACAAATCATTCTTAATCTCTTATTTATGTATCAAATTTCTATGAAATTTGATTCTGGTTTTTACGACTTTGTAAAGCTTTAATGTAGTGTTTGAATATGTAATTCTTTTCTAAAAAAATATATAAAGCATTTTCAAACATCGTAAACCGCAATGAGAAAATAATAGGGGGACGGAGGTAGTGATATTTTCTATATTATATAGGCACAAATTAAATAATTTTTGAATGAAAAACACTTATATAATGGTAAAACTAATCGATACAATAGTAATTCAGATAGCCTAACACTACAATAGGATGAGGCATAGAACTGAAATGTTCCAAATCAACATAACGAGTGGCTAATCTCGCTTGGATGTAGACTATCAATGTAGAAGTTCAATCTACTAATCCAATAATCAAGACTAAAAATAGTACTAAAACTGCACCGCGATAGAAAATAAATCGGTTCATCACCACCCCCATAAAGAAAAAATAGAAAATCTGATTTGTTAACCATTAGAAAGAAACATATAGAATTCTCAATTTGACCAACTATTGAGAAGATTCAATTGAGCGTTATTTTTCTTTTATAGCATGACGGTGGTTCGGGATGATGGCGAATAATTGGATCATTGAAGTCTCGGAATCACCAATGTTTGCAGTTAATCTTTCAAAAAATCAATCAGGACAAGAATTATCAATAATCAAGTACTCCGTATAAAGTTTTAACACCCAATTGATTTCATATAAAATAACTTGAAAATACTGATTAAGTATACTCTGTATCATTTTTTATCTTTAAGAGGAGAAAAAACTTGAGGAGAAAAGAGAGGGGAAAATGGAAACTAATAATCCAACCTTTTAGCAGTCTTCTTACAATAGTCCCACATTTTCGTTATTCAAGAATAATCCAACCTTTGCACCCCATCTTCATTCGATGGTCTCTGACCGGTTAATGACCTGTTATTCTAAGTTATTTTCTTATCATTGAAAAACATTTTTTTTGAAATGTGAGATTTATGGTATAATGGTTTGCAAAGATAAGAAAATAACTTGGAATAGCAGGTCATCAACCGGTCAGGGACCGATGAATGAAGATGAGATTCAAAGGTTGGATTATCCATGAATAACAAAACAATTGGACTATTGTAAGAAGACCGTTAAAAGGTTGGATTATTAATTTCCATTTTCTCAAAAGAGAACTTGAAAGAGTGAGAGACGGTTTGGGTTTTTATTCTTCACTGCTCCCCAAGTCGAGCAGAAGGTTTGTAAAGAATAGGTATATAAGGTGCACAAATGTTTAGAACAATTCTATTGATAAATTTTTTGTTATCCCTCTTTTGTACACCCCTATTTTCTTGTATAAGGTGCATCTAGTATAAAAATGTAGTTCATCTATACACACAAATAAAACAGGGGATCTACTAAAGGTAGATAAGCAGTGGCGGAGCCAGAAATCTATGGTTGAAGGGGCCGGTCTTTAAAATTTTTACATTGCAGGGGCCAAAGTTTAAAATATCAACATATTTTCTATAGATTAAAAGTATTTATACATAATATATACTTAAGAATTTTTTTCTTGCAGGGGCCGTGGCCCCCTCCAGCCCCTCCCTGTCTCCACCCCTGTAGATAAGGTGTATCATTTGTCATTTAGATTTCTTAATTACAATCTAAACAAGTGTGGGCAACCTTCAGGCTTCAGAGTATGGTGTAAATGTGTAATCATCGTTCAAGGAAATTGCGAGTATGTGTAATAGTACCAATATCAATTATAAAAATTTGGAATTAGTAAGCACCAGCTGCTGTGGTGTAGTGGTTATCACGTCAGTCTTACACACTGAAGGTCCCCAGTTCGATCCTGGGCAGTAGCACGCTTTTTGTTGCACTCCTATTTTTTTTTCCCCAGTTTATTTAACGTTATGGAGCAGTCAAACGCATTCTCTGATTCTCATGATTCATCCTCAACTCAACCTTTTCCGATTTCGACTTTTTGGACTTCACAATCAGCGGCCACTCTTTGTTCAATTTCCATGGACGATTCACAACACCCCTAAGTGCCACAATTTTTGCTCAAACAAAGCAATGGTGACTTTGGTGGTGGCGACGACGACGGACCCGGCGTCCCATGGTCCGGCCACGGCGCTGCTATCCATGCCCGGGTGGACTCCCGGACCAAACCTTGACCCGGGTGTCAGAAGCTTCTCTAACCAGCAACTCAGATTGCTTCAGCATGACAAGAGAATTGTTGAGGAGGACGACTTGGATCTTCGCTGGAATAAGGTTTTCGGTGAATCTGTAGACGAGGTCATTTTCCTCAGTAAACATACCGCTGTCTCTAACCGCCCCGCCCTCACTATTCACCCAATCGGTACTAAATTTCCACAGTTTGCAATTTGCAAATAACATTAACAATTAAAATGATGTTTCAATAGATTTTTAGTTGCAACTTGTATGATATAATCTGAGGTTGATTTTTGTTGTTGTTATTGTAATTTAGGAGTGCCCCATTTGAGACAAGATGATGTTCCGCCACAAGGAGGGCGGCCTGGGTGGGCGGCCCCGCCCAATCCCAGAATGGGTCCTTGGCTGATTCTCTTGAAGAAGATTGCTCAGGATCATAATCTCCTTCCTGAGTTTGAGGTATTTTTAATTGTTTGAGAAGTTTTAATCTTTTTCTTTATATGTGTAATTTTCATGCTTTTTTTCCTTTACGGATTTGGCTCGTTTAAGCCCTTCAGTATAGGATATGTATAAAAATACTAGCCGAAATGGACAATCTTGGATGAGTTCCAACTTCCAAGTCTTGATGTTTCTCAGAGCTCAGTAAATTCAACAAGCAATCAATCCAGCTAAGCATAAAAAAACATACAGTTTTTATGACTGGTTTACTGAGATTAAAATACCAACCAACATGAGTTTTTCCTTCAAATATATTGTTGCATTTTGTGGTCTGATTCTTTTTGTTTTGTGCTATGTGTAGATTACTTTGGAGGCTACTCATCATGGACCCATCACTACCAAGCCAACAATGTTCATTGAGATAGGTAAGCTTTAAGATAATCCATTGCTACCATATCCGATATATACTGTGAGCCCGTTTGGTAACACGGAAATCGGCTGATTTTCCTTCTTTATACCCATATCCAGTGCTATTTACCCATTTTGTCTTCTTTTTCAATATTATACATCTCATTGCTGCATTTTATCATTAATGCAGAAGATGAGCATGATTCATTACTTACAACTTTTTATATAATTTCTGCATTTGCTAAAAAAAATTATAGGGAGCACAGAGGAGTACTGGAAGAGGGAAGATGCTGCTCAAGTTGTTGCTTTAGTAAGTATAGTTCATATTGACCTGCTAAATATGTGAAAACGGCTTATTTGCTTTAGGTTTTCTGTTGTATGATGTTTGTGTCTGATAATAACATATTAGGGAGTTAATATATACTAGCTGATCTTACAATACATGTTTTGGAGATTTAATTTCGTAGATGTGTCATTTTGGAGTTTTTAGGTACAATATTAACTCTCTTTCCTAATTTCCCCTCCATTTACTACATTCATTTGTTTTCCTTGTAAAATGTGGTTGTAGTAGTATGAATGATTTTTTACAAGTTTGTTATAAATATTTTTTATGAGTGAAAGCATATACTCTCGTATTAATTATGGGGTTTTAATGCGTTTTAAGAAAAACTCAAAACGTTTTTTTTGTAATAATGTCCTAAAATAGTGTTTTCTTGATCTCGAAAGCTAATTTGGGAAGGACTTGGCCTGGGAGGAGGTACTGCCATTGGGACTTGGAACAGGTAATGTTTAATGTCTGATATTTTGAATGTTCAGACATTAGTAATTAAATTATGTATTGTAGTGAACTAGTGATTATTCAATTCATTCTCTGTTCATATAAATTCACTTATATTTGAAAATTAATACTCAAAATTTGATGTATTTCCAGCAGCAAGACAGAAAAGAAAAAGGTTCTGCTTGGACTTGGTGGAGGACACTATGTTCCCAGGCATATGGACATCATCCAGTTACTCATTTTTTCCAGCCTAACATTCTTTTAGCAGTTGAAGCTTTTGAATAATCCTTCGTATGGAGTAGGTATTTACTGAACTTTGATCAAACCTTCTTGAATAATTTATTTAGGAAAGATGGTGGTTGGGTTGGTCATCTATTGTCTGGATATTCTTTGCCGATGGAAGATCCAGGACAGAGAAAATTGAAAGCAGAAGAAATTGGAGGAACATGGCGACAAGCAATTAAAGCAGCCTATGATGCCACAAAAGAAGCTTTTCCTGATGGCAGAATTTTGGCACATCTTGATCAGAAGTAAGTTTGGTAAAAAAGTTTTTGCTAAAAACTTTGGTTTGGGTTCGTAATTTTTTTATTTTTTGTGTTATGTTTTCCTTTTTGCTATTCTGAAATTAGAAATAAGAAACCGAGGTGATAGTAATTTTTTGTTTTGTTAAGTTTTGTCAGCCACAAGAAAAATATTAAACCAACATCTAAAATCTTAGGCTGCTCTTTGTAAGTATGGAGTTGACCTTTTTAGGATGGTAACTATTAATATGGCATGGTCCGGTATTTAAACTTGTTGGACTAAGGGGACATTTGAAGTGTTTGTCCTGCAACAACTAACAACAAAGTATAAAGGGCAGTCCGGTGCACATTGGTGTCCCGCATGGCAGAAGTCCCACCATAATTGTGATATGAAGCATGCCTTCCATTATTTTGACAAGACATTTAAACCCGTGACCTCTCGGTCACACAGCAATAGTGTAACTGGTGCGCCAAGGCTCCCGTTTTGCAACATCAAAGTAATAAAAAATTAATCTAGAAATTATGAGCTAATTCATATACTCCCTCCGTCCCATTGGACTTTGCCAACTTTCCCTTTTTGGTTGTCCCAAAAAACTTTGCCACTTTCCTATTAAAGCAACTAATTTGTGATTCTGCACATTTCTCTCTCCTCTGCACAAATCTCAACCGCACAGTTTTTACTATTCTTATTTCTCAACTACTTTGCACTTGGCAAACTCTACCGGGAAGGAGGTAGTATCACTTTTGGTTTTGTATGATGAAACCCTAGTCTTGATATGTTTTCATTTTTTGAAAATTAAAAAGGTCTTCTGAAAATTATTGTAAAGTGTAACATGCATTGGTTGTTTCCATTGTTTCTGAAAACATGTTTATGTCATTAATAACTAATTACTCCGTATGGAGCATTAAATAGATTATATAAATCATAAATACCAAGCAAGCTTAACAAACATGTTTTATTCTTTACAAATTGAAAAAAAAACCAATGAAACACATACAAAGTTCCTGAAATAATAAAACAGAAAGTGTTACCAAATGAACCTGAGAGTACTCATATTTTCAATAATTTTAATTGTGCCGTGAATATCCTTTGGTTTTACCTGTTCAACAGCACACTATTTACAGTTTGGATTGGCTTGGGTCAAAAAATTTCAAAACATAAAATGTTTTCTGCGTAAACTAAATACCTAATATATGTGGCTGCAGGAGCTTCAAGGGCTGGCAGAAGAATGCCATTACCGAATATTTGGCCTCACAACACATTGAGGTTGGCAAGCCAAGTGATTTCTGTTGATCATTATTATGAACCTATTGGGGAGATTTCGTTACAATCATACATTGTTTAGATTAAATGTGATGGTTCACCGTTATATTATAGATAGAAGGTATATACGCATTTTCACTTAGACACTCCTAAGGCTTGATTGTTTCGGGGATTTTGGAGTGGGAGGGTAGGATACTAGGATGTATTTTTGTTTCACTAATTTATCTCTATTTGCTAATCTTAGACTATAGCTACTCGTATATGTGTTGTTAGATCATGTCTTTTGTAATTGATTTTTCATCTTTCTTTTCTTTCTAACCATACAAACGTAAGAATAAGTTAAAATCACCCATTCCCACCTCTGAGATCCCCAACCAAACAAGCCATTAAAATGTGTTTTTCCTGCAAATTCATTGTTCCCAGTTCCCAATTAAGGATATTTTCGTGTTTGATGTTTTCATTTTGTTTAGTGATATACTGATATTGATCCAGAGTTAATATTTTCTATGTAATTTGATTTAGTTTAGTGAATATTTGAGTGATTGTTTAGTGAATATTTGAGTGATGATGAGACTGAGTATACAAAAAGAAGTGTAGGAATTACTCGTACAAGATTCTTTATTTACACAGGCAAGATGTTTCAAAATTTTGTTGGTACTCTTATGCCTGAGAATATAACACAATGTGATTGTGAACTTGGGGAAATGCTTTTTCTATGGTCATAAAATGGTACTTACAAATTAGTTTGACATAGAGAATTATTGATAAAAAAAAATTGCATTTATGATAATGTTGAATCTAATCTAACGCGAAATAGTAAATAAATGTATAAAAATTGTATGAGCGCCTTGTTTTAACGAGCCGATGGGGCCAAAACAGGCTGGATGGGCTGAAATGGGCCTCATTGATCGGTCTCCGTATGGGGATAACGCATTGTGAGCATGTACTCTATGGATTGAAGATTATGTCCGCCAAGTTTCACAAAAAAATTCTATCGGGAAGTCATTTAAATAAATTATTGAAAAATAACTGCATTTTATATATGTAAAAACTTGCGCAATTTTGAAAAAATTCTTTAACCGACTTACCGATTGAATTTTATTCTGAAATTTGGTGGGCATAGTCAACACTTCATGGAGAACATGCTCACAAAATTTCGTCAAAAAATATGTCTCAGAAGCACTTCAAATGAAAGAGGCCTAAGAATTTAAATTCTTAGGCCTACCTTACTTGAACATTTTCCTATAAATGATGTCAATGCTTTGTTAAATATTTTGCAAGTCATAATTTATAAAACACTTACTTTTAGGCTGGAGGCAAAACGGATTGTTTATCCACAAGGCCGCAACAAAAATTGGTTGGATTGGTAATATTTGATTTTAAGGAAATTCTACCACAGACACAAATTTACTATTACAATCACTTAATTAAATTCTAATATATAAAACTATTTTAGATGTCTAATTTACACGTCGCCGATGCATATATATTACAATCTAGGGAAATTTCCCTGCATATGACTAAAACTTAATGAGTTTCTCAATCTATAATCTAACTAGTTTTTAGACTTTTGTATGATCAAAAATCCAAAAAAAAAATGAAATTTCGTTTATATTTAAAGGTTGAATGACGAAAATGCCCTTTTTTAAAATATGTGCATTTTGCACTAATTTATCCAGTTAAAATTACTGCACTTTAAATTAACGTTAATGCACGACATTAATGCACTATTTTACTGCACAACTAGTAATTATCACTGCACTTCCGCCAACAGTAATTCTCTTCTCATTAACTTGAGGAATTCATTTTTAGTTTATTTAGATTTAATAATATTATTATTTTACGTCTAATTAAGTATATTGCATTTCATGATGATATTATTGCTCTGTGTTACAGCAATACTGGTCATAATCATTACACAACAAAATTTATCAATGCATTCATTCAATACCTTGTACAAGATGCATGTATATTGCATTCGATTAACTGCACAACACTTTTTTCAATGCTTTCGTTGTCAATTTTCATCACTATTTATTATCATACTCAATGCCCATATTTACTCTCCATTTTCAACACCCCAAATTCAAGAAACAAGACGAAGAAAAAAATTAATCGTTTTTTAAATTGAAAAGAAATACTAAAAACAAAAATCAAATTCAACTCGTATGTTCCACAAATGGTGAAGGCCCTCCTCCAGACTTGCACTGTCGAAAACTCCAATATCCAAGATCTAAAATTGGCGGTACTCCAAGATTCCAAATCGAATCCTAAATCTCCTCACCCAAGCCAACTCCTCCCAGTAGTTGCCTCACCATGGACGCCGCTGCTTGCTGCCACGGATTGGAGCTCCATCTCCCATCATAAGTCCACCGACAGAGGACGACACATCAGCCTCGGACGGCGATTCGGTACCCAGGTCGGGCGATTGATCTTTAGTAGGCGGCGGCTAGAATCTGTGGGCGGCGGCGGGGCTGGACGGTGGGCGGCGGCTAGACGGCGGGCGGAAACTCTAGGGAGCGGCTGCTTGGTTGGGTGGCGCAAGGTATACGTGAAAGGTTGTAAGTAGGGTTGGAGAAATAGGAGCAGGAGATTAAGGTTTTATAGGTATAACTTAAAGGGTATATTTGTCTCTGAAAATTATTTATTATTTAATTATTTCGTAATTTAATTAAATATTTCGAATTTTAATAGTATTTTGGGAAAAAAACTTATCAGGTCATAGTTTGAGAAACTCATTGAGTTTTAGTTATACGTAGAGTAATTATCTCTACAATCTATCGATCAATGATATATTACCTGGGAGTTGCTACCCCAGTCCAACATAATTCTAATCTAAACTACCCTAATTTGGTATCAAATTGTTAGTTCATCTTTTCATTCAAATTCACTTACTAGGCAAAGAAGTGAGTTGGCAATGGGTATCTGCTAAGAGAAGATGATTAATAGTGTCATTGAAATCAAAATAGGTTTGAAAAATTAAAAAAATTACTGGAAAGTTGACACAATGGATCTAAAAAATCCAAAAAAATTACAAATCCAATCTTGTAAAGTGCTATAGGATGGATCATCGCATAAGAATCTGAAAGGAGTTTGACTGTTCGTGGGAAGTACTCGTAAAAGGCCAAACAACCTAGAATGAAAAAGTTTTTTCAAATGTAATGTGATAGAAGCTCTCAAGTTGATCTTTGCTATTTCCACAATTCTGATTGCTTTAGGCTGGTTTGCAACCACTTTAAAAAAAGCACTTCTCAGCTTTTGGTTTAAAAAAACACTTATTTACCAAACACTACCAATTTTTGTAGTGTCTGGTCTGGTCTGGTCTGATAAACGTCTGGTCTCTGGGTATTTTATAACTACGAAAGTCTGGTCTGATCTGATCTGTTTAAATCTGGTCTAGTCTGGTCTGGGACTGAAAACAGTCAAAAGAAAACATCCCAACCATGACCGGCTACATATGGCAAGGTTGTATGCATGTATAAAGTATAAGGGCCTAATTGAAATTATAAAATAGTTTCATTTATAATGGAAATAATGACCTATACATAGTAAACATGTGGGTGTAAGAGCATCATCAATGCTACATTATTAACATGCTATAAATCTTGACTCATCACAATTAATAAATGGAATATTCTTCCACCTCATATTGAAGTTATGTAGGTATACATTGAAACCCAAAAATCATATCCAATGTATGATGTCAACGACCCACATAACTACCACTAACATGTAAGGATGTTTTCTTTTGGGCTGAAATTTGATGGTCTAGTCTGGTCTGTTTAAGTCTGGTCTGATCTGGTCTGAACTGGTTTGGTCTGATCTGGTAAACGTCTGGTCTCTGTGTATTTTATAACTGTCCAAGTTTGGTCTGATCTGATCTGGTCTGTTTAAGTCTGGTCTGGTCTGTTTAAGTCTGGTCTGGTCTAATCTTGTCTGGGATTGAAAACAGTCCAAAAGAAAACATCCTAAGCCATATACAAGAATTTTTAAAATTAAAACACCTCTTGTTTAATCATTTTACTATTCACCCCAAAATCCTTCTACATCATTTTTTTTTCCTTCTAGATCTGCGATATACTATATAGAATTGATATCAAATTCAATTCTTGTACCGATGAAAAGCAATGAACTCTCTGCATCGCTTTTGGATGAATCGACTTCTGGTTTTCGAATTACGACGTAGTTTTTTTTTACGTAGAGCACGGTAGGCATATTGAGGGCTTAATCTTTTTTACGCCTAAAACCCTTAATCCATTGAACTAAAAAAAAAAGGAAATCTGCATAAATTTAAGGAATTTATATACCTAACCAGAAATTAAATTATTGGAAGAAGGGAAATTAGTGACTTTGGGCTATGGCTCTCTGGCTCTCTGCGGAAGCTTTACTCTAGGGGATGTGAGGTGAATGAATTTTTGGTAGGCAAATATGTTTATCAACGGGAGAAGTTATCTGCTTCACGTTTACTGCTGAGTCATCATGTCAAAGGCGTTGTTGTGTGATGACCGTGATGAAAACAGTGTCAATATTAATTTGGAAACAACTCCGGTACTTATTTAAAAAATGAGGTATCGTATCTATCATCCATTTTATTGGTCCAAATCATTATATCTTTTTTAATTTAGATTTAAATAATTCAAGTGCATCATTCTTATTGGTTCATGTGGACAAATGTATGATACCTTAAGGGTACCATAGAATCTACCTATTAATTTTTGACATGTCAGCATTATATAAGGGTGAACATCCTGCACTTGAGATGAAATTATGCGGCAATATTAAATCCGATTGACGTAGTAACTATTTTAATGTGAACAGTGAGTCCATTGGAGATGCTCTAAATAGAATTAGTACGTAGTAATTGATTAACTGTAGCTGCATTACAGGTGGGGTTATTGGGTTGGTGCGGGTCACCAGGGTGTCTCTGGATGGAGATCTTTGGACTTTGTATTGGGTTGGTGCGGGTCACCAGGGTTATGAGTTTCCAATTCTAATACTTACGTAGTCCTCCGGGTATGTATTTAGTCTATTTTTCAAAGTTCATAAAATTGTCTTTTTTATCCAAAATTGATATTTTAGTAATCTAAGAGGACAAACTAGTCATGGACCCGGGCCGGGCCTAGGCCTGTTCGGGCCTCGGGTTTTTTGAAGGAGGCCCGGGACCGGCCCGGGTAGCCACCGGGTCCGGGTCCGTGCTGGGGCCGGGCCGGGCCTCGGGTCAATTTTTTTTTCCCTTTTCCTAATTAACCCCCCTCCCCCACCCCTAACCCCCCAAACCACCCCAAATGGCCCAAAATACCCAGCCCAACCCGGGAAGATTAAAAAAAATGAAAAAAAATTAAAAAGCCTGGAACCGGGCCCAAACCGGCCGGGCCGGTTCAGCTTTTGGGTGACCCGAGCCCGCGCCGGGAACCCCTCGGGCCGGGTCTACCCGGACCGGTCACTGGCCGGGCCACCGGGCCAGGCCGATTCAGCACAGTACCGGCCCCGAGCCGGTTCCGGGTCGGGCCACCCGGCCCGAGTTCAAGACTAGGACAAACTCCTACTTTTATACGGCTGATGGATAGTCTACCCGGGGGGTATCTTATCCGAGGGGTTATTGCGGAAATAACTAGAGAGAAGTCGGAGCAAAATAGGAGGAGAGAGAGTCGATTTTATTAAATGAACTCGAGATGTGGAGTTGGGATGTAGATGATGTCGATTACAAGGAGAAATGGGCTGCTATTTATAGCAGCAATAAATGCGATGAGAGTACACGTGTCAGTAATCCAACGGCCGAAGGGTCACATCAGCCTGGTGGCACCGGCAGTGGTACGTTCACCGCATTGAATGCGGTTGGCGGACGTGACGTGGCATTAAATGCGGTGGTTGGCTGTCACCAAAAGGAATCTTCGATGATTGAGCATGCTTGGCCGAAGGCTCCTGGTGTAGCCGAGGGCTCCGTGTAACCGAGGACCCCTGTGTAGCCGAAGGCTCCTTGTATAGCCGAGGGCTTTGTTCAGCCGAAGGCTTCTCTGATGCCGAGGGCTTGATAATGCCGAGGGCTCATGTTTTTCGCCGTTCTCTCCCAGTAGCTTCATATGCTAGAGAAGGCTATCCTGTGAGTTTTGGAGCCTTCGGCCAAGTAGGCCGAAGGCACCCCAGTGTGTATTCTGGGCTACTTTGAGGCTCGGGCCGTTGTATTTGGGCCTGAGTTGTTCTCTGGGCTCAATGGACTTGTGTAGGAGAAGTAGGAGTCTATGGGCCGGGGGTTCCTGGGCCATATACTCCATCAGGAGTCCCTCACTCCTTTTGCCGAAAGGTACTTGAGGGAAAAGGAGTAGTTGTGTTGATTCTTCTGGAGGCTTCACCGCTTGGTTGGGCGCCCTTGCTTGAGAACTTGCCTTCTGCTGATTGCCGAAGGCTTCCCTCAGTCCCTCACATGTCGAGGGTTTTCTGAGGGAAGTACAACACCTGTATGACTGCCGAAGGCGTTCCACTTTGATGTTTGTCCGGAGGCTGTATGCGTCAATTGTAAATTGTTATATGAGGAAATTTTTTGTTCTGTACGATTCCCGAGGGGTGTATCCCAGTCCCCCACTCCTTTAGGCCGAGGGCGAGTTCGGGCTGTAGGAGTTATGATGAGTTGCTGAGCCCCCGAGGGGTAGTAACATTGATGAGCTGAAGGCTTACGCTGCTACGGGATCGAAGGCGTTTGGTGAAGTTTGCCGGCAGAAGGGTGTGGTGAGCGATAGCCGGGGGCTACCACTCGGGGGCATCCCAGCGTTGCCGAAATATAGTCGTTGAAATATAGCCGTTGGGAGAGGGGTTGACGTGGCCGGCTGCCGTTGGCTGGCATTGGGCGGGGGTCACCCATTGGCTGAACCGGCGGCCCGTAATGATGGGCTTTCAAATCGAGGCCCATTTTTCGAGGCCCAGTTGCCTATATATACCCCATGTCTGAGCTCATTTGTCCTTGTGCGATTTTAGGGAGATAGCGGAGCTCTGCCAATTTTCCTAGAGAGAGAAACTTTTGCCTTCGATCAAACGCGACTCTTGAGGTCAGTTCTTCCTCCGTTCTTTGTTTCCCTAGTACTTTCAGCTTTTGTCGTCCTTAAGCTAAACGTTAGAGCCGCCTAGGAAGCCTTCTGTTTTTAAACCCTTCGCACATGTCTTCGCAAAGCGATTCCCAAAATATTTCCAAAGAGCCTTCGGTGCAATCCGAGAGTATATCCGAGGTGGAATCCTCGAGTGATACGCTGTCGGCCAATAATGACCACGTGGTAGCTGAGGAGGTTCAAAATGCTCTTCGGACCGAGATGGAGGCCGAAGACTTCGAGCAAGTGAACGAGGACGAGGAGCTGGCCCTCGCAATCCAAGTGGCCGAGGAGGAGGAGGAAAAGGAGAGGAAGAAGGTTACCATTGCCGTCCTACCTGCTCATAACGATGCCGACGCCGGAAGCTCCAGACCCCTCGATCCGGAACCCCTGAGTGTGGCTCCGGGCAAGAGGAAGAAGAAGACCGGGGGCCCCCTGAAAAGGAAACAAGCAGCTGTTGACGCCGGAAGGCCCGTAGGGATACCCGAAGGGCACTCATATCTGAACACTGCTGCTCTAGAGGTGAGGACGAAGGCCACACATGCGGAGTACGTGGCGGCACAGTTCTTCGTTGGGCCTTCGGCACAGGTGGTGGAGCCGGGGCCAAATGACGTGCTCCTTCACGCCCCCGCCGGCTGTTTCGCGGTGCATATCCTGTCGGTGGAGCTGGGCCTCCGGTTCCCCCTCCACCCCTTCGTGCTACAATATCTCCGTTTTGTTAAGCTCGCCCCTTGCCAGTTGACTCCCAATAGCCACTCTTATCTGGCGGGGTTTCTGTCCCTATGCCGGGAGAGGAAGGTAGAGCCTTCTTTGGACCAGTTCTTCCTGTCGTTCAACCTTTGCCGGGGAGGGCACTCTAACGCCGGGGGGTTCGCCAACTTGCAACAGATCCCCGAGTTCAGGCTGTTTTCCGAGGTCCCTTCGTCCCACAAGGGATGGAAGGACAAGTTCTGCTATGTTCGAATGGCGGAAAATCCATTCGCCGCCCCCCTTCGGGACAACTTCAAAAGGCATCCGAAGGTCGGGAATGCGGCTCTTGTGAAGAACGGGAGGAAGCTGGCCGAGAAACCGGAGGGGTCAGACAAATTGAAAACCATTAAGGATGCTACCCTCCCGGAAGAACTCTTCAAGCTTAGCTTTCGACGGTTCCGCTTGGTGGGGGAGGCTGATGAGGAGTACCCCCTGATAGATAGGGTTTATGAGAGCGCCGAAGGTGATTGCCGGGGGCTTTTCCTCCCTTGCACTTAGGATTATTTTTCCTTTTCCTTGTCTCATTGTTGCAACCTAACACTCCTACGCTTTTCGCAGGTCCCGAGATGGATGCCAGGAATTTCGCAAAGTTGAAAAAACAGCTGGCTAAGGAGCCGAAGAAAAAGAAGGAGGGGGGGCCCTCGACTCAGAGGCCCGTTGAAGACTTCTTCCCCAAGGAGGAGACTGCGAATGATCGGGGGGCCGAGGGGTCTTCCCAAGCTGCTGCCGAGGCCACTGGTGCCCTGAAGGTTGAATCGGCCAAGAGAAAGGCCCCGGGAAAAGGCACTGATGCTCCTGGAAAAAAGGCTAGGAAGGCCGCTGGTGCGAAGGGGGCGCCAGTGGTTATATCTGAAGGGCACTCCTCCTCGAGCATCCCGATAGCTGTGGCGACTATTCCCGCCAATCCCCCCCCCCCGGGCCAGGGAGGGGAGCTGACATGGCCCACGGAGAACGTGCAGTTCTCTATCACAAAGGGAACCGCCATAATGCATGGCACCCTCAATCCGAGGGAGTTCCTCAGTGGAGCCACCCCCCCGACGGATAGGTCGGTGCTGTCCCGGCTGAAGGATGATGCCCTCGGCAGCAAAGTCCTTCAAGCTTCCGTTACTGTAAGATTTTTCTCCTCCTTTCGACTTGATACATTTTGTTCAACATATTTCGATTCCAGGGCTTTGACCCTTGTTGTTTGATGACTCCATTTTGTAGGCTGCCCTCGGTCTTGGTGAGCTCCTCAAGAGGTTGGAGGAATCACAGGTCCAGAAGAGGCAAGCCGATGAGGCCCTGGCAGAGTCCCAGAGGCAGCTTCGCGAGGTTCGGGAAGCCCTTCGGCTGGAGACAGAAGCCTTCAACAGCATCCTTGAAAACAACAAGGTGATAGCCAGAGCCGAGGGCAAGGCGGACGCTGAGAGGGCCGCCGCCGAAGCCGCCAGGGTTGCTGCGGAGGGGGCTGAAGCCGCCAAGAAGGAGGCCGTTGCCCAGGCCGAGAAGGAAGCCGTCGCCGCCTTTATTGCCGAGGGATGGAGGGCTGAGGAGCACAAACAGTGGCTGTCTTCGGTGGTTGAGGGAAGCGTTGACGACTGGGTTGGTGGCCCCGGGGCGATGTGGTTAGCCCGGAAGGGCAAGGAGTACTATGATGGGAGCGAGTTTTTTACCCAATGGCTCGTCTACCGGAGGCTCGCCAGGCATTTCGGGGTGGACCCCAAGGACTTCAACCCTGCAGCTTATGGGTTGCCCCCCCTTCAGCCTGATACACGCGTTCCCCTCCCCCCGGGCGTCGAGAGGCCTGATCTCGAGGACTCGGAGCTGATGAAGGAGGCTGATGATGAAGAAGAGGAAGCCGGGGAGGATGCTGCCTCGAAGCTGAAGGAGGATGGAGCCGAGAGCGCTCCAGTCTGAAATTCCTTCAAGTATAATCATGTAATAGTTTGTAGTTTCAGGCTCCTGCCATGCAATGTAAATCAAACATCTTGTTGTTACTTTGTTTTGTTTTTTGAATGAATGTGATATGCCTTCGGGCTTCCGTGATATGTTCCTTTGACTTTTGATGGATGTATGCCTTCGTTTCTTTCTATTTGTGTATGAATGCTTTCCCTTCTTTGAACGAATGCATGTGTTCCCGGAGGCCACCGGTCTGTGGACTTAGGAATATTTCTAAGTAGCCATGACAGCAAGCCTTCGGTTGTAGTGTAGAATTACCGGGGGCTTGTTGTTGTGGTCTTAGAAAATTTTCCAAGCAAACTTGATCAGCACCCTTCGGATGTAGAGTAGAATCATCGGGGGGTTTGTGATTGTGGACTTGGAAAATTCTTCGAGTAAGATCCCAGAGTGTGCCTTCGGTGATGAACCATTGCCATCGCCTCCGGCTGTAGCAGTAGGACAGGGGGCTAAAATTTTCCAAGTGAAATTGCATCTTATGTCCCCGAGAAGCTTGGAATCCTTTGTTTAGTAGTGTAGCTTTAGGTCATTGCCAAGTAGATTAGGGGGCCATCGGCCACGACCCTGTGAGTGAAGAGGGCATCCCTGTTTTCTCCTGAAGGGTCTCCGATTGTGGACTTAGTCCAATTTCCACAATATTCCAATAGTAGTTGTAGTGAACCTTCCGGTATGGGAACTGCTCTGAGCCCCCGGTACATATGGTTGCCGAGGGGTTCGAGACTATGGACTTAGTGAAATTCTGAGATTTGTCTCCCATAGAGTGACCCTTCGGTTGATGAGTCTGCTTCGAAGGGCACCAAATTGTCATCATTGAGTGAGTTTGGTAGTATTCCGCCTTCGTCGGTATGAACCCTCCGGTTTGTGTAGGTATAGATTTAGCTTGCCTTAGAACTTTTGTGGAGCCTTCGGCATGTCACATAATTGACTTTGATCCAACCTAAATTCGGCCTTAGCCAAATTTAGGTGAAGTTTTGCTTAGTGAGCTCTCTTCTTAGGCTTCCGGGGAAACCGTTGTACTCCAAGGTTTTATGTAGGGGAGCCTTCGGCTATGTAGCCAGATGACTGATTGTAGAGAGATTTTCTTGTGCCTTTGTAGGAGCCTTCGGGAATGTATATCCGAAGTGTTGAGCCTCCGGGGAGAATAGTATCCGGGGAGTTCCTTCTCCCCTACACATCTTATTTTTTTTTTTTATTTTTTTTTTATTTTTTTTTTTTTTATTTTTTTTTTTTTTAGATGGTGTAGGAGAGGCATCTAGAAACTTGGTTTCTAGGAAAGGCAACGGAACAAACCGTTGGCTCCCCCTTCGGGAATGACCTTCCGATATCCCGAAGGGTTTGAGGGTCGTTTCCTCGGCCCGAGACATCGTCTGTTGCCTGCTTCCCCTTGGGAGATAGCACGGAAAGCGCCTCGGTTTTGAAAGTCGTCCCCTCAGCCCGAGACATGGTCTGTTGCCTGCTTCCCCTTGGGGGATAGCGCGGGGAGCGTTTCGTTTGTGGAAGTCGAATCCTGGGCCCGGGACATGGTCCGTTGCCTGCCTCCCCTTGGGGGATAGCGCGGAAAGCGTTCCTGGGAAGGGTTTTATTTGCGTGTGGAACACAAATAGCCGGGGGCACTTGGTACCAGCCGGAGCCGAGGGGTGTTGTACCCCCCGGTTTTTTTTTTTTTTTTTTTTTTTTTTTTTTTTAAGGAGAGTATGTAAAAGTATGCATAAGGTATGCATGGTTGCGTCCTCGTGGGGTACGGCTTAGTGAGAAAACACTTGGTGTCTTCAAAGAGTGATGGGGGTGACCCATACACTTGGTACTTGGTACCTAAATTGTTGTTCCCCCTCCTGAGATGAATAGGCCTTGGGCCTATTTTGGTGAAGAGATGAGGGCTTGGCCACTCATTTGTTAGGAGAGAAAGGGGGCCTTGGGCCGCTTGTACAATATGTAGGTGATGAAGGCTTGGCCTTTTGATTATTCTTCAAAAACGGATGGGGCCTTGGGCCATTGAAATTTACACTTGTTGAGGATGAGGGCTTGGCCGCTCATTGATAAAACTTTACCAGGTGGTGCACATTCCAATGTCTAGGAATCTCTGCCCCATTAGGACGTTTTAATTTGTATGTCCCCGGTTTGATGATGGCTGAGACAATGTAGGGGCCTTCAAACTTGGGCGCCATCTTCCCTCCTTCGGTGGGTAGACTGGCCTCCCTTCGTCGGAGGACGTAGTCACCCACCTGAAATTCCCGGGAGCGGACCTTGGCGTCGATGTATCCTTTGACTTGTCTTCTATAGTTTTCGGCCCTGAGGAAAGCTTGCTCTCGGCGTTCCGAGATGAGATGAAGGTCGAGGGCCATGTTGGCGTCGTTGGCCTCGGGCTCATATTGTTCCACCCTTCGGGTAGGGAGGGTAACCTCCGTGGGCGCCTTAGCCTCGAAGCCATAGCACAGGGAGAAGGGTGTCTCACCTGTTGCACGCCGAGGGGTGGTGCGGTAGGCCCATAGGATGTTATGAAGTTCTTCTACCCAGCCTCCCCCTTCGGCTTCCAGCTTCTTCTTCAATCCCTCGAGGAGGGTGCGATTGGCGTTCTCTACTTGCCCGTTGCCCTGAGGGTAGGCCACGGAAGAGAATGTGTGCTTGATGCCCCAAGCTTCAAGAAGGGCACAGAAGGGGGCTGCCTCGAATTGAGTCCCGTTGTCAGAGATGATTTGTTGGGGGACGCCAAACCTCGTGAGAATATTTTTGAGAACAAAGTGGCGGCACCGGGCTTCAGTGATGCTGGCGAGGGGTTCGGCCTCTACCCATTTGGTGAAGTAGTCAATGGCCACAATGATGTACCTGTTGTTGGAGGTACCCCTCGGCAGAGGGCCCACTAAGTCAATCCCCCATCTGGAGAAGGGTATAGCGGTGCTGATGGGAGCGTAGTTGACCGCTGGTCTGCCGGGGGCCTTCTGAAAGTGTTGGCAAGCGGTGCACCTTCGGGCTAGATCAGCACAATCTCTAGCCATCGTGGGCCAGAAGTAGCCCTGAACTATGAGCCTTCGGGACATGGAGAAGGGTCCCTGGTGAGCTGAGCAAGTGCCACTGTGCACTTCCTCCATGGCGACTTCGGCCTCATCTTGGTGAAGACACCGAAGGAGGGTGCCGTTGTAAGATCTCTTGTAAAGCCTCCCGTTTTCGATGGTATAACTGGGAGCCCTCAGCTTTGTTAACTTGGCGCGGGCTTCGTCCTGGGGCAGTTGCCCTGTGGTAATGAAGGCGATGATGTCGGAGATCCAATCCTCCGGCCTTAGGTGAATGTTCATGACGGGGCTCGCGTGGATACTCGAGAGGCTGAGTTCCTCGATTCTTGCAATTTTTGAGAGGTGCTCGGGGGATTCATCCGAGAGCTTGGACAGAATGTCGGCCTCAGAGTTTTGAGCCCTCGGTATTTGGGTGAGGGAATGTGCCTCAAATACCTTAAGCAACTCCCTGGCAGCCTCCTTGTATTGTTTCATCCTCCCTTCTTTGGCTTCGTACTCCCCGGAGATTTGACCCACGACGAGTTTGGAGTCACATTTGACGTGGATCATTTTAGCCTTCAGATTCGCTGCCAACCGAAGGCCACAGAGGAGGGCTTCGTACTCGGCCTCGTTGTTGGAGACTTTGAAGGAGAAGCGGATGGCGTAATAGGCGCGGAAGCCCTCGGGTGTGATGAGAACTACTCCCCCTCCGCACGCTTTGGTAGCCGAAGAGCCATCGGTATAGAGTGTCCACCATTCATCGAGGGGTGCCGAAGGCTCCTCGTCAGTTGCTGATCTCGCGGTGCATTCCGTTACGAAGTCTGCCAGGGCTTGGCCCTTGATGGCAGGCCTCGGACGGATATCTATGTTGTATTGGCTGAGGAAGATGGCCCATTTCACCATCCGAGAGGAGCTAGTGGGACTCCTCATGAGGGCGCCGAGGGGTTGATGAGTGAGCACTTGGACCGGATGAGCTTGAAAGTAGTGGCCAAGCTTCTTGACGGTCCAAACGATGGCTAGCACCGTCTTCTCGACGGGAGAATACCTGAGTTCGGCCTCCCGGAGGGTTTTGCTGACGTAGAAGATGGCGTGTTGGACGCCGTCTTCCTCTCGGATTAGCACTGAGCTGATTGCCGCAGGGCTAACACCGAGATACAAGTATAAGGTCTCCCCCACCTTCGGTTTGGAGAGCACCGGGGGAGAAGAGAGGTACTTCTTAAGTTCGTCGAAGGCCTCTTGACACTCAGATGTCCATTGGAAGCCAGCTGTCTTCCTCATGATTTGGAAGAATGGGAGGGCCCTCTCGGCTGACTTAGAGAGGAATCGGTTGAGGGCCGCCAGGCGACCCGTCAACCGTTGAACTTCTTTGACGTTGCGCGGAGGCTCCATATTGATGATGGCCTGAATTTTCTCGGGGTTGGCCTCGATACCCCTTCGGCTTACCATATAGCCCAAGAATTTTCCCCCTTGCACGCCGAAGGTGCATTTCTTCGGATTCAATCGGAGGTTGAATTTTTGCATGATGGCGAAGATTTCCTGGAGGTCCTCGGCGTGAGTGCCGGCCTTCTTGCTCTTGACAATCATATCGTCAACATAGGCCTCCATAGTGCGCCCCAAGACAGCTTGAAAGACCCTGGCCACCATTCGGGTGTAGGTGGCGCCTGAATTTTTGAGGCCGAAGGCCATCACGAGGTAACAGAAGATGCCTTCGGGTGTCATGAAGGCAGTTTTTTCAGCGTCTTCTTCATGCATATAGATTTGATGATACCCGCGGAATGCGTCGAGGAAGGACATGATTTCGCATCCCGCGGTCTCATCCACCAGTTGATCAATGTTTGGCAGAGGGAAGGGGTCCATAGGGCACGCCTTATTCAGATCAGTGTAGTCCACGCACATGCGGAAGGTAGGAGGCTTCTGTGCAAGGACTACATTTGCTAACCAAGAGGGGTATTTCACCTCCTTGATATGTTTGATGGAGAGGAGCATGGCTACCTCCTTCTTCACGAACTCCCTTCTCTCGGCCGAGAGGGGTCTTCTCCGCTGTTGTACTGGTTTGGCCGAAGGGTCCACCGCTAGGCGGTGGGTGATGACCCTTCGGTCAATTCCTGGCATATCCTCCGGCCCCCATGCAAAAACAATGGAGTAGGCGCGGAGGGCCTTGGTGATGCCAGCTTTCAAGTCTTCGGGGAGCTTGGCTCCAATCTTCAGGACTCTCTCCGGCTTGGCCGGATCGAGTATTAAGTCTTCGGTCTCCTCGGCAGGCTCAGCCCTCGGCCTACCTTCTTCTTCCTCTAGGGCCTTGGTGGTGATGGTGTCAACTCGAAACTCAGTTTTACTAACCTTCCTGGTAAGTTGAAGGTAGCAGGCCCTGGAGAGTTTCTGATTCCCCCTCGAATAGCCGATGCCGGTGGGTGTGGGGAACTTGAGGCAGAGGTGCCTCATGGAGATGACGGCTTCCAAGTCCTCGAGGGCAGGCCGGCCGAGGATGATGTTGTGCGCGCAGTCGAGGTTGACGACGACGAATTCCACTTCGAGCCTGGCTCTATGGAATCCGTCGCCGAATTCGACCATGAGTGTGATGACGCCTTCGGCGTCTATGCTATCCCCTGTGAATCCGGAGAGGGGGGTGTTGATGTGCCGAAGGGACCCCCTGTCGAGTCCCAACTCCTGAAAAGTGCTGAGATACATGACGTTGACAGAACTCCCCGTGTCGACATAAGTCCGGTGGATGATGGCGTCGTTGATCTCAGTGCGGATGACGAGGGCATCCCTATGCGGCAGGGAGCCCGAGGGGAGGTCGGCATCTGTGAAGAAGATGGGTTCCCCCCTCGGCCTCTTAGTTGGGGGCACGTGGCTGACCTCCCCAACGTAAAGGGACTGTGCCCACTTCTTCCTTTGGCTTGTTGAATCGCCTCCGGTGTTGCCGCCGTTGATCATATGAATATGGCGCTTGTATTGTTGATGGGAGCCCTCTCCCTCATCATCGAGGCCCCCAATTTCTCGCTTCTTCCCCTGTGGGTTTCCCAAGGGGATGGTGTTGGGGTTCACCCACTTGTTGGCCTTCGGCGGAGGCCCTTGATGGTGAAGGGGGCCCTGGGGAAGAGGGCCCCTGATAAATTGAGACAAGTGGCCCGCCTGTATCAGCCTCTCGATGGCGTTCTTCAGCTGATGGCAGTCGTCGGTTTTGTGTCCATGGTGGCGGTGGAAGCGGCAATAGGGCTCATCGGGGCCGATGGCATAAATTTCGAGGGGTGTCCGGGAGTCTCGCTCCACGAGCCCCCGTTCTTCCGCATGATCAAGAATGACGCTGACGGGATGCGTCAAGGGAGTGCGTGGGTGCTCAAGGAGGACGGGTTGTGCCCATGCCTTCGGATTATTCTTGTAACCGCCCCCGGTTCTGGCTTGGCCACCTCGGGGGCGATCGTTGTACTGCGCCTCTCGGTTGACCGGAGGGGGAGGCCCTCCGGGCCGATTCCTGCCTTCATTTCTCTGAGAAGGATCCGTGTTGCGGCGGTCCTTCTCGATTTCCTCCGCTTCAGCGTATCGGTCCCCCCGCTGAAGGGCCTTGGTATAATCGCGGGGGGGATCAGTAATGAGGCTCCGGGAGAAGTTACCGTTGCGGAGGACGGTGTGGAAGAGGGCCATTAGTGTCCTGTCATCAGCGCCTTCGACCTCGAGGGAGGCCTGCCTCCAGCGCTCCAGGAAACTCCGAAGGGTTTCTTCCTTCTGTTGTCTCACATTCAGAAGGTGGGAGAAGTGCTTCTTTGAGCGATGCCTCCCAGCAAATTGCGTAAGGAAGCGGTGGGCAAGTTCTTGCCAAGAATCAATGCTGCCTTCGGGCAACCGGTTGAACCACTCATACGCTGGTCCCTCCAAGGTGGAAAGGAACCAACGGCATAAGTATTCATCCGAGGCCCCCATCATCATCATGCTATTTTGATAGCGGCTATAATGCTCTTGGGGATCTGTCTTCCCCTCATACGGTTTGATGGGTTGCCCCCGATATTTGTGGGGGATTTTGGCCGCCAACACCCTTGGGGTGAAGGGTGTTCTAGTACGGAGTTGGATGAGGGGCTCGCCTGAGCCCTCGGCAAGCTTACGTTTCATTTCCTCCACCTGTGCCCGGAGGTCAGCGTACTCTGGATCTGGCCTTGCTGTGGAAGCCGTCGGGGGTGCCTGACGATTCTCCTCGAGCTGACGGAGGAGGGCTTCAATGATTTCGTCCTTGGGATCCTTCGGAGCAACCCCTTGGGAGTTGGCCCGGAAGGACTGCGCCTGATTGATCTGGTGTCTGGCGTCATCGGCATGGAGGATTGCTTTGCCCTTGCTTCGGGGCGGAGGTATGCCCTCGGCTCCCGAAGCGGAGGCTCCGCTCTCCTGAGGCCTGCTGAATTCCTGTTTGCCGAGGCGGTCTTGGACCCCTCGGCGTATGGGAGCTCCCCCAAGCCTCTCAAGTGCAGAGGTCCGGGGTTTCTCCTTCATCAAGGGACGTTTATCCCTAGATTGGGCCTCTTGGGAGGCGGTATCCTGTGCCATGACCCCTTCGGCGTTTCCAATCCCCGGGGGAGGATTGGTGAACAGAGGAGGGAGTGGTGGCAACTGAATAACATTTCCTCCAGCGTAGGGCTGGAGGGGTGCCTGAGAGGCGAGGGCTCCGGAATTGAGAGCCATGTTTTGAACAAAGGCCGCAAAGGCAGCTTGAAGATCGATGGCCGGGGCCGGAGGGGGAACTTGGTTCTCACTCCGATCCCTCCTTCGATTATCAAGGCCAATGCGGGCATCAGGGGTATTCTTCTGCAGCTGCTGGCGTAGGTCAGCGGTGGCTTGCTCTAATTCGAGGATGACGCCACCCTCGGGTACTAAGAGCCTGTTGGAGGCCTCAGCCCCGTTGGTTTCGCCGGGGGCTACGTAGTTCTCCTCAAGGGTCTTGGATTGGGCTCGGGTGGTCCTTCCCATTTTTGGTAAGGGCTTGTGTTTGGTAGAGGGGGAGGGTTTCTTACTTGATAGTTCAGACCTCTCAACGAGAGCACCAAATGATGGATAGTCTACCCGGGGGGTATCTTATCCGAGGGGTTATTGCGGAAATAACTAGAGAGAAGTCGGAGCAAAATAGGAGGAGAGAGAGTCGATTTTATTAAATGAACTCGAGATGTGGAGTTGGGATGTAGATGATGTCGATTACAAGGAGAAATGGGCTGCTATTTATAGCAGCAATAAATGCGATGAGAGTACACGTGTCAGTAATCCAACGGCCGAAGGGTCACATCAGCCTGGTGGCACCGGCAGTGGTACGTTCACCGCATTGAATGCGGTTGGCGGACGTGACGTGGCATTAAATGCGGTGGTTGGCTGTCACCAAAAGGAATCTTCGATGATTGAGCATGCTTGGCCGAAGGCTCCTGGTGTAGCCGAGGGCTCCGTGTAACCGAGGACCCCTGTGTAGCCGAAGGCTCCTTGTATAGCCGAGGGCTTTGTTCAGCCGAAGGCTTCTCTGATGCCGAGGGCTTGATAATGCCGAGGGCTCATGTTTTTCGCCGTTCTCTCCCAGTAGCTTCATATGCTAGAGAAGGCTATCCTGTGAGTTTTGGAGCCTTCGGCCAAGTAGGCCGAAGGCACCCCAGTGTGTATTCTGGGCTACTTTGAGGCTCGGGCCGTTGTATTTGGGCCTGAGTTGTTCTCTGGGCTCAATGGACTTGTGTAGGAGAAGTAGGAGTCTATGGGCCGGGGGTTCCTGGGCCATATACTCCATCAACGGCATAGTATAACAATCGTAGTTAGGGAAGAGATTTTTTCTTAAATACTAATGATATACCACTACACAAGAATGTTCAGGTCCGAACGTTCGGACGGGAGCCTCCGTCCGAACACCGCCGTTTGGGGCGGTTCCCGGTGGATTTTTTGATGAAATTTTTTGATCAAGTTCCTCATCAAGTCTAGTTTGTCCATACCAAATATCAGCTCAAAATTCGATCGGGAAGGCATTCAAATCATTTTTTGAAGTTGACTGCATTTTTATATGTATATTTAGACGCAGTCAACTTCAAAAAATGATTTGAATGCCTTCCCGATCGAATTTTGAGCTGAAATTTGGTATGGACAAACTAGACTTGATCAGGAACATGCTCAAAAAATTTCATCAAAAAATTCCACCCGGAAGTGCCCCAAATGGTCATGTTCAGACGGCGTTCGGACCGGGGGCTGCTGGACAGGATCATTCCTCTACCACTACATAGGTAGTATAACTTATATTATGCACATATATATTACCAAAATCATTATGAATATACGTTCTCGGTTATTAAAGTATAAAAGTGAATGATATCATAGTCACTAAGGTTACAATAAACTATAAAAAATCATATTGTGGTCCCTTATCGCTGGACCATTCTTGGTGTACACAAGTTGTACACAAAATGTGTATATTGTCTGTGTACACAGACAATTTGACATGAAGTTCTGCCCCTTTTTATACGAATTGCCTATATACACAGGCAACTAGGGGGTTTTGTGTACAATTTGTGCACAAGTCATGTACACTAAGATTTTCCATTATCGCTAGCTTATTCACTAAAGATTTTTTTAATTGGACTGATTTTAGTTCTACATCATACCATAGTGGAACAGGTCACACCAAATTAGATCAAACTCCAACAATTTTAAATCTACAGTAAACAAGCATCAACCAATCAAATTAGTTAAGAGCTTAGATCAAACAAGACCAGATTTAATAAACTAAAAACATTCTAAAATATCAATATGAGTATTACACATTCTAACACGGTATAACATATATTGTTGTATGTATTTGTAGTTGTTGGATCAGATTCAGTATATTTATGATTAATAAATATAGAGGAATTTGCTCTTGGTAGGACCAAAACGTAGAATTATTTAAAAAAATATGACCATATATTTGATTTTTTAATACTCCGTAGTATTTATCATTCCATTTCTATCCCTAATTTTATTAATTAATTAACCTAATTAATTGTCCCCTAGTTCCCTTGCATAACTAAGGTCAATTCATTGGTGGTGGATCAGCCGGGCGGCGGTGAATTTCTGGTAGCCCGGCGGAAAAAAATTGACAAATATTCTGAAGGCGGTCGACAACCTTGGGATAGTAGTGCTGCAACACTATAAGATTATTTTGATCCAATCACAAAAAAAAACCTTGTTTAAGACATTTGAAACTGGTTAGTTCTATTTTTGAAAAAATCTATATTTTGATAAATCTCCCATAAATATACCATAAGATGGAAGGGACAGATGGGTAATGAATTTCTATCATCGCATCTTCAGACCATTTGTAGTGGTGTAATATTAGGAGTCCAAAATATTAAAGAAAAAATTTTTAGACTCCTGGTTTGAAGTAGTGGTAGGTTAAATGAGGTATTAAAAATGGAAAAGGTGATAGTGGGTGTATAAATGGAGGGTGGATTGATAGGCGGAAAGAAAAAGAAAAGGAAAAGAAAAAGAAGGGGAGAGCGGACGAGGCACATGCATGATGATGTCATCCTTGCATCATGAATATATCATTATTACCCAAATGTTTTTAAACTTTTACAACTTTTTTATTTGTTCTACAAATGTTTCAAAATATATATGAAAATTCTTGAATCTTATAATCTTTCATAGGACAACAATATGTAATACTATGTATATAAAATGAAAAAAAATCTGAAGTTTTAAATGTTTGAGATTCCTGAGCCTGAAAAAACACGAAACACAAATTTGTAATTCATGGGACCTTCACAAATAACTGAATATTCCATAATCGAACTTTACTATAAGTAAGATCATTTTTTGTTACCCAAAAACGTTAAAAAAAATTAATGAAATTAGTTTAATTTTACATCAAAATGTGCATTTTTTATTTCATAATTATTCAAGGAAAAATTAAAAGGAAAACATTACTTATAATAGTTTAATTAATGTTTTACAAAATTGATATCTAAAAAATATGCAGAGTTTATCTTATTGACGCTACTAAAAACCAAGCATTTCAGCCCAGCTGGTTGTGAGGTTACCGTGTCTAGTGGGAGGTCTCGAGTTCGAATCCCGCTAGGCACACAAGGGTTGGAAACTCAATGGAGTGAGTTTCAACCCTGATTACTACAGGCTCCCCCCAGCCCCCCCTCCCCCAGACCCCCCTTGAGTAAAAAGAAAAATGAAAAGAAAAAAAAGAAGAAAAAATTGACGGTACTAAAATGTTGGAGAATAAGAGTTTAAACAATACTTTGGAATGGAGTCCATTTTTAACATTCTAATCTCCTCACCGGTCACCATTATAAGGGAGTGTTTGCAACTGTTTCTGCTTAAAAAAACACTTTTGGAGATGTAAGGAAAAAGTGATTAGTAGTAAAAGTTGATAGTGTTTGAGAAAAAAGTGATTTTGAAAAGTAAAAGTTGGTAGTGTTTGGTAAAATAAGTGCTTTTTGTGGGTAAAATACACCCTACAGCCGGTTGTACCGTGCGCACGGTACAACCGGCCTTTTTTGGCTTTTGCGCTTCTTCCCCTCCCACCAGAAGAACGACCGAGCTTCGCACCAGAAATTTTTCACCTGCTTCTTCGATGAACATCTAACGAAGATCGATCCGCTTTGTAGTTCCAAAAAGTGAAGCCCTGCATCAAAACCCTCCGTCATACGCCTCTCACCAAAGTTCGACATTCAAAAAACCCTTTTGACCCACTATCCATCTTTTTTGCAATTATAAGCTCCAACTACATCCATCCTCACACCCACAAACCCCCTATGACATTTTTTATAAATCTGTTATATAGGATATTATAAAAATGAGTCTTAACAAATGAAATTATGAGTATAGTAGACATTTCAAATGAGTTTTTTGAATTCTCATTTTGTAATTTATGTATACTCATTTTATATTAGTGCAATACTCATTTTAAAATGTCATATTTATGCATATTTCAAAATGAGTTTTATGTTAAACTCAAATGAGTATAACACCCAAAATGAATGAGCCCACACAAATGAGTTTTTGAATATTTGATACTCATTTTGTAAGTTATGTATGCTCATTTGGTACTACTTTATGCTCATTTTAAAATGTTGCACATGTTAAGCATATCATAATCCGTTAGATTCACATATTGAAATTAAATGAAATTGATTATAGACATAATTTAAAATTTAATAAACAAAAAAGTAATAAACGGAATGCGATATATGAGGAATGAAGCGGTTATCACTAATGCTCACCGTTAGACTTCTAATACTCACAAGAACAAGCTCGATGCTCATCAAAATTGATTAAATGCTCATTTAAGAGAATACGTGATTTTCAGCAAAATTACAAGTTTGCCACCGACTGTACGGCTGGCACCGTACACCCGACTGTAATATATACGCTTCCGCTTTTTGTGTAATAGAAAAGGGAAAAACACTATTCACATGCAAGCTGAGAAAAAGTAAAAATTGGTGTGTTTGATAAAAAAGTGTTTTTTAAGTCAAAAGATGAGAAATGCTTTTTTAAGTTGTTGCAAACACACCCTAAATTGTCTAACGCGATCCATTGCAATATCCGGGGCCAGCCTTCTTCTATTACCAGCAGGCCATTCCGGTCTCCATAATTTCATCCGCTGTCTCTTGAGGGTCATGATTTTACACGTGTCGCGCACTCCGGCTGGCTTCATCCTACACAAATGGATGTCAAAGCAATTAGGAAAAAGATGAACAATGTCCAAACATAAATACAGCTTCGACAGTTGGAAATCACAACATACCCCACACCCATTACACCTCCCTTCTAGTACATGCTTCGTTTAACAAAAAATCTTTTTGGAATTTAAAAAAAGAGTGGTATTAAGTATTAACTACGGAGTATGAAACTGTGATCCTTTAAAAAAAACTACGGAAAATGATACAGTATTCAATTCTTGGTTTTTTTCTTCTTGGTTCTATTTATTCTCCCCTTTCAAGAGTGGCGGATCTAGAAATCTATGATTAAGGGGGCCGGTTCTTAAAAATTTTACATTATTGGAGCCAAAGTTTAAAATATCAACATGTTTTCTATAGATTAAAAGTATTTATACATAAAATATACTTAAGAATTTTTTTATTGCAGGGGCCGAGGCCCCCTCCAGCCCCTCCATGTCTCCACCCCTGCCTTTCAACTGGATTTACAGTTTATATTCTCCATATCGTAAGAGAGGGGGAACCCTCGCTTCTCTCTAAAACCTAGCGGCTGTCTCCCCTCTTTGTAGGGGTTGAGATTTTCCGTCATCCCATCAATATGGGATTGGAGCGGTAGATTACTCTGATTTTAAGTTTTCTGATGCTTGGGATTGCAACTATGTCAGAGCAGATAACGTTGGTCGATGAAGGATTGCAGATGAGATTTTGTATCGGTGGTGGATCATGATGCCTTGGTCGGCCGCTTCGACAATGGTTGAGTTTGTATTCATAAATATTGCGAGAGCTCGTCCTCCTCCAAAACCACCTCCATACCAATAAGAGTTTTGTGGAAAGTTTTTATTGCAATATTATTTTCTCTTTAGTAGTGTTAGTTTTAGTTTTAGTCAGAGTGGATTTGGTTTGAATGTTTGGATTTTTGGAGTTATTTTGATAGGCAGGGTTTCAGATCTGTTCGTTTTAGGCTTAAATCTACCCGTTTCAGGTTTAGCGAGCAGGCCCGGTCCTGACATTTTATGGGCCCGGGACAATACAAATAAACTGGGCCTCAAGGATAGCGGGGGGATGTTTATAATGTTCTTTTTGCTATAATAATCTATAATTTAAAATTATACAATTTTACCGTCCAAAAGTAGTATAACACATAAAAAACTAACAAAGCACATGGTTAGAAAATATATAGGGTATTTGATAAGTGACATTTGAGGATACAATGTACCTAAGAGCCGAGTGAAACAAATAGTGCAACTATTAGGTGCAATAAACATTTTAAATTAAGGAAAGCTGTGAAATTATATCTTGTACAATTAGGAGTAACTTTTTCATATTTTAGATCACATTTTCACTAGACAAAAACAAATTCTACGTTTCTAAATTATGGACACTAAAGTTCAATCTTTCACTAAATGAGAGAATCGGAGGAAATTTGTGAAATATATCAATAAGTTCTGGATATATATATATATATATATATATAAGACATGTACACTAAAAGAATAAAATTAATGCAATAATCCGTAATTATAATGTGAAATAGTGAAATATGTTCTCAATGAATTCTAATGTGAATGTTTCGAAATTATAGACTTGTATCGTGTAGATGCTGAATAACTAATTATAAGTATCTAAAAAATATAAGTTTGATTTTATATTTTACCTTTTATAGATTTAGGATGTACATATAATAAAAATAGTAATGTACACAAACACACACACATATTTGAGAAATTTATGGGCCCTAATGGAGCAAAGGGCCCTGAGCGCATGCCCCTCCTGCCCATGTCCCAGGACCGGCCCTGATCAAAAGTTACTCCCTCTATTGGCTCTATCTCTTTATTATCTTTGTCTCATCATTTTGCGTCAATCTCATTAAGTTTGTCTCATAAAATATTTAATGATATTAGGTATTGTAGTTTATTCTTACTTTATTAATATTTTAATAATTCATTATTAATCACATAATTCCATTTTTCTTAATAATCGTGAGCTCTCCATTATCACAATTTTAGGGAGACTTAAGATTGGATTATTACCATTCATTTTATTTTATACACAAATTTGGAAGGTCTATTTGGACCCTTTAGCCATTTTATTTTTATGGTAGTTCTAAAGAAGGGCTCAATATTATGAGAATCCTATCCATCTCCACCTCCACCGCCACGTTTGATAACCGCCGATGGCTAGCAGGCTAGCAGGTTAGCACTATTGATGCAGAAATTTGTCGGCGTTATTGGCGTAAAGTTACCAGAACTTGCAGCTTCTCACAATAACATGTAAATTGCCACCGCAAATAATATGTAAAAAACTATTATTACACATTTTTTGTACACACTTAGGATGTTTTTACTTGGACTGTAATTTGTCCCAGACCAGACCAGACTTGGATAGTTATAAAAATACAAAGAAACTAGACCAGACCAGATCAGACCAGTTCAGACCAGACAAGGCCAGACCAGCAAATTACAGTCCAAGTAAAAAGATCCTTACACACTTGTGTTTGTGAAGTGTTTTTTTTGTCTGTATACAAACACAACACATTTGAAGTGTCTGTGAAATAAGTTGTGTCTGTATACAGACAAAACAAAACACTTCACAGACACGAGTGTGTAAGTGTGTGTACAAAAATGTGTACCTCAAGTCTGGTTGAAATAATATAGTGTTACCGGCGGTTAAAAGTAACACAACACTTTTTATATTTTTATGAAATAGAGTATGTGCCTCTCTCAAATTAATGTATGTCGTAGAATGTTGGGCGATGAAACAATATCACATTTAAAAGATAAGTGTGAGATGTGTATGTTGCGTTAGATGTGTAGACATAAGAAAAGATCGTTTGGAGAATGAGATAATAAGTCAAAAGGTGGGAGTAGCACCTATAGAAGATAAGATGCAACAGTCTCATTTGCGGTGGTTTGGGCATGTGCGTAGAAGATCGAATGCTGCACCTGTTAGTTGACTAGAGGAGTGGGGAGAAGAGACAAGAGGAGAGGGAGGGGAAGACCCAAATAGACTTGGATTAGAGGAATCATAAGTGCTATGCGTCTTCTTGGGTTGAATGAGAGATGACTTTGGAGATGACAAAGTGGGGGGCGCATATTCGTGTGGATGATTGATCTCTTTTCTATTTTTCCTCTCTCTCTTTCTTTATCGTTTATCTTCTATTCTTCTTTGTCTTTTTAAGTTTTTATGTTATTTTATCTTTTCGCTCTTTTATGCTCTTTTATCGTTTACTTTTTTATCTTTCTTATATTCTTATCTTATTGTTATCTTATAGTACGTATTTATTTATCTATATCTTATTCGTTTTATCTTTTTTTCTTCTTGTCTGTCTTCTCTTTTTGGCATTGATATTATGGATCGATTCATGTTAGCCGATCTCAAATAAATCATCTCATACAAAGCAATTGAGAATTTAGATTCTCAATTGCATAATGGATCGATTGCATTATTTACATCATGCATAAAATAAGCAATTGCATTATTAAAAACATAAATTACATTATGCTTATAAAACATAATGGATCGATTGTATTATAAGCAATTGAGAATTTAGGCAGCGTATAATGGATCGATTGCATTATTTACATCAATTACATTATGCTTATAAAACATAATGGATCGATTGTATTATTTACATCATGCATAAAATTCTCAATTGCATAATGGATCGATTCATGTTACAGACACAGAATAAGTCATCTCATACCAAGCAATTTGATTTACTAAACACAAAATGAGTACATTTAAGGCTAAAACATTAGGAACTGAAATACTGTCTATCAAAAGTACTCCAGAAACCAAATATCCAAACCAAACTTACTCAAAACAAAATAAAAATAAGTACTCTTGAAGGAAAAATAAAACTAAAATAAAGTTTTTCCACAAAACTCATCATTGCACGGAGGTGCTTCTGGAAGAGGACGAGTTTTACCATTTTCTATGCAACCCAAAAGAAGGCAGACAAAACCTCTTGACCAGATGAAACTGACCCGGACACTAAAATAACCCCCGACACCAAGGGAGACGAAACAACCTGGAGCATCAGTGTTCTCGAACATTATAACATAGAACAAACACAATCACAAAAGAAAAATAGTTCATTTTTGACACCGATAACAAGTCATGGAATGCGTATATTTTTGACATTTGTCACGAAGTAATGTGGTGGCTTCATTGATTGATGATAATGTATAAGGAGTTTAGTTAATTTGACCTAATTTGATTAATTAATTAATCGATCGATTCATCAAAGCATACCATTAATACTCGAACTGAACGTCGTCTGAACTTCGAATGGGCCAAAGGAGTATGGCACACAACATTTATACGGCATACTGACATGTTCACTTTACACTTCTACATGTCACCAGAGTCAAATGGTGATTCAACCATAATTTTACATTAACTACAAGTAATATCTAAAATATCAGACATCATTAGTCATTACTTACAAACATAAGACTAAACAAAGGTAACTGTAAATATGTGACTATTACTGACCAGGATAATGTTCTAATATACTCCCTCCGTCCCGTTAGAAGGTTCTCACTTTTCTGTTTTGGACGTCCCGTTAGAAGGTTCTAATTTCCATTTTAGGAAACAATTAACAATCTTAAGTGACAAATTAGTCATTAAATATTACAAATAATACATTTATAACATCACAGTTATTAATATTAACACATTATAATATATACATATTAAAATTATTTCTCAAAATATACCCGAAATATTTTATTTAATTATCACCTAAATAACCGTGCCGTTTTGATATGAGAACCTTCTAGCGGGACGAAGGTACCATATCGTAGAACTATGATACGGAGCAATATATTCTTGTAATAATATAAGTTGTATTTTTATTCATCACTTTTGTTTAAGGAATATGTAATAAAAATTTAATTTAGACAACTACAGCAATATATTGCGACGAGAAAGTGAGATGTTAATAAAGTAAATAATAATAATGAAATTCATTTTAATGTTCCTTTTTTTATGTATTTTAAAAATACAATTCTTATTAAAAAATCATACTCCCTCCATCCGGATATAAATTTTATTCTTTCTTTTTTCATATTTCTCAATAGAAACTCTTTTTTTTAGATAAAGAATGAGATATTACTCGAAATAGGACTAAAAAGGTTTGAAAATTCCAAAATAGGACTGCCATGTTTTTATTTCCAAAATAGGACTAATTACTGTCATGTTTTGGCAGTACCAGACTTCTAACATGGCAGTATTTTCCAAACATGGCAGTAATTACTCCTATTTTGGGAATAAAGAACTTGACAGTCTTATTTTGGAATTTTCAAACTGTTTTAGTCCTATTTCGGGAAATTTCCCATAAAGAATTTGTGATCCACAACATTTATTCTCATTTTTTTGTCCTCCGCATAATGCACAACTTTAAGTCACATTTTTTCCTTTATCTTAATTTGAGTGCAGATCAAAATAGAAGTTTTTATTGAGGAGGTAGTAAAAGTAATTAATCTCAACTCCTTATTGGCTTCGCTAAAAACGACAACCCACTTAACAACATGAACTATTCATTATATTTTTTTTAACTTTGACAAACTGAACAAGTTGCAATTTTTTTTTGACAAACTGAACTTTTGATATGCTAGTGTATACAACTTGAAATAGTTTTATACTCTCCGGTTTTTAATAAACTTCACACTTTCTTTTTTGGCACGGTCTAAAATAAACTTCACACTTCCTTATTTCCTTTTTTTGGCAAAGAAATCTACATCAAAACAGTGTCAAACAGTGTCTCAACAGTGCCAAATAGTGTCTCTACAGTGCCACACAGTGTCAAACAGTGCTTCAACAGTGTACTATACAGTAAAGTCAAATTTCTTTTCTTATTTTGTGTGAAGTCAAAGTGTGAAGATTAAATAAAACCGGAAGGAATAATAAATACTATGTGCTATGTAATTCTTTATCTGTTCTAAATTAATTATTAGAGATACCAAATGAAAAGGCGTGACTAAAGATAAAAAATACTCATATGTGAACATTTGTTTGGAATTATTATAACTACTAGAATGTGACATTTTAAATGGTTAAGAAAACAAAGTACAACATAAATATATGTGAGATTTGTAATTTTAATTCTATAACTCACTATTGGTTATTTATTAGTTGTGAAACTATGGGCCCGTTTGGTAACGGTTGCAATAGCTGAAACTGCTGAAAAGACTGAAAAGACTTAATCTGCTGAAGTTATAGTGTTTGGTAATATGCTGGCTGGAATGGCTGATTGAATGTAAAATTACCATAGAGGATATAATTTCTTCATGTTTTCAATACATTAGATTACAATACACCCCTTACTACCTAAACCCTTATTAGGTCACAAAATACCCCACACCTTCATACAAGTTTTTAAAACACGGCAAGGTATTTAAAATACTTAAAAGTATTTAGAATTCAAAATTTTAAATTGGAAGAAAATAGAATTACTACTGAGTTATAAAAACCATAATAAACTCAAAATAAAGCAACCCTATAAGTTTAACGCCACATAAAAAAAACAAGACGTGCAGCAACTTATTAGACCAGGCTTCATGAGATAAGGTATTGGGAAATTATGAAAGTTCACAAAGAACTAAATCTACACTTCTGGAGCAGTAGAACGAGAGGTCTTCAAGAAGGATAAATACGTATTTCTATAGCTTAACAGTACAATAATAAAATTCAGCCAAAGAAGTAACCTTAAGGCTACTTTTTGATCGAGCTGATAATAAAATTCAGCAAAATCAGCCCATTAAGAGGCTGTTTGGTGATTTTTATGCATATCAGGCTTATAAGCTGATTTCCTCCAAACGGGCACTATATTTACTTGTAGATTTGGTCATGTAACTATAAAATGTGTTTATTTTGAGTGCCTTTTCATCGGAATCATACCGATGAGAATGTCCTAGAAAATTGGTTGAGTTGTTTGAAGTAGTTGAAATTGATGAAATCATATGGGTGAAACATCTAAATTGGTTGAATCTTATATAAAAATTACGTTCAAAATATTGCGTATATTATATTATTGAAATAAAGAAAAAATCGTATGAAAATTAGACCACTTGAGGTGGCGCTGGATAGTCCTGATTTCTGGGTCCAGGTGCATAACCTACCTCTAGGCCTTATGACAGAGAAAGTTGCACGTGGAATTGAGAACACTATTGCAGTTCATGAGCGTACGCTGGGGGGTCTTGGAGATCCATCTTGCGGATTCGGGTGTCGTGAATATCAAGAAAACAATAGTTCGCAGACTACAAATGACGCAAGAAGGGGATTATTGATTCTGGGCAGAGTACATGTATGAGTCTTTCAAAGTTCTGCTTCATTTGTAGGAATCTTGAGACACATTGATCGTTTTTGTCCATCCAATACTCACTCGGGATCCTCGATCAAAGAGAAACCATACAGGCCTTGGATGTGTGCAGATATGGGAAGAGGAGGAGTGCATCTGGGTAATAAGTGGTTGATCCCTAACGGAAGCGTAACCAACTCACGGGAGGAAGAGATTGAGAATGTCTGAAAAAAAAAACAGTGCGAGTTTGATGAGACGGACAATTATATAGTGGAAGAATTGCTCTCTAGGGGTAAAGACATAGTTGATTCCCAAGAGGAAGAGCCGTGGAAGCGCAGAGTGATAGAGCCAAATATCAGAGAGGATACACTTGCCATCATGGAGATATATATGAGGAAGATCCAAAAAATGGACATGTGAAGAGGTGGCAGTTGACTCTCTTCCTTTAATGGTGGCCGGTCAAATCACATCTCCTCTCCCTTTTCGATAACTGGTAAAATTGGAGTTTTCTTTTGTTCTTCTACCTTTTATTGTCACGACAATATTACTTTTTCCATTTTCATTTGAGTAATAGGTGCATCAGGGATGCTAGAATAATCTACATTGATGAGGGGTTAGTGAATTGGAACATTTTTGAGCTACTTTTCAGTTCTGTGTCTCACCTTAGAATAATCTATGACTTGTTGGTCATGATTTTTGTTGCCTCTACTATATGATTAATTAGGTTATCTTTTAAAAAAAAATTATTTTAATTACTCAAAAATACTCCCTCTGTCCTAAAATTAACTTCTCACTTTTCTTTTCGGGCAGTCCCGAAATTAATTTCACACTTCAAAACTTTCCTTATTTGGCAAATAATTTACATAAAAAAGTGTCAAACAGTGCCAAACAATGTCCAAATAGTGTAAAACAGTGCAAAACAGTGCACTCCACATCAAAGTGAAATTTATTTTCTTAATCTGTTTGAAGTGAACTTAGGGGGTGTTTGCAATTGTTTCAACTTTAAAAAAGTGATATTTTAAAGTGATTTGGGGAAAAGTGATTAATAGTAAAAGTTGGTAGTGTTTGAGGAAAAAGTTATTCTGAAAAAGTAAAAGTTGGTAGTGTTTGGTAAAAAAAAAATACTTTTTGTGTAATAGAAAAAGTGAAAAACAGTTCAAAGCACTCTTCCACTTGCTTCCAGCTTTTAGCTTTTAAGTGATTAATTTAAGTAGAAGCTGTCATTTGAAAACACTCTTTTTAACTTTTTTTAAGCCAACAACTGAAAAGTGCTTTTTTTAATCAACTGCAAACACTCCTTTAATTACGGGAGTAGAAGTTATGGAAGGACTTGTGGGTTTATGGATGAAACGGGCGGGATAGCGTTGGATTGATCAACGATTGACTTTGTGCCTCCTGTCCCGGTAAAAAAATTTGTCAGTGTGTACACAACACAGGAAAGAACATCCCGCTTCTTCCTAATTCTCTGTCAGAAAATGTCTACTCCTCTATACATCTCACTATCACCGGTTGGGACCGCCGGAGATTTAAAACTTCCCGGTGACCAGGCCGAGGGATATAGTAATACGGAGTATTTCTCTTATTTATTTATTTGAAATATACAGTTTTCAACAATTAATGCATTTCACCTTCTTCATTTAGTGCACCCTGGGCTGGTGAATCCTCACCTGATCTCTCTTTGTCTGTCTCTCTCCATACTCATATAAATGTGTCCTTACGGGATAGATAACTGAATATTTATTGCTGGGTATGTACTATATGGTGAAACTGTTCATGGAGATGGGGAAAGCTGATTCCTTTTTCATCGCTTAGGGATACCCACCACATACCTTTCTTGTCACTATTTCTTCTTCAATCTACAGAACATATTTCTTCTCTATATTCAATCTCTCCACTTCAAAATCAAAGGTACTCTCCAGCTTCCATTCTCTGTGTATGATCTGAAGGGGTGGGGGTGGGGGGCCTTCTGTTTCCTCTGGTATGCCATTGTTGGGAAGTGAAGCATGTTTTCTTGCAAAATACATGAAAGAACTGTGCTTTACTTCTTTTTTTTATAAGTAATTGTGTTAACTATCATATTTCTGGTAAAGAAGATGAATGCTTCATGGGGGGAAAGCCCATTTCCAGATTATATCATTACAATTTATTGCAACTTTTATTTTCCTTGGTGGGGTTTGTAGTTCAAATTTGCCCCATACTTGAAATGCCACGTATCACGTATGCTCCTTGGTACCAATAGCGTACACATGTTTGACACCAGAATGAATTTGTATAGCGTTTTTGCTTAGATTTGGTTGATTTTCTTGGGTTCTTGTTAACTGTTATCCCTAAGAAAAGTGGAGTGAGGATTAGACATGGTCATGGACAAAACCTTAAAGCAGCCATTTTTTGCCTAAAGAAATGGAAAAGGGGAACCTGTGGTGTGCCATTTCCTTAATATACTTTTGCTTAAACAGGTCAAAAGCAACAATTTCTTTGAAAGTGGAGGGTGGGAGAAAAATAATTCAATGTAAAAGTGAAAGTCCATGTCAAGGATGTTTTAATTGGACTGAAATATTCTAGTATGATTTGTTTAAACCTAGTCTGATTTGGTAAACGTCTGGTGTATATGTATTTTACTATCGTCTAAGTCTAGGTGTTGCTTTGGTCTGATCTGGTATGTCAGAGACTTAGAACTGAAAATAGCTCAATTAAAAACATCCTTAAAACTTAATAGGTCATCTCTTAGTTTGATATTTAGCTTCCATTGGAGGTTTGCTTGGACTCAGTTTTGGTTTGCCTTTTAATTACTGCTTTTGCATCATTTTTATGGATGTCTATTAACTGTAAAGGCAGCATTATTTTTATTGTCTCATAATTATGATCCCAAAATGATGGAACTTTGCACCTAATTTATCTAATCAGTAGACACGTTTTCACTAGTCATTATGTCGAAAGCATGAAACACCAAGATGAATTACTGCCCAAATCTCATCTCCTAATACTTTTGTTTTCCTTTAGATCCCTTTGATTCGTATTATCTTTATATTTGTTTTTAAAAGGTGATTTTTGAACTGGCTTAAATTCAATAGGAATGCCTTTGACAGAGCGGAAGAGGAGACAAGCATGAAAGAAAATCAATTTGAAATTCTATGCATGAATGGTGACAAGGAGACAGATCTATTTAGTGGCATGT
The DNA here is from genome assembly GCA_945859915.1 of Cuscuta epithymum. Lineage (NCBI taxonomy): Eukaryota > Viridiplantae > Streptophyta > Magnoliopsida > Solanales > Convolvulaceae > Cuscuta > Cuscuta epithymum. The sequence goes on along the minus strand of CAMAPF010000954.1, from coordinate 855,428 downwards.
TTGGATCAAATGGTATCACTAATAAAGATAAAGACGGCTTCCAAAAGGTTCAACAACTTGATCGTGATGTGCTACTTCTTGATTGCTCTTTCAAGAGTATCAAAAATAAGTTTCATGTTTTTCCCACAAAGGATGATAAAAAGAGTCAGTTTCATTGCATTGCGCCTAAGACAGATGAAGAAGATGCACTTGATAAAAATGTCTCTCCTTCAGATGCTACTGACAAAAGTGTTATTGAACATGAGCTGCCTGAATCAATTGTTTGTTGCAAAGATGAAAAGTGTAACCCCATCAGAGATATTTGTGTTGATGAGGGGGCACACACTGTGGATATAGTTGATGACGTGTCAGGAAAAGAGCCTTTTTGTGATAAGCTTCTCCTATTGGAACCATCATCAACACAGAATTCACAAAGCTCTCTTGTCAGCTTAAACTGTAATGGCAGTACATGTGGAGTGTTGCTTGATAAGGTTTGTTTGTTCTCCAATTTTCTGCTTTAACCAAGTTAAGTCTGTCAAAACGTTTTATGTGCTCTGCAAGCAAATTGTGTTGCTCCACGAGTTTCATATAAAAAATGATATCACTGGAGCTGGCATTTCATTTTCCATTTACATTAGGTTTTTGTCTAAGCGTTTTGACTCCCAAAATGTTATTTCAAGTAAATGGAAGCTCTTTATCTGAGTGTTTGTGTTTATGTTATTTATCTGAAGAACTTCCTAAAAACTAACTAACCAATTTACAAAAATAAATCAAGTGATTTTGCACTAAAGAAAAAAATTCCTGGAAACATAAAAATGATTTTTTAAAGTTTTTTTTGCCTGTATGGTCATTTGGTCACTGTGAAAACACCCCCATTATGGTCACTGCCGTGTAAGATTAAATATTGATCTATTATGGTCACTACAATTGTTGAGGAAATACCATTATGCTCACTGTGTATTAAAATTTAAAAGTCATATTTTGTCTATTACTACCTCTGTCCCAATTTGATGGTAGCAATTCTTATTCACATGGTCAACACAAATCACTCTTAATCTCTTACTTTATATATCAACTTTTTATCAAATTTGATTCAGGTGTTTGCGACTTTGTAAAGTTTTTAATGTAGTTTCCGAATATGTAATTTTTTCTTCTAAAAATAATTTAATTGCGGACAGGGATCCGTTTGCTTTATCATCAGTCAAACATCGTAAACCGCAATGGTATCATCAAATTGAGACGGAGGGAGTTCTTTTTTATGTTAGACACATAGTTGTCATGTTTTATCCAAAAAAAAAGACATATAGCTGTCATTATATCCTTCTATAACAGTCAGCCAAACACTATCAAAGTGAAAACATTGTTTAGCAAAAACTTCCGTTTAAACCAAAAAAGCACATGTTAAAATTGTTTATCCAAACTCTCCAAAGTAATAAAGTATAGGGTTAAATAGCTACATAGCATATATAAATAGGAGAAGTTCAATGAAAATCCTTGCTTTTGATAAATTAAATACATAGCATATGTGACCTCATAAACTGATAATCACCAAGAGTATTTTATGTAGGAGATTAAATGCATGCCACGTTTTTAGGAGATTCTCTTCCTTCCATTTTAATCTAATCGGCTATATGCTTTATTTAGATAAATACATGACATTAATTTACTACCCCTATTTAAACTTGTACATATATCCAATTATTTCTAAAGTATATAGCCTCGTTTCATTCCAGAAAATAACTAATAGCTCCAAAAGCATGTGTGTATAATCTGACGTAGTATGGATTATCTTAATCTACAGAAGCCTCCGGAAGACAGAATCTTGCTGGACCATAATGCAACATCAAAAACTGATGAATCTAACGAGAAAGATGTGCCCGAATTCCCCGAAACATGCTTAGTCTACAGCAACATGGTGGAAAGCAAGTCTACAATTGACAAGAACACTACTAGTGTTGCTGACAGAAATGGAAATGAAAATGGTTGTAGACAACCCCAAGAGTTTCAAGATGATGTTGTTCCTAACAGTGAGGTTAAAGCCAAAGTAAACCATTCAATTAGTGGCCAACAGGATAAATTTGCTGATGGAGGAGAGGCTAGTTTTTCTGGACTGAGTTCTTTGATCACTTCTTCTTACGCGGGCTTGATACCATACTCTGGCAGCATTTCTCTCCGGTCGGATAGCAGTACAACGAGCGCCAGATCCTTTGCCTTCCCAGTGTACGTTTTTGCAAAACTTTTTTCCCAAAATCGCTCCTTTTTGTTTCTTGTTTGGTCATTTCTAATAAATCTTCATTCTTTGAATGAAATGTTTTTTGTTGTGGGGGGTGCAGAATTCAATCAGAGTGGAATAGCAGCCCTGAGAAAATGAAAAGATCATATAAGAGATCCTGGAAGCACATGAGTTGCTGGCGGCGTCTTCTTTGCTGTAGATTCTGAATGAAGTCCATTTCATTTGTTTATATAGGCCTTGTCAAGTTAAATTGTACTCCGTATTGCTTTACCTTATGATGATGGTTACTTTTTTAGAGATGTGTTGCCTCTCCTGTAGTTGTATGTATGCTTAGTGTACTGTTGGTGTTAGGGTATGAATATAAGGTTTGAGAGGATGTTTGTTGTTTATTTTCTTTTTTAGTTTTTCTAGAATTAGCTCAGAATCTTTTTCTGTTGAGAGAGTGATTATTATTTTATATTTCCTCATTGTTTCGCATGAAGCTTAGGAGATTTATGTCAATATTTTTTTTGCGGTTATTCTTTTTTTCATTTGTGTTTTTTTCCACATATATAGATATATGTGGATATGCAGTTGGAAGCTAAGTTTTGGACTTTTGGTTTTCTGATGTTTAAATTTGCAAGTTGCAACCTACTTCATGTTTGCGTAGGCAAAGGATAACATGTTGCAACATGTTGACAGAAAAAATGAAAAACATCTGCAATTTTTATGAGAAAACCTGCCTGGCTGCCATAAGTCCATAACAAGGTTGTTCTAGTGTCTTTCAATTAACAAGGTGTACACATTAAAACGCTCATAAAAACTTTTCACAAAAATTACTTTACACACCAGTGTGACTACTCTTCTCTGGCTCCTGTTTACTTTCTACAAATAATTCCGTAATCCCCACACACGAATTCTTAAACTTCACAAAGGAAACAATTAGAAGAAATTGATTTCTTGTTATCATGGACATGTGGTTTTCCTTGACTTTGCTTTTTCAGAACTTTTAATAATACTGAAATTGGCCGAATCGACAAAATCGGTGAAAATGTGATTGAATATGCTAAGTTATTAAAAATGTATACATAAATATATTGAATAAATAAAATCATGAAGAATTTATAAGGTGTATGATAAATAGCTAAAATAGTCCACTTCAACAATTTAGCCAATTCAATCAGAAAAATAATTCCAACTTTATTTATTTTGACTATTACAAAATCCAATGTGTTAAATCAAAAGTTATGTGTTGAATAAAAATATTAGCTGATAAGACCGATAAGCCGAAAAAATGTCTTATCAAATGGACTTTTGAAGTTCTATTTCAGGCATCTCTATGAGCTTCGTCCACGTATCTATGGACATTTCAAAGATATGTAATACTATCTCCGTTCCACTAACATTGAAATATGAGAAAGTGACACGGTTATTAAGAAAAATATGTTTATGTGATTCATATTGAATTAATAAAATAAGACTAAAGTAAGAATGATCACACAAATTCTATCAAATTTGGTATGAAACAATCTTAGTGCAGCGGACCGGAAAGGAAAGATGGGACAGTCTTAGCGGGACGGAGAGAGTAGTAAAATTAAAAAAAAAAACTATTTTAGAGTTTATCTTTAATCTACAAAAAAATACACCATTTTGCAAAATGACTAGCAATACTGAAAGATTATGTAGATGCAAATGCATCTACATATAAAGTGGGTCAATATGTGACATTAATGTTATTTGTACAAAGCACTTGTACACGACATTTTACATGCCGATCAAATTGTTTATGTACAGACAATTTGACCAGCATTTTGTACTTTTGTTAACACAAACAAATTTTTTATGACTGTACACGGTCAATTTGACCAACATGTAGAATGCCATGACGCCATGTACATGAAGCATTACTGAATATGAAGCATTACTCAATATGTAAACCCTGCAATTTAAAAATTGAGGAATACCTAATTTTGTTTCTAACTTTTTTCTTAAGGACTCTACTGGGTAAAATTTAAACTTTTAAAGGTTTTAAATTTGAAACACAAAATAGTTTAGTTTGAAATCTAAAGGGAGTATATATTCTTATGATGTAATGTATTTACACAAACACAGAATTGAAAATTGATGTTTATCATGTGTGCTTTGACTCTTTGAGCATACACTTGTGTTCAGGGATCAACATAAGTTTTACAGTTTTTGTTTATGGTATGTTTTTCGGATTAAATTAAAGTGTTCCCAATATAGCACACTCTAAAAGCCACTCTAATGGTGACTTAAAATCCATCCTTTGTCATTGGTAATAAACACAAAAATAAGTATGTGTGGAGTGTGGACAATCTATTTACTTTTTGCACATTATGCATTAATGTATGCAAGAACACAGTATCATGAACAGTTTTACCATTATGCATTTTAATACTTGCAAAAGATAACTTCATAAACAATTTCACTTGTACTTGATTATTGCACTTCTACTAAACACTAAAAATATTTTACACCTCGAGTGAGCAATACAAGCCGGGCTCAGAATATAAATATACATAATTCTAGTATAATGCATCCAACACTACCACACTACTGTGTCCAAATTAGACATTTGAACATGAATGTAGCGAATTCAAAGTTAAAAGTACTACTACCTCCGTCTAATTTTATGTATCCTACTTTGGTTTGGCACAGTTATTAGTAAAATGGTTGGAAAAGTAAAAGTTGTTGAGATTTGAGTATAATAAAGTAAAATGTTGTACACCACATATTTCTTTCAAAAAAGGAAACCTAACACTTATTTGGGAACAATTTAAAAAAGAAAGTAGGACAGGAATAATGGGGCGGAGGGAGTAGTAGGTTTTAGACATCGGACTAGGAGTTGAAATACGCAGAGTACAATTATGAAGCAGTTAAACTCTTATAAAACCAAAAGCTCAACTAACCATTCAACAAACACATGCATTCCACCTCGATAATTAGTTAGTGTCCAAAATAGTTACGTATATGCTAATTGACACTAATCTACATATTACACGTGAACTTATGTACCCAGTTCATAATACACCCACAAAACACCAAAATAGTAAATGTTTTTCCTACTTTGCTGCAAAAATGCCAAACTCAGTACACGAGATTCATATCTCCAATTATACATGTAAAATCTTGCAAAAATTACTAAATTAAACCAAACAAACATGAATTAATGACATGCACTATTTCAAATAACATTCACTTCAAACATTGAGGTTACCTCACTTCGGAAAATGAAATATGCATTTTCCCTGATGATACGAATTTCTTGCACCATTTATATTTACAAATGGATCTAAGAAACTACCTTTGGAATTGGGATAATCACTACACATAGAAGTCTTCTCTCCTTTTTCTGTATCAATTTGCATGATAACTGTTTGTTATTTTAAATATCTTTGGTTGTCAGCGAATTGCATTTCGTCCTCCTAAGTCCTAGCACATGGAATTGCACATCAGTCCTCCTAAGTTCTTTGGTTGAACTAAATTCGGGGGGTTTGTTGCTGGATCAACATAAGCAACCTGCCATGACTGCCAACACAGCAGTTTAAACCATGGTTTTGGCCCGTCTTTGTCATGTGTAAATTCCAAAACACATGGTGGTATTACGAATAGTACACTCTATTCTATAAAAATTGGGGAGAAAAAATGAAGAGATGGTAATTGGTTACTTGAGAGCATTAGGTTTTGGATTCAATGAACATGATCACAATGAGCTCCCTCGCCAACCGAAACTTAAAATAATGGAGTGAACAAATAAGTGAAGGCATTACATCAATGGACATGAGCAACAACTACCATATGCACAATCTTGAAATAAATCAGGGGGATATTGATTGTGCTATACCTAAATCCTCAGCCTTTTCTGAGCTTGATCCATATCTCCATCGGTGTCCGGTTCACGAAAATAACCCACTACTTGACTCGAAGATGGTGCAGCAGGTTTCTTATGGTCAATATCCTGTAATATAAGTTCTATAGACAATTTAGGAGAAGAAAGTGCATGTCTCATCAAGTATATATGGCATGTTTTACTTCCCTCCCCAACAAGAACAACAATATACAAGCCAGGCAAGCCTTAGTCACAAAAGAGTTTGGGATCACCTTACTTCCACTTCCAGCGCCTAATTTTTTTAAGGAATTTCATATAGCGATACTTAGAATAAAAGACATACTATCTATAGTATACATACCCTGGCACCCATTACTGCTGTACTTAATCCCCTATTTGCCCGTTTTCCAAGATCTATCTGTACAGAGATGGTGGCATGTGATAGGTCTACACCAGTGCTTTGCAACGCTTGTCCTAAAGAATTTAGTAGTCTGGAAAAAATGACATATCTCAGTAATAAGTACTAAAAGGGGCAATAAATCAGGGGACTTGAATATTAAATTAAAGTGTGACTATAACTGTTTGAATATTATACTCCATATACATTAATTACTTACCCTTGGGAGTAAACACCTGAAAAGTTTATTGTTCCACCCTCTATAGCTGGCGGCTCCGCCTGTTGACCAAGAGCATCTTCCATTCTGTTGGGGAGGCATTCAGTTGATTGGGCATCAGAAGCTGGCAAACTTGCCAGCAGATGCTTAGTAGCAAGCTCATTATGTTGTGCCCCATTGAAGGTGGCAGAAGATGATTCAACTCGATTCTGCTGAATTGTTGGTTGCAAAGCTGTTGAAGGGGCTGTGATAGCATTCTCATCAAACCTCCCAGCATATGCCGGACCATTCTTTACAGCTTGTGGGGGGGATTCTGAAAAACTCTGCAATCGCCAATGACTGTTTCTCTGAGCCCATATATAAAATTAAATTAACAGAATGCTTCTTGATAAGAAAACGAAATAATCATTAATAGAAAAAATATGGATGATAGAACACGGAATGTACAATGACGATCAGACATCCTTCAAAATACTTTGAGCAACAGTTTCCGATGCATCTAAAATATTTAGGGAAGTGTTCAATGAAAGTTGTGGACATATTTTTAATGGTTTCATGGACAGGTATACTAAGCTATATTTGACAAAAAAGCCAATAAGTAAATTAAAAGTGATGGCTTGTAGCTGAAAAAAATGTAACTGGTCTGGAAATTGGTGTTTGGCGAAAGTAGTTGATACGCTAGCTTCGAATTACAAAATGACAGAAAAGGGCATGTATAAAACAGTTGTTTTAAATAAAAGGTCGAGAATGGGATTTTATACGAGAAAGAATCATTCAGCACTATATGAATGATACTAAAACAACACTTGAAATAAATCATGCTTCTAAAAGAAAGTTCCATCAAAGAGAGATTATTTGAAAACTTGAAAAGCTTCATCCAAAAAAGAGCTAAGAAGTAAAAACCGGTGTTGTCAATCCCGGATAGAGGCCAACCCCGAAAACGCTATAGCGGTAACACGGTATAGCGGATAGCGGGATGATCACTATTTAGACAATATATATGCAAAATAAATATAATATGTATGCATATAATTACATGCCATGCACATATTAAATGCAAGAAATGATAAATCATAAATGTATTACTCAAAATCTCAAACGTCATCAAATTTATACTTACTAAATTACCAATGAAAAGGCATTAGTGTCTTAAACAAAAGAAACAAGTAATTTAAGTAACATACCTCTAAACATTAAAAATTAATAATTAAGCTCCTGATAATTCTTGATAAATTAAAATTCATCAATATCTCATTATAAGAAAATCATGGTTGTTCGGATGCCTTGAACTACCTTAACATTGAAATGTACGGTGTAGGTTATGTTTGATCTTGGTTTCTATTTTGAGTTATTTTAGAAGGGTTTAGTAGGGTTATTTTTATTTTTTACCCAAAAAATATCTAAAAGAAAAAATTACTCCAAAATGCCCTCAAAACTAGTACTGAAGTAGCCCCTTAAATTGTAGCGGCGCTATAGCGCTCGCTGCAGCCGCTATTCTTCCCACTATAGCACCCGCTACTGGCACTATTGTCGACCGCTCCGCTATAGGGAGTCTGATAGCACAATTAATGAACATCAAACATTTTGCAGCACATAGACACAGGCAACAAAAACACAAGAGAGCAATGACAGCCACCTAATGAGGTCAAGCTGTAATATAAAAAACTTAAAAACGAATAGGATGCTGACCCAAGGCATTAGTTTTGTTGGCTCAGAACTCCACGCTTGATATGATCCTTCATACTTTTGTACCTTCTCCTGTAAATACTGTACATACTGAATCACCTGCGTAAAGAGATGAATATCAGCACAATCTCAATGCAAGGTTGGATAAAAAAATGTATTGGGTATTGATTTTATGATTTAATCAACTCTGGTAGTACACCTCAAACAGAAATGATGCAGTATCTCGCTTTTGATCTGTATTAGGTATCAGGTCTCTTAATATCTGAAATCTGGATTGAACAAAAAATATCAGCATTTCCAGGAGCTTGAAGAAAATTATGTTTCAATCTTCATATAATTATTCTAATAAATTCTGCACATAAAATGGTATTGAATGCATCGGCTAAATGACAGAAGCAAAATAAATTTTGTCCCATTTCCTTTCCTATTTTCGTTTTTGTTGTTCCTTTCCTATTTTTCTTCTAACTGATGAGAGATGCGCTTGAACAATAACAAGATCTCACACAAAGGCATAGCCAAGTCTAAAATCAATATCAAATCAAATATCCAATAATAATAATAATATTAATAATAATAATAATAATAATAATAATAATATAAAATAAGTAACAATGTAACAACAGCTTTCTTAGTTGTTATGACATACAAGCACCCCTAGAAACAATGGAACTCATTTCCTTGATCAAACTCATTAGAGTATAAGAAACTTATCAATATATGTTGCACTCAAAGACAGTCTGAGTGTCTAACCATGTCCAGTTCCAAATTGAAACTATACTATCAGAATCGTTATCATAATAACAATCTAGGTTAAATGCTAATAGTGGAAACCTGACTTTATGCAATTGCAAGTTAGCACAAACCAAATGTTCGCATAGTTAGCAAACAGTGTCTGTCTACCTCTCACCATAGCTAACCACTCCCATTATGCCCTTAAGCATGTCCACAACACAGTTGTGAGTTGGGACTATTCAGTTTTACATAGCATAATTTGAGAATACATGTAAGCTATTGCCTCTGTCTCCAATAAGTTAATTTCATGGATGGTACTACGTAGTATATAGAGCCTCCATGCTCAGTCCTAATAGGAAGACAAATATCCCCAAAACCAAGTTACTTTGATATAACATTCAAATTCATAGATTTAAATATGCTTTCCAATCACTCATTCATATCAATAACAATAATAACAATATTCAGTACCTCTCGTTGATCTTACTCCTCCTACGCTGCTCCGTTACAGAATGTTTAGACCTTATTACATTGGCCTTGTCATTATTCTTTCCATCTATTCCACAAAGAGAAACACCTTGCGATCTCAATACAATGAAGACGAATTCACGATTTCATACTTTTAGTAAGAATAAATACAAATGCTTTAAATCAGAACAATTTCCAATAATCACAACGTACCTCCGGGAGTACTACTATGGGAATTCGTAGCATTTTTCTTCGAGCCTAATTCATCCTCCTCTTCCTCTCCATGATGATCCCTCACAGTTTTCATGGTCTGTTCCCAATAATTTGATATGGCCTGCATAAGATAAATGAATCAAAGAGGCATACAAGATTAATAACTAAAAAAAATGAACATTATATAGCAATTGAGATCTATTGAACAAATTAAAGTCCCGTAGGATTGGAAGACCAAGCAAAAAAGTTGCGGATTCCCGGAAAGAATTGAGCTTTTTCAGAACTGATCTTACCGGTTCCCGCTTTCGAGGTTCGGAGCGTCTGAGGTTTGGAGTCACCGGTGAGTATGAGGAGGCCACAGTAAGGATAGCTGGTTCCCCCGGTAATTTCTGTTTGGTAGGGAAAAACAGAAAAGGTATGTTGCTTTAAATGTTGTACCTTGCGCATTATTGCTACAAATGAAGTCAACTTTAAAAAAAAAAATTGCATTGAGGAATGTTGGATTGTATGGATCTAGACATTTGAACTTAATTAAAATTAAAATAATGAGGTAATCCGTTTTTACAAATCTTTATTTTTGCACCCCAACCCTGTATGAAAAGACAAAAATACCCCTCAATCATGAATATGTTGAAGAACAACTGAATTGTTAATGGAGGGGCATTTTTGTCTTTTCATTCGGGGTTGGGGTGCAAAAACAAAGATTTTTAAAAAAGGGGTGCAAAGTCCAATTTGAACAATAATATGGTGTGCAAACTCAAATTACCCCTAAAATAATTGACCTATTTAATTTATGGGCCAAGAAATCAAACTTAAATAGGTCAGACGTAAATATATCATACTAAATACTAGACAAGATCAGACTTGACGAGTAAAATACACATATACTCGAAATTTATCAAATCAGACTAGACTACACTTAAACAGACCGATTCAAATCAGACCGAGCTTCAACAGACCACAACAGTTTAGTTAATTCAAGTCCAATTAAAAACATCATATTTCTTAATAATTGGAATTTTATCAATTCAGGACCCGAAAGTTAGATTAATTATCAATTCAGGACCCGAAAGATGAAACGTATCGGTATAGGACCCGAATGATGGGAAACTATCAATTTAGGACCTAATATTTCATAGGTTTTGATTTATTTAATTTTTTTATTAAATCCATTACTAATTTTTGATAAACTTTTCTTCACAAAAGTTTATTAGTTTAATAAAACTAATTAATATTTAAAATTTTTAAAATAAAAATAATAATAAAATTCATGACAACCTAGGTCCTAGATTGATAGTTTCCAATCATTCAGGTCCTAAATTGATAGTTTTTCATCATTCGGGTCCTATATCGATACGTTTCATGTTTCGGGTCTTGAATTGATAATTAATCTATCTTTCGGGTCCTGAATTGATAAAATTCCTTAATAATTTGAACCGTTTTCAATCATCTCATTTACATAAATTTCATGAGGTAGTTGATTTTTTTTTGAAAGAATGAGGCAGTTAGTTAATAACAATAAAGTTCACAAAAATATTTTCCCCTTCCAATTATACTTGCATATTAGATTTTGCGCAAAGTTTTAGAAATGTGAGATACCTCATATGGAAAGATTGATAAAGTATAAAAAGTATGAAAGAAGAAAAAATAATGATGAGAATTAATGTAAAATAAAAATGAATACTCTGAGAAAATGATAAAATAACAAATAAAACTAAACATTTGTGAATTTAGCGAATCATGGAGAGAAAAGGATCAAATAAAGCCTTCTATTATTATGAAATCATCACATAAAGCCATGTACTCAATAAAGTGTCATATAAGTACATCTACTTATAAAAAGCAATCGGATGAGTCATAATGACCCGTTGACAACCTCTAAATCACGACTTTAGCTCACATGCCGTTATTTTTATCTTGTATTTAAGTCAACCATAACTAAATATTTCATGTCAATCATATAATCTATAATTCTATATTAAAGAGATAGTCAGACGTACACTAGAACCGGGATTACGAGGTTGTCAAAAGGCCATTTTGACTCATTTGATTGCTTTTTATAAGTAGGCGTATTTATAATGGTAGAAGGCCTTATTTGACTCTTTTCCCTCATAGAGATGGTATTAGACGAATGGATTTGGCCTTCGGGAAAGTCTGTTACGACATTCGAATTATATGGAAGATGTTGAAATAAGAGGCATTAAAATATCTCATTGCACTTGTTTGGATAGATTATTTGTCAATGATGCATCCATTAACCTCCAAGGTGATAACAGTACTATTTTGGAATTCCAAAATTTTTACTCTTATTTAGGATAGTTTCCCTAGTAGTATTCTGGAATTCCAAAATGCATCGAATATCCTCTAATGTGATAGGAGTTTGAGCAGCACCACAGTCAGGAGACATTTCGAGTCCCGTCCCTCCCTAAATTTAATAAAAATGTTACTATGTACGTGGTACAAAATATGTGTAAAAATATGTGTGAAGATTGTATTACAGATTAGGTTTTGATGCCCCATTTCAATATTTTTTGCTAGGCTGTAACACATAGGGATTGGCCGATTGGGATAATGATATGCAAGTTGCCTCTATTGATACTAATAAGCATCCTTTGAGATCCTGGTTTTTATATTAGAGATCAGCAAGAACCTTTGAGTGCAAATGGCTTGAGAGTTGTCAATAATGCTAAGGCATTGCCTCAAAAGTCAAGGAGTTTCTCCAAACAAAATACTCATGCTATAATTTACCAAAATTTTATTTTCAAGATAAGAAAAAAAGCATACAGACAATAAAAAAACATTGTTCAAGACAAGTTAGTGTGATTGAAGTTGGGCTAGTTGCTGGACAAGCCCTTCCAAACATTTTATAGAGCTTCCATCAATCTTAAGTGCTTCAAGTGCCTCACCCTTCAATTCTTGGGCTCTCGCCTTCTCCGAAATAGCGCAATTCATTGACTCGCTAATTTTTATTGCCAATGAGGCCGTATCAGGTACCGTGTCAGCTCCCTCTAACACGCGGACCGAAACCCCCAAGTCATCAACCAATAACTTGGCATTAACATATTGGTCAGCCTCCATTGGCCACCCCAATATCAGCACCCCTGCTACTATTGCTTCCAACACCGAGTTCCAACCGCAATGACTCAAAAACGCACCCACGGCTGGATGGTTTAGTATGTCCACTTGAGAGGCCCAACCCCGAATTATTAGGCCTCTTCCCTTGACCCGATCCTCGAACACTTCTGAGACTGATCCATAACCCAAATCCATTTGTTCAACCGTGGGCTCTTTCACAACCAGCACGAACCGAACCCCGCTCTTTTCAAGCCCATCAGTCAGGGCCTCTAATTGCGCCTTCCTCATCAACTTCTGACTCCCAAAGGCCACATACAACACTGACCCCTCAGGGCACCCATCAAGCCATGCAAACAAACTCTCTTGGCCATTGATCTGGCCCACGCCACGAGGACCACCAATCGAACTCAAAAGCCCAACATGAAAAACTCTCCCATGGCCCATCTTATTCTTCAAGAATTCCAAATACACCCCATCCAATGCCTCAAAGGTAGTGACAATAGCCCCCCAACTTGTGAAATTCCCAATCATGCCCCTCCTAATGCTCTCCCAATCAGGGTCAGATTCTTTGTAGATCTTTATCATGGAAGGAAGATGCTCTCTTGGGAAACTGGGAGAGTTTGGGAGCTCTGGAAAGTCAACCACCTCCGAAGACCTCAAAGTCTCCACCTTTTTCCAACCGCATTCAAAGACGCAAGCCAAGAACGCGCTGTGGCAGAAAAAGCAAATTCCGGGCACGCCGATTTCTCCGGCCATGTCCTCCACCCAACCCAAGAAAACATCATGAATGATTGCCGCCGGAGGATTTGGATGAGATCCGAACCACTCAACCATCGGTCGGCGGAGCTTGGAAAGGGAGCTCATGATCGGGCCATTTCCCCAGTTGCCGACGTCCTTGACATTCTCGACGCCGGCGGGGAGGAGAGGGTGGCCGGACGGAAAAGGGAAGACCAGGGTTTGGATGGAGGGGTGGGTGGAGAGGAGTGGATCGAGAATTGGGAGGTTTTTGGGTGTGACGAGGATGGTGATGGTCAGGCCGCGGAGGGCTAGTTGGTGGGTCAAGTCAAGAAGAGGGAGAAGGTGTCCTTGGGCTGGGTAGGGGAAGACCAGTACATGGACTCCTCTTCCACTTTTGGAGCTCGACATTACTGCTATGGAGAACGATGGAGTGGGAGGGGAAACCAGTAATTTATTTGGTGCCGTAGCAAACGAGCAATTATGTAGCCTAAATAAGTCACATGAGTCTTCCGACAGCCCAATACGGAGTACTTTAGTCGTCTTGAAGACTTTGAAAGCTAAGATAGCCAACCCGATTATAAATTAGGGTTAAGGATGTTTTTATTTGGTACGAAATTTGATGGTCTCATTCTATTTGTTTAAGTTTGATCTGATTTGGTCTTTGTGTATTTTATAATTATGGAAGTCTGATCTCATCTGGATTGGTCTGGTTAAGACTGAAAACAGTCCAAGCAAAACACAAAAAAATAGCATTCTTTAAAGCTTGGACAATAGTCGGAATTCGCCAAACTCTTTCAGAGCTGGTCTATTGTCATTGCTTTGTCTGGCATCGTCGTTTGTTGGGTCGTCACCCGCATCGGAACCTGTTGTCCCAAATAATCCTAAATTGCATCTGCCAATTTTCTGATACGCTTGGTGACACTGCCACCACCAACGGACTGAACCATCACCAACCGACTGACGGTTACCCAAAAGAATAAAGGGCGCAATTGTTTAATTAAATTAGAAGTACTAGGGTTAGAAAATTAATATTTGATTCTAGGTCTGTGATTGGTTCGGTTCTTGCTAAAATTCAATGGAACCGTATTAAAAATCGTAGGCTTTAAATTCGGTTCGATTCTAGTTAAAAATTTAGTTGTTAAATTTAGCTCGGTTCTAGTTAAATTCGGTTTGATTCTTACCTTTTTTCAGTTCCTTATATAAAATTTATTGTCCTCCTAAAATGAACACATTTTACCTTCAGTTACAAAAAAAATCAATTTTCAAATCATGAAATTATGACCATTACATTATACATAGTTACATACATGATATCTCAATGTTCAAATATCACAAAAGTATTCGAGTGCAAACATTGAGTTTAAACATAACAAAAACATAAAGTTTTAAAATAGACATCAACAATCAAGAGAAAAGGTTTAATAGCTCCAAGATGAACCTTCAATAGTAGGTAGTTCAACCTCAAAATAATATTCTTCTACTAGTAATGCGTAAAATGTACATCGTAATAAACTAACCGGTAGTATTGAAAATAAAAAAATACGTAGTATTCCTTTTGTAGGTGAACTCAAATAAAAAATACAATTATAAACAAACAATAATATATAAGTGGACTAAAGTAGTAAAATAATAACTATTCGGATTGATCATGTCCACAATATATAAGGTATATTGTGCAAGACAAATGTTCCTGACAAAAATTTTCCGCCTAGAACGCCGTTTTGGGCACCTTCATTTGATGTGCTTCCGGGGTACAATTTTTTGATGAGATTAAATAAAAAATTGAAAAACATTGTGTTTTTATATGTATTTTGCCGTAGTGTTTTTAAATAATTTATTTATCTGACTTCACGATTAAATTTCAAGCTCAAATTTGGTGGACATAGTCTATATTTCATGAACAACAAGCTCAAAAAATTTTATCCAAAAATTCCACTCAGAAGCACCTTAAATGAAGAATACTCATGCAATGTATAAGAAGTTTGGTTCCTGTCTAGGAACCGGAACCGAACTGGAACCGAACCGATCAAATACAACAGGAACCGAACCGAAAAAATTTGAAGACCAAAACTATAGGAACCGAACCGAACCGGAAAATTAGGTTCGATTCAGATCAGTTTTCTCGGTTTTACGGTTTCAAGTACGGGCCTATTTGATTCTATTAAGGGAAGGTTAGAGATTAACTACTATTTTGTTCAGAGGTTGTAACAAAATTAGTCTATCACACATATCTAATAATTAAAAGTGGCCAGTATTCAAGACAAAATTATGACCCGAAATAGGACTAAAAAGGTTTGGAAATTCCAGAATAGGACTGTCATTCTTTTATTCCCAAAATAGGATTAATTACTGCCATGTTTTGGCAATACCATACTTCAAACATGGCAGTTTTTTTCAAATTTGGCAGTAATTACTGCTATTTTGAGAATAAAAAACATGACAACCCTATTTTGGAATTTTCAAATGGTTTTAGTCCTATTTCAGGAACCTTCCCTTTTTTATATTGTGCGATATGTTGTGTAATGATTTAAATAAATAAGGTCAAAGTTGTTTTATTAGCTGGATTGGCTGAAATTACTGTAGAGGGTCACTTTAGTTATTTCCATACCCCGTATGATTTTTTTACTTATTTTATTTATAACTATATTCTAAATATCCATAATTCAGCGGATTCTACCACATCAACTAAAATTTCAATAATCTCAAGAATTCAGCTGACTCGATCAATTTAAGTGTTACTAATTACTCCCCTGTCGACAGAGGGAGTAATTAGTAACACTTAAATTGAATGAGACGTCTCATTCAAAAGTTTTCACTAACTTTTTTGGAACGTTTCATTCAAATGTTCCCATTCTCCATTGTAAGAAACCATTAACACTCTTAAATAATAATTCAATCATCAAATATTTAATGGGACGGAACAAAAAGGAAAGATGGAACAATTTTAATCGAACATGCAAACTATTATATAGATCTTATGTTTGAGTACTCTTCCGGTCAGGAATTCCTGACCGGAACTGCCGTCTGGACGGCGGATTTTGGGGCCCTTCCCGGAAGATTTTTTTAATAAAATTTGAATGACACGTTCTTCATCAAGTCTAGTTTATCCACACAAAAATTCAACTAAAAACTCAATTGGAAAGGTTTCAAATGATTTTTAGAAGATAACTGCGCCCAATATATACATATAAAACACAATTATCTTCCAAAAATCATTTGACGGCCTTCAGCTGAACTTTTTTGTGCATAAACTAGACTTGATTGAGAAGATGTCATAAAAAATTTCATCAAAAAATTCCACTCAAAAGGAAGCACGACATGAAGTTTTCTCCTTATGTTGACATTTTGAAGTATTTATGTTAACCCAATTGAACTGTTAATCCGAAACTAGCAATTCACCCGTGCGATGCACGGTCGGGAATGTTTTTCCCTATTTTGTCCGTTAGAAACGTTTTCCAGGCCATCGGGATAAAAGATGCATCGTCAATAATACAAAAACAGTGGCGATGAGCTACAGAGTACACAATTCAAAATAAAGCGCAATAATAAGATAATGAAGTACAATAAAACAATCTTACAGTTAGCCATAGGCATAGCCGCATAGGTAAAAGATGAAAAGGAATGCAATGCTAGACGTTATTAAAAACTTCCTTATAAACAACATTTTGAGTGGTATTCTTGGTCTTGCCTTCATCATGACATATCAGAATTCTCAAACCGCGCCTGTTGGTCACTCTTGAAACAGCAACATATAGTTGTCCATGCGTGAAAACAGGTTTCCTCAACAACAAACCGACACGGGACAATGATTGACCCTGACTCTTATTAATAGTCATAGCATATGAAATCATAATGGGATACTGTCGCCTTTGAAATTTGAAAGGCAAGTTTGCATCAGAAGGAGTCAAGGACAACCGCGGAATCAACACTCTCTGCCCAGAACTGACACCAGTTAAAATTTTTCCCTCCAAGACATGATCGCAAAGCTTGGTGAGAATGAGTCGAGTACCGTTACACAACCCCATGGAATGATCAATGTTTCTTAGGAGCATGACCGGGGTGCCAACTTTTAACGTCAATTTGTGATTCGGCACACCAGATAACTTAATGCTATTTAGGAATTCAGGTGTGTGCAGCTCTGCCATTAGATCGGTTGTAGAATCTACTTTTGATACGCTATCTGAGCTCAGATACGTCCTCGAAACCTCTCCAACGTTGAGACCCATCATATAGTCATTAACTGAATCAACAACAGCAAGGGTTGGGGCCAAAATTGCGCGGTCACGCAGACAACCAAGGTCAGTCGAAGATGCAACATACTCCGGAAAAATGCTTTCCACAATAGCAGCAACAGGATCAGCATCAGTGTGAATTAATAAATCATCGGGAATATCAACAGACTCAAAACCATCATTTTCTCCACCCAACACACCGTCACCGATACTTGCAATCCATTCAGAAAAAATCTTCAAATCATAAGAATCAGCCTCGTTTGTCATATTCTGCAGACGCATATTTTTTGTCAATCGAAGGACTGTGCAGTCTGACCACAAATATGACGAATTGATGGTGGCATTGACAACATCTTGTCTGCTGCCGTTAGGTATCACAGGCAGCACCTGGCGGAAATCACCTCCAAATACCACAGTCTTTCCACCGAAAGGCTTTGTTGCACTATTTTCTTTGTGAAATTGCATAATATCTCTCATGCTACGGTCCAGTGCTTGGAAGCAAAATTTGTGCAACATTGGAGCCTCATCCCAGATAATTAGCTTGCATCTTACAATTAGCCGAGCTAGCGGACTACCCTGCTTGACATTACACGTGGAATCCTCATTCAAACTAATCGGTATTGCAAATCGAGAATGAGCAGTGCGTCCACCTGGAAGAAGCAAGGAAGCAATTCCGCTCGAGGCAACATTTAGGACAATCTCGCCCAGAGACCTAAGTGCCGCAGACAGTGTTTTCCACACAAAGGTTTTCCCTGATCCACCATACCCATAAACAAAGAAAACACCACCAACATCGTTTCCCACAGATTGCATTATCGTTTCGTAGACACGGAGTTGCTCATCCGTCAAAGAACGAAATAATGTTGCGTGCTCTTCGGCCATTGCAGCCCTGTCATACCCTAACTCTTCATATATCATTCTGTCACTGGAGGAAAGCATTGAATCAACGGAAACAGTCGGCATTGGAGGGTAATCCCGTAAACTCTTTCCACGACCTCGTAACAATTTTTCTAATTCAGCCAAAGCCAATTTCTCTAGCTGATCGTCTGAAAGAATCAATTCTGCAAGGGAGATACAACATTGATGATTCAAATTGCTAGTAAAAAAGTATGAAATACAAAGAATGCACGCACACGATACACAAAAACACACAAACATATATTCCATCAAAGAACACATTTATTTTAAACTAAATGAAACTTGGATGTTGCAACATTCGCCTTTGGGTGTGTTGTATGTCGTCCGCCATGAACCTCCAACAATGTTCCCAAACAAATTCCGGGCGAGCCATTGACTCTGTCCACAACAAAATTACGAACAATATCCTCATATAAAACCCCGAAGAGAAAAAGCTAGCTTCCTTGAAAGCATCCACAAATTCTTTATCATCATCAAGCAAACCCAACGCATAACATGCCTCGCGAAATGAAAGATAAGTCACACCGGCCACAGTTCTCAGATCCTCGTGACACATTGCACCACGAATGTGATTCAAAAGGCACCTGATGTAATAAGATTCACCGCTACAGGGATGAACATAATATATCCTGCCTATTGCAAAAGCCTTTTTCCTGGGAGTCCACTCCCTAATTTTTTTGTTCCACACGAACTTTTGAGGGAACTCCGAATAAGTCAATTGTCTTGCTGAAGAATATTTTTTATTCGCCTCCATCCATGCGGTGAACATACTCTCCTTAACAGACACTGCATTGACTACAGAGTCTAGCGGCTGGTCATCATGAAAAACTACAGATTGTTCGTTTGGCAAATGAAAGCTCAAACGCTCCACCGGCGGGTTTTTGTACTGAATTTGAAAACCATATACCCTCCAAGCTGCCTCGCAAGGTGAAATGTATCTACAATCGTAATACATTTGAATTTCATCAACAGGCTGCTGTTGAGTATCACCATCAACGGTCTTATAAAAAGCTGCTGTTACTCGATCACGGCCCTTATTAATGTACTTGAAAAGATACTTTATGGACCTTGATTGGTTACACCACTCCACATTCATATGTGCACCATATTTCATTAACAAATATCTGTTGTGGGGAACAACATACCTATTGTCCAAATCCACACCACTCTTACGGATTACACGGCTGTTACGGACACGTTTATAAACAGGGTAACCGTCCTCATCAACGGATGTTTCAGAACACCACTTTTTGGGAAAGTGCTTTGAACACTTCCCATCAACCATGCAAGGGGCAGACCTGAAAGCGGCACCACAGGGGCCATGCATCATAAAATCTCTAACTGCGCCGTAGTACAGCGGATCACGGTTGACATCTGGAATCTCAGCCGATATAACCCTATCAATATCTTCTGGTGAAGGCAACTTATCCTCAACTGACAGCCACAACAATATATGGGCATGAGGCAATCCACGCTTCTGGAATTCGATAGTATACACAACTGAGGAAAAACAAAACTATGAGAAAATCTGTTAAAAAAACATTTAAAATTGCACAATTGTATTACCTGCCCTCACACTGCCAAATGAATTTCCTTTCCTAAGATCTTGAATTAAACCGTCAAGCTTAATCTTGAAGACCCGAGATACA
The DNA here is from genome assembly GCA_945859915.1 of Cuscuta epithymum. Classification (NCBI taxonomy): domain Eukaryota; kingdom Viridiplantae; phylum Streptophyta; class Magnoliopsida; order Solanales; family Convolvulaceae; genus Cuscuta; species Cuscuta epithymum. The sequence goes on along the minus strand of CAMAPF010000954.1, from coordinate 835,062 downwards.
ACATCCGGGCGATCTTCTGGCTTCAGATTTCTCGTGTGGAGAAAACGGTCAATCTCTGGCCACCTAGGGTTACATGTAAATGTAATAAAAAGATCTGGATAACCCGCCCACCGACATATTGCCATAGCATCTTGATAATTTTGTATCATATAACGGGCCCCACCAGTAAACGTTGGAGGCAACACAATTCTCTTCCCCTGTGTGCGTGAATCGTGCTCACCACGCAAGAAAGCATCACTCAAACCCTTATACATATCGCAACGAAGCTTTGTCTGATGCGTCCTCACAAATTTCAATCTAGCAGACTCAACCAAAGTATAACCGTCAACAACAAATTGTTGAAAAAGTCTTTTGGTCTTTAGAAGAGTCGAATGAGAACTACAACGTTCTTGTATACGATAAGCAAGAAATTCCCTAACACTCACCATTTTCCTTCCAGCACCAACTATCCCACTGGACGCAGATAACAAAATATCCTCACGATAACCATCCTCACCGTAGGGAAACAATAACAGATACTGCAGACCAAAATAGGCCGGGTTTAACTCATTTATCCTCTGGAGCGCGCCAGACTGAGTTTGAACCAAAATGTCCCTTTCACCCAAGGATTCATCAAAATCTCCGACAACCAAAGCTGCCACCTCCGACACTGACGGCAGATTGTATGTCCGAGCATCGCCATATCGCTTTCCTATAAGCTTTAGCTTCACATTTGGGGCACTGTTTGTGTCAAATTTCTCTTTGGCAAGACGAAAGGACTTCACCAGAACATTATGTTGATTGAGCATCTCGGTCAGGCTGATCACTAACCCCTCGTCCAATTTCCTCGTATTAACACCGCCGCTGATTAAATATCATAAAGAAATTAGGGTTAAATATCAACACACTAATTAAAACTTAACGAATTGAACATCTTCAAACCTGACAGATGAAACTCTATTCTGAACTTCATTCTCGGTGTCATAGATATACAATTGTGCAAATTTGGGCTTCGCACCAGGGGGGGGCAATAAACTACCCATTAAGTGATAATTCTGGCCGTGGAGTTTAAATATCGGAGGAGATCTTCCTCTATTGACATTTCCCTCAACCCGACCTCCCATGGACGTAAAGGAAAACATACTATTGTAAGATCTGATGTTTTCGAGGAAATGCCTACTATGCTCATCAGTACCATCTATCAATCCAGCCAACAACAACGGCGGTTCTTTCATAGCAGGCAACACAACCTTGTGTTGGCTACAACAAAGGGAGAATTTAGGAAGATTCTTCTTTGAGTTTGAAAGAACACGCTCCTCGAACCAAAACAAAGCGTTACAGAACTCACATGAGTAGATTGAGTCACCGATGTCCCAATACTCTGCACAAAAATAACAATAAAAAAATACAATGTTAAATAAATCACAAAACCACACATGCAAATTCGATGGTTGACACTATAAGCGCACCAATCTGTCTGTCGGCTATTTGGTCAGGAAGTCCATCATAGTCAACATACTCATCATCCGCATCACTATCAGTGAAAGACGATACATCAAAATCCAAAACAGGTGATAGAGGCAATGGGTGTGAACTTGAAGCATGAAGATCTTCGACTGATGTTTCTGGACCAACAAAGCCTAACCACGAAAGTCACAGGAACTCAACTTTTTTGCGTTATCAACGAAAACCCAAACAGAAGTGATGCCAGATTGGATACAAAATTAATAACGGTTCATGAGAGACAAACCGTCATGGATATAGGCAGAAGTTGAGCTTAGCAGCGGCCCTGATTTTAGGGAAGAAAGAGCAACTTCGGGTGCTGAACACAAAGGCGACTGCTGTGAACTCGAAGCACGAATATCTTCCACGGACGTTTGAGGAAAAAAAAAGCCTAACAATGAAAGTCAAATGAACTTAATACAAAACGGTATCGATGAAATCCCAAACACAATATGATGCGAAACTGGATATAAATTAAAAAATAGCTGATGAGAGACCAACCAACATCAAGAGATGCAGAAGTTAATCTTAGAAGCGACCCTGAATTCGGGGAAGGAATAGCAACGTGGGAGGTTCCAGACATGGAACGATAACAGTGTTGTTTGGTCGGGGACATAACAACCTCACTGTCCAAAGTGCCTAGTACCATTAATCGGAAATTATTATTTTTACATACGTATCAAAAGAACATAGATTACTTATGTGCATCCAAAAAACTAATTTAAAAAAATCCATAAATACTACATAGTTGTTTTGAATATAACAAAAAGAATAATATCTCCCATTAAAAGAAGAAAAAGTGTAGGGTACTCTTCAAAGGGAAAATTATAAGAAATATTAAAAAAAAAAACTACCTCTTCAATTTTTCAATTGAAACATTGGACTATTCATACTATTTACATATTCTACTTTAACTTTATTTTACCGATAAATGTAATATGAATCCAAATAGCCGAATATTGTTTTTTTTTACACCAAGCAAATATTGTTAAATTTCTACAATTACAATTTTATAAAATATTAACTTTTTAAATTTTTTAATAATAAAATAGGAAAAATATTCACTGTCAAACCAAAAAAGTTGACTGTTGCAATTAAAAAGAAACGTTGGAAGTTTTGTCCAGCCAAACCCAAACAACCCACCAGAATTAAAAGCCCAAACAATGAGCCCAAAACATTTCGGACGTTGGATCATGTACTGGACATAAGTTCAGCCGAAATATGGCCCAATAACACGTCTAACCACAGGTTTTTATTCTTTCAAACCTTCCACTTCACCCTAAAATTACGCCGACACTCTCACACGTCTAACCCTCCCTCCCCTGTCTAACGAACTTCACAGATCGGCAAACCCTCTCACCAGCAAAACGGAGATCCGCGTTTAGTTGAGCAAAAAAACTACAGCCGGTTGAGAAAAAACACCATAGCATACCGCCGAGCCATGTTGTGAAGGACAGATATCCATCTCAAAGTGAAGGACAGATCCAGAGCAACGCCGCGTGAACGCCGGAAGCCCGGAGCTTTCACCGACGGAGAGGGAACAACACCAATCGTCAAATGATTCACAGGTAAACTCACTAACTCTAAAACACACAAAACCACAAAACCCAACCCACACCTTCTGCATGCACCAACACATCACGAATCCATCAACAATCTGGCGATCTTATTTAAAAAAAAACTCTACAAATTTATCATGAATCTTTACCCCAAAAAAATGAAATTTTTTTTGTTCCTATTGAGTTTCAACGGAGATACACAATAATCCAAGACGGAAATATTTTGCACTAAAGAAATTGTATTTTGAAAAGGAAAAAACGGAAAATATTTTGCCCGAAAACTATGAAGAATGGAAAACAGAGATCTGCAAAATCTGAACGTCTCTGTATCATTTTTTCACGGTCCAAAAAATAACCCGGAATACACCCGATAATTTTAGCTAACATTAAGCAAACAATTTTAACCAAACAGAGAGTTGCCTTTACAGATTTCATTTTTAAAATCATTTCTATCAATGAACCGCCATCTGTGTATCAGGATTATATGTGATTAAATTTTAAAAATTTAATGTTGTTATCAGTAATACCAAACACACTTATAAGTTTTTATTTTTTAAATATATATACTCCCCTATGTCGGCAATTGCCAACAACACACTCCGGAGTATTTAATTTCTCAAAAAAAAAATTTAATGCGGAATGATGTTTTAGAATATTTTTCAGAATTAAGTCATTGGAATTATCCAGAAATGTCTAGGATGGTTTTAAAGATTACGTGTAAAAATTTTTTGTAACAAAAAATTAATATAAACAAATATTTATTGATAGCCTGAATCTGGACACAGTAAGAAAGTACACACAAAATAATGGAGTCTTCTGCGTTTTTTCAGACATGGACCCACCCCGTTCTATTTTCAAATTAAAAAACAATTACCCATGACGTTTTTTCAGACTTGGACCCACCCACGTTCCATATTTGAAATTAAAAACACATACCCAAGTCATTTAAAGTCCAACCACTTCCCAACCATCGTCATTTAATATTCTCGAAACACACAACCACTACCCACCTACTCATACTTTAACACATCGAGCCTCCCACCGCTTTACAGACGACTTAAATGTATAGATATAAAATCCATCGGGCATAATTTAACCTATATTATAAAATCATAAAACTATAGACAGACAATTATTACTCCCACCCAACCAATAGCATTAACTACAAACCAAACTCCCACCCACCGCCATGAATGAAACATTGCTCTCACCCACAACCTTATATATGAATATAAACCCAGCCCTTGAATAATAACCAAACCTCCACCACTCGGAAGATCATCCTTACCAATACAAAGGGACATAAATTCCAAAGTCGCTACACACGCTTTATACAATAACCGATCCTTTAAAATACCTTTCGTAATACTGCAAATATACTAACCTCATATTTTCCATCTAATCCACATTACCGCAATCTTCTAGGGAGTAAAAAATGACTTTGTGAGATTGGGAACACGGAAGGGAACACACAGACACCAGGTAACAACTACCACTTATTAATATTATTTGTTATCACTTAATAAGCCCAGCCTACTAAACAATGGTGTACACTGAACACCCATCCCTGCACCACAGCGGAAGTGCATTTGAATGGAGCAAGAAACACCAACACAAAGATACAAAAGGTATTCTTGTACTTATCTTAATGGTTTAAGATTATTTAAAATAATTTGTTATTTTCTCTTTAGCACCTGACCACATGAAAAACGAATTTATTTATCTGTTGCTTTACAGGAGAATAACACAGCAGAGTCAATGTTACAGTTTGGAGGTAACGAAACACATTCCTATTATTTCACACGTTTGTATAGAATATGAAAACCACAAATTCTTTATTAACACTCAAAAATTATTGCAAACATATGGGAGGAAATGGATTATCTGCAAGAAGACATTCAAAGCAAGGATTATGGACAGGGCAGCAAACATGAAGGAAAGGTAAATAACCAATCCAAAATAAATTCTGATGTATTTTTTTTTCAAATAATCTAAAGAACATTATAACCGAAGACCTTATGTCTGAATAATATTTTTACAGCATGATATTTTCTCCACATCATCCACTGACAGTTGTCTTCAAACACATAACCGAAACCCACTCTCACCACAAAAAAAATTAAATTTAAAAGTTGATGACAGTAGCTGAAAGGTGACTATCATTAATTAATAACCTAAATAAAAAAAGGTTATACACTGGGAAGAACTTACCTCTGTTGGATCTTTTGGATCCCAACACACATGATTTAGTTATCTTAACCATAATCTAAGTCCTCAAACCGGCATCACTTACCTGTATCTAATATTAGCGTCAGTATGAGAAGATCAAGATCTATGATTAACTTCAAAGCAAAACATTCATCATAAAATACTACATTACATTATAGGTGCACATTAGAGGAGCTAAGATAATAGGTGCACATCCCAGAGTACAAAATATTTGTCCAAAAAAGACATTATGACAGAAATGCCTTTCCTTATTTAAATTTGGACTAAATACATGATAGGTGCACATCAGAGGAGCTAAGATATATAAGAGCGTAGGTGCACAATATCCAAAAAGTACATTACAATAAATAATTAAACACGACTGAGCCAACCAAATTCATAGTCAACAACAAAGTCCCCTCCAAAATAGAATCGGTTGAGTAGGATAGGGCGTGTAGAACGCCTCAGAACAACCTCGTTCCCCTCAACAGTGTAATTAAGCCCAGAGGGCTCCCCAGGGGTCTCCCCGGAGCTCTCCCCATTAGTCTCCCCGGAGCTCTCCCCATTGGTCTCCCCAGAGGCTTCCAACATGTCTCCAATATACCATCGGAGATCATGCGCTCCATAGAAGGGTGAAAGTACTGCCGGAGGCAGCTGATCCCACGGGATACCTCCACGCAGAAACTCAAGAGCATAGAAGTTATCACAAACTTCACACCACCAGATTTTACATGACTCCCCAATCGCGTACATGTTGCAACACAGTCGAATCTGACCACAGATTTCACAATCCTTGAACATGGCAGTGGACTGAGCAAATCCACCTAAAAGACTCAAAAAATTCCAAAGTCACAACGTGACTTGAAAGTTTAGAAACATCATAAAAATCTTGAAGTGGCTTCACAAATAAAATCTTTACTCCTAAAATACACTGTACTTTTCTCCTTGCTAAAGACAAATTAATTTTTCAGTAAATTGATTTATGAGAAAAATATATAACAATTTACGAAATATAGGACTTGGGATTTTACTTTTAAATACATAATAATCTTTGGAACTGCATATAATAATTTTGGAAATATTGAGTTGATCTGTGGGTTGTAACCTGTGTTTCCACAACTTTGATGCAGGACTGAATTATCTGATGAGGAAGAACCAAACGAAGAAGAAAGGCAGCACACTCAAGTGCAGAGAAGACTGTATTTCAATGGTGAAGCTTTTACTATAATAGTTACTTATAAATGGAATGGTAAATGGAATGGCTATCATGGGGTGAAAACCAAATATCTATCCAATAAACAGTGAAAATTATTAATGAAACCCACTAACTCAATGAGAACCAATCACACACCAACAACACACTCTGAGACTGATAACCCAGACCTAAAATAAGATTTGAAAGATTTAGTGTGATGAGGACGAAATATGTCCACAATTCTAACTGAACAAATCTTGTACCCACTGTCTTCAAAATATCTTCTGGCCATAAATAAAAATTAACCACACAATTTAAAAATCAAATTCCTCTTTCGACAGGAAAGCATGTTAAATGTGACTGAATTTTTTTTATTGAACTACCCTCCATAAACTTACAACCGAAAAAGATTTTGTGCCAAAAAAATAATTTCGGAGTTATTTAGTGAGATAAGAGATTTGTAATCCAAAAGTTGAGAAATGCTTGTGTTCTATTATTGCAAACCAACCCTGAATCTGTTGGACGCCAATTTTTTTTTTCTCAACATGTCCTTCCACATCTGTACTTGGTAAAAAAGATTTTAATAATTTAAAAGCAAATACATACTACTAAATTTTTTAAATAAGCGTGTAGGCGTTCACCAAAGTGGTTAATATATTTATCTTCCACATTTCTATCAAAGTCATTTCACAGGAAAAGTTGAATTAATTTTTTTTTGGATAAAACCTTCACGCGGTGTACAAAAAGGTTAAACTCGAATTGGGCCAAAAAAAATTAACCTAGAGGAAGTGCGTTATACACAAAGGTGTTTCATCTGCAATTTCTCCGACACCAATAAATGATACATCTAGTCATAATAATTTGAGGGTTAAAACTGAATAAAATGAAATTTTGAAAAAAACATTACTGTTTTGTGACACGGATTGCTCAAAAAGGCTACAGATGTTATAATATTTTAATATACTTTAAAAAAACAATCAATAGTTTAAGTTTACTTTAATACTAACCCTATTAGCTGATAACTTCAACGTCATTTAAAAATATCTATCAGCCACATTGGAAATCTAAATACTGCACGGTCCCCAAGAGATTGGAATTTCCCATATCAAAGGTGTACCTAAATTTTACAATAAGATGAAGCAAATATTTTTACATAGTAGTTTATCAAATACGGAGTACAAATTATCAAAAGTGTACGCAAAATTGACAAAAATATTATAAGCAGTTTTTTTCAAAATGACAAATTAATACACACGTTTATTGTTCTAACCGGTGTTGGTACTTGTATCTATTTGTTTTCAAATCAGTTTTAGATTTGTGTTACACGTGTCATTTGAGGTGGCTCCCAAACTTCGATAGATTTTATTTTGCTAAACTGAGTCATCAACCTCTTATAGAAAATTAAAGATAAAGTAGTTAAAATAACTGCCCTGGTAAATCTTACTCCCAAGGATATGCCACGCCACGCAATGAGGGGGGGGGGGGGGGGGGGGTTATTTTTTATGTATTGGAAGATAAATATGATTTACCTTTAAAATCAGTTTCTAATTGAAATGTATCATGAGCACACATTCGACAGTATTAATTATCAATTATCTATTAAATAATACTAAGTATATAAATATGTGGTAATAGGTTTTAATTTGTAGTGGAAGGTCTCTCAGACCGTGAATATTATTGCCAACTTGGTTTTGTATTTTAAAGCCAATGGAATAAAAAGAGCTGCCCTGGTGGAACTACCTGCCTTGGATATGGCAGCAAATCAGGGGGGCACTATCTGCTAGGTTGGGTGATAAATAAGGATTTTCCTGGACATTTTTAACTTGTATAATTTGTAATACAAAATTTAAAACACAAACATTCACTTTAAATGCTTTTCATTACTTGGGAACAAAAATTTTATTCCCAGAAGACTGACTTGGGAAAATCATGTCTGTAACTTGCGTTAAAAAAAGTTGAATAGAAAAACCTTAGTCATATTCCTCACGTAGGTGTTTTAAAAATTGGCCATTAACCTTAGTCATATATGGTATATTAGGTTATCAACATTGTTTCCCGTTCCACAGATACACCAACAAACACTGTATTCAAACCATTTTCATTATGTGGGCTTTTGTGTTAAAAACTATCAAATGACATTTGAATTATTGCTCATTTCTGGTGTTTGACTTTAAAAATTCCAAATTTTTGTCATCAACATCCTTAGTCTTATTCTTCACATGGATTTTTTAACAAAAATAAGTGCCATTATGTAAAGTAAATATACCATCATATCTGGCAGTTGATAAAGTTAACAAAAATCCTTAGTCTGATTCTTCACATGGATTTTTTAACAAAAAATATGTGGTAATAGGTTTTAATTTGTAGTGGAAGGTCTCTTAGACAGTGAATATTATTGCCAACTTGGTTTTGTATTTTAAAGCCAATGGAATTAAAATCACTGCCCTGGTGGAACTACCTGCCTTGGATATGGCAGCAAATCAGGGGGGCACTATCTGCTAGGTTGGGTGATAAATAAGGATTTTCTTGGACATTTTTAACTTGTATAACTTGTAATACAAAATTTAAAACACAAACATTCACTTTAAATTCTTTTCATTACTTGGCAGTTGAACCACACACTCAGAATAATTCTCCTTGTTGATGATTTCTGGTGATGATTCAAACAGGGGACTGCGCGGAACTGCCTCGGGATCACCCAGAAATAGGCTCGTTGCTAGTGAAATCTGTCTGTGCAGGATTTTTTTTCCCCTATTTTATCATTGGTCTGTAAATCTAATAAGTAGACATAGAATAGATTTAGGGCAGGACACCTGACTCCGAAAAACGGCAACAGGTACGCCACTCCATTCACACCCTCCATTTGAATCTCGTTATAGAACATTGTCATTATTTGCACTGCATTACACACTACCCACAAACCCAGTTTTTCAAACACTCTTTCTCTAAAATTTTATTCCCAGAAGACTGACTTGGGGAAATTGTGTCTGTAACATGTGTGTAAAAAAAGTTTTCAAGAAAAACCTTACTCCTATTCCTCACATATGTGTTTTAAAAAATTGGCCATTAACCTTAGTCATATATGGTATATTAGGTTATTAATATTGTTTCCCCTTCCATAGAGACACTAACAAACACTCTATTCAAACCATTTTCATTCTGTGGGCTTTTGTGTTAAAAACCATCAAATAACATTGGAAATATTGCTCATTTCTGGTGTCTTATTTAAAAAATTCCAAATTTTTGTCATCAACATCCTTAGTCTTATTCTTCACGTGGATTTTTTAACACAAATAAGTGCCATTATGTAAATTAAATATACAATCATATCCGGCAGTTTAAGTTAAATAGAGAATCACGCCACAATTCTCAACTTTACCAAAGAACAGGATACTTCAACTGAAAATATTGTCTTCCAATCAAATGTATATTATTGGGGTCTAGCAGTTATACCATGTATTACTTTGAGTATTTTTAATCTCACGTGCCACACACCCTAGCAGGCTCTAACCACAAGAATTTCCCATAGAAGTCCAGCGCATAACAGTCCATGGGTATATCTAAACATAATATCTTATATAGATGCATCAGCAGTACATATGATTAGCATATTGTTATGCCTGAGTTATTAGACTAAAACCATTGATAAGAGGCCAACATTTGCCAACACCAGGCCCTGAAGGGGCAGAAAATAGGTGGCCAAAGTTGCCTTTATTGTACATAGCCGGAAATCTAACAAAGTCACACATTACACAGTAACACATAATAGTCACACATAACTTAATCACACACAACATAGGGCTAGGCACTATCTTTATTCCTTTTTCACCCCCTTGAGCTTTTTCCCAGATGTTGAAGTAGAGGAGTCTCCAAATAGGTCACGTTTCAGTTTCTCAGTATTCACTTTCAAATCACTCCTTTTCTCCTTGGACAGCAGCGGGCTGGACACAGATTGCTGTGATGACTGAACCTGAAATTTACAAAAAAAACCTGAGTACATAACTTCGAGATAAGCCGCTTTGATACAACTAAATATTTAGACTATTTACCCCATTTCGAGGAACTGAAAACTCATTAGCCAATCGAGTGAACTCATCTTCCTCCTGCAAGAATAGACCGTAAAAGATGAAGGGGATAGTGTCTTTATACCCAGAGTTACAAAAATTAAAATGTATACCTCAACAGCATTAATCTTTGAAGAGTAAAGTGCCAGCACTTTAGGGTCGGTGTTCATTTTTATAACACTAAAAGTCTGATTTCCTTTGAAACCCCTTCCCTCTCTTTTAAAATGCACCTTAAACAAAGCCTTTACATCAATGAGAGAGGTTATCTCAGAAGGGAAGTAATGCGGCCCGAAGTTCCTCTGCAAACATTTATAGGTTAGTCTCCCATATTAGACTAAGGAAAATAGAACATAGTACCAACACATACCCTAGCTATTTGTTCCTTAAGGGAGGTGGCCGACTTTCCCAGTAAGCATGAGACCTCCCTATCCCACAGCAAAAAGGAGGCATGTGTTGTGCAATCAACTACCCTCACATTCACCTTAAACCTGATTTCGTTAAAGTTTTTGTCTTTAGCAATAATCAGGATAAGTCTTGAAAAAATTGTGAGTGAGATGACTAACCGAAGAACAGCGTCATTTGCATTGCAAGAGGAACACCAAAAGCCATCCCCGTTAGTGGAAACCTTCCTGTTACAACTGATGCATGAAATGTAGGACCAATCTTTGTAGTTGTCAATACCCACTATCTCTCCGTAAACCCAATGCTTCCCTTCCTGTTTATCAACCAAAAAAGTCGAGTCAAATATTATCTATAACTGCTTTCAAATTATAGTTACAATACACTTGCCTCCTCAAGCTTCAACAGGTCATCAATAGTAATCAAATCTTGCTGGCCAGTTGCTATGTCACCATCGTCTGAGTTGTCCGTAGTAATTGAAAACCTAAGTCCATTACTGGACCTTTCAGCCATCCTGATTTTATATTTTTTTTATAGCAAATGTTAGAGATAGATGTGTTTTTTCTTGGTCACGAATCACGATTATAGATTATAGTTTCTACCTTGACTTGAACTCCACAAATTCATCATCACTTCCATTTAAAATGACCTTGGTGGTGTTGAACATGTTTGACACATGAACATGACCTAGATAACATCTATGTTAGATTATAGAGCATACAGTGATACAATAAGCAAAAGTTGTATAGATGTTAAGACAACCTTGGTATTTCTTTGCTCTGCAACACTGCAGCAGCATCACAATTGGATCCGAAGTTGTCTGTTTGTATGTCATGAGCATCTCAACCATCGGTCCCCAAAGAGTACATGCAATCACATCTCCTCTACCCAAAGTGTTTAGATTATTTCAATTGTAAAGTACACCAAGTATAATTTTTTAAAGATAGAAGTGAACAAATGGAAAACTCACTCTGGGTCTCCCAAAACCATCTCCATTAATTTTCGGGGCCTATCATTCTTCAAAATGGTTTTCGGGTCTTTATCATGCACTACCTGACCCATTATGTCTAGAGCATAGGAGTACATTAGTGCATTTTACTTAAGCATGTAATGTTTTATATATTAGGGTTATCACATATCATAAATTGGTAATTACCGATTCCATATTTCTCATCAATGGTGTCCTGGGCTTGCAATGAAGCAAAAGACACCAGTGAGTAAGTTCTTATGGGGAATGGAACCCCCTTGATCTCAAAGGCAGCACTTTTGTTAAAAAAACGAAGCCTATAGGCACTTGTTGAGGTTTTAAAGAACATGTAGTTCTCTTCCACCATAAAGTTTTTCACTGCAAACAAACGTCCCTCCTTGAAGATACCAATGAACTTGCTAACGAACTGGTCCGGAATATGAGCATGCATCCTATACCCCTGAAATATATGAAAATGTCAATACAGATTTTATTAAAATGGTAAAGCAAAGAAACATTATAATGATTTTCAGAATTCCAAACCTCTTCATCATGGAACACAACCTCCAAGGATTCTGGAAAACAATCATGAGCAGGTTCACGATACACCCTTATTGCCCTAGCCTTGACTGCCCATGTGGTTTTCGTCTGATCAATCTCACGAAACAGGGACCACATTCCAACCATCTTTAAGAATGAATTCTTGTATGTATTGTTTATATTGTTTGCTAAGAGATGTGGAGAAATGAGAAAAATTGTTGCTGTATTTATAGCTGGAGTCCCCAGTTTATCAGCCTGAAAAATTGTAAATGGAATGGGGGGAACACTGTTTGACTTAATTTGAATTTCAAAATTGCAATTGAAGCAGCCCGCCCAAAGTCTTCCACTTGTGCCAATAAAAATGTAAACAACTGCGTGAGAAATCCAAAAGAGATTTGTGCCAGCTCATTACCCCAAATTGACCAAAGAAAAATCATTTTTGGGCCATCAGAAGATCTGTAAGATATCCAAACAGTGACCCAACTCCCTATAACCACACATCCCACACATCGCCAGCTCATACTCCACTGTGAGACAAATTAAAATTAATATTCAAAATTTATATAGTTTTGAAATCTGTAGCAAATCCAACGAATCTGGATAACCATGCTGAAACCTTCATTTTCAAACCTAACCAACCTCACCCTTAATGAGTAATTAACCACAAAGAATGATAGCGACCTTTTTGAGCGGGAACTGTGGCTCTCTTTTATTTTCCTTTTAGATTAGAATAGATACTCCTAGTCCGTAGGAAATACAAATTGGGACTTTTGGGAGCCGCTTTTCTTGTTTTTCGATTGAAATGTTTGATTTAAGAAAGAATTCTCTAAATAGGAGTAAAAACGTTTTGAAATTCCAAAATAGGAGTATCATGTTTTTTATTCCCTAAATAGGAGTAAATTTCTGCCAAGTTTGGCATTACAAGGCTTTAAACATGACATTTTTTCTCAAACTTGGCAGATTACTCATATTCAGCGAATAAAAAACATGATACTCCTATTTTGGAATTTTAAAACGTTTTTACTCCTATTTAAGACAATTTCTATTGATTATTTAATGACAAAGATGTGCTGTAATTAAGAAATGGACTACCGACAAGGGTCCCTCCTCGGGCGACGTGGTCCAATATTATTGGATGCCAATATGCATGACCCCACCAGAAGACTTCAGTCACCCACTCTTACCTTTTCAGGTACACAGCTGCATTCTTTCCATATCAAATGAGTGGCAATGAGCAAGTGGATGGTGGATCCTTACATTGAATGGTTCGTTATGATTCATCTTTAAATTCGGATTTCAAAAATGCCCATAAAGTTTACCCATTTCCCTCAGAGGTATTTGTTCTAAATTTATAATTTCTGTTTTCTTTTTCTTCACCAGATTTTACTCTTTATTTGGTTGTTGGGTCTTGATTCTGGACCAATTATAAGTATGTGCTGTACTAGATTTTCACTTCTGAGCTTAGTTCATTGGATTCTCATTCCAGATTTTCTCCAATATTTTAACTGTTTCTTTACTTGATGATAATATGAACAATTCTGAAGCTGTTTTAAGTTTCATAAAGACTTTCTCTAAGAAATCCACGGAAAGAGCCTGTTGCCTGTTGCCTGTTGGTTGTTATGGTAATAATTTACTGTTCTGATTCATAGCACACTCCGGGTTTCTTAAGCAGAATCAATAGGAAATTTGAGGTCATTCATGGTTCGCTTTACATTTTACTGATTGCTATGAACCAAAAAATTATGGAATATGTTTTGAGATATGTGGGTTACTGGTTTAATCTTGGAATTCAGAAAACCTATGAAAAACAAGATTATTGACCATCAATCAAATTGTCAATTTTAAAGAGGGTTAATTTTAAGGTCAAAGTATGAGTAATGAGTCTCCATCTTAAAACCAACAATAAGGTGATGATGTTCACCTCCTATACTAAGTTATCCCACACAGTTTAATAACAAGGTATAACTAAGCTCAAACGAGTAATCAGTAGAAGTTAGACTCAAAACCAGGATATGGATCTCAAGAGACAAGGCTAGAGGTTTGGAAGTTCTCAATGATATGATTTGTAGTTGAGTGTTCTAGAATTAACATGTTGCACCTTTGACTGTAATGTCTTTTTGATAACCAATCATATTGAGATCTAACTGGAAGAAGTTGCCTGAATTGAAGCCCGACTAAAGACATGGGCGAGGTAAGAAGCTCAATGGAGATCATAAGTCAAGTGGAAATGGACATGGCATATTCTTCTGAGAAACTGGTGAATCTAGGCAGCCTCTTTGTGACTGTGATGACCAAACAAGATGAAGTTGAAGCAATGGCAGTTGAAAATGACGATTCTCCGGATGCCGTTGAGAAAGCTTTGACATTACACCACTTAAGTGCTATTCTCAAGGCGGAGTTTAGACTGTTGGATGATTTTGTGAGTAATCTCCACGATCTGATTCTTGGTGCGCGCGAAAAGGTCTCTTCCTGTGAGACATTGAGTGAACTGGATACAATGGTGGAACACAAATTGCAAGATTCCGAAGAATCGTTGGGCCAACTGAAAGAACGTATTCTAAGTATGAAGATTCAGCTAGCCAATCCGTCGCTGATTGGCTCTTTATTTGATCAAGATGACTGTAAGTAATGAGTTGATTCTTAAGGTCACCATTTATTTAGTGTTAAGTTTTATGCAGATATTCCCTGCAAGTTTGTTTAGCGTATTGCACCAAATTTAGAGACTATGGCCTCGCTCCATATCGTTTTATGTTTTCTAATTTTTTCAGGTTTTTGTTGGTAGATTTCTAAGGCAACAAATTTACTATAAATATGATTATTTATTATCTTATTTTACAACATCCATCATATTCCTTTCAAAAACGTAATACAATGTCAAACGGGCCCTACATTTATGTTAAGACCTAGGGTTCCATCTTAAAAGGTCAATCTGATAGGAAGAGTAACCTGGATCTTAATATAGCACTTAATTCCTTCACAAATATCCGGTGTGGGAATTCAACAATTTACAAAAAACTGGTTTGAGAGTGCATAATATCAAACAATTAGGGGACTGACTGAAAGTACGACTTTCCGTTAACAAAAAAACTAACATGTTTAAAGGATGACAGGGAGACATGACTTGGCTTCAAAGCCACAAGTGCAGATAGCAGAGCAAAAGCGTCTTCTAAAAATGTTGGGGAAGTCTTTTGCAAGAGAGCTAGATCTCGAGATGAAGATGACGTTGATGAAACAAAACGAAGACGATTTTAAGATGAAGCTCAAGTTAAGAGAACACATAGCTTCATGCATGGAAGAAGCGGCAGAGGTAATCTGGGGAAGGTTTTTGGAGGCAGACAATATAGGGGAGGTGCTCATGGGCATCTCAAAAGATATGGCAGGTCAACTTCGGATAGCGAATCTCAATCTAAGCGGTTCCCATCAAAGAGAAAATGAGATTCAATTGAAATTTCTAACTTGCATGGAACACTCAAATGCTAAAGATATCACCATTCAAAAGCTCAACGAAAGCATTGCATACCTTAAAGATGAAAACGCTCAAGTAGTGTCCTTACAACAGAATATTGAAAAGCTAAAGCAAAACTTGATGACATGTGAATCTCAACTAACAAGGGCAAATTCGTCAATTGAAGTGCATATTGAGCAGATTAATGAAATGGAGATTGAAATAGAATCTCTAAAGGAAGAACTCTATCAATTGGAGAGTAGGGCTGAAACTGCTGAGGCAAAAGTCTCGCAGTTAACAGAGACAAACTTGGAGCAAAGTGAAGAACTGAGTTTCCTCAAAGACAGCAATGATAATAGTGTAAAAAGAGTGAGCATACTTGAAACAGAGATGAGGGAGCTTGACATTCAACTTCAGAATTCTAAAGCATCTTCTGAAGCAAGTCAAGAGCAGCAAAACTTGTTATATTCTGCCATTTGGGATATGGAAACGCTGATTGATGAGTTGAAACAAAAAGTTTCTAAAGCAGAAAACAAGACAGACATTGCAGAGGAGCAATGCATTGCATTGTCAGAACTTAATTCAGAGCTCAACAAAGAAATAGGTATCCTGAGGGTCAGATTGCAAGATATGGAGTCATCTTTGAATCAAGCTAAGGTTGAGAAAATGGCGAGCGTGAAAGACATTAACATTAAGACAAGCTTTATAATGGATTTGGTAACACAACTAACTGTAGAACGAGAACGGGTGCAAAAACAGGTTCTTTTCATGCTTATCACTTCCTTTAATGAACATGTATGCCTCCTTCAGTTTCGTTTCCAGTTCCCAGGAACTTCTTTTACCCGGTTTTTGTGTCAGGAAGGAGTTCAATTCCAAAGTATCAATGTGGTAATAGGAGTAACCCAATATCTTTTAAGTTCGTTGATGATTCTAAATTTGGTCCATGTAAGACAAATTATTCAACAGTTTGGATTATGAGAGCTCGAGAATTAAGAAATTCCTTAGGATTTCAATTTCTTGAATTGGGCTGGTACGTGTCTGCAATAGGCCACGTGTTTTGAGGGATTCCCAAGCTTTTGGATGAATTCCTTTCACTGCAAAAGTTATTTTAACTATTCTCAATAATTTAATTCATAATAATTCAAATAGATATAAGAACAAAAACTAACATGTAAGAAATTAATATATTTTTCATATCAAGTTGAGCCTTTATGATATAACTGAAGTACCAAGTGTCAAAAGAATATAAGCTTAGATGAGTAATTTGATCCAAGTATCCTAAAAGATGAGCAAAACAAAAATTAGGATTGGTATATCTGTGGGATACTTTATTTGAGTTTCAAACAAACTTTAGAAGCTGACTATATTGATAAACATTTGCAGTTGTGCTGTTTGATAAAGGAAAACAGATCGTTGATGAAGAAGCTAGAGATGGTCAATGTCCCTGCATCTGCTACCATTCTAGGGAGCAGAGAAGCTGATAACAAAGAGCATCCACCTTCTACACACCAATTTCCTGGAGATGCTCCATTGAAAGTGCCAATTGAGTCCTCTTTGAGAATCAGTGAGGTATGTTCTTCTACGAGGTGAAATGGATAAATGGTACCATAACGGTTTGTATTAATACATCTTGGCACTCCAATTATTATATAAAGGTTATGAAGCAAATAAGTACCATAATTATATTTAAAATTGTGGCCAATGTTATCCCATTTTGTAATGATTAGCCTAATCATTCCACAAATTTGTGTAAGTAATTAATCTACTGAGTTGATGAGGCCATTACAAGTCAAGTGCAGATCTGGTTAGTTGTGATGACTGGGTTAACTGCATGTTGGATATGAATAAATTGGACCAGCTGGTCTAGTCTGAGTTTAACACTAAATGTGAGTAAATTAATTAATTACAAATAAACTTAAAGAAATGTATGTGGAACACAGGCTACTATAAGTCAGATGATTTTGGCTGGAATTTAAAATAGTGACGGTGCCAATTAAATATACTTATACGTAGTAGTATTTGTTTGCTTCATTAAATAGTATTTATTTTTGGCAAAGATACAGTGGCTTATTCTTAGTTTACTTCACCAGTTTAACTCAAACAAGGTGCAAGATCTACATGAGAAGTCCTCTTACAATGAAACTGGGAATGGGGTGTCATCTTCTTCCACCAATTATCATCATGAGGAATATTCAGTTGTCGAGGAGAAAACTGTTGTTGCCATAGAGGCAAAGCGTGGTCAGAGCAGAAGATACATATGCATTGCGTTACTCATCTCACTGCTCTCAGTAATAGCACCATTTTTATATGGGCGGAAAAAAACTTTGGTTGACTTTGGTAGTTAACTTGTGGTGCCTGAAATGTTTATATGTTGTAACTGGTAAGTATACAATTCAAGCAAATGTTTGTACAGCATAGTATGGGCTAGTTGATTCCACATTCACAAGGTTTGTTTTTAAGGGCTGCAAAAAGAAAATGCAACTACATTTTGTAGCTTTGTACCATTTGAGGACTAGAGATTTGTTGGTTGCAAGCTTGCAGCATGTATTGTGTGAGTATGATCTTCAATGGAAACAGTGTACATGTAATCACTTATTTATTTATTTATTTATTTATTTATTTACTTCTTTGATTGTTTACCACAACTACACGTTGGGTAGTCTTGTTTGGAAATAAAGTAAAGGTGAGAGTAATTCTTTTGTTAGCCTTAAGGTTAACTGATTTGTAACTGAAGAGTTTTGAATTAGTGATATAAACAGGAGAGAGCCTTGTGCTAGTAAAGTCTAGAAGAGAAGATCTTGTCTGCTGTTCAGCTGAGCTTGTTTGCCATTTGGTCATTGTTTCTGTTGGATAGTTACATATTTATCTATAATAATGATGATGGTTGTGGTGGTGATAGTGATGAAGAAATTCCCTACACTAACGGTGCACAATATGGCCGTGCAGAGCTGCACCACATAGGACGTTTTAGCTTGCAACAAAAAACAGAAACCAAGCCGGCTTGGTTTGATCAGATTAATCCTTGTGTTCTCAATAATACAGACAACAGAAAAGAATAGTTCCAAATGAAGAATAAATAGTAAATACAACCTTGAACACCGAGCCACGATATATTACACTCTCACTTGAGCTACCAATGACATAATAATTTTGAGAAATACAATTGGCATATGAGCTTCAAGAAGGAAATAATAATAGCCCAAGATATATTGTACATGCCCTATTATAAATACAGTTGAAATCTTCTCTGTTGTGAGGAGCAGTTTGAGACCCCCCCAGTCTTCTTCACAAGTATGAGAGTACTGTCTTCTCTGAGATGAACCAGATCAGGACCACTTGGACTGTTATGCTTGGGCAGCTAATTAACACTTGCATTTGGAGCATTTGTGGAGATCCTTGTGTGTTAAATCAATATGCATCTCTTATTTAAATGGTGTTTATTTCATTTTCTAATACAAGGCACCTATGTTCATTCCAGACATGAAGGAATACCAGTTAACAAAAGTTTAATAATATATTCAAACAGAGACATCTCTACACCATAAAAATGTTCTTGGTACAAGGGAATTACACGACCAATGAAACTGCTAAGCATATATGTGTAATTTTCAAACCATACATTTAGTTAAAAATATAATATAATGGAATTTCGGTCATTTTGTAAGAGTAGTTCAAAAGTGTTTTACAACATATTACATATATACAGTAAAATGTCAAAAACGCATTCTCCTGTCCAGAATGGGAGTTTACAATAACTGAATTTTAGTAGGTCCTATAGTATTTTAACATACATGCATACAACGAACGTGGTTTTCTTCTAAATATTTCTTATATATATTACATAGACTGGGCAGGGGGCAGTAGAAGAAACGAATGGAAGAGCACCATCCCATATTTTTCATTCATTGAGTTCAAGAAGCTCTCCTCCCTGATAACTCTATCATCATATTTGCACTTGGATTTTTATTAATTAAAGCAGACAAGTTGTTAACTATTTCTAGCTAAAGTATAGCATGAATATATTCATGAACCAGGTTGTTATTGAGGTAGACTGTAAAACAAATCAAACACTTTTAATAGGATTCAATTAAAGTTGTGAACTACGTAGTATTAATTTTTTTTACAAGAAAATGGGTAATAGTTTTGGGCAGTGCAAAAAAGAAAATATGTAGACAATTAGGTATTGAGGGAGTCATATTTGTAGGCAATGAAATCATGTGATCAAGATTCATTTCAAAATGTTATGTATAACCCATTCTATCTTTCTTATAAATTGCTACATCTGTCCCAAAATGATGGTTCTGTATTTCCTATTTGGGATGTCCCAAAATGATAATCATGTTTCCTTTTTTGGTAAAGAAATAAAAATAGATTACCTTTTATACCTCTCATTTTTAATAAACAACAAAAGTAAAGGGCTCAACAATACAATAAAGTAAGATTATATGTGTCTTTCTACACTCTTTCTTAATATTTGAGTCCAAAAAGTATATGACCATCAATTTGGGACGGAGGGAGTATAAGAGTAACTTTTTTAGACTCTGAGGCTCTGAGCGATAAGAACATGGGAAAACTGTCAAATAGGTTTTCGAACTTTCATAAAAAGGTTAAATAAGTCCTTATATAGGAGGCTCTGTCTGGCCGTCACGATTTCGGGAGGTTCCCGGTGGAATTTTTTGATAAAATTTTTTGACATCCTATTCATCAAGTCTAGTTTACTCATACCAAATTTCAGCTAAAACTTCAATCAGGAACGCATTCAAATTAATTCTTGAAGAACCGCCTCAAATCGCGACGGCCGGACAAAGCCTCCTATACAGTGTTCTAAAACACCTGAAAAGGCGCCGCCTAGGCTCGCTTAAGCGCCAGGCGAGAGCAATCCGCCCCGCATGTTAATATGCGTGGCCAAAGGCGTGTGAGTTTGTGTTGGGCTACAAAATGTTAATTTTTAACTTTAATTTCTTGCCACCTCATAGTAAAGGTGTTAAAAATGTTAATTTTTAACTTTAATTTTTAACTTTAACTTTAATTTTTTACCTATTGAAGTTAGGAAGCGCAGCTAGCTTACACGTTGCTTTTAGAATAGGATGTCTGCAGTATATAATGTGTTGGAAGGGATGAAGTAAAACCCCAGGCCGGACAAATGTTACCTACTTACCAAGACCAAATAGCATTTGTCAATAATTAGGATGTTTTCTTTTGGACTTTTTTCAGTCCCAGACCAGACCAGACTTAAACCGACCAGACCAGACTTCCGTAGTTATAAAATACACAAAGACCAGACGTTTACCAGACCAGCTCAGACCAGACCAGACCAGACTAGACTTAAACAGACCAGACCAGACCAGACCAGACTTAAACAGACCAGACCAGCAAATTTCAGTCCAAAAGAAAACATCCTTAGGCTCCAACAAATACTTTTAAGAGTGGATCTTTCATAAATTATAATAGAGTCTTAGCTTATATATACTACGTATTTAGTCTAAATAATTGACCAAAAATCTGTCGCTTTTTTAGAACAAATTGTTGCTCCTATTATATAATCATTATTGCGATATATGAGTAATATAACTATATAAGCACTACAATATTTGCTGTTATTGTATAAATGCATAATTACAATTACTACTACCCCCTCCCACTGACATGAAGGGATGCACGGCCACACGGGTATTAAAAAAGTTAGTTTACATAGTTAATATTGAATTGATAAAATAAAAATAGTATAGAATCACACAAATTTTATCAAATTTAGCATTTAGACGGTCTTATTGAAATAATAACGAAAAAGAAAAATGAGACAATTTTAGCGGGACGGAAGGATTATATGATTATATGATCATTATCATATATTCGTAATTGCTATTATGGTTATTTATATTGGATCGTTATTATATACTACGTATATAGTAGTAATGATTGTTACAAACAATTTTCGTATTGTTTGTGTTGAGTTTAATCCAACACGATATAGTAAATATATGTATGAACACTCAGTTTTTACGTGGAAACCCGAAAGGGAGAAAACCACGGGACTTTTTAGGCTAATGTCCAAGCCCTCTCTTTCTCATTAGGACTCTCCTCACCATTACATAGTACAATTTGGGCTCCCATTAATGGAGTATTGAGCTAGTCTAAAAGAAGAAAGGAAGATGGAGCTAAAAGAGGATCCTTTTCCATGGAGGGAAACCTCCTATTTATAGGGAATAGGGGGAAAGGGGGCTCTCCACCCTAACGGGCCGAATGGGCCAAAATGGGCCCAAAGGCCGAAACAGGCCTGATAGGCTAAAATGGGCCTTACTGATTGGGCTCTGTACTACGTAAAGTCTTGGGCTCCTGAACAGTAATAGGCCGGGATAATATATCCCAACACAAGTCCCCCAGTTTCTTGAGTAGTGAGCGTGCGAATCTGCTCGAGAAAATATACTCTTGCCTGCGCTTTACCTCGGTCAAGCTGGAACCTGTGTCTTCGAATAATCATAATACATGAGTGGATGTCCACACTCCTGAACGTAAGCTGCCGGTGAGGCACCCCCGTTCCCGACGGGGTCGGGCGAAGGGTGCTCCTCCACGGGCACGCTCCCCCTGAATGCATCAGGCGAGAGTAAAGGACTCTGACTCGAGCTTTCCAACGGAGAAGCTTAGAGGTCCATGCATCTATAAACCGACGTCGCGGTACTGTCAAAACATGATGCACATGTGTATGTATGAATGTATGAGGTATGATGCATGAATGCATGTAATGTATGGGTGCAATGTATGAGAGAGGGAATGCAAGATGTGATAGGAGCGGTAGCTCTCAATGAGAACTCGAGCATGTCAGCGCCGAGAGGCAGACGTGCTGCATAAGAGACGTTCGTCGCCATCCTGAAAGGGATGGGCGACCCTAACGTGAGCCAGACACGATGGCGCTGGGGCGCTGATCGTGCTGCATAAGAGACGTTCGTCGCCATCCTGAAAGGGATGGGCGACCCTAACGTGAGCCAGACACGATGGCGCTGGGGCGCTGATTGTGCTGCATAAGAGACGTTCGTCGCCATCCTGAAAGGGATGGGCGACCCTAACGTGAGCCAGACACGACGGCGCTGGGGCGCTGATCGTGCTGCATAAGAGACGTTCGTCGTCATCCTGAAAGGGATGGGCGACCGTAACGTGAGCCAGACACGATGGCGCTGGGGCGCTGATCGTGCTGCATAAGAGACGTTCGTCGTCATCCTGAAAGGGATGGGTGACCCTAACGTGAGCCAGACACGATGGCGCTGGGGCGCTGATCGTGCTGCATAAGAGACGTTCGTCGCCGTCCTGAAAGGGATGGGCGATCCGAACGTGAAAGAGACACGATGGCGCTGAGAAGCCGATCGTGATGCATAAGACGTTCGTCGCCACCCTGGAAGGGATGGGCGATCCGAACGTGAAAGAGACACGATGGCGCTGAGAAGCCGATCGTGATGCATAAGACGTTCGTCGCCACCCTGGAAGGGATGGACGAACTGAACGTGAGCTCGGTACGATGGCGCTGAGGGGCCGATCGTACCGCATAAGACGGTCGTCGCCATCCTGGAAGGAATGGGCGAGCCGAACCGTGAAGCCAGGTACGTTGGCGCTGAGGGGGCCGATCGCACTGCATAAGACGTTCGTCGCCATCCTGGAGGGAATGGGGCGATCCGAACGTGAAAGAGACACGATGGCGCTGAGAAGCCGATCGTGCTGCATAAGACGGTCGTCGCCATCCTGGAGGGAATGGGCGAGCCGAACCGTGAAACCAAGTACGATGGCGCCGAGGGGGCCGATCGCACTGCATAAGACGTTCATCGCCATCCTGGAGGGAATGGGGCGATCCGAACGTGAAAGAGACACGATGGCGCTGAGAAGCCGATCGTGATGCATAAGACGTTCGTCGCCACCCTGGAAGGGATGGACGAACTGAACGTGAGCTCGGTACGATGGCGCTGAGGGGCCGATCGTACCGCATAAGACGGTCGTCGCCATCCTGGAAGGAATGGGCGAGCCGAACCGTGAAGCCAGGTACGATGGCGCTGAGGGGCCGATCGCACTGCATAAGACGTTCGTCGCCATCCTGGAGGGAATGGGGCGATCCGAACGTGAAAGAGACACGATGGCGCTGAGAAGCCGATCGTGCTGCATAAGACGGTTGTCGCCATCCTGGAGGGAATGGGCGAGCCGAACCGTGAAGCCAAGTACGATGGCGCCGAGGGGCCGATCGCACTGCATAAGACGTTCGTCGCCATCCTGGAGGGAATGGGGCGATCCGAACGTGAAAGAGACACGATGGCGCTGAGAAGCCGATCGTGCTGCATAAGACGTTCGTCGCCATCCTGGAGGGAATGGGGCGATCCGAACGTGAAAGAGACACGATGGCGCTGAGAAACCGATCGTGCTGCATAAGACGGTCGTCGCCATCCTGGAGGGAATGGGCGAGCCGAACCGTGAAGCCAAGTACGATGGCGCCGAGGGGCCGATCGCACTGCATAAGACGTTCGTCGCCATCCTGGAGGGAATGGGGCGATCCGAACGTGAAAGAGACACGATGGCGCTGAGAAGCCGATCGTGCTGCATAAGACGGTCGTCGCCATCCTGGAGGGAATGGGCGAGCCGAACCGTGAAGCCAAGTACGATGGCGCCGAGGGGCCGATCGCACTGCATAAGACGGTCATCGCCATCCTGGAGGGAATGGGCGAGCCGAACCGTGAAGCCAAGTACGATGGCGCCGAGGGGCCGATCGCACTGCATAAGACGTTCGTCGCCATCCTGGAGGGAATGGGGCGATCCGAACGTGAAAGAGACACGATGGCGCTGAGAAGCCGATCGTGCTGCATAAGACGGTCGTCGCCATCCTGGAGGGAATGGGCGAGCCGAACCGTGAAGCCAAGTACGATGGCGCCGAGGGGCCGATCGCACTGCATAAGACGTTCGTCGCCATCCTGGAGGGAATGGGGCGATCCGAACGTGAAAGAGACACGATGGCGCTGAGAAGCCGATCGTGCTGCATAAGACGGTCGTCGCCATCCTGGAGGGAATGGGCGAGCCGAACCGTGAAGCCAAGTACGATGGCGCCGAGGGGCCGATCGCACTGCATAAGACGTTCGTCGCCATCCTGGAGGGAATGGGGCGATCCGAACGTGAAAGAGACACGATGGCGCTGAGAAGCCGATCGTGCTGCATAAGACGGTCGTCGCC
The DNA here is from genome assembly GCA_945859915.1 of Cuscuta epithymum. Classification (NCBI taxonomy): domain Eukaryota; kingdom Viridiplantae; phylum Streptophyta; class Magnoliopsida; order Solanales; family Convolvulaceae; genus Cuscuta; species Cuscuta epithymum. Next base: position 810,005 of record CAMAPF010000954.1, on the reverse strand, counting down.
ACCCTGGAAGGGATGGACGAACTGAACGTGAGCCCGGTACGATGGCGCTGAGGGGCCGATCGTACCGCATAAGACGGTCGTCGCCATCCTGGAAGGAATGGGCGAGCCGAACCGTGAGTCTGGACACGATGGCGCTGAGGGGCCGATCGTGATGCATAAAAATAGTGATAAATCGTGGGTGGTAATCGTCTCGCGGCCCTCGGCCGTGCTGGTGATGTGTCAAGTCTCTATCCTGATTGGCTGTGAGAAGCCGATCGTCTGCCAGGACTCCATCCAGGAAGGAATGGTGAGCCTGAAATAAATCTGGGCGATGTTCCTCCGTCTGATCTGGGGAGCTGGTATTCGTCGTCCAAGGCAAAAGAAAACCTGATGTTAGCCGATCGTCGTCGGCCACTTCATTCTTCGTGCTTAAGTTTTGTAATTATTCTTTACATATGTTTTTCAGTTTGTACTTCCCAGCCAATAGCGCCGAGGGATAAAATCATTCTTTGCTCCGTGCTCTTCTGGCATCTTTTTTTTTTTTTTTTTTGGAGTCTTTTAGTCTTCGTTCGTCCTTGGTCCCTGGTCCCACCGGCGTCCCTACTTCGAGGAGACGTTCGGTGTCCGCCGACATCGCAAGGATGAACAGGTTTATCTACATCGAGATCCCCCCCTCTTTTCGTTCGTCCGTGGTCCTTTTAGCCTTACCGACGTCTCTTGCTTCGAAGAGGACGTTCGGTACCCAAGGACTCGCAGGGACGAACAGGTCTACCCTCACGGGTCCCCGACTTTGTTACCCCACGTCCATCGATCCATGGTCGTTTGTGGGATAAACAGGTTTATCTTGGCAGGCTCCCTTGGTTCGTCTAGCCCCCTCCGCGTCTCTACTAACCTCTACACCGAGAGGCGTTCGTCTTCGGCGGTTGGAGAAGATCTGGCACACCCGGGCAAGATTCCCTTCTACATAGGAGCTCCTCTCCTCTTCTCCCCATTTTTTTTTTTTTTTTTTTTTTTTGGTGGAGGCAATCCATACTCTTCGTTCGTCATTGGTCCCTGGTCCTACCGGCGTTCCTACTTCGAGGAGACGTCCGGTATCCGCCGACATCTCAATGAGGAACAGGTTTATCTGCATCGAGATTCCCTGGTGCTTCGTTCGTCCTTGGTCCCTGGTCCCACCGGCGTCCCTACTTCGAGGAGACGTTCGGTGTCCGCCGACATCGCAAGGATGAACAGGTTTATCTGCATCGAGATTCCCTAGCTCTTCTTAGTCCGTCCCTGGTCTGTGGTCTTACCGATCTTCCTACATCGAAGAAGACATTCGGTATCCAAGAAACTCGCAGGGATCCCGGGATGTCACACATAATGGTGGTGGCATAGCGAACGAATATAATGACGAGGCGATGGAGACGCTGGTCGTCATGCGAAGGCGATGGTCACCCTCCTGAAGGGAGGGGTGAGCCCGATCGCTAACTCAAGAAGGTCGGCATTGGGAGCCGATATACAATGATCATAATGTCGCTGAGCAGTCAGTCCTGATAATGGAGATGGCAATAGTGTCCGATCAGGCCGATATATCCAAGCAACGGCTCTCATCCACGCAACGCGGGGATGAAACCGGTCTTCAGAAGATAAATATGTCGTGCCGAGAGGCCGAACATAACATGATAGTGTCGGCAGCGAGAGGCTGACCTGAAAGAATCAAACAACGGTCCTCGTCCGCGATGTGGCGGGGACGAGGCCGGTCTTCAAAAGATAAGCACGCCGAGCCGAGAGGCCGGTCGTGGTATGATGATGTCGGCGATGAGAGGCCGAGCATGATGTGATAGCGTCGGCACTGAGGGACCGACCTGCAATCCAGCAACGGCTCTCATCCGCGCAGTGCGGGGATGAGTCCGGTCTTCAAAAGATAAACACGCCGAGCCGAGAGGCCGGTCATGATATAATGATGTCGGCAACGGGAGACCGATCTGAAATCAAGCAACGGTCTTCATCCGCGCATCGCGGGGACGAGGCCGGTCTTCAAATAAGATAATCACGCCGTGCCGAGAGGCCGGTCGTGATATAATGATGTCGGCAATGATAGGCCGACCTGAAATCCAAGCAACGGTCCTTATCTGCGCAGTGCGGGGACAAGGCCGGTCTTCAAATGTGGAAAGCACGCCGAGCCGGGAGGCCGGTCGTGATATAATGATGTCGGGAATGATAGGTTGATCTGACAGAATCAAGCAACGGCCCTCATCCGCGAGGAGCGGGGACGAGGCCGGTCTTCCAAAGATAAGCACGCCGTGCCGAGAGGCCGGTCGTGATATAATGATGTCGGCAATGATAGGCCGACCTGAAAGAACCAAGCAGCGGTCCTCGTCCGCGAGGTGTGGGGACGAGGCCGGTCTTCAAAAGATGAACACGCCGAGCCGAGAGGCCGGTCGTGGTATAATGGTGTCGGCAATGAGCGGCCGATCTGAGAAAATCAAGCAACGGTCCTCGTCCGCGCATCGCGGGGACGAGGCCGGTCTTCAAACATGAACATGCCGCGCCGAGAGGCCGGTCATGGTATGATGGTGTTAGACGGCCCTCAGACGTGACGATCTCCTCTAGGCCCTCGGCCTCGGAATGATGGGTGACCGTCTCACGATTCTCCATCGTGGTAGTCCCTTCTAGACCCTCGGCTACAAGGTGTTCTTTCCCGAGCCATCGGTCTCTGGGGTGGGGATGCTCGTCCCACGGTTCTCAACCGTAGTGGTCTCCTCTAGGCCCTCGGCCTCTAGGTGGAGATGCTCGTCTCACGGTCTTCAGCCGTGATAGTCTCCTCTTTAGCTGGCCCTGAATGTCTTCAAGACTCAGGCCGAGCGTCGTTTAATCATTTCGCTCGAGCGCGTCGAGTGATTTCAGCTGCACAATAAGCATGGTAACGGGCCGCACGGCCCGACAATATATATACACACATAGCCATCTGTTTGGCTTCTCTTTAACATCCATGATTACCGGCCTATGGGTCGTCGTGACCCTCGGCCCGGCTCATCGTGCGAGGTTAAGGGACGTAGCAGCTCGCGGCGGGGCCAATTAGCAGCCCGCCGAACGTCACGTAGAGATATTCATCGGTCTGTGAGTTTTCAAACTCAGACCCAAGTCGGTCGCACTGCCCTCGGAAAAACGAGGTTGAGTGCTTTTGTGCCCTCGAGCCCCATAGGCCACGTTCGGCAATAGTCACTTCGCGCCTAATGGCGTAGATGGTACTAGGGTACGATCATCGCTCGAGCACTCGGTGTCGTGCGGACTAATGCGTAACCCCCCAAATTAAAACGCGTCATCGGGGCACTACCCTCTGGAGACGCTCAGATCGCTAATCAAAGCCGATCGAGAGTGGGCTAATCGGACCCACCAACAATTAAATATTTAATAAAAAAGTTGGTTGAACTAATTATCACTAAAGCTTCGCTCTGCATTATTTATTTTCGGGACATTTTTATCCCTAATAAATAATAGTGATATAGCAGGTAATAGTAATGATACTATCCTACCAAAAGGCCATTCAGATATGCTCCGCTCGCTAATTAAAGCCGATCAGGAGCGGGCCGACGGGCCCACAACAACCAATCATTACTTAAAATGACGGTGAAAACTAATTATCACAAGAGCGTCGCCCGACATTATTTAATTTTGGGAGAAATTATTCCCCAAATAAATAATGGTGATGCAAATTAATAGCAATATTTAATCATGTTGTATTATTCTAATACTTCGTACTTCAATGACTAGTAAATTGAGTTAGTGGCACTTAGAGCATCCGCAATGGGACCATGAATCGGGTAAAAATGGATTGCCACGTCAAATAAATACACACTCAGATTAATTTGTTGCTCCAGTGGTAATGTCTAAACAAAATGGATTGCTGAGTTGGAGCGCACTAAATCGCACACTGTCGATTCCTCTTTCGATTTTCAGAAGGCCTTATCCACGGCTGAGTCATCAAAATTAAATAGTTTCCGCCTAATCTAATTTTTTTGTTGGCTCACCACCTTTCAAAAACAAAAGTTTGCTCACTAAACTCAACCGACATACTATGCCATATACGAAATTAAATTGACAAACTACGTATGTATCCTTCTGCGGCAAAGAAGAAGACTTTGGCAGAGCGTCTCCAACACCACACATCACCGGATGCCGGAGCAGCATGCAAATACGAAGTCGTCAGATCCGTCGCCAGATTTTTTTAGTGTTTCCTGCCGGAACCGCCGAAAGGAGATTGACGCTAATCTGTGACGTCGAAAGGAGATCGAGGAGAAACGAGTAATCACCGCCGAGCTACAGAGCTTCCGGAGAGGGGGTGTCTCTACGCCGGAAAACTATAGAGGACAGCAAGACTGCCCTCTGAAAATAGTGAATTGCCGGACTGCATCACTGTGTTCTCGTGACTCTATACAGCCTGATATTTATGAACGAGAGAGAAGTAAAACTCCGTGGTCATATCTTTTCTCGCCGGCGAAACACGGAGACGACAAGCCGCTGAAGTTGCTGCTTTTTCAGGTATGCCAGCCGTTGAAGATGATGAAGAAAACTAGAAGAAAGGTTCAGAACGTTGAACTGAGATTTCCTAATAACCTGATTGATTGGCGGACGCGTGGGGCTTGAAGATGAGAGGGGGAAGGTTCGCACTTCTAGAATGCCTGAATAAGAACATATATGTTCGGTGCAGAATGCAGATAGCCTGGGTCTGAGAATCTGAGATCTTGAAGACTTGAAGCATTAGAACCTAGAACACCGGCCAGGGACACCGACACCGAAGCGGTTGTTTTTACATAAATGGGTGCTTGTGGCTGTTTTTTAGGAATGACTAATTTTTGGATCCACGATTGCATTGGAGCGGTCCATTTAATTTAAACGTTTATGTATCCACCTCAGCTTCACGGACCTTCTACTCACGTGACATGTCCATTTTTTAGGAGCTATAATCCACTTCGCCATTAAAGATGCTCTTAGCTTTTGGAGATAAGTTTCGGCCAGATGAATAGGTCTGACTTGGTCAAATTGAGCTTCCAACAGATTGTGACTTGGTCAAAACTCCCCAAAGAAGGTGGCCCCCCATTGCTTGGCTCCAAACACGCAGACGTGGTCTTCTGAGGGCCATATTCATTATATACAGTGTATCTCTAAGAAGGCAGGTGGAGCTCCCTCTATCAATTCGGACGTAGCTCCCTCTAAGAAGCCAACTGGCCACCTTCTGCCGGCGGGTATGGTGGTTGCAGCAGAGCACGGGCGGTCAGAGGGGATCGTGGTCGCAGCAGAGCAATAGTATACGGAGTACGGTGGTTGGAACTCCGAAATACACACCTTTATGAGCTCCAAACCGCCATTAATGGCGGAAACCCATCTGTCCCGAGGTTGAGGTGGATTCGTTCACTGCCACGACGCCCACCGGTACTTCGGCTTGATGAAGGAGCTGCGGCTGGGGTGATGAAGCTCGAGGCAGACCGGAGTTCGCACTCCACCCCTGGCTCGGAGCAGCATCGTCGCCGGCTGAGTCGGCCATGGTTACTCCTTCCGACTATATCTGGATCTGGACGTTTATAACATCTTTTTTCTCTTCTTTTTCACTTCGTACCTTCTTCCTTTTCCTTTCCAGAACACTTCTTCTTTGTTTTTCTTCTTCCTCGGTCTGTTGGACGGAGCTGCTGGCGGCGGATCCAGAGCTTCCCCAAACCAAAATTCCAGATTTTTTCTTTTTCATTTTGCTAGAATCAGTCCACTTCGTATGAATTTTTTGCAGAAACTCAAGAACAGTAGAACACACGAATCTTTTTGGACAGATTCCCACAGACGGCGCCAGTGTTGAGTTTAATCCAACACGATATAGTAAATATATGTATGAACACTCAGTTTTTACGTGGAAACCCGAAAGGGAGAAAACCACGGGACTTTTTAGGCTAATGTCCAAGCCCTCTCTTTCTCATTAGGACTCTCCTCACCATTACATAGTACAATTTGGGCTCCCATTAATGGAGTATTGAGCTAGTCTAAAAGAAGAAAGGAAGATGGAGCTAAAAGAGGATCCTTTTCCATGGAGGGAAACCTCCTATTTATAGGGAATAGGGGGAAAGGGGGCTCTCCACCCTAACGGGCCGAATGGGCCAAAATGGGCCCAAAGGCCGAAACAGGCCTGATAGGCTAAAATGGGCCTTACTGATTGGGCTCTGTACTACGTAAAGTCTTGGGCTCTTGAACAGTAATAGGCCGGGATAATATATCCCAACAGTTTGCATTATCATTAAACTTTTTGTATGATACTATTATGTTTTGCATGATATTTTATAATATTACATTTATGTATTTATAAACATTTCTATAAAATCTAGAAAAAGTACTAAAAAATTAAAACGTCTTTTCACGCTTAATCCCCCCTTAAACTCGCCTAGGCTTTAAAGGCTCCGGTGTGCCGCCTCGTCACGCCTCACGCCTTTTAGAACAATGCTCCTATATAACTATATAAAGACTTATTTGACTTTTTATGAAAGTTCAAGAACCTATTTGACAGCTTTCCCTAAGAACATTTTAGGACGGATTTTCTTAAATATTCTTGAAGGAAGCTTAAATGATTCTTTTTCAAATACAGAAAATTACACTTTTAGTCTCTCAAATAGTACCAATATTGAAATGTAATCCACGTGTTATCAAGATTGTAAATGTCACTTGAGAAACTACATTTATAGACTTGAGGATACAGGATTATATTTCAATATCGGTACTATTTGAAGGATTAAAAATGTGAGTTTCTCTTTTAAATATAACATACTCCCTCCGTCCCCTTTTAAATGTCCCGTTTTACCATATTGGGATGTCCCTATTTAATTGTCCCATACCTTATTTGATAAACTTTGTGTGGCTCAAAATCATTCTTACTTTATTCTTACTTTATCAATTAATATCAACCACACAAACTCACTTTTCTTAAAACTCGTGCCACCATCTCCCGTCCCATTTAAAAGGGGACGGAGGGAGTACATAGTATAATCTGTTAAGCATGAAATTCCTCGTAGCTTACGTTTCTCGTTTAGGAAGCGTGTGGAGAATCCAGAAATTTCAAATTTTCAATTCAGGACCGTTTTTGTAGTTACGAAGAATTAAGAAACCTTTTTCCATATATAATTAGCACGTCAGAAACATATGCTTTCCACTTTTTTATCTTTTTGATAGGATTTTTATTGGATTTAATATTTCATAATGCAATACATTGCTATAAATGTACCACATATATATATGTGAACATGTAGAATGTATCTAATATTGGTTAGCGAACAAAGTTATATGAAAAATATTTGCATATATACAAATGAAAAAAGATGTATACATATATGATTTTTATAAGAGGAAAATAATTTAAATATCCCAAACTTTGTAAGGGTATGAAATAAGTACCGCAAATTTGCGAATGTAATTTATATACCTCAAATTTTATATAAAAAAATATATTAGCACATGGTCATATTTTTTTCACAAAAGTAATTTTATGATGTTAAGTACACAACTTAAAATATACAAAACATTTATGAGGATGCAATTAAAAATAAACTATACTCCGTACCACACAAATATTATTTATTTACAAAGGAATAGAATGTTAACTGCATTCTATTTATTATTTTAAATTATGCGAATTATATAGCTAGGGAGACATATAAATTGATGTCAATTGCTTTCCAAGTTAGACTTGTTGCAAGCTTAAAGGTAATAAATTATTGATGGTTGGAAATTTAAATTTGAAATAGGGGAAAACAAATGACCAATATAATCAAACATATTTTGAACAAAAAGAATTCTTCCAAAACCCCAAAGTCCACATCAATTCAAATCTTATTGTGTCAGGACAACTAAAATGTTCGGTGCAATGACATTTTGTTTTGTAAAACATGTTTTCTCTTTGTCACAAGTTTTTCTTGTCAATACTTTGTGCTAATCATAACAACATATTCGTTGCTATAATCATAGATAAATATTTCTTATTTTTTATTATCTAGCTACCAGTTGACCAAAGCAGCCTTCATATCCCTCACTTCATCCTGCAACTAATCTTTTGCATGGCCAGCCTATCTTAAGAGCATTTACCATATCCCCGCGTAAGTTAGTCATCAATATATATTAATGTTTGAGGATCGCACAGATATTCACCGCATCGGATCTTTGTTGTGGAAGGAGATTCATCTCTTTCTTCGTGCAGTATAGCTCTTCTCAGATCTTCTCTGCCAGTTCCTCCATGAAATGAATGATCAGTCGAACACTCGAACATCTTTCATTTCTTCTTTGCTGTTGCTGCTATATCTATGACCCCTCAGCAAAATCCTCTTGCAGCCCTGCCTGATCAAGCAAAATATATATTTGCTCTAACAAGTTTGATATTGAAAAGGACACAGTAACAAATACAAAAAGACAGCAATTACTATATACAACTATTCAAAGTATGTATATCCTGCATTCCTGCCTTGAACACTCCCTCCTCCTGGAGAAGAAAAACAATGAGTGGAATTCTTTGTTGTGTAGATTTCCTTACCACATGCCACTAAAATTGCATAAAACAAATCTTTAGTAAAAAAAGTTAAAAAACAAATAACACTAACAGACTAGATGGCAAAGAAAGACACCAGCTTTGACATTCTTAAATGGAATGATCTTTTATTCTTTACCTAATTTACCTGTGCCTGCGCCCATTTGTCTTTCTGAGTCATGATCCACCAGCTGTAGCTCCTATTAGTTGCCAACACAGCTTATTACAGTGTCAATTCATAAAAAACAAAAATATATGGGGACGAAGAAAAAAATAAGGAGCGCTTCTTCACCTGAGTATATTCTAACACAATGGACACTTTTGCACATTGAATCTTTTAAACTAACCGACTCAAGACTATGCTAAAAGTAGTTTACTTTCAGTTCATATGAAACACCCATGTATGATTGAAAATTAACCACTAGCGTAGCATAACATCCATGATCAATTTCTCAACCCAAAATTTAATTCAGTCCCAATAGCATATAGTTAAATACAAATAATAGCAAGTTGTTGATGAGTAATATCTCATGTATGTAGAAATATCTCATCCAGGACTGTTACTCTAACAAAAGTTGTTGATGAGTAATATTATTGTGCTTATAATAGAAATGCAGAACATGCATGCTCAAAGAAATACTCAGACCCAGAAATGTCTTTTTCTGAAAATTGGCATGCTTGTATCTCGGAACATGTTAGTGAGTAGTGAAAGGAGGAAAATGGTATTTTCGCATGATTAATTTTAACATGAAATCATGTCGATTCGTCAAGAGAAGTAGAGCTGATGTTTTTAATTTTTAACATATATTTGGATCTTATGGTCTTTATATTAATAATTCTGAGCTCATTTGAGCACATTATTTTGAAGTGTAAAATGTGGATGTAAGCAGTGGCGTGTCCAGGAATTTTCGTCAGTGGGGGCGAATTTGCATTAGTTATATCACACATGTCATGAACAATGACCACATTAATACAAAAAAGTGTAAAATCAATTAAAAATAACAAAATATTGGTGGGACAAAACTATTACGATATCAAACTTAAAATTTCATGCCAGATAAATTTTTACTTTGCTAAACAAAATTAATCACATAGTTTGTAATTTATTCAAAATTATATTATCAATAAGAATCAAATAAGAAATGAATCAAATATTTATTTAGAATTAACTTATATTGTGAATGCACAAGCATACTTAAAAATGAATTTATATTAAATGTAAAGATACAATTGTTAAACTATAATTATATTGAAGTAGTTTAAATAAGCCAAATTTAAAATACAATTGTCTAAACTCTAAAGTAGCTTTAAATTAGTTTAAGAATGCAAAAGTAAAACAAAATCAAAAAGGCTAAAGGTGAGAATTCAACAGGGTGGGAGCTTAGAAATGCAAAAGTAAAACAAAATGAAAAGGCTGAAGGTGAGAATCGAACTGGGTGGGAGCTTAGAAATGCAAAAGTAAAACAAAATGGAAAACGCTGATGGTGAGAATCGAACCCTAAACCAACAAGGCTACGGAAACACACGTAAAATCCATCTCCAGTCTACTGCGGCTACTCATAATTACAACCTTCGTTTATAATGTTTAATATACTTATATTTAATACCTATGTACATATATAATTTTATATTTGATATATATATAAGGGTTGGGTGGGGGTTGAGTGGGGGCGGCTGCCCCCATGGTGGATCCGCCCCTGGATGTAAGGTCTTTGGCAATTGTCGAATTGAGTTTAGTGAAACTTGAGATTAGCTCAATATAAAGATACCAATGAACATATAACAACTTCGGATTCCTTTCAGCAATACTCTTTAGACTGCCTCTGTTCTGTTTTTTGGAGGAATAAACTGGCCTCTATTCTTATTTAGCTGCAATAGTTTGAATTTCATGTTTTACAACACACGACTTGACTATTAATATATTTAGTTAGCTATTAGTATATATTACTACGTATTAAATAAATCATGTTATGAAATTTTACTTTGAGACAAATTTTAGATATAGTAATACTTCTTAAAAAATACTCCGTAATTTTTTAATACATTAATAAATGATGGAAAAAAAACATTAAACAATAAAATGTACTCAGAGTGAAGTATGTGAAGACTGAAGAGTGTGAAGTCAAAGTGTTGCAACAATTGAAGAACGAAGTATAGTACAAATAACTAATAAAATGATTTTGAAAAAATGTTGGAGATGAATTCATTAAAAAAATTACACTAAACTTCATCCATATTTAGCATCATGGTATTTCTCAGATTTCAAAAAGACACTATGAGTATGTTTGGTTTCCCACTTCCCAGTTTTAGCTGGTGACAGTTTTAGCTGGTGAGGGTATTAAAGTTCTCCATTATCTGTTCAAAAATTGAGAACAGATAGATGTTAAATATTTCCTTCCCTTCAATTCTTTCCCTTCAAAAACTTCAATTCAAAAATTTTTGTGAGATTTTTTTAAGTGCTGTTGTCCTTTTAATTTGAAAAATAAGCTAAAAGCAGAGAGCCTAAGTTTATGCCGTTTCTTAACTTTTAGATTAATAAACAAAAGAATAGATTAAGCAAAACCTACTGACAAACCAATGAAAACCACGTCAGGGTCAGGTGGTTTGCGCATAAAAACGACCTAACCAACTAAAACTGGCTGAAAGAGACATAAACCAAACAAAACGGATACAAACCGATTAAAAACAACAGAATCCAAACGGACATAAGGCTACTCAATCCAGTTCTTGGTTCTGCATTTCTCAACACTGACCTACCTAAACTAAAACGACAAAACAGAAACCGACAAACCAAACAGACAACACCCCTTACTTTTAGGGCTCTAAAACAAAAAAAAATAGTAAGAAAGACAGTATTTATAACTATCCATCATGTTCTCTAAAATTATACTTCCTCCGTCCCATTGGAATGTTCCCATAGGTAAATGGCGCAATTTTTTAGGCAAGTGGTTAAATAAAGTAATTTGGGTAAAAAAAGAGAAGATAAAATTTAGAAAAAGTAAACACATAAAGTGAAAGTAATTACATGGAGATAAGTTGGGGAAGGAAAAATTGTGAGACTTGACATGTAATGAGTAGGAAAGAGAATTTTGAGTATATGTGTAAATAAAGAGAGTAAATTATTTCCTAAAATGGAATGTGAACCTTTAAATGGGACACCCAAATAAGGAAAGTGGTAGCCTTTCAAAGGGACGGAGGGAGTACTTCTCTCTACCATACACCCCAACTTCTGTTTTTTAAAATTTCTTTTACATTTAAACACTAGTACACTAGATATTTCTATGGTTAAACATTTTTCAATAATTTAAGGAATACAATCACTTTTCAAATGGCCCAAGCAAAACCAAACACCATATATGGAAATTCTTTTAACTGTTCCCTATCCTCTCCCTAACCAAACATACTCGAAAACGGAATTCAGAAAGTCAGAAACAGCCTCCATTCTTACGCTTTTGAGCCCCCCCCCCCACCTTAATCAAGTCCATTTTAGGAAGAAAGAAACCATAGGCAAAACACATCTAAAACGAAAAAAATCGCAAGCAATTTTCTTTATAAATTAGGAAAACTTTACCTTGGCCCCCAATAAAGCAAGGAAGTGATTGTAAGGTAAAGCCCTTTGCCTAAAATATTACGTAGTATTACTTTTTAATAATGGAAATTAATTATACACTTTAATAAAGAAGCCAATGCTTATAACCATTGAGGGGGTCTCAATAAAGCCATGGAGTACTGAGAAGTGAAAGCTGAAAGTACCTGGATTTAACATCTCAAAACAAGAAAGTGTGATATCTTTACACAGAGTTTATAGAGAAATGGATAAATCCTTCAGTGGACCTTCTAAATTCATAATCAAGACGTACGGTCACCAATGATCCCCACAAGAACAAATCTCGTCCTTGAAATGGTGAAAGCGATTGGAGTCTCTCACCACAATTTCTCTCTCAGTCACCTTTGACATGAACTTGATGACATTATGGCAATCACCACATATGCGTAAATTCTTGAAAATACACACTGAGCTTTTAGGAGGAGTATTGAGAAGTCCATACACGACTGCAAATCTTTCACTGTGACTTGCAAGAATGTGTTCCTTCTCATCATCCTCGACGTCTTGCAGCACAAAACTGAAGTCTGGAGTATAGCCAAGGGTTTTCACTTTAGCAGTTAAAATTCCCAGCTCCTCATATATTTTCTTATACTGCGGATGAGACTGATTACCACCTGTATAGAAAACCTCAATCTTATTCCTTATTTCAATAGAGCTCCACCCTGGGGTCTTCCTTAATCCCCTGTCTCTTGCTAATGATCTCACTTCATCCACACATTCCCATTTTCCTGAATTTGCATAAATGTTTGATAACAAAACATAGTACCCAACATCTTCTGAGTTGACCGAAAACAAGTTATCAGAGGCCAACTTACCCAACTCAACATTTCCATAAACTCTGCAAGCGCTGAGAAGAGCGCCCCAAACCGAAGCATCTGGCGGTAAAGGCATCTTTGTAATGAAATCATATGCCATTTCTAGTTGCCCAGCCCTAGCAAATAAATCAACCATACACCCATAGTGCCTTAGACTGGGTTTTATCCCAAACTTTTGCTGCATCAAATCATAGTACCGTTTTCCCTCATCAACCAGACCAGAATGGCTGCAGGCAGAAAAGATTGATAAGAATGTTACACTATCTGGTTCAACCCCATCATCCAACATATCTCTAAATAGTGAAACAGAAGCTAGACCATGCCCGTTAACTCCTTGACAAGATATCATGGTATTCCAAGGGATCGAATTATCCCTGGGAATTTCATAAAACAAAGACATAGCTTCTCCAAGTCTCCCACATTTGCCATAGAGGTCGATCAGGCAAGTGCCCACAAAGACATCTAAGTGAAGACATACCTTAAATACCTGTCCGTGAATCTTCATCCCTTCTCTCAACGACCCTAAATGGGAATAAGCCGGCAAAATGCTGACCCACGTTCCTCGATCGGGTGTAATTCCCTTACAATTCTTCATCAAGGAGTAGGCTTCAGTGGCCTCACTTGCAAGGCCATTCTGCGCATAGCCTGTGATGATAGTGTTCCAAGAAACCACATCTTTACAAGGCAGATTATAGAAAACCTCACGTGCATAGTCAATGTAACCCATTTTGGCATACATGTCCACAATTGCATTACCTAGCACAATATCTTCAAGTATCCAGCATCTCCTTAGGATGAACCCATGAATGGTTGCGCTGTGTTCAATATGTTTAGTCTGGGCAATACTTGAAGCTAAGGTCATTAGTGTTATTAAATCAGGTTCAAATCCACTTAGCTGCATCTCTGAAAAGCATTTAAGTGCTTTATTGGGTTGATTGTTTTGCTCATACGCAGAGACCATTGAGTTCCAAGTGATTAAATCTCGAACCACCATTTGATTAAAGAGCTTTTCCGCCTGCCCCAACTCGCCGAATTTGGCATACATGTTTATCAGTGCATTTGACACAAATATGTCCCCCCATTCTAGCCCATGTTTTAGGGCATATAAATGAATTAGCACCCCACGTAGGATATCATTCTTTTGAACACAAATGGGAAGAATGCTTGCTACAGTCATTCCATCCATTTTAATGCCAACCGATCTCATCTTATCTAAGATACACAGTGCACCTTCAGCATTCCCATTTTGACAGAACCCAGAAATCACAGCATTCCAACAGCCCATATCCCTGAAGGGCATATCATTAAAAATCATGAGAGCACCATCACAAAATCCAAAACGACAGTACATATGCACCAAAGAGGCAGCTATAAATACATCCCATTCCAGACCTAGTTTTGAAACCCAGCAGTGAATCCTCATTCCATCAAATACATTGTGGCAGGTTTTTAAAATAGGTGGAAAAGTATAAAAGTCAGGCCGAGCATCATGAGATGACAACATTTGATATATACAGCTTAGAGCTTCACGTAGTCTGCCATTGTGAATATATGCTGATATCATTGAGTTCCAAGTGTAGGTGTTTTTCTTCTCAATCTGATCGAAACTACAACGAGAAAGAGAAATATTCCGCAGGCGAGCATAAACATTTATAAGTCTAGTGCCAGCATGAACACTCTGAACCTCTCCTAATACAATAAGAAGGGCATGAAAGCATTTTGCAGTATAGAACTCAGTGCAAGAATGGAGTTTAGTTACAATCTCTTCACTGTTTACTTCAATACCACTCAATGATTTAAGATTGTAATTCCTACTAGTTAAATAGGTTTGATGATGAATCCGAAAGAGTGTCCAAGTCTTTGAAACATACCTATCCTTGCAGACTGCCAACATCCTGCAAAAGAACAATGAGGTAACCAAAATCAACTAGCAAATTAACAAGTTGATGTCTCATCAACATCACCTTAATCTCCACTATGTTGGGGGCAGTATCATGAAATTTATAGTGAAGTAAAAATTCGTAAAATTAATTAGCACTATAAATTCATGAAGGTAATAAAAAATCATTCAGATGATTTCTCTGTGCCAGTTCCCCCTCCCAAAATACCTCACCTGAGCCCTCCTATTTTACAATATTGCATTTATCTATATTACATTTCAAGCATTTCTGGTCCCTCTTTTCATGTCTATATGGAATAGTTCTTATCAATTTATGAGTAGAAGAATTATTTCCAAGAATCCGAATACTCTCCCAGCTAAAGAGTTATTTTATTATCTTCCAATAACCGTCATAAAAAGTCCCCAGCCCCAACTATTCACCTAACTTGAGTAATCCCCCGTTAGGTGTTCAGCCACAGAAAACTACATAGCACTTTTACAACAGTGCTCACAACTCACAAGTAATCAACTTTCTTCAAATCACATAATGTTGCTTTTACGTGAAAATGCAATATATATATATATATATATATATATATATATATATAATACCCCGTAGTATCTACAGAACAGCAAGTTCTATGTTCTATGTTCTATGTTCTATGTTACAATGTTACCAGGCAAATTAGGGTCAGGATCCATGGGCCTCACACTGATGTCCCTTAAAAATGAAGCAATCATGAAAAACGGGATGGGTACTAAAATAAAATGGAACTTTGCATTAACAACTACGGAGTATGACCAAACTTAATGGGCATTAATATATCTTGCTGAATGGTAAATGGTGCCAACCGTGCCAGAGAAGGCAAAGAATAGGTAAACCACAAAAACAGGAAAAAAAAAACTTGTATTCGTCAAATCAATATATCAAATATCTTTAGCGCACAAATTTTAGCAATGCATTATGGAACCGTTAAAACGCTTGATGGGATTTAAGGCCATAGGAAAGAAGTTGACCTAGTATATTCTTAATCCTGAGCATCTATTTGAACTCTGCAAGTTTGCAACTCCGCAAGCGCTGAAACAGCTTGGTATGGCGGCCTGGCGGGTAAACGATTTTGGCTAAACTCCAAACTTGACAGAAGATGAGAAGGGCAATACTGGAAGTCTGAACTGCTGCGAAAATAAAAAGGCAAAATTGATAAGAAATCCATACTTTCGCCTGAAAACTATCAAATAAACCCTGGTACTATGTCAAAAAAGTCGATTAGACCCTCGTGCTTTACAAACACTCAATTAAGTCCTCGAACTATTAAAAAACGTTCAATTAAGCCCTTTTGGTCGGTAAGTAACCGGTTTCCCAGTTAAATAGCGACGACGGCGGCGATGTGCTCGAACCCCAGCAATGGCTGCTGCCGGGAAGCTGGTTACATTTAACCGGGAAACTGGTTACTTACCAACCGAAAGGGCTTAATTGAACGTTTTTTAATAGTTCGAGGATTTAATTGAGTGTTTGTAAAGTAAAAGGGCCTAATCGACTTTTTCAGTATAGTACGAGGGCTTATTTGATAGTTTTCCCTACTTTTATCAATTAAACAACGCTCCTGCTCCCCGGGCCACTTTTATGGCTATGCGCACCTACTTTTGGTCAAAGATGGGCATCTATATCCTGGGTCATGTAGTTATCTTGCTAGGCGCACCATCCAACTGCTTTTCCGTAACAACCTTGCTCTAGGTATCCCATTTTGTACCTCAATTTGTACCACAACCTATTTGTGTGGCTCACAAAAGCCCACTTCAATAAACGAATTGCTCCACTTTAATGAGTTGCTTTTGTGAGCCACAAAAATAGAATGAAGGTACAAATTGGGGTACCTTTAGCATTTTTGTTTCCGTAATACTACGTAATTAGGAAGCATAGTTTTAGGAGGCATCTTTTTAGGAAGCATCTTTTTTTAAGGGATAATTTAAGCATCTTTCATCTGTATTGACTTTTTTAATGGGTTGTCTTGCTTCTTTAAAATAAAACTAAATTTTAATATTTCCTAAATTTTGTGTAACATGTTTTAAAAAATAACTTAACTATCTTTGAAATATACTCAAATTCCTAATATAATCAGGATTAAACCTCCTAACTACTATCAAACAACCGTTATATAAATATATGGAACCCATTATGAATGCGCTCATAAGTTTCTTACAATCTTCTTATATAATAGAGGATGAATCTGAAAATTATCTAAAAATTAGTATTCTTGATTTTCAGTAACATTTTTAATTTCAGTAAACTAATTATTTTCATTTTTTATTTGTTTGACTAAAAAAAATAAAAGCACAATGTATATCATGATAAAGCAAAGTGCAAGAGAGCTGTCCTTTGTTATAATAGGTTAAGATAGGGGGTTGTTTAGATATATTCTTAAAATTGCTTCTTGTTTTAGCAAAACTTTGACAAGCTGAAACTAATTAAAATAGAAATTGTATATTGATTGGGTTTCGTACAAGAACTTCAAGGAAAATGACAAGAACAACAAGAAGGATGTCAAGTAAGCAAAATAGAGTGAAAATTAGAGTATTATTCAAATGAGTGACCTCTGAATACAATGGAGCTCGGTTCTATTTATAAGAGAGACATTTAATCTCCTTTTGCCTGTTATTGACGGTTTCGACCGTTACGACGACATCAAAATCGTCATTATGTCATCATAAATTCCGGTCAGCCATTTGAGTAACCTACGCCTTAATTACAGTGATAACTCTCATAATACACATAAACCGCTAGAATTAATCAGCTATCATTAATCCTAATAAATGTGTCATTAATTGTCACGGTCAAGCCTTTTGAATGTAGATCAAGATGTCAAATTCCCGCATCAACACTTCTACTCCTTTAAGTAGCAGAAGCAAAAGCTGGAGTGTATGAGTAAAAGTGAAAAAGTATTTATGATGCTCTAATTTACTCCTAGAAGAAGCGTTTATGGAAGCTAGAGGAGACCAACAAATGATTTTGATTCTACTTCTATTTCTGCTTTTGCTTTATAAAAGAAGTAAAATCAGAATCAATTTCAAACCCCCTTAGTAGTGGATGAAATCTCTCCAAAAAGTTTCAATCATAATACTCTTCATTAGTTTACTAATAAGGTCCTTATTCTGATATTGAAGTAATTTTCTGAGACCGCTATCAATATAAAGTTTCCAAAATTAATTTGAGACAAATAACTTACAGCTAAATTGTTGCCGTAGTAGTCTTCTGCCACTTCAAGCGTCGTATGCCTCTTCAACCGCTCTATGTCCTCAGTCGTGTCATTTGACGAGGGAGTAATTGTGTGGGGACGAAAGTCTAACCCGGACTACTAACGACATCTTCTCTGGTTAGAAAAAACTCTAGTTGAGATGGTAAAGCTAAGGGGTGTATCGAATATGGATTGTGGTGAACTTTTTTTTAATCCATAAACTTTTTTTATGAATGAATTCTATGGACTTTTAAATCTATGGATAAGTTTATTGACTTTCAAAAAGTCCATAGACTTTTAAATGCGGACCGTCATAGCTGGTCATCGGAATTTTCACCTAGATCGCCGCTACTGAAGTGCATGTCCGCCTCTCTCACCGAAGTTCCCTGTTGTTGTCATCAGACTGATCCGCCATCAACAAAATGACTTTGGTAGTGCAAGGGGAACTAGGGACAATTAATTATACTACGCATCAATTAATTAAATTAGGAGTGAGTATGTAATGTTTAGGCCCATTTAAGGAAAATACATATTCCGGACTGAGGACATTCAATCGAATTTAACGAATATGTATTTAAGGAAAATACATATTCCGGACCAGTTAACTTGCAAAAATCATTTGACGACCTTCCCGATCGAATTTTGAGCTGAAATTGGGTATGGACAAACTAGACTTGACGAGGAACATGCTCAAAAAATTTCATCAAAAAATTTCACCGGGAAGGTGCCCAAACGGGCTCGGCCGGACGGGCCAGCCCGTCAGGCCGGCCTGACATGAAGAGCACTCTCTCTCTCTCTCTCTCTCTCTCTCTCTCTCTCTCTATATATATATATATATATATATATATATATATATATATATATATATATATATATATATATATATATATATATATCAGGATTTCCGGACAGGAGCCCCGTCCGGCCTCCTCCATTTGGAGACCTTCCCGGTGGTATTTTTTGCTCAATTTTTTTGTGTATGTTCCTCATCAAGTCTAGTTCATCTATACCAAATTTCAGCAAAAAATTCAATCGAGAAGTAGGGGTGGGAAAAACCAAACCGAAACCCGGAAACCGACCCTGGACCGACCCGAATTATGATCCCGGTCCGGGTTTTTTCTTTTTAACCGGCCCGAATTAAAAAAAACTGACCGAACCGAAAATTACGGGCTCTTTAACGGGCCTTAAAATCTATAACTCGGCCCGGACCGAAAAAACCCGAAACAATTAGTTTTAATATTAAATTAATATAGTATATGAATATAAATAAAATATTTCATAATATATGATTATAATCACGGTGGATAAAAAAAGATTTAGTAACTTTTAGTGACTACAAATATGTTGAATTTGTTTAGCGTAATGATGACCATGAGAATATATTTATAGCAACTCTAGTAACTTTTTTATTTATAAAAGTCGTAATATTTTTAAGAAACCTATATTATTTATATATATACATCTTACATAAAATATTAAGATAATTATCTTCTTTAAATTTGAATTGTTGGTGATTTTGGAGACTAATATTTGTGTTATTATTTGCGGTTTGTATTTTTGATTAATTTTATTTGAAAATAAGTGTTAAAATATAAAAGAACAATGACATATTTCACGTCCGGGCTTTAACCGGTCGAACCCGAACCCGGACCGAACCCAGGCTACCAAAAACCCGACTCGGACCGAATATAATGAGCTTTATTTCGGTCCCTAATTTTCATAACTCGAGACCTTCCGGGTAATTTCCGGGTTTAGCAAAAACCCGACCCAGACCGGACCGATCCCACCCCTATCGAGAAGGTCGTCAAATGATTTTTGCAAAAATCATATATATATATATATATACGCACACACACACACACATATATATATATATATATATATTGATTTTTTAAATAATTGTCTAGAGATAAACTTCGTGTAGATTCAAGTGGTAACAACTTCACACAAACAGAAATGCATACTAGCTAAATAGGTGACGACGGGGTAGGACGGACCTGCCCCCAAGAGGCAGGTCACAGGTCAAAAAGTTCGGACCCGTGCGGGTCACGGGACAGGGCAGGTCCACCCAGTGAAGTCACGGGGCGGGTCTTGCAGTACCCGCCCTGCCCCGACCCGTTGCCATGCCAGTATTAAACAGTGATATTGCAATCAAGATTAAAATTAGGCATCAAATCCATATCATTGATGCGAGTAGGTGAATTCCATATTGACTACAAAACCAAAACGAATTCTAGTTTTCCAAAATAAATAAAAATCAATAAAATTAGTACTGATCTTGACGGAGAGAAGAGCGTCCATGGGCATTAAGGCCGTGGATCAGAGAGAAGAGAATGGGGAAGAAGGCGAAGGGATGAAGCCCGAAAGGATGAAGCTGATTGAACGGAGCATTAATGAGACAACCCAACAAAGGGAAAGGGATGAAGCTGATTGAACACCATCGTGACATCTTATATGAGAATGAGTTGATAACTTTTTAGGCACATGAGGAAATAAAACACTACTCTAATAGAAACACATTTAACAATTTAAAAGCAAAATGAGCATATTTTTACATACCTCCGTTAAACCTCCCTTGAGATTTAACCATTTGACACTTTGATACAAAGTATCAATATATTATTGAGTAAAGGGTCAGTTTGGTCCTCGAAGTTGCAAAAAAGGGGTCAAATAAGTCCTTATATAGAAGATTCTGTCCGGACGTGCCATTTGAGGTGGCTCCCGGTAGAATTTTTTGATGAAATTTTTTGAGCATCTTATTCATTAAGTCTAGTTTACTCATACTAAATTTCAACTAAAAATTCAATCGGGAAGACATTCAAATGA
The DNA here is from genome assembly GCA_945859915.1 of Cuscuta epithymum. Classification (NCBI taxonomy): domain Eukaryota; kingdom Viridiplantae; phylum Streptophyta; class Magnoliopsida; order Solanales; family Convolvulaceae; genus Cuscuta; species Cuscuta epithymum. The sequence continues at coordinate 789,133 of CAMAPF010000954.1, read as the reverse complement.
ATTCTTGAAGATAACTGCGCTTTTAACGGCATGGGTAAACTAAATGAAACAAAAGCCTGACACATCATACTAAATCAAATCTTCCAGAGATAACCTGTACTTTATTTGCAGTTCTCCTCGTTCTTTTAGATTAGTGGTCGAGTACAAAGGGAAGCAATAGAGTTTGTGTCAAGAAAGAAAATGTAATCTGAGAGGATAACAGAGACACCCAGATGAGGAAATAAGGGAGTGATGAGAGTTTTGGATTTTTGGAAGAGATTTGAAGAGGGTCAATCTGTAACTTGTTGAGAGGCACAACACAGCGAAAAACGACTAACACTTAAAATGCAATGTTTCTGTTTAAATCCCAGAAATGCAGAGTTTTGAAGACCAAAAAATAACCTACATTAGTCACATCAGTTTCAAATGCAATGTTTCTGTTAAAATCTGAAATACTACGCAACTTTGGGAACAAATAGAATTAGTAAATCACACTGAATATACATAACATCAACAACTAACCCACTAGATGACTAAGGTAAGCAAAAACTGACATAATCAAGAAAATAGAACATTGTTTAGGATGATATATTCTATTAACACCCTTTACAAAAAGAGACATAACACTTTGGCATCTAAAGTGCATAAAGCCATAAATGACCAGTTTTAGCAAAAAAAATCCAGCTAAATACAGCAAAACGCTCAAACTACAAGTTAGTTTAAGTAGAAGATGCCACAACATCATTTTCACTGAAATGCATCAAAGTTGTTGCAACATCTTATCCCCATGCCAACAAAACTACTAATTCGGGTTAAATATATTTAACTAGTCTGCTGAATATATGCTTCATCTCTAGTCAGCCGTATCAATCTGGATTTCATTGCCCTGTAAATTATTGTGAAATATTGCAAGCTTTAAATGACTATAAACACTTTAACTTAATAAAATATTCAATGATAATACAACTTACCAATATCATGGGTTGTTGCCTGAGACTCAGATGTCCTTGGTCCCTTGGATGAGGTGGATACCTATAAAGAAAAAAAAGTGACTCTCATTCCACATTAACTTTCAAATGTGATGGTTAAAACTTAAAATTATTTACATGTATTTCTTTACCATCGTGCATGTTCTTTTGATGTGTTCCCATTGATCACATTTTGAGCACCTAACGCTTGCACTTCGTTTGAATGAAGAGCATTCACCGTCTTCCTTCTTTCTCTTGAGTTGAGGTCTGCCAACTGCCCTAATAATGGCAGGTGGTTGCAAGTTGTCTTCAAGAACTAGGGGCCATTTCTTCTCATCAGGGACAAGATTGAGCTAGTGCTTGTAAGTTGCCAAGAAAGATTCCTTCTTCAGTAGCTACACGATACCTCTTAGCATCAATACAACATATTGCATGTTTGCCCGGAGGCCAGATATTATTCATTTCATGCAGCACACTTCTTCTCCTGTAAATCCACCACATTTATATTGGAAATATCTTTCATTACCTCAAATGTATTTTTTTGGCCAAATATCACAGACAATGACCTAGCATTAGCTCTATTCTCAATAATTTTCCTTCTTACAATCGGCGGTAGCTCACCTTTCCACTCTTGGGCAGCCATATTTCTCTTGTGGATTAACCTCATTATCTTTCGTCTTATCTCTTCAAACATACGAACAATGGGCATACTTCTGTAATTCCCAATCCAATTGTTAAAAGATTCTGTCATGTTATTAGTAACATGATTGCACTTTGTGTGTTTTGAGAACATATGTTTTGCCCAACAAACTGTGGGTATGTTCATTAACCACTCATGACCTTGAGGAGACACTGACTTTAGTTCTTCCATGCTAGAATTAAATCCAGTCACATCAGAACTCCTACAAGCCCTCCAAAACGTTTTCTTCAAAAGCTCACCCGAAAACTTCTTCTTAAAGTTTGCATAGATGTGTCTGCAACAATATCTTTTAAGACCATTAGGGAAGATTGTAGATAAGGCATTTAAAATACCCTTTTGTCTATCGCTCATAAAGCAAATTCCTTCACCGCCGTTACAGCCCACTTGGTCATACAAATTATCTAAAAAGAACTTCCACGAATCTTTATTTTCATTGTCGGCTACAGCTATTGCCAAAGGGTAGATTCCATAATTCGCATCAATGCTAACTGCTGAAAGTAAGACTCCTTTATAAGGGCCCTTTAGGTGGCACCCATCAAGTCCAATGAACTGCCTGCACCCTTCAATGAAACCTCTTCTATTCCCATCTAGGCACACAAAAAACCGCTTGAAATTAGGGTATTCAGCACCTCCTAGCCTATCTGTCTGAAGTGAAACTGTAGTTCCAGGATTTGTCTTGCTCAAAGCCTCAGAATACCTGTGTAGTTTGGTATAGCTTGTGACGTGCACTTTGTCGCGAGTGCACTCAAAATAAATCGATACTAACACTTATACGTAGTATAGTGTAGTAGAGTTCGTATCCATAGGGAAAGGAATAATTTATCTTTTTAACAAAAGGAGTAAATAAAGGGGGGTTTGGGTTGAATGATTTGATTTTAATTAATTAACACTAAGATGAACGAATTATATGAGATTAAGTTCAAGATTAAAAGGGACTTGGTCTTGCCACTTTCCACTTGTTGATATATTTTAGTCGATCATTGTTATATCTATAACTTATTCCCTCTCGAATACTCAATCGAGGAGTATATCCAATTCATCGAGGGTAGTTATTAACAACGACCGTTCATTAATAACCCTTACTATTAATCAAATATAGAACAACGCCATATACCGATACAATAGTAGCATTTAACCTCTTTTAACTCCTTGATGAAATCAATTAAGATTGATAACCTCAACACAACGGTTTCGGTTTAACCAACAAAATTAATCCCTCTTAAGTTTATTAACCACGACCGTGCATTAATAAACCGAAGTTACTTACTTATGAAACCATCAACGATTAACCATTGGTTCGTTGATCGTTTCTAGTAATAATCAATGTCGAAACGTTAACTAATCGTCACTTAGCAACCCTCCAACATTGATATAGAATGAGATTAAGGGAAGAATTAATAATCAAGAGGAGAAGTTAAGAAAATAACTCACAACTTTAATAATCAACAAGCTTCAAGAGCAAAACCAAGAAGTGGAAGTTTAGCTCCTCATTTGGAGACTAAACATGCTATAAAAATATAAGAAATAACTATTCTAAACTGAGCTTAAGAGTATGGAAGAAGGGATGATCTTTTTGTGAAGGAAAATGGGGTTATTTATAGGTGTTTTCAACACCTAATGCCGGATACCCGGCCGGGTATTTTGACATACCCGACCGGGTATTTACCAAATCAGATATTTTCCCATGTTTTTGTGTCTTCTGCACGTCCTTTGGTCTGAAATCACTTCATACCCGACCGGGTAGAGTCCATACCCGACCGGGTTTTACATAAAACTCAGGTTTTTTCATCCTTCTTGCTCCCAAACCTATCCTAAACTCATAGCTCAACTAACTAAAACTTACAACAAACCATAAAATGCTAAAAATACGATTACAATCAAATGCAAAATAACAATTACAAACTTGCAAAATACTAGTAAATAAATATTACAAATGATGATAAAAGTGTACACTTAGGCACTAATAACTAGTGCCTATCAAACACCCCCGCACTTGAACTTTTACTCGTCTCGAGTAAAACAAATCCTGTCCATGAAGTTTCCAAACTAACAATAGTAGCAATCACAACCATTCATATGTGTTTTTTGAAAGTCATAAAAAATGTTTCAATGATCAAAACACGTCATTAAGAGGTCTTCAACACCATTGGATTTCTCTTCTTTTGCTTCCTCATGCATATGCCCTTAGGATCCTGCAAAGATAAAAGAAAATACTTTCTCTCATTCTCTCATTTTGCCTAGGTGCCCTTCCGGGTTTTCATCCCAGCTTCCCACATTTTCCTTTTTTATTCTCACCAACTCACTCTTCTTTTTGCTTTTATTGTGCTTAAGTTGCCCTTTTGGGTTTTCAACCTAACAAGCTTTTTTTTTTTTTTTTGAAAATAGCAAGAATAAAGAGTATGAAATGGGAGTGTACCAGAATAGTTTTCCCCCCGGCTAGCTCATGGCACTGTCTCTAGTGCCCGCCCGCATCTCCTCCATCAAAGAATCCACCCTGGTCATAGTAGTTGTCATGAAAACCGCCCACATATCGATGCTCATTGTCGTTCATGTTTGCTCCGCCGCCATGTCCGCCATCACCACCTCCTCCACCTGAGGTCGATCCACCAAAAGTACCCCATGCTGTGGGGTCATACCACGAGGGCGGTGGGGGGGGATTGACCATAGAATGAAAGGACCCTTGATGTGCAATGTAGGAGTATATTGGGCCGTAGGTTCTCCTTTGATCCTCTTCATACCTCCTGCGGTCGTCGTCGTATTGCTGCCGCTGGTTTTGTAGTTGTGCCTCCAATCGCTCTATACTCTGTCTGTGCTCATTGTGAAACAGTCCAAATTCCTCCCGAAATTGGGTGTAGTTGAGATTCAGGGAATTCATGCTTTGGAGCATCTGTTGCTCAAAAGGACTGTATTGAGGATGTTGGGGTTCGGCTTGGGGTTGGTCTTGTGGTGGGTTGGGGATGGGTGGGGGCTCAAGTTGAGGGATTTCATCAAGATAGTGGTCAGGGGTGGTTCCGGGTAAGCAAAGATGTCTCCCATCCCCGAGTTGATGGTTAAAAATGTTGGGGAGTTCGTCGGAGGGGATTGTAAAAACGTGTGTGGGTGAGGGGTATATGGTCCAATGGTAAAATGTTGTGGTACCAATAGTGTGGGAGTGACTCAAATCATGTGCAGTGAGTAGAAAGTCAAGATTAAGGAAATGCCATGTTCCTACTTCTCTATTCGCCTGATAGCCAAATTTGGTACAAATATGGTGTATGTACCCTCCTATGTAGACGTCCCCCATAGTTTCACATTGGTTTTTTAGATGTTCCCATAAACATGAAGCAACATCCAATCTAGGCGCTTCTGGGAAGATACCCATAGCAAGAACGGCCAATTCACTAATCCTTGTTTGATGATTATTTGGCTTCCCAAAGACATTATACCCAAACCATTTTAGTGCAATTCGAAGGGCAGGGTGTTGAACATGTGTAATATGCATATGTGAGGATTTAAAGACCCTAACCCCTGTCATTCTTCGCCATAAGTCATGCACAATTGTTTTATCATTTCTTGCCTTTCTTTCCTCCACACCTAAAACCGGTAAACCAAATAGTTCGGCAAACTCACGTTTTGTTAAAGTTCTTGGTATGTTGTTGTACCGAAACGTGAGTGTGCTCTCATAGGTGTCCTCCATGTTTTCAGTAAATTCAACCGATGCTAGGAATTCATACATAATTCTTTTGTGGATATTATATGATAAATTGAACAATGTAGTAAGTCCTATGTTGTTGCACAATTCTAGCATCATATCATACAACATCAATGCTCTCAATGTTCCATGACAAAGGAATCGGGTTGAATGTACCTCTCGGATGAGTTGGGTGAGAAATTTCTTGTGATGAGCCCTAGAGGTGAATTCGATGCCTTCATACCCGGGAACTTGCGGAATTGGAGCACTTGAGTTGGAGGAAGATGCTCTAGTTCTCTTTGGTGCCATAGTTGCCCTTTTGCTTGAACTTAGTTTAGGAATTTCGGACTTGGCTTGGAGGGTTTAAAAAAAATTCGGATTTTTCGGTTTTGGGTGTTTTTGAGGGTGTGGAGATATAGAGAATGATGGAAAGAACATGAAATTGGGTTTTCTTTGGATTAATTTGAGCAAAAATCGGACCTTGGAGAGTTTGGGTAGGGTTTTCGGATTTTGGGGTTTGAGGGGGATTTGATGGTTGTGTTTGGTGTAGAATTGGAGAGGGTGATGTGGGGAAGAAGATTATGGTGTTAATTTTGGTTTTTAAAGGAAGAAAAGGGGCGGATTCGAAGCTTGGAGACTCAACAATGGAGGTTTTAGGAATGAGCTCTCAACATTTGGGGAAGAAGATGAAGGTTTGGGGCTGATTTGGGGTTAAAATGCCCGTATACCCGGCCGGGTATTCGTTTTACCCGAATGGGTTTTTCGTTTTCGCTGAGGCAGAGGTAGTTTTGCACGAATACCCGGCCGGGTATTGGTTTTACCCGAATGGGTTTTTCGTTTCTGCTTAAGCAGAGGCAGTTTTGCCCGTTTACCCGGTCGGGTTTTAGTTTTACCCGATTGGGTATTCGTTGAGTTTCAAACTTTCAGCTTTACCCGGCATGATACCCGACCGGGTTTTATAGTTTACCCGGCCGGGTTTTTGCCCAGGCATGAAAAAAAAAAACATTTTTTTTTTACTCACACACCCTTCTTTAAATAAAAAAAAATGATATAGAAAACATACCTTGCTTGGGTTGCCTCCCAAGAAGCGCTTTATTTAACGTCGTGGCTCGACGATATCTTCGTTGCTTCTTTATTCATAGACCGTTTCAGAAAGGTCTATGATCTCTACGTTCTTGGGTTGAAAACCCTCAAAGAAGGGTTTTAGTCTCTGTCCATTTACTTTGAGAACCTCTCCCGTCTCCAGGTCTTTAATTTCCACCGCCCCGTGTGGATATATTTTGACCACTTTGTATGGTCCAGTCCAACGGGATCTCAGCTTTCCCGGAAATAGACGAAGGCGTGATTGAAAAAGGAGGACTTTGTCATCAATCTTAAAGTCCTTTCTTATGATCATTTTGTCGTGCCACTCTTTCGTCTTTCTTTTGTATATTTCCGCATTTTCATAGGAATCCAAACGGAGTTCTTCCAATTCTTGCAGTTGGAGTTTCCTATGCACACCGGCCTCATCAAGATTGAGGTTGAATTCTTTTACCGCCCAATATGACTTGTGCTCAAGCTCGACGGGAAGGTGACAAGCTTTGCCAAACACAAGTCTATAAGGGGACATACCGATTGGAGTTTTGTAGGCAGTTCGGTATGCCCATAGTGCGTCATCAATACGTATACTCCAGTCCTTCCGGTTCGGGTTCACTGTTTTCTGGAGTATAGATTTCAACTCCCGATTTGAGGCCTCCGCTTGGCCATTGGTTTGAGGGTGGTAAGCTGTAGAGATTTTGTGAGTCACACCATATTTTTTAAGTAGGGATCCCACAATTTTATTACAAAAATGTGTGCCTCGATCGCTTATTAAAATTCGAGGAACCCCAAACCTAGAAAATATGTGTGATTTTAGGAAGCTAGCCACCACCTTGGCATCATCGGTTTTGGTGGCTTTAGCTTCCACCCATTTAGAGACGTAATCCACCGCAAGGAGAATGTAGATGTTACCTTGAGAGTTCGGGAAAGGTCCCATGAAGTCGATACCCCATGCATCGAAAATTTCACAGAAAAGCATGGGGTTTTGGGGCATCTCGTTCCTTCTTGAAATGTTGCCTGCTCTTTGACAATTGTCACAAGATTGACAAAAGCCATGTGTATCCCGGAATAGACTCGGCCACCAAAAACCACTTTCAAGAATTTTCATTGCCGTCCGTTTTGGGCCGAAATGTCCTCCACAAGCATAAGAATGACAAAACTCTATAATGTGAGCTATCTCGTATTCGGGTACACATCTTCGGATTATTTGATCCTTACAATGTTTCCACAAATATGGGTCATCCCACACATAGAGTCTTGAGTCCATTCTTAATTTTTCTTTTTGAGATTTTGAGAATTGTGGAGGAAATTTGCCGGAAACAAGGAAGTTTACAATGTTTGCGTACCATGGTTGTATGACTTTGATGGAGAAAAGAGTTTCGTCCGGGAATTCGCCTTTGATGAGATTTGTGTGAAGATCTTCAATGTCTTTGTGAGGAATGAGTCGGCTTAAATGATCGGCCACCAAGTTCTCCGCTCCCTTCTTCTCCGCTCACTTAATAGAAGGACTCATCGAATGAGTCTTGGTTTGGCCTCTTTCTTTGTCATGAGGAAACGGAGGGCGGCATGGTCGGTGTAAACAATAACTTTCGTTCCAAGAAGGTAGGAACGAAACTTCTCCAAAGCAAAGACTACCGCTAGCATTTCTTTCTCGGTGGTGGAGTAGTTCTTTTGAGCTTCATTTAAAGTTGAGGAAGCATAGTAGATGACATGAGAAGCCCTTCCAACCTTTTGGCCCAAAACAGCCCCCACCGCATAATCACTTGCGTCACACATGATCTCGAAAGGAAGAGACCAATCGGGGGCTTGTATGATGGGGGCGGTTACCAACCTTGCCTTCAAAGTGTCAAAAGCTTCCTTACATTCGGCATTGAGATCAAATTCCACCTCCTTTTGCAGAAGTTTGCATAAGGGAGATGAAATTTTGGAGAAGTCTTTGATGAACCTTCTGTAGAAACCGGCATGTCCAAGGAAAGAGCGAATGTCCCGTACATTTGTTGGGTATGGAAGTGTTTGGATGACATCAATCTTGGCTTTGTCTACTTCAATGCCTTTGGAAGAGATCACATGTCCGAGAACAATCCCTTGTTCCACCATAAAGTGGCATTTTTCAGAGTTTAGGACAAGGTTGGATTCAATGCAACTTTTTAGAACGAGAGTGAGATGGTAGAGGCAAGTGTCAAAAGAGTCCCCATGAATTGTGAAATCATCCATAAAGACCTCCATGAATACCTCCACAAATTCGGAGAAGATGCTCATCATACACCTTTGAAAAGTGCCCGGTGCGTTGCATAATCCAAAGGGCATTCGTCGGTAGGCAAAAGTGCCAAATGGACATGTGAAGGTTGTTTTCTCTTGGTCCTCCGGGGCTATTGGTATTTGGAAATACCCGGAGTAACCATCACGAAAACAATAGAACTTGTGCCCCGCCAGTCTCTCTAGCATTTGATCAATGAAGGGTAATGGAAAGAAGTCTTTTCTAGTTACCGAGTTGAGCCTTCGGTAGTCAATGCAAACTCGCCACCCGTTTTGCACTCGGGTGGGCACCATTTCGCCTTCTTTGTTCTCAATGACCGTCACTCCGGTCTTCTTTGGCACCACTTGGGTTGGACTCACCCATTTGCTATCGGAGATGGGAAAGATGATTCCCATTTGAAGCAACTTGATCACCTCCTTTTTCACCACCTCCATCATGGGTGGGTTCAACCTCCTTTGCGGTTGTCTCACCGCTTTGGCTTCATCTTCGAGTAAGATCCGGTGCATGCAAGTGGATGGGCTAATGCCTTTAATGTCGGCAATAGACCATCCAATGGCCAATTTGTATTCCTTTAGGACCGCAATCAACCTCTCCTCTTGTTCTTGGGCCAAGGTATTTGAGATAATCACCGGTAGAGTGTGATTTTCGCCCAAGAACACATGCTTCAAATTTTCAGGAAGTGGTTTTAATTCCACCTCCGGTGCCTGCAAAACAGATGGTAGCGGCTTCTCGCTCGGAATGGTTAGTGGGAGGGCTTTAGAGCCCGGTGACATAAGTGGGAGTTGATTCAACTCCGCCACCATCATCTTCATGTTATTTGACATAGAGTATTCTAAAGTGAAATTCTCTATGTCGTTCTCGATTGAGCTTATTATTTCATCTTTTCCCTCAACTTCAAACACATCTTGGACCCAAGTGTCGCAAGTGTCAATGGCAAAAAGAGTGATTATCGGTGGGATATTTCATGGAGTCATAGATATTAAATTCGACTTTCTCTCCATCGAACTCCATGGTTAATATTCCACTAAAGACATCTATTTTTGCTTTGGCCGTCTTTAAAAAGGGTCTTCCTAACAAAATCGGGACTGCATTTTTATCATTCTCCATTTCGAGAACGTAAAAATCAGCGGGAAAGATTAAATTATCCACCATGACGAGTACATCCTCTACTACACCTTTCGAGTAAGCATTGGATCTATCGGCAAGTTGGATAACAACCCCCGTTTCATGTAAAGGGCCTAGTTCTAGGGACTTATATAGAGAGTATGGGATGACATTAATTGATGCTCCCAAATCTAACATAGCCCTAGAAAAACTAGAATTTCCAAGTTTACATGGTATAGTGAACATTCCCGGGTCACTATACTTTTTAGGAAGTTTCTTTTGAAAAACGGCCGAAACTCTTTCGCTAACTTGGATTTTATGTTTGCCATTTAATTTGTGTTTCCTTTTAATAGTGCAAAGTTCTTTTAAAAACTTAGCAAATCTAGGAACACCTTTAATTAAATTAAGAAGAGGGATATTTACCTCACATTTGCTGAAGGTCTCATAGATGTCTTTGTCATTGTTGTATTTGCGGTTATCCTTGAGAGCCTCCGGGAAAGGTGGTACCGGCTCGTATGAATCGAGCGGTGGAAACTTTCTTTGAGGTGTGATTTCCTCCTCTTTCTCTTCTTCATTTTGAGGATTTGTGCTTGGCACCAAGATATCCTCCTCTTCTTCTCCAACATGGCTCTTTGCTTTTGCTTTAGCCATAACCAACTCCTTGCCACTTCTCAAAGTGACCGCGTGAGCTTGTTGCCTTGGATTCGGCTCCGTTTGAGATGGGAGTTTTGCCGAATCCTTAGCTTCAAGCCTACTCACGGCATTTGAGATTTGGCTCATTTGGTTTTCCAAATTGTGGATGCTTGATTTGGTCGTTTCTTGGAATTGGGTCACACTTTGTTGCATCGTAGCCATGTTCATGGCAAGTGATCGAATCATGTCCTCGGTGGACATGCTCGAGGTTGATGTTTGACCTTGTTGTTTATATTGTTGAGGGGGAGGGTTTGATTGTTGGGGAGGTTGAGAGTTTCCGTACCTTAAATTTGGATGATCCCTCCACCCCGGATTGTACGTGTTGCCATGAGGGTCATATCTTCTTTGACCTTGGAAACCCAAAGCATTGACTTGCTCGGGGTTCTCCTCTTGAAGTGTTGGGCAGGCATCGGTAGGATGCCCTTGTGTTGAGCATATGCCGCAGACCTTTACTTCTTGGGTTTTTGGATTCAAAAGAAAATCTTTAACCAAAGAAGTCAAGCCGGCCACTTGACTTTCCAACGAGTTGTTGGATTCCGCTGCCATCACTCTTTTCGATGATGACCTCCCATTGTAATGTCTCGAGTTTTCGGCCAACTCGGAGATGAGGTCCCTTGCTTGGGAAGGGGTCTTGTTAACAATGCCCCCTCCGCATGCCGCATTCACCATGCGTCTATCTTGATCAACAAGCCCATCATAGAAGTAGAGGATGAGATCTTGTTCCGAATATCCATGATATGGGCAGCTAGCGCATAATTTCTTAAAGCGCTCCCAATATTCGTACAAGGTCTCATCATCGGCTTGCTCAATGTTGCTGATTTGCTTTTTGAGACTTGAAGAGATAGATGCAGGATAATACCTGTCGAGGAAGCTCTTTTTCATTTGAGCCCATGTGTTGATGCTACCCGAAGGAAGATAGAAAAGTCAATCCTTCGCGGTGTCTTTTAAGGAGAATGGAAAAGCCCTTAGCTTGATTTGTTCCTCGGACACACCATTGGGGCACATGCTTGTGCATACAATATGGAATTCCGACAAGTGTTTGTTCGGATCTTCCCCTCGTAACCCATGGAATGATGGGAGTAGATGGATGAGCCCAGATTTTAGCTCGAATGTGACCCCCGTATCAAGAGTTGGGAAAGTGATACAAAGGGGTTGTTGATTTAGATTCGGAGCCGTGAGCTCCCTCAATGTTCTCGTTTCGTGAGCCATAGGGGTTGGCTCTTCGGTTTCGCTAGATTGAGAACTAGTGCTTGATGATTCTCCCGAGTCGGAGTTTGAAAATTTGTTTTTCAACCGCTCGAGAGTTCGTTCTATTTCGGGGTTTGAGTGGTATGTGATTTCGTTCAGTGAACGATATTTTACCATGTACTACAAAGCTCAGCAGAAATAGAAATCTTTATACTTGAACCATATATATATATATATTTTTTTTTCTCTTTCTTAGATTGAAATAAAAAGAAAAATCAATTGCCTTTCCCCGGCAACGGCGCCAAATTTGACGTGCACTTTGTCGCGAGTGCACTCAAAATAAATCGATACTAACACTTATACGTAGTATAGTGTAGTAGAGTTCGTATCCACAGGGAAAGGAATAATTTATCTTTTTAACAAAAGGAGTAAATAAAGGGGGGTTTGGGTTGAATGATTTGATTTTAATTAATTAACACTAAGATGAACGAATTATATGAGATTAAGTTCAAGATTAAAAGGGACTTGGTCTTGCCACTTTCCACTTGTTGATATATTTTAGTCGATCATTGTTATATCTATAACTTATTCCCTCTCGAATACTCAATCGAGGAGTATATCCAATTCATCGAGGGTAGTTATTAACAACGACCGTTCATTAATAACCCTTACTATTAATCAAATATAGAACAACGCCATATACCGATACAATAGTAGCATTTAACCTCTTTTAACTCCTTGATGAAATCAATTAAGATTGATAACCTCAACACAACGGTTTCGGTTTAACCAACAAAATTAATCCCTCTTAAGTTTATTAACCACGACCGTGCATTAATAAACCGAAGTTACTTACTTATGAAACCATCAACGATTAACCATTGGTTCGTTGATCGTTTCTAGTAATAATCAATGTCGAAACGTTAACTAATCGTCACTTAGCAACCCTCCAACATTGATATAGAATGAGATTAAGAGAAGAATTAATAATCAAGAGGAGAAGTTAAGAAAATAACTCACAACTTTAATAATCAACAAGCTTCAAGAGCAAAACCAAGAAGTGGAAGTTTAGTTCCTCATTTGGAGACTAAACATGCTATAAAAATATAAGAAATAACTATTCTAAACTGAGCTTAAGAGTATGGAAGAAGGGATGATCTTTTTGTGAAGGAAAATGGGGTTATTTATAGGTGTTTTCAACACCTAATGCCGGATACCCGGCCGGGTATTTTGACATACCCGACCGGGTATTTACCAAATCAGATATTTTCCCATGTTTTTGTGTCTTCTGCACGTCCTTTGGTCTGAAATCACTTCATACCCGACCGGGTAGAGTCCATACCCGACCGGGTTTTACATAAAACTCAGGTTTTTTCATCCTTCTTGCTCCCAAACCTATCCTAAACTCATAGCTCAACTAACTAAAACTTACAACAAACCATAAAATGCTAAAAATACGATTACAATCAAATGCAAAATAACAATTACAAACTTGCAAAATACTAGTAAATAAATATTACAAATGATGATAAAAGTGTACACTTAGGCACTAATAACTAGTGCCTATCAGCTTGTTTTGTGATCTTGGCCAAGAAGTTGCATGGCTTTCTTTTTTGCTCTGTACAAGCGTTGATTGTTTCACTCCACACCATACGTCTTCAGTAATTCTGCACCAATGACAGTGATGTTAATGTCATGGTTTGCCTTGAATAGATGTAGATAATTTGCTGCTATCCAGGTGGAGTTTGCTTCATAGTTATCATCAATTCGTGCACATGTGTGTTACTGTGTTCAAAGTAGTAGGTCTTTACTTGAAAAGTTCTCTTGTTCCAATTCGGACTTGCATGAATTCTCCATGTGCAACCATCAACAGCACACTTGGCAGTGACTCTTGACTTCTCATTCTTTAGTCTTTTCAATCTAAACCCATTTCTAATAGCAAATATCTGTAACACTTTTCTGAATTCATTCACGTTTACGAACAATTGCCCAGGCTTCATTATTATATTATCACCTATAGCATTAAACTCAAATCCACCAGAACCTGTCTCATAACGATTACATGCTACTTCTTTGGTATTGTCATCAGATTCATAATCACTATCATCTCCATATATGTATTGATCATCAAACTCTGAGCTGGATGGATTGTACTCATAGCCATGATCATCATTCACAAACTCTGGTTCATCCTCTGAACTACCAGCAAAAACATGAGGTTGCACATCCTCATTTAGCATGAGTTCAACTTCAGTAGATGGATCTATATCAACCTCATTATCTAGCGTGCCTTCGAGATTGAGATCAGATTTGTCCTCGTTATGTGTAGTAACTACTGGTGTTTGAATTAGGGACACTTCATCAACTACTGAAACCACAAATCGTGTAGAGGAATACATTTTCTCTCTAAGTTGCTTAAATGTATTAAATAGATCCTCATCACTCAGTATTGTCTTTGCTTCATTCTCCCACGGAATTATAGCATCAACCTGTAACTTCTTTACTTCGTAAATACCATAAATTCTACAAGCATTCTTTAGGTCAATCCAGAGGTCATGCAAGCTATACTTCTCGGGGATAGCTAACCCAAGCTGAAATATTTCCCCTCCAACTACGGCCTCAATGTCAAAGTAATATAAGCTACACAAGAATGATAAAGATCATTTAAAGGTGACAAATAAAAGGTAAATGAGTAGTACAACTAAAAACACTAGTCTGGAAAAACTAAATATATTGTGGAACAAGGGTTGAGTCTATTAATGTGTCTTAGAACTCTGCACTCTTCATATTGAGATAAAAAAAAGTTGCTCTGAATTCTTCTCACCTGCTTTCAACTCATATACATCCACATTTAAGTGATATTCAAGAAACAATTTTGAGTAAGATGATTTTATGAAGCACTATAAAAATATAAAAGACTACATGGAAAAGGGTTGAGTCTATTAAACATGTTTCAGTGACAAAAATAAAGAAACACTGTAGCTTAGATTAATCTATTTTTTTTGAAGAATTATAGAAGTTTTCGTTTAGCAAAGAAAAGTCTTGACATTTGGAGTATTGTATATACTCATAATCTGAAGCATCATTCTATAAATAAAAAGGTGCAGCAATGAGAATCGTAAAATGCCTAAGTTGCTGGCTAAACTTCTAGTCAGATAACCGAGGGCCACGGGCCACTCAGGTTGAGTTTAGGCTTTCAACACACACTGGCCTAAAGGCTCTCAGAAAAACAACCAGACATATAAAAAAGGGCGTCTTTTGAAAAAAGTTATAATTTTCAGAAGTAAAACTAATTAAATAGATTCCTGGGTTGGACGTCCATCTCCAGAAGTCGCTGAAACTCCCCTCCCAACATATTACACAAATAGCAACTGTGGAGAAAGAGCACTTCGTGTGAGTCGTTGCATGCAAAAGCCCAAGAGAAACAACTCAAACAAGAGTTCAGGGAGAAAACGAGATGAGAATACAGAGTTTTTCTTTTCTTGAAATTTTTATCTCTATTCCCATCCGCTATATCTCTGGAAGATTTGATTTAGTATGATGTGTCAGGCTTTTGTTTCATTTAGTTTACCCATGCCACCACCAAAGATATACGGACTATTTTAGGGGGAGTATTCTAGGGAAGAGGGGGGTTATTAATAATACTTCCCCCGTCTCTAAATAGATGCAATTCAACATAGGGTCTTGGCACAAGAATTAAGAAACATAAATAAAGTAATTTCCTTCCCACTATACCCTTAGTTCCACACACAAATGAAAAATCGTGGCTGACATGTTACTGTACATCTACAGTACAATTGTTCTTGTTTTTCAGATTACACTTGCTACATACCACCGATTACACACAACACATGCTATACTAGATTTGTTCGAAGACAATGATCAGATCATGGTACTCATCGGAATCCATAGACAAAACACAAGCAAGAAAATTTTCCATTTGCCTTTGTAGATCCTGGGATGTCCTCACGGCGGCGAAACTTTCCGGCAAGATGTTCTTCTTCTTTACCTTCTATTCATCAGAATTTCGTCCACATTTGCACGGTTGGTTTGGTCCACCTTTGATCCTCGCAGATTCATTAATGGTTGACAATGGGCTTTGTAATGATGGACCTTTTCAAACCGGTCATTACCGTCGTCGTAGTGGAGCTCGATTTTAGGACCTTTTCGAACCGGACATTACCGTCATCGTAGTGGAGCTCCTGGCTAAATTTCAGTCCATATATAGTACACTAGGTCGCTTTAGATTAGAAAGAAAGATGTGGATACAAAAGAAGATAAGTGATAAGTGAACGAGTGGATGGCTAGATATTAAAAGGAGAGAGGGATGTCAGATCGGTGGGGGAGAAGAAATAGGAAAGGTAGATACGCAAAACTTTCGTATGAATTAATCAAGGGATTTAAAGACATTCCATTTATCTTTGTTTACTAAAAATGGTAATGTTGCAATTAATTTGAAACTGCCAAAAAGGAAACTGTTGCAATTATTTAGGGACGGGGGAAGTATATTGATACTTTGTATCAAAGTGTCAAATGGTTAAACCTCAAGGGAGGTATGTAAAAATAACCCTTCTATTGTTCACAATGATCACCCATTTGGAAAGATCGCATCTATCTATCTTACTCCGTAATTTTTTTTTGACGAAATCTATCTTCTTCTATCTTCTTAATATAATAACAAAAGATTTCTTGGGGGAGAAGATCCCGCCAAAAGAGATGACTTAATTCTTACAGTTGTAGTATCTCATTGTATATCTTGGCATCGAATATCCTGATGCATTTATTCTTGGCGGTAAATTGGATATAAATGTCTTTGGTATTCTAGTCGTCTTTATTGATATTTGCAGTTATTAAGTAAATTCCGATGTACTCCGTATTTGTCTAGGCAACCGTGTTCCACATAAACAAATAAAGTTGTCCTTTCGTTTCCAAACCAAATTAAATATCTCGAGAGAAGATAGTCCCAAAACCCGATATTCCCAAAACCTCTAACCGTATACCACCCAACAGCTATTATTATAGGCCATTTTTCTAATATAAATTATAATCAAATTTTACATTTTGGGGAACTCAATAGCCGTATGCATTGAATTTACATTTGGGAAGTTGAATAGTCAGCCATATGAATTAAATTGTATCAGTAATAATAATGTTTATCAGCTGTATGCATTTTGTGGTTCCTCTATATATAGACGAGGGGCCTGAGTTAGTCTGTGCCTTCAAGAGATCAAACTGCAAAAGCCAAAGAGTGAACAGAAAATATCAAGATGGCATGTGGAGTATGATAAAGTGATAAACGAAGTTAACAAGTCTACATGTACTTGGGCGGCTGGGTTGGGCAGTAATGGTGCTTGCACCGCGTTATTTATATGATTCCAATTATCTATTGAATGTATATGATACGCCAACGGAGGAAACAATATTGGAGACGAACCGGGAGTCATTACGTTCAATAAAGAGGAGTTTAATTAGATAGTTTACATCATTTTTTTGAAAGTACATCATTATTATTATTATTCATTTAGAATTACTATATTAGTTCAATAAGGTTTCTTTGTATCCTAGTTGCTCTAATCTACTTGTAGTTAGGATGCTATATAAGCCCAATACAGGTAGTTTTGACAATAGTTTTGACAATCTCAGGAAGAGTTTATTTAATAATAGCTTTTCATCTTTTAAATCCTTGGTGTTCTCTCTGTTTTCTACAAACACGGGCGTTTCATTGGTGCTTTCATCGATCGACTCTCCCTTCCGGCTTCCGTTGCTCGTCATGTCGGATGATTCATCGACGTCCGCTGCTACGCTCTGGGAAAAATCTTTCCAAGAACTCCAGGCTCGCTTTGAGAGGCACTAGCTTATGCTCCAGGAACAACGTAACTTGAAGCTCATGCCAAAATTACCCAGCAGGCCATCACCAACGCCTTAGGTGATCGTCGCCAATCTCCACCATATACGCCGCCGCCCCTCCGTCCGCAAAACCAAGTCATCTCCAACATCCACGAAGAACGTGTCGGGGAGTTTGGATACCGCACCCCAACCATGAAGCTTGAAGTTCCCAGGTTTGACGGAAACAATTGGGCCTTTCGTATTGAGGAATATTTTGAATTCATGGGTACTCCAATCGATAGCCGCTTACGTATCGCCGCCTTGCACCTAGAAGGCAAGGCTGCCGCTTGGTATCAGTGGGTCAAAACTAACAACCTTGTTACTTCTTGGCTGGAATTTTTGCGCAAACTCAAGATTCGATTTGGATCCTCTCACTTTGAAGATTATGAAGGCAAATTATCTAAATTAATTCAAACCACTACAGTTATCACCTACTAGTCTGATTTTGAAGAATTGATGAATAAAGTAACTGGGATTTCAGAATCCCTCCTGACCTCTTTTTTTATTGCCGGTCTCAAACCCAACATTCGTCGTCAACTTCATCTTAATAAACCTGCTTCGTTGGAGGAAGCTTTTCAGTTGGCTCGAATGTATGAAGATAAAGATCGTGAGGAGCAACAAGAGTTTCGAATGGGACTTCACAGTGGTGCTCGGGTTTTATCAGATGTTCCTCGGGCCACTACACACAGTCCCATTACATCCTCCGCCTCTTCTTCCCTTCCGGTACGACGACTTACCGCTGCAGAGATGAGGGACAAACGTGAAAAGGGCCTTTGCTATAATTGTGACCAGAAGTGGACCACCGGCCATCGTTGAAAAGGCAGATTCTTATTATTAATCAGTGATGAAGATGACGAGACTACTCCTCTCACAAGCCCAACCCCAGAACCGTCAATTACAGAGAGGGACGAAACACTTGTATTAGCCGATATATCCAGCCTTCATGCACTGGGCCTGGCAGTCCCCACTCTCTTCGGCTCTCAGGTTCCATTAACAATCACTCAGTTGTTGTTTTGATTGATAGTGGGAGTACTCATAATTTTATTCAATCTCGCACTCTGGAGCTCTTGCACCTTCCGGTCCAACCCATTCCAGCTTTCAGGGTCTATGTGGGTAACGGTGAATCTCTAGAATGCAAGTTTGTTTGCAAAAATGTTGCTTTACAACTCCAAGATCACATGGTGAGTGATGACCGGTTTGTGCTACCCATTCAAGGTCCAGATATTGTTTTAGGGATGCAGTGGCTCCAACAACTTGGAAAAGTTGTTCATGATTATAAACAATTAACAATGGAATTTCAATGGAAGGACCAGTCAGTTACTCTTCAAGGCAACACCTCCCTGGGCCCTCGAAAAATTTCTTTCCACCACCTACAAGCTTTACTCCAAGACACCGAAGCGGCCAGTTTATTGGAACTCGTCCATCTTGACCACACTGCTAAGTCCCAGTCTTCTTCCAATGTGGACGCACCAGGTATCCTTCCTCCTGGTATTCCAGTAAGCATTCGTGATGTTTTACAGGAATATAAAAATTTGTTCTCCAGTCCAGTCGGCTTACCACCACACCGCTCTTTTGACCACCGCATTCACCTATTACCAGGAATTCAACCCATTAATGTGCGCCTTTATCGCTATCCACACTTTCAGAAAGATGAGATAGAAAGGTTAGTTCGTGACATGTTGGCACAAGGGATTATTCAGCCTAGTCAAAGTCCTTTTTCTTCACCGGTTTTACTCATAAAAAAGAAAGATGGCTCATACCACTTTTGTGTTGATCATATAGCTTTAAACACGGCCACTATCAAGGATAAATTTCCTATCCCGACAATCGAGGAGCTCTTTGATGAATTAGGGGGGAAACCATATTTACAAAGCTTGATCTTCGGGCTGGATATCATCAAATCCGTGTTCACGAAAACGATATCTACAAGACCGCATTTCGCACTCATGAAGGGCATTATGAATTTTTGGTTATGTCATTTGGTTTAACCAATGCTCCATCCACTTTTCAAGCCATTATGAATACTGTCTTGCGCCCTTTTCTTCACAATTGTGTGGTTGTGTTTTTCGATGATATCTTGGTTTATAGCAAATCAGAGGCTGAACATGCCTTGCATTTGCATCAGGTACTACAATGTTTGAAGAAACACCAATTCTTCATAAAGTTCTCTAAATGCAGTTTTGCGAGCCTGCAAGTCGACTACCTTGGCCATATTGTTGGCCCAGATGGACTTCGGGCAGAACCTGGTAAGATAACAGCCATGCTAGAGTGGCCTGAGCCGCGCACACTCACACATCTTCGAGGATTTTTGGGATTAACAGGATATTACCGTCGTTTCATCAGAGGTTATGCTGCCATCGCTGCCCCACTCACTGATCTCACTAAGAAAAATGCATTCTCCTGTTCTAATGATGCTCTCATAGCTTTCAATGCTTTAAAAGAGGCTATGACACAAGCACCTATTCTTCGTTTGCCGGATTTTTCCAAACCATTTATCATTGAAACGAACGCATCCAATTCGGGAGTTGGGGCCGTTTTAATGGAAGAAGGACACCCCGTGGCATTTTTTAGTAAGAAGTTGGGTCCTCGTCTTGAGTCTTCCTCCGCTTACAATAAAGAATTATTTGCCATCGTCGAGGCAGTTTATAAGTGGCGACAGTACCTTCTGGGTCACCCATTCATCATCCGGACCGACCAGAAAAGTCTTCGTGAATTGCTTCAACAAGTGATTCACACTCCAGAACAACATATTTACATTCGTAAATTGCTCGACTTTGATTTTCAAATTGAATACAAGGTAGGGAGTGCTAATAAGGCAGCAGATGCTCTATCGCAAGTTCATGAAGTGCACAGTAATAATGGTTCGAGTAGTGAATTTTTATCATTCATCAGTTTTCCTATTTCTCAGTTTCTGTTACAATTACAACAGGAAAACAATGACTTACCGGATCTCCAGGCCATGCACAAACAAGCACGCGAGAGTGGCTTATCTCCTCCATTTTCTATCCGTAATGATCTTCTTTTTCATCATAATAAATTGTATCTTAGCCCTAAACCAGCCCTCAAAGATCATCCGCTCTTAGAGTTTCATGCAACTCCAATGGCAGGACATGCAGGAGTTAAACGCACCCATGCCCGATTGGCTGCTAATTTTCACTGGCGAGAAATGCGCAAAGATGTTGAGCGTTTTGTGGCCACTTGTGTAACTTGGCAACATATTAAGACAATTACTCAAGCTCCTGGAGGACTGTTGCAGTCGTTGGATGTTCCATCACAGGTCTGGGAAGCTGTAACAATGGATTTTATTGTTGGATTACCCGTATCCCAAAGGTATTCTGTTATCATGGTGGTAGTTGACCGGCTCACTAAGTATGCTCACTTTGGTCCTTTGTTAAGCAACTTTACGGCAGTAAAAGCAGCTTCTGTATTCATGGATATCGTAGTCAAACATCATGGGTTTCCAGCATCCATAATTTCTGATCGTGATCCAATTTTTTTGTCAAAATTCTGGGAAACATTATTCACTTTCAGCGGTACCAAACTTAGTCATAGCAGCGCCTATCACCCTCAAACGGACGGTCAAACGGAGGTTGTTAATCGAGAGTTAGAGCAATATTTACGTGCTTTTGTGAGTGATAAACCCACAGTATGGATAAGTTATCTTACATGGGCTGAAATTTGTTATAATTCTCATTTTCATAGTAGTATCAAGGTGTCACCATTTCAAGCCTTGTATGGTCGTTTACCTCCTACTATTCCACCATATGTCCAGCATAGTACCCATTTAGAAGCTGTTGATGATATCTTAGTCGAGCGGGATTCTTTACTCCACACTCTTTGCCAGAATCTCCTTTCCACCAAGCAGCGAATGAAACAAAAAGCGGATCGCCATCGCCGGGAGCTTAACTTTGAGATAGGTGATTTAGTGTTGGTTCGTTTGCAACCTTACAGACAGATTTCAGTAGCTCACAGATTGTCCCAGAAACTTTCTAAGCGCTATTTTGGGCCATTTGCGGTACTAGAACGCATAGGTGCAGTAGCGTATCGCTTAGATCTTCCTGCTGAAAGTCGTATTCATCCGGTTTTTCATGTTTGTCTTCTTAAGCCTTTCCATGGGGCTCAGACTGATCAGGTTTACCCACTTCCAGCAGCTGCTATAGAAAATAAACCAGTCAGCAGTCCGTTAGCAATTTGTGCATAGCGTACTATTCTTCATAATGGTCACTCGGAAGATCAATTATTGATTCAATGGCGGGATGGTCTCCCTGAAGATGCTACCTGGGAATCCAAAGACTCTTTTTGCAAAACATATCCTGACTTTCACCTTGAGAACAAGGTGGGTTTTCCGGACGGCGGCAATGATACGCCAACGGAGGAAACAATATTGGAGACGAACCGGGAGTCATTACCTTTGAAAAGAGCAACCCGGTCAAGGAGAGCACCTGTTTGGATGGGAGATTACGTTCAATAAAGAGGAGTTTAATTAGATAGTTTACATCATTATTATTATTATTCATTTAGAATTACTATATTAGTTCAATAAGGTTTCTTTGTATCCTAGTTGTTCTAATCTACTTGTAGTTAGGATGCTATATAAGCCCAATACGGGTAGTTTTGACAATCTCAGGAAGAGTTTATTTAATAATAGCTTTTCATCTTTTAAATCCTTGGTGTTCTCTCTGTTTTCTACAAACACGGGCGTTTCAGTATATTAGATGATGAAGAGGTAAATATGCTAAAACATTAAACGTAGTATAAGATAAGAGATTATTTGATTCATACTCCTCTGTCATGTTAAGATTGCTCCATTTTTCTTTGAAAGAATGACAAAAGTAAGATAATGGGCTTTACGCTTCACAAAAATAAGACTTGATTCCCGTATGGACAAATAAGAGAGCAAAGAAAACTGCAGGGACCAAAATGCCCTCAAATCCTAAATTTTGCATCTCACTTCGTCTCTTAGGGGCCTTAGCATTGCAGAACTTACCCCCACAGCACTATTTGTCCGCTTCACAGGTCTCTCCTTCGAAGAACCCATCAACGTCGCCAACTGAAACATCTTCGCCGCCATCACCACGTGCCTCGCCGGACCTCGCCGGACCTCTCCATCGCCCTACACTACTCGATCTTCAATTTCTCATCCGGCAATCGCGAGGGCGGGGGTTCTGCACAAGGGTTTCGGAAAGAGCAGGGGGGCAGTGGCGGGAGTGGGGCAGTGGTTTGGGGGTGACTGGGTGAGGCGCAAGGATGAGAGGCTGGGGGAGGGGGGCTGGATCCAGGATGGGGCTAAGGTTCGGGGCTTTAGGCTGGGTCTGGATCTGGGTCGGGCTGAGGCTGGGGCTGGGGCTGGGCCGAGATGAGGTTGGGGCTGGGAAGGGGCTAGGTTGTGTCTGGGTCTTGGAATAGGGTTGGGGCTAGGTCTGGGCAGGTGGCAAGGCAGGGGCTGGTTGGGGTGCTAGGATGTCGGCCGGGGATGGGGAGGGCAGGTGAAGAGCAGCTGAGGCTGGGGAGGGGCAGGTGCAAACGGCGGGGTTGGGGAGGGGCAGGTGCAAGTGGCGGCGGTTACCGGACGAGTGGTGATAACTAGAACAGGTGGAGCAGCGGTTAATGGACGGACGGTAGTGACCGAAACGGGTGGGTCGGTGGTCATTGTAAGGGGACATTGCTCACTAGACAGACACACACGGGTCTCCGAACGAGTAAGCCTTGGTCATTGGATGGGCAGACGTTAGTCACTGAGCGGGAGTCACTATATTAATTGGTTACTGGACGGAAGTCACTATAGGGTTGGTCACTATCACGGTCTCGGCGGTGGTTGGGAGTGGTGGTTGACGTTGGTCACTATCGAACCGAGTAATGTAATTAGTACTATCTACATCTAGTAACTGTAACTGGACGGGTCCGGTAACTGTAACTAGATGACGGGTCAAGTAACTGTAACTGGATGTGTCGGATAACTGTAACTGGATGACGTGTCGGATAACTGTAACTGGATGGTGGTTCGGATAACTGTATTTGTCGAGCGAATAACCGTAACTGGTCGAACGAAAATTGTAATTTTGAATCTAATGCCTTGATAAATGTAAATGGGTGAGATATACGAGGTATAAAAGTCAACTCTGTTTTGGCTCCGGGAGATTTTGGAACAACAATGATACGTAGTACATACGTAATACTAGCAGTAATTCTTATTTAGTGATAGCAGTGTGTGCCGATTATTAATTAGAAATGGTATATTTGATATTTTGTCTTAAGTGATCACACACTTAGTCTCTTTTTTGAAACTATTGAAAGAAGGTCTTATATTTGTCTAAACCTTTTAAATTAGTAATATTTATGACCTAAATCAAACATGTTTTTTCCCTCATTCAAATTGCTCCAGATTATCACAGTATCAAATTTCTCACGGTCACTATTCAAATAGAAAAGCACTTGTCATATGTCAAAATGAGCATTCTCTTATTCACAATGATCTCCTTATTCTAATTCTAATAAAAAAACAGATCACCAACTTAAACATATGTTTTCTTCTGGTTGTGTTATTTTAGTACTTAGAGACATATCCTTGTTTCACAGGGATTCAGGAAATATCTTTTGAGTATATATGGCACGGGATTGAAAAGTGTTGAATGCATACAACTTTTAACCCTCTAACCTGAACTCAATATGCCTAATAAAGCACTATCCTGACATCCTATATGAAAATGAGTTGATAACTTTTCAAGCACATGAGGAAAAAACTCATTATTCTAATAAAAAAGCATTTAACATAAGTCGAAATGAGCATTCTATAATTCACAATGATCGGGCTCTTAAAAAGGTCAACCCTTTTGATTAATTATTTCACGGGAATTTAACCCAACTGTGCCTCTTAAAACTTGCATGCGTGCACATGGAAGTGTCTTGTTGTGAAGCAGAAAAATAAAATCAACGGGTGAACAGTTGTCCAGACAATCAACGATAAAAATACCGTTGCCCAAAGCCAAAAGGCTAAACTCCAATTTTATTCCTAGATGAGCCAGAATGAATCGTAACAAGGGGTTTAAATACCCATCTACTAACTCTTAAACTAGGAAACAAAATCCTAGAGATCCTAATCAACTCCAACTAGGAAACAGAATAATAGAGATCCTAATTAACTCCTAATAGGAAAGAAATCAGGATAATTAAAAAGAATAAATATTAATTAAGCATCCCGCAACCATCCCACAAAGGTGGGCTCAAGCCCGTCTCCGCCTTCAGTAAACCCACGGAGGCTTCTGCCCCTGTTCTTCCAAGCCCAGATTTTGCTTCATATCATGTCTCTCCATCTCTGCCTGCTATTCTTGTTTTAAAACTTGAATGCATGTACAGTTGTCCTATGCTATGTATAGCAAGTTAGCAACCAACAAACACTTCTTTAAACTCTAGAGAGTATATAATAAGACATTCAAATTAAATCATTCTCAAATAGAAAACGTGTATTAGCAGAGTTTACTAATTTATAAAAGTAAATTGCAGGTACTTACTTCAGAGAAGCGGAAACAGTGAACATCATTCTTGGAAGAAAAGAGATTTAATCGGATTCAGGGAAATGGCGTTCCACTGGCGTGAATAGCATACAACTAAAGAAAAGTGAAAAGAAAACTAATAAAAAATATATTAATTATGTAAGTTAAAGGAAAGAATTAATAAGAGTTGGAACGAAGTTATAACCTGATATGAAGTATAAATAGAAGAGCATTCAAACGCCTTATAATCGCAATCTGTGGAACACCATTTCTTGCCTAGTGAATAGCTCGTTGAACACCACTCTGTTACAGGGCGATCCACCTATATCATCATCATAAAAATAGAACTAATTTACAGAAAAAGTTGAAAGGAAAGAGATGAGAATGTAAATGAAAATACATTGTTGAAAAAATGCAGAATTTAAAAGCATGAAATGAATGCTTTTACGATAGCATTTCGCAACTGAGAAAAGGGCGTTGGCATGGTAAGTCCAGACATCGAGATCGTCTCCAACGGAGAAAAAGCGCTACAGCAATTGGAAAATGATAATCCCGATAATCAGCTCAAATCAAATGATTTATGACTGTTGTTTTACTGACCTTTGCTTGCTGCGAGAGCAAGGAGGCATCTCTGCTTCTTTGAAACCTTATTCTTCTTCTTCTTTGTTTTATGGTCTTCAATGATGAATTTCTGCTTCGCACGATGTTCTCCATCGTTGTTTTTCTTGAACAATCAAATAAAAAATGTTTGATAAGGATTGGAAATGATTCTGATCAATTGTGTAAGTTTCTGCTTCACACGGTTGGGATGATTCCGATGAAGGTGAGGGTAGATAAGGGTTTAGTTGAAGCGGAATGTTTGATTAGGGATAGAAAAACAATGATTTCTCATGGAGGTTGAAGTGAATCCAAGAGACCAGGACGATGAGATGTTGTTTAATGGACGGGCTGTTGAGATGGACGGTTGAGATGCAGAATAATGTTAGGCAAGAGATTGAGACAACAGTAAAAAGTAGGATTGCTTTTATGTATTTATAGATTTTTATTTAAATAATTCAAACTATCTGTTATCCCAAACAAACCCAACTTTTGAATAAAATTTTCAAAATGACCATGTGAGTATGTGACTGAAAATAACCCATGGTCGAAAGTAACAGTAGAATTTATTTATGTTCGAGTAAAGGGTCAGTTTGGTCCTCAAAGTTGGCATAAAAGGGGTCAAATAAGTCCTTATATAGAAGATTATGTCCGTATGTGCCATTTGAGGCGGTTTCCGGTGGAATTTTTTGATAAATTTTTTTAACATCTTATTCATTAAGTGTAGTTTACTCATACCAAATCTCAGCTAAACATTCAATCGGGAAGGCATTCAAATGAATTTTTGATGATAACTGCGTCTTTAACTGCACAGTTATCTTCAAGAATTCATTTGAATGTCTTCGCGATTGAATTTTTATCTGAACTTTGGTATGAGTGAACTAGACTTGCTGAATAAGATGCTCAAAAAAATTCATCAAAAAATTCCACCGGGAACCGCCCAAATGGCGACGGACGAATAGAACCTTCTATATAAGGACTTATTTGACCCCTTTTATGCAACTTCAGGGACCAAATTGACCCTTTACTCATTTATGCTCTATTCTTGTTTGGAATTTGTTCTACTCCCTTCTAACAACTGCAATACTTCAAGATGACAACAGTATGCAAGATTTGGTCACAGAGAAGGAAACATGTGCTTTGGTTGTTCATTTTTTTATTGCTACAACGTACACCTAGGAATATACATTCATCCCAAATTAAAAAACAAAAAACAAATCTCATCTTTCAAATTCTGATTTTTTTCTTATGAAGATTTAATAGGTCTCTTTTTCTTTTGCACCAGAACTACAAATTTGTATCGCCTGTTAAAATTTAGGTCTCGACAACAAATAGTGAACTCATTTTCCTTGCACCTAGACGCATGCGTTCTTGACTATCTAATCTAAACAAGATAAAACTACGCTTGTAATTAAGACATGAATAAATAACTACATGTAACCAAAGTTTGTGCAATGGAATACATTTTTAAGAACATTATTGTGATCAATTGTATATAACAAATGCTTATATAATAATTATATTTACTCATCTAACTAACCATTATGTCCGGCCTATTCGGGGTGCAAGACATTTTCAGCAAGATTTTGCACCATTACAGCTTTGAATGCCTGGACATCATAATTAGGAAAGTCTCCGAGTCCGTTGATTCCAAATTTCTTCCAAATCAGGCCTTCTGGTCCAAACTTATCAAACAGTACCCAAACAGAACATGTCTCACCCGTGCGAGTTAAAACCACTATTTCCCCGGTGGGAATTGTTGTAAGAGTGCAAAAAGTTTTACTTCCGGCCACCTGAAACGGCCCATGCAGCTCAAATGGAAGAAGGAAATTGTGTTTCTTCCAGCACGCGGCCAAGTTCGCCACCATATCCAAACTCCAGGTAATAAGCATGTTTTGAAAGATACGAATGACAGTAAACCGTCCGTCCAATTCTACAAAAGAGGATTTTGCCATATCACCTTGTTCCATAGCTTCCATTACACTTTTGGCCTGAGGGAGAGCAATCAGGCGGAAAGTCTCCGATCTGAGATCGAATGCCACAATGGGAAAGTCACGGACTGCTGCTTTCGTCCGCCTCCCATTGTAGAAATAGAGAACACCATTTATGCAAACACTAGTGTTGTAATGGCAACCAGGGTAAAATTGCGCAGAGGAGTTGATCTCCCGCCAGGTTGCATCCACGCCCAGTGTCAACACCCAGTGCTTGACGGTAGGGTCACCAAATTCCGATTTCAAAACTTTGTATGTTGCGGAGGAGCTGTCGAATCCCAAGAGCACGAAAGCATTGGTCTGATAAACGGCCCAATCCGGAGTTGTTGTCAGGAGGGCAGTCTGTTGTCCGGATCTGAGGTTGCAAATCACCCCTTTTCCTCCATCAAGGCAGTCGGAGAGACATATCAGATCTCCCGCGGAAGACCCGTATCGGAATTCGCTGAAGTTGCCAACTTTGTCCATGTGCCTAACACGTTTTGCTTCAAGGGGCTGATTTCCTTGGTGAGATTTGTAATTTATGGTGTAAAACTCCTCCGGCGGGGAACAGTACTTGAACCACGCGGATTTGTCCGTGAAGTCATCAGATTTAGGAGTATCAACCGGAGCTGAAATAGAGAAGAGTATGGTTGTGCCGCGGTCAGACGCCGTGGACCAATTCCGGTGAAACTCGACGAAACTTGGACCAGTGATTATGGAACGGAAGGATTTGGAAACGCAGCATAGCTTCCCTCGAGATTTGGCACCAAGTCGAATAAGAATTTCGAAAAGGATATCTTGGGGAAGAAGAGAAAGCTGGAAGAAGAGATTTGGATTGGGAAAACGAATTCTCTGCCTGGCATGATCGTCTTGTTGGAATAGACGCTCCATATTAAAACGCAGACGGCAGATGCATAGTAGTCGTGGTTTGATTCTATGATATAGGTCGTACTAGCGACATAGGTTGGTTTATTTCAGGATATTTTTAATTTTTTCGTGGCACTTAAATCAGATCACACTAAATTAGACATACTTAAATATTTGTAAAGTACACAATAAAAGATATTTATCAGATTAGACTAGTTTAGACCAGATTAACAAATTTCAGTTCAAGTAAAATCATCCTTCATCATATTCTCAGCCGGATTTAGAACACTAGGTTTGGTAAAATTAGGTTTGATAAAATTTAAATTTAAGGTTCATCTAAATTTTTGTGATATGATTTGAATAAATTTGATTTTTTCTAATCCGATATGATTTTATATGAATCTTTCTAATTTGATTGAAATATTTAATAATGTAATACAACGTATATTTTAATTAATCAAAATAGAAATTTGTACTTTGTAGCATAGTTAATATGATCACCGTGAATAGACATCTTTATCTTTATACGTTGTATAATGGGAAAAGGGGCAAATAAGCCCTCGAACTAATCAAAAAAGTGAAAATAAGCCCTTTTGTAGGAGGTTCCGTCCGGTCATCGTCATTTGGGGAGGTTCACGGTGGAATTTTTTGATGAAATTTTTTTGAGCATCTTATTCACTAAGTCTAGTTTAATCCTACTGAATTTCAGCTAAAAATTCAACCGGGAAGACAGTCAAATGAATTTTTGAAGATAACTGCGCAGTTAAACAACGCAGTATATTTCCGAAAATCATTTGAGTGCCTTCCCGGTTGAATTTTTAGCTGAAATTCGGTATGGCTAAACTAGACTTAATGAAGAAGATGCTAAAAAAAATCACCAAAAAATTCTACCGAGAACCTCCCCAAATGACGATGATCGGACAGAACCTCCTACAAAAGGGCTTATTTGCACTTTTTTGATTAGTTCGAGGGCTTATTTGTCCTTTTTCCCTTATATAATACGTAGTATAAAGTAACAGAGTGTTTGATACACCCTGTTATTTGCCCCTTTTCCCTTATATAATACGTAGTTCGAGGGCGTGTATCATATATTCATATATGAGCTATAAAATACTCGAATGTGGTCAAAAATATGGAATGCATAATATAAAGATCACGATTTTCATGTATAAGGTTCCATAATATCTCACAAGTATGAAGTTAATTTAAGGTTCCTTGAATTTCACAACTATGAAATCACACTTAAAATAAAACTATGAAATCACACGTAATCACACAAAACTGTATAATTCAGTTCGGTCATAATTAAAACAAATATTGCATTAGGAATTTTTGCTGAAATTAAAAGCCCGTTTGATCGTCCTATTTTTAGCTTATCACGCTTATCAGCCAAGTGTTTAGCCAAACACGTCATTTTTTATTTGGTGCGCTACATTGTGTATCATTGGAAAAAATAAAGTTGGAGTTACTTATACGGTTGGTTGTATTGACTGAAGTTATTGAAGAGGATCATTTTAACTATTTTTTCATATATTTATTTCATTTTATTAATACAAAATATTTTAAATATAATTTTCTTATTAATCAACAGAATTAGCCAATCCAACCATTTCGATCATATTTTCATAAATTTCATCAGAATCAGCCGATTAAGCCAAATTCAGTATTACTAAACAACTTTAAATGAATATACGTACCGTCGTACCATAGCTTAATCATTTACATTAGGTTATAAATAATTCTATTAGAAAACTTTTGCTAAAATAATATGTACAACTATTAATTTCTTACCTTATGAAATAATGTGCACATAATGCTTACATAACGTAATTATTTGCTCTACATACCTCTACCAAACGATTACGAGATTGACACAAATATGGTACAAATTGATCGATAATTTTGTGCCAAATAATTCCAGTTTAGCAGAAAACTTTCTCCGATCCATTCCGAAAAAGTTCACTAAAGTGACTTTTCTTGGTGAATGACAATCAATTTTGATCAATTATATTTTTTAATACAAAATTATTTTGAACATCGGAAATTATATCAAAATGTTTCTTATTCAACAAAATCATAAACGTATAAAATTCACGGAGTACAAATTATGTACAAATATAATAATTAAAATTATTGTCCAACGTTTGTCACCATTGATCAAGAAAAGTCAACATCACGAACCTTTTTGGAACGGAGGTAGTCAACCATTTTAGCTAGAAAAGTAATTTCAACCTTATTTATTTTGATTATTCACAATTCAGCGTGTAAAATAAAAAATTATGTATTTGATGAAAAAGTTGGTTAATAAAACCAATAACCTGGAAATGGAGTGACTAAACTTATTGCATTGAACAATTTCAGAATTGCATTGAACAATTTCAAAAACGGCAATAACACAAATTGCATAATAAACTTATTAACCTTCTACTGAATTTGGTCCAAAATATTAATTTCAGCATGTACTGCTTTAAAAAAAATCTAAACTCCAGTTTTTAAGATTGAAAATTCATTTCAAGATTTTAAAATCACACACTTTTTATAAATTAGTGAAAATACATATTCCGTACTAAATATCGGACCAATGAAACACGGCGATAATGCGATATAATGAGTTGATAATATATGTAGATAGAAGTGCAACACACGTATATAATAGTCTTTCAACACAATAATATAATTCCAGAATGATTTTTAGAATTAATTTGAAAATAATTCATAGTTTCAACCCAAGTATATGCAACGCAGAGATGCAGAGATGCAAATAAGGTGTCACCACCACGAAAAGTGTTATTACAAAGATGCATCTGAAAACTTTAATAACACTTTTACACCTTTAAAAATGTTTTTTTATAGAAATTACACATGAATAATAAAGGGAATACTACACTCTGCACTATCACATATTGAATATATTCTTACATCATACTATCCTTCATTTTTTTGATCGCAACATGTTGACTTTTTGCATTGTTCACATGATCTACTTTGACTACATTTTACACTATTATTTTATAGAAATTATTTTTCTACAAAATACTTTTCAATTCATCTCATTACAAATTTTCAAAAACTGATTTTTAATATTTTTATTAATAGAGATTGATCTATGATGGAGTATATGGCCCAGGAACCCCCGGCCCATAGACTCCTATTTCTCCTACACAAGTCCATTGAGCTCAGGAAACAACTCAGGCCCAAATACAACGGCCCAAGCCTCAAAGTAGCCCAGAATACACACTGGGGTGCCTTCGGCCTCCTTGGCCGAAGGCTCCAAAACTCACAGGATAGCCTTCTCTGGCATAAGAAGCTGCTGGGAGAAAGCGGGCGAGGACATGAGCCTTCGGCATTCTCATGCCATCGGCACCAGGGGAAGCCTTCGGCTGAACCAAGCCTTCGGCTACGCAAGAAGCCTTCGGCTACACAAGGAGCCCTCGGCTACACAAGGAGCCTTCGGCTGAACAAGGAGCCTTCGGCTGAACAAGCTCAATCATCGAAGATTCCTTTTAGAGACAGCCAACCACCGCATTTAATGCCACGTCGCATCCGCCAACCGCATTCAATGCGGTTGACGTACCACTGCCGGTGCCACCAGGCTGATGTGACCCTTCGGCCGTTGGATTACTGACACGTGTCCTCTCATCGCATTTATTGCTGCTATAAATAGCAGCCCATTTCTCCTTGTAAAACATCATCTACATCTCAACTCCACACGCTGAGTTCATTTAATAAAATCGACTCTCTCTCCTCCTATTTGCTCTGACTTCTCTCTAAGTTATTCCCACAATAACCCCTCGGATAAGATACCCCCCGGGTAGACTGTCCATCATTTGGTGCTCTCGTTGAGAGGTCTGAACTATCAAGTAAGAAACCCTCCCCCTCTACCAAACACAAAACACTCACCAAAAATGGGAAGAACCACCCGCGCCCAATCCAAAACCCTAGAGGAGAACCACGTAGCTCCCGGCGAAACTAACGGGGCTGAGGCCTCCAACAGGCTCTTAGTACCCGAGGGTGGTATCATCCTCGAATTGGAGCAGGCTACCGCTGACCTCCGTCAGCAGCTACAGAAGAACGCCCCCGATGCCCGCATTGGCCTTGATAATCGAAGGAGGGATCGGAGTGAGAACCAAGTTCCCCCTCCGGCCCCGGCCATCGATCTTCAGGCTGCCTTTGCGGCCTTTGTTCAAAACATGGCTCTCAATTCCGGGGCCCTCGCCTCTCAGACACCCCTCCAGCCCTACGCTGGAGGAAATGTTATTCAATTGCCACCACTCCCCCCTCCGTTCAACAATCCTCCCCCGGGGATTGGCAACCGCGAGGGGGTCGTAGCGCAGGATACCGCTTCCCAGGAGGCCCAATCCAGGGACAAGCGCCTCATGATGAAGGAGAAACCCCGGACCTCTGCACTTGAGAGGCTTGGGGGAGCTCCCGGACGCCGAGGGGTCCAAGACCGCCTCGGCAAGCAGGAATTCAGCAGGCCCCAGGAGAGTGGTGCCTCCGCTTCGGGTGCCGAGGGCGTGCCTCCCCCCCGAAGCAAAGGCAAAGCCGTCCTCCATGCCGAAGACGCTAGGCACCAAATCACACAGGCGCAATCCTTCCGGGCCAACTCCCAAGGGGTTGCCCCGAAGGATCCCAAGGACGAGATCATTGAAGCCCTCCTCCGTCAACTCGAGGAGAATCGTCAGGCACCCCCGACGGCTTCCACAGCGAGGCCAGATCCAGAGTACGCTGACCTCCGGGCGCAAGTGGAGGAAATGAAGCGTAAGCTCGCCGAAGGCTCAGGCGAGCCCCTCATTCAACTCCGCACCAGAACACCCTTCACCGCAAGGGTGTTGGCGGCCAAAATCCCCCACAAATATCGGGGGCAACCCATCAAACCGTATGAGGGGAAGACGGATCCCCAAGAACACTACAGCCGCTATCAAAATAGCATGATGATGATGGGGGCCTCGGATGAATACTTATGCCGTTGGTTCCTTTCCACCTTGGAGGGACCCGCGTATGAGTGGTTCAACCGGTTGCCCGAGGGCAGCATTGATTCTTGGCAAGAACTTGCCCACCGCTTCCTCACACAATTTGCTGGGAGGCATCGCTCAAAGAAGCACTTCTCCCACCTTCTAAACGTGAGGCAACAGAAGGAGGAAACCCTTCGGAGTTTCCTAGAACGCTGGAGGCAGGCCTCCCTCGAGGTCGAGGGTGCTGATGACAGAACCTTGATGGCCCTCTTCCACACCGTCCTCCGCAACGGTAACTTCTCTCGGAGCCTTATCACTGATCCCCCCCGTGATTATACAAAGGCCCTTCAGCGGGGGGACCGATATGCCGAAGCGGAGGAAATCGAGAAGGACCGCCGCAACACGGATCCTTCTCAGAGGAATGAAGGCAGGAATCGGCCCGGAGGACCTCCTCCTCCGGTCAACCGCGAGGCCCAACATAATGATCGCCCCCGAGGTGGCCAAGCCAGAACCGGGGGCGGTTACAAAAATAATCCGAAGGCATGGGCGCAACCCGTCCTCCTTGAGCACCCACGCACTCCCTTGACGCATCCCGTCAGCGTCATTCTTGATCATGCAGAAGAGAGGGGGCTCGTTGAGCGAGACTCCCGTACACCCCTCGAGATCTATGCCATCGGCCCTGATGAGCCATATTGCCGCTTTCACCGCCACCATGGGCACAAAACCGACGACTGCCACCAGCTGAAAAACGCAATTGAGAGGCTGATACAGGCGGGCCACTTATCTTAGTTTATCAGAGGCCCTCCTCCCCAGGGCCCCCCTCATCATCAAGGGCCTCCGCCGAAGGCAAACAAATGGGTGAACCCCAACACCATCCCCTTGGGGAACCCACAGGGGAAGAAACGTGAAATTGGGGGCCTCGATGACGAGGGAGAGGGCTCCCATCAGCAATACAAGCGCCACATTCACATGATCAACGGCGGCAACACCGGAGGCGATTCAACAAGCCAAAGGAAGAAGTGGGCACAGTCCCTTTATGTCGGGGAAGTCAGTCACGTGCCCCCAACCAAAAGGCCGAGGGCGGATCCAATCTTCTTCACAGACGCGGACCTCCCCTCGGGCTCTCTGCCGCATAGGGATGCCCTCGTCATCCGCACGGAGATCAATGATGCCATCATCCACCGGACTTACGTCGACACGGGGAGTTCTGTCAACGTCATGTATCTCAGCACTTTCCAAGAGTTGGGACTCGATAGGGGGTCCCTTCGGCACATCAACACCCCCCTCTCCGGATTCACGGGGGATAGCATAGACGCCGAAGGCGTCATCACCCTCATGGTCGAATTCGGCGATGGATCCCATAGGGCCAAGCTCGATGTGGAATTCGCCGTCGTCAACCTCGACTGCGCACACAACATCATCCTCGGCCGGCCCGCCCTCGAGGATTTGGAGGCCGTCATCTCTATGAGGCATCTCTGCCTCAAGTTCCCCACACCCACCGGCATCGGCTACTCGAGGGGGAATCAAAAGCTCTCCAGGGCATGCTACCTTCAACTTACCAAGAAGGTTAGCAAGACTGAATTTCGTGTTGACACAATCACCACCAAAGCCTTGGAGGAAGAGGAAGGTAGGCCGAGGGCTGAGCCTGCCGAGGAGACCGAAGACTTGATACTCAATCCGGCCAAGCCGGAGAGAGTCCTGAAGATTGGAGCCAAGCTCCCTGAAGACTTGAAGGCTGGCATCACCAAGGCCCTCCGCGCCTACTCCATTGTTTTTGCATGGGGGCCGGAGGATATGCCAGGAATTGACCGAAGGGTTATCACCCACCGCCTAGCGGTGGACCCTTCGGCCAAACCAGTGCAACAGCGAAGAAGACCCCTCTCGGCCGAGAGAAGGGAGTTCGTGAAGAAAGAGGTGTCTATGCTCCTCTCCATCAAACACATTAAGGAGGTGAAATACCCTTCTTGGTTGGCAAACGTGGTCCTCGCACAGAAGCCTCCTACCTTCCGCATGTGCGTGGACTACACAGATCTGAATAAGGCGTGCCCTATGGACCCCTTCCCTCTGCCGAACATTGATCAACTTGTGGATGAGACCGCGGGATGCGAGATTATGTCATTCCTCGACGCATTCCGCGGGTATCATCAAATCTACATGCATGAGGAAGACGCTGAAAAAACTGCCTTCATGACACCCGAAGGCATCTTCTGTTATCTGGTGATGGCCTTCGGCCTCAAGAATTCAGGCGCCACCTACACCCGAATGGTGGCCAGAGTCTTTCAAGCTGTCTTGGGGCGCACTATGGAGGCCTATGTTGACGATATGATTGTCAAGAGCAAGAAGGCCGGCACTCACGCCGAGGACCTCCGGGAAATCTTTGCCATCATGCAAAAATTCAATCTCCGGCTGAATCCAAAGAAATGCACCTTTGGCGTGCAAGGTGGAAAATTCTTGGGCTACATGGTAAGCCGAAGGGGTATCGAGGCCAACCCCGAGAAAATTCAGGCCATCATCAATATGGAGCCTCCACGCAACGTCAAAGAAGTTCAACGATTGACGGGTCGCCTGGCGGCCCTCAACCGTTTCCTCTCCAAGTCAGCTGAGAGGGCCCTCCCCTTCTTCCAAATCATGAGGAAGACAGCGGGTTTTCAATGGACATCTGAATGTCAAGAGGCCTTTGACGAACTCAAGAAATACCTCTCTTCTCCCCCAGTGCTCTCCAAACCAAAGGTGGGGGAGACTTTATACTTATATCTTGGTGTTAGCCCTGCGGCTATCAGCTCAGTACTAATCCGAGAGGAAGACGGCATCCAACATGCCATCTTCTACGTCAGCAAAACCCTCCGGGAGGCCGAACTCAGGTATTCTCCCGTCGAGAAGACGGTGCTAGCCATCGTTTGGACCGTCAAAAAACTTGGCCACTACTTCCAAGCTCATCCGGTCCAAGTGCTCACTCATCAACCTCTCGGCGCCCTCATGAGAAGCCCCACAAGTTCTTCCCGAATGGTAAAATGGGCCATCTTCCTGAGCCAATACAACATTGACATCCGTCCGAGGCCTGCCATCAAGGGCCAAGCCCTGGCAGACTTCGTGACGGAATGTACCGCGAGATCAGCAACAGACGAGGAGCCTTCGGCACCCCTCGATGAGTGGTGGACACTCTATACCGATGGCTCCTCGGCCACCAAAGCATGCAGAGGGGGGGTAGTTCTGATCACACCCGAAGGCTTCCGCGCCTATTATGCCATCCGCTTCTCCTTCAAAGTCTCCAACAACGAGGCCGAGTACGAAGCCCTCCTATGTGGCCTTCGGCTGGCAGCAAATCTGAAGGCTAAAATGATCCACGTTAAATGTGACTCAAAACTCGTCGTGGGTCAAATTTCCGGGGAGTACGAAGCCAAGGAAGGGAGGATGAAACAATACAAGGAGGCTGCCAAGGAGTTGCTCAAGGTATTTGAGGCGCATTCTCTCACCCAAATACCGAGGGCTCAAAACTCCGAGGCCGACATTCTATCCAAGCTCTCGGATGAATCCCCCGAGCACCTCTCCAAAATTGCAAGAATTGAGGAACTCAGTCTCTCAAGCATCCACGCGAGCCCCGTCATGAACATTAACCTAAGGCCGGAGGATTGGATCTCCGACATCATCACCTTCATCACCACAGGGCAACTGCCCCAGGATGAGGGCCGCGCAAGATTGACAAAACTGAGGGCTCCCAGCTACACCCTCGAAAACGGGAAGCTTTACAAGAGATCTTACAACGGCACCCTCCTTCGGTGCCTTCATCAGGATGAAGCCGAAGTCGCTATGGAGGAAGTGCACAGTGGCACTTGCTCAGCCCACCAGGGACCCTTCTCCATGTCCCGAAGGCTCATAGTTCAAGGCTACTTCTGGCCCACGATGGCTAGGGATTGTGCTGATCTAGCCCGAAGGTGCACCGCTTGCCAACACTTTCAGAAGGCCCCCGGCAGACCAGCGGTCAATTATGCTCCCATCAGCACCGCTATACCCTTCTCTAGATGGGGGATTGACCTAGTAGGCCTTCTGCCGAGGGGTACCTCCAACAACAGGTACATCATCGTTGCCATTGACTACTTCACCAAATGGGTGGAGGCCGAACCCCTCGCCAGCATCACTGAGGCCCGGTGCCGCCACTTCGTTCTCAAAAATATTCTCACAAGGTTTGGCGTCCCCCAACAATTTATCTCCGACAACGGGACTCAGTTCGAGGCAGCCCCCTTCTGTGCCCTCCTTGAGGCTTGGGGCATCAAGCACACTTTTTCATCCGTTGCCTACCCTCAGGGCAACGGGCAAGTAGAAAATGCCAACCGCACCCTCCTCGAGGGGTTGAAGAAAAAGCTGGAAGCCGAAGGGGGAGGCTGGGTAGAAGAGCTTCATAACATCCTATGGGCCTACCGCACCACCCCTCGGCGTGCAACAGGTGAGACACCCTTCTCCCTATGCTATGGCTTTGAGGCAAAGGCTCCAACAGAAGTGACCCTTCCCACCCGAAGGGTGGAACAATATGAGCCCGAAGTCAACGACGCCAACATGGCCCTCGACCTTCATCTCATCTCGGAACGCCGAGAGCAAGCTTTCTTCAGGGCCGAAAACTATAGGAGACAAATCAAAGGATACGTCGACGCCAAGGTCCGCTCCCGGGAATTCCAGGTGGGAGACTACGTCCTCCGACGAAGGGAGGCCAGTCTACCCACCGAAGGAGGAAAGATGGCGCCCAAGTTTGAAGGCCCCTACATCATCTCAGCCATCATCAAACCAGGGACATACAAGCTTAAACGTCCCAATGGGACGGAGGTCCCTAGACATTGGAATGTGCACCACCTTGTCAAATTCTATCAATAAGGCATGGGCGGCCAAGCCCTCATCCTCAGCAAGTGTAAATATCAATGGCCCAAGGCCCCATCTGTTTTTGAAGAATAATCACGAGGCCAAGCCTTCATCACCTACATATTGTACAAACGGCCCAAGGCCCCCTTCTCTCCTACACATGAGTGGCCAAGCCCTCATCTCTCCACCAAAATAGGCCCAAGGCCTCTCCCTCTGATGAGGGGGAACAACAATTTAGGTACCAAGTACCAAACGTATGGGTCACCCCCATCACTTTTTGAAAACACCAAGTGTTTTCTCACTAAGCCGTACCCCACGAGGACGCAATCATGCATACATTATGCATACCTATACATATTCTATCCTCCTAAAAAAAAAAAAAAGACCGGGGGGTGCAACACCCCTCGGCTCCGGCAGGTACCAAGTGCCCCCGGCTATTTGTGTCCCACACACAAATAAAACCCTTCCCAGGAACGCTTTCCGCGCCATCCCCCAAGGGGAGGCAGGCAACGGACCATGTCCCGGGCCCAGGATTCGACTTCCACAAACGAAACGCTCCCCGCGCTATCCCCCAAGGGGAAGCAGGCAACAGACCATGTCTCGGGCTGAGGGGACGACTTTCAAAACCGAGGCGCTTTCCGTGCTATCTCCCAAGGGGAAGCAGGCAACAGACGATGTCTCGGGCCGAGGAAACGACCCTCAAACCCTTCGGGATATCGGAAGGTCATTCCCGAAGGGGGAGCCAACGGTTTGTTCCGTTGCCTCCCATATAGGCCAAGCCTTTCCTAGAAACCAAGTTTCTAGATGCCTCTCCTACACCATCTAAAAAAAAAAAAGATGTGTAGGGGGGAAGGAACTCCCCGGATACTATTCTCCCCGGAGGCTCAACACTTCGGATCCTTATTCCCGAAGGCTCCTACAAAGGCGCAAGAAAATATCTCGACAACAAATCATCTGGCTACATAGCCGAAGGATTCGCTACATGAAGCCTTGGAGTACAAGAATTCCACCGGAGGCCCAAGAAGAGGGCTCACTAAGCAAAACTTCACCTAGATTTGGCTAAGGCCGTAATTTGCCTGGATCAAAATCAACTATGTGCCACGCCGAAGGCTACACACAGTTCTAAGGCAAGCTAAATCTATGCCTACACAAACCGGAGGGTTCATGCCAAGGGAAGAAGGATCACCAAGCTCATTCAAACGATCTCAACAAATCTCAGAATTTCACTAAGTCCATAATCTTGAACCCCTCGGCATCTATACACCCCGGAGGCTCAAGAAACTCTCGCGCCCGAGGGTCAACTACAACACCTATTGAAGCTTTATGGAAATCTGACTAAGTCCACAATGGGGACCCTTCGGGAGGCAATTCTTCACCTACAGGCTTGCGGCCGATGGCCCCCTCAAACTACTTAGCAATGACCTAAAGATACACCGCTAATCGAAGGCTCAGCATTTCCGGAGGCATAAATTGCAATTTCACCTGGTGAAGTTGCTAAGCCTAATTCATTTCATCCCTCGGTCCTAATAATGGTTCATCACCGAAGACCTGCGATGGAAATCTACTTGGACAATTTTCGAAGTCCACAACAACAAGCCCCCGGTAATTCCACACTACAACAGGAGGCTCGCTGCCAGGTTTTACTTAGAAAAATTTCTAAGTCCACAAACATACATTCATTCAAGCAAAGGCAAACACAAATCAGACACAGGAGGCATTCATTCAGAAAAAGCCCGAAGGCAAAACATTAATCGGCATAAGAATTCAAAGTACGAAGGTGTTCATTACAAGGCGTTGCCGAAGCCGGCGGCTACAAGCCATTACATGGATAAAATTCATAAATTTCTAAGCTTGGGCTCCTCCCGGTGCATCCTCCTTCGGCCTCGAAGCCGCATCATCCTCGGCCGCCTCGTCATCAGAATCGCATCGGGCCAGCTCCGAGTCCTTGAGCAGCTCCCTCTCTTCGCCCTCGGGAAGGGGGACCCTCACATCCGGCAGAAGGGGGGGGGGGGGGAGGCCGTAGGTCTCTGGCTTGAAGTCCTTCGGTTCCACACCGACGTGCCGGGCTAGCCTCCGGTACAGCATAGCTTGCGTGAAATACTGGCCGCCCTCGTAGAAACTTTTCCCTTTGAGGGCAAGCCACATCGCGCCAGGGCCTTTCACCCAGCTCTCCACCGAGGCCTCGACAACCGACGCCCTCCAGTGCTCCTGGCCCTCAGCCTTCCAACCATCGGCAGCAAAGGCGGCCACTGCATCTTTCTTGGCCTTGGCAACGGCTTCAGCCTTAGCTTTTTCCGCCTCCTCGGCCGCTTCTTTGATCGTGGCAGCGGCGGCCTCCAAACCATCACCCCTCCCCAAGGCTCGGGCGTCGGCCACCTTCTTCTGGATGCTCTCCCTCTCCAACCGGAGGGCATCCTCAGCATCGAGCAGCCTTTGGCGAAGGCTTGCGTTGTCCTCCTCCAGCTTTCTCTGGGCCTCAGCGTCTTGGGCCCTCTGCAAGTCTATTTGCTCCATCCTCTGGAGGAGCTCGCCAAGACCGAGGGCAGCCTGCAAAATTGAGGCGGCAAAGGTTGAGTTGCTGGCATAGAGATACACTAAGTCCGAGTAAACCTTACAAGAGAAAACTTACGGTGACAGAAGCTTGCAAGACCTTTGCGCCGAGGGCGTCGGATTTCTGCCGGGACAGCACCGATTTGTCCGTCGGAGGGGTGGCACCTCTCAGGAAGTCCTTCGGGTCCAACGTGCCGTGCATAATGGCACTCCCCTTCTTCACAGAGAAGTTAATATTCTCCGTAGGCCAGGCCACCCTTTCTTGAGCCGGGGCCTCAGAGGATGAGAGCTCCTCTACCACGACGATTGGGGCCTCCTTCTGCTCCACGGTCCCCTTTGGCTTCTTCTTCTCCGGGGGCTTGATTCCCTTCCCGGAGTTCTTCCTTTTCAGCTCCACAGCCTTGGAGCCTTCCCCACCGACGGCTGTTGAGGGCCCCTCACCCTCGGGATTCTTTTCTGCCTCCGGCTTCTTGAAAAACTCATCAACAGCCTTCTGCGTAGAGGGCCCCTCCTCTTTCTTCTTCCTGCTCTCCTTCGAGAGTTGTTTCTGCAGCTTGGCGAAAGCTTTGGGATCCATAATGTCACCTGCAAAAAATAGGGGTGAGTTAGATTCGAGACAAATCAAAACCACAAAATATCTAAGTACTAAGGAGGGGATCCCTCGGCAACAACCTCCGGTGCTTTGGTAACCCCGATCAATAACAGGGTATCTCTCGTCTTTCTCCCCTGGCAGGCGATACCGCCGGAATTCTAGCTTAAACAGCTCTTCCGGGAGCGTGGCGGCCTTGATTGTTGTCAGCTTCTCTGAACCCGGAAGCTTCGCCTTCAGCTTTTTACCATCGCTCTCAAGGGCGGCGTTGCCTACCTTGGGGTGCCTCCGGAAATGATTGCGGAGAGGCCTCGGGAAATCAGCTCCCAGCATCCTGAGGTAGCAGAATCGATCCTTCCATCCCTTATGGGACGAGGGTACCTCTGAAAACAGCCTCCATGCCGGCAGCTGTTGAAGGTTGGCAAAGCCTTCGCTGTTTGCGGCCCCCCCTCGGCAAAGGTTGAAGGACAGGAAAAACTGGTCAAGAGAAGGTTCCACCCCCCGGGAATCACACAGAGAGAGGAACCCAGCCAAGTATGAATGGCTGTTAGGAGTTAACTGACAGGGAGCGAGGCCTACGAACCGAAGGTATTGCACGACGAAGGGGTGCAAGGGGAAGCGGAGGCCCAACTCCACCGAGAGGATATGCACGGCAAAGCAGCCTTCGGGGGGAGATAACAGCACGTCGTCAGGACCTGGCTCCACCACCTGTGCCGACGGCCCGACTAGAAGTTGGGTCTTGAGGTATTCGGCCTCCCCGGCTTTCGTCTTCAACTCAAGTGCGGCCGTATTAAGGTAGGAGTGCCCTTCTGGAATTCCAACTGGCTGACCCGCGTCTACCGCGGCCTGTTTCTTCTTCAGGACAGCCTTCTGCTTCTTCCTGTTCTTCCCCGAAGCTACCCGAAGGGGCACGGCATCAATCGGCCGGGAACTGCTCGCTTCACCAGCACCGCGGGAGGGCAACACGGCAACCGTCACCTTCTGCCGCTCCTTCTCCTCTTCTTCCTCGGCCACTTGAAGCGCGAGGGCCATCTCTTCGTCCTCAGCCACCTGCTCGAACTCCTCGGCCTCAAGCTCGATCCGAAGGCTGCTCTGCACCTCCTGGGCTACGGCTAAATCATTTCCTGCCGATGGTTGCCCGCTGGAGGACTCCACATCCGAAAGACTCTCGGATTGTATCGGGACCTCCTCCGATATGTTTTGTGAATCACTCTCGGATGACATAATTAAAAGAAATGGAAGCAAAAGATACGCTAAGGAACGAGAACAAAGGATGAACTGACCTTGGATCGAGGAAAATTCTTGGGTTTGATCGAAAAGGGGACTTTCTCTCTCTAGAAAATTTGACAGAGCTTCGCCTCAAATTCTAAAACGCGCAAGGAGATGAGTTCGGACTTGGGGTATTTATAGGCAACTGGGCCTCGAGAACTGGGCCTCGACTCGAAAGCCCATCATTACAGGCCGCCGGTTCAACCAATGGATAGCACCCGCCCCCCACCAACCAACGGAGGCATGCCACGTCAACTCTTCTTCCAACGGCTATATTACAACGACTATATTTCGGCGACACTAGGGTGCCCCCGAGTGATAGCCTCCGGCTATCATTCACCACAGCCTTCTGCCAACGGATTCCGCCAGACGCCTCCGAGCCTGCAGCAGCGTAATCCTTCGGTTTATTTATATTGTCATCCCTCCGGGGGCTCATCAGCTCATCATAACTCCTTCAGCCCGAACTAACCTTCGGCCTAAAGGAGTGGGGGACTGGGACACACCCCTCGGGAATCACACATAAAATACACAAAAAATCCCAAATGCAAATTCACAAGTGACACATGTAGCCCTCAGGTACAAAATGACATTACACCCTTCGGCAAAAGGAGAATAATGAAGCAGCCTTCATCACCACACATACAGATACTATTTACACTTCCCCCCCGAAAACCTCGACATGTGAGGGACTGAGGGGAGGCCCCCGGCAAACATACGAAGATCATGAATACCTTCCCTCAGAAAACCCTCGACATGTGAGGGACTGAGGGAATCCTTCGGCAATAGGCAGAAGGCAAGTTCTCCAGCAAAGGCACCCAGCGAAATGATGAAGCCTCCAGAAGAAGCAACACATCTACTCCTTTTCCCTCAAGTACCTTTCGGCAAAAGGAGTGAGGGAC
The DNA here is from genome assembly GCA_945859915.1 of Cuscuta epithymum. Lineage (NCBI taxonomy): Eukaryota > Viridiplantae > Streptophyta > Magnoliopsida > Solanales > Convolvulaceae > Cuscuta > Cuscuta epithymum. Next base: position 745,577 of record CAMAPF010000954.1, on the reverse strand, counting down.
TCCTGATGGAGTATATGGCCCAGGAACCCCCGGCCCATAGACTCCTATTTCTCCTACACAAGTCCATTGAGCTCAGGAAACAACTCAGGCCCAAATACAACGGCCCAAGCCTCAAAGTAGCCCAAAATACACACTGGGGGTTCCTTCGGCCTCCTTGGCCGAAGGCTCCAAAACTCACAGGATAGCCTTCTCTGGCATAAGAAGCTGCTGGGAGAAAGCGGGCGAGGACATGAGCCTTCGGCATTCTCATGCCCTCGGCACCAGGGGAAGCCTTCGGCTGAACCAAGCCTTCGGCTACGCAAGAAGCCTTCGGCTACATAAGGAGCCCTCGGCTACACAAGGAGCCCTCGGCTACACAAGGAGCCTTCGGCTGAACAAGGAGCCTTCGGCTGAACAAGCTCAATCATCGAAGATTCCTTTTAGAGACAGCCAACCACCGCATTTAATGCCACGTCGCATCCGCCAACCGCATTCAATGCGGTTGACGTACCACTGCCGGTGCCACCAGGCTGATGTGACCCTTCGGCCGTTGGATTACTGACACGTGTCCTCTCATCGCATTTATTGCTACTATAAATAGCAGCCCATTTCTCCTTGTAAAACATCATCTACATCTCAACTCCACACGCTGAGTTCATTTAATAAAATCGACTCTCTCTCCTCCTATTTGCTCTGACTTCTCTCTAAGTTATTCCCACAATAACCCCTCGGATAAGATACCCCCCCGGGTAGACTGTCCATCAATCTACTTACGATCAAATGTGTGCGTTGACAAATGTGCAAATGCTAACTGTTGCAACTAAAAAAGAACGGAGAAAGTATATATATGCTTCGTTTTCTTTTATTTGAAAGATTTGTGACCATCCATTTTTATTTTTCTAACAGAATAGCATTACATAATCCTTTTTTTGACAGAGTAGCATTACATCATCTAAGTTAGGACATATGGGTTATTTTAATATTTCTTCTACCAAACAAAACTTAAAATGTATAGCATAACAATAAAATATAATTTTAATAAAGTTATTATTTGACTCTAGATATATCCTCGCACAGGTTATTTGTGTAGTTAGTAAATTAATAATAGACAATAGGTCAATAGGCACACAAATCAAACTCTAGTTTGTAAAAGTTAAAAACAAAACAAAATAAAAAACAAAGTTAAAAACAAACTCATTAAAAGTTTAGAATTGGGCCGTGAGTGACTAATAGAAAAGTCAAAGCAAAGAACCATTTACTACGGCTTTTTGCTGAACGAATTGGGCCGGCTGAAATGCACTAATGTTCTATAATTTTATGACTCAGCAAAAAATGACGCCGTTCCATTAAATGAAAAAAACATACGAACAATCACTTTATACTCTGTTCGGCGGCTAGGGCAAAAGAAACAGAGGCAGTCGGCAATCAACAGAAGAAGACGACGAAGTCCAAGCTCCAGGGGCGCGATGCAAATAACACATACCTACTTTAGCTATTTCGGCGAAGGGGGCGCCAGCACCGGCTCGCCCCTAGTTCCGCCACTGACTATTGAGTTAATATACGCCGCGTGTTCTATATTCACTCGGTAGTAAATTTTATTAATGAACGTGTCTCATTATTAATAATCACCCTCGATGAATTAGATATACTCCTCAATTGAGTATTCGAGAGGAAGATAGTTAAAGATATAACCCCCTTGTTACTATTTAATTAGAAAGAAAAGTATTCTTTTCTCTGTGGATACAAATTCTATTCCGTTATACTACGTATAATCGTTGTATTGATATTTATTTTGAGTGCACATCACGACAAAGTGCTCGTGACATCTCTTGTTGAAATGCACCCAATGTGTTCCTTATTATGAGCTTCATAGGTGAAAAAAGTAACATGTCAACCAATCTACCTCTATATAAAAATCTACCTCTATATAAAAAGAGGTGGAAAATGGTGGGTTTCCCGCTCAAAGTTCTATATTAAAAACGGGTCGGGTCATATGAACGGTGATGGAGATGTACATTGGGTATTGTATCTTGAGTGCATCGATTGCTCACAAATTGCTGTAAAGTTGTCAACTGAAAATGCCAATTAAGTAAAACTGTAAAAGACGTCAGGGTATGCATCTGTCAAACCCGAGGAGCATTAATTGTTCGTTTAACATACAACTTACACAAAAGGTAAGAAATCTTATTCCTTTATACGAGTTTTAAAAAATACTCCGTATGTGGGAAGCATTAAATGTAATGCATGTTAAAACAGCCGAGAAACGTGTTAATAACTAAATTTAAAAATAATTTATGTATTGTCACATCTACGTCGTATTGTCAAATAACTTTTAAGTTCGTACTTCGTTGAATACTCCGTATGCAGATAACGATATACATAGTACTTATTTTCTTTTGAGGTCAAAGGCATTAAATGCCAAGATTCCCTCAACTGTAACAACTGTAACAATTTATGAATTCAGGCTCTTATTTGCTGGATAACTACATCTATTTATATATAAGAAAAGAAATAGCTCATTAAAAGACTATTTTACCCTTAATTAATCAAACGTGGCTTCCTCTCCATATTTTTCTCACTTGCTATTTCTCTTCCACGTGGCTTCACCATCTTCTTCAAATACAATTCATTATATTATTACTCCATGCCACTACTTATTTCTCTTTCACGTCACTTTCATCTTTGGAACACAAATAAAACTTCTAATATTTTAAATTGTTATATCTTTTTTATTTGAATTCTGATTGTCACAAAAAATATATCACATTTTATAATTTTTTATTATCTTTCATATGACACCAATATTGTATATTTAAAAATAAAAAAGTAATTTAGCACTCTATGAGGCCGTTTGGCAACACAACTTTTCGGCTTATCGGCTTATCAGCCAACTTTTTCACCAAACACGTAATTATTGTTTTCACGCGCTGTATTCTGTAATAAGCAGAAAATGTAAGATTGAAATTATTTTTTTGGCTGTATAGGCTGAAGTTACTGTAGATAATCATTTTAGCTATTTTTATATAATTTTTTCTTTATTTTTATTAATAAAATACTCCCTCCGTCCCGTAATCAACTTCACAGTTTGACCTCACACATATTAAGGAAAGAAATTTACTGGGGAGTAAATTTTTCAAAACTCTAACAATTAAGTTCAATATTTGATTATCTGTTACTAACAATACTAATTATTACTATGGAGCAAATTCTAATAGATGGTGTCAATTTTTTATATTTTAATTTTCTTTTACTTTGAATATTTTTTGTAAGGATTTATACTTTTTCATATTCACTTATCGTACTCCATTTTTGAAATTATGTAAAATGTTAGAAAAACGATTTTTATATTTAATTAGACCGTGAATAAAAGTATATATAGACCAACTGTTTTGTCCTTAATGAATCATATGTGTCATTCTCTCCATATTTCACTCCTTTAATATACAAATGCCAAGTGGCAAATTCAAGGACTAATTAATAATAATAATACTCCCTAAAATACGGAAGTAACAGAACTAACTCATAACCATTTAGCCATTTGTACCATTCCATAATAACAAAACGTGGAATATTAATGGGGTCCATTGTATTAAAATCATTTCTATTTTCTTCAAAGTGTTACAACGTTTTCATTTTTACTCTAACTTTAAAAAAAAATATCAAAAATCATAAATTTTTACGATCTTTCATATGACACCAATATTGCATATATAAAATATAAAAAATATTTGAAGGTTTATTAAAAAACAATGTCAAAGCGGTAAAAATATATCATTGGTAAAATGTAAAATATAAAATATGAATGTCAATGTTAAAAATGTCATAATGTTAAAACTATCATATTTTATTAATATAAACATTTTTGAATAGTCCCTTAATATAAATGGAAATTACTCAAAAATGTAAATGTGTTTGCTTTATGGTGGATTAAGAATGAGAATCTTAGAAAAAAATGTCACGTTTTAATAAAACTATTATCTTTATAAGGTATAATTTAAGCAGAGGCAGATCCAGGAATGATATTTAGAATGAGCTAAGCAGTCAAAAGAATCTATTGCTGCACATACAAGATTTAGCTTAGGGTACGATTATATTGTTATGGAAAAGAACTCTTTTTGAAAAATAAATTCCCTCCGTCCCATTGGACTTTAATATCATCTCCCTACTATCCCAATTAGTGGGGTCCATGTTATTATTCAAAAAAACTTTTGCTTATAATTGAGCGGACAAAATTTTCTCTCATATGTAGTACTTTTAGGTATTAAAAGATAAGTTCGCTAATAATTGAACGGGACAATTTTCTCTCCCATATGTGGTTCTTTTACGTATTAGAAGATAAGCTTGCTAACAATTGAGTAAGGGAATTGAGCGAAATAATTTTTTCTCTCATATGAAGTGCTTTTAGGTATGAGAAGATAAGTTTGCTAATAATTGAGCGGAACAATTTTTTTCTCTCATATATGGTTCTTTTAGGTGCTAGAAGATAAGCTTGCTAACAATTGAACGGGATCTCATATATGTAGTTCTTTTAAGTATAAGATAAACCAGCTCGAGAAAGCGGTCCAGCTCAGCTGGTAGCAAACTCACTCTCACTTATGGGAGGTCTCAGGTTCAATTCTCAATAGAGTGAGATTGATCCCAGTTTACCCCAGACCCCCCCCCCCCCCCCCCCCCGACGCCTCCTGGGGTTTAAAAAAAAAAGATAAACCGGCTACCAATTAAGTTATATTATTATCTTTCTCATACATAGTCCTTTTAGGTTTAAGAAAAAGCAGGCTAACAATTGATCGGAGAAATTTCATCTCTCATATGTAGTGCTTTTAGGTATCGTATTAGGAGATTAGGAGATAAGCTTGCTAACAATTGAGCGGAAAAACTTTCTCTCTCATATGTAGTTTTTTAAATATAAGATAAGCCGACTAAAAATTGAGCAAAAGAATTTTTGCTCTCATATGTAATGTCCTTAGGTATAAGATAAACCACATAACGATTGAGCGGAAGAATTTTCTCACTCATAAGTAGTGGTTTTAGATATCTGAAGATAAACTTGCTAATAATTAAGCGGATAAAGTTTCTCTACTGTATGTAGCGCTTTTATGTATTAGAAGAGAAGTTTGCTAACAATTGAGCAGTAGAATTGAACGGAATAGTTATTTTTCTCATATGTAGTACTGTTAGGTTATACGATAAACTGGCTAACAATTTTGATGAGATAATTTTCTCTTTCATATGTAGTGCTTTAAGGTATAAGAAGATAAACTTCATAACAATTGAGTGGAAGAATTTCTCTCTATTATGTAGTGTTTTGAGATATTAGAAAATAAACTTGCTAACAATTTAGCGGAAGAAATTTCTATCTCATATGTAGTGCTTTAGGTAATAGAAAATAAGTTTGCTAACAATTGAATGAGAGAACTTTCTATCATATACTTCGTATGCAGTTCTTTTAAGTATAAGATAAGTCGCCTAACAATTAAGTGATATAATTATCTCTTTCATGCCAAGTGCTTTTAGGTATATTATAAGCCGACTAAAAATTGAGCAGAAAATTTCCTCTCTTACATGTAATGCTTTTAGATAAGATAAGTGAGTTAACAATTAAGCGGTGAAATTATCTCTCATACGTAATGTTTTTAGGTGTAACAAGATAGGTCGGCTAACAATTGAGTAAGAATAATTTTCTCTCTCTTATATAATAGCACTAATTTAACTAATGATTAGCAAGTTCTTATTCAGCTAATATTTTTTAATTTCAATATTTATTGTATTCACTTAAACTTTATGCCATTCACTTATTGTACACACTTTTTTTAGAAAAGTAGTTAATTTTAAAATTAATTTAATCATATAAAATTAATAGGTAGCAAATTCTAATGAGTGGTGTCAATTAATTTTCATTTATATAATCTTCATTTAATATTTATTTTATGGCTTATATAAGATTCATTGTAGTCTTATTTTTTTAAAATGCATAATCTTTTTTTTTACACATAAAATGCATAATCTAAGAAGTTACGTTTATTTTAATGTTTATTTAGATAATGAGTAAAAGTGTATGGACCAATTGCTATTTCCCGTGCGTATGCACGGGTACTATACTAGTGGTCATTGAAAACAAGAGGAAGGCCATCCATTATAAATACCCACTTCCACTCGGCTCTTCACCACAACTGTCAAAAAAATGGCAGCAAATACAAATGGAACGCCTCAGCACACCAACAAATCAAGGTGGACACCAACTGGAAGTGGTTTCATGAGGTAGAGGTAAAACTTTTACTCAAGATCATATGTATTTTCTATATAATCGTTTCATTAACCATACATGGGTTACTACAAGTTGTTGGCATGTTAGTAATAACATGCTTGTTGATAAGCACAATAGTTACCTATATTTTACGGAGTATATAGGTAATTATGATTATCTGTACAAATATTCAAAGACAAAGCAGGTATAAATCTCATTTTGAGTAAAAACCGCACAAATACGTCAAAGATGAAGAAACGGGAGTCAACAATCAAAAGGGGCCGAGAACCGACACTTCGGGGTCAGCCACGGGCGTAAAATGGAGCGAAAAATGAAGAATTGCAATACAGGGGAAAACCGGCACCGGTCATGCTTTAAAACCGGCGCCGGTTTTATTTTAAAAAGCTTTACTACGGTGACCCGAAGGTCAACCGGCGCCGGTCCACCCCTATAACCGGCGCCGGTTATACCATTTTTCAACAAGTTTCCAGCTGCGAAGTAAAACTGGCGCCGGTCAGGCCTAAAACCGGCGCCGGTTAATCCCGATTCTGCACAAAACATGGAGACGTGCAGCAAGATCTTGATGGGAAAAACCCACTTTCCTTATGATCTGATCAAATATTTCTTCCATGCTTGATTGTTGGGCTCGAATGGACTAAAAGATGCCAATCTTTAGCCTATATAAAGCCCCCAATTCATCAAACAAGATCATCATTCCATTCTTGAAGATTAAATTTCAGTTTTTATATTTCCTTTTTGCATTTTCTTGAAGTGTTGGAGAAGAAGTCATTTCTCTCCTCTACAATTGGTTCTAGGTATTATTTCTTGTATGTTATTGTATTTCATTGTTCTTAGTTACACTTTTGTAATTAATATGAGCATTAGAGGCTAAGTTCTTAGCTAAGGCTAGGGATGAACTTCTATGCCCACTAGGTGTTTGATAAAAGTTCTAAACCAATAAATTGTGATTTATTCTTTACATTTTGATTGTTTGACTATGGTGTACAACATAGAAGTATGTTAAACTTAGTTTATGCTTGCAATTAACGTTGAAGTCTAAACTATGAACATTAAAGGATAAACATATATATTACCGAGAATAGAAATATATCCGGTATTATATGATACGGGTGTGATGTCTTGATATTCAACGGGGTTTTCGGTAGATGAATGTAAGCCGTAACGGGACTTACACGTAACGAAAACCACGCTCTCGCTGCCTTAACCGGAGTTGAGAATATATTAGCGACATCGTATTCATAATTATTGGTAAAGAACTAATATTCAACCCTATTAAAGCATTTAAGTGATTCCCGAAGCCTTAGCCGTTGTTATCATTCATTTTAAACCCGAATTAATTAAAGTTGTTTCCTTGAATTAAAAGTGAAAAGTCAAAAATACAAAACACAAATCAAAATCCCTGCACTTTACTCATTTATTTATTTAAAAGTCATCTACTCTCGGACTAAATTAAACAACGTTTCCCTGTTGATTCGACTCGGTATTTTACCGGAATTTATTACTATATCGGCACTTGTACACTTGCAAGTTTAGCCCGGTCACTTGTGTACATAGATACTGAATCGCAGTCATAAAAAGGCCGCAGGTGCTGGACAACTACCATACTTGCAAAACCACATCACACCCCTACATTCTCGAGTTCATGAGAAGGACACAACAGGGAAATCCCAAGAGGCAACTTACCAATTTGCATCTATAATTTTCATCAATCTATTTCAGTAAAAGAATTATGACAGATTAGTTATTATATATAGTGAAAGACACTTGCATAAAGATCAGTTTTTGGTCTATTTTAGTAAAACAAGCATGACAAATTAGTTATTAGTTATAACTTACATAAACAAAATCAGTTCAATTGATGATTATTATTTAAAGTAGCAAACTCTCTCAAAAAACAGTTCAACAAGTTCAGTTTATAACCTTAGGTATACATGAGATCACATACGAATACAAAAACAGTTAAATATAATGTATTATTTAAACATAATCTATTTAACAAAAAAAGTTAAATAAACACAATTTTTTAAGTAGATGGAGAAACAACTATGTTAATAACGGAGTAGTTTTAAAAACATAATATTTTTAAAACCCAACATACAGTTCTTATTGTTATTAGAAACTTAAGTTTATTAGTTTATAAATATAATAATATACAGTTACAGTTTGAAACTATAAACTAAAGCTTGAAATAGGTATGTGTGTGTGATGAATCATAATCTAATAAACCTGACTTCATCTAAGTAAAAAGGAGAATGTGTCTCAGAATGAAAGAGAGTTTTAAAACCAAAATTTGTTAAATAAAAGGTTTTAATTTAAACTGCTATAGAAAACAGTTTATATATAAAATACAACTTAATTGTTTCAGTGTAAAAAGTTGGGTAGCTATTAGATTAGAGTTCAATAACTAGCAGTAAAACAAGTGTCATAATCAAATAGGTTTAAAAAACAAAATCCGTTAAGCCAGGATTGAACCACAAAATGATACTATCTATATCTCTACAGATTAATCTCGGGAAATATGTACATATGTTAATCAATTATATATAAATATGAATAGATATTGGACATATCAAAAAGAAAATATTGGAAAATATTAATATATAAATACGAATATATATCGTATCAAAAGAAAATTAAGTATATGTAAACATAAAGAAAATATCTAATAAATTGGATATAAATTTATAAATAGAAAATTATGCAGTCGTACAAGTAATCACAAAAATATGTATAAATAATATATTTTATGAAATATATCTGATATTATGACATATCGGTATCCCAAAATGATAGATCTACACAGATTTGTGATTGCACCACCAATTTATTGTTTTTTTCCAAAAAGTAATCAGTTTCATACATAAACCACTCGACTTAAGAACCAAGCAAATTGAAAGTTTCAAATCGTGCAGTTCATATCAAAATTATGATCAGATATATACAGCGGCGGACCCAGAAAATCAGAGCTACGGGGTCCCTAAACTAATGTAACTCTCATTAGTATAAAATTACAGAAAAATATTAGTAAGCATAAGGCATCATGAGAACATTAAGATGATATAAAGAAAAAAAAATTACATATAAAAGTCAAAACAATTCTTCAATATATAGGTCATTTGTTGGAAATTTGTACATAAACCTATCTTTTTTATTCCATGCTGGAAATCCTATTCCCAGAAAATGATTACCATTGACTTCCCAATCATTCTTAAACAAATAACATGGTAAACAAAATGCAGCATCTTTGGTAATACTCTATTCCAACCATTTGTGCTCATCAAATCAATTTGAAATAAATCTACGCTTTTTGTCGTCAATTACTTTAATAGGGAAATCATGATCCCGAGGTTGAAACGACCTTTTTTACGGTAACTACGATGTACCTCATTTTGAACATTAGGATAAAATCAACATGTTGTTCATGTAGATTACAGGCCAAATTAGTTTCACTTTCAACAAGTACTAGATCCAACAGTAGGAGTATTTACTAAAGCCGAATCATTTGAATTAATATTTTAACTACTCTCGGTACTCTGGATTTCTTTCAATGTGAGTACACTACTGAAATATCTTTTCATCCGTAATCGTAAAAATAAAAAAAAATAACATTCATAAATACATTTTTTTAATTTAATCTTAATATTCAATGAAATTTTATAATTAATTCAAAAAGATATGAATTAATGAGAGGTGGTATTGAGGTCTAAAGGGAGATACCGTATCTTAGATTTGTCGCGGTTGGAAGGGTTTAAAAAATTGAAGAAGATGAATTAATTTGGAGTTTCAAAATAAAAATCAACTAAGGTGAGAGTCAAACCCTACACCGTGGGGTAGAGAAAACAATAACAGCACTCATACCTACCACTAATCTACTCCAACAATTGAAATCTAAGTCGCATATTTTTTATATATACATGTCAAATGTAAGTAAATTTTGTAAATATACATATTATATAGGTAATTTTTTCGAAGTCCACGGGTCCCGGGACCCCATGGGACCCTTAGTGGGTCCGCCATTGGATATATACTACAATTAGGGAGGCGGGAGTATGAAGATTTTTTTATATAAATACACGGAATATAGGGTGTAAAATATACCAATAGCCGTTCCAACGGTCGGTCTACCACGGCAGCACACACGCACGTTGCCATCAAGGCTGAGACTATGGATGTTTTCTCTTGGACTGAAATTTGCTGGTCTGGTCTGGTCTGGTCTGTTTAAGTCTGGTCTGGTCTGAACTGGTCTGGTCTGGTCTGGTCTGGTAAACATCTGGTCTCTGTGTATTTTATAACCACGGAAGTCTGGTCTGGTCTGGTCTGTTTAAGTCTGGTCTGGTCTGGGACTTAAAATAGTCCAAAAGAAAACATCCTATGTACAATAATCGGTCTTTTATAAGCTTAAGATAAAGATAGAAACAACAGGGAGAATGAATCTGAAGAGCCGATGGATGCCTATGGAAATCCAAAGGTTAAAGGGATGGGTTGGAGGAAATGGGGTATATATTGCTAGGGTTTGGACTGGGCTTTATTCTTGAAGGATTATTCCTGAAGGATTATTATGAATCAGTTCATTATTCTGGCTGGGCTGGGTAATAATCCTGAATGGGCTTGGTTGGATCCAAAAAATGGGTGAATTCGTCTGAAATTTGATGGAATTGACTCAATTTTTTAAAATGTGGATAAATTTTAATTATATACATTTTAAATGGGGTGGTTAGGTTTAAATGGACTATAAAAATGCCAAAAGATTGTTTGAACAATTAATTTTGTTTTAGTAGTATGCAAGGAAGTCTTTCAGAATTTGTAGTTTCACTATGAACACTTATTATTTTACTTACCACTTTATACTTTTAAATGTTAAAACTCTTTGTAATCTTTAAATTTTTCCATCTTTGAAGATGCTTTCATCTCTCTTTAACTACGGACACTTATTATACTACGTATTACTTACCACTTTATTCTAAGTCCAATCATTTATGTGCTTTCATAATAGAGTTCTTAATCACATATTGATAAATTTTCATCCGTGCATCGCACGAGTGAGAATCTAGTGGAGATAGAAGAAACACACAATAAAGAATAAACAAACAACTGATTGATTAAAAATAGGGTGACTGTACTGGTCGACTAACAATAGTCGAATAAACTTGATCAATCCAAAGTGAAATTCACACCACTGATCGACTAAAATGGGTCAACTAAATTTGATCGACCCAAGGATTTAAAAACAGATTACAAAAGTGAAATTAAATTTGCACCGGATTAACCAATGAATTTGATACACGATGTGTAGGTATAAAAACGATTTAGAATGACCCTAAGCATGTTCCTCATTTTCAAAATAGTCAAACATAATTAGGTCGATTAAGTTTAGGTTGATTTCGAATGAACCAAGCATCTTCTATATATGAATTTTCAAATTAATCAAACATAACATTAACATTTACCTGAATATCATATTCAACTTCAGACACATGCATAACTTTAGATGCTTATACAACTCTACCTCTTGTTTGGTGTTTCTCCAAAGGAATAATAATACCAGTTTTGCACTTTATGGTAGCCAAAGGAGATGGAAGAATGTTCGTGGTTGAAGCCCAAGAAGAAACCGAAAGAATGATGTATGGTTCTGGCCGAAAAAGAAATCGAAACCGAGCTACGTGAGTGGAAATGAGGAAAGTGAAGAGGGAGTGTTAAGGAATTGCGGGACGTTTGAGGCTTTGAGCCAGGGCATGAGACCCCCTTGGAAATTGGGAAGTCGTTTTTCGAAAATGATTTTCATTTTCACTTATACGTTATTGTTTCCAAGGGGTTTTAAGTAATTTCACCCTTTTCTAATTCGGCCAATTCAATAAAAAATCCTCATTTGGAGGGCATGAAATGCATATTGCTTGGACCGCTGGATTCAGTCGGCGATTATGGACATGTTTGGTAAATGACTGATCAACCATTTTTCAGCTTATTTAATTTGATCACTTTTAAAATGGTTGACCAGTTGAATTGTTAAAATTTATGTTTGGTAAATAGGTGGTGAGATTAGCTGATTGCTCCCCAAAAGCTGATCTTCAAAACGCTAGCAAACCCAGCATTTGTGTTTGGCTGGTTGCTAGCTAATTATTTTATACCTAATTACTCCGTAATCCTTATGCTTCATAGTTCACACGGCAGCCAAAAAAGCATCAACGCATGGCCGCACACATGGTGTGCGCTTCTTTAGGCTATGTTTGCAAAAACTTTTTTTAATCACTTTTGAGCTTTTAGCTTCTGAAAAAGCTAAAAGTGGTGTTTGGTAACACCAACTTCAACTTTATTTAAGCTATTTAAAGCCAAAAAGCAGAAGCAGCCCAAGAGGTGCTTTTTCCAGCTTCTTGGTATTTTTGTAAATAATCTAAACCTTGAGGATAGTTATTAGGTTAAATATTTTCATTAACCCCAGTCTACCCTTCCCTCATCGCCTAGTTGTTGTCGGACCTCGCCTTCCACGAACCCCATCGCCATACCCTGCTTCTGTTCCACAAACCACCGTCCACCGCCATATCCCATAAAACCATACTCCCTCCTGGTTCCGCTATATATATATGCAAACATATACAGAGTATTGAAGACCTAGATCCACTAATCGAAGGCATGGAACATTGGAACGTGTGTGTATATATATCCTCTTGGCTCCTTATTTTGGAGCAATAATATGGGTCGAGTCCATTTGACACCTTTACAATACAGAGATGCTATGAACTGCACTACTGACGCAGGAAAATCGGAAATCAAGAAAGAAATGGTGAAGGGGGCTGAAAGAGTGAAAGGAAGAAACTCGATAATTAGAGAGGCGAGTATATACGGCGTATATTTTGGTGAAGGGCATCTTTGTACTTTAACAAAACAATATATCAAAAATCACTTTTTTATCAAACACTCCAACTTTACCTTTTTCATTTTAATCACTTCTATTCCCAAACACTACCAACTTTTACTAAAAATCACTTTTCCAATAATCTCTTAAAAAAATCACTTTTAAAAAGCACAAACAATCGCAAACACTCCGTTAGTAAAGTCACCCAACCATTTTTTTAAATTACAAATAAACCTTATTTTTAAATTCACATTATTCAAATTAAATTAAATTGTTTATTTTGATTTAATTTATTTTTCATGCAGTTTTATTTATCAATTTTTAAATATTTGAATGATTTATACACTGTAAATAAATGTAGGTAATATTATTTTTATAATAATCACAAAAATAAATAAAATATTGATGTCATTATATGTCTTTTCACATGTGAACAACTATTTTTAAACAACTAATGCATCAGACAACAAGCTAGCTAACATAGGGTTGGTTTGCAACTGCTTTTAAAAAAGTACTTCTCATCTTTTGGCTTTGAAAAAGTATTTATTTTCCCAAACACTACAACTTTTATTTTTCTCGGCTTCTGCGTCAAAAGTGCTTTTACTTTTTCTATTACACAAAAAACACTTATTTTACCAAACACTACCCACATTTACTTTTCAAAATCACTTTTTTCTCAAACCCTATCAATTTTTATTTAATCATTTCTCCCCATTTCATTTTATAAAGCATTTTTTTAAAAACAGAAGCTATTGCAAACGTACCCATAATAGGCAAACAAAAACGGCTACACAACCCACTATTGTGTAATCGGCCGATCATCCCCAAACAAAGGCCTATGTGTGCACTTCTCTTCACGGATCTGCCTGTAGAGATGACAATTTCGGCCGACCCGTTGGATACCCGTACCGAACCGATTTGGTCAAACTGGGGAAAACCGGTTTGACTGGGGAATGGGCACGGAGCGGGGAATACCCGAATTTTTTAAATGGTTAATGGTGCGGTTATGGTTCTATACTAATCCACCCCGTTATCCGCCCCGTTCACTAGTGGTGCGGGTACCCGCACCGTTACCCGATCCATAACATTATTAATAAATTATAACTTTTTATATATAAGAATAATAACTATATATGCTAAATTGTGTATACTAAACAGTATATATATCATATAAATAATGCTAAAAAGTATACTACTTTTTAGGCCTAAAAAGTTATAATGCTAACTATATAACTTTTTATATATAAGAGATATTGGGTGCATGTCATACTAATGAATTTAGGTCAGTCTGCTTGATTGCTTAAATGCTTACTTTTGTATGTTTTAGGGTGCTTTGAATATATAAATAACAAGTAGGATTAAAAATTGGTTATTTGTTTTCCCCAAAAAAATTGGTTATTTGGTATCATTTGGGGAAACGGTTACCCGTGGATAAACCGATTCCCCTTTGGAGCGGGTACGATTCAAATAAAAATTACCCGAACGGGTAATGGGCGGTTTTGGGGCAAACATTTATACAACGGGGCGGTTCCGGTTTTATGTGTACCCGTCCCCGATGCGAACCGTTGCCGTCACTATCTGCCTGTCTCCTTTCTAGGCTCTTCTGTATGCAAAATAATACTCCCTCCGTAACATTCATATCTTCCCACTTCCCTTTTTTGGACGTAACATTTATATCTTCCCATCATACCCTCAATAATTTAAAAAATAATACACTACTACACCTACTTTTTTTGGATTTATCCTTCATTCCATCACATTATTTTACCATCTTCCCATCATACCCTCAATAATTCATACCACAGTTCACTATTCTTAATCTCACCCACTTTCTAAGTGGGAAGATATACTTCCTCCGTTCTTAAATAAATGCAACAGTCAACATTTCACATTTGCCGAGGCACAACTTTGACCATTAATATATATAATTCCCGATTAGTAAAAAAAGTTTAAAAAATAGATTTTGAAAATTTATAATGAGAAAATTTTAATAATATTTTTTTCAAAAATATATATTATTACATTAATAAATAAAACGTAGTCAAAGTAGAACATGTGAATAGTGCAAAAAGTCCAACGTTGCATTTAAAAGAGAACGGAGGTAGTATGTGATAGGGAGGGAGTACGGCGTAACACAAAACGATAGAGGGAAGTCCCCATTTTCAGACAGAGCTTTCAATCGAGACAGAAAAACATACGAGCCCGTGGAAGATGGTGATGGGGATTAGCGTGCAATGTTTGATGGATTTCATGATTGCCGGGTTCTCTCTCATAATTGGATTGGGAATCTTCGCCTTCATTGCTTCTATTCTCTGCTCGGCCGCTTTCTTCCAAAATGCTAAGCATCACTCTTGATTCTTCTGCAGTTCCTCTTTACCCCCAATATGGATTTCAGCTAGGTATCACTCTCATTCTCTTTGTCTTATTATTTCTTTCCTAGTTCAATTCATGTGATTCGTTTTGGCGTCTTTGTGGCTTTCTCGGCATAGATTCTTCTGCTTCTTACAGTTTTCTTGAAAATTTTGGTACTGGATGACGATTTTGCTTCAGTTTTCGCTATTTTCTTCCCCTATGTCTAATTTCCAAAAGGTATCTGATAATTTTTATATATAGATACCGCTTTGTTTAGTCATTTTTGACAAGAATTCACTGATATTAACAGGGATTGAGTATGTGTTTTGGACTGAATGCTTTTATTCTTAGGGCATGTGTGGATTAAAAAGTTTATGGTTTTTTATAAAAGTACTCCGTAGGCAAATGAAGCCACACAAAACTCTCAAAAAAGAGAAATCTGAACTATTTTTTGGGACATCCGAAAAGGAAATTGGGTGCGATTTTTTGGGACGGAGGGAGTATTATTTAACTCTATCCCCTTCTTTTTTTGCATGATTGGAATTCTCTGTGAGGTGTGAGGTATTGCTCTACTTCTTTTACAATTTCTCTTTGTTGATATGTTCCTGAAGTTTGACTGACAAATATATCTGGTTGATTAGGAGTGTTCCCCTCTTTTTTGATGTTTTCCTTGGATCCTCAGCTGGACGGCACCTTCACCCGTTACTTGGTCCCGAAAATGTGCATTAGTTTTGTGTAAAATAACGGGTTTGGTCCTGGACCCCTGGTTGAGTACTGGGATAGTGACCAAGCCTAACCGTACCTTGTATTGGATCGGGTAAAGGGTATAGTATATGATTTTTAGAGATTAATGAGCTTAGAGAGAAAATGCTTGCAAAGCGGGAGATGGGGGATGGAGGGTGTGTGTGTGAAGTGGACAAGTTAAAAAAAATATTATGACTGCTTCGATAGAGTGAAGTATTATGTTTGCTTCAATAGAAATTTAGAAAAATATGTAAAGAAATAATATTTGGTAGAAGTTTTGTTCACATTATTAACTTAGTGCTTATTATTTTGTGTTTCAAATTTTCAATTGTAATGTAGATCATTTTTGAAAAAGTGTAAAAATATACTTATTGACTAATTCAGGGAAAAGCACCCCAAAATCTCACTACTTCATCCTGTTCTTTCCAATGTCCTTCAATCAAACAAGGGAATACTGTTGAGCTTAGCCTACTAGGCCAAATGTTTTAGGATGTTTTTACTTGGACTGTTTTCAGTCCCAGACTAGACTTGGACGGTTATAAAATACACAGAGACCAGTTCAGACCAGAGTCCCAGACCAGACCAGAAAATTTCAGTCCAAGTAAAACATCCTTAGTGTGCATGAAGGTTGGTTATGTTAATGTTCATAACAGAAAGAAATACACACCTCCACTTTGGCTTCCCCAGTACACAATAACCGTGTGTTTGTGCTATAACACAAAGTAGCTTTTGAGTTACCTATTTAGCTCTAATGTTTTGGCTGAAATGGATTTTACCAAACACTCTTTCTTTCAGAAAATAATTCAGATTCAGCCTTTGCCTTCCAGCCAAATAACTCGTACCCAACAGACTGTTAAATTATTACTTGTTTTTCATAGTTTTTTTTTATCATATGCCCATTAGCGACTAAACTTATCTCGTGGCTCCGTTGCATCTTATCTTGCAGGCTAGGAAACTATGGAGAAAACCAACCAAAAAAATGAAAATCTTGTAAATACTGAGAATAAAAGTTCTAGTTACATCAAGAGCAAAAATGAATCGTTGTAAGCTGTTGTTTGTTTATGCACTAGCCAATCGAATACAGTATATGTATATGTTTGTTCTGTGAAAGATCTGTTGTTAATTTTGCTGGACAACTCTGTTATGTGAAACTCTTTGTTAGTTTGACACCTTTTCCCCTCTTTTGCGAGTTTCGAAGGGAGAGGAAGGCTGTGAAGGTAGTGCATAATGCATATACTTGCATCATCTTTCATATTCAATATTTCGGAGTATGAATTATCTTTGTTATGGATTGGGTTCAGGATCTGGACCATAACTTTGCGGGTAACACCAGATAGCAATCTGAATGAAGGGGGACCGGATAAGAATTGGCCAAACTCGGGTACATTTTTGGTTCCTCTAAATTAATTGGACCGGTTCCATTCCTTGATTTTCTAAAAGCTTCATAAAAAGACAATTTCTTTTTTTGGAAGAAGGTGACTTATATTGAGTTATTTCCCGGATAGGGTTAGTTTCTAAACTTATTTCCCAAAATAGGGCACTTCTAAACTTATTTCCCGAATAGGGGTACTTTTTCCTTGTCAGCGTGCCACGTCATCATTCTAGTCAAATGCCACTTCCACATCATTTACGTGCCACATTAAAGGTCCATGTCATCCAATGTATCATTTAAAAATAACAAAATAGATAAGGCTAAGGGGATTCGAAACCACGCCCATGTAATTAGAACTTTAGCCTTCAACCACTAGACCACCAGAGTTACTTGATTCAACAACGTATTTAGACATAGTTGTATTCATATTGTTCTAGGCTTCTTTAATTATTATAATTATTTTTATTTTTAGTATTATTGTAGATACTATAATACTATAATTGCTATTACTTTTGTTATTATAACTATAATTTTTGCTGTTACTATTATTATTATGATTATTAATACAATTATTATTATTGTTGTTGCTATTTCTATTCTTGTTGTTACTAATGATGATCATAATAATAATAACAACAATATTAATAATAATTATAATAAATACTATCGTATAATACTAATAATGATAACAATCTCTGTTATAAAAATCGTTCTAGGCACCCGACTAGTCCCTGCCTAGACACTAGGCGGTGGTCGGGCGTCCCGATTTTCGTCTAGGCGCTCCGACTAATTGGTTTGTCGTTTAGGTGAATTAGTCAGCCGCTTATGGCGCCTAGTTTCCCGCCTAGAGCGCCTAATCGGCCGCCTAGGCCGTCTAGATTCGCTGAACATTACTTAACTTTTCAATTTTAATTTTCTAAGCGATATACGTATTTTAGCTTTAGCAATGGATATAAAGAAATGAAGTTGTAAATTAAGATAAAACTATATAGTTTGTATATTTACCTAAAATTTATCATTATTTATATTTATAACATAATGAAGTTAAGTGATTAGTTATCATATACCACATATGATTAAATGTGATAATTCTATCATTCATGTTTGTTAATGTATATGTATATATGTATTTTATACACACAAAAATACAATATTACTTATCATATTTATGCAAAATATAGATAAAAATACAATTTTTATGTTTCCGACTAATTCCCGACTAGGCGCCCGCCTAGCCGCCTAGGCGCTAGGCGTTGGGATGGCGCCCGACTAGCGCCTAGCGCGTTTTAGAACATTGGTAACAATAATAATAATTATAGTAATAATAATAATATTAACAATAACAATAATAATATAGTTAAAGTAAGATATGGAGAGAGTGTAAAAATACAAAAGAGAAGATAAAAATAGATAAAGTAAGATAGTTGAATATTTTATAAAGGGTAAACTTATCAAAAATGGAAGTGTATTGAACTTTTAAATACACTCAAAAAGGAAAGTGTGGGAACTTATAAATACGGATGGAGTAATAATAATAATAATAATAATAATAATAATAATAATAACAGTAGTAACAAAATAATAATAATAATAATAATAATAATAATATTAAATTAATAATAATAATAATAGTAAAATAATAATAATAATAATAATAATAATAATAGTAACTAAAATAATAATAGTAATAATAACTACAGTATTACAGTAATGATTATAGTATCTACAATTATAATAACAATATTATAATAATTCAACAAGTCTGGAACAATATGAATAGAAGTACACGTAAATACAAGATTCGGACAAGAAACTAATGTGGTTTGGTGGTGGGAAGTTGGAAATTTCAATGAGTTGATCGTGGGTTCGAAGCCACTTGTCCTCCAATTTTTGTTATTTTTAAGTGATACATAGGATGACATGGACTTGTGGATGTGGCGGGTTTGACTAGAATGATGACGTGGCTCGCTGACAAGGAAAAAGTACCCCTATTCGGGAAATAAGTTTAGAAGTGCCTTATTTTGGGAAATAAGTTTAGAAACTACCCCTATTCGGGAAATAACTCGACTTATATTAATAAGAATGAACGTAAGCATGTTACAATCAGACAAAGAGTCTCATGTCTACCGTCTGCCTTTGAACCAAATTTAGAACTTGTCACCTCCAAAGAAGCATCCAGATTCGCTTATCCCGAATTGGGCATACTTGAGTCAATGATTGGCAAATTAGGCTCATCATCACTTGTCCTATGTTCTAGAGTCTTACCAAAAATGAAAACGAACGCAAACAAAAACAATCGAAAAAACATACAACAACTATGACAATTTCTTTAGACTTTTTTCATATAAAATAGCGGTTTTTATATTAAAATTGAAAAAGCATACAACACAATATCCAGATAACTATGACAGATCCGATCGTCAGTTCTAGAAATAGACATAGTTACAATCACCTCATTCAAAACAACCTGGTTCTCTAGAAACAATACGAGTAATTTTAAGCCTAAAACAATCGAAATCGAAACATTGTCTATCAAACATACTCCAAAAATCCAAATGTCTAAACCAAACCTACTCATACTAAAATAAAAACAATTATTACTAAAGGAAAAATAAAATTGAAATAGAGCATGTCCACAACACTCTTCCTCGCACAGAGGTAGTTCTCAAAGAGGGCGAGCTTTATCAATATCTATGCACCCCATAAAAAAAGCAGTCAGACACCCCTCACCGGGCAAAGCTCGCCGGGACATCAAGACAACTCCCCACATCGAGAGAGACAAAACAGTCTGGAGCGCTAGTGACGGGAAAGAACCGTCACAGAACAAAACAAACACAAGCAGAAGAAAGTTACGATCTCTCTCTGATTTTGTTTAAATCTTAAGGAAAAAAATGAAAGGAAGATTTTTTAGACTTATTTCATGTGTTTTTTATAGTATTGTTTTCTCTTGTGTGAAACAGTGTGTGAATTTCGTTGCTCATGAATTCGTGAATCGTGAGAGCAGCTGTTTCTCTTTCTAAGACTGATAGAAACATTGTGCGTACTACGTAGTATTAAGCAACACTGCCCCTTATTGTTAGGATTGGGCATATCAGTTTGGTTTAGTTGAACTGAACTGTACCAAATCAAATCGAAATCGAAACATTTGTAATTTGGTTAGAGTTTAGTAGTAGTTCTTCCAAATTTCATTAAAACAAATCGAATCGAAATCGAGAAACCAATAAAACCGAACCGAATTAAAGAAATTCAATAAAATCTTTAATATTATTAAAAAATAACAAATCGAAACCGATTCGAATTGAACTAAATCAACCAAATTAAATCGAAAAATAGTGTAGTTTTTGTTTGGTATTTTTTCTTTCAATTCGTTTCAAATAAAACCAAATCAAAACTCATAAAAGTCAAACTGAAAACCAATATACCCACCTAGTGATGGACTTGGACGACCGGTAGCGACTTGGGACCGGTAGTGTTTGGGACAATCTGGATAGGTTTACTGGTACTGGTTCATGACCGGTAACTGGATTGGCTGACTGGCGGTCACGGGCTCGTGCTGCGAAAATGGGGATCAGACCGTGCGGTTCTGGGCCCGATTCAGACTAGATCAAAGCAGGTCAGTTTAGACCAGACCTGTCTTCTCTAGTTATAAAATACACAGAGACCAGACATTTAACAAACCAGATCAGATCAGACTTAAATAAACAAGACCAGATCAACAAATTTTAGTCCAAGTAAAAAAATCTTTTTTTGGAAGAGTGGGGCTTACATTGATATCACAGCATTAGCATTCAGATAGGGGTTAAAACGATATAAGGACCTTAGGCAACCGTTAGCTCTTGAACCAGACTTAGAGTTAATCACCTTCAGAGAAGCAATATAACTCGTTGGTCCTATAATGGGCTTACATGAGCCAAAGACGGTTAAAGCAGACCTCCTATCACCCAATCCTAATGCAAGAGTCTTACAATAATAAAAGTAACCAACAGAAACATTAACAGTCTGATCATGAAAAATATATCATAAGCAAATAATAAAATTAAAAAGATGCTTCAAAACCCTAGACTCTCCTGCACTTCATGGCGGCAGTTCAGGTGGACGAACTGCACAAAAACAGGTTCGGGCCGGGCTCAGGCCGGGCTTTATATAAATTTTCGGCCCATCATGTGTGGGCGGGCCCGACCCGATCCGCAAAAACGGGCCTAACCCCATGTCCATACCCGCCCGTAAGAGCGGGCAGGGTAGTCCACCGGGCCGGCTTGCCCGAAAAAACTTTAAAATTTTCAAAATTATATAATTTTTTAATATTTTATAATTAATAAGGAGTATTACAACATTTCAAAAATTGCTAATACGCTTATT
Source organism: Cuscuta epithymum (assembly GCA_945859915.1). Classification (NCBI taxonomy): domain Eukaryota; kingdom Viridiplantae; phylum Streptophyta; class Magnoliopsida; order Solanales; family Convolvulaceae; genus Cuscuta; species Cuscuta epithymum. The sequence goes on along the minus strand of CAMAPF010000954.1, from coordinate 723,656 downwards.
GTTTATATGCCTTTCACCACGTACACAAAAAATACTTACACAAAAATAATAATGAGAAACTATATCTAAAATTTAAAATTCAAGCACAAAGTATTATCTTCAAGTAAAAAAATAGATATTATATTGGTTGAGCTAGTTGTTAAGAACTAAAAACTTACATTTACACATAATAAACTATAAATATGTATAAAGATAAATTAGTAAATATAAATAAATACACACATGTACATGTAAATAAATAAATAAATAAGTAAATTAGTATATATGTATATATACTAATTGTAGCAGGCCGGGCTTATCGGCCCGAACGGGCCTACACCCTAACCCAAGTCCACCCATATGTTATTGCGGGCTGGGCTAGGCCTGGTCCGGTGGGTGAATAAATATGCCCAAGTCCGCCCATTTGTGCGGGCGGGCTGGGCGGGCCGACCCGGTTTTGTGCAAGTCTAAGTGGATCCACCAGTAATGTAGCTTCTTCCTCACCTTGCCTCTTATTCATCATGTTTTCTACTTTTCTATCAAGCCTCCTCTCTTGCCACCTAACACAGATGACCTCGAATTCAGAACTATTCGAGCCTCTAGCCCCACGCTTCGTCCATGACCTTTGTATTAGTTAGAACATAATTTATTATTGTTACATTTATTATTCTTGTCACATTTATTTATCTCAGTACATCTAATTCTAATAATAAAATAATAAAATCTTATAAATACCAATGAAGGTTAAGATATTTTAGGAATAAAAAAAATGTTGATGTAACATCAAAGCAATATTAACTTGATTGGTATGCTTAAATTATTGTACAACCATTTCTCTATCCAATTATGACACTATCTCCATTTCTCCGTTAAGTTTTACTCCATTTCTCCGTTATTGTTTGTCTGCTCCAATTTTCATTCCCTCTAAATTGATTATTACTACGTACTACTTGTTAATTACGTACTCCGTATATTAGTTAGCTTTTATTGTGATGATTGAACATTGTGACGATTGAACTCCTTTAGAAAGAAAGGGAGTTGCATGCTCCGTATTAATTTGTCCACTTTGTTATTTGGTAGGTGTGGCCTTTCTTCTAATACTCCAAGTTTTCCTCCTATGTTGCTAATTTATACTCCCTTTGTATCATAATAGGTGTTTCAATATGTTTTTCACGTAGTTTAAGATAATTTATATATGTACTGTACATTTTTCTAAAAAAGTATGAGATTTTTTATACTGTAGCAGCATTGTTTACTTTATTAAAGTGTAATGTAGATGCTTTTGGGGTAGATTTCTTTATAAATTAGAAATGTGACATTTATTTTGTTACTTCCAAAAAATGAAAAAGAAGTTATAAATAAATGTCTTATAGGGTGCTCTTATTTTAAGCTGCTTATAAATGAATGAGTTCCAATTTTAATTACCTTTCATAAGTTTGAGGTATCTATTCAATATTTCACCAATTCAATCTTTACTTTAATGTAGACGGTTAATTTTGATATGGGGTATCTATAAGTAATTTCCTTTGAAATGGGGTATTCCAAGTTTACGTTTGAATTATACAACAAAAAATTGCCTTAAATAGGAGTAAAATGTTTGTGAATTCCAAATTAGAACTATAATGTTTTTATTCCCTAAATAAGAGTAATTACTATCATGTTCGATCATTTCCATACTATAAGCATGATAGTATTTTTCAAGTTTGGCAGTAATTACTCATATTTAGAAAATAAAAACATGAATGTCCTATTTAAGAATCTCAAAACGTTTTTACTCTTATTTTGGGAATTTTCCCTTATACAATCTATTTCAATAGATTAACGTTGAAGCTACCAAAACAAGTGTGAAATTCAAATACACCAAGAGAACCAAACAAAAAAACATAATGTTTAACTTATGTAGAAAATATTGGGCATTACACTATCACGCAACGCGCGACACAAAACTGGTAGGTACATAAGAGTCGTGTATGCATGTATCTTGTCAGGCAATCCACTACCTTATATTATAGTTAGTAGTTACGGCATGTATAGCTAATAATAATTGTCATGCTTATCTCTTCGGTATAAGCTACACATATAATCCTTGTTGTGTAATTGTAATTATCAAGGTGAATATATCATTCTTCATGGTATCAAGAGCTCATCTCTAACGAGCTTTGTATTCACGTATTTTTTCCCGTCTCCTCACTTCGTCATCCTCACGATGACCATTCCGGAAACCACCACGGTTATCCCTGTGTGGAAATGTTAAGTTCACAATGCCCTCTTTGGTCTTGGTCTTGATTCATATGTTGATGGATCGCTTTCCCCACCGGATAAATTCGGTGATGCAGCCAAATCGTAACTAAATCCATGTTACACAATATGGTATTGTCAGGATAAAACCATTATCAGTGCTCTCCTCGGAAGTTGCTCCAAAACTATTCAACCCATCATCTCCTCCGCCCAAACGACCCGTCAGGCTGGGGAGAAACTCTCATTTACACATGCTAGCACCTCTCGTGGACGAATTATCTCTCTTAAAACCAACCTGGCCCGCACCACCTGTGGCACTCGCTCCATCCTGGAGTATCTTGAAGATATGTACGCATTATCTGAAGCGTTGGCTCTAGCTCAGAATACTGTTTCAAATGAGGACTATGTCATTAATATCCTCAACGACCTTGGTTCAGATTATAGTGAGATTACATCCGCTATCCGGGTTCGTACTGTTGACCTATCACTCACGGAATTACAGGATATACTCCTGGAAACTGAAAAACAAATTCAACAAAATGCTGCTGCCACCTCAGCACTTCTCCCTATTGCCAACGTAACTCAAACGCAAGCACCTGCTCGATCTTTCCCTGGTGATCGCCGTACCACATACAATAATGATAGCAGGGGAAATAATGTTTGTCGTGGACGTGGAGGTTCGCATGGTGTACCATGTGTTGCATCCAATTCAATTGTCTGCCGGTTCTGTGACAATCTAGGTCACGATGTCAGAAGCTGTCGTACATTGCAACGCTTCTTGCGTGATCACCAAGTGTCGTATGCGTCTGCTCCAGCTATTAATCACACAACTACACCATCTTCTTTTGCTGATCAATCGTGGTTATTTGATAGCGGGGCTTCTCATCATGTGACTTCGGATGCGTCTAATCTACCCTCCTATTCGGATTATGGCGGTCCCGATGAGGTTCATCTTGACAATGGTAAATCTCTTTCCATTACTCACACTGGTACATCCACTATTCATACTCCCACCCGCTCTCTCTCTTTATCCAATATCTTGTGTGTTCCTAAACTCCGTAAAGATCTTGTGTCAGTTGCTGTAAAACTAACCAAGTTTCTGTGGAATTTTTTTCTTCCCATTTTCTTGTCAAGGATCGAGTTACGAGGGCGCCGCTAATGCGAAGGGAGAACATTCATTATGTTTATTATGCACCCTCCCGAATCAAGTCTGTCACGTGCTCTTCGCCACAGTTGCATTCCACTCAACTGTCTAGAGCTGTCAAACGGGCCAACCCGCCCCGACCCGTGACGGGTTATGCTTTATATGGGTTGGGTCGGGCCAACCCGTTTAATGACGGGCCAGAATTTCTACAACTCTAACCCAACCCGCCTAACCCACGGGCTAAACGGGTTGGCCCGCGGGCCGTTGCAAAATATATATATATATATATATATATATATATATATATATATATATATATATATTATTCTTTAAAAATAATTATCCTTGAGTATATATTTATATTACTAAGTAGTAGTATGTGAAATATAAGAAATCAAAATACTAAGAAATCAATACTTGTTAAGTTTAATTAAAAAAATATGTAGTATTACATAATACTACGTACTTCATACTAGTTATACTAGAATTTGAAAACTATTAGAGTGTATGTAGCAAGAATACTCATTGTATAAAAGCAAATATGTACTTAAACTTTTTGAGTGATTATTTGTAAATCATGACTACTAATTATTAAATGATAGATCGAACTTTACATGAAATATACTCCGTATGTTTCAACAATTTATTTGAATATTTATTATAGAACTAATAATTATTTTGCAATGGTTGTAATTTTTTAATTGTAATTATAATAATTTTAATAGTAAAAGAACAATATGTTTGTATTATTTAAGATATTAAAAATCAATATAATATGTTTGTATATTGGCCCGCGGGCCAACCCGCAACCCGCTGGGCCAACCCACTTAAACCCGCAACCCGTGTGGGTTGACCCCCGAAACCCGTGACCTAAATGGGTCAGAAAATCACAACTCTAACCCACCAAAAAATGGGTTTAAACGGGTCGGCCCGCGGGTTTCGGACCATTTTGACGGCTCTACAACTGTCTGCTTCTTCTGCCGCTTATCATCACATCTTTGGTCACCCTTCACGTCATATTTTTATTCTTTTAGTTAGTCAAAATAAAGCATTTTCATCATGTACTCTGCCTCGTGAGTTTCATTGCGAGTCTCTTTTTATTAATAAAAGTACTAAATTGCCCTTCTTTACAAATTCCATGAATGCTACTAGACCTCTTGAGCTTGTATATTCTGATGTGAGGAGTACTACCAATAAATCGTGTGATGGTCATCAATACTATGTAATTTTTGTGGATTACTACACCCGTTATACATGGTTTTATTCTCTTAAACAAAAATCCGAAATATCCATTATTTTTCCACAATTCCATCATTTGGTTGAGAAACAATTTAATTACCCTATCATATCCTTATTCACGGATAATGGTGGTGAGTACATCAAACTTCATCCATATCTCAATCAACATGGAATTTCCCATTACACTGCCCCACCACATACTCCGGAACATAACGGTATTGCTGAACACCGGGATCGTCACATTGTTGACACCGGTCTCGCTTTACTTCATTACTCCGGTCTTCCCTTAACTTACTGGCCATATGCATTTCAGACCGTTGTGTATTTAATCAACCGTCTCCCTACACCCACTCTCCAAAATGACTCCCCTTACCTTCGCCTATTTCACACCTTACCCAACTACACCAAACTCCAACTTTTGGATGCCTATGCTATCCATGGCTACGACCGTATTCGTCCACCAAATTACACCCACGATCCATACCATGCCTCTTTGTTGGGTACTCCATGTTGGGTGTATTTCGGAAAATAAAGAAAATTAATTAAAATAAATTGATTAAATAAAATGACTAGAGAAAACCAAGAAAGGAGATGAAGCAGAATTAGTCAAAGCTCGTGCTACGCACGATGTCCTTAAAACGTATTTGTTGCCTCCCACGGTGCTAGGAGCGTTGCAACAATCGTTTCCCAGGATACGATGACTACGAACTAATGTTTGAGCACACAAACAAAAGTTCCAGCGAACGAGAACACAGTATGAACACAGGGGAAATTTTCGGAATGCTAACAGTGTGTTTTTAGAGCTAAAACGTGTATGGATTTGTGTAAGAACGTGTAAGAACGTGTGTTGTTCCAAACCACCTGCCAGCCATTATATAGGAGGATTTGTTGTGTGAAAATAGTGAATTAATGGACCTGAACGTTGGACATCAATGACCAGCCCGTTGGGCATTGAATCGTCCATGAACTGTCCATTTAACGCTGCATTAAAAGATATAAACGTTGGGCATTAATTGTTGTAACGTTTCAGAAGTGTGCCAGAAGACCTCCATCAGAACACCCCGGGAGGGGTTCTGATCGGAGGCCAATCAGAAGAACCCAACTCTGATCCGCGGCCATCAGAGTACCCCCAACTCTGATGGGCGGCCATCAGACCCCATGAGGGGTTCTGCCATCAGAACACCAACGAGGTGTTCTGATCCGTAGGCCTCTGTCCGAGCACTTCTGACGCTGGGAAAAAATTAAACGTTTCGGGAAGAAAACAAAAATTAATCGTATCTCTTGAGAGATAGATTTTTGGACGACATTCGTGTCCGCAGGTCGCCCGCGCAAGTCGCGGTTTTTCTTCTCCGAATTCGGGATTTGATTTGCACCCCCCCTGCGCGCGTGGAGAGAGCCTTTACCCTTAAGAATCTTAACTCCATAAGGGGGGAGTCCCTTTATAAAGGGTAGCAAATCCCTTGGGTTTTCCGGTGTGGGAAATTAACACACTACAAACCCATCCTTTTTCCCTTCTAACGGGTAAACTTCGAAAAGCGATTTCTCATTCACCCGTTATCCGTTTTGAGCGTACCATATATCGAATTGTAGCCCTTAACGAGGACAATCCGAAACCACTTTGACCCGACCCAAATCGGAAGTGGACCCCACTCAAAAAATTGCCCCAAAATAGCCATTTAATGCAATTTTTCACACATTTTTCCAACAATCCCCCACATGAATGAAAATTGATTTTCGAGACTTACAAAAAGACACGAAGATAGGAGGACACGTTGTGTTCACCGGATGATCCTTGTATACGGAGAGGTAGGTTTAATCCTTTGAACCTTCCGCCGTAAAGACACGTTTATTTATTGGCTGTCTAGTAGACTCGATGTCTTTGAACTATACCGCCGTCGTGTAAACATTGACTTATCTTTACACAAGAACCTTCCAACTTTGTTCCGTTCTCATGGGTGTGCCCGTTTTGGCCATGGGTCACCGTCCTGGTTCTGCAAGAGTTTCTAAAGAACTGAGCCTTTACAGTTCTCCTTTGAAGCGGTCCTCTTCTCTCTCACATAGGTGATTCTTTCACGAGTATCCCGCATACTCTTCCAATGTTATCGAGTAGATCAACATTTTAGAATCATTAAAGCAAACGTTTTTGCTAACCTCGTGCGGGAGCTGGGTTATCTACTCGGTGAGTAGTCGGCGAGTACTCGCTGAGTACTCGCTACTCGGCCTCTTACCTTGCAGAGTAGCACCTTAACTCGGTCCGAGTTAATTTTCCGAGTTACTCGCCGAGTACTCGGCGAGTTAGTCAACTCGGTGAGTTAGTCAAATTGGTGAGTACTCGGCTATTACTCGGTATTAAAAAAAAGACATGTGCAAACAAAACCTATGAAATTAATCGCTACTGGTCATCCGTTTGGAGCTTCGACTACTGCTGCTACATCATTTGGAGCTGCGACTGCTACTGCCAGGAGCTCCGACCGCTACTGTGAGGAGCTGCGACTGCTACAATGATACTGCAAGGAGTTGTGAGTGCTACAGTGCTACGGCGATTGTTAAAAAAAATTAAATTTCTTAGTTATTAAGTTTTCCATTGTTAAAAAAATAAATCAATCATGTGATTATCCAAACCACTGTAGCCGCAATTTTTTACTATAGAATTCCAAGCTGCTAAGTTTCTTAGTTATTTAGTTCCTTTCATATTAAGCTTTCATTTTTATATTAATATTTCCTTGGCAGTGTGTTTGTTTGGAACTTTAGTCAGAATTGATATCACCTCTTATTCCCCTCTCCCTTGTCTAATTTCTTATCATCTCCCCTCCTCTCTTTCATGATAAATACACACACAAAATCTTTTAATTTATAGTCATGAACTCTGCTCAGTCTGCATATAGACTCATAGATATTGATTTAGATGACCCGGAAGTGGAAGAGGAAGAATATGTGTGGAATCTGACTACTAAAGATCTATTTGGAGAAGATCTATTTGGGGACATGGAGGATGGAAGAAGGAAACCACGACCTTGAACCCAACGAAGATTAATATCAGACCAACTTATTAGATGATTGACTGCTTTATGACTTTTTCTTTACGACTTTTGCTACTGCATCATTAGGATAATAGGATTTCTATCTTTTTATTCACTTCTATGCATATTAAGACAATTTAAAGACTATTTTAAGACTATTATATTTCTATAATCTCAGGCACCTATATTATTACATTTAATTAATACATGACCGAGTAATCACCGAGTAATCCCGAGTAACCGGTCTTACTCGCTACTCGGCCCTTGACCGAGTAGATACCGAGTAGCGAGTTAACTACTTAGTGCGGGAGTCACTGTTTCATCGAGGAGTGGGTAGGAGTCCGGGACCCCCACAGTGACCATCCTTCGCTCTATAATTTAGTTGTCCCATTTGAACCTAGGACCAACTAGGTTGGGTATCCACTATAGAACTTTTCAATTCACGGGCTTTAATCCCATTCCTCGTGACAACTTCTCCAATAATTCTCTATCCAATGCCTTGGTTAGCGGATCCGCTATGTTATCCTTTGACTTCACGTAGTCAACAGTGATAACACCCGTTGTGAGAAGTTGTTTAATGGTATTATGTCTACGACGGACGTGTCTAGACTTACCATTATAGAGATTGCTCTATGCCCTTCCAATTGCCGCTTGACAATCGCAATGTATGCATATTGGAGGGACAGGCTTCTCCCAACTTGGAATATCCTCGAGAAAATGGTGTAGCCATTCAGCCTCTTCAGTGCACTTATCCAAGGCTATTAGCTCGGATTGCATCGTGGATCTAGCTATCAACGTTTGTTTCGAGGATTTCCACGACACGGCTGCACCTCCCAAAGTGAAAATGTATCCACTTGTGGACTTTGAGTCCTTAATGTCAGATATCCAACTAGCGTCGCTATACCCTTCAAGTACAGCTGGATACCTTCCATAATGCAGTCCAAGGTTTTGGGTTTTTCGTAAATACCTCAAAACCCTTACTATTGCCTTCTAGTGTTCGTCACCGGGGTTGCTAGTATATCTACTAAGCTTACTAACCACAAAGGCAATATCAGGCCTGGTACAACTCATTAGATACATTAAACTGCCAATAATCCTAGCGTATTCTACTTGAGAAATACACTCTCCACGATTTTTGGTTAGGTGTACGTTTTTATCTAATGGCGTCCTTGCCTCTTGATAATCATCCTTATTAAATTTATTAAGGATTTTATCAACGTAATGGGATTGGCTTAGCGTCAGGCCGTCAGGTCCTCTAATTATTTTAATCCCAAGGATTAAATCGGCCAGCCCCATATCCTTCATGTCAAATTTAGAATTTAACATGCTTTTGGTAGAATTAATCATTAGATTATTGCTACCCACGATGAGTATATCATCCACGTATAAACATAAAATGACATAGCCGTCTACCGTGCTTTTCACATAGACGCATTTGTCACTTTCGTTTATTTTAAACCCATTAATTAACATTGCATGATCGAACTTTTCGTGCCACTGTTTAGGGCCTTGTTTCAATCCGTACAATGATTTAATTAATTTACAAACCTTCTTTTCTTGGCCTGGAACACGAAAACCCTCAGGTTGTTCCATATAGATTTCTTCGTCTATATCGCCGTTTAGAAAAGCGGTTTTTACGTCCATTTGATGAACTTCCAAATTCCCCAGAGCGACAATTGCTAGTATCATCCTAATGGAGTTTATTCTCGTCACAGGAGAATACGTGTCAAAGTAATCATGGCCCTCGCGTTGCTTGTATCCCTTGATTACAAGTCTGGCCTTATACTTATCAATGGAACCGTCCGGTTTCATTTTACGTTTAAAATCCACTTGGATCCCAAAGGTTTACATCCCGGAGGAAGATCAACCAATTCCCATGTGTGATTTTTTAGGATAGAATCCACCTCACTTTTGATGGCTTCTTTCCACATTGGACCTTCGGTAGACGTTACGGCTTCCGTATAAGTCCGCGGTTCATTTTCTACCAAACATGTTAGAAAATCCGGTTCATTTTCTACCATACAAGTTAGAATATTCGAATCGAATTCTATCAAGTATGTGAGAAAATCCGGTCCGAAGGATTTTTCAACTCTAGCACATTTGCTATGTCGGGGTTCGGCTTCTTCACCGGATCCCTCGCTAGTATTTTCCATAGCTACGTCAAATGTTCGTTTTGACGTGCTAGGTCCATCGTTGGACTTGCATGGAAATACGTCTTCAAAGAATGATGCATTCCTTGACTCAATTATTGGGTTTTTATGTACATCCGGATTATTCGAATCGTACACTAAAAACCGATAAGCACTACTATTTTGTGCATATCCAATAAAAATACAATCCACCGTTTTTGGACCTATTTTTATTTTCTTAGGTGTTGGTACAAGCACCTTAGCAAGACACCCCCACACTTTTAAATATTGATAGGAAGGTCGTCTGCCTTTCCACAACTCGTACGGAGTTTTATCATATTTTTTCCGGGGAACTTTATTTAAAAGGTAATTGCTTGTCAAGATTGCTTCGCCCCACATGTTTTGTGGCAGGCCCGAACTTACTAGCATCGCATTCATCATATCTTTCAATGTGCGATTCTTTCGTTCGGCAACACCGTTTGATTGAGGTGAATAGGGTGCGGTACGTTCGTGTACTATACCCACACTAGCGCAAAAGTCACCAATTGGTGCTTCATACTCACCACCTCGATCACTTCTAACCGTTTTAATCCGTCGATTAAGTTGTTTTTCCACTTCATTCTTATAAAGAATGAATTTATCGATTGCTTCGTGTTTATTTTTCAACAAATAAACATAGCTATAGCGAGTGCTATCATCGATAAAGGTAATAAAATATTTATTACCGCCACGTGTTTGTATTGATTTAAAATCACAAACGTCACTATGAATTAATTCTAATGGTTCCGTTTTTCTTTCAACCGATTTGAAAGACGTTTTCGTTAGTTTTGCCTCAACACAAATATCACATTTGTGCTTCACATCAATTGTGAATTTAGGAATGTGTTCCATGTTAATTAATCTACGTATAGAATTAAAATTAACATGTCCTAGTCTACCATGCCACACATTGGAAGACTCAAGCAAGTAAGCAGAAGGGATTTTATTATTATTAATAATAATAGTCGTTACATTGAGCTTAAACAGCCCGTCACATGCATACCCTTTGCCCACATACATTCCCGACTTGGACAAAACTAATTTGTCCGACTCAAAAACCATGCGGAAGCCATGTTTGTTCAGCAACGAACCGGAAATCAGGTTTTTGCGTATTTCCGGAACGAACAAAACTTGGTTTAGAGTCAGCTCTTTGCCCGAAGTCATCTTCAGGACCACCTTGCCCACGCCTTCAACCGCGGAATGAGCCGAGTTTCCCATCCACACCTTCTCACCATTAGATGGCTCAAAAGTAGTGAATAACTCCCGGTTTGAGCAAATATGCCGGGTAGCACCGGTGTCCACAAACCACTCCTTGGAATTGGATCCAACGAGGTTGACTTCCGTCACCACGGCCGCTAGGATGATGTCTTCATCCTTTTGCCCACCTTGCACCAAGTTGACGTGAGAATCTTTCTTCCTCTTTGGTGCCTTGCAATCCGAGGACTTGTGTCCATTTTTATTGCAATTGAAGCATTTTCCATTGAACTTGTCTTGGAAACGCCTCCCTTGGGACCGAGCTTGCTCTTCCCATTATTTTTATTTTTGGAGCTTTTTGCATGCTCCACCACGTTGGCCTTGGCACCGTGAACAATTGGGAGTTTCTCATCGTTCTTCCGATTATCCTCTTCAATCCGCAGACGGAGGATCAATTGCTCCAAGTTCATTTCCTTTCGCTTATGCTTCAGGTAGTTCTTGAAATCCTTCCAAGCCGGCGGCAATAAATGAATAATTGACGCCACTTGGAATGACTCACTAACTGTCATTCCTTCGTCTCGAATTTCGTTGAAGATCATTTGCATCTCCTCAACTTGACTCAAGACCGTCTTCGAATCCACCATTTTAAAATCAAGGAATCGACCAACAACAAATTTCTTTGCGCCGGCATCCTCGCTTTTATACTTGTGGTCCAAAGCATTCCATAGCTCCTTAGCCGTAGCTAATTTGCTATATACGTCGTACAAAGCATCATGCAGCCCGTTCAACACATAGTTTCGGCAAAGGAAGTCAGAATGCCTCCATGCCTCAACCGCATTGAGAGATTGCACATCCACCTCACTCCCGGTTACAACCGGCGCGTCCTCGGTCAAGAAACGTGCAAGACCGAGAGTAGTGAGATAAAATAGCATCTTTTGCTGCCACCTCTTGAAGTGTAACCCATTGAATTTCTCGGGTTTCTCCATAGAGTTGCTTGGCACGGTCACCATAGGGATAGCCCTTTGGTTGGCCAAAGCAGATGCACCGCGTTGTGAACTATTGTTCACCAGTGCTCCGCTTTCAGAGTGATTGTCGTTCAGAACATTCTGCCCAACACCAATCTCGTTTTCTTGAGAAGTCATTTTCGATTGCTTAACGTTTTTCCGAAAGCCCAAAAAAAGATTTAAGTTCGTTCACAGAAGTGACAAACTACGTTTTTAAGATTGTATTCGTATGATACAAGCTTAGCAACCAAATACGTTTTAAGATTGTATCCGTATGATACAAGCTTAACACAACAAATACGTTTTAAGATTGTTGGGTGTGTTTCGGAAAATAAAGAAAATTAATTAAAATAAATTGATTAAATAAAATGACTAGAGAAAACCAAGAAAGGAGATGAAGCAGAATTAGTCAAAGCTCGTGCTACGCACGATGTCCTTAAAACGTATTTGTTGCCTCCCACGGTGCTAGGAGCGTTGCAACAATCGTTTCCCAGGATACGATGACTACGAACTAATGTTTGAGCACACAAACAAAAGTTCCAGCGAACGAGAACACAATATGAACACAGGGGAAATTTTCGGAATGCTAGCAGTGTGTTTTTAGAGCTAAAACGTGTATGGATTTGTGTAAGAACGTGTAAGAACGTGTGTTGTTGCAAACCACCTGCCAGCCATTATATAGGAGGATTTGTTGTGTGAAAATAGTGAATTAATGGACCTGAACGTTGGACATCAATGACCAGCCCGTTGGGCATTGAATCGTCCATGAACTGTCCATTTAACGCTGCATTTAAAAGATATTAACGTTGGGCATTAATTGTTGTAACGTTTCAGAAGTGCGCCAGAAGACCTCCATCAGAACACCCCGGGAGGGGTTCTGATCGGAGGCCAATCAGAAGACCCCAACTCTGATCCGCGACCATCAGACCCCATGAGGGGTTCTGCCATCAGAACACCAACGAGGTGTTCTGATCCGTAGGCCTCTGTCCGAGCACTTCTGACGCTGGGAAAAAATTAAACGTTTCGGGAAGAAAACAAAAATTAATCGTATCTCTTGAGAGATAGATTTTTGGACGACATTTGTGTCCGCAGGTCGCCCGCGCACGCAAGTCGCGGTTTTTCTTCTCCGAATTCGGGATTTGATTTGCACCCCCCTGCGCGCGTGGAGAGAGCCTTTACCCTTAAGAATCTTAACTCCATAAGGGGGGAGTCCCTTTATAAAGGGTAGCAAATCCCTTGGGTTTTCCGGTGTGGGAAATTAACACACTAGAAACCCATCCTTTTTCTCTTCTAACGGGTAAACTCCGAAAAGCGATTTCTCATTCACCCGTTATCCGTTTTGAGCGTACCATATATCGAATTGTAGCCCTTAACGAGGACGATCCAAAACCACTTTGACCCGACCCAAATCGGAAGTGGACCCCATTCAAAAAATTTCCCCAAAATAGCCATTTAATGCAATTTTTCACACATTTTTCCAACACTCCACATCACAGTTTGCTTACATGCGTTTAGATCATCTTACAAATCGCTTATATGTGTCCAGAAATGTTTGTTTTGTGTCTCACGTATTCCCATTTAAATCCTCTCGTATGTTACCTGATTGCACGTCATGCATGTCCCAGTCACATCATAACTCATGTTCTTTCCCGGGGTTCAGTGTACCTCCGAATTTGTTTGTCCGCCCTTCCTATGATCAAACTCAAAGGCCACCAACCATGACCCCACCTCAATCCAATACACCGCCCCACCTTCTCTCAAATATATCCTCACCGCCCATACCACCCAATCAAACTACACCTCATGTGTCACCATTAACTACTGCCCATCCTCGATCACTACACCCTCCCGTCCATCTATATCCACTCCAGTACCTGACACTAATCAAGCCCCATCACTCCTCACCAGATCGTGTCGTACCAAAATTCATAATCCCAAATACATTGGAGGCCCGTTTGTTAATTCCACAACTACTCGTCCCTTCCCAGAATCCCTTGAACCAACTAGTGTGAGTCAGGCCTTGAATGATCCTCGTTGGAAAGTCACTATGGATGCCAATTTTGCCGCACTTCAACGCAACAAAACATGAGAACTTGTTCCTTGTGCGGGACACACTCCTATCTCATGTAGGTGGCTTTTCCGGATAAAACGTAATGTTGATGGATCCATTGCCCGGTTTAAGGCCCGTCTTGTTGCTCGCGGGTTCCTTCAACAGTACGGGCATGATTACACTAAGACATTCAGCCCGGTTACCAAACCGGCCACTGTTCGAATCATCTTGACTATTGCTTTGTCTCGTCGGTGGGATCTTCGACAACTTGACGTAAACAATGCATTTTTGCATGGTACTTTATTTTTTAGTGTATGTTGATAATATAGTGGTTACTGGTAATTCTACTCCGTCCATCAATCATTTTATCCAATGTCTCACTGCTCGGTTCTCGGTAAAGGATTTAGGCTCTCTCCATCATTTTTTGGGAATTGAAGTTATTCCCACATCAACTGGGTTATTCCTATCCCAAAAACAGTACATCCACAATATTCTTGAGACCTGTCATATGTCTGGTGTGAAGCCCTCCTCCACTCCTATGAGCTCGGTCACTACATCTTCTGCTTCTCTTACTCGTTACAAATGATAGCAGAGGAAAAAACCCTACCAGTGGAAATCCATCCTAGAGAGAGAAAGAGCCGAAAGCTTATTTATAAGTAAAAACATCCTTAAATACATGAAATCAGCATTACACGGTTGTACCTAAATTTAATTGATTCTGACTTCTTAGGATTCACGACTCTTGTGGGTGTGTGTTAAAAGCAATGAGCCCTTAAAGTTTTCAAGGACCCGCATATATTGATTGAAAAATTTTGTTTGTGCCCACCTCGTTTCACAGACAAAGCAGACATATTCAAAGAAAGACAAAAAAATAGCCTCTCATAGGAGTGAGCATAATGGGTGGGTATAAGAGATGGGTACAAGCAGTGTTCTAAAAGGCAGGAAAAGGCGGAGCCCAGGCGCGTCTAGGCGTGAGGAAGCGGAGAAACGCCTCGCATTGTAGAAAGGCGTGAAAAATTAAAGACGGTCAACTCAAGAGTTGACCACCAAAGGCGTGAAAAGGCATAAGCCTAGGCGTGAAAAGGCATAAGCCTAGGCGTGAATAGGCGGAAGTGTTTTAGATAAAATATTTTTTGCAAAGAAAAAACTGATTAAATTAAAAAAAAATAATTTTATAAACATGTTATATAGGAAATCTAATATAGTAAAAAAAAATATCATTTTATATTTGCATTTTTTATACATTTACAAATTATATATATATTGAACAAAGTAAAAATTAGGTTCAATCTTGTATAATATATTTTAGACATTTAGTTTCTTCTTCATGTATCACTATATAATGCGTAGTAATAATTATCAATAAAAATCTAAAATGTCTTTTCAGGTCTAGGATTCGCCTATTCTCGGCTAGGCTTTAAAGGTTTAGGGCTTGGCCTCGACGCCTTGCCACGCCTCGTGCCTTTTAGAGCACTGGATACAAGTAGTAAAGTTGTTGCAATATTAATTATGGGCATATGGCCTATGGGTATGTCACAAATTTTGAACGACTAAGATCAACTTTTTCGAATGATAAAGACTTATATTGAATTTAATTCCTAGGATTAAATGTAATTTTTTTTTTTTGCGCTACAAAAAGCACAATCATTCATTGATCTCTGCAGCCTCACCTTCTTATTGAATTTAAAAAGTGGTGGATGACATTTACAAATGTATAAAACATGGCAGCCTCACCTTCTTCTTTCACTTTATTAAAAATGCCATGTTTATTATGAAAATGTCACGAGAATGTCATTATTTACTCTGTAAATGTCAAGTAAAACTGTCATCTTGATAAATGTAATGACATAACAGTGACATTAGTTTCAAGTTAGTGTTTAATAAAACAACTATGATGACATTCTCATATTCTAATGATGAGAAAATTAATTTAGACATCCGAAAGAAGAAGAACAACAAATAAAATATCAAAAAAGAAAACATAGGAGTTTAAGAAGTAAACAAAGGAGGAGGTGGAATAGGAGGAGGAGGAGGAGGAGCTTACCTGGGCATGTAGCAGAGCTATCATCGTGAGAGCTATCATCGTTGGCTACATACTTCGCAGCCATCATCGTTGCACAAATTAATTGCAGCTATGAAGAAAGTGAGGCAGCACGTAAACCAGGGGAATTTTGCAATTCAATCCTATTTTTAGTCCTATCGAGTTAAACGGAATACTAATGGTCCTACTTTTGCATTTTTGATCTGTTTTAGTCCTATTTAGGTAAATCTTTTATAAAAAATCTATGGACAAATATAAAACTATAAGTTATTATGTACGTAGTACGGAGTATAAGTTTTATAGTCACTATAGTGTAACATTTGAATACAATTATAGTAACTAAAGTTACCAGGGTCACAATTTTTTCCACTATTTATATTTTGGTTATATATTTTATTTGGAACTATTTCATAAATAAAAGTGCCAACTATTGCAGCCCGTCTTCCATTTTTGTGGCAGCCCGTCATCCGGTAAATACATTGAGAAACAGTAAATCCTCATTGATAGATCATTCAGATTTAAACAATGTACTTGCATATGGTATTGGAAAGTTTTCGAAATGAAGATGCAAAGTATGAATTTCTGATTGGCTTTTTAAAATCAAAGTTAATTAATTTTAGAGCTCGTTTGATAATTCTTATTTTAGCTAATTAGTGTTATCGGTCAATCTTCTTACTAAATACATTATTTTTTATTTCGCGTGTTAAATTATGTAATAAGTAAACCGGCCGTCGTTTGACCGGTTCATTTAGTGCTGGACTCGGGCCGGGCGGCCCGGCCCGGAACCGGCCCGGCCCGGTTACTGTTAGGCCCGGCCCGGCCCGGGGCCCGGTGGGTCCACCGGTTCGGTTCGGCCCGGCCCGGCTGCTGGGCGGTTCGGGCCCGGGCCCAGGTTTTGGTGAACCGGCCCGGCCGGTTCGGGCCCGGTCCGGGCCGGATTTTAATTTTTTTTTTTTTTTTTTTGAAATTTTTTTAAGTTTTAGGTTGGATTAGGTATTTTGGGCCATTTGAGGTGGTTTGGGATGGTTTGGGGTTGAGGGGGAGGGGTAGGGGATTAAATAGGAGACCAAAAAAAAAAAAAAAATTAAGTGGGCCGGTTCGGCCCGGCCCGGCCCGGCCCGGTTTGGCCCGGAACCGGAACCGGAACCGCCCACCGGCGGTTCGGGCCCGGGCCCTAGTTTTCTGGCCCGAGGCCCGGCCGGGCCCAGGCCCGAACCGGGCCCGAACCGGCCCGAGTCCAGCCATAGGTTCATTAGATTCATTGTAACAGGGCCCCATCATATATGAGGGCCCCATTTTTTTAAACTTGTATACGGAGTAATGGGTTAGTATGGAGTAGTAATAGGTTCTTTCTATCTTCTTTATCCTTGCTATTCGTGAGTGGGAGTCAAAACAGCAGGAACACCCCTTCCTCTTCTCCTTTTACTGCAATTTAGTCACACGTTTGGAGTATTTGGCCCACTACTTTTGCATTTTTATTACAAATTACTTAATTTTTGTATTTGAAGTTATAAAATAGGGCCCCAATTTAATAAATGTAACAGGGCCCTCGTAATGTATTAGACGGCCCTATAAGTAAAATAAGTAAGGTTTAAGTTACAAGTCATTTTAATCTTTCTACGCAATATAATAATAAAATATGTGAATAGTTGTATGTGACACACTTTGATACTCATTCTTGTTTGCTTGTATTAGAATTATTTGTAATGTAAACCATTTTATTCAAATAATTCTAATAAAATGGTTATCCATTATCTGTGCTAAACTTTTGGACCGTATCAAGAGGGCCCCATCATATATGAGGCCATCAAGAAGGCACTTTATGCCTCCAGGATATGCAGTTATGCGCAGGGGATGAACTTGATTCGTGCAAAGAGTATTGAGAAAGGATGGGATTTGAAACTCGGTGAGATGGCTCGGATTGGGAAAGGGGGCTGCATTATCTGTGCTAAACTTTTGGACCGTATCAAGAAGGCCTATGACAGAAACCCAGACCTTGCCAACCAGGGGCGGATCCAGGAATTTGGGTTACCCTAGGCTAAAGTGCAATTATACTAGACTTAAATATTGGCGGGGTGGGCTAAATACAAAAAATTAAAAAAATTATACTAGAAAAGTTGAAAAAATTTTAAACTGCCCTGGACTTCAGCCCACCATAGCCTGTACATATATCCTCCCATGTTGCCAACCTTCTAGTGGATGAAGAGTTTGCAAAGGAGATCATTGAAAGGCAGTCTGCTCGGGGAAGAGTTGTTTGCCTTGCTATCAGCTGTGGTATTAGTACCCCTGGCATGTCTTCGAGTTTGGCTTATTTTGACTCGTACAGGAGGGAAAGTCTGCCCGCCAATTTGGTCCAAGCTCAGCGGGATTACTTTGGGGCCCATACGTACGAGAGGACCGACATGCCGGGTTCCTTCCATACCGAGTGGTTCAAGCTTGCCAAACAATCAAAGATTTGATTTTCTTAAGCTTATGTGCTGAATAAGGATTCTTTGTGACCGAAGCTGTAAAATTCAGTCACGGAACCATTCCATCATGCTTAATATGTTTGGAATTTATTGAAGTTTATTTAGTTTTGATAACTATTTGTAAACCAGACCATCCATCTTTTTTCATTTAATAAAATCTTTAAGCTTAAAAATTTTCTCTTTTGTTAACCATGCTGTTATACCTATCCATGGTTTCTGGTTTAACCCGAAGTGGCAGTCTTGAAACTGAAACAGGGGTGTAGCCGGGATTCGTAAGTCGTAAACCGCAGGCCCAAAGCAGTGATTAGGTTTTCGGAATCTATTCCAATTTGGAGCCAGATCATTTCTGTTTGAAACTGGAGAAAAACCTGGGCTGGACTTTCACGGCCCTGCAACAAATGCAATACAATGAAAAATAAAACAGGAAGTTTGGCACTGCAGCGATGGCAGTCGGGGAAAAGAAAATGGAAAACTGCTGGAACCGAACTGTACGGGATGTTACCAAAATCAGATTATGCGAAGAAGAGACAAATATATTAGGGAGTATATAAAAGAGGAAAGCTAATACCTTCAAATTATATTGGTCAACCCTCCGGTCAACCCAGCAAACTGAAACCCGAAGCCAAACAAGCAGCAAGCAACGATGAACAGGGACGTTGTTCCCTATCCCGCTCCTCCAAAACAAGCAGCAAGAAAGGAGAAGCCTCCATATCCGATCGTCCCACTGCACCGCCGCGAAACTGACGCCGTCCTGTGAAATCGCTGAAGTTTCATCGGAGAAGAAGAACCGTGTAGGTTCTAGATGAAATCGGAGACCGCCAACCTTTCCTCTGCGACCTTCTGTGCCGGCGTGCACCTAGTTGGAGCAGAATCATCGCCTGGATGGGTGCGCGAAGATGAAAACCCGGCTGCGGCACTCAACGGTGAAGAAGATGAAGACCAGAGGCCGAAATCGTAGCAAAGCTGAAGAAGAAATCAATTAAAGGGGGTGTATTGTATTAGGAATTAGTGGCAAAATTTTAAAAGTCCATAGATTTTAAAAGTTTAGGTGTATTCAATGTGGACTTTTAAAAGTCCACAAAAGTCTAGGTGTATTCAATGCGGACTTTTAAAAGTCTATAAAAGTTAGGCGTATTCAAATTTCCGTTCATTCTTATTGACTTCTAAAATCATGGATTCTCGTAGACTTTTAACTCATTTTTAGTGCAAAAATTCTCTGCAATTGTCTCTTCTCCTCACCAAAGATTTCCGTGGACTTTTCTTATATCGGTTCTTCATCCTGTCCCACCTCATCCCCCCCCCCCCCCCTAGGGATGGACCGGGCCCGACCCAGTTTCGGTTCCGAGTCGGGCCCGGCCGGGCTTGGAATTTTTTGGGTAAGGCCCGGGACCGGCCCGGGAGTCTACTGGTACCGGGCCGGGCCAGTTCCGGGCTGGGTCGGGCTGGTTCATTTTTTTTTTGGGTTTTCTTATATATTCCAACCCTCACCCCCCAAACCCCTCCAAAACACCCAACGCAGCCTACCTACCATAGGCCCAAACCCAAAAAAAAACAAAAAAAAAACAAAAATAAGGCCCGGATTGGGCCCGAACCGGCCGGACTGGTCCTCAAATATGCAGTCCTGGAATCGCCGCAATTAACCCCCCGGGTCAGGCCTAGGCCCGATACCGGTACCGATCCATCGGGTCGGGCTTCATTTATTTTTGTAGAACTTTGTGTTGCTATATGATTTACATTTTTTTCATTTATTTATTTATCTATTTATTTATTTATTTATTTATTTATTTATTTATTTATTTATTTATTTATTTATTTATTTATTTATTTATTTATTTATTTATTTATTTATTTATTTATTTATTTATTTATTTACTTATTTATTTCTTATCGTACTCCGTATTATATAGAGGAAATCACTTACGGTAGGACTAAAACATAGCATTATTCTTAAAGTATGATTAAATGTTTGATTTTTCTTAAATAGGAATAAATGTTATATATTCACCCTTAATTTAATTAATTAATTAATTAATTAATTAATATAACTAATTGTCCCTAGCTCCCTTTCACACCCAAAGCCATTTTGTTGGTGATGCGTCAGTCATCACAGTGGGGAACTCCGTGATGGAGGCGGACAGGTCACATGCATATCGATAGTGACAATTTAGGTTAAAATTTTGACGACCAGCAGTGGCGGTCCGCATTTAAAAGTCTATGGACTTTTTGAAAGTCAATAAATTTATCCATGAATTTAAAAGTCCATAGAATTCATTCATAAAAAAGTCTATGGATTTAAAAGTCCATTGACTTTTTTAAAAGTCCATGGATTAAAAAAAGTCCATAACAATCTATATTGAATACACCCCCCTAAGTCTTGCTATAGAGACTTTGTCCGGCCATAGGGATTTGGGGCGGTTCCTTTTGAAATTTTGTGATGAAATTTTTCGAGCATCTTATTCATCAAGTCTAGTTTACTCATATCAAATTTAAGCTAAAAATTCAATCGGGAACACATTCAAATTAATTCTTGAAGATAACTGCGCATTTTGCGTTCTCGAATTAATTTGAATGTGTTCTCCATTGAATTTTTAGCTGAAATTTGGTATGAGTTAACTAGACTTGATGAATAAGATGTTCAAAAAATTTCATCAAAAAATGCCACCGGGAACCGCCCCAAATCGCGACGGTCGGACAGAGTCTCCTATAGAAGGACTTAATTGACTTTTTTATGATAGTTCGAGGACCTATTTGACATTTTACCCTTTTATAAACACCTATTACTTTTTTTCTTTTAAAATCTTTTCAATTATTAAAAGAAACAAGTACATGGATATTACGACTGGACTTTCTACTAATCCCAAAAATATCGCCCTTTTCCAATTTTCCCAAAAAGTCAACGCCCCTTTTTACGATGAAAACAGATCTGCGCAGCTATCTCTTCCAGCCAAAGGAGACCAACCGAAGATCTTCTAGCGCACTCAGCGATGGCAATCGGCCATCAATCTCCTGACATCTCTTCCAGTACCGGTGAGTGAGGACGAGAGCTTGACGATCGACGCCGCCCCTCAGCCTCGCCTCGCCGCACAGACCGTTGCCTCTCCGTCACACCTCACCGCATATGCCACCGTTTTTGTGCCTCACCTCGCCTTACCTCTCCGCATCGCCTTGCCTTACCTTGTCGCGCCTCCTTTCACCTTGAATGGAAGGAGTGTGAGATCTGAAATGGCGACCATTAAGCGGCCAGATCTAGGGGAAGGCGGCGGCTAGGGTTCATTGGCGGGTGGTTGGGGCAGGGCAGGGCTGTCAAAGGTGAGGCTGGGAGGGGTGGATTGGGGGTGGTCGGAGTTGGTTTGCGGCAGCGTTTGGGTGGGAGTGATGGAGGTGAGGTTGGGCTGAGAGGGGACTGGGTGTTGATAGTAAAGTTAGGGTGCGGCGGCGGTTGGGTACGTAGGTGATGTTGGTGCTGATTGGGTTGGGAAGGTCTGCTGAAGACGTGACTGGCTACTAGGAAGGGTGTTGTGGACTCTGGAGGGAGCTATGGCAGGCAGGTGCAGGTAAAGGGGAGGGGAGGGTGCAGTTGGAGGGTGGTGCTGCCGCCAGCATGCACTGAGTTGGATGATGTCACTATGGTCGAAGTTGGTGTGTCAATGTGGTGGTGTCACTCTGACTGCGTCATCCAAGACAGTGTCATTGTGACGGTGTCACCGAAGATGATGTCAGTGACGGTGTCACCGGAGACGATGTCACTGTGCCGGTTGTCACGGTAGGCGATGTCACTATGGCCGCAGTGACACGGGCGGTGGTCGCAGTGACACGGGCGGTGGTCGCAGTGACACGGGCGGTGGTCGCAGTGACACGGGCGGTGGGCGCAGTGACACGGGCGGTGGGCGCAGTGACACGGGCGGTGGCCGCAGTGACACGGGCGGTGGCCGCAGTGACACTGGCGATGGCGGCAGTGACATTTGATAGTGACATTAAAACATGATAGTGACATTAAAATCTGGGAATGACATTAATATGACCCTCTTGATCACTTTTTTGTCCCTTTTTAAAAGTGGTCACTTTTTTGGTGATTGGTTCAAAATTAGTAATATTCAAGTACAAACCCCTTATTAAAATTTAAGAATTACTAAATTGAAAGAATGGTGTTAATATTAGCGTTGATGTTTGGACTTCCCAAAATGTGACCATATTTCGTATTTCCCAAAATGTAACTTGTCCTTCTTCTCCATCGGTTCCTTCCATTTCCCAACTTATTCTCCATCAGCTCCCTGGCCACATCTTCTCACCTCCTGATTTCTCCCTAAGGCTTCGATGACTCATCTTCCTCTCTCGCACATCTACAACAGTGTTCTCCTCTGCGCCGATATCTCCCGGTGTGGCTCCATCTCCATCATCGGCGCCGACTCCACGCTCATCTCCATTACCACCACCGTCATAGTCTACTTCACCATCATTCCATCACCAACATTTTTCTTCTCCTACTCTATCTTTCCAATGGCTAATAGGTTTAGATTCTCCCCAACCTTATTCAGATCTCGATTGATGCGAATCTGAAAGAAGGTTATGAAATCAGGGGAAGAAAATCGCTCCCAGCAGCAATGAATCTGAGCAGCGTCGACCGGAGGTGGAACGATGGCTACACCTTGGTTGATGGCTGGGATTTTTGGGTAGGGTGGGTGGTGAGGTATGGGGTAGACCCTGAACAGATCTGGAGCTCCTGTTCTTTGGAGCTCATTAGGTTAGGGTGGGGCAGGGTAGTGGCAGAAGGCAGGGAGTTGGTGTAAGCAGTGGTGATGGTGGGCGGTGAGACGATTTCGATGGCAATATTCACCGGAAAAATCGCTGGAAAATATTTCTGGCGGGCAAAGTGACATATTTACCTGATAGTGACATTCATTAGTGACATGAGTATATTGCAGTGACGTCTGTTAAGTGACACGAAAATTGACAGTGACATCATGTTTTCCAAAAATATGATTTTCTTAGTCACTTTTTTGTCCATATAAAAAATGGTCACTTTTTTGAAAATTGATTCAAATTTAGTAATATTGAAGGTAAAATCCCTTACTAAAAAGCTAATAAAAAAGTATGTTTTCATGAGTTTTTTCCTAAAGGAGGGTATTTTTTAATCTTATTTCCCAAAAGAATGTACTTTTTAACTTATTTCCCAAACCAGGGTAGTTTTTGCCTTGTCATATGCCATGTCAGTATTTTAATATTATTTTTAATAAAATCGCCACATCACTAATTCCATATCAATTTTTGGGCCACATGGCAATTCCGGACCTCTTTTATACGGAGTATTAATTCTAGCTTTCTAATACTCCGGTATTTATTTAACAACTTAGATTTAGGTCACTTTATATTCACAAAATTAAAAGTCCTTTCTTCACAAATACAATACAAAGCCTTTTATTCCTTCCCGTGTTGAAGTTGTCGAGTCCAGCTAGGTTCTTCGTCGGCTAACCAGGGACGTTTTGTGCTCTTCCGTCCAAATTAACCTGATTTTCCTCCTCCGATTCTCCTCTTTGCAGGTATGTAAATGATTATACAACAAACATGTGTTAATTCGCGGTATCACGTTCTTCTAATCGTTTTGTAAACTTCTTTCTTGAAATTCAGTTCTTACAGCTCATCACGTTCAATTTTATATAGAAATTACAGCTTCTCTTAGTTGTCATATACTCCGTATGATAATGGAGAAAACAGTTTTTTTTATATATCAGCATATCAGTAATTTATTATTCCTTTTTTTTATAGCTTGAAGCATATAATTTTCACTTAGTCTTTTTCGAATATTCTTAGATATTCTCTTTCAAGATTGTGAAAAAATATGCGGAAACCTTTTATTGACTAAAGAAACCGTGTGAGTTGTGACTGCTGAAATTTTGACATATGAATCCTCCTCCTCTGTAGCTCCGGAGAAGAAGAAGGCTGTTCTAAGTTGACTTTGTCTTCTTCAAAGTTCCAGGCAATAAATTCTCCGTTTTCAGGAAATAAATTCTAAGCCCCCTTCTAGCAATCAATCAACGCTCTCCCGGTTTACCTCCCCAACATTTCAACTCCATATTAGGTGAGTCAAGCTACGTTCCTTCGTACGCGGCATATGTATGCGTTCATACCGAAGAAATTTCCCAATTTGCTGCAGTATTTATTTGCAATTTGATCTTGATTTTTCGCATCCAAGTTTTAATTTTTTTCTCAGGCATTAAATTAATTTTTATATCTGAGCTCGTTTTACAGGTAATATATTAGGCTTTCTTGTTTTACGTTGTTCTGTTGTTCCTATGATCTTGTTGTTGGTTTGTCCTATAATTACTCCCTAGTGTTACTGTCCTAGTGTAGAATCTGAATATCTTTATTTTACTACGCGCTTCTGTGAAATCGTTGTTTGATCCAATGTTTGTTTATGTAAGGTTATTTTTCTCTGTGTTTTGGGTAGGGCTGGGAAAAAACTCCCGATCCCGACAATCCCGATCCCGACTAAGTCAGGATGGGACCGGGATCGGGAAAATCCCGACATCCCGACAATATATTCGTAGTATATATATAGAAATATATACACACACACACATACATGTATATAATTATATATGAATATATAAAAAAATGAATATACATTTATAAAAATGAATATGTATCTAAATATTTGCATATCTTTTTTAATTACTTATTCCTTATATAGATTAATCTTTTACTACAAGTATCTTACAATATCAAACTTTTAAAACTATTCGGCATTTGTCCAAAAATGAATACTCGGGATCCTAACTAAATAGAGATTATTCTTGATCCCGACGATCTAAATCACAAAAATATTACAAATTTTGCAGTTCTAATGAACTCTTTAAAAAATCATGATCGAGACTGAGATTTCTTTCTTTAGTAAATAATCATAATATGTATTTATACATTATATTCATTGGTCACAAAGTTTCTCAATGAGTCTACTTAGTTTTGAATTTTAAATAATATACGTTACACATCCTTCTTTTAGTGATTTTTATATAATGTTTGAAGTAAATTTCACTGAGCCTTGATTAAAAAATTATACTATTAATTAATTGAACTTACAAATAAAAATTATTCTAAAAGTATGTACTAGTGTGAATTCGAGATGATGATTATTACAATAAATTTTATAAGTAGATGATGATAAATATGGTATAACAATGAACAAAGAATAATCTTGAAACCACTAAATATCATATTGTTTAACTAAAAAAAATTCATAATTTTATGTTTGATACTTCATTGTCGGGATTTAGCGGGATTAAGCGGAATTCCCGATCGGGATCCCGACTTAATCGGGATTTTAATGTCGGGATTCCGACTTAATCGGGACGGAATACGGGATCCTCTTGTAGTTTGGATCGGGATCGAGACGGGGTCGGGATTTGGGCAATCGGGATCGGGATCCCACCCCTAATTTTTGGGGATTTAAAACAGCTATTTAACCAAAACAGCCAACTAAATCAAAACAGCCAACTAAATCCGTTCTCATCAATGGGACAAAAAGCCAACAGAATCAGCCAACAAACAACCCAAACACCCCTTAGTTTTCTGAAGCGTTGTCATGGTTGAGTAAAGCTAACATCGAACTGCATCCGTCTCCACCTGAAGGTCAACAAGACCCTTCGCCATCGCCAAGTCTGCAGCGTAAATCAAGCTCCTTAATTCCGCTTCCTCGCACGTCTCAGCCTGAATCTTGAAGCAAACTGCCCAAATCAGCTTACCATCCCGATCTCGAAGGATTGCTCCTCCTGTCGCAACTCCAGGTTTATACGAGGCATCAACATTTAGTTTGTATTTAGTCCTTGGTCGTTTCCACTTAATGACCTGGTAGTTGGAATTAATAAATCTAAAGTTGGCAGGAATCAATTGTTCTTGGATAAGATAGGAGTCAATTTTCCTTCGTTTAATTTTGGCCAGCCGATAAGACCACTTGTGAGTGTATTGTTTAATCTGGTAGATGAGATGTTCTGGGGCTGCAATACATCCAGATCCCCAAGTAAAAGAAGCCTAGACCTTCCAAATGTGCCAGCATATGATTCCAGGCAGATTATGTTTGAAGATATCTGCCAAAGTTTTTGAACCAGCCTGAATCCATCAAAGAACGAGTATTTGTCTGATAGAACTCTGGGTAGGAAGTGGTATATCAAAAATCCCCATGAAATGCTGCCAAATTTTCCTAGAATATTCACATCCAAAGAAGATGTGATCTGTATTTTCACCATGAGATTTACAAAGAGGACATCTAGAGGGCCTTAGAACCTGTTGAAATCTATACAGATTATCAGTGATAGGGATATATCTGTTAAGAAGCTTCCATAAAAAAAGTTTAACCTGCATGTGCTGATGCCTATTATGTCAAGGATCTTGTGATTTGGCTTTTTGATTTGTTTGGATCTGAAGTCCGCCCGCTTTAAATTGCAAATACCCCTTTCTGATCTGTTTTTTGCCTTTTACAATTACAAACAGTCCTTTACTACAGCTTAGGCAACTTTAAATTTCCTGTTAAAGCTTGATCTTTGCTGTGATAGCAGTGGAGCACTATCCACCTTGAGCCTCTCTGCTGGACCAAAACAATACGGAGTATTTACTAATTTCCTTTTCTGAAAATTTTCTTTTCCATATTACTGTCGTAAAATCTTTTGACCTTAAGAGGCCCATCTTGCTGAACATAGTAAAATTGTTGGCAGAATTTCTGAAGACAATAAGATCTGAAAGGTTTTAAAGCATAAATTAGAGTTAATACCCTATTTAGCCCCTCGACTATACACTTATTACTCAATTTGGTTCTCGGCTTTCATTTGGACTCAATTTAATCATCCACTAGGCGATTTAGACTCTACTAAATCCTCATTCATGTTTCACTCTAATGAATGAAGGTATTGTTGTACCACTTGAGCCAAATTTTCCTGACTACATTGTTATGCCGAAATTGAGTCATAAGTTGGGCCAAAACTCGGTGAACTGACTAACGTGCATTTAGTGTTTAGATCCCTATATGTATTGAGGACTAAATGGGTCCAATTTTTACAGCTGATACCCAAATCCTGTCTAAACATAATCTGAGAACCAAATTGAGTAATAACATATAGTCGAAGGATGAAATCAAGTAATAACTCTTGAAGATTTTTTCCTTATTAGTTTTTCTGGCAACTTTAGGCCTCTTATAATAAATATGTGTGCTCCAAAATCACAGGTGAAAAAGCATGGCACCGACCCCAACTCGAATTGGCCTTGCTGGCCTAGCTGTAATGGGACAAAACCTTGCACTCAACATAGCCGAGAAAGGGTTCCCGATATCCGTCTACAATAGATCAACCTCAAAAGTCGATGAGACTGTTGAACGAGCCAAAGCAGAAGGTGATCTCCCACTCTACGGTTTTCACGACCCCAAATCCTTTGTTCTCTCCATCCAAAAGCCTCGTGTCATCATTATCCTCGTCAAAGCTGGTTCTCCAGTTGACCAGACCATCAAAACCCTCTCAGCCTACCTGGAGAAAGGAGACTGTATCATCGATGGAGGCAATGAGTGGTATGAGAACACCGAGAGGAGAGAAAAAGAAGCAGCCGAATTGGGCTTGCTTTATCTTGGAATGGGAGTGTCTGGCGGTGAAGAAGGTGCTAGGCAAGGCCCATCACTAATGCCTGGAGGCTCTTTCGAGGCGTACAAGCACATCGAAGACATCCTACTCAAAGTAGCAGCCCAAGTCCCAGACAGCGGGCCATGTGTGACTTACATTGGCAAGGGCGGATCTGGAAACTTTGTTAAAATGGTTCACAATGGTATCGAGTATGGTGACATGCAATTGATTGCCGAAGCATATGATGTTTTGAAATCTGTGGGCAAGCTATCCAACGCCGAATTGCATGAAGTGTTCACGGAGTGGAATAAAGGGGAACTTTTGAGCTTCTTGATTGAGATCACTGCCGATATATTTGGAATCAAGGATGACAAGGCAGACGGGTATTTGGTGGATAAGGTTTTGGATAAAACTGGCATGAAGGGGACCGGGAAGTGGACGGTTCAGCAAGCTGCTGAACTGTCAGTTGCCACCCCGACGATCGCTTCGTCACTGGACTCGAGATTCCTCAGTGGGTTGAAGGAAGAGAGGGTCAAAGCAGCGAAGATATTTAAAGCCGGTGGGATAGGTGATGTCATTGCTGACCAGGTTGTTGTTGACAAGAAACAGCTGATCGATGACGTCAGGAAGGCACTTTATGCTTCCAAGATATGCAGTTATGCACAGGGGATGAACTTGATTCGTGCAAAGAGTGTTGAGAAAGAATGGGATTTGAAACTCGGTGAGCTGGCTCGGATTTGGAAGGGGGGCTGCATTATCCGTGCTATATTTTTGGACCGTATCAAGAAGGCCTATGACAGAAACCCAGATCTTGCCAACCTTCTAGTGGATGAAGAGTTTGCAAAGGAGATAATTGAAAGGCAGTCTGCTTGGAGAAGAGTTGTTTGCCTTGCTATCAGCTCTGGTATTAGTACCCCTGGCATGTCTTCGAGTTTGGCTTATTTTGACTCGTACAGGAGGGAAAGTCTGCCAGCCAATTTGGTCCAAGCTCAGCGGGATTACTTTGGGGCTCATACATACGAGAGGACCGACATGTCGGGTTCCTTCCATACCGAGTGGTTCAAGATTGCCAAACAATCAAAGATTTGATTTTTTTAAGCTCTACACCTTTGTTGAGCTAGACTGATGCTGCTTATGTGCTGAATAAGATTTGTGACCGAAAATGTAAAATTCAGTCATGGAACCATTCGATTATGCTTAATATGTTTGGAATATTTGGAATTTATTGAAGTTTATTTAGTTTTGATAATTATTTGTAAACCAGACCATCTTTTTTCATTTAATAAAATCTTTAAGCATTTCTTTTTTGTTAACTATGCCGTTATAGTTCAAAGTCTCTAACACAGGCATGCATGTAAGCGTTACTTACAACACGCTATACCTGTCCATGGTTTCTGGTTTAACCTGGAGCGTCAGTCTTGAAACTGAAACAGGGGTTTAGCCGTGAGCCCGTGATTCATAAGTCGTAACCGCAGGCTCAAAGCAATCAGTGGTTAGGTTTTCTGAATCAATTCCGATTTGGAGCCAGATCATTTCTGTTTAAAACTGGAGAAAAACCTGGGCTGGACTTGCACGGCCTGCAACAAATGCAATGGAATGAAAAATACAACAGGAAGTTTGGCACTGCAGCGATGGCAGTTGGGGAAAAGAAGATGGAAAACTGCTGAAACCGAACTGGACGTGATGTTACCAAAATCAGTTAAGAACCACCCGTCCTCATACATTCTCCCAAACTGATGTTTCAGTTGCCCAAATTCTTGACTCGGGAACCTGGACCTGTTTGAGTTAAAAACACTTGCTTTTCAGTTTCCGAATGGGGGTGACAAGAATTGATTTCAATCTACCCTGATTCCTTTTTTGTTCTTCAGCTGTTCACATTCAAAACCTTACACTAGTCACTGCAAATGCAAAAAAAGAATTGGAACTAGAGATGCCGGTTCCTATACTATAAAATCAAAACTGGTAACAAAATCTGGAATTCTGGACCCATATGCTTAAATTTTTAATAGAAGGGCAATGAGACACTAAAGAAATTCTTTTTCTAATGCTATATGAGTATCATTTTCATTTTCTAAATAAAGAAAACATTAGTCTTTGGTCTTTTTTCTCCTTATACACTGAAGTTGTACACCAGATTACCAACTTGGGCACTACCTACCCTCAGAGTCACAGGCCTCACAACTCGTTTTCTTTTATCCTCGCAAACATTTGCTGCATTTGCCATAAAGAAATGGATTTTGCTTGTGGTACACAAAATGTGTACACATGTCTGTCCTTCGGAGAAAATTTGTCTGTCACAGACAACTCATAATGAATTGTCTGTGACAGACAAATTTTCTGAGAAGGACAGACATGTGTACACATTTTGTGTACCAAAAGCATTTTCCTAAAGAAATAGTGTATGTGCATTTGTGGGTGAGTTACCTTAGCTATACAAAACATGCCATAAAGCATGATAGTAAGTCGACAACTTACTAGCTCAAATTAGACATAAACAACCCAGACTAGATCAAATCAGACTTCGAAAATTGTAAATTATACATAGAACGAACATCTATTAAATCATATCAGATTTAAATAAACCATATCAGACTAAATAAGAACAGACCAAATCATTCCAAAACAGAAAATTTCAGTCCTATTAAAAGCGTCACTAATTTGCAAACAAACAAAAAACAAGTGCACAAGTGCCCTTTTGAATAGGGATCACCCTACAATTATGGATTAATCTACCCGAATACTTGAAGGTGTTGTAAAGGACTAAAGGAGTGTTTGTGATTGCTTCTACTTTATGAAAGTGATATTTCAAACTAATTTTGGAAAAAATGCTTAATACTCCCTCCGTCCCGCTATGATTGTCCCATTTTACCTTTTCGGTCCGTCCCACTAAGATTGTCCCATAGCTTATTTGGCAAAATTTGTGTCGTTCTAAATCATTCTTACTTTATTCTTACTATATCAATTCAATATCAACCACATAAACCCACTTTTATTAATAATCGTGCCACTTTCTCTTGTCCCAAACTTAGGGGGACGGAGGGTAGTAGTAAAAGTTAGTAGTATTTGAGAAAAAAATGATTTTGTAAAAGTAAAAGTTGATATTATTTGATAAAATGAGTGATTTTTGTGTAATAGAAAAAACAGTTTGAAACACTTCTCAAACTAATTCCATCTTTTAACTTTTAAGTGCTTACTTTATGCATAAACTGTCACTTGAAAACACTAATTTCAACTTTTTTAAAACCAAAAGATGAAAATTACTTTTTATTTTTATTTTTTGCAAACACCCCCCAAAGGTAGGGGTGGGAATAGGTCAGGCGGCCTGTTAGGGGCCTGTCAGGGGCCTATGACTTGGCATGTTTAAGGCCTGGCTTGGGCTTTTCAAAAAGCACGTTTACCTCAATAGGTCAGGCTAGCCCAACTCTAAAGCATTTTTAACTTAACAGGCTGGCCTATTTATGTGTATATATATTTAGTTATATTTATATTTATTTGTATTATTTATATTTATATTTAGTATAATTAACTATAGCAAGTTAAGCATAATAGTATTGTTATGAAGTGTGTATTATAAATTAGAATACTATTTCAAATATGTATGGTCTGTTGATAGGTTATAGGGTAATAGAAATTCAATGGTTTTCAAGATTTGAAGTACATAAAAATTTATAAGCTACATAGTTAACGTATTATTAGACATTCAAAACAAACATAACGTATTATTAGACTTTTTAGTGAATATTTGGGGGGAATAAATTTTATATCGCGTTATAAGGATTTTTCACTTTTTATTATTTAATTTTTTGAACTTTTGATTTTTTCTTAACAGGCCCAGTAAACAGGATTCAGAGCAGGTCAGGCTTTTAAACAGGTCAGGCTCAGACCGAAAAAACAGACCTTTAACAGGTACTAGGTCAGGCTCAGGCCTATAAATTCTAAAAAAAAGTTCGGTCTGAATTAGGGGTGGGTTCGGTTCAAACGGTTCGGTTTTCACCTAAAACTGTACCAAATGTAGAATCAAAGTAAAAAGTTCGGTTCGGTTTTATGTTCAAAAATTTGGAACCACGGTTTGTTCGGTTCGGTTTCAGTTTTTTTGGTTTTTATCAAAATATTTTTGTTGATTAGAAAAATAGTAATTGGAAAACAAAAGCAAAAAACAAACTATATCAAACTAGTATTAATAGTTACACAATACAATAACATACATAACTAAAAAAAAGAGGAGAAACAAATGCATTTCCAAGCAATGAATTAAGAGTATGTGTATACCAATTTAAACATTTTCTAAATTAATTAAATGTGTGAGTTTATTTGTGAATTATATACAGTGTATTCGCAAGTTAAAATTTTATTAGTAAATAATTTCAATTTTCTTTTTAGACAAAGATATTTATGCTCTAAAGTTTCTCATTTTTTGCTATATTGTTTAAAGTATAGTTTATATTAATACATATTTGTTCAATATGAAAAACTACTCCGTATGTGATAACAAACATATATACATAACATATAATATATCAATAAAATGTCATTGTCATGCAGAGCCGGCCATGAGGCCATTTCACCTAGGCACTTGCCTAGGGCCTCACTTTTTATTGGGGCCTCAAAAACAAAAATTAGTTAAGCTATTATGGAGTAAGTTTTAAATTTAGTTGTTCGAAATTGGTTCTGGAGTTTGACGAAGAACTCTTTGGTCAAACCTAAACTTTTTCACCTTATTTAATGAATTGATAGTGCGGTCTGCGTTTGAGGCTTACTGTCCACTAGCCACATATGGAGTATTATCTTTTATCATTATATGCTCCTTTTTTATTGAACTGAAAACATTTTTTGAAAGTTTTTGGTTAATAACTTAAAAAATAATTGCAATTGGGCGTTTAGTTAGTTAGCCACTACGGAGTAATATTTTATAATTGCAATTGGAGTTGTTATTTTTTTAATTTTTGTTAATGGTTTTTCTATTAATTATTATCTTTTTCTTTTTCTTTTTTAATTATTATCTATAAATATGCTAAATATGCAGGAATTATCATGACGGGTGAACCGGTAAAGAAAATTTCTCATTAATATGTAAAGAGAAACAATAAGTTGAAAAGAGATGTGGTTATTAAATTGCTTACCGACTCTATTGATCGATTGTATAGACAAATTTTTCTTCCTCAAAATTGTTGGCAATGACAATGCGGATGTTGAATTACTATTTTATCTTATTTTTATGAGTATGTGTTATATAAATCACATTAATATGATAAGTGTCAAAATAAGTGGCACACTTTATTTTTTGGATTGTATTAATATTAAAATAAGTGTCAAACTTCTATTTTTGGAAAAAAAATCATCCCAAAAGCCTTTTTAATAAAAGAAAACAATACAACTAGTCAACTACAGTACCTAAAAACTCGTAACTTTAAATTATGGAAAAAACATACTCGGTCACATATTATCATACGGAGGTGGTACTAAACGTTTTTCGCCTCGGGCCTCCAAACCACTAGAGCCGGCCCTGTTGTCATGTAACCAGGGGCGGAGCTAGGGGGTGCCCAGGCTAGGCCCTAGCCCACCCCAAATTTGAAAAATGTCAATATTTTTAGTGTAAAAAATTTCGTGTAAAAGTTTTTCCAATAATATTCTTTGTACCGGCCCAGTCTAGCCCAGTGTCCTGGCTACGCCCCTGCATGTAACAACAAGCAAAATGTAAATTACGATTTAAAATATCAACATATTAGTATTATAGCAATAGACTTAATTGTATGTACAAGTGTTTCACTTAATTAAACCATAAATATTAAATGTCAATATCTTGCAAATCATAATAAATCAATTATCAAACATAACATTAATTTTCTAGAATTAAGAATTTAAAACTAAACAAAATATTATACTTAATGATTAATAAATAAAATAACTAGTTTTAAAAAGTTCGGTTTATTCGGTTCGATTCGGTTTTGAGATGTGAAAACCAAAACTGAACCAAACAACTACGGTTCGGTTCGGTTTTTTAGTTCGGTTTCGGTTTCCTTGCGGTTCGGTTGTTTTGGTTGCGGTTTGGATTTTTTCGACTCAATTTTCGGTTTTGGGTTTTCGGTTTCTCCTACTCACCTGGTCTGTAATGTTTAGGCAAAGGAGTCGCGGGACGAAATTTGTATGCTAATCGAGGGGTCAATACGGAATTAGCAGTGAGATGTCAATACGAAATTTCATAAAAACGGTATAATGATCCGAAGAGGGTTTTAGAATTTTAGCTGTGAGAAGTCACTCAAGTCAGAAAACACCGAGTGAGGAAGAAGGCGAGAATGGAGGGAGTATCGAACCAGAGATTCCCGAAGATTAAAATCCGGGAAGTGAAGGACGACTACATGAAGTTTGAGCTTCGCGACACTGATGCCAGCATAGCCAACGCGCTTCGGCGCGTAATGATCGCCGAGGTTCCCACCATCGCCATTGACCTCGTTGAAATCGAGTGCAACTCCACGGTCCTCAACGACGAGTTCCTTGCCCACCGTCTTGGCCTCATTCCTCTCACCAGCGAGCGGGCAATGAGCATGCGCTTCTCGCGCGATTGTGACGCCTGCGACGGAGACGGCCAGTGCGAGTTTTGCTCAGTCGAGTTCTACCTCCGTGTGAAGTGCCTTGGTGACCAAACCCTAGACGTTACCAGCAAGGACCTTCTGAGCTCTGACCACACTGTCCAACCCGTTGATTACTCAGATTCTACTTCCCCTAATCCGGAATCTAAGTAAGTCTCTTCTCTCCCGGGAATGAGTGCACTAATCTGTTCGATTTTCTTTCATAAATTACTATTTTGTGATGATGCTAGGATCTCAATTTTAGTGTTGATCTGAACTTTGTATTATTCTTGTACATTGGTGCTGTGCTGTTGGTGAGAAGTACACAATTTTCTGCTTTAGTAGGATTTGTGAAGCCATGAATGGATATTCCTGAGTTCAATTAGGTCGTATTGATTGGTGACTGTTTTAAGCTAGTTCAGTTGTCAATGAGGGTAAAAGACCTAATTCCATTAGGGATAGGATCAGACAATCAGTAATAAGTTTTTTATTTTGGAAAATTAAATGGATTCAAACACAAGATAGTGGAAACAACCTTGTTGTTGCTGATAAAATTCGATGTACAAAAGCTAGCTGTAAGATGGAGAGGAAAAAGTGACTAAAATTTGAAATTTTTCATAAACAAATAGGTTTATGCGGTCTCAATGTGATTACAATCTCAAAGCAAAACACAATTTTTGAAAAACAGGTTCTAATGAGTGATCAAGTGAGTCAGTACTTTGTTAAGAGTATAAGACTGAAGTTCATGTATGAGGGCAATGCTTTTGGCATCTTGCTACAAGATAGAAAAGAAACAAATCCAGGATCTGGAGCATCTTAATTTTTGACTAGAACATATTGAAATGTGATGGAAGTTTAGGGTTTTAAATTTTTATATGTAAACCGAAAAATAAGTGATTTTGAAGCACTGTTTCACATTCTAATTCTATGTGAATGCACTGCAGTAGCCATAACACTGAGAGGTTAGAAGAGGTAAACTACGTAAGAGTTTCAAATCTTTACAACTTCTATCAATTTATATTTCTTAAAATTAGTCAGGTTTCAACTTTCAGTAGGGTGAAACTTTTATGTTTACTCAACTTAGAAATTTCATTGATATAACGGTGACAAGAAAAATACAACTTTTTTATGAGAAGTTTCATCCATATAAAGTTGTCTAGACTAAAGTTAAAGTAGGAGGGTAATACTTCTGCTACTAGTTCACAAAAGGATCATTCTCAGGCTTGGGAGCATATTAAATGTTTGTACAATACAATTGGAAGTTTGGTGGATGTCTAGGGGTTTTATAGGGATTCTATATCACAGCACTAGAGGAGGATAGAGTACATAAGTATTATAAAGGTTAACAAATCCTATAAATTTGTACTTGCAATTATATTGTCATGGAAGAAAGTGTGTCATTAGTATTTTTCATGATATACGTTTACAGCTTATCTTAACCCCTAATCTTATGCATATCCAATGCCTCACTGTAGATGATAAAGAGTCATTCTATAGTTTCTATTAAGAGTAATAGCGCGTCAAATAGAATAGTTAGAAGGTGTTAACTACCATATATAACCCCGTGGATATATTAGAAGTGGTAGAGCCTGCCAGCTTGTCATGCATATATATTTCTTAATTGCTATCATATTTTAAATGGTAGGAAATATATTATGGTGAAGTAATCATCAGACGTGTAGAAATTCCCATAATATTCTGAAAAAGAAATTATCATAGGGGGATTATTATTGTTAAGCTACGACGTGGACAAGAGCTGAGGCTGAGAGCAATTGCACGGAAAGGAATTGGAAAAGATCATGCAAAGTGGTCACCTGCAGCAACAGTTACATTTATGTATGAGCCAGATATCTATATAAATGAAGACATGATGGACACTTTGACACTTGAGGAGAAAAGAAGCATTGTGGAAAGCAGCCCCACCAAAGTGTTTGACATTGACCCTGTTACCCAACAGGTTTTATATTATTAATTTTTAAATTAAATTTCATTCTTGTTACAACTGCTCGCATGGTATCTGACTGCATGAGTTTTTACATTTTTAGTTAAATTGCATTTTTTTTCTTTTGATATGGCGAAGTCTCAGATGCCTCAAAAAATTACTGGATGCATTTTCATAATAGAATTTATAAATTATCTAACCGTACCGATGTACGGAACTTGTTTACTTGAGAAATTTTGAAACAAAGCAAACACAGAATTTTGGTAAACAGATGTAAAACTAAAAACCAGAATCATTACCAAATGAACGCTGAGGTTTAAATTTTAACGTGAACTCGCAGATTGTTGTGGTTGATGCGGAAGCATATACATATGATGAGGAGGTGCTTAAGAAAATTGCATCTATGGACAAACCTGGGCTTATAGAAATCAATCCCAGGGAAGATAGCTTCATATTCACAGTCGAATCAACAGGTGCAATCAAAGCTTCTCAGTTAGTGCTCAATGCGATCGAGGTTTTGAAGCAGAAGTTGGATGCAGTCCGCTTATCTGAGGATACAGTCGAAGCAGATGACCAATTTGGAGAGTTGGGTGCGCATCTGCGAGGCGGGTAATCACAGACTGCCCTTGCGACCTTAACTTTTAATTTACTCCGTATTTCTTAAGCGTATCAGGGATGTGGAACTGGTAACTTCTTCATTGCAAGAAAAGGATTGATGACCTGTGTGTTTTTAACCCCTCTCTTGAAGAATATATGTTACATTCCAAGTACAAGTTAAGTTATCATTGATTTGGGGGGGGGGGGGGGGTGTGCAGGGTGTTTGCAGCTAAAAGCCTAAAATGCTCTTGGAGGTTGTTTGCTTGTTTCAATTAAGTAATTAACTCATGTTTAGATCAAGATGACTATCTATATTAAAAATATACGGAGTATGTATTATTTACTTCGTGTGCTGCATACAGCATGATTTAGGCCTGGTCCGGGCCGGTTCTGATCCCGGACCAACCGGTCTTTGAAAAAATATATTGAGAACCGGGACTGGGACCTATATTTCCGGTTCCCAGCTGGTCCCGGTTCTGGACTTCTGGTCCAGTCTTATTTTTTTGTTTTTTTTTTTCTTAACACACTTTTTAAACTCTCTCTACCCCCATCTACACCTCCTTTAAGCTTTTAAATGGACCTTCAACCTTTATGAAGAGCCCGTTTGGTAGCACCAAAATCGGCTGATTCTGCTGAAATTTATGAAGTTCTGGCTGGAGTGGCTGTTTTGACTGATTCTGCTGATTTAAGAAACAAATATTTTAAAAATATATTTTATTGATAAAATAAAGAAAAAATTATATGTAAAAATAGCTAAAATGGTCATCTACAGTAACTTCAGCCAATACAGCCAGAAAAGTAACTTCAACCTTACTTTTTCTGCTTATTACACAATTCAGCGTGCGAAAATAAAAGTTACGTGTTTGGTGATAAAATTGGCTGATAAGCCTGATAAGCCGAAAAAAGAGGTGTCCAAACGGGCTCGAAATGTTTTGCAATGGTTTAATATCAAAAATACAAAAAAATAATATTGAAACCAGTCCCGATCTCAAAGATTGGGATCTCTTTCTCACCGGTCCAGGACCGGAACTCTATTTGGAGTTAACTTCACTGTTTTTTTATGTTACTGGTAGACTTAAGTTATTATTGTATTTAGTCATGATTTATTTTTATTCATATACGGAGTACGGGAGTAGTTCATGTTAATGATATGGCATCGTCAACAAGATTTTGAAAGTCCTTCAAGTGAAAGTGAATTGAACTTGCCAAGAAATTGATTCATGAGTCCCTGAAGTTTATTCTCTTGACATTCAAAATAGTTCAAATGTTCCATTGATTGTTTCTACATCTATATCGCTTACTGCAGTGAAATGCTCCCTTGGCTCAACATCTTGTAGATTTATACTCCGTGATCGAAAAGAGTGGCATTATGTAATAATCAAAGAAAAAATTGCATGATAAATAGTTAAAATGATGATTTACAGGAATTCCAGACGCAAAAGTAACACCAACCTAGATTATTTTGATTATTTCTTGATTTAGTCGCAAAGTCAAATACTACGTGTAGGCATGGAGCCGGGCCGGGCCTAGGCTCGGTCGGGCCTTTTGTGGTTGGGAGAAGGCCTGGGACTGGCCCGGGTTGCCAGCGGGTCCGAGTCCGGGCTGGGCCTCGGGCCAGATTTTTTTTTTTTTTTTTTTTTTCCTTTTCTACTTAACCCCCCCCCCCCCCCACCCCCCACCCCACTCCCCCAAATGGCCCAAAATACCCAGCCCAACCCGGAAAGTTAAAAAAAAAAATTAAAAAAAAGAAGAATAAAGTCCGGCACCGGCCGGGCCGGACCGGTTCCATATATCCCAGACCTGTACCCGTCCCGGTTACCCCCCTAAACCGGGCCTAGACCCATAACCGGTTCCCAGGTCGGGCCTGCACAGTACCGGGCTGGGTGGCCCGAACTGGGTCCAAGCCTAACTACGTGTTTGATAAAAAATTGACTGATAAGACTGAAGTTGGTGACGTTGATGACGGAGTTACCAAACACATGAGATTTTGTGGAACTATCTTATCATACTATCGTATTAGATACTCATGTTGTAAAACGGTATCAGTCAATTTAGACTTTAATTTAATTATTTATTAGGGATACATGATTTAGATAGGGAAGGGTCTAAGATTTTGAGTTAGGTAGGGCGAAATTTTTTCCGCTGGTAAAGTGGAGGAGGAATGATTTTACGCTAGTTGTAGGGCTTTGCGGCTATTTTGGGAGATTTTCCAAAATGGAGTAAATACAATTTGGAATTCCATAATAGGATTACTATGTTTTTATTCTCGAAATAGGACTGACATGACAGTATTTACTTTCATCTTGTTTGCGTGATTGTCAAATAGTTGCAGTACAGTGCATTTAACATGCATTATTTATAACCAAGCATTCCAGCCCAGCTGGTTGTGAGGTTACCGTGCCTAGTGGGAAGTCTCGAGTTCGGATCCCGCTAGGCACACAAGGGTTGAAAACTCAATGGATTGAGTTTCAGCCCTGATTACTCCAGGCTCCCCCCAGATCCCCCCTGGAGTAGAAAAAAACATGCATTATTTATTATACTCCGTAATTAGTAGCAGTATTTATCAATCATGACAGTATTTTTCATACATGGCAGTAACAACTCATATTCCGAGAAGAAGAAGAAAAGTAGTCAAAATTTGGAATTCCGACCCTCATTTACTCATATTTAGGGCAATTTACCGGTTATCTTTTGTTCAAAAAAAATCCATTAGTACATACATGATATTTAAATCAATTAGGAGTACTTTCTAAGTTTGCACAATGGAAAAAATAACTTTGATTTTATAATTGAATTTTCCTAGAAAAACAGTATTGGTATATTAAAGTGTAAGAAATGATAAGTCAGGGCATCCACATCCATAGATTATTTTTGGGATCATTTTGATGATGTGGAGGATTTTTTTTTGGGATCATGGATGACGAGTTGAGATTATTTTATGAGATTATTTTATGAGATTATTTATTAAAATAATCTGGTATCAAATTCTAAAGCTGGATTATTTTGAGATTATTTCCAACTTCTAGGCATGTACTCATAATTATGGTGATAACTAGTTTTGTAGTTCGTGCATGTTCATGCTCATATCTAAGATAAATTAAGATCATGAATGGGGAAAAATTTATTGGTTTGGAGATTATTTGAGATTATCTTATGTGGAGGTGACATGACAATAATAGACCATAAAAAACCGTAAAGGTGAAGATCATCAATGTGGGTGCTCTCAAAGGAAAATAAAAAGGATAAAATTTTATCCAATTATTTGAAGATAAAGAGTTTATAATGTACACATTAACCAAAACTTTTAAATATATAAATTGTTTAAATATAAAATTGGTCTTTCGATTACACTTTTATTTACCAAGATTGTTCGTAAGTCACGAGAAGTTTTCTTAATATTCCAATAGTATGTATGAGCTTATTTATTTTTAGAATTATATTATGTTGCTAATTCATATAGATGGTGCATTTTATATTTGTATTAATGCTAAAATAGGTTAAGTATTGGTGCAATTGTTTTTAGAAAGTAAGAAGTAATTGATTTGTGTAATTGCTAAAATATGTTCTACATTAACTTCGGTCAATCCAGTTAGAAAAATAACATCAACCTTAACAACTTAACATTTAAAGGTGTGTCTACACATTTTGGATTCATTTTACATTATTTGAAAACTGTTTAACTAGTTTGTATAGTATTTAATATTGTTTGGTATTTTACACAATCGAATACAAATTATCTAATAAAGCTAATTAAACATTAGAAAACTAGGAAT
This sequence comes from Cuscuta epithymum, assembly GCA_945859915.1. Classification (NCBI taxonomy): domain Eukaryota; kingdom Viridiplantae; phylum Streptophyta; class Magnoliopsida; order Solanales; family Convolvulaceae; genus Cuscuta; species Cuscuta epithymum. The sequence continues at coordinate 682,637 of CAMAPF010000954.1, read as the reverse complement.
TTTTATATCATTAGTACTAGTACCCTAAGTCTTTAACCAATGAGTTGTTCTATTGTTTATTCATTCAGTAATGATAAATTATTTAGATAATTCTCTTTTTAAATCTCCTATTAAATATTATATTGTGTAACGCTATATATTAATTTTGAAAACTAAAAATTAGGGGGGGGGGGGGGGGCGACCACATATATATCTAATTAAAGAATGAAAATTATATGAAATACTATATATAAAATATAAAATTTTGGAAATCCAAGGGGGCATCCCCCTCTCCCCCGCCTGCCCCGCCCCCCTAAAGAAAAATTATATTACGTATGAGAAAAAGGTAAAATAATATTCTACATTAACTTTGGTAAATCCAGCTAGAAAAGTAATATCAATCTTAACAACCTTAGCATTTAAAGGTGTATCTACAGTTCTACACTATCTAGTGCCACTAATGGGCACTCTAAGACTCTGTTTGCAAGCCCTTAATTTAAGTGCTTGTGACTTTTTTTAAAAGAAAATAGCACTTATTTTACCAAACACTATCAACTTTTACTTTCTCGGCTTTCGTGTAGAATCTACTTTTTACTTTTTCTATTACACAAAAAACACTTATTTTATCAAACACTCAACTTTTATTACTAATCACTTTTTCCCAAAAAGTGATTTTATTTAAACACAAACACTTGCAAACAAAACCTAAGAGCATCAACTATCAGTTCCATTCACAAAAAAATAAAAATACTACATATAGAAGTTGAAAACATAAGGAACTATTCATTTTCATTTTCATTTACCCCAGTGTCGCAAAGGCTCTCACCTACGGTGGGGTAAGGGGGATCGGATGTACGCAGTCTTATCCGTGTACTAAAGCACAGAGAGACTGTTTCCGGATGACCCATAGTGAAAATCGCGTCCGGAATTGCATAGACTGACTGCTGCTTCATGACAAAGAAGCGCAGTCAGTTTAGTGAGTCATTTTGCTTTATTCCATCATATTCTCAAGCCAAAAAATAATGAATCTTTGGTTCCATTGCAAATGATGGAAACATATGAAAAACTAATGGGTTATACGTAGTAAGGAGTAAAAACTAAAAAAACAGGCCTGAACGTTTTAGCTGAGCTATCAGCACTCCTTATTTCCCTCTCCTCTTTTGATTATTTTCTTTGTTTTGATTCTTTTCCAAAAGGAAGAAGACTTAAATGTGTTGTCTTAATCTCTATCCTATCTTTCATATCATATTCTATGATATGATTCTCTTTAAATTTCTTTTTCATTGTCCAAAATTTCGTGGGGTAAATGGAATATTGGTTTCTTTGACAATAAAAACCTCCTTTAACTGTCAGCCGTGTATCTTGGTTGGTGTGTAAAAAGAGATGGGACCATTCAAAAAGATAACTAAAAAAGATAATCTCTGGGTTAGGTGGATTCATGGTGTCTACCTTAACGGTAGAGGTGTTTGGGAGTTCACACCTCACAAAAGAAACTCCCAACTGATAAAAAAGATTGCTCTGATTAGAGATCAAATTGTCTCTCACTTTGACAACACCCACGATGCCATTAGTTTTCTTAATACTTGCCAAACAAATGGCAAGCTATCCTCGGGATCGGTGCACAACCTTCTTAGAGTTAAGGGGGGAACGCAAATGTGGATGTCTTTCATTTGGAAGAACTATATTCCCCCTAAGTTCTCCTTCACGGTTTGGTTAGCCTTTTGTAACCGCCTTGCCACTATTGATAACTTGCATAGATTAGATATTGTTAATGTTTGCCCCCTTTGTAAGGGTGGTCCGGAAACGGTACCACACCTATTTTTTACTTGTGCTTTTTCAGGTAAAGTTTGGCATAGAGTCAGGACATGGCTGGACATTCCTAGGGAGATGGGGACCATGCTGAGCTCGTTAAAATGGATCAAGAGGAAGAGACAAGGCTCGGGGATCAAAGCTAAGGCGGCTAGGATTGCTTTTTGCTACTCCATCTACTGGATCTGGAGAACCCGGAATGCTACATGCTTTGATGGTCTTGTTCCCAAAAAAGAAGACGTTTTTGCGAGGAATCAATACATTGTTTACAAGATTTTGTATAGTCTTTATCCACATGAACTTGTAAAGCTGTGACTTGTTATGCCTAACCATCTCTTGGTTTGGTTTGGGCGTTTCTTGTGGCTGTTTTTTGGGCTTGTTCGCCCCTAACCAACGCTTGGTTTTGGTGTGGGGCGTTGCTTGTTTTGAGCTCTTTTGCTGGGTTTGGGTTATCCATGTTGGATAACCTGCAGTTTTGTTTCCCTTTTTGTTTGTACATTCTGAACCTATGTTTTCTTGGGTGGTTATTCTTATATACTTACAGTTCATCCAAAAAAAACTAAAATTTATGTTTATTGAAAGTGAAGTTTGAATGTAGTACGTAGAGCAATTCTTTTGTCGAGTATTCTCAATTTGTTGTGAAATGAAGAAGATAGATACTAAGTTTAAGAGATAGATATATAGATAAAAACCTCTAAGCAACTTCTTCTTAATATCTAAATTTCTTCGAGTTCTCTGAATTAATTTACAAGGCTTCATCAAGCTCCTATTTATAGTGTTTGAGCTTGATGATTAGTCACCTAAATGATGAGTCTACAGATTTGGTGGCAATAACAAATTGAGCCACCTGTTCTATCTAGGTTACAAGGATCATTACAAGGATGATGAATAGCTAGGTGTCCTAATGACAAGGATGAACAATTCACACATGTGTTTCTCAAGAATTTACAACACTCCCCCTTGAATGTTCATCCTTGAATATGTATTTGTTATTTTAAAAACTTATTGTGAAAATTAAGGGGTAAAGATTACGACTTATAATGTCGTTGTATTTGGATGTACTGTCTCATTAAAAACCTTATCAGGAAAAACCCAGTGGGATAAAAACCTGATGAAGGGAAAAAGAGTGCAGTGCATTCAAATACTCCCCTGAATTTAGCATAGATTACGAAGGCGGCGCATGCAGATTTTTTTTACAAGTTCCATGAACTTCTTCGGGGGTAATGATTTGGTGAAGAGATCAGCTGGATTTTCACTAGATATGATTTGTTGAATGTTGATCGTCCCTTCTTTCTCAAGGTCATGAGTAGAGAAAAACTTCGGAGATATGTGCTTCGTTCTATCTCCTTTGGTGTAGCCTTCTTTAATTTGAGCTATGCATGCGGTGTTGTCTTCGTAGATCACAGTCGGGTGACAACTAATAGCTTTCATACCACATTCATCTTGGATGTGTTGAATCATAGATCGCAGCCACACACATTCTCTCCCGGTTTCATACAGTGCAATTAATTCAGAATGATTTGATGATATAGCTATCACTGTCTGTTTCATAGATCTCCATGAGGTTGCAGTGTTACCATAAGTAAATATGTACCCGGTTTGTGATTTCGCCTTTTGAGGATCTGATAAGTATCCAGCATCTGCATAACCGATTAAAGTGGATTTTGCATCTTTGTCGTAGAATAGGCCGAGATCAACTGTACCACGGAGATAACGAAATATGTGCTTGATCCCGTTCCAATGACGCATTGTTGGGCATGAGCTGTACCTAGCTAATAAATTTATAGAAAATGCAATATCTGGCCTAGTATTATTAGCTAAATACATTAATGCTCCAATAGCACTCAGATATGGTACTTCGGGACCGAGTATTTCTTCGTCGTCTTCTCGGGGACGAAATGGATCATCGTGTATGTTGAGAGATCGAATGACCATTGGTGAAGTCAAAGGATGAGCTTTGTCCATATAGAATCTCTTCAACACGTTCTCGGTGTAATTGGATTGGTGGATGAAAATTCCATTCTTCAAATGCTCAATTTGAAGTCCGAGACAAAATTTGGTTCTCCCGAGATCTTTCATTTCAAATTCTTTCATAAGATATTTTGCAGTATTTTCAATTTCATCGGGAGTTCCAATAATGTTTAAGTCATCAACATATACTGCAATTATGGCGAATCCCGAATTTGATCGCCGAATGAAAACACATGGACTAATTGGATCATTCTTATATCCTTCTTTGAGAAGGTATTAACTGAGACGATTATACCACATTCGTCCAGATTGTTTTAGTCCATACAATGACTTTTGTAATTTAATGGAAAATATGTCTCGAGGTTTCGAGCTATAAGCTTCAGGCATTTTAAATCCACCGGGAACTTTCATATAAATGTCTGTATCAAGTGAACCATATAGATAGGCGGTCACTACATCCATTAGGCGCATTTGCAACCTTTCAAAAACAGACATGTCAATGAGAAACCTTAATGTAGTTGCATCAACTACTGGAGAATAGGTTTCTTCATAATCGATTCCCGGCATTTGAGAAAAACCTTGGGCAACAAGTCGGGCTTTATATCTAACAATTTCATTTTTCTCATTGCGTTTACGCACAAATACCCATTTAAAACCCACAGGTTTTACGCCTTTTGGCGTAGGGACTATCGATCCAAAAACATCACGTTTTTCAAGTGATTTTAATTCAGCCTGAATAGCTTCATTCCATTTTGGCCAATCGTGTCGTTTCCGACATTCTTCAATTGATGTTGGCTCATTGTCATTGTTTTCATTCATTACATTCGTGGAAACAGCATAGACAAATATCTCATTAATATCAATATCTTTTCGATTCCATTGCATTCCAATAGAAACGTAGTTTATTGAAATTTCATAATTATCAACGTTTCTATCAGTATCTGGAATATCTTCGTCATTTGAGGAAGTTGGATCGTCATTTGAGATGTTTGTTTTGTCAATATCATTTTCTATGCTGGTATTTTCAAATTGTTCATTTTCTTGTTCAGAAGGATGAACATCTTTGGCATCACAGATCAATTCCTGCCTTTTAGTTCTTCTTGGTTTTATGTCTTTCGATCCAAGTGGCCTGCCACGCTTTTTGCGTACAGAAGAATCATTTGCAAGAGATTTTTCAAAATTCTCTGCAGGAATTTCGATTCTGGCAGGAGCATTCATAGCAGGAATATGTGACTTTGTCACTTTCTTTGTATCTGTGAATGCATCAGGCAACTGATTTGCAACATTTTGTAAATGGATTATCTTTTGCACCTCTTGCTCACATATATTTGATCTAGAATCAAGGTGTGATAATCATGTTGCATTCCATGTTATTTCTTTCGTACTTGGGTCCGATTTATTAGTTTCTCCCCCTAAGGTTGGGAATACTGTCTCATTGAAATGACAGTCAACGAACCGTGCGGTGAATAAGTCACCGGTCATCGGTTCAAGATATTTTATTATTGAGGGAGATTCAAATCCAATATAAATTCCCAACCTTCTTTGAGGACCCATTTTTGTACGATGGGGTGGAGTAATCGGAACATAAACAGCACAACCAAATATTTTTATGTGTGCTAAGTTTGGCTCTTGTCCAGTAACTAATTGCATTGGAGAATATTCATGATATGCAGTCGGTCTAAGCCGAATTAAATTTGCTGCATGCAAAGTAGCATGTCCCCAAGCTGATGAAGGTAAATTACACTTCATTAATAATGGTCTTGCGATTAATTATAATCGTTTAATCAAAGATTCAGCAAGACCATTTTGTGTATGGACATGAGCAACAGGGTGCTCCACATCAATCTCAATCGACATACAATAGTCGTTAAATGATTGGGAAGTAAATTCTCCTACATTATCAAGTCGGATTCTCTTTATAGAATGATCCGGAAAATGAGCTCTTAATCGTATAATTTGAGCGAGGAGTTTAGCAAATGCTAAATTTCTAGTCGATAAAAGACTAACATGTGACCAACGTGTTGAAGCATCAATCAACACCATAAAATATCGAAATGGTCCACATGGCGGGGTTATCGGCCCACAAATATCTCCTTGAATCTTTTCTAAAAATGTAGGTGATTCAGTTGCAATTTTGTTCATAGAGGGCCTGATGATCATTTTGCCAAGAGAACAGGCCTTACAAGGAAAATCGCTTGATAATGGAACCCTGATATTCTTTAATGGGTGTCCAAGTGAAGTCTTAATGATTTTATGCATCATTACTTGGCCTGGGTGACCTAAACGGTCATGCCACAACATGAATGTTTTCTGATCATCTAACTTTGTGTTAGAAACCAAATTTATTTCAAATGGACTAATGTATGTGAAATATAGTCCTGAGGAATAAGCTGACATTTTTTCACAAATATGCTTAGTGCCAGATTTAGTTGTCGTAAGACAAAGATATTCCTTTTGGTTTTCATTCATGGTTTCTATGTGATAACCATTTTGACGCATATCTTTAAAACTTAATAAATTTATCCGCGATTTGCTGGAGTATAAAGCGTCATTTATAAGTAATTTTGTCCCGTTAGGGAGCATCACATATGCTTTCCCAGAGCCTTCAATGAGCTTCGCAACACCTGATATTGTATTGACTTTAGTCTCAACTAAAGTCATTTGAGAAAAATATATTTTATTTCTCAAAATGGTGTGCGTTGTGGCGCTGTCTATCAGACATAGCTCTTTATCATTTGAGTGATCCATATCTTCAATATCTTCAAATAAACATAAGTTTAATATCACAAATCCTTATCAATATCTATTTAGCAATAGCTATAGATGATATTAAAAGTGTGATTTGTTATTAGTGGTGAAATGACACAAAGAAAAACATATTGGTATGAGTTATTAAAAATGTAATTTACTACATGGCATGCAAACGGCTATATCATTTGCTGTATTTATTTTAATTTTATTAGCAGCTGTTACCTTGTATAGCAGCAATCATTTGTAAAAGAACGTAATTTGACTTAAACTGGTCAAATATCAACAAATCTAAATTTGAATATAAATATGCCCTAATGTTATTTTCAAATAACAAGTACTTCGTATTTAAAATGAAGTACTCCGTATCAAGTATCAAGTACATCAAAACAAAATAGTAGAGTAAAGGAAAGAAGAAGATCGATGAATAAACTGAAGTAATAAAGTTTACATAGTTATGGGGATTTTTGTTAATAAAAGAAGTATAATCGAAGTAATGAAATTTTGTTGTTTGAAATTTTACTCCGTTTGTTATAAATTTGATCTTGTATTAACTAAGAAGTACTTCTATTACGCACGTAGCATAACTTTTATTTTTTTCTTTTATTGATATACTTAAGTCACAGTGAATCAGTGATCAGTTTCTTCTTAGTTATATTTGTCTTGTTATGATCAAGCCATATTAAACAGATAAAAGCGCAGGTCATTCTGTGTTTCAAAATATGTGTGTAAATATATATGAGCCACATATCTCTTTATTATGTCAATAAAATAAGGTGGATTGGGAGGGAAAAACAGAACTCGTGACTACCTATTAAATACTATCGTACATGCAGATTGCAGACTGAGAGCACATATACACTTCACGAAACGTAGACATCTGTTTTATTTTGAATTTTAATTTGTTTTATTTCTGTTATAGCTTTATTAGAAACACGACAAAACATGTGATAATGCTAGTGAAGTGTCAGATACTCGTGACTTATCTTCTGGTTTATATATTTACGTAGTCGATCGGTTTAATTATTGAAGTTCAAATACTCGGCAAACCACTTTTTCTAGTTCACTCTAGAGCCGGAGCAAATATCATTGTTATCCCCTTTAGAAATTTCCAGTTCAAATACTCAGAAATTTCTATTTTCAGTCCTACTGGTCTTTTACTTACTCTTTACTATTTACTTCAAAAGGCCATATTTCTTCTTCTTGTACCGAGAGCATATCAAGATCAACTGAAGATATTTGTTCAGGTATGTTTGATATATATTTCTAACGTCGAAAACTGTAATTAAACTCATGTAGATAGGGTATTATTTACACCAGTACTTCGTGTATTTTTTCACTTTCTTATTTCTCTTATACCATAAGAGAAACTTAATCGAGCATAATTAAAGAATATTTTGCAAACTATTTCATTATGTTATTAATTTCTTTTATTGTACAAACATTAAAAGTCACGGATGTGAAAAGTCTTAATTTTGTGTAATCATAAAGTTACTTTTCATAAGTTCAGATTAATATAATGTTAATTTTAACATAGAGAATAATACAGAGTATTGATAATATTAATACCTGCAGGAGAACTTTGAAGAAGATGTTGATTGTTGAAGATTTTGAGCAGATTCGTACTGATAACGTGTTGTGAAATGAAGAAGATTGGATACTAAATTTAAGAGATAGATATATAGATAAAAACCTCCGAACAACTTGTCAACTTCTTCTTAATATCTAAATTTTTCTGAGTTCTCTAAATTAATTTACAAGGCTTCATCAAGCTCCTATTTATAGTGTTTGAGTTTGATGATTAGTCACCTAAATGATGAGTCTACAGATTTGGTGGCAATAACAAATTGAGTCACCTGTTCTATTTAGGTTACAAGGATCATTACAAGGATAATGAATAGCTAGATGTTCTAATGACAAGGATGAACAATTCACACATGTGTTTCTCAGGAATTTACAACACAATTAATGTAATCTAAAATTTTATGTTTCATTTATCAATCTAGTAGATCATCTCAAACAGGTCAAATCTAAATATGGATTTGCCTATAACACGAAACACATCAAATTGTTACCAATTTATAAGATGCAACACCATTATCAGTCTCTTCAAGCTCCAAATATAAATTTGAAGTCGAGCTGCATTTTGGAGCACATAACATTATTCACCTAGTCTATTACTAGTGAATTACGGCATTAATATTGTCATATCAATGCATGATAATGTCAAAATAAGTCAATACAATTTAGAGATTCAATGGAGTAGTAATTTACTCATGCTTATACAGAAAAACCATAATATTTATATTTACGAATTTCACATTTTTGTGTACCTATTTGAGAAATTTCCCTAAACTGTGTCATAAACTTGAGAAGTATCGACACTTGGGGTGTTTAGAACCGATTCTGCTTCTTTTTTAAAGTGAAAACAGAATCAGAATCAGTTTTCATAAGCTTATCTTCCCCAGTTTCTAAAAAACCTGCTTCTAGGAGTAAATTGGAGCACTTTTGCACATTTTCTCAAACAATCCAACTTCTCCTTCTACTCCCCGAAGGAGCAGAAGCAGTTTTTAGAATCAGATCGAAACACTCTCTTACTCTTTCCAATTTGGCTCTCGACTCTTTTCTATCTTTTGATTCTTTTGGAAAAGTAAGAAGATATATTTTGTCTTAGTCTTCTACCCATTTCATGTTCTGTCTCTCTTTTGTCTCCTTCACATTTTTCTTCATTTTGCAAATTAGTGGGACGCAGGGACAAAAGGAGTATCATATTCTTTGACTAAAACGATTCTAGCTTTGAGCTGGTATTGACTTGGTCGGCCTGCAATACCATTGAGGCTGACATGAAAATTAATACTCTGTATTAATAAATACTCTCTCCGTTCCAGGGAGAAGTTCTCGGATTGACTTTCACACATATTAAGAAAATAAAGTTACAGAGGGGTAAATTTTACTGTTTAGCACTGTTTCGGCACTGTTTGGCACTGTTTTAACACTGTTTGGCACTGTTTTGCACTATTTGGTACTGTTTTGATGTAGGATAACTTTCCATTTAGGAAAATGGGAACTTTTTGTTGGGACTGCCAAAAAAGGAAAGTGGGAACTGTGGAAGGCGAATGGAAAATGAAGGCGAATGGAAAATAGAAGGAAAAAAAACTTGTTTGTGTATTATCAATTAAAGTAACCTAAAGTGGTTCTTTATTAGTTCTAAATAAACAATCCCATGATGGGTTAAGTCTATACAAAAAAGGTATGTGAAACACATATAAGCATCAATTTGTTGATCGATTGATTTGATGTAACACCAATTTAATACTCATAAACCCTCAAATACCATTTTGAATTCACGCTCCATTTTGGCGCACATTAGTGACATATTCATGCATCCTAAGTTCCTAACAACGCTTAAAAAGTACGGAGTATACACTAAACTAGTTCAAGTTTTCACATCTTACTTCTATGTTCTATTCACCCATTCCTACAATCAATCAAGTATTGGGTGTTTTGTGTCATCAGTAATTACATCCGTTATTTTTTAATAGCAACAATTTAATTTTAATAATAACAGTTTAACTTTCACACTTATCAACACACAATTTTGATCATAATTATATTTAATTGTGCATTAACAAACAATATAAACACTTAATATTTTGGAAACACACATTAAGAGATATTTAGCAATATTTTATACATAATAATTAGATATTATACGTACTATCATATATACTTAGTATATTAGTAGAAAATCATGCTCAAAGTAACATATATATGAACAGTGTTAAATCTAAAGTGTTACAAACTTACAACTATTAAGGAACAAAGTATTTTTCGTTACGTGGGTTTCTATAATACTATCGTATGTTTTTCCGGTCCTCTTTTCAAAAATCTTCCTCAGGATAAGCAACATTATATACCTAAACCGGACGAAAAGGACTACAACTCTACAAGTAACCTAGTTTTAACTTAATATCTTCCAAATTGATGATTGAATAACAAGGACAGCCCCTATGTTGCAATTGATTCATCCCCAATTATTTCTAGGGAAAATAGTTCCAAATAGGACTAAATTGTTGCTGAAATTCCTAAATAAGAGTTAGTATAATTTTATTCCCTAAATAGGATTATTCTTCCAATTTAAACCCTGCTATTCAATTCAAACATCTGGCATCTTATAACCTCCGTATTACGCTCACTTGGTCTTTATTGCGCACAGCAGAACTTCAATGCCAAGTGGTGGGTAGCAGCTGGCGCCGGTGAGTAACTAGTGACGGCGTCCGGCGAGCAGCGCCGGCAAGTAGCGGCAGAGAGCGCCGGCGAGCAGCGACAGCCAACGTCAGATCTATCTTCCTCGCATCCTCCGATCTTCATTTTTTTGTTTAAATCTGGCCCAGTTGTTGTAGAGCCAAGTCTGGGTCTTCTTCTCTCTTGTTGTTGAGCTTTACGGTAGTTTTTGTTCTTCTTCATGTTTGAGTTGTTGAAATAAACCAGGTTTGGTTAACAATTGCCAATTATTTTTTTTTGGAAATGCCATTAAAATGGCATTCTTATTCCTTAAAAAATTCAGATTTTTCAATGAAAATGCCATTAAGATGTCATTTCGATTCAGGTTGGCATTCTCATAAAAAAGATTGCGTAAGTTGTGGCATCGGTTAGATCTATGTTGCGGTGGCCTGATCTATGGTGGAGGCGGCCAGATCTGGAGTGGAGGTGGCCGGCTTTGTATTGGCGGATGTCGGCGGGCGGCGGAGGCCAGATCTGGCCCGATATAGGTAAGCGGCGGGTAGATCTATGACGGCGACGATCACATCGATCAACATCGGCAGCTTGTTTGAGGCGGCAGCAGCGTCCGGCGGCCCCCGACGACGGCGTCCCCCGGCGACGGCGGCCGGGCGGTCTGTCGGCGGCCGGTCCGGCTGTCTGAAGGCAGCAGTCGGTCTGTTTTGTAAGCTTCAGGGATATTTTTGTCTAACTACACATAATAACTCATATTTAGGAAATTTTTTAACTTTAGTCCTATTTTAACAATTAAGAATATAATTACTCCCATTTAGGTAAATCTCTCTTATTTCTAAACTACAAAATAAAACTCAATTTTCTTGCATCTACTTATTTTCATAAGTTACCAGAAACTAGGACAGTAAAGTTAGGACAGTAAAGACGAAAAGAAGAGGGTATTATGTAGTTACTTCTAGGGGTGAACAAAAAAACCGAAAAATCAAAACCGACCGCCAAACCGACCGAAACCGACCGACCAAAACCGAAACCGACCGACCAAAACCGAACCGATAAAACCGAAACCGACCGAAAGTGACTAATTCATTGGTTATTCGGTTTACGGTTCATACTTTTGACTTGAAAAACCGGTCAAATGAAAATAAACCAGCAAAAATGGGTAAAAATCGACAGAAAACGACAAATTGACCAAAATTGACCAAAAGCGTCAAAATTTTTTAGCCCAAAAAATCAAAAAAGGGTGTTAAATGTCAAATTTAACTTCAATGATTGCCTGGTTAGTAACTTAGTAAAGGTGAATTTATAGTTTAAAATGGGTAGCGGGTGAAATAGAAATTTTGATAAAAAGATTTCATGGTCCATACTCCATTGTCCATTAGTCGTTATTGTTTACACTTTACACTACAAGTCGTATTCGGATTTCGGACGTTCGTGTCACAAAAGTTTTTGTTACTAGTATTAATTTTGACTACTTTTGAGTAGGATCATATTTTGTATTTTTAGTTCTTCATTTTAGGTTTTTATATAATTCGTTAGACTGAAAGGTCCACCATCTAAAATCATTTTTCAGAGAAGGAAGCATCAATGGAAAAGATACAAATAGGCAAAAAAGAGTGGAGTAGAACACACATATATTAAAAACAGAGTACCAACACGACAACAACATTCAAGTCCAAACGCCCAAACTAGTTTGGGGTGGACATTATTCACCTGACGTAACAAGAACAAGACATTAATTAACTAATAGGGACATGATAGTCTTGTAACACTGCAGAACACATAATTAAAACAAACAACAAACCCTCAGCAGTAAAACTCCTCCTCTTCTTTCTCTGCCTGCTTCCAAGAGCTTTCAAGAACAGATTTTGGCGAACCACAGGTGTGGGCCCTCACAAACTTCTGGTAGACAACAGAACCAGCCATTCCAAACTCTTCATTTCCCTTCTCACAAAGATAGTAACCTTTCACATCTAATGAGCAAATTTGCTCAAGCAGTTTTCCCATAACATCAGCATGAACCGCAACAGAGAACTCACTCGGTTCAAAACAGGTAAGCACCCTCTCAATCATCATTGACAGTTTAACATCTTCCAGATCATACCCAGCAGCTTCAAAGCTCGCATAACTGAATCCATCTTCTGGTGTAACATGAATAGTGGATATGGCATCGGCTTCAATAGAATTCATGGAATAGCCACATGGATCAAATTCAAAGTCACAAATGTCTGATTCAGGAAGGATCTTCCTTATTCCGGAGTTGTGGGTCATAAAAGCAGCGGAACTCGAATCATTCTTGTAAAACACCCTAGCCTTATCCTGATCCAATCCAGTCATGCACATTTCAAGAGTGTAAACAGGGCTCTCTAATTGCATAGCAGAAACAGCTGAAGCAGTATAAACATGCCACTGTTGTGGAGAATCAGAATCGCCCAAGACGGTTGCTTTGCTTCCAAGGTATCCAAAATGGCTATCGAGAACAGCAACTTCTTCAGAGAAGCTCCGGTGAGGAAACGACTGGGCTCCTGGGAAAATGAAGCTCCCACGGGTGTACCTAACAGCTTGTACATTCAGAGAAACAGACCCTGCCAGTTTCAGGATAGGTGGGATAGAGCGAAGCAATTTTGTGGTTCCACAAGTTTTGATGATGATCTTGTAAGGATAGACAAAGAGGCTTGATTCAGAGAGGACATAAGAGTCCAAGAACTCATTCGACAGAGAAGAAACAATGGTGCACTCAGCTGGGCCAAGAAACTCATCCAATTGGGCTCTGGAAAGGGCACGAAGTCCCCTTCCTTGAGGATCAATGATGGATTCAGGTTGGGCAAAAACAATCTCAAGCCTCTTTTCATAACCTTCAAAGCCAATAGCAGACACTGGCATTTCCATTTCCATTGTCATGTTTAGGGACTCAGAGAAAACGATTTAGGGAACGGCAGGGAAAGCGAACAAGGAAGCAGTAAAAGAAAGAAGGAAAAGGAGCGGGTTTTTAAGACAGCTAAAAGGAAAAGAATTGTAAAAGAAAGCAGACAAGAGCACGTCCAATAGACGTGAAAGGAATATCAGATTAGGGTATATCAGGATGGTTTGCGAGCGCACTGCAAGGGAAGAAAATGAAATACAGATCGTAAGAACATAAAATTGTGTAAAGAACATCTCGATTGACAAAACATAATACATATTGTGAGAACAGAGTGAAATCCAATTACATACGTTGGAGTAAGCAGCAGATCGGAACTTCTTGATGCCACCGTTTGGTCGAACGTCTTCAATGCTGTAGCCGAGGGGAGCTTCGTAAAATAAGGACGATTTACTACTAGACTTTTTCCCTCGATTAGACTCCATTAGAACATTCAATCCTGCAAGTTCAACATTCACAAAAAAACGATGTCACGTTACTACATTCCATGGATCAAGTAATATTATCACCAAAACACGAATTACAGAAGATAACACACAGGCTAGCGGAGTCGGGTTTGGTAAATCACAGGTAAACTTCAAAAATAAAACTTGCGCAATAAGCCAAAGCGACGATTCCGCCCCAGATTTAGACAATCGCTCAACAGATAATTTACAGAAAAGTAAAGATCGAAATTTAGGGTTTTAATTAAAGATCTGTAGATGAATCGATGAAAGATTGTAAAACAAGAACAAAAACTTCAGATGCTAACATGCAAATCGGACAGCGATTAGCCTAAATTCATAACAAAAACACAAAATTTTGATGCATAAAACACAATATGAATCAGCATTAACATAAGATCCGGACTTACAATATCAGGTCTAGATTCTTTATGGAACCCGTTGGGCTAAACGATAATCTTCGAATTAGGGTTGGCCGATCTCTGCTTTGGGGAAGAGGCTAGAAAATAAACAAGAGAAAGGAGGGCTTCGGGCTTTGAATGTATGTTCGTGACGGGTGTAAGGCTGAGGAGAAACCTCTATATTTATAGAAGCGCCTGGGACGATTTTGCCCTCGCTCTTGATTTGTTATGACCGGGCAGCCCATCTGCCCGCTGCCCCGTGTACTATGTATGCGGTAGGGGTGTTCGTCGGTTCGGTTTTGGCGGTTTCGGTTTTATCGGTTCGGTTTTAGTCGGTTTCGGTTTTTAGTCGGTCGGTTTTGATCGGTTTCGGTTTTAGTCGGTCGGTTTTAGCGGCTTTAAAAATGGATGAAACCGAGAATCGGACCACAAAAATTGAGACAATTTTGGTCAATTTTAGCCATTTTTGCCGGTTTATTTTCATTTGACCGGTTTTTTAAGCCAAAAGTACGAACCGTAAGCCGAATAACCGATGAATTAGTCAATTTCGGTCGGTTTCGGTTTTATCGGTTCGGTTTTGGTCGGTTTCGGTTTTGGTCGGTTTCGGTTTTGGTCGGTCGGTTTCGGTCGGTTTGGCGGTCGGTTTCGGTTTTTCGGTTTTTTTTGTTCACCCCTAGTATGCGGTCATCCGGATTTCGTGGCCCGCAAATTTTCTTCCTTTCCGTTCAACTTTTTAATTTAGGGTTTGCTTTTGAAAATAGGAGCGTACAGATGTCAATTTGCGTGGATATGAATAAGCGGGATTGAACCCGATGCGTTTTCCTGTGGCCATGCTTTATTGCCCAAATAATTCGTTTTATGCTTTTCGTATCATTTTGTGTGGTCATGATTCAACAAGATTTATTACTTTGTACAGTACTACGTATAAAGTAACCTCAATCATATTCTTTTTCCTTTTTTACTTGTCACATATCCGTTTACAATATTTGGAATGTTTTCGGTCTTAGATCAAATCAAGTCAGATCAGACTAGACTAGATTAGATCAGAATAAACAGATTTTTGTAGTTATAAAATACACAGAGACCAGACGTTTATCAAACCAGGTTAGATCAGACCAGATCAGACCATACCAGACCAGATTAGACCAGACCAGGCCAGCAAATTTCAGTCCAAAAGAAAACACCCTTAATTACTTATAAAGATAACGGATTTTTGTGAATAATAGTTTTATTACCAAATTTGATCATATCAGACTATGGCAATTGTAAAATACATACGGAGTATAAAATAATCATCCATTATACCGGTCTAGTTCATATTAGATAAGAAAATTTTAGTGCAATGAAAAACATTCTGAAATAATATCAAAGTTTTGAGAATAGTATTACATGTTAATTATTCTTAATACATGAGCATGGTAGAATATTCACGTCCGTTCGGAGTGCTAAAACACGGAATAAATGAACGTAGATCGTTGGATATAGCATGTGGTCCATATTAGCGAAGAGGTGCCGATAATTTCTCTCTCCAAACATGTTATCTCCCGGTGTCTATCCCAATTCCAATCCGTTTGCCGCCTTTCTTTACCTATCTTGACCCCCTTTTTAATCCAACGTCATATAGGCCCTGTTTGTTTATTGGCGGGTTGGGGGCCAAAACGCTAAGTCAAGCAGCGTTTCCAGTTATAATTTTTTGGCGGATTGGAATGAAACGCCAGCATCCAAACGAAGTCATAGTGTCGCCTCCCACATTGTTGAAGAGCCTAAATACATTATCTTATTTTTATAAGAATTATTTGGAGTTGTAGAAACTTTTGTTTTTTGCTTTTATACATTTAATTTGTATGTGCAATTTAAATTCTGTTAAATCTTCTATGAAGAATGACACACACATTTAGGAGGGTGTCCCCGATTTTGGATTCTGGAGGATTCTAATGGAGTTTATAAATCCGTTAGAATTCAGGTGTCCCCGATTTGGATCTCTGTGGAATCCATGAAAATAAGAATGTCCTCAAACATTTCATGAATTTCTATTGCTACTCATTTGGATAGATTTTAATGACTTTTGATGGATTTCAATATACAAAAACATTACACCACAAATATTGTGGAATCCCTCGGATTTCAAAATCCATCAATCTTTTAAAATCCATTCAACTTTTAGTTGGGACACCCCCCTCAAATTATTTAAAATTTGGGAAGGATTATTACACTTACCATATGTTTTTTATCTGAAAACAACACTCATATGTATTTTATATATCCCCCCCACACACACATTAAATTACCATATGTTTTTGTCTGTCTTGGGGATCAGAAGTTGACAAGTTTGGGGCGGTACCTGTCAGTTTGGGCAAAAAAGGATGGACCGGATTGTGAAACAGGGCTAACTGGCTTCAGTCAGTCCACAGCCGACACTGGACGTGTGAATTTCCGGTCATCCACAACCTCAATTTTCAACCGACGCCCCCAACCGGCCCATAAAACGACACAATTGCCCCCTGTCATGACACAATTGGCGCTTGTGATGACACATCTGGCGCCGGTCATAAGAACTTTTTCTTAAAACTTTGATTTCGAGGCCTTTGTTTTCGACTGGCGCTTCCAACCGCCCAAGAAAACTCTAACCGGTGCCTAACATCACATAACTGACGCCGATCTTCTGTTGAAATGTGAGATAAAGGTTGTGGTAGCTTAGAAACGGGGTAGTTTGATAACGAACGTGTCTTACAAGATTTATAAATGTAGGAACATAAAAGATAGATGGGAAAGATGAGAGAATCCTCATTGATATCTGGGCGCAATGTTCATTCTATTGAGGAGTCTTTGCAACAGAGAATTGCTGTGTGATTCCAAGTAACTCATAGAACTCACTAAGCTTCTGGTTCTTGAACTCAGTGTCATTATCTGAACAAATGAAGAGAATGGCAGTCCGCAAAAGATTCTGAGTAGTCATCTACTATCACCAGAATGTATCTCTTCCCATTGATACTTTGTGTACGCATAGGCCCACAAATATCCATGTGAAGAAGTTGTAGAGGAAATTTAGTATATGTGTGCATTTTCATTTTGTGAGAAGCTCTTTTCATCTTTCCAAGTACGCATGAGTCACATAGATGATCCTTTTGTGCTTACAGTGCTGAAAGTCCAGTGACTAAGTTCTTTGATGACAATGTATGTAGATCTCTGTAGTTGAAATGTGACGTCCTCTTGTGCCACACATGACTTTGTTCAAAAGAGGCTTTTGATATCATGCAAACATCAGTAGAGGAAGAAACGATTTTCAAGGCTATAATGTATTGACTTGAATTTCGTTTGCACTTGAGAATCATCTTCCCTTGTTAATCTTTCACACAATATTGTTTAGCTTTGGAAAGAACATGCATCCTTTATCACAGAATTGGTCGATGCTAAACAGGTTGTGTGTCAATCCAGCTACGTATGGCACATATTTGATGGCAACCTTCTTGTCACATATGTCTCTATATTCGAGGATATGAGCTGATTCGCTGTTTCAAAATCTGATTTTCCCACCGAACTTATCGATGTAGCTGCTCAACGACTCTTCCGTCTCAGTCATGTGTGTGGAGTAACCAAAATCAAGATACCACACATGACTGACATGCAAAAAGTCAGGGAACCTTATGTATCCATTTAAGGATGGGGTCCGTCCTGTTTATGCAAAAAATAATTTAAAGCAGGTTTCATTGTTCCGGATTTTGGAACCCAAACTTGTTTAATTGTAGGAAATAGGAGAGGACTATTCTGATTGAGTGAGTGATTAATTAGGATACTAGTGAATATTTTCTCTCTTCACAATCTTTTGAGATGTTTGATTGAATAAACTTTAAAGGCTAATTTAAATAAGCACCATTACAAGTAGAGAAAGTAACACAACCATCGTGAGCATCAACATCACTCACATCATATTTAGAGAAAAGAGTATTCAAATTATTAAGCTTAACAGAGTCACAAGAAATAGACTCAACAGATCTAGAATTAAAATTAGAAAACTTAGGAGAAATGTTTGAAACAAAAGTAGAGGAACTAATGTCTGAACTAGAACGAAACATTTTCTAAAACTATAACAAGATTTTTCAACAAATTTAAAGATCTTTGAGATATTTGATGGTTGCTCATGTCTTGTCTTCTTTCTCAGAGAGTCACAACGGTCTTTGGAACCCAAGTCATCCTTCATCCATGATCATTTGAAAAAGATTTTGGAGTCGGAGATGAGGATAATTCCCTTTTTCTAGATAAATTACTTGCCTTTGTGTTCTTTTTAACACTAGAGTCTACAATGATGGTGAGCTTTGATAAGAATTGTCTGTGAGTTAAGAAATTTTATTTAAGAGATTTTCCTTTTCAGATTTAAAATTATCACGTTCCTCTTCTAAAGAAGAATGAATGTGGGCAAGTTTCTTAATTATTACTTGAAAATATGACTGAAAAACTTTTGATGTGGAGGCTTCATCCTATGCAGACTCATTTTTATTCTTAGGGAGAAAAAAAGGTAAAATTGTTATTAGACATGGGAATTTCCTTGGTCGCGTAATTTTCATTTAAAGTAGAATAGTCAAATCCAATTTCGGTCCTTGCTCTATCTTCTATTTTATCCTTTTCAGACTCATCTATCTCAGATTCATTAGTGAAGGCCATGAAACTAGTTAATCCTAATCCCATATAACATACTACCTCCGTCCTTTTTTAGTTTGTCAACTTTGACTTTTCCAGTCAAAGATGATAAACTTGGATCCATTATTTTAACTAATATATTTATGCAAAAGTTAATAAATTTATACTTTTATGATAGTATTTTCAACAAAAAACATTTTCATATAATTTTCTTATCATCAATATTACCGTGTATAAATATATAATCGGTCAAAGTTGAACAACTTTTACTTGAAAATTTGTGTTTGACAAAGTAAAAAGGGACGGAGGGAGTATGCCATAAAGTTGACGAAAGTCGACTTTCTTCAAGTTACAAGGGCTTTGGAAATTACTTAGGCCCTCTCTAGGATTATAAAACCCTATGTCTTTAGGTTGATTAAGAAAAGTGATTTGTTCAGTTTGACGGCTTAATTTTTTTAGAGAATATCCTCTAGCTCCTTAATTTTTTAGTTAGGACGATTCCGTTCCTTAAAAATTTGATCAAGGGAGTTTGAAGTTTCAGAACGTTTTTGCTCAGATTCTTCTAGATCCCTAGTTACATCACAAATAGTTTTCTAGAGTTTTTTAACTTCTAATTCTAAGTTAGTTAATTTTTCTTGTGAGTTTGTTAAGCAAACATTAAGAATACCCTCATTCACTAAATGTCCTCTCAGAATATTCTCATTGTTAGCAAATTTCTCTTCAAGTTCCTCTATCATGTTCCTCTCTTTCTTTAAAGGTGAATTTTTTCATGAAGTTTAGTGCATTGTTCAAAAAATAAAGAGTCAAGGGTACTTACCTCATTCTTTGAAGATGGAGAACCGGTTTCATCATTCGAGCAATCACCCATCACTTCCAGGGTTTTCATCTACCTTCACCATCAGTGCTAAATTCTCTGGCTCACTATCATTTGAATTTTCTCGATCATTTTCAGCAATGAGCACAATCCTGTACTCCTTCTGTGTGACACCCCAAAAAATTAAATAAAATAAATAAATTTAATAGTCAGATAAAATGTTACGAAAGTCACATTTTAATAATTAAGTGAATCAGATAAAAATGTTTCAATAATAAAAGTAACGTTTGTATAATAATTATGTTGACCAAATTGGACCGTGACTTAATGAATAAAAGTGGCATTCTAACAATTTTAATTCAAAAGTATCAATTAAAATTATGTGTACAATAGTACACTAAATACCACACAAAAATGAAAATCATTGAAGAGTTGACTTTTCCAACCTACCATATATCAAATGATCAACTCGTACATATGAAAATCAATACATTCATGAATGTAAACTCATGCCATATAGGTATTGTCCCAGCAAGTGTTACGTACATATATGAAGAGGTATACCCACATGCAAATGTTCGTAGGACACACATGCACCCATATGCAATATGTAACACCCCCAAATTTCCCACCCAAAAATAATACTTTATTCAAAAGAAATATCAACTTTATTTAAAAACATCAGAGTTATGCGGCGGAAAACCAAAAGGGAAATAGGGGCGTTACCGCCACACTCGGCTCTAACCTAACCGAGTGCACAGGCTAATCACCACAGACAATTAAACTCAATAAGTGTCTTGAAAATTTAATTAAACTACAATGTTATCTACTAATTACATTTTCTCTAGCGGAAGCTCTCTCGAAATCAACATCATCAGCAAAGCATTACCTGTACAAAATCATGTACAGAAAGAAAAATAAAAGAAAACAAAAATTAGCAACAATGCTAAGTAAGTTCCACCTAACCCCATAAAAAAATATAAATTTAATATTTTTGAAAAAAAAAAAAACATTTGGCATGAAAAATCTTTTTAAAACAATTTGTAAAATCTTCTCATAACACAATTCACGAGTAAAATAATAGTACTTCAAATATAATTAAATATTTCCAAACCACAATAATTACAACATACCAAATGTATGTAAAGTACCAAAACCATTCTCAAAATAATTCCAAACACTCATAATCAATATTAGCATAATCAAACCAAAATAAATCCAAAAGTATTTGTACTTGGAATTCCACAATAATTTGATAATTCAATCCAACAACTCAAATCCATTCCATTCAAATATAATTCTCCTCAAAACCTCAAAACATCAATCCAAATATAATTTGTACTCCTAATACATTTGAAGGGCGGTGCTCAACATTTTATTGAGCCCGATGGTCCGTTGTTATGTACGGCCACCCCGGGACTTTTGCCGGTACCACTTCTAACCTGAGGAAACTGAACCTCTACCTTAAGTGTGCACACCCTCTAAAAGGGATTCCAAGCCCTCTGAGTAGTAAGAAGTCCAAGTAGTTCGGACGTCAACGTCCCCCTACTCCACCAAAAAGGGATTACCCTATATAAGTGACTAGGTTACTGCTACTACTGAATAATAGGGTCTTTTGCCCGAATTTTAAATACAATAAACAACCACCAATCTCCACAGTCAAGGTCGTGGACACCAAATCCCAACAAGTAATAGCAGTCCTAATCACTCTCCACAGTCAAGGTCGTGGAGGACACCGACATCCCGGATTTCTCCCGTGATGCCCTTACATTGAAAGATTCATTTTATCTTTATTATTTTCCAAAAATTCAGGGATTACTACTCACGTAATTTCCCCAAAGTTTCTCAACATTCAACAATGCGTCACATATTATACATAGACATAAATTTCCAAAATAAGGGTTAATCAATCCTTTAAACTCGAAAATTCCCAACATGATTAAAATATAGAATACTCCATAAATAGCTCAAATCTCAATCCCAATAATGCTTAATACATAACTTCAAATACTCAAAAATATCACACAATATTCAATACTCAAATCACAAATATAATCCTCAATAACAATCCATAAATAATTCTAAATACTCAAATACGAAGTATAAATGTAAAAGCTAGAATCTCACAGAGCACTCAAATAATTTCAAATAAATAATCATATATAGATCGATTTACGAGGAAAAGTGTAATGTTGGTTGATGTAGAACTTACCTCAAAACTCCAAGTATTCTCTAGGCAAATCTTTTACCTTGCTCCTCACTCAATCACCTTCTATAAAATTTACCAATCAATATGTATCCAAACTATATTAAGTTCATCTACCCTTTATTTATAAATTTCCCCTCTTAATAATCTTCCGTAATAAGTTTATAATTCTTTTCTTAGAATCAGTCCAACAGATCAATTATTAAAGTAGGCAGCCCAATTATTACACAATACGGAGTATGCAGATTACGTACAGTTATTATAGTTGTCCTCTTCGTCATCCTCCCGCAGTGCCAGCAACACAGGGTTGAACCAAGGATCGACGTTCGATGCGGTGTTCCTCACTCCGGCACGCTTGTCTCGGCATCAACAGTAAGGCATATCGGCGGCGGCGTGGCGGCTCGTCCGGTGGAGATGCAGAACGGCGACTCTTCTTTACTTCCCCGGAATCCCCGGCGTGCAAAACAGTTCGGCAACGACTCCGGCAGTCCGGCGTTAGTTCGTATCAGCGTTTCCGGCGATGTGTAGTTCTGGAAAGTGAAGGCAGTCCATTGCCGATTCTGCAGCGGAACCCCAGCGTGCGTTTTTCTTGCTCTCCGGCGATGTTACTGTCTTCTGCGGCGACTCTCGTTCTTCTCCTCTCTTCTGGAGATATAGGCAGGAAATTTCGTTGATGATTTTGTACGCAGGTTTAGTTTCTACACAAGAAGTTCTGCTTTACCGATGTTTTCTAGGCCGACGGTTTCAGCATATTTGTTTGTGCGCGGCTAGGGTTTTCGGGTTGAAAATCTTTCGTATATATACACTTATATTCACCCAAACGAAGGTTCTAGGCTGACGTTACGTATCTTTCCATTTACTTTCGTTTATGATCATCCAGTATTCATGTATTATTGTATGCGTGTGTAATAGGTATGGAAATTCTTACCATTTATTCTTAGTGGAGTTATTAGGTATTAAATCTTTAGTCGTTGGGTAGTGTGTATATCATTGTCAACTTCGTATTATTATTACTTTTTTTTTTCTTACACAGTGAACTTCAATTTGTAACAAAAAAAAAGGTCACCCTCCTTATGAGTTAATATTTTATTTGATAAATTAAATTGTTATTTTATTTTATTTAAATTTTTGGAGTGTCACATTCTACCCTCCTTAAAAAGATGCTTCGTCCCCGAAGCATTTAACTTACTCAAAGAAGATCATGCAATAAAAGTGTGCGTCTTCAGCGTTGTAGTTCTTCTTACACTTCGGGTCTTGATTATTGTTGTTGTTCTCGTTTCGATTCTTCCCCGGCCCGGTTGGTTTGTTTTGAATCGTTTTTTTTATCCTTGTTTGATTCCCTCTTCAGCACACTTCCTTGTCTTCTTTGGTGTTTCCTTGTAGGTGTGTCGCACTCGCTAGCGGTTCGCAGCTTTTGGCGTAGACCACGTCAAGAGTTTGGCATCCTAAAACGCAAATAGAATCGAGTCTTGAAATACGTACAAACCGCTTATAAACTTCCTAGATTTACAAAAAAAAAAATCCGAACTAGCGCAGGTGCAAATCGTGCAGGATTCAAGAATTTGGCGTAGTACTCTTGGACGGTCATTCCCACTTGCTTCAGGTGTAAGAATTTTTCGTACTTCTCAGCTCTCACATGCTCCGGGTAGAATCTGTCTCGCATTGCCTTCTTAAACGTCTCCCAAGAAAAGTCAGGTTGTTGACGCAGTGTTGGGGCAGTCGTAGCCCACCAGTTATCTGCCTCTTTACGTAGGTAGTATGCAGCTGTATCAACTCGTTGATCACCAGGGTAGTTCATAGACTCGAAGAGTTTGTCGAAAGTGTGAATCCGATCCTCAAGAATAAGAGAATCTATTTGCTTAAATATGTTGGGGGATTACGCCCAACTACGTGTTTCGCGATATCATT
The DNA here is from genome assembly GCA_945859915.1 of Cuscuta epithymum. Taxonomy (NCBI): domain Eukaryota; kingdom Viridiplantae; phylum Streptophyta; class Magnoliopsida; order Solanales; family Convolvulaceae; genus Cuscuta; species Cuscuta epithymum. The sequence continues at coordinate 658,570 of CAMAPF010000954.1, read as the reverse complement.
CTGTTGTGAAGACGATGTTGGCATTGATTTTGAAGTAACACATTTGTGACGGCCTCGATTAGTCGAGTAAGTTGTCCCAAACCTTGATTAGCTTCGCGTTCATTGATGTGGCGTCATTGTCTTTAACGTTGTCCCTTGTAGGCATCACTGTCTTCTTGAAAAGATAGCGTTTAGAACACAAAATCTATTAAGTACTATTCGTAATTATACTACCTTAGCAAGCACATAATGTATAGTTCCTCCACAAGTCCAAGTATCCTTAAATAAGTCACAAACGATATATCAAAACCAAGAGCATATCTCAAACAATTCAAAAGAACCACATACTCAATCAACAATATCAAAAGTAAAAGTCCCACATTCTCACCGCGGTCCTAAAAATTATATTTTAGTCTTAGAATATTGTTTTTTTTTACTTATTCTCAAATTATTTATATTCCTAATATTTTAGAAAAACATCATGAAAAAATCCCTTTGAAAAAAAATTACGTTAGAAAACTTTTTGAAAAATTAATTATAAACCTCTTTTAAAAAAAAACATTTTGAAAAATCGCCCAAGAAAAACCATCGGCTTTGATACCAACTTGTAACACCCCCAAATTTCCCACCCAAAAATAATACTTTATTCAAAAGAAATATCAACTTTATTTAAAAACATCAGAGTTATGCGGCGGAAAACCAAAAGGGAAATAGGGGCGTTACCGCCACACTCGGCTCTAACCTAACCGAGTGCACAGGCTAATCACCACAGACAATTAAACTCAATAAGTGTCTTGAAAATTTAATTAAACTACAATGTTATCTACTAATTACATTTTCTCTAGCGGAAGCTCTCTCGAAATCAACATCATCAGCAAAGCATTACCTGTACAAAATCATGTACAGAAAGAAAAATAAAAGAAAACAAAAATTAGCAACAATGCTAAGTAAGTTCCACCTAACCCCATAAAAAAATATAAATTTAATATTTTTGAAAAAAAAAAAAACATTTGGCATGAAAAATCTTTTTAAAACAATTTGTAAAATCTTCTCATAACACAATTCACGAGTAAAATAATAGTACTTCAAATATAATTAAATATTTCCAAACCACAATAATTACAACATACCAAATGTATGTAAAGTACCAAAACCATTCTCAAAATAATTCCAAACACTCATAATCAATATTAGCATAATCAAACCAAAATAAATCCAAAAGTATTTGTACTTGGAATTCCACAATAATTTGATAATTCAATCCAACAACTCAAATCCATTCCATTCAAATATAATTCTCCTCAAAACCTCAAAACATCAATCCAAATATAATTTGTACTCCTAATACATTTGAAGGGCGGTGCTCAACATTTTATTGAGCCCGATGGTCCGTTGTTATGTACGGCCACCCCGGGACTTTTGCCGGTACCACTTCTAACCTGAGGAAACTGAACCTCTACCTTAAGTGTGCACACCCTCTAAAAGGGATTCCAAGCCCTCTGAGTAGTAAGAAGTCCAAGTAGTTCGGACGTCAACGTCCCCCTACTCCACCAAAAAGGGATTACCCTATATAAGTGACTAGGTTACTGCTACTACTGAATAATAGGGTCTTTTGCCCGAATTTTAAATACAATAAACAACCACCAATCTCCACAGTCAAGGTCGTGGACACCAAATCCCAACAAGTAATAGCAGTCCTAATCACTCTCCACAGTCAAGGTCGTGGAGGACACCGACATCCCGGATTTCTCCCGTGATGCCCTTACATTGAAAGATTCATTTTATCTTTATTATTTTCCAAAAATTCAGGGATTACTACTCACGTAATTTCCCCAAAGTTTCTCAACATTCAACAATGCGTCACATATTATACATAGACATAAATTTCCAAAATAAGGGTTAATCAATCCTTTAAACTCGAAAATTCCCAACATGATTAAAATATAGAATACTCCATAAATAGCTCAAATCTCAATCCCAATAATGCTTAATACATAACTTCAAATACTCAAAAATATCACACAATATTCAATACTCAAATCACAAATATAATCCTCAATAACAATCCATAAATAATTCTAAATACTCAAATACGAAGTATAAATGTAAAAGCTAGAATCTCACAGAGCACTCAAATAATTTCAAATAAATAATCATATATAGATCGATTTACGAGGAAAAGTGTAATGTTGGTTGATGTAGAACTTACCTCAAAACTCCAAGTATTCTCTAGGCAAATCTTTTACCTTGCTCCTCACTCAATCACCTTCTATAAAATTTACCAATCAATATGTATCCAAACTATATTAAGTTCATCTACCCTTTATTTATAAATTTCCCCTCTTAATAATCTTCCGTAATAAGTTTATAATTCTTTTCTTAGAATCAGTCCAACAGATCAATTATTAAAGTAGGCAGCCCAATTATTACACAATACGGAGTATGCAGATTACGTACAGTTATTATAGTTGTCCTCTTCGTCATCCTCCCGCAGTGCCAGCAACACAGGGTTGAACCAAGGATCGACGTTCGATGCGGTGTTCCTCACTCCGGCACGCTTGTCTCGGCATCAACAGTAAGGCATATCGGCGGCGGCGTGGCGGCTCGTCCGGTGGAGATGCAGAACGGCGACTCTTCTTTACTTCCCCGGAATCCCCGGCGTGCAAAACAGTTCGGCAACGACTCCGGCAGTCCGGCGTTAGTTCGTATCAGCGTTTCCGGCGATGTGTAGTTCTGGAAAGTGAAGGCAGTCCATTGCCGATTCTGCAGCGGAACCCCAGCGTGCGTTTTTCTTGCTCTCCGGCGATGTTACTGTCTTCTGCGGCGACTCTCGTTCTTCTCCTCTCTTCTGGAGATATAGGCAGGAAATTTCGTTGATGATTTTGTACGCAGGTTTAGTTTCTACACAAGAAGTTCTGCTTTACCGATGTTTTCTAGGCCGACGGTTTCAGCATATTTGTTTGTGCGCGGCTAGGGTTTTCGGGTTGAAAATCTTTCGTATATATACACTTATATTCACCCAAACGAAGGTTCTAGGCTGACGTTACGTATCTTTCCATTTACTTTCGTTTATGATCATCCAGTATTCATGTATTATTGTATGCGTGTGTAATAGGTATGGAAATTCTTACCATTTATTCTTAGTGGAGTTATTAGGTATTAAATCTTTAGTCGTTGGGTAGTGTGTATATCATTGTCAACTTCGTATTATTATTACTTTTTTTTTTCTTACACAGTGAACTTCAATTTGTAACAAAAAAAAAGGTCACCCTCCTTATGAGTTAATATTTTATTTGATAAATTAAATTGTTATTTTATTTTATTTAAATTTTTGGAGTGTCACACAATACCCGTACCTGCTTAATATCAAGTTATCAACTCAATCAATAAGAAAATTCAGAGCAACCCCATATCTCGTCATACATCTGTACATATATGCAGTGGCAGGCCATCTATGTTAAAATAATACTCATAATTCAAATATATAGGTGAGGAACAACTGATCCCAAACACGTTTTTAACTATACATACACATGAATATATTGGCCTAATAACATATGAACCAAACGGACCGAACTACAACCTCCTATATAATACTCACGCCGTAGTATATACTTCGTATATCAGGAGGCGAGAACGAGAGAAAAGAAGAAAGGAGACTGAGAGAACAAGAAAGAATGGTTGAACGCTGTGGAAGCACTGCCGTGAGGAAGTGCCACTGTAGCATCGCCGGAGAAAGTTTCGCTGAGTTACAACTGTCGGACTGCATAGACGCCGGAAAGAAAGAGAAGCCACCTGGGAGCAACCGTGCTCGTCCGCGTCGCCGAAGCTGATGGAGAAGATGACCTTTTGCCGCCATGTGCGTATGTAATTCATTTACTCCGTATTAATTCTGATAGGCTGGAGTTTTTATTAATACGGACTCAAATTAAATTAAATGGTCCAAATTGTTTAAATAATGGAGGAGAAATTAAGTATTCTGGGTTGGCCCAAAATAAAAATAGATGGAATTAATAAAATGGATCAAATTGGCATACGTAGATAAAAGTGAGCAAACTAAGGTGAGCTAATTAATCTCAATATTGTGAGTAAATTATTAATTCTAGAATTTCAATATTCTAGAAGGTGAGTTTGAAGAAGATCAAGCTAGGAGCTTCGATTAGGATTTATCGCAATTTGAGGTAAGTTTCTCTGCCGATCCAAAATGATTTCCTCGTACTATATGTTATTATGTGATTAAGTGTGAATTTTGAATTATGTGTATGTGATTTTGAGGAAATATTAGATCTATGGTATTTGAGAAGTGCAAACTAAGTACTTTTTGGTATTAAATATGTTTAAATACCTTTGAGACTATTTAGAGAGATTGAGAAATATTTTTGGATGTATATCTAAAGTCAAGATAAAATTTACGTTTTCATAAGAGGTGAGCACCCGGGAGAAAGCCGTGGTGTCGGTTTTCCACATCCGGATAAATGTGGAGGGTGATTAAGGCTGCTACTACTAAGAAGTACAGTTTGAGTTTGAAGTGACATTTGGATCTATGATCCCTTTTAAGAAGAAGTTATAGTAGTAGTTGTCCCTAATCATTCAAGAATTTTAAAGGTGGGGTGGTTGGTAGACTGAGTCCCGATTACTCGTGACAACTTACTACTCGGAGGGCTTGGAATCTCTTTTAGGGGGTGTGCTCACTTAAGGTAGTCGTTTCGTTTCCATTAGCAGTTGTGGTACCGGCAAAAGTCCCGGGGTGGCCGTACATAATAACGTAACCACCGGGCTCAACCAGAGTGTTAAGCACCGCCCTTCTAAATTACTAGGAAGATAGAGAAGAAGTGAATTTTGAGAAATATCAAAGAGAAAAGAATTTTGGTGGAGAGTGTCATTTTTATATAGTATTATATGAAAAACTATTTTTCGCCAAACCTGATTATTTTACGGGGTTGGGTAGTACTTACTTAGCTCTAAAGCTAATTTTTGTTTCCTTTTCTTTGTTTCGTTTTCTTCACTTTATTTGTGCAGGTAATGATGACTATGTTGATTGATGATTGCATGCGCCCGAGAGCGGTTAAGTGATGCCTTAGTCAAACCTGGTCATGAATAAACAATCCAATTATGTTGAACACTTTTTACTTTGTTTTGGGATAGCCTGTGCATCCGGTTAAGAGATGACCGGATGTGGCGGTAACACCCATTTTCCATTTAATGTTATTTCTGCTGCAAAACTTTTCATCTGTTTTAAAAGAATAAATCAAGGTTGTTATCAATATATTATTATTTCAAGTATTATTTTGGGCGGGAAATTTGGGGGTGTTACATTCTGTTTGTCTAGTTGTGCTTTCTGTACGGAGTTGTAATCTTTCTTCTTTGTCATCTTGAATTCTTTGGCAAAGTGACCAGACTTGCCACATTTAAAGCACTTCAGATGATCTCCAATGTCGGCTTTATCACAAGGTCCACTAGCTTTGTTCATGTACTTGCATGAAGAAGTTCTTTGTCTGTTGGGTAAAGATGGAGATTTAAACTTCACGAACTTCTTCTTTTTTGAAGGAAAACTTCATGAACTTCTTATTCATTGTCTTAGTAATATTAATCAACAAGGCCAGATTCTTCTTCATCTCGTTTATCCCGGGGTCTAAATCAGATGATTTCTTTTCTTCATTAGATAAATAAGCTTCTATGACAATCTTTGCAGCCTTCTCTCTTCTCTCCCTTTTGGTAGATACGAGAGCAAGAGAGTCAATCGATATCTTTTTTTTAGAAGCATTTATCTTTTCAAGTACATCTTCTAATAATTCACGTAAACAATCATAAACATTGTGGATGGTCAGCTCACCTAAGTCTTTTGTATGTATGATTCTTCTGGTTGTCTTCTTCCATTAAGGCTTTAGCGATCTCAGAAAACATATATTAATCTCTGTATTGGTTCTGAGGATACCAACTTTTCTCTCCTCATTAAAGACCATCAAAAATCGCTGACGAGTATCTTTCAAATCTTCTTCGGCTCTTGCAATGAAAGAGTCTTAAGGAGTGAGAGTGTGAGCTCGCTTGGTCTTGATTCCAACATACGTACCTTGCATAATCTGATTAATCTCATCCCACATCTTTTTGGCATGGCAAAGTCATCAGGACGAACAGTAGCAAATATGTTTTGGCTAGAAGATCAGCCTGACTCTCAACTTTTATGGCTAGGTGTATTCCTTCTCAAGCCACAACAAATGATTCTTCCAAAGGATTCTAAAAATCTAATTTTTTGGAGAAGAAGGTTTTGACTCCATCAAAATTGAATCTAAACTATTTAGATTTGATGCAAGAAACAATGATATAGTGATTTTTGAAATTGTAATATCCTCACCAAAAATGATTAATTTCAAAAGAGTGATGTCACCCCAGATCTAAGATTTTATTCAACAACTTTCATGCTCATATGATTTTAATCTTGGACAGAGCAGAAAAATCGGGCATATCTCGATTACCTTTGTAATCAACAATTCCGGTTTCTACGTGAAGATTGCTAAATAAAACGGAAGCTCATATCTAGCCCTCAAGGGCCCACACAATTCAAAGCTCAATGAGTTTTTGACATTATTTTCTAATTTTGTTGAATTATCTTATTTAGAGCAGGAGGAAGTGAGGAACACATGCATTGGGAGCTTGACATTTCGGCTGATAATGAGGATATAATCATTTCAAAACTCATCTTTAACTCATCTTTATCAAATCCCTTGATAAACAACCATTAATTCCACTTCTTCAGGCTTACTTTGATGCCTCGGTCAACTTTGACCATTCCGATGAATTTTTCTTATCAGACGATTTTCCAGGACATGCAATCGAAAGCGATCGTCGCCCTCCTTTATCAAATGATGAATAAATTGGGAACTCCAAATTCAACTATTTGCCGCAAAGCAAAGTTCGTCACCTCCGGAAACTACATGCCAACACACAACCTGAACACGAAACTCAAACTTTACAAAAAATCTTAGCAAAACAAAAGGCACCACAACAGGAGGACTAGATAACAGTCCAAAAATTTCCATTGGGTCTAGTTTTAGTTTTTTATATTTTCTTTTCTTCTCTGTATTTTTTCTCCTTTTATTTGTCTTCTTGTAATGCACTTTTTATTTTTATGAATAAAATCTTTCCTTTTTCAAAAAAATATAAATAAAAAAACTTCATTATTAAAAGGTTTAATACAATTCTTCTATTTCGCACCACATAAGAATAGACAATTAATGTTTGTACACAAGCAACTACTGATTGTGCGAGAATGGTTAATTGTCTGTGGACGGACAATGACGGACTATGCGGAGATGATTAATTGTCCGTGGACGGTAAATTTCCGAATACTGACTGTGTAGTGATGGTTAATTGTCAATGCACAAACAACTACGGATTGTGCATGGATTGTTAATTGTCAGTGCACAGACAAATTATGGTTGTACACGAACATTATCAAAATTGGTGAATATAATGTGTGTTTGTGTACATACATTTCATATCATTGCACAAATATATCATCTCACTTCACATATATTTATCTCTACACAGACAATTGGTGCATATAATGTTCTTGTCTGAGTACAAACATTTCATATCACTGCATATAAATATCATATCACTTCACAGGTATTTATATCTATACAGATATTTGGTGCATATAATATTCTTGTATGTGTACAGACATTTCATATTGCTGCACAAACATATCATATCACTTCACAAATATTTAATGTCTCTACACAAACATTTCATATCGTTTCATACAGGAATTTACTCACTTTCTGTTTCTCTGCACAAACACAAAATTTATGTAGCACAATATTAATTTCCGATGAAATGTCTTTTTGTTTATATTCAATGTGCACAATGTTTTGGACGACGTTCATATTCAAATAAATACATGGAGGTCAGAACATGTGTGAAACACGACATCAATTCAAATAAATAAATGGATGTCACAACATGTGTGAAGCACAACATTAGTTCAAATAATTACATGGAGGTCACAACATGTGTGAATCGCAACATTAATTCAATACAAACAAAAATTCAAATCTAAATCATCATTCAGTGTGAAATATTTGTCAGTTATGTTTTTCCCCAGGTCACGCAGTCTCCTCCTCCCCCAGTTGTCTGTCAGTTATGTTTTTCTCCAGGTCACCCAGCTTTATGTGAGTCACAAAGATTTATGTAGCACAATATTAATTTCCGATGAAATGTCTTTTTGTTTATATTCATCTGTGCGAGACTTGCTGCTCGAGCGGAATGAAGCATCAACGACAACAGATGCTGGGGGGTAGGGTTTTCTGGGTCGACGAATGCTCTTGACTTGTGGGCGCCGGAATAATGGTGAAGGTGGTGGTAGGGGTAGGACCAGCCATGGTGATTTCGGTAGGTTAGAGAAGATAACCCTAGAAACTGATACCATATACACAACATTAGAATTTGGGAAATAATGGTCTTCCCTCTTGGATGCCTTAGCATCATATATTTATAATAAAATAGAGTTATGGAAATTATATAGTCATCCCTAGATAATACATTACTCTCTCCGTCCCTAAAAATACTTCCAACTTTCTTTTTTGGGCGTCCAAAAAAAACTTCCACTTTCCCTTTTTGGTAAAAAATTTGTGGTCCACAACAATTCTTACACATTTCTCTCTCCTCTGCACAACTCTCCACCACACAATACCAACTATCCTAATCCCTGTGCCATTTGTACTATGGAAGTTCTTTTAGGGACGGAGGTAGTATTAGTTTTGACCGATTTGTATCGTTTTCGATCGATTTTAGCTTGTTTTTGTCAGGTTTCATCAGTCGATTTTAATTTGGCTGGTTTTGTAACACTTGAGATTAATTTAAAGGGGTTAATAGTACTACTCATACCAACAAGATACATTCCCTTTTAAGGGAACTCATCACCTAAGAACTCCAAGTTATGTGTGCACGCATGAGTGAGGACAAATTGCGCGTTAAAGACTTGTGGAGGTTTGTGAGTACAGTAGTAGAGGTCTGGAGGTGTTTATGAGTAACTACATAGGGTCTGGTGGGCCCAGGGTGTTACAGGTTTTTTAACCCAAAAGTATAAATTGTAAACCGAATCACCGACGAATCGGTCCATTTCAGACGGTTTTGGTTATAGTCGCGCGGTTTTGGTATTAGCCGGTTCGGTTTTGGTCGATTTGTAGACCATTTTCGCCTTGTTTTATTCAGTCCTAGATTTAATAATATCATTGAGGATCATATGTACATAATACTTCGTTTTATATAGCCAATGGATGCCATTTATATATTTGGAAAGATGATAAATACGTTTCAATAAGATAATAACTAAGGATCAAAAGCACACTGGTAGCTCCCAAAACATTTTTTGCTACAATTGAGACATCAACTCACATTCATTAAGTATATACTCCGTACATGTTAACCATTTTACCCTCACTTTAGGTGAGAACATGACACAATTTTCTCCCCCTTTGAAAATTGTAATACTACTATATATATTAATATTATTGTTAATATTAATACGTAGTATTATTATTTACCTTTTAGATTATGAGCCCATTAGGTAACTTCTACTTTTTGCTTATTAGTAATTTTTTAATCATACATGTAACTTTTGTTTTTTCATGTTAAATTGTGTACAAATAAAAATAAGAAACGTCGAAATTACTTTTCGAGCTGATGATTTGATTGAAGTTTAGTATAGAGGATTATGATAACTATTTTTCATGTATAATTTGTTTATATTATCAAATAAAATATATTTTAAGTTTAATTTTTAATAATTGAACAAATTCAGTCAATTGAGTAAGAATTTGATTTAATTTAAACATATTCAACTAGTTTAAAACACCAACTTGTGCTATTAATCGAGCTCTAGATTTATTTAGATACAAAGTGAAAAAGCACAAACAGATGTTCAATTTTGGTGGACAATCAAAGATGTGGGTTCAGAAGCCCAATTAACAGTGTTAGACAAGTTAGGTTAGGGCAGAGAAAAATGTTACTCCGTATTTTGTTTGCAAGAGTGCCAACAAACCCTTCCCCTCAACCCTCTATGTCCCTCTTTGTATTTCTACTCTATCGGCAATTTAATTGTACATATATTTACCTACATTTACATGCACAATTCAAGTTATTATTTCTAAAATACTTCGCATTTATTTTTTAATTAAAAGAAAATGCAGTACTAATGTACTATTGAAGCAAGGGTGGACCTATGTTCAAGCAAAAGTTGTTCTTATACACACTTTTGCACACACCAGTACACATGTTGGGTGTGAATACTTAATAGCCTAATCACCTACACTAGTACACACTCGATGAACATATTTTTGTTGTGAACAACCTATTCACAAATAAAAAGTAAGATAACTTTCCATTTGCTGTCCCGTAACCTATTAATCCTGCAACTTTAGTCACTTGCAAATTTGGCTCTGTAACTAATTAGTCTTTTCAATTTGAGGACCCCCCAAAAGTACACTTTCCGAAGATATTATACTAGAAAAGATGGCATCACCGGCGTCGGATTTTTCTATCGAAAAGTGTACTTTCCAGTGAAAAAGTCCTTAAATTGCAAAGATTTATTAGTTACAAGACTAAATTTGCAAGCGATTAAAGCTATAGGACTAAAATTGCAAATATCCCCACGCGTAATACCATGTTAAAAAAACGTCCCGGACTGGCCGGGTCGACCTCGACTAAAAACCGGTTCGGGTCGTTAAAAACCCGAAATGACCAAAACCCGGAAAACCCCGGTCCGGACCCAAATTGGAAAAACCCAGACAACCAGGAAAATCCTGATTTCGATTTCTAAGCATTTAAACCAAATAAATTGCAACTTTAATAGAAAAAAAATAAGTGATATATTTATATATTTATTTAAGAAAGAAATTTGTATCAAATTATAATATAATGCACAATACACATAACAAATCACATTATGTATTCTAATTCTAAAGCTTAATGAGACCAAAATCAGATTTGAAGCATTATACGGAGTAAGTGTTTTAAATTCTTAGCTAGTATATTATCTAGGGGTGGGCAAAAATACCGAACCGGCATGGTACCGAACCGGACCGATATGGTACCGGACCAAATAATGGGTTTCGAAATGGTTCTCAAAATTTTTATCCTGGACTGGACCGTACCGGTTCCAAACCATGCCATGACCGGTTCTCGTAAAATGAGAACCGGTACCGGACCGAACCAGACGGAATTATGATTTATATACGGAGTAATTAATAATCTATAATTATTGTACATGTATACCTTTTGATTACTCCTTCCAATTTACTTTTTGTACTACTATAGTTTAAGTGAGAGTAAAGGGTCAGTTTGGTCCTCGAAGTTGCAAAAAAGGGGTCAAATAAGTCCTTATATAGAAGATTCTGTCCGGACGTGCCATTTGAGGTGGCTCCCTATAGAATTTTTTGATGAAATTTTTTTAGCATCTTATTCATTAAGTCTAGTTTACTCATACCAAATTTCGGCTAACAATTCAATCACGGAGACATTCAAATGAATTCTTGAAGATAAGTGCGCTTTTAACGACACAGTTATCTTCAAGAATTCATTTGAATATCTTCCCGATTGAATTTTTATTTGAAATTTGGTATGAGTAAACTAGACTTAATGAGTAAGATGCTCAAAAAATTTCATCAAAAAATTCCATCGGGAGCCACCTCAAATGACATGTCCGGACAGAATTTTCTATGTAAGGACTTATTTGACCCCTTTTTTGCAACTTCGAGGACCAAACTGACCCTTATCCCGTTTAAGTGAGCATCAAATTGAAGATCTTTTGCCATACAGTAAGTATGAAGGCACTTTACTTGTTAAATACTACCTCTGTCGTCCCTTAAAGCTTTGCCAAAGTTGACCGGCGCGGAGAATAATAAAGTAAAAATTGTGTGGTTGAGGTTTGTGCAGAGAAGAGAGAAATAAAAGAAACCACAAAATAATTGAATAAAAGCGAGAGTGACAAAGTTTTTTGGAACGTCCCAAAAAGGAAAGATGACAAAGTTTTAGGGGATGGAGGGAGTAGTTAATACCTTTAATTTATTTTATGGGTTATTTTTTAAAACTTTGTTGTGCAAGTATTTCCTAGAGACCCGATGTGTATGAGTGAGAAGCCAATGGTGTTTGAAGAGTTGTGGTTGTGAACGTTTTGTCATATATGTTTTGTATTACTATAGTTTATTTGAAATTTATTAATTATGTAATATCAAAATTGATAAATAAGTCTATGGTGTGGATTTTATTTGAAATTGATAAATTTCAAATAATAGTTTATTTGAAATTTATTAATTATGTAATTATTTGAAATCCACACTATTGATAAATCTATAGTGTGGATTTTTTTAATTATGACTAAACTTTAATTTGTCGAAAAAGTGGCATTGTTTGATATTGGTATGACATGATACCGTACCGTTTCAAATTGGAACCGTACCGAACGGGTTTAGGTCCAAGACCGAACCGAACCGTTTCAATAATAATGGTCCGGGTACGGGTTCGGTAAAATATTGGACCGGACCGGACCGCGTCCACCCCTAATATTATCATTAGTTCATTCATCGTTGCGGGTATAATTACTTTTTAATTTAGTTATATACAAGTATATGATTGTAGATTTAGAATCAAATACAAATAGTTCTTCTCATGTAAGTAGGAATAAATATGGAGCATCAAATTTAGGATCTAATGGCTATAAATATGTCCAAAATTGATTAAAGTGGATGAAAAATACGGTGACATTTTCGTAAATAAATCAGAGTTTTTCTTCTTTGCCAAAAGTGGACTTCTAGCGTGCAAAAGTGTACCGCAAAATATTAAAAGTGGATGGCGGAAAATTTTCCAACGTAATAGTGCAACTCGGAATCTCAAAAGTGGTGACATTCGTATTTTGTATCTTAAGACCTTTTTTATTGGAATCGAACCCTATAATTATATGTTTATTATCATATAAACATTATCCGGTTCTCTAGTGTTGACCGAATTAACCCTCCCGGGTTTGGGTTAACCGGTGACCCGGTCATGTGGCTGGGTCGCTTCCCGGTCAGTTTTTTACAACATTAGTATAATAGTGTAAAAAAGTGTATATAAATAGTTTGTTGGAAATTGCCCTGAATAGGAGTAAAAATGTTTTGAAATTTCAAAATAGGACTGTCATGTTTTTAATCCTTAAATAAGAGTAATTTTTGCTAAGTTTGACATTATCAGGTTTTGAACATGGCAGTTTCTGCCAATTTATTAACAAACTTGACAATCGTTACTCTTATTTAAGCAATAAAAACATGAAGATTCTATTTTGGAATTCCAAAACATTTTTACTCCTATTTAGAGAGTTTTTCCGTAGTTTATTCATGTCCTAGGTAGGAGTAAAAACATTTTGAAATTCCAAAATAGTATCTTCATGTTTTTATTCCCTAAATAGGAGTAATTTCTGATAAATTTGGAAAAAACTTGAAAGAAACTGCCATGTTTAAAGTCTCATAATGCTAAGCTTGAAAGAAATTATTACTCATATTTAGGGAATAGGAAGATTACTTTCCTATTTTGGAATTTCAAAAAAAATTTACTCCCATTTAGGGAATCTTCCCAAAAAATATGGAGTAACTTTTTAAACCAAAACGGCGTCATTGTAGTCGTTTCGGGAAAAAGAAGGAAACCCCTCCGTTTGTCCGGCTACACTTCACTCTCTTCAACCTTCACACCTTCACTTTTGAAAATTGAAATTTCACCTCTGCTTCTCTAGATCGCAACTTCCACGCTCTGCGCGAGGTCGCTTACTCACCCGGGCAGCCAGAAGCCAACTCGCACCTTGTCGTCGTTTCCGGCTCGCCGCCACTGAGCTACCGCTCATAGGTTCCTAGCTGACGAAAGAAATCAGGTAAAACGTAACCCCTGCTCAATTCTCGTCTGCGCAAGTCTGGCCTGCTGCTAAATTTCTCATCTTTGCAAGCCTGTAACCTAATTCTTTACCGATTTTTCCCTTATCAGTCAGTTATGTATGCACTGAATCCGGTCGTTATTGTAATTTGTGATCCACCACTGATGAAATCACACAAACAAACAAATTAGTAGGAATATAATGTAGGGGTAAATTATGGAAACAAAACAGTAAATGTTTCATTAAAAAATAAACAATGCATTCCAGAAATGAATTATGGCTACTTTTTCAAAGTTCTTTTTAAAAGGTTGCTTATATATTAATAATTAATGAATGCATATATACCATTTTACCTTTTTTAAATGTAGCTTCGAACCCCCAAATATCTGCCACAGTATCAAAGAACTTCATCTTCCATCGGATCTGTGTTTCAAAGATATAGTTGAACTGAGTGTTCCAGAGTTAAACCCCTCTCCTAATTTTTTGAGGAACTGCTTTAGGTTAAGGAGTTAAAGGATGGGGTACATAGGGGCACATGGAATAGCTGCGTTGCATCGCTACAAGTACAGTGGAGTAGATCACTCTTATGTAGCTAAATATGTGCTGCAGCCCTTCTGGAGCCGATGTGTCAATTTCTTCCCTCTCTGGATGCCGTAAGTACCCATCGTCTTTTCTATTGCAAAGATTTATGCTCTCTTTTGTTTTTGTTTTGTGTTTCTCAGTTATAGTACACTTCATTATGGAGTTTAGTGTCTCAGTGTCTGCACAGTGACCTTATGCAGGACTAAAACTTTGATTAACTTACTATTTAGTGGAAGAGCTGTAAAATTGAGTGGATTAATCTTATTTTTGTGTGTGCGCCGCTGATTCCTGTGAAAGTTAAAGATTCTGGATAGTCAACTTAAGAAAGAATCGTCTTGAGGCATGGTATGGGTAAGATAATGGCTAACAGACATTCATAGGTATTGAAGTTGTAATCGTAAAGTTCCCAATTTAGTCAGTTGAAGTTTTGAAGCATGTAAGTGATTTATTAGTGGTTTAATCTTTTGTTAGAAAGACTGGCTTTTATTTTTAGTTCTTAAAATTACTTTTGAGGTTAGAACATACGTAACAATTACTTGCATAATTGCCTAATGTTTTGCGTATGAAGCTTTCCTGAAACATCTCCTGTGCAATTCAATAGAACTTTTGTGTAATAGAAATGCCTTAACTAATGTGTGCTTTTTAATTTGTTTGGCAAGACTACAAGTTATTTTATGCTCATGCTTTTTAATTTCTCTCTCTAATTTGTTACTTAATACTTCTCTTACTTGTTGTGCATGTGCTGGATATGCTTCAACTAGGCCCAATATGGTAAATACTCTTTAAACAATCTTGTCACGGGTTGAAATGATTTCTCATTTTTTCCATGCACCATGAGGTGCTTTTTACCTGATACAGACTTATTCCTTTTTCAGATTACACTCACCGGATTTTTGTTTTTAGTCACTTCTGCATTGCTTGGATATGTAAGTTGTTCTTTCACCCCAGTTCCTACTTTGTCATTTATCCTCTCGGCATATTTGCTTTATGTATTAGTGTTTGCTACTGGCTATAAGTTGGTGTGACTTTGTGTTGGATCCTTCCTTGTTTTTGCTTTATTTTCATGGCTACTGTATCAAGTTTTCAAACTTATTTTTATAGGACTAATAGACTAGATGATAAGTTCCAAACACATTAGGGTTTATTGTTGAGTGAAAAATCTGAACTTAGGGTAGATGAGAATATCAACAGGGATATTCGATAGTACTACATGGTGGTAACTGGTAAACCCTTTTTATGTTTGGAGTATACAAGTATTATACTCTTTTGAATATGTAATTACACTAGCTGTGATGTTAGCCCAATTTAATTAACCAGTAATATATAAGACCTATTGTTTTGTATGCCACCATTTTTGTGTGCGGATTGCACTCACTTATACGTAGTAATAAGTTTTTCTTCTGCACATTATGGTCTGATGACCTTTTCCCTTAAGGTAAGGTTTTGGGTTTAGAAAGAAATAGTGTATTGTTTATATGACTGCTGTATCTTCGTAAGGTGCAACAGATCATTCTTTACTTTTTCTACAATCGCTAGTAGTCACAATCCTATCCTTGATCTATATAGGGTATACTGACTACACTACATATTCTACAGATATTAGGCTACACATTTTGTCGAAGAGTTGTCTTATATTTGCCCAGAGCCATACCATTCATTTGACTATTATTATTATTATTATTATTATTATTATTATTATTATTATTATTCCATCTCTGCTAACACACCAAATGTTTTTTGCCAGATATATTCCCCAAAATTGGATTCTCCGCCTCCAAGATGGGTTCATTTTGCGCATGGTTTGCTTCTCTTCCTTTACCAGGTCCAGTTATTCTCTTTGTAGGATTCATATGAATAACATTTATGTATTTGGTTCTTATCATTTGGTGTAGCAGTTCTAGTTCTGTAACCCACACATCTTTGGGATTTGACATTCGTTGTCGATAATTTGGCAACTATCTCATCACATCTATTGCAGTCGAAGTATGGCGTTTGGTTGTTCAAGACTTTAAGAGATTATTATTAGAAATCAATCCAGGCACAAATTTGTGTTGAGAATTCTTAAGTCTGGGTTCATCATTTTTGCTAGAATGAAACTCTGAGCAAGTGCCCCAATCGATTATTAATTATTATGCAAATACCGAAGAGTCATCTTTTAATGTATCAAGTAGAGTACCTCTGAGTTGGTTAACCAATCTGTTTGATACTAAAAGCGTGTCTTACTGTTGATATGTCCCAAATAAGTTTTTGGGTGTTGTTTCAATATTTTTGCTTTTCCATAAAAATTCCTTGGTGTTCACAAGTACTTGTTCTGACCCTAACTTAATGCTTGTTAGACATTTGATGCCGTAGATGGAAAACAAGCTAGAAGAACAAATTCATCCAGTCCATTAGGAGAGCTTTTTGATCATGGTCATACTCACTGATATTTTTATTATCATCATTAATATTATTTTGTGTGGTTCCATTGTGGTTGCTAATTGGGGTTTCATTCCAACTCTTTGATAAATCAAATTACTTCAACAAATAATCCAGGATGTGATGCACTTGCATGTACGGTACGTATCGTTTTCTACTCGTCATGTTTTTCCTAGGGGGAAATTCCTGAAATAGGAGTAAAAATGATTGGAAATTCCAAAACAGGGCTTCTATGTTTTTCTTCCTGAAATAGAAGTAACATGGCAGTATTTGGTGCCATCTTGTTGTCATTACCGCTAAAGTAGTTGCAGTACTAGGCATTAACATGGCAATATTTATTGTTGGCAGAATTTTTCAATCATGGCAGTAACAACTCGTATTTCGGGAAAATACATAGCAATTGGATTTTGGAATTCTAGAATGTTTTTACTCATATTTAGGGCAATTTCCCCTTTCCATGGTAAACGTGATGGTTTATAGATGTTATATGTTTGTCTTTCACAGTTTGAATCATTGGCCTTTGGTAGCACTGCTATGTGCGGACCAGCTACCTTCTGGTTTTGGTTTATCTCAGTTGTTCCATTCTACTGTGCAACCTGGGAGCAGTAAGTTTCAAGTGATTTTGATCCATTGTTTTCTCTTTATGAACACCATCTATGCTGCTTCCTCTTTAATATGCTGTAAAAAAAGACACTAATCCCTTCTTATTGCAGTTATTTTACCAATACTCTAATTCTTCCTGCTATAAATGGTCCTACCGAGGGTCTCATGCTGATATATCTTGCCCACTTTTTTACTGCTTTAGTTGGTAATTCTACTTTCCTCCTTCAAGTGGATCCTCCTACCAAGCTACCTAAGCTTCATGTCAGTTGCTTTCACAGTCTGAGCTCTATCATTTAATTAGCTTCAAATTTTCTTCAGGTGCCGAGTGGTGGGCTCAACAGTTTGGGAAGTCCTTGCCATTTTTGAGTTGGGTTCCATTTATAAATGGTGGGATATGCATATCTTGAGTGATTTGAGTCAACAACATATTTAAGTAAATGGTGGTTCACTTTCTAGTGGTCTACTTACTCTACTGCTGTGTATATTGTCTATTATGTGTATTATTTGTACAAGTTTATTGTTCTAATTTCTGGTCGAGTGAATTTACCCTTCAGTGTTTTCCCTTTCATGCCTTCATGTCCTCTGGTTTCGAAGTAACTTCACTGTGTTATATATTGTATTCTGTAGGGAATACATATGATTGCCCTGAAATCAGTGGCCTGCTTTGACTTTTTATTGTTACATGACTTCAGAAATCTCAACAACTAGAGCTGTGCTGTTTCTGATGATAACCTTTGGTGTTATACCAACAGTATCATTCAAGTAAGTGGCTTTTCCAATGCCTCAATGTCGACTTTTTAGCCCACTTACTAAGCATTAAGAGGACTGTATTGGTGAAGTTGTGGTTGCAATGCCTGAATTTCTTAAATAACTCAGTTATGAAAAAAGTTATTAAAATATATTTTATTCTTAAATTAAATTAATAAATTAATATATCTATATATGCATATACATATTTTATTCATCAACTTCCATTATTTTAGTAAAAAAGTACCTCCACTCTTAATTTTCTCGTTATGAACCAATTTAGCATGTGGAGTCAAGAAATTACTGATTGGTAAAAAATATGACTAAAAAGCCGAAAACTAAGACAACCAGACGGCAACTCTATGACCTTCAAGAATCATAAATTGATTTAAACTACTGAACTATATATGAATTACTATTATGGGACAAATGACTTCATTTGAGTGGTTTTTTTTTATGGAGAAGAATGCTTCCTCTAATGCGTTTCATGTGTAGGTAACTAGTTAATAGCTCAGTAATATCTTTCACATGTTGAAACTACCTTGTCCAATTTCAGTGGTGAAATATTTAATTCAAAAATAAACAAAATAAATAAATAAAATCATTTACTCCCTCCGGTTCTTTTTAAACTTCAGTGTTTGACTTCACAGTTATTAAGGAAATAAAGTTGACTTTACTGTAGAGTACACTGTTGAGACACTGTTTGACACTGTTGAGACACTGTTTGGCATTGTTGAGACACTGTTTGGCACTGTTTAGCACTGTTTAACACTGTTTTGATGTATATTTCTTTGCCAAATAAGGAAATAAGGAAGTGTGAAGTTTATTTTGGACCGTTCCAAAAAGGAAAGTGCGAAGTTTATTTAGAACCGGAGGGAGTATAATGTTTAATAGATAGTATTAAGCTTTTGCATGAATTCACGCTGTTAACTAGTTTTATATTATTACCCCCATAAATATCATGTCACTGGCCACACTTAATTTGGAGTAAGTTTATGGTGGTGGTGGTGAACTGGTGATGATGATATTACTTAAAGAAAGAGATGAATTGAAGAAAGTTTAGCTCTAAGTTTTGTTATCAGTGCACAAAAGGATTTAAGTTTCTCGTGCTTGTCTTTGTGTGTACATTCAGGCATTCTCTTCATATGATTGAGTGGTGCCTTTGTTATCTCGATCTGCTGGTTTTGACTTTTAAACTGAACAACTATGAAATATGGCTTTGAAATATTTCATGTCCTAAACTTATATTTTAGTTTATGTACTATTGCACATAGATCAGCATGCATGCTTTTTAACTAAGACCTTTCCTCTTCAGCGTGCAAAACGTGTACAAGGTTGTCAAGGCAAGAAAGGGAAGTATGCCTGTAGCACTGGCCATGGTATGAGTGCAATAAACTATGAATTAATGAACAAGACCCCCTTCCGCTTTTTGTGCATGTTCCATTAATTGGCCAATTGAATTAACAGCTTTATCCATTTGCTGTGCTGGTGGGCGGAGTCCTTCTCTGGTAATTTTTTCCCTCTTTCATGTTGAATAATGAACAAACTTGAACTACAACTTCAAAGTTTCTAGAGGCTATTAATCTATTACTATGCTTATATAGAGAAATAGTGGAAACAAACCTGGTAGTAGGAAATCTAATAAGAATAGGAAACAAAGTACTAATAAAACTAGAGAAAAATGTCAAATTGGTCCTCGCACTATCACGAAAAAGTCAATTAGATCCTCATTCTTTAAAAACCTCGATCAAATCCCCAATCTCTGAAAAAACGTTCAATTGAGCCAATTGGCAGGTTACTTGCCATGTCAGCAGGCCACTCGACGACGTGTGCACATGTGGTGGTCCACGTGCACAACACGTCATATTTAAATGGCTGACTTGGCTTCCACATGTGCGCCACAACAAAGTAACTGCTGACTGGGCTGCCACTTGTGTGCCACGGCAGCAGGTGACGTCAGCCAGGTGAGGAAGCGTATACCATACAGCCGGCTGTACGGCTGGCACCGTACAGCCGGTGGCAGTTTTGTAATTTTGATGAAGTTCGTGGTTTCTTTTAAATGAGTATTGATGTAATTTGGATGAGCATCGAGTCTGATCTTCTGAGTATTAGAAACCTAACAATGAGCATGACGATTGTTGCTTCATATCTTCTAATTGAGTTCCTATTTATTATTTTTCGTTTATAAAAATACTTAACTTATGTTTATAATTAATTTCAATATGTGAATCTAATGTAGTATGATATGTTTGATATGTGCATCATTTTAAAATGAGCATACATAATTTACAAAATGAGTATCAAAAAATTCAAAAGCTCATTTGTGTATGCTCATTTATTTTAGACATTATATTTGATATGTGCATCATTTTAAAATGAGCATAAAGCAGTACCAAATGAGCATACATAATTTACAAAATGAGTATCAAGAAATTCAAAAGCTCATTTGTGTATGCTCATTGATTTTGGGCGTTATATTCGATATGTGCATCATTTTAAAATGAGCATAAAGCAGTACCCAATGAGCATACATAATTTACAAAATGAGTATCAAAAAATTCAAAAGCTCATTTTGTGTATGCTCATCGATTTTGGGCGTTATACTCATGTAAGTTTAATGTAAAACTCATTTTTAATGTGTTTAATATTCAGTTGTGTATGTTCATTTATTTGACGCGTATACTCATCTGAGTTTAATCTAAAGCTCCTTTTTTATGTGTTTAATATTCAGTTGCGTATGTTCATTTCTTTTATGTGTATACGCATTTGAGTTTAATAAAAACTCATTTGAGATCAATAGCAGTAGGGATTCCTTCACTTGCAGTAGACGCGCTTTTTGTCTTCCAAAATCACAATCTCAAACACCAAAATTGAATAAGAAAACGAGAGAAAAAGAAAAGAGTGAAAAGAAAGACTGAGGGCAGGGAAGAGAAACAGATCTGCTGTGTCCGTTCTAGAGGAGAAGGGGATGAGCGAGCTGCAGCGATGAGCAACCAGACAAAGCGAAAGGCCATCTCCGTTTTGGTTTCTCCGGCGACGAAGCAACTAGACGAAGCTAGATCGAAGAAGTAGACGAGATCGGAGAAGCTGGTGTGAAGCTTGATGGGAAGCCGAAGAAGAAGCGTAGAGCAAGATCGAAGCCCGAAGAAAAAGCCCAAGAGCAAGATCGAAGCAGAAGCGCGTAGCCAAAAAAGGGCCGGCTGTACCGTGAGCACGGTACAGCCGGCTGTACGATGGAATTTACCGCCAGGTGACTTGTTGATGTGGCGGGTAACCTGCTAATGGATTCAACTGAAAGTTTTTACAAAGTTCGGGGATTTAATTGATTTGTAAAAGTACGAAGACTTAATTGATGTTTTCATAATAGTACAAGGACCAAATTGACAGTTTTCCAATAAAACTATGATAACTATATCACTACCAAACTTATAATGCTACTAAAATTGTGGTCGATATATTATCACTTTAATACCCCATCTCAAGATGGAGCATGAGAGCTTGTAACACAAACTTTGAACTTTGAACTCTTCTTGAACTGCAGTAGTGCCCACTGCCCAGTTGAACATCCAAACTTAAACTTGAATTGAAATGTTGCAAACATGAGCTTCTGAACTTTAACTTTTTAACTGAACCGGTGTCTGAACTCTGAACTTTATTTTAACATTTACATCAGCTTAACTTTACATAGCATTAATGGGATCCAATACCAATTTCTTCTTCTTTCTCCCCTTCTTAATTTTCCTTCTTCTGCCTTTCATCATCATGGTAGCCTATCAACTCGCATGAATTATTGCCCAATAATTTTCTAGCATAAAACCAGACTTTTTTCCATTCGACATAATGTCTAATAATAATAAATTGATAATCACTGAAAAATTCAATCTTGTTGGTTTTTTTTGAAAAATTTACGATGGTCACCGGAAGGTAGAGAACCAAACCGGAAAACTTTTACCGGAAAAGTTAGCAGAAGTACTTTCACGCGCAGGAGCATGGGGGCGAGTGACTGGAGTTGTGTTGGAGAGTGGCGGAGTGTGAGGTATTGGATGGGAGCAGTCTTCATGTTGTAGAGTCCTCCAGTGATTCTAAGGACCATGTAATGGTCTCTTTTGCGAAAAGATGGGCGGATATGTTTCAGTTCCAAAAAAGGCAGTATAAATCTAGTTTTTTAGCAAACCGGCTCTGATACTGTATTGAATAATAAACCACACTTTAATTGATTTAACTTTGAAGTTCCAACATCATAATGCCTGCAGGCTATTAAATGCTTATATAGAGAAATAATGGAACTAACTTGACAGGAACAGGAATAGGAAATTTAATAGGGTTTGGTAACTGCAATATCACTAACACTATAATAAGTATATTACTCCTTAAACACTTTAATTGCCTTTGATTCACTAATATAAGTTTAATTTTTTCTTGTATCTGCTTTTTCCACATATAATGCAGGGAATATATATCTCCATCTGGTTTAATTAGGAATTACCCACATCTGTTCATTGTGGGAACTGGGCTTGCATTTGGGTTTCTTGTGGTAATTTTTTGCTCATGCTCGTGCTCCTTGGACTTCTGTAATCTGGCTGTGTGAATTTACTCAGAAAGTAGACTGGAGTTGTTATATATGAATTGAGACTTGAGAGTGGCAAGTGTGAAAACTCTCGATTAGGTTATGTTTGTTAGGAAAGTAACTTGTGAAAAATGTTTTCCATTGAAAGTATTCTAATGAAATATGTTTTACATGGAATTGAGAACAATAATTTGCTCTATATAAAATATAAATATGATGTGCTACATGAATGGGAAATCATTCTTTACAGAACTAAAGAATCAACGGAAATATTTTTATGCGCCAAATAGCCCCCCAGGAATTTTGCTCAAGTAGGGCAATGCACGAGGGCTTGCATATATCTGGTGCCAAAACATTCTCTGGTGTTAAAAAGAAGTTATATATATAAACCTAAAACATGAAGTAATGTTCTAAAAATAGAGAGGACTTGCATACATAAATTTTAGTAAAACAATACATGTGTGTGTACTGTGCACTGATTGCACTGAATACATGTTCCAGGTTAGTGCTACTTCCTGTTTCTGTTGAATTTCAAGCTCTGCTCTATACTTCCAATTCTGTGTTTGTGAAGAGAGTTTTGTTTTGCAGGGAAGGATGATTGTATCACACTTGTGTGATGAACCCAAGGGTCTGAAAACTAGCATGTGCATGGTATGTGTACTTTTCTTTTTACTCCCTACTGTGACCTAAATATTGAATCTTTCGTTCTGAATTTAATATGTTGATCTGAAATCAATTCGTATTTAGACGTTTTTGACGAGGAAGTTTGTCATTCTCTGATCAATCGTTATGATTATTCTGATCAAAACTCCAGTTTTTTCAAGTTTTTGTATCAACATGGAGTTTACTGATGATTAGACGTTTTTTACTGAGTTCAATTGAAATGTAATATTGTTAGTTTAGAACATTCAGGTCAGATATAGAGATGTGGTGGTGAAGGGGGGTGGGGAGGTAGTGGTGTCAGTGGCAATAGCTCACCCTCCCTGATTTTGTTCAGTATGTGCAAGCATTTTCATGTACTCTCTTCACACCATAAAAGTTCTGGTTTTAAAAGCCATTTTTTGACCTAAAAAAGATTCATGTTCGTCAAAAGGAACTAGTTATTCATGTGATTACATAATTTTTTAGAGTTGTACTTTGCCTAATTTTAAAAGTTATACCTTCACCAAATTGATTTTTTTGATGAGATGGGAGCATAGTTCTAATAAAATTAAATTGTCGCGCCACCCAATGCAAATTCTTGGGCTCAGATTGGACATGTCTGGTTGAAGATTCTTTCTTTCTTCTGCTTATGTCGATGACTGAATGAAAATGATTTGAATTTCTCAATTGAAATTTGTGTCAGATTCTTATGTGAACTATAATCTTGTCAACATTTCTTTTTTTATTGCAGTCTTTGCTATATCTTCCTTTTGCCATAGCTAATGCGCTCACTGCCAGACTTAATGATGGGTATAACATGGATCCCAATGCCAATTTAATTCCCCGTTTATCGTATTGAGTGTTTTGTTATACTGTTTTAAATATGATAATCTTGTGCTTTTATTTGTGGCAGGATTCCTTTGATTGATGAAATCTGGATTCTTCTTGGATTTTGTGTGTACTCAGGTACCTCATTTTTTATTTATAAGACCATGATCTTGTTTTAATGGGCAGTGCATGAATACCTTGGTTTGCTGTGGTTTATTTCTATGGTGCTGACACATAAAAAGGGTATTTACTACTAAGCTGACCCCACTTAAAGGGAAAACATTGCTTTGTATGGCTCAGGGTGTATGAATGACACACATTGAACAATTAGATAACTGAACTACTGAAGTAATCTTAAGGTTGCGATTGCTGCAGCGTGATTGATGCGGGATCTCAGTATCTCACACAAGCTGCTTCGAGTACCCTCCCATGTTAGAATCCCCTAGTCTCTCATGAATTCAAGAGAGAAAATACCTGAAGACCATTCGAGCGACCTGCTTCTCAGACCAATAGGGTGTTTCAACTAGGGCCAGATCATGCTAGGTTATCCCAGGAATGAACAAGGCTTCATTTGGTTGTAGTTTTGCATATCTAGAATACTCTTGAATCTTGATAGACACCCAATTAAGAGCAATGAAGTTTTCTTTATTAATATGGATGAAATTGTGAAGAAATAAAGTGATTCAATTGGTATATATGGTTGATCTAGGATCTGCCTTTAGAGTCGCAAACATGCTAAAACTGAAACTAGTAAAGTTCGAAAACAAGCTGGGAATTGGTTAGTAGATTTCAAATTGCTGTGAAAGTGACTACTTGCCTGTAAATTAGAAGTTACGAAATAAATAAACAATAACACATGAAATAACTAATGCAAATAGTAAGGGCCTGTTTACTGAGAGATATTTTCCAGTTTTCCAGAAAACTGGAAAAAGAAAAACAGAAAACATGTTTACTGAATGCACAGGAAGTACTTTAGTTTGGGCTTGCAAACCTTTGTGTTCACTATAACTCTTCAGTGTCAACTTTCACGACTCTTTGTCCAACCTAACTCTATTTTGCTTCATAATTTTCAGTGTCACTATATATGCACTTTGCTACATCTGTTATTCATGAAATAACAACAGCTCTTGGAATCTACTGTTTCAGGTGAGAGATTTTTGCTATATCGTTCTTCAACTATTTTAGTTTCTTCAAACATTAGTTATTCTTGTTTGAGCTAAGTATATAGTTGTGACTTGTGAGTAGTGAACACTTGGCATTATACGAATAGGCTAAAGGGTCAAATAGGCCCTTGAACTGACTTAAAGTGTTCAATTAACCCCTTATATAGGAGGTTCTGCCCGGCCGTCACTAATTGGGGCGGTTCCTGGTGGAATTGTTTGATGAATTTTTTTGAACATCTTCTTCATTAAGTCCAGTTTACCCATACCAAATTTCAGGTAAAAATTCAACCGGGAAGGCAGTCAAATGATTTTTTGAAGATAACTGCGAAGTTAAACAGCGCAGTACATTTCGTAAAATCATTTGACTGCCTTCCCGGTTGAATTTTTAGCTGAAATTTGGTATATGGGTAAACTCGACTTAATGAAGAAATGCTCGAAAAATTTCATCAAACAATTCCACCGGGAACCGCCCCAATTAGCGACGGCCGGGCAGAACCTCCTATATAAGGGGCTAATTGAACACTTTAAGTCAGTTCAAGGGCCTATTTGACCCTTTAGCCATACGAATATAAACCCAAGTCTCCTTATTCCCAACACTTGACTTTCATATTATCACTTCTTGGTCAGTTTAGGCTCTGTATGTTTACTGGAGGAATTTTTTGTCCACAAAAATGTTTTCTGATGTACCCATGTTTGGTGCTGAAAAATGTTCTGGAGAATGATTCTTTTGACTTCCTTTGAAATGACTTACCGCTTTAACAATAACTAGTCATTTTTCTGAAACATTTTTATGCATCAAAATTACAGAGTATATATAATACATAAAGCAACTTGTTTTCTTGGAAAATATTTTCTGCAAGCAATTTTCCTTTAAACAAAAAGTGTTATAAATCAATGTCATGCAGTTGGGCTAATGAGTACATTGTAACAGTCGAAGAATTTTAGGTTTCATGAAGTTTACTGGATTTTGTGCTAGAAAAATGTGTTGCTATGCTGATGCTTCGTCTATTCATGACAGGATAACGAGAAAGGAGGCTTGAATCAATTTTTATCTTTCTGATGCTTCCTCCTCTGTAGTGCGTATGATCAGGTCGTTATTATGTTTAACAAGCTGAACCCATGGCCTTGCTTTCATGCTGAATCTGGAATTGCCCATTAAGGAATCATGGCATGACTTTGAAGCTAGGGTGCCTTTATTCAGTCCGTGAGTCCTAAATGGACGCGGCTGTAATTTTATTTACTCCTAGTGTTGTCGGCAAATTTAAGTAGGTGCTTAGTTCAATTTTTGGCAGTACCCTAATGCGAATTAAAAAGGCTTTCTTCTACTAACGTTTTCTTCTTTACTTAATGATATGCGTGAAAATTGGAGTATACTTGTTAAGATTATATGGCATGGTTTCCAGGCTCTAGCTCGCTAGGTACCTTATTCGTTTGTGTTTTTTTGTTTTTGTTACCAAAAACAAGATTATAAAAGCTATTAAAAAGTTATTCTTGAAATAATTTATGCCTTTGAGAGAACTTTTGAAATAGGTGAATCACATTTTTTTTAATCTCTAGTAAGTAGTAACTTTGAGAACATCCTTATAATTTTTTTCTCTCATAACTTTGAGTCTACTTCAAACCTTGAAAAAAGTAAATTTGAGTCATTCAAATTATCTGTTAGGTTTCAAACGTCATCAGGATAAAACCAACTGCTCATAACTGATTGATTGCCCGCATCCTCAGATTCCCGTCACAGATCACAGCTCACAAGGAACAATGATTTATTGATCAAAAACCACTAATTTTCCAGCAAGAAGATGAACTGTCGATTGTGTGATAATGTGATTGCTCAAGGCCTCAAGCTAACTCTGAAAACTAACAAGTTTCCCGAATTTACTTATTTATGGCTCCTACCCAAGACATTTAACAAGTTTAAATGTGAAAATTGGCCCAATTTAATCACTCAATTGTCCAGTATAATATTCTCTTGAAGTACGCCGACACTTCATAGTTCATATTGTTGTTGTGGTCTCTTGGAGGTCTACCATTAATCAATATTTACAGAAAGAGAGAAGAATTAAAAATTACAATATAACTCAGACTATTATTTATTATTGCACATTTGCACTCCTCGATATGTATTGGAGTGATTTTAGTGCAGATTAATTGAATAAAAGTAAATAGCTAACTAGATAAACTCTTAATAAACACACTCCGTTCGTGATATGTGGTAACTGAAGTTAAATCGAAGCATATTTGAGTACATCTTGAGCCCCTAAACATAAGATGATAACCAACACGTATGTGATTGGTGTGAGCATTTGTCTGTAAAAAAGGTGTGAGCATTTGTCTATTTTTTGCTGCCACCCTCTCACCACTCCAGTTTTTTAGCTCTCATTTGTTTAATTTTTTATTTGAAAACAAATAAGAAATTTATAATGGACATTTAAGTTATTTCTTTCATGTATGTTTACCAAAACATGTGTGTGTACTACCTCCTTATTCTAATGTTTATTACATTAGGTCTGCACTAAGTTTAAGGGTGAAATACTACATGTAGTTAATTGTATAAAAAAGGCGTAAAAAGTATGAGAAAATCATGAAATCGCATGAAATATAATATGGAAACGTGGAAAAAATAAGAGTAATTAAGTATTTTTATATAAAAAATTTATCAAAAAAAGTTATAAATCTTAAAAACTTATAATAGCCAATGACGGTGAGGTCTTAAAAACTTATAATAGCCAATGAGAGGTGTTTTCTTAGAAAACTGAAATTATCAACAAGCAGAGCAAAAATACGGGAGTTTGGTTAGGGTTTCTAAGATTGAGGGATTCGGAAAGAGGGTTTCCGAATGGGATGATTGGGTGGGTTGGGAGGGGTGGGTTGGCTGGGAGGGGAGGGGGTTGGCAAACATGTGTAAATCCCATTTATTTATTATTTAATATAACTTCTTTATTTTTACTCCAAATTTTACAAAAAATATATTGAAATTCATAATTTTTTATGATCTTTCTAATGACACCAATATCTCATATATAAAATTTATTTTATATTTTTGAGGTTTCAAATGTAGAAAGTTTTCAGATCCAATTTTTTTTCTGAATAGATTCAAGTGCTAAAATTAGGATCACATTATTAACATAACTTTTTTTGCATGTTTCAATTATTTTAAAAATGATTTTTTATTTTAGCACTTGGATCTATTTAAGATAATTGTTGAAACTAAAAACTACATACTGTTGAAACTTCATTTTTTTAAACTTTTTTATATGAGATATTAATGTCATATGAAAGATAATAAAAAGTTATGAATTTTGATATATATTTTATAAAAAATTGAGAACAAAAATAAAAGTTACATTACTTAATAAAAAATGGGGTTTTATATTTTACCCAGCCCCCCACCCAGATTCCCTTTTTGAAGTCCCGTGTTTTGGTGTGTGTTGCAAAAAAATCCCGTGTTTTGAGAATTTCCTCGCCAATGAGGGTGAGGACTTTTAAGGTACGAAAGGTGTAATCATCAGTTTAATTGAACGGTACAATGCTTTTTATCATTTGTACTCTCTTAAGTTCGTGTTTTATTTGCGTCACCCATCCGTTTCGTCTGCTTCTATCATCCTCGCTTGTAATCTTGTATACACCTTCGGTTTTATCCGTCTTCAGCGCTCCGAAGTCCGAACGCCGGCCTGCTATTAGTCTATCAGACTATCACCCAGGTGCTTCCATTCGTGCCATAACTCCCCCGACCTGTTTTCGTGTTGTGGCCCTAAGAAGCATGTATGTGACCAGCTTAATATAGGAAGGGGTATAACTTGAATCTTATGTGATTCCACTAATTTTACTACCAGAAAAAAGTGTGTGGTTTTGATTCTATTGACTTTCTTTGGCTTCAAAATGGGCTTTTGCGTATAATCTAATACTCTGTTCAAACCTGACATTTTATTTCTTAAGCATCCATAATCACATTTTTTCACAATTCACTTGATTAAAGTAAAATTTGTCATTTTTGTGGGTTTGAAAACAAAGTAAAGATTCCTTTCTGGTCCAAGGAAAATTACACATAAAAGACAATTTTCTTTTCTTGGTTTTCCCGTTTTTTGTTGGAAGGATTAAAAAGGGCACTGTGGAATACTTTTACCTTTTTTATTTGTTGCATAAGGTGTCGTTAATCTGATCAAGTTTCGTATTAAGTTTGTTAGCTGTTGTGTCCTCTCTACGAAGTAAGTAAACACTGAAAACAAGAGAACACTTTAGCTTGTAACTTTAATGTTGATAAATCCCTGGGCTGAATTGCTTCAGTAGCAGAAGAAAGAATTCTCAAAGACAAAGAGAAAGAGTGAGCAGAAGAAGAAGAGTAAAGTAATTGGCCAAACTCCCGTATTTCTTCATAGATGTAAACATAAATACATAGAAGGGGAAAAACTGCTCCTAAAAACTTGGCATTATCCAAGTGCTGTACGTAGACTAGTCCTAATAAAAAGGAAGCACCATAGTAATAACTGATTTAAATAGTAAATAACTATAAGCAGTAAAAACAATAATAACATTACCATTCCTAGGCTCCCAGCCCATATGAGAGTCCATCCATGCGCTCAACGGTTCATCAAATGTGGTCTCCATTCTTCTTTGGTAATTGCTATGTACTCAATTGATTCCATTGAATCGATGCTTCTGTTTGGAAAATTGTGTGCTTTTGCTTCCAAACCGCTGCATAGGCTTGTCATTTATTCATTAGCTTTTGATTTCATGATTTAAGACTTTGAATTCTGCAAACGGTGTCTTGTGCATCATAATTTGCCGCTTGAATTGTGTGTGATCATCAGACAGTAGTTTATTTCAACATGGGCTGCTGAACAAATATTTAAAAGGATGTAATCACTACGTTTCAGAACGACAACATGCTTTGAGCAATGGTGAACATAAGGAGGAAAATCTGCCAATTACTTCATGTGTGTGTATTTTGTTTGCAAGTTTAGTGTTTTATTTTACCCGGTTTGATTTCCAAATCAATCTAAGCAGTTTTAGCATCAGGTTTAGCAATGAAACTGATATTCAATTTTTTGGTCAGGGATGAAATGTTGAAGGTTCCAGAATTTGTTCAAATGCATTTAATGGAGATAACAAATTTACAACATATTTGGTAAGGTTCAAAATATGAGAAGTTGCTGAATCAAGAGAAATTGTTGATGTTGTGACATATAATAACTGAATTATTAAAAATTTATTTAAATTATAGGATTAAGAAATTAAATAAAATAAAATAAGGAACCTTCTAAGTACAGCCCTTAGGGATGTTAAAGCTCAAGTCTGAGAAGAGTGTTCCTAATATTATTAATTAACTAAATCGTCAAATAATTTTTTTATTACTCGGTATTTCATTAAAACACGTTTATCAAAACTCTACATTAATCATTCAAATAGTGAATGTCACTTAAAAATACTAAGTGTATTATATCATCATGGTTAGCATTTTCCATAAAATAATACATAAAAATAAACGGGAGACAAAACTGATGTCTATTGAACGGGAACTAATTGAGAGTTCTAATGTTAGATTAAATGAAGGTTACAACACCCTAGAGTCTAGACACTTAACTTTGTGATGCTAAAAAATGTGTTTTGATCATTAATCCGTATTCTCAGAATGATTTATCAGTGTTCTCAGCCTTTTTTCTTATATTATTTGGATGATAATAAGGGAGAAAGTTATTTTTCCTTTTTCTATGATGTTCAAGTGGAGAGGATTTGATTGTGAAAAATAAATTCTCAATTAATATGATTAATGCTTTGTATTTGATAAAAGAAATCACAAGGGTTGATTTTGAATTTTCCATATAGCTTAAGATTTATTTGACAATGATTTATTTGAAATGAAAGTGTACTTTTTAGAACGTTAACGGCGCATATGTTTTTAAAATCAAGTCTTCCTAAGAATGGTGGTTTCAATGCTTTGGAGTTTGAAGTCTCCGTGAGAATGTTGTTAGAGGCTATCACTGAACTCTTGCTGAGTGATCTGAGGTGGTGCTTTGATTATTACATATTTAGACAGCTAATAAGGTCTCACAGGACTCAGATGTGGCATTTAAATGTTCCATCAAAGGTTGAAAGCCTTCTCATGCAGGTGTGCACTAGAGTCTACCAACGAGGAATCGTCTTATAAGCAGGCATGTAGACTGCCCATCCTTATACAGCCTTTGTTCTAAGGGAGAGGACAGTACATATCACCAGTTTATCACTTGCTCGCTGGAAAGGAATGATTGGAGTGCACAAAGATGGGTGTTGGGTGGAGAAGGGGGTTGTCATTCCTGGAGTGGGTTGAAATAAACTTCTCAGCCAGGAACATATAGCATTGTTTTTTACTGATTATGGTATGTTGGAGTTTGTGGTGCGCCCATAATGAGAAGGTAGGTGAAGGGAGTAGGACCAGTGCACCGGTTCTCTCGGTGGCAATCATGTTTCTGGAGGGATGGAGAGCAGTCCAGCAGCAGCCTATGAAGGATGGTGATGTTGCAAATGATGTGAGTTGAAAATGCAGCAGCAGAGTGGTCTGGTGAAGAATTGCAGTGGCTAGGATAAAGCTAAATGTTGATGCATCTGTGAGGAATATGAGTGAGTCTCGAGCTATGCGTGTGACGGTTGGCATAGAGCATAATTAATCTATTGTGGTAAGGGTAACTAGCTAATCTAATAGCTCTGCTACACCATATATGGCTGAGCTTGGATTGGTCATTGATGGTCCAAACAGTTATCAGATATGGCTTGGTGGAACAACCAATCAAACATTATTAGTAAAACCTTTCAATAATAGGGTTAAGGTTCAAGATCTTGAGAAAATTATGGAGGCATTGTTCTATGATTGGAAGTGAATAGGCTACCAAGTGAAGGATTCAGTGACTTCACAAACTGCATGGGCTTTGAAAAATTGAGTTACGTGATCAGCAAATCGGTAGACATCTGTGTTACCAAAGTTTTCATCTTAGATATGATGTGAAAATATGTTCTGACAACGGGGGACGGAGATCAGAATGCCGCTGGCAAGTTAAGCTATTCCCTTTTTGTGCTCCTTTTGTGGAAGGAAAAAACATGCTTAGTAAAGTTATTTTGTGATGTTTGATTTTACTTAAGAAAGTTTGTGTTCCTCTGATATATCCTTATTTAATAAACTAGTTTTTTGACGCGCGTTGCGCGTGAGGGACAATGCCCAATACCATTCACAATACAAGTGTGAATCTAAGAAGAACATCCACTCTTTCAAACGATATGATATGCATATTAGAACGACAATGATTATGTTTCTAAGAAGTTAAGAGATTAAGAAGTTTGATTATAACTTGTGTGATAAGGAGAGTGGATGCAAGGATTGGGCGCTCTTTTAAAATGGTAGTTATTATCTTCTATTAAACACATGGTACAAGCAGAATTGGACGCTCTTTTTAGGGTGATGAAAGGATATTCACGTATACATTAATCCCTTATGATCAGCAATGCCGTGAAATTGAAATTCTTCTTTTATAAACATCTCCACAATAGCTACCAAATCTGATTTAGGTCTAGTTTGCTTGAAGTACAGAACCGAATCGACCTTCACCCAACACACTATTATGTTAGACATTTCTTGTAGTTGTTAGAAGTTCATTTAAGTGTTGAGGACCACAAATATAATTGTCATTCCTATGTATCATTTCTATATTGCTGTTCTTGTGATTACTATAAAACCAACTTATATATTGGAGTAGGAGTCATACTCCATATATAAAAAAATGAACTGGTCCACTTTTTTAATATTTGATTTACTAATTAGCTCGAGAGAAAACACTGAACATTTGCGGCCCAAGAAAAGTAAAAAAGATCTACCAAATATTGTATAGACGATGTATGATGAACATTTTGATAAATAACGATGTTTTTATTGGGACCGATTGCAGTCCCCGACCAAACCAAAACAAACCATATCAGATTTAATCAGAGCAGTCCAGACTTAAACCGATCAGATCAGACCGGACTTCGATCGTTATAAAATACACATAGGCCATGCATGAGAATTCATCAAACCAGACCAGACTTAAACATAGTTGATCATACCGGATCAAACCTAACCAGGTCAGAAAACTACAATTCAAGTAAAAACTCCCTAATAGCCTAAAAAATAATCTCTATTTTACGGGAATAGTGCAAAAGCCATTATCAATCAAAATCTTAATATATACTACAGGCATGTTTAGTCGGAATAAGTTATACCTTCTTGCCTTTTCTACTATTTAAAAAGATCTAAAAATTTTGTACTTGTATATTTGGCAGGATAATTTTTAAGAGTTTTTATCTAAACAAAAATTTTATTTTGAAAAGCTACATTGAATAACATTTGAGAAAAGTCTGTAACTTTTAACATTAATTAATCATAACAACTTGTATAACAAATATAACTAAATCAAACAATCAACTTTTTATCAAATACTTAACAATTTTTTCTTTTAAAATCTTTTTAATCATTAAAAGCTAACAATTATTAAAAGTTTTAAAAATATCATTTCATGTCAAATATATCTTACGTATCTTAAAAATTTATAAGCACTGTATATGTTTGGAGATGAGAGTATGAGACCTGCAGCCTAATTCCAAAGGAATTTTCTATTTATTGGAAAGAGGTAAAATATTTT
This sequence comes from Cuscuta epithymum, assembly GCA_945859915.1. Taxonomy (NCBI): domain Eukaryota; kingdom Viridiplantae; phylum Streptophyta; class Magnoliopsida; order Solanales; family Convolvulaceae; genus Cuscuta; species Cuscuta epithymum. Next base: position 624,502 of record CAMAPF010000954.1, on the reverse strand, counting down.
TTATTAATAACCAAAATAAATGTTAAATTTGAATTGAACTCACTAAAGAGTCACCAAAGAAACATATTTGGGGAGTTGTGTTTAACTTAACGGAGATCAATTAATACAAACGGAAGACAAGGGTTAGAATAGCCAAACAATTGAAACGTACAAGTTATTATGCATACTAAACAACCTTTTATTGCTTCTTATTACACCAACATTTTTTCCATCCCTTATGTACCTGTTTGAGGTATTGGTCCTACCAAGGCCTCCCTTCCACTTTATTATTGACTTGCACCCCATGTTTACTCCCACTTTGGCACCTCTTGTTTTGAATCTCTCCTAACCAATAATATGGCCATTTTGACTTATGTGGAGTGACCCCTTTGAGCTGTCCTATGCTGCCCTCCTTGTCTCTGCATCACATGTGAGTGTCCTTGTGTCTACCAGCCTATTATTTAGTAGCTTTGCTTCTCCCTTGTTAAAGTAGCCTGCATGAATCTTAGAGAGAGCAGTGCCCTTCTTCTTCTTCTCCATTTCCTTTGTGTGAGAGTGTGAGAGAGAATACCTTAGTGGTAGAGAAGAAGCTTGGAGTTGTGTTGTGGTCTAGCCTAGGTTGGAGACCTGAGCCGGAAAGAATTCGACTCCCAACAGTGGTATCAGAGCTTGTGTTGTCGTCGCCGTTGATTTAGCCGGATTCTGCCCTCCACCGCCGTCCGCTGTCGTCCGCCGCCGTCCGCCACCGTCCGCCGCCGTCCGCCGCCGGTAAAAGCTACTGGAAGCTTTGTTGGATCTGGGCCGTTGTTCTTTAGCACGCCGATTGCTTCGTCGAGAGTCGTTCGTTGATTCCGGGGCTCGTGGGTTGTTTGCCGCTGGAGCTACGCCTCCACATGCCGCCGTCGATTTGAAGCTTGTGGAAGTCGCCGGTCATCCCTGTTTTTCTCCGTTCGAAGGAAGGTCCACCGCTTGAGTAGCTGGTCGTTCGAGGTCGCCGGTGTTCATCATTCGCCGTTGAAGCATCAGTCCACCTGGGAGTCGTCACCGGAGAGAGAGCTCGCCGTTCGTCGCTGGTTTGCTGAGCTCGAGGCCGGCCGGATCTGGAATCCCGTCGCAGGAGGAAGGTTGTGAGACCTGGAATCTCGTCGCTGAAGCCGTCGCTGGAGGTTGCTGGCCTTGGACTCCTGGACGCAGAAAGCGAAGCACAAGGACGAAGGCTTTGGGTTTCTAGGTGTTGCTGCGCGCATTCACTGGAACAAAAGCTGGACTTTGGGCTGTTTTACTGGAGCAGAAGACTTCATGCAGGATCGGCCTATATCTTGAAGTGGACTAGACTGGTCAACGCAGGAGCTCTTATTGGACTTGGTCAAATCAGTCAACTGCCCATCAACAGTCCAGAAAAAAAAAATCCCAATTTTAATTGGGTGGGTAAGGTGGAAACGCCTCTCCTAGGGTTTCGTTCCGGTATATTATCTTTAATCCCTTTTATCGCTTTTGTAGTGATTTAATCTTTTATTTGTGTAGAAATGATATTTTAGGTTTATTACTGCTTTTTAAATTGTTTGAATTGTTGTGTTGTTCTGTGCTGAAAATTTATTATTTATTTGTGCTTATACGGAAGAACAAGGGGTTTGAAGTTGAGTTTGGTGCTCATTAATACTCCCCACGTGTTCGTGCTAGTTGCTCTATATAGTTGTAGCCTTATAAATATTTAAATTGTTTTTCAGCGAAATTTACATTTTCTTTTGTTGCTTATTTTTCTCTGTGAAAATGTCTGCTTATAATCAGTATGGTATAGCTCCATTTAATGGAAACTCTGATTTTAGCATTTGGAAGCAAAAAATTAAATGTATTTTAATACAACAAAAATGTTTTAAAGCAGTTGGCGAAACCTATTTAATTTCTGACACAGAAGTGAAAAGGGCTGAAATGAATGAAAATGCATGTTCTGTGATTTATTTGAACTTATCTGACTCTGTGATTAGAAAAGTTGGAATTTTAGAAAGTGCTAAAGTTCTTTGGAATAAATTAGATGAACTGTATACTGAAACCTCTTTGCCTAACCGGATATTTTTACTTGAGAAATTCTTCAAATTTAGACTAGATATGTCTATAGATATTGAAGAAAATCTAGATGTTTTTACCAAACTTATTTCGGATATTAAGTTGTGTGGTGATAAGCATATAGATGATTATTCCCCTATTGCTCTTTTAAATGCTATTCCTGATTCCTTTAGTGATGTGAAATCTGCTATTAAGTATGGTAGAGATAATGTGACTCTTGACATTGTAGTAAATGGTCTTAAGAGTAAGGAATTAGATTTAAAACAGATGGGTGAGGGTAGAAAATCCGAGGAAGTTATGCATGTGAGGGGTAGAGAAAATAATAGTAGACGACATAGATCTAAGTCTAGGTCTAATTCGAGGCGTTGCTATTATTGTCATGAATCTGGTCATTTCATAAGAGACTGTCCTAAATCTAAGAAAAATGAGCATAGTGAGCATGCTAATTTGACTACATGTGAAGATGATTTAGGTGATGTTTTTATGATGAAAAATCTATGTGATTATGACTATTTGAGTTCTGTGATATCTGATTCTTTGGGTAAATCAGATTGGGTGGTAGATTCTGGTTGTACTTTTCATATGTCCCCTTTGAAAAATGTTTTCTCAAACTATAGAGAGATTGAGCATGACTTTGTGTCTTTAGCAAATGAGAAGAAATGCAATGTGCTAGGAATAGAAGATGTATGCCTTAGGTTTTCTTCTCGTTATGTGCTTACTTTGAAGAATGTTAGGCATGTTCCTGAGCTGTGTTGTAATTTGCTATCTTGTGCTTCTCTTGAAAATGAGGGTTTGAAGGGAAAATGGGGAAAGGGAATCATGAAAGTTGTGAAGGGTTGCTTAGTTGTTTTCAAAGCTGAGATGAAAAACAACTTGTATGTTTGTCATGCTGAACCCCTACTTGATTCTTTGAATTGTGTGCAACCCTGTGTGCTAGGAAAACAATCTAGAGTTGATTTTCCTGATCTGCCTAAGTGTACTAATGTGCTTGATTGTATTCATGCTGACTTGTGGGGTCCTTATAGTGTTTCCACTCATGGTGGGAAAAATTATTTTCTGACGTTGATTGATGATTTTTCAAAGAAAGTGTGGGTTTTGTTGATTGAAAATAAATCTGGAGTTTTTGATAAGTTTAAAAACTGGAAAACCCTTGTTGAAAAACAAACCGGTAAGAAAATAAATTTTTTAAGGACCACTGTCAGTTTTGATTTCTGTGATAGTCAGCTTGGTGATTTATGTGATACTTGGGGTATTTCTATGCATAAATCTGTTCCCTCCACACCCCAACCGGATGGGGTTGCTGAGAGGATGGTTAAAACTTTATTAGAGAGGGTGAGGGCTATGTTAGCTTCATCTGGGCTCTCTAATAAGTTCTGGGGGGAAGCTATTTGTTATGCTGTTGATTTGGTTAATCTGTCCCCGTCTGTTCCCTTAGGAGGGAAATGCCCTGAATCTGTGTTCATGGGCAAACCACTTAACTTGCCAAATTTGAGAGTGTTTGGTTGTGCTGCTTATGTGAATCGTGTGAATGATAAATCTGAACCTAGGACTAAGGAATATGTTTTTTTAGGATATCATGATTGCATGAAAGGTTATAGGCTTTGGTGTAGGAGTGAAACTTGCTTCAATGTGTTGATGAGTAGAAATGTCATTTTTGTTGAAAATGAATTTCCTTGCCTGCTTGTTTCTCCTGATGTTGCTCCAAATGAGGTGGAGCATTTGCCTGATGTTCATTCTGATTTACTTGTTGAAACCGAACCCAAATCTGTGGATGAAAATGTTTTTCATGGTGAAAATAAAGAAAATAATATTTCTATTAAGGTGGAGCATGATATGAATGTTGTGTGCAATATGCTTGAGTTGCGTGATTGCCATGTTATTAGAGATAGAGACATTAGGAAGCATGTGAGAAATAATATGTGCAATGTGTTTGACTATATTTCCTCTGAGTTTGCTTTAAATGTGCTTAATTCTCTTTTAATTAAAATCTTTGTGATATTTGGTATGCTATTTTCTTTGTGTTTTGAAAATGTGATACCATGTGATTATGTGAGCTCCGCCTGTGCCAGTTATAGAAATAATATTGTTTCTTTTATTTTCTTTATACTTGCTTTGTGTGGTTGTTGGATTAGTTGGAATCCCCAACTTCTCCCGGATGCTTGCTTGCGTGGTCTATTAACATGTGTTGTGCTTGTTAATAGTTTTGTGATGGTTTTGGTTCTGAACTCGAGGACCGATTGGTAGAGTTCAGTCCATCGTGAAGTGGGTTTGCATGGTAAGCTTGGTCCGAAAGGGAACTTTGGTTCTCATCTATTACTTGTATGATCGCAATGATGTACTTGTAATAATCCGGCGATGATGAGTCTCCTCACAACTTTGTATTTCTACTCTACACCACCTAGGACCAATAAGGTGGAGAATGTTGGAGGTATTGGTCCTACCAAGGCCTCCCTACCACTTTATTATTGACTTGCACCCCATGTTTACTCCCACTTTGGCACCTCTTGTTTTGAATCTCTCCTAACCAATAATATGGCCATTTTGACTTATGTGGAGTGATCCCTTTGAGCTGTCCTATGCTGCCCTCCTTGTCTCTGCATCACATGTGAGTGTCCTTGTGTCTACCAGCCTATTATTTAGTAGCTTTGCTTCTCCCTTGTTAAAGTAGCCTGCGTGAATCTTAGAGAGAGCAGTGCCCTTCTTCTTCTTCTTCTTCTCCATTTCCTTTGTGTGAGAGTGTGAGAGAGAATACCTTAGTGGTAGAGAAGAAGCTTGGAGTTGTGTTGTGGTCTAGCCTAGGGTGGTGTGTGAGAGTATAGCAAAAGGGTTGGAGACCTGAGCCGGAAAGAAATCGACTCCCAACAGTACCCTTACCATCATTGGTGTTTATAATTTTTTAAGATATGCACCTGGCCCAACTGATCTTCTTAAGCAATTAAAGCAAAAAAGGGAAGCTCAAGACATTCTTTATGTTTTTGTTGCTATAAACGGTTGATGGGCGATATTCAGTTATCGGGGTTCAAGGATTGGAAAACAGTCTGGAATTTGAAGCTTACACCGAAAGTCAAGCTCTTTTTCTGTAAGTAGCGACCGGGTACTTCCAACAGTTGATGTCTTGAGGGGTTGATGGGGGATATTCAGTTATCAGGGTGGGGGGAATTGGACAGCAGCCTGGAATTTGAAGCTCCCACCGAAAGTCAAGCTCTTTTTCTGGCAAGTAGTGACCGAGGTGCTTCCAACAGTTGATCTCTTGAGGAGGATACACGTGTAGATTCAAGCAGACTGCCAGTTATGTAAAACAGCATAAGAGAACCCTCTTCACTTGTTTAGAGTCTGCCCAAAAGTACAAATGAAACTTGCAAGTTGCATCCTCTTTTTGTATATAGTTGAGTAGCAAACATATTAGAAATTGATGATTACATATTTTAATGATTAGCTTTAAACTTTAAACTCAAAGGTGTTGAATTAAATTGTATGTTGGCTCTATTCTTCCAAAATCAACGTGGTGACCGTGTTGCTCATAAATTGACCTCGTTGACTATCTAACTCCGAGAATTGACCTGCAAAATAATCACAAAAAAATACTAAAAGTATATTAGTGGCTCGAGACGCGTCAGACGCTGTCCTAAGGAATTATTTCCGGCGTACGGAAATTTCCCCCAAGATATAACGAGCCCTTCGGTACAAGACCGGTAACAAAACTAACGAGAAGAAATTAGTATATGAACCCAGCAATCAAATTATAAAAGTCTAAGTATTGTATAACCAGTTTGTAGGCGTGAAAAGAATTCCAAAAGAACACTCATTGTGTTGTTCATCTCCTTTCAATGTTCACGGCAGAATCAAAAGAAATATGACCAATACTTCGATTTTATATTGAGTAGCACTTTCATTTTGTTTCATTTCTCACTTAAGAGCATGCTTACAATATAGATATATATACACGTATCCTATGGACATCCAAAAGCCAGCAAGTCATCATAATTTAATGATAATTAATAATATTAATGTTTCTCACAAAGGCATTAGCATAACATTTAGAAAATAATAGTAACTTCAATGCTTTGGATTAAAGAAGAAATGCACCGGTTTCATTATGTTTTTAAGTGTTTGAATGTAAAATACAATTAATGAATTAAATTCATTTATATAATAAATTAAATGAAAAACTCTTATTCATTTGAAATATCGCCAAGATTTCCAACAATCCCCCAAATATTTCAAATGAATGCTCTAATTATTAAAAATTAATGATTCCTTACTGGGTTCATATATGGGGTGAAGTTTTTCAATCTGGTGTCCGTAGACTTGAACCAGACCTAGACGCCTAAGTCTTTAAATACCGAGTTTATTGGTGAAACGTATAGTTTCTATGAACCAATAATCTACTTTGGTAAATCAGTGTCTTAGGGGATCATTTTTCACCCCCACCTTTCTCGTCATTAACGCCGTTGTGCGCCTCTAGGCCCTGCGCGTGCTTGGTTTTCTTGAGTGCTCTAGAAGCGTTGTTAATGCTTCATGGAGGCGGCCCCACCTCACACTCATATAGGTGACTTCATCAAGTGTGTCCCGCAATTAACACACCACTCATAAGGGCTATGACAATCATTAAGAGCTTTAGCTCAACCTCACAAAGAAGTGCAGTCTAGCCTTCCACACCGTAGAAATGGACACTTTACAAGGCTAGCAGAACAAATAGAAGACTTGTTATTACCCATTTGAACTTGCTTCATGGGATCTCCAATCACACAAGTTGGGTTCCCATCCCTATTTGTTGTCAAAGTGACATTAGTCCATTTCCCTCGATGTCTATATTAATCATTTAACGTCCTAGGGATTCTATCAAAAGGAGTAGCTAATTCCTTTTAACTTCACAAAAATAATGGAATAATTCCATTCTCAAACATCATTGCACCACGTTTAAGGGTGAACGGATATCCACTATTTTATCTCATGTGAGTCGACTCAAATGACGTCATTGTATCCCGGCAATACAACGGATAACTCTCAACAAAATATAACATCGATGTGACTCTTATACATCGGATAATTTCACTAATATGTTATATCCTAACAGATAATTCTCAATGAAATATATATCACTATTGTATCATTATAGTACAATGGACAATTCTCTTATATAACATCGTTGTACCTTTCTAGTACAACAGATATTTCTCAATTAAACATATCATCGTTGTATCAATATATTACAACGGATAATCTGAATCATAATTAATAATACCTCTCCAATATCTCAATAACTTAAGGTATCCCAACCATCACATTTGGATTTCATACATTGGCTCAATCTTCAATTCCATCATTTTAAAATTATGAAATGTCACACACATTTAATTGTAACACACTCACACTTTTTATTTATTTATATCAAAGTCATAAGGGATATTGACATTTTTAACATTGAAATGTCAAACTTCTTAAGAAGATTCTCAATATATTGATAGTGAAATACCGACATCCATCCTTGTGACTTTATTACTCAAAATTACTTTTATTATATTTATATATCAACTCAATATAGCTACTGAAATAAGCATATAAAAAATCCCAGCAACAAATAATCACCAATGCACCACTTAATGTATACACAATTTTAAAAAAAAAATTATCACATTAATCTAAAAGACATTATAGTTTAAAGTATTGCATACTAGCAGATTAATTCTTGATTTTAAGAAAATCGTATATATGCTCCACTATTTCATATTATGTAAAAGCATCCAAAAGTTACAAAACTTATTTTTTACTCACTGAGATAGGTAGTAAAAATTTAGCACAACGCCCCCACAATTTTAATTATTCCAAACCAAGTGCATAGCTCTTCTAAAATTCAATGATATCTGTTTTATGAAGATAATTTCTAGCTCAACTTTTATTTGCACACCAAGATTTTACCAAAGCTCACCTTTAAAATTAAAAAACATATTAAAATTTAGTGTATATAAAAATCATCATTATAATGTACTCCGTATGTAACATCATCATACCATTATAGTACGAAGGATAACACTCAAATATAACATCGTCGTATCACTCCAGTACAACGGATAATTCTCGATAAAATGTGTCATCGTTATACTCATTTAGTACAACGGAAAACTTTATAAAATATATATAGCATCATTGTATCGTAATAATACAATGGATAATTCTCAATAAATTATTCAATCATTGTATTTCTTTAATACAATGGTTTAGCTCACCAAATACATTTTTGTGTTTTCGATTTCATCTCAATCTTCCGACAATTTTGCCGGATCTCACACAGTGTGTTAAGTTTAATGGATTCACACTTTGAGCATCAAGATAAATTTCTATAAAATGAACAACATCATACGTACTACAAAATTATTCCTAAATCCAATTCAACATATCTCCGCACTCAATTAATAATAAAAAGTGACACATAATATTTGCATCCACAATTTTTTGAATTTCACCACAAATCAATTAATACCCAGTATAATATACAAGTACGACACATCTAAAAGCACAAGCACACCGCACACATGCACAATAATTATTGTACCTCAAATACCCCCACATTTTTCAATATATAAAATTAGATGCAAAGACTTATCACATGATGAAAAATATTTTACAAAAAAGTCTAGGATATACGAAGTATATGGTACAATATAAAGTCAATCATTTCCAAGCATATCCCAACGTAGGAGATCATGCATACACAATAAGCTCCATTTTTTTAATCACCTTTAAACTCAGTCAAAGTTAAAACAGCCATAAGATACTAAATACCGGATCGCCGGACCGTTAAATCTAATCATGTGCAGTAGCATATAATTCCTTTTTTTTCCTTGTGTAAGAATCAAACCTACAATTGTTTAGAAACTATAGATCACAATAGACCTTCTAACTTATACTCCGTATACACAAATGAAAAACTAGGATAAAACCAATCTTCTGCCCCAAGAATTTGAGAAGGCAAAAAAAAATATTCTATGCCCAAATAGATGTAAATATATATATACACACCACATATACACATACCGCAAATTTGATCATTTAGTGGGAGCTAGAATTTTCATTGCTTGTCTCAATTCAAGGAGAGTTTCACACACGTTGATAATTCCATAGGTGTAATCTTTATTCGCCGTAATTCCTTAGATTGTTGGCTCTATTCTTCCAAAATCAACGTGGTGACCGTGTTGCTCCTAAATTGACCTCATTGACTATCTAGCTCCGAGAATTGACCTGCAAAATAATCACAAAAAAAATACTAAAAGTATATTAGTGGCTCGAGACGCGTCAGACGCTGTCCTAAGGAATTATTTCCGGCGTACGGAAATTTCCCCCAAGATATAACGAGCCCTTCGGTACAAGACCGGTAACAAAACTAATGAGAAGAAATTAGTATATGAACCCAGCAATCAAATTATAAAAGTCTAAGTATTGTATAACCAGTTTGTAGGCGTGAAAAGAATTCCAAAAGAACACTCATTGTGTTGTTCATCTCCTTTCAATGTTCACGGCAGAATCAAAAGAAATATGACCAATACTTCGATTTTATATTGAGTAGCCCTTTCATTTTGTTTTCTCACTATTTCTCACTTAAGAGCATGCTTACAATATAGATATATATACACGTATCCTATGGACATCCAAAAGCCAGCAAGTCATCATAATTTAATGATAATTAATAATATTAATGTTTCTCACAAAGGCATTAGCATAACATTTAGAAAATAATAGTAACTTCAATGCTTTGGATTAAAGAAGAAATGCACCGGTTTCATTATGTTTTTAAGTGTTTGAATGTAAAATACAATTAATGAATTAAATTCATTTATATAATAAATTAAATGTAAAACTCTTATTCATTTGAAATATCGCCAAGATTTCCAACATTGTATTCAGCTTTGTAATATTAATATGTTTTTTATTACTACGTATAATACTAATCGAATTAAATGCTACGGAGTATATAAACTATACTAAATTGAACACATTGAAGACGTGTACGAATGTTAGAATTTATAGCAAATATTGTAATAAAGTTGTAATGGTGGAAAATAGGGGCGTATACACTATGGGGGCAGATGCATATATTGAAAACTAAAAGCAAAATGGAATAAATAACGCAGCAAAACAGTGGCTCAAGAGCCCAACTAGGCAACTACCATGCGCAGGGTCGCCTACATCTACCTTTTGTTTTATAATTGCATTTTGCACTTTTGTATAAGTATTTAGATACTTTGTTCGATTTTAGCTCTCTATCTTAACCTTTTGTGGATTCTTCAAACAGCCACAAACTTTACTTTGACAAACCATTATTGGTATAGTTGTTGCCTTGTTGGTAAATTTATCTACACATAATATTATGTATTTTTCTCTCTTAATAAATTTCTACAAATGATTGCTTACTTATAAATGTATCTACAAATGATTGCTTACTTTTTGTGTGTTTACTTTATTTTTTATTAATATAATTTCACTAAATTACAAGTAATGTTATTAATATTTCATATTATAAAACTGAATTTGACCATACAAAAAAATTTAAAATGCGAATATAATTTTTGGACAAAATGAAATGTTAAGCATTAATGTTTTTGTTGAATAAAATACTCATTATTTATAGCTTATTTTAAAATATTTTGTTTATAATACAAAAATTGCCCTGGCTCAAATTATTTTCTGGATACGCCAATGGTGGAAAATCCAGTTATATAATTTAACTTTAGCGAAGTTAGGATGTTTTCTTTTGGATTGAAATTTGTTATTTTGGTCTGATCTGGTCTGGTCTGATAAACGTCTGATCTCTGTGTATTTTATAACAGTCCAAGTCTGGCCTACTCTGTTTAAGTCTGGTCTAATCTGTTTAAGTCTTGTCTGGTCTGATCTGATCTGATCTGATCTGGGATTGAAAACAGTCCATAAGAAAACATTCTTATATAATTTAACTTTAGCGAAGGCATAATGGTAACAATTTCTTATAGAAAACAATCTTTATTACTATCATTTGTGTTCATATTTTATTTGGTCCCAAAGCTTTTAGTGACAAACCACTTTTCTTGGTCGCAAAAAGCCTTTTGCGGCGAGGCAATAGGGACCAACCTACAACCACATTTTTTACCGCAAATATTCATTAGAAACTATTTATTTTGTTTTTGCAGCCAATTTTTCGGTAACTAATGACCTTTTCTCTTGTACTGTTAGTTATGAGATACAAGTTATACAGCTCAAAATGTCTCATATGTGTGATTTTATACAAACAGTATCATCAAAATAATACTACGGTATATCTTAATATTAATATTTCATAAATCACATTGGGCATTTTGTTTATCGCGCAACGCGCATAACAAAAGTAGTATTTTAATATAGACAAAAAGGAAAAGTATTGGACACACATTAATTGGAGACGTTATATACTACTTGTACTGTGTACTGCGTACTACTCCATATTAATGAAAAATATGTGTACCTTTTAATATATTTGTTTAACGCCATTCGGCTTGTGATATGTGATACAGGCTTAACATATTAGAACTTGTTTGATGGAATTAATTCAAATATAATTCCTGTTGAAGTGATTAAATTGATTTAATGTATACATTTCTACAAATAGGTGAGAGTGATTCAAGTTGATTACCTATCACACTTAAAATTTTGTTCATGTAAGAGGTCTTGAGTTCAACTTATAAAAGAGTGAATATGAGAAGATTTTTATCAAATGACAACTCTCTCGCCCTACGAGTGGTCATGCAATCATTATTTCATCTCGCCTTAAGCGAGAGTGAGGGATTTAAATTAGCCTCTAGGGCTAGCTCAGGTGACCGCACAATCATTCTTTCACGTTGGTTAAAGCGATTCCGAATTTTTGTGAGCGGTAGTGTATAGATGACAGTGAGAACCTAACAGATTGTAAGAACAACTCATGTATCGTCACTTCTTTCATCAAGTATGTTTCAAATTTTACCTTAACTGTCTCAACAAATTTTAAGTAAATTGTTAAGTGTCCGGTTAGAGATGAGAAATCTTTTTTAGTTTAAAATATGTTATAGTCCATACTCCATACAAATATAATGTTTCTTGTTGTTGGAGGTATTGGTCTTACCAAGACCTCCCTTCCACTTTATCTGCTGAGGCTTGCACCCTATGTTTTACTCCCACTTTGGTACCTTTTACCTTGGTATTATCTGATCAATTATATACTCGTTGAGTGTTTGACTCACCTACTTGGCTGGCCCTCCTCTGTTGCTGTCCGTTGCACTCCTTGTCTTGGTAACCCGTGAGGCTCTTTGTTTTGCTTCACTCGTGACTCTTTTGTCTTGGTCTTATCCGTGACCTTCCCTTCTGTCAGCCAGCCTACTATATGAAGCTAGTACCTTCTTTCTTGTTGAGCAGCCTCCGTGAGTATTCCAGAGAGCAAAGCTCCCTTCTACTCCTTTCCTTGGTGTGAGAGTTGTGAGAGGTCTTTAGTGGAGAGTAGAGAAGAGGTGTGCTATAGCCTCCCCTAGTGTGGTGTATGTGAGTCTTGTGTAAAAGACCTAAGCCGGAGACGGAATACGATCCCAACAGTGATATCAGAGTCGTCTACTGCCGTCTACCGCCGACTGCCGCCACCAAACACCGCTATCCATCGATTGGAGCTCGCAGTACACACTTGAATACTGCCTGAGGCCGTTCATCGCCAAGGCCGGAGTCGTTCGTCGTCTTGGAGTTATCTCAGTTCGAAATTTGGGGCTGGAAACTTCTGGAATCGACATGAGAGAGATTCCTGCCGGAGATAGAAATCTGCCACCCGACGTCGTCTGAGAGTTCGTGCCGAAGACCGCTTGTTGCTGGAAACGTTGCTCGTCCGTCAAAGCCATCACCTTGTTCGCAGAAAGCTTGGGGCCGCAAGGACGAAGAGTACTTCTTCGCTAATTTTTTGGTCCGCTGGTGCTGAAGGTGAACTGGGCTGACTGGGCTTCAACAATTAGACCGTTGGGCTTCTGGACTGGAGCTGTTAGAGCTGGGCTGCTGGAGATGGACTGCTGAACTTGGCCTGGCTGAAGTTGTTGCTAGACTTGGGCTGGAGCGGGTTGCTGACTTGGACTGCTGGAGGTGCTCAACTGACGGTCAACGCCGGTCAACAGTCAGTCAACTCTACAGAAAATCCCATTTGTTTAAAATTGGGTAAGTAAGGTCGAAACGCTCTCGTAGGGTTTCACGAGGGTAAGTTTCTGATAAACTTCCTATTTATAGTATTCCAGATTTAATTTATTCCCCCTCAGGTACGTTCTAAACCCTCTTCTTTGTGGTAGATTGTTTTAGAGTGTTAATTGAATTGCTAAGTGTTATTTAATTCAATGCTTGTGCGTAGGGGTGGTTTATTGGGTGTTAGAGGTAGAATTAATTAATTCTAATTGCTGTCCGGAATTGTTTTAGGTGCCAAAATGACCTTATTTGCTTTGTGTTGCATGCTGCCTAAGGTTATTAAAGTGAATACTTTGTAGCCCAGGTTGAATTATTTTCTGTCCAAATTTGTTTGTTTAACTTTGTGTTGTTTTGTGGTTGATACCATGAATGTTAATCAGTATGGTATTGTGACACCGCACCCGGACGTATTTGGAAATTTCATTTTTTTTTAATACAATTCATACAATTGAATTCTCCATTATCAACTACATGTAAAGTGATTAATGCTTTATATAATGAATGATTAATCGTACTATCGTTTAGGTCCATATTAGTGATGGGCCTTCAAATACTTATTGGGATAACCTTATGATACAAACTAAGGAAGGTCGGGCAGCCCAGACATTATTTTGGGCCCAACCTGATGAAAATAGTAAGTATTCAAGAATGACGTCCTATGCCCACTCGAGGGTGACCCACACAGCTTGTAGCCCAAGAATATAAATACTAATGTCATAAATAAGTGATAGAGTGATTAGAGAAGAATACAAATGCTTATGGTCCCATCCTTGACATTATTTAGCTAAATAATGGGAGTATTGTTTTCATCTATAATTTTCATCATATAAATTATTGGGATGATCCTACACATATTGGAGATCAATAATATGATGTAGGAGGTTGACTTGTTCTAAATAAATTAGAATGTGTACAAAGAGACATTTCATGACAAAGATAAAAACAATAGGACCCATCTTTCCATTTTTGGAAGTATTGGTAGATATTTTGGACCCCAAATGAATTGGGATCAATTGGGAACCATCCCACATGACTTGAGTACCTGCAAGACAAAGAAAAGGTGTTAGCTGGGAGGGATGGGGCGGACATAATGAAGAAAGGGGGCTGCACTTGACTTTGAGACAAACCAAGGGCCCTCCCCCATGTGTGATTGATTTACATGATGCCAAACAAACCCCATACCCATTCATTTCATTCCACACAGCCTATCCAACTCTTTTTAGAGGTCTTAGACACTCCCAAAAACCCCCATTCGGACCCTAAATGATAATAGAGAAGGAGAGAGCCACACAAACCCAAGAAAGAGAGAAAGGAGAAAACTGTAGCATGTTATTTCCCAGTGCGTAGTGTTTCTTGTTTGAGTCATATCTTGAGCTACACTCGTCCAAATAGAAAGTGTGAGGTGCCAAAAGAAATATCTCAAGACGAGGAATCCGTGAAGGTCTGGTTTGAAGAAAACGGAGTAGTGAAAGGTCTTCCAATCATCGAAAGAAAACACAACCTCGCAGAAACGGATTTGCCTCTTTATAGTAAGTTTGAACCCAAAACTTTATTTTCATTATCTATATGATATGAACGACTTGTAGAACTATTATAAACTATTTCAAGTGTATAATATGTTCTTTATAAGGTTACTTTATTGAAGTATATGTTAGATACTAACCTAGAACAAACCTTGAAAGGCTGGGGAACGATTTTGCCGGAGAACAACCATCCTAGGGGTTGTTTTTGTATCATCGACTAGGAGTTGATCTAGCACCTTGAGAGGGATGTTTAACACTCATTTCTAAGCAAGGAATCGGTTCCCAAACTTCCTTGGTCGAAGCTTTGAGCATTTCATTGAGAGGGAAAAGCTTAAATCTCATTTGAGGTGAGGATGACTAACTATATTGCTTATAATTAGTGAGTTAATTTCATGAGATTACCTAAGGTAATTAAATGTGTTTTTATGGATTATTAATGATTAATAATGCCTAAAAATGAGAAGACTATTGTCTATAAAGAAAGGGAGCATAATATACAAATTTAAGAATAAATTGTGTATGATTATGTGTTATGAGTGTGTTGACTTGATGGTGGAATTAACTATAAACTTATGTTGAAATATACTTTTACTTCATATAAAAATATATGAGTGATTAAAAGTGATATTTTGGATATTTGTATAAAATATATTTTCAACGGGAAATCAGTTGGAAATTGTTTATATGGTTATGAGTTGAGAACTTGGTTTAATAGAATCTATTCGACTATTATTGAAATACTAGTCGAGGTATTGGAATGAGAATATGTTAGAATTGATAAGATTTGATTGTGAAATGTTGAACCTTAAGTAGTCTTAAGAGATACTAAGGTGGATAAGTATGAACTTTAAGTGATACTAGGGGTAGGCCTTAAAGGATACCTAAGTAAAGTGAATAATAAATTGATCCTAGATATAGGATTGGCCTACAAGTGTATTTCGGTAGTCCTTGAGGATAGCCAGATGAATATTGGTAAATAGTAAGGATCATGGCCCTTTCCGACTCTAGAGAGCGGGCCCCGAATGGGCCTTTACCTTCCTACGAGATGATGGGTATGAGTCCAGGGGCGGGATGTTGGACTCCGGCCCGAAGGCCCGATGAGGCATCAGATAGCAGTGACAAGTCTCGAAAGGATGATAAGACCTACGTGCGGTATTATTGAAAAGGAATATAAGAAGGGGCCCGCGTGCCGACAAATTAATTAATTAACTTATTATAAAGATAATAAGGGTTAAAGAAAAACTATAATTACATTATGATATCACTCTATTTGAGGGTCTTAGACATTGAAACATTGATTATATTTAGTATAGTTGTCATTGTACTTTTCAAATGCTTCAAAGTACTGACCTCCCCTTCACGGGGGAGGCCACCTCACAGTTTCAGGTAGAAGCTAAAGCTTGCTTCATGTACCCGTTGCTTCGGGAGTTCTTGGAGAGAAGACGTGGTTCGTGCTTCCTCCGTTCTATTTTCGAAACAGTTACAATAATACTCATGGATAATATTTTCTAATAAACTATTTGAGGGCTTGTATGCCTAATTTTGCCTAGTGTGGATTTAACACTTGTAATATTGTTTCCGCTGCTTTAATGAATATTTTATATTGTGTTTGTTTATGGATGTACTATGTGTGAATGATATTCTAGACGCCTTGTATAGTATGAATGTGTTAGACTGCGGTTGACTATTCGTAGTGTACGGCGGGTTGTTGACGTGTCCGGATAGGTCCGGGGCGTGACAGGTATGCTTCCATTTAATGGAAAACAGATTTTGATATTTGGAAACAGAAAATTAAGTGTGTTTTAATACAACAAAAAGTTTTCAGAGCTGTCACTGGTATTTTCCTTGAATCAGAAGATAAGGCTAAGCAAATTGAAATGAACGAAACTGCTTGTTCTACTATTTACTTGAATCTTTCTTATTCTGTGCTTAGGAAAGTGGGTATTCTTAAGTCCCCTAAGGAGTTGTGGGAGAAATTGGATAAGCTCTATACTGATACCTCTTTACCCGGGAAGTTTTTACTTGAGAAATTCTTTAGGTTTAGGCTTGACCTGACTAAGGATATAGATGAGAACCTGGATGTGTTTAATAAACTGATACAAAATATCAAACAGGTAGGTGATAAACACATAGACGATTATACTCCCATAGTGTTACATAATGCCATTCCTGACTCTTATAATGATGTTAAGTCCGCTATTAAGTATAGTAGGGACGAGATTTCATTAGATGTTGTTGTTAATGGGTTAAGGAGTAAGGAATTAGACCCGAAGCATGCTAGGGGTAGTACTAGTCAGTCCAGGGACTCCGGTGAGGCTATGTTTGTTAGAGGTAGATCTAAGGGTAGGTCTAAGAACTTGAAGCAAAATAGTCAAAGTAAGAACACTAGTCAGCCTGGGAGGAAGAGGAGCAAATCTAGGAAGAGAGTGTTACAATTGTGTTAACACTGGTCATTTCATTAAGGATTGCCCTAACCTTAAGAAGACCGAGCATGCTAGTGTAGCTGTTGATAGATGTGACCTTGGTGACATTTTGATGGTTTGTGACCATGTTAATTCTGTGAGAAATTCCTTGTCTGAGCATGAATGGTTGATTGACTCTAGTTGTACCTGTCACATGTCCCCCTTTAGAGATTTGTTTTCTACATATGAATTATGTGATAATGGCTATGTTTCCTTAGCTGATAATAAGAGATGCAATGTGCTTGGTGTTGGTGATATATGTCTGAAGTTTTCTTGTGGCTCTGTGTTTACCATTAAGAATGTGAGGCATGTCCATGATTTGTGTCATAACTTGTTATGTGTTGCTGCTTTGGAGAATAGTGGTTTACAGGGAAAGTGGGGGAATGGTTGTATGAAAATTCTGAAGAATTCTCTTGTTTTGTTTAAAGCCGAGAAGGTGAATAACCTTTATGTGTGTTATGCTAAACCTTTTTGTGGCATAATAGGCTAGGACATATGAGCAATAAAGGTTTAGATGTCATGCGTAGGTCTGGTTACTTTGGTAAGGACTCTGTGACTTCTGTGCCTTTCTATGAATCATGTGTGTTAGGCAAGCAGCATAGAGTCAGCTTCCCTCCATCCTCTTACCCTAATCTGTCTAAGTGTTCGTCTGTGCTTGAATATGTTCATGCCGATGTTTGGGGTCCTGCCAGTGTTCCTACCCACGGGGTAGGAAATATTTCCTTTCTATTATTGATGATTTCTCTAGGAATGTGTGGGTTTGCCTTTTAGAACACAAGTCTGATGTGTTTGTGAGGTTTAGGGAGTGGAAAACCCTACTTGAAAACCAAACGGGCAGGAAGGTTAAAACCTTAGGACTGATAATAGTTTAGAGTTTTGTAATAAGGAGATGGATAAGCTGTATGTGGATTGTGGGATAAAAAGGCAAAAAACTGTGCCTTATACTCCCCAGCAGAATGGGATAGCAGAAAGGATGAATAGGACTCTGTTGGATAAGGTTAGAAGCATGTTAGCTACCTCTGGTTTGTCTAAGAAATTCTGGGGTGAAGCAGTTACCACTGCTGCCTATTTGGTTAATAGATCCCCTTCTATCCCTCTAGGTGGTAAGTGTTCTGAAACCGTCTTTACCGGTAAGCCTCTTGATATGTCTAACTGACGTGCACTTTGTCACGGTGCGTCAAAATAAATTCAATACTAGCAATAATATGTAGTATAGTGAAGTAGAGTTCGTATCCACAGGGAAAGGAATAATTCTCTTTTTAGTAAAACTAGTAAATAAGGGGGGTTTTGGGATTGTTGGAATTTAATTTAATTAAATACGAAGATGAACGACTTACATGAGATTTAATTCAAAGATAAAAAGGACTTGGCATTGCTACTTTTCACTTGTTGATATATTTTAGTCGATCATTGTTATATCTATAACTTATCCTCTCTCGAATACTCAATCGAGGAGTATATCCAATTCATCGAGGGTAGTTATTAACAACGACCGTTCATTAATAATCCTTACTATTAGTCAAGTATAGAACACCGCCATATACCGACTTGATAGTAGCATTTAATCTCTTAACTCCTTGATGAAATCAATTGAGATTGATAACCTCAACACAACGGTTTCGGTTTAACCAACAAAATTAATCCCTCTTAAGTTTATTAACCACGACCGTGCATTAATAAAACAAAGTTACTTACTTGTGAAACCATCAACGATTAACCATCGGTTCGTTGAATGTTTCTAGTAGTAATTAATGTTGAGATGTTAACTAATTGTCATCTTAGCAACACTCCCCAACATTAACATAGAGATAGATTAAGGGAAGAATTAATATTCAAGGAAGAAGATTAAATATGTAATAATCCTACTATAACTAATGTCAAGATGTTATCTAATTGTCATCTTAGCAACACTCCCCGACATTAATATATAGAGGAAGAAAATAAATACTACTATAACTAATGTCGAGATGTTAACTAATTGTCATATTAGCAACACTCCCCAACATTAATATATAGATAGATTAAGAGAATAATTAATATTCAAGGGAAGAAGTTAAGAAAATAACTCACAACTTTAATAATCAACAAGTTTCAAGAGCAACACCAAGAAATGAGAGTTTAGCTCCTCATTTGGAGACTAAACATGCTATAAAATATAAAAGAAATACTATTCTAAACTGAGCTTAAGAGTATGGAAGAAGGAATGATTATTTGTGAAGAAAAAGTGTGCTATTTATAGGTGTTTTTCAACACTTTGGGCCGGGTACCCGACCGGGTCAAGTGCCCACCCGACCGGGTGCATGTCAAAATCAAATAATCTTCCACGTTCTTGTGTTTCAGCACGTTAAAATGTCCCGGGTCAAGTCAGACCCGACCGGGTGGGATAGGGGACCCGACCGGGTCTAGAAATTTAATTTCCTGAGCTTCTTCGTTTGTTAAATCTTACCCGACCGGGTCAAGTGTTATACCTGGTCGGGTTTCAGCTCATGGACAGTCCAATCTCCTTTTTCTTCACTTCAAAGTCTCCTTTTCCGACACCATAATTCCTAATTCTACTTTCCAACTTACAAATGAAGATTAATACAATTACAACTAAAATCACACAAATGTTTACAAACTAAATAAAACGATAAACAATACACGCAAATCAAACATAAAAACATACACTTATGCACTACTAATTAGTGCATATCACTAACCTTCGGGTGTTTGGTTGTGCAGCATATGCACATCAACAGGTTGACAAGTTGGATCCTAGGTCTAAGAAATGTGTCTTCCTAGGTTATCCAGAGGGGGTAAAGGGTTAAATGTTATGGGATAGGAACCAGGTAGGCTTTAAGGTGGTCCTTAGCAGAAATGTGGTGTTTAATGAAACTGATTTTCCTTGCTTGACCAAGTCTGTTTCTAATCCCGAGTCTAGGTCTGATAGTACTCCTAGTGAGGTGGAGTATGTCCCTATTGCTGCTAGTCCTTTATCTGTTGATCCTGTTATTACTGATGAAATTGTTATGCATGATTCTGATTCCTTTGAGCATGATAGTCCCACCACCTCTAGTGAGGTAGAGCATTCGCATGACGGTGAGCATGATTTGCATGATATGGGTGCTGAATCTGATAGTCATGATAACAATAATTTGCATGAGTTGCATGTGGATCCTAGTAGTGATGATTTACATAATTATCAACTTGCTAGAGATAGAAGTAGAAGGACCATCAAGAGAATTGTTGATAGTATGTCTGATTATGCTTTCATTGTGCATGATACTTCTATGTTTGCATTTTCTGTGTTTGAATTCCTAGAGCTGATTGAACCCAAGACCCACCGTGAAGCCTTAGGTTCCAAAGAGTCTCAGAAATGGATTAGTGCCATGAAAAGTGAGATGGACTCTTTGAGTGTGAACTAGACTTGGAGCCTTGTACCTAGACCCCCAACTGTTCGGTAGTTGAGTGTAAGTGGTTGTTTAAGGTTAAGGAAGAACCTAGGGATGTTAGGTTTAATACTAGGTTGGTTGCGAAAGGATTTACTCAAAAAGAGGGGGTAGATTATGCAGAAATCTTTGCTCCTTTTGTTAAATTCACCACTATTCATATGATGTTTGCTTTAGTTGCTCACCATGACTGGGAAATGAAGCAAATGGATGTAACTACAACATTTTTGCATGGTGAATTGGATAAAACAATTTATATGACCCGGCCTGAGGGCTTTGTGGATCCCAAGAGAAGTGAGCATGTCTGTTTGCTTAGGAAGGCATTATATGGCCTGAAGCAATCCCCTAGGCAATGGAACATTAAATTTGATAAATGCATGATATCTTTAAAGTTCCAAAAATCTATTTGTGATCATTGTCTGTATTTCAAAAATACTTCTTCTATGCCTGTATTTTTGTTACTCTATGTGAATGACATGCTGATAATTAGTCCTTCTCTGAAAGCTATTGAAGATGTGCAAAAATGCCTTTGTGCTAATTTTGTCATGAAAGACCTAGGTGATGCCAAGAGGATCCTAGGCATAAACATTGTTAGAGATAGGGGTAAGCGTACTCTTACTTTGAATCAGATTTCTTACATAGAAAAAGTTTTGAATAAATTCAATATGTTATTTGCTTCTCCTGTTAATGTCATTATGGCATCTCACTTTGTGTTAAGTAAGGACCAGTCTCCCAAGACTGCTTCTGAAATTGAGAAAATGAAATATGTGCCCTATTCCGGTGCAATATAGTCGGTTATGTATCTTATGGTTAGCACTAGACTTGATATTGCATATGCGGTTAGTTGCTTGAGTAGATATATCTCCAACCCCGGTTTGCCCCATTGGAATGCTCTTAAGTGGTTGCTTAGATATTTGATATCTTCTGTGAAGCATGGATTAATTTTCTCTAAATGTGCTAGTGGTATTGAATTGATTGGTTATGTTGATTCTAAATATGCTAATGATAGAGATAACACGAAATCGACCACTTCTTATGTTTTTACTTTGTGTAGCTCTTGTATAAGTTGGAAGTCTCAACTACAGCCCATTGTGGCCCTTTCTACCACTGAATCTGAGTATGTTGCAGCCACAAAAGCGTTTAAGGAATCCATCTGGCTCAAACACCTTGTCTCCGAAATTGGGTTTCTCAAACAGGGAGTTGCCATTTTCTCAGATAGCCAATCGATTATCCAACTTTGCAAAAATCCTGTATTTCATGATAGAACTAAGCATATTGATGTTAGGTTCCATTTCATACGTGATATTGTTGATGCAGGTGGAGTCAAGCTGTGCAAGATCCCACTCGAGTTTAATCTCGCAGATATGGGTACCAAGTGTCTTTTTGCTGAGAAGAACTTGTCCTGTAAACGCTTGTTGAACTTTGATTGTGGATAACTGTGGGTTGCGTAATAAATGTTTGCCCGTTTTATATGTTGATATTATGGGTGACCCGGCAATGATGAGTCTTGTCACAACCTTGTATTGTTACTCTACACCACCTAGGACCAATAAGGTGGGGAATGTTGGAGGTATTGGTCCTACCAAGACCTCCCTTCCACTTTATCTGTTGAGGCTTGCACCCTATGTTTTACTCACACTTTGGTACCTTTTACCTTGGTATATTATCTGATCAATTATATACCCGTTGAGTGTTTGACTCACCTACTTGGCTGGCCCTCCTCTGTTGCTGTCTGTTGCACTCCTTGTCTTGGTAACCCGTGAGGCTCTTTGTTTTGCTTCACCCGTGACTCTCTTGTCTTGGTCTTACTCGTGACCTTCCCTTCTGTAAGCCAGCCTACTATATGAAGCTAGTGCCGTCTTCCTTGTTGAGCAGCCTGCGTGAGTATTCCAGAGAGCAGAGCTCCCTTCTATTCCTTTCCTTGGTGTGAGAGTTGTGAGAGGTCCTTAGTGGAGATTAGAGAAGAGGTGTGCTATAGCCTCCCCTAGTGTGGTGTATGTGAGTCTTGTGTAAAAGACCTAAGCCGGAGACGGAATACGATCCCAACACTTGTTTTACATACCTGATACCCTATGTAGCACCGATACCGGTACGCGGAAATGCGGAAACGGGTACGGGGATACGTCAAAACCAAAAAAAGTAGGATACGGATACGGGGCCATATTTATAAATATTAAAAGTTATGGGGGTGTATTTACAAATATTAAAAGTTATAGGGGTCTATTTATAAATATTAAAAATAGATTTTTTTTGAATATATATATATATATATATATACATATATATATATATATATATACATATATATATATATATATATATATACATATATATATATATATATATATATATACACACACACACACATACATATAATATTCTATGATGTCTACTCATTCATTGCATTGAAACATTTTCCTTTTTCAAGATACTTAGTAATAAATTCATAATATTTCTCATATACACTAGTGTATCTCGAAATATAAATGTAGTCAATAAGTCATTAATTTAAAATGAGAAATAAGTCAAACAACTACAATCTTGAAATTAAAAGTGCAAGTACCCAATTCAGAGTATGAGTTAATGACTTAATTCGGATATAGCCATATAGGCCCATTATTTGATTACCAAGTAAAATGTAGTTTTAGATTTTCATTTTTTTTAGAATTTTATTAAGTAAATTTTGGGATTTTTTAAAAAAAAAAAGTTGATACGGGTATCCGTCAGGATACGAGTATCAGAAACTTTCAAAAAATTACAAAAAAATGGAAACTTTTAAAAATTGCATATACGGCCCGGGAACGTACGGTACGGGTATCCTAGAGTATCGGATACGGGAACGTATCGGATACGCCGAGACGGTACCCTAGGGAAGTATATCTGTGCTTCATAGCTGATACCTCTAAAATTTTTGTTATTAATCCTTATACTTTTCTTTTGTTCCTCAACGATCCTACCAACCTCCGTTAATAATGAAATAGTCTTCATTAATACTCCCCCGTTCTTTTTTAGTTCCAACATTCACTTTTCACGTTTGTCAATGCACTACTTTGACCGTCATTATATTTAATTTTGTATTAGTAAAAAATAATTAAAAATCAGATTATGAAACTTTATAATGAGATGAATTCAACTATCTTTTTTTTAAAAAATAATTCACATACATGAATAAATAAAATATAGTCAAAGTAGAGTACATGAATAGTGTGTAATATAATTTACAATGTTGTAACTAATGCGATACGGAGGATAGTATACTTCCTGTCACTTTTTGTCATGCCATTTCAAATATACGTAAGTTTATTTTCGAGAAAGCCGTTAAAATGTATTATTAGATATATTTAAATAAAGTTTTCTTAATCTCTGCAAGTATGACATATTCAGTTTTTAAACCCTACAAAAAAAACAAATCTTTTTCATTCTTATTTGCAATTAACATAATTTTCTTTTGTCCTCTTTTTTGTACTTCTCTAACTCCAAGAAAATTGCAATTATAGAAAAAATCAATGTCATTTGCACAACTCTATTTTAACCTTTTAAATTCATATTCTTATAACTTTTTGGAGATCAACATTGAAGTTAAAACAAAACGGAATTAATTATTCATATTTATAAAGCAAGTGTCACAGTTCTCTTAAAGAGATTTCACAATTTTAGAATGACTTGGCAAAGAATATTAAGAAATATTACCCCGTTCTTAAATAAATGAACCATGTGAAATTTTACACTATTTACATATTTTACTTTAACCACATTTTATTTATTAAGTTAATAATAATTTTTTTTAAAAAAAATTGTTAAATTTGTTTCATCCTCAATTTCCAAAATCCGATTTTTTTAGATTTTTTTTACTAAAAGAGAGTAAAATATACGGAGTACTAATGATCAAAATTATGTATTGACAAACGTGAATAATTGATTGTTACATTTATCTAAGAACAGAAATAATATTTGAGAGATAATTGTTTTTAAATGACCCGACAAAATGATAAGAAAAGCGAGTACATTGAGGAAAGTTCTTTTCTTGTCAAACAGACGTTGTTTGTTAAGTAGAATGAGAGAGAGAAAAATACTTCGTAAATAACATAAACAAATTACATTTATAAAAAATAAACACATTTCAAAGTCTTAAAGGATGAATGATTTTTTCACCTTGTTTTAAGTCTATACCACTTTCTCTTATTTGTAAGTTTCCTTTTTTTTTTAAGAAGGGACTCAAATTGATATCACAACATTAGCATTCAGATAGGGAGTTAAACGACAAAAGGACCACAGACAGCCGTCAGCCCTCGAACCAGACTTAGAGTCAATTACCTTCAAAAAAGCAATATAACTCGTTGATTAGTATAATGGGCATAAATGTGCTAAAGACGGTTAAAGCAGACCTCCCATCATCCAATCCTAATGCAAGAGTCTCACAATAATAAAATTAATCAACAGAAAAATAAGCAGTCTGATCATGAAAAATAAATCACAAGCAAACAGTAAAATTAAAAAGATGCTTCCAAACCATAGACTCTCCTGCACTCCACGATGGCGGTTCAGGAGGGGGATGATCCAGCCGTACTGTAACTTCTTCCTCATATTGCCTCTTCTTCATCATGTTCTCTACCAAGCCTCCTTTGTAGCCACCTAACACAGATGACCTTGAATCTAGATCTGTTCCAGCATCTAGCCCCACACTTCGTCCATGATCTTTGGCCACCGGAGACCAAACATCCATCTTTCGTCCCTGCACAACCTTTGGCCGCCTGAGACCAAACACCCTCTTCCATCCGCTTAATCTCGCCATAGCAAAAGAAGAAAAATCGCCGCACAATTGATGGCGGAAGAAGAAACCCTGTACGCCTATGCCCGCCTACGGCAGCCGCTCCTTGTTAAAAACGATAGCGGAGGAAAAAACTCTAGCGATGGAAACCCACCCTAGAGAGAGAAAGAGCCGAAGCTTTTCTGTATGCTGATTATTTATTATTTGTAAGTTTTCTTATAAAAATACTTAATTACTCTTATTTCTTTTACATTTTATTTTCTCTCTCATATTTTTATATTCTATTTTCCACGTTTTTTTATTCAGTACTTCAATTATTTTTCCTTACATAATCTTCCAAAACGTAGTATTTTCCCTGTCCTGGAATTATCATCAAACTTTCTTTTTTCGTTCCCTCCAAAATTATCTTTTTTTATTTGACAAAAAAAATGTGGTTTATATCATTTTTTACATTCCCTTTTTTGCACAATTCCTTACCATACAATACTATTTATCTTAATCTTGTTCCATTTGTATTTCAAGAGATAAATAATTAAATATAGAATGGAAGAAGTACTAACAATTTTTAAAATAGGGGGGATATATAGGGTTTCGAAGGGATTAAAAATACTACGTATTTAAGCATTTTTAAAATGAAAAATGCTTGGTGTATACAAAATGTGTACACTTTCTGTGTACACTTTTCTGTCCTTCGCAAAGAAGTTGTCTTTCACAAACAACTCAATGACAGACAACTTGATGAGTTGTCTGTGACAACAACTTGTCTGCGAAATACAAAAGGTGTACACATATAGCAAAACTAGTTGACGGAAGTAGGTCTGGGATCGGTTCGGTTCCTAGGCAAAATATGTGGAACCGTTTGAAAATATGAAATTTTACTAACGGTTCGGTTCTTATAAACTATTTTATAGACACGATAAGGAACCGAACCGTTCTTAACGGTTCGGTTCTTGTCATTTAACGGTTCCTAGTCTTTAAAATAATTCTTACAAATCACGGGTAAATTTTTGCCAAAACGACATTCAACGTTTGAAATTACAATACAAATATATTGAACCGGTTAAAGAGAATAATAATTTTAAATAGTTTGGACCTTCCGAGTTCCGACCCGCTGGAGTTTGGACTGAATGAGAGGCCTAAGAAGTCTAGGAGTATCGGTTGAAGTGAATATAATAGTTAAAAAACTAAACTAAAATAATGAATGTTATATAAAAATAAATAAGTAAATATACATTAAAATATATATACTCATAAGAAATATATATAATTTTAATTATTATGTATAACGGTTCCTTAACGGTTCCTGGTATATTTTTTTTTCAAGAACCGAGAATCGAACCGTTAATAAGAAATAGGAACCGAATCGTTAATAAATAAATAATAAATGTTGGAACCGAACCGAACCGGATCATAATGATTCGGTCCGGTTCGATTCTCCAGTTCTTGGTTCCAAAGTCCCGGTCCTAGACGGAAGTGATGGAACATTTGATTTTTGCATTCCTGAACTCGACTCAATGATGCGTGCAGACAGAGACAGAGAGACACACTTTCGCCGCCCTTTCAATCACCACTACTGTTTCTTCCCCACAACAAAGCGTAAACTTAACGTCTGCCCATTCTCACCCACTCCCAAATCCCTTCCATCATATCCATCTTTCTTCATCCATTTTTCTTACTCTGTTTCTATTCCTGCTCATACAACAAACAAAGAAAAAACCCTTCGCTGCGGGATTATTTAATTTGTAAATTAGAATCAAAGCAATGAGAGAAAGGGGGAAATCTGTGGAGATTAATGCCGCCTCTTCCTGCCGAAATAACATCTCAGAGTTCGACTTCTATGCTTCTCCCGAAATTGCATGCAAGATACACCCTTCAGCTTCGTCTATTGGAATCTGCCCTCACTGCCTGAAAGACAGGCTTTTGAATCTGGTCTGCTCGGATTGCGGAGAACATCGACTCTCTTCGTGTTCTTGCTCTGATATTTCGGCTCCCCGGATCTCATTCCTGATGGAGAATGAGATCGGTCTGGATCAGTGGAAGGCGCCAGCGAAGGGGAAGAGGGATAAAACAGAGGAAGTGTCCGTTCTTCGCCGGAGCAGCAGCAACTGTGCTGAGATCAAGAAAAGCAGCAATGGGTTCCGGAAGATCAAGAGGCTGTTCGGAAACATGAAAAGAAGGGAGAAGAGTTGCTCAGACAACGATCACCAGGCGTTCGACGAAATGCGCGTGTCAAGGTCAAGGTCTGTTTGCAGCTTGAGAGACGATGGGTGGTCGGATCAGTATAGATTCTCCAGCGCAAAGATTTCAGATGTCACGGGTGGGTTTTTGTTTGATTCCGAGGAGGCAAGGAAGAGCGGGTTTAGAGGTGATCGCCCTGAGAACACGGGAAGCTTCCCGTATCCCCGAAGTGTCTTCCCTGCAAAAGAGAGCGATTCTTTCACTAGTTCCATGGCTGATGAATCAGCAGCATCCTTCATCGACATAAAGCTCGACCTTTCTTCATCACTAAGGAGGCTAGGCAATTTATCATCAGACCGTGACTCCTCTTCTGCTGGTAACAGAATGGCATTTGGTTCCTGCAGATTTACAGGGAGGGGAAATTCATCCGATGAAGGAGTCAAGAGAAGTTGGAAAAGGAGCAGTTTTTGGGAATGGATTTCCTGGCAAAGAAGCTCTGGTAGGAAAATCAATGGAAAGTGAAAGAAGATGAGAAAAAACGGAATCTTTGAAATCTTTTTGAGAACCATCCATCAAAGAACACAAAATGGTTGCTTGTAGTGAATGGTTTCCCACTCTCAGATCTGGATGGTCTCATCTATCTTTACTGTGATTGAACCAAACACTTTCTCCTTGTCCCTTATATCTTTATGCCTTCTTTAGTTAAACTACTTGCCTAGAAAGTGCTTGAACACACGCACAACTTTTTGTTAGAAAGTGTTTACATACTACTGAAGTATGTACTGAGTGCTTTTTCAGAATCTTGAACTACAAAGGCTTTTACTAGTCGTATTAGTGACAAAGTAATACTCCAGAAACCTTCCCCTTCTTGTCAAGGCGAGTTTGGTATTAATGTTATAAACTTATAACTTCGCATGTAATATGGCGATGGCTTGTGAATAAAAAGTGATAAGTAGGTAATGGGAAATCAAAAATGCTAAAGGTACTCTAATTTGTATCCCCACCTTATTTTTGTGTCTCACAAAAGCAGCTCATTAAAGTAGAGCAATTCATTTATTGAAGTGGGCTTTTGTGAACCACAAAAATATGTTGAGGTATAAATTGGGGTACAAAATGGGGTACCTATAGCAGGGTTGATGGGAAATAGTTTTGGGATTTTATGATGTGATATGAATGTAGAATTTTATGGTGTTGAATCTGTTGATGTCTTGTTTAATTGTTCTGTTGTAGGTTATTTGTTTTGAAAATGTCTTTTGGGTGGTACGAATTTCAAACTGTTTTAAGGAGAAAATTATAGGATGGGTAATTGTCCCCAAAAGTATCATCTTTCAACTTGTGAGAGATCAAACTTTTTATATTCCAACTTGTTACTCTATCAAATTTTGTATTCGACTTACACTTTCCATATTTTTTATATTTCAACTTGTTACTCTATCAAATTTCCTATTCGACTTACACTTTCCATATTCTACGAGTCTCCATCGGTTTTACCACCTCCAGGTCGGTGAAACCATCCAGAGTATATCATTGTCATAAGTTACTTCCTTTGTCGAATAATGTTAGATACTCCCTCCTAGGGTTGTTAACGAGTCGAGCTGAGCCCGAGCACCTAAAGCTCGAGTTCGGCTCGATAAGGAATTAATGGTGTTCGGGTTTGAGCTCGAAGCTCGGCGAACTTTACAAATGAGGCTCGTGTTCGGCTTGATAGGCGTTCGAACTGAGCGCTCGATAAGCTCGATAAATATGGTCAAATTTAAAATTTTAGGTGATGCTCGTTAATAGACTTGTGCTTGAATGATTCGACAAGTATTCGATTTGTTAATAAACATATTTAAATTCATAAAATCATACTAATTATAATTAAATTTTGATTATATATAAATTATATTTATAATTTCAAGGTGTTTGATAGGCTCGAGTTCGAATCGAGCCGAATACCACTATGTTTGAGCTCGGCTCTATTAATTTTTTGAACTTAAAACTCAGCTCGGGTTCGAGTTCGAAAGCTCGGCTTGTTAGGTTCGAAACCGAGCTCGAACTCGAATATTTCGATAAAAGCTCGGTTCGTTAACAGCCCTACTCCCTCCGTGTATCACTTTAGTTGTTCCGATAGCCTTTCACGTACTTTAGAATAATTATTGTAGACTTTATGAAAAGTGTGAGATTTTTAGTCATGTAACGGTATTGTAGCTGTATTTTGGGTGGGTTTCTTTCCAAAAAGATAAATGAGACAATTAATTTGATACTCCATACATCTCAAAAAGAAAATTAGAATAACTAAAGTAACACAGAAAAAGTATATGTGAATTTAGTGCATTTTTTTTACATAAAATAAAAATTGTTGATTTTACTACTCTAACTTCAAAAAACTAAGTAAAAGTAAGATGAATTTATGAAAAGTAAAGAATAAAATGATAAATACAAAGATAAAGTGGGAAAATAAAAAATTAATGGAATAGATTTGAATAAATATTCACATTTTTATACGGAGTGTATTGCAATATTGCATCATTGCATGGGACATTAGTTTAGTTTCAAAAAGTAATTTGGAGTAAAAGGCGGGTATATTTGTAAAAGGCGGTTGTCTAAGACTCCCGTTACTTCGTACTTCAACCCCTTTTAATTAATACTCCGGCGCGGCCCGGCGCCGCCGGGATAAGTCCGTCCAATTATGGCGGTAGCAGCTAACCCACCGATCACCGGCGTTAAGCTTGACCACCCCCGCCCGCACTTTTCCAAGCTCAAAGAACTCGACTTCTCTCTGTCCCGAAAACCCCACAAGTTTTTTCTAATCAAATCCCAACTAAATAATAATTCCACCTTCGGCAGCTCTCCTTCCTCCACCGACCCAATCGCCCACCTCTCCCACCTCTGCCTCCAAAGCCAGCTAGACCAAGCCCTCAGCTTCTTAATCTCCCGGAAAGATATTCATCAGGATATCGAAGAACATATCTTTGTCTCTTTGATCAAGCTTTGCGAATTCCAAAGAGCTTCGAAACATGGCTCTCTTGTTTGTTCTCTTGTTCTGAAGTTGATGTCCCAGTTAAGCCTGAGGCTCGGGAATTCTTTGCTGAGCATGCTTGTCAAGTTGCGGAATTTAGGAGATGCCTGGTACGTGTTTGGGAAAATGCATGAGAGGGACGTGTTCTCTTGGAATGTTTTGATTGGCGGGTACTCGAAAAATGGATACTTTGAGGAGGCTCTGGATCTCTATAATCGGATGTTGTGGGTGGGAGGAGGCAGACCTGATGTCTATACTCTGACCTGTGTGTTGAGCATTTGCGGTAGGATGCCAGATTTGAACATGGGTAGGCACATACATGCTCATGTGGCAAGGTTCGGAATTTTCTCTAATATTGATGTTGTCAATGCAATGATTAGCATGTATATGAAATGTGGCGAGATAGCTCCTGCCAGGAAGCTGTTTGATGAAATGCCGCTCAGAGATACGATATCATGGAATGCTACCATATCTGGGTATTTTGAGAACATGGAGTACTCCGAAGGTTTGACGTTGTTCTTCTTAATGAGAGAGTCTGGTTTTTGTCCAGATCTCGTAACCCTGACAAGTGTAATATCTGCTTGTAAGGTTGTTTGTGACGTAAGATTAGGGATGTCCTTACACGGCTATGTGGCTAAAACTGTATATAAGGAAGAACTTTCACTGTACAACTCCCTGATACAACTCTACTCGTCCATTGGAAATTTAGGAGAATCACTAAAAATCTTTGGTAGAGTTAAGAAGCATAAAGATGTGGTGACATGGACAACAATGATTTCAGCTTATCAGAAGAACGGATTGCCCGAAATGGCTATAGAAACATATGAAAAAATGCAAGTGGATGGTGTCGTTCCTGATGAGGTAACAATGGTTCCTGTGATAACCGCATGTGCTTCACTTGGGCTTCTTGAAATGGGCATCAAGCTTAATGAGATTGCCGAGGGGATGGGGTTTGTAAAATATGTCACGGTTTCGAACACACTCATTTATTTATATTCAAAGTGTGGCGATATTGATAAAGCGCTACAAGTGTTTCATCAGATTCCTACAAAGGATGTGATATCATGGACATCTATCATATGGGGTCTCCATATTAACAATCGAGATTTGGAAGCTTTGGTTTTCTTTCGCCAAATGAAGGATCCAAACCCAGTCACTCTTATATCTTCCCTTTCTGCCTGTTCTGGAATGGGAGCTTTAATGTCTGGTAAAGAGATACATGGATATGTCGTGAGAAATGGGGTGGACTTTGATGGTTTCCTGCCAAACGCGCTTCTTAACTTATATATTAGATGTGGGAAGACGGGACCCGCGATGAATCTTTTTAATAATAATTTGCAGAGGGCGCACGACATTTCAGCATGGAACATTATGCTCACAGGCTATGCTCGGTTCGGGAAAGGTAGACCGGCTGTAGAGCTTTTTAGCAGAATGGTGGATTCCAACATAAAGCCTGATGAAATTACTTTCCTATCCCTGTTATGCGCATGTAGTAGGACAGGGATGGTGAGTGAAGGCCTGGAGTATTTCAAGAACATGGAATCTGAATTTGTTGTCAAACCGAACCTGAAGCATTACGCCTGTGTGGTTGACCTATTGGGTCGGGCTGGGAAATTGGAGGAAGCTTATGATTTTATACAGAGGATGTCTGTGATGCCCGACTCAGCTATTTGGGGAGCTTTGTTGAATTCGTGCAGGACCCATAAGAATCTCAAACTAGGGGAAATTGCTGCTAAACACATCCTTGAAGCCGATGAGTTAAATTTCGGGTATTATACCCTTTTATCCCGCCTTTATACCGATTTCGAAAAGTGCGACGAAGTTATTAAGCTAAAAAAGTTGATGAGAGAAAAAGGGATGGATTTCCATCCAGGTTGTTGCTGGATAGAGGTAAAAGGAAAAGTTCATGCTTTCCTCAGTGGTGATATCTCCCACCCTCAGATTAAGGAAATAAACGAGGTTCTGAGAAGCTTTTATGATAAAATGAAAGTGGAAAGAAACCCTGTGGATGAAGCAAAAGGTGAGCTTTTTTGTGGGCATAGTGAAAGATTGGCCATTGCATATGGTCTTATAAATACTCTTCCCGGGATGCCTATTTCGGTCACTAAGAATCTCTGCACTTGTCGGGGATGCCATGACATGATAAAGTTCATATCAATGGCGGTTCGGAGGCAAATTTGTGTTAGAGATTGTGAAGGTCTGCATTGTTTCAAGGATGGGAGTTGCTCATGTGGAGATGAAGGGTATTGGGGGAATCATGATAAACTCAATTAATATACTCATTACTTTCTTTGTTGTAAAATATGCGAGGCGCTGTAGTATCTCTGGAGGATATGGAAGGGTGGCTACCATTTAGTTAGGGTATGTTTTGAACCCCAAATTCAGCAAAGGAAATCTAACACTAGTTTGGGAAATAGACTTAAATAGGATTAAAATATGAACTCGGAATGTAAATAGAAGTTGAAAGTTTTTAGGCCCGAGATGGCGAGATAGGAGTAAAGCGTTATGAAATTCCAGAATAGACCCATCATGTTTATAATCCCTTAATAAGAGTAATTATTATCAAACTTGAAATATACTATCATGTGTGAGGTATTATAATGTCAAAACATGACAATAATTATTCTTATTTAGGATTCAACAACTAATTTATGTTTATAATTAAATCTCTAAAAGTATTATTATAGGTAGTAGCTAAGATAAATGTGATTCTACATTATAATTCATTTTCTTTTCTGATATTTGTTTGTTAACCTTATTATACGCCAACTTCACATTAATTTATAATGTGAGTTTTTAAATGTTCACATCAAGTTCACAAAAAAAGATTAATTCATTTTCTTTTCGATCTGTTAGTTGTGATATTTGTGGTTTGAGACGGCTACCTAACGTAAGCCTAGTTGCCTATATTTTCCACTTCAATCTATGGTAAATTTGTAACGTCACAAGTTATATTGGACCAATTTGGAGTGCCGTCAGAATATATACGTAGGAGAAAACATCAAATTATTTTGGTTGGGTCATTTATTTTGACCCATAAAAATATGGTCTTTTGAAGATAAATGAAGAATCTTGCCGAAAGATAGGTAGTTAGCAGTTTAACAAAAATTGCCTCTAATATCGATTGGTCTTAGCTCTAAAGTTCAATTATTTGAAAGTGAATTGAATATACAAAAATGGTGTTTGGTACATAGTTTGTACACACATTGTGTACCCCTTCCTAATTGTCCGTACATAAAACAATTCATTAATTAAGAAACTGCCTGATAGACAGACAACCAGGAACGGTTTACATAATATGTGTACAAACTATGTGTGCACCAAGCATTGTTGTTGATTGTACGGTTGTACCGTACATGTGGGTCACGAAATCTACACGATAATCTTAACGTTCTCGCATGGTACTATAGTAGTGTCTCGTCAAGTACCCCTACTTTATTTACAACTGTCAGTCATGTTGAATTAACCTATTATTATGATATTTTAAAAGAATATGGATGGGGGTAATAATTATATACTTATGACCAAAATAAATGTTACTCCGTATTTAACTTATAAAAAGATGACCTATAAAATATAAAGTACAAGTGATCATAGTAGTAATTTATGTTCAATTGTTACACTTAATACTCATAATAACTTTAGTCATATTTCATAAATAAAATTTAATTTAATAATGTTTTTGAAAACTCTCTATTTTAAGGACTTAAATATGCTTTTATTTTCGTATTTTGTTCAACCCCATATTATGTACTATTTTCTTTATATTTTATCTCTAATTCCGAGATCACTTTATCCATTAAAAAAATTAATGTCGGTTGCATAAATATACAAGAAACTTTTACATATATCCTTTATATATTTTTTAATCTAATACTCGAATTATAACAATGTAAAACTAGTCATTCACGTTTTTAAAATAGGTTTTAATGACCTTTTAAAAAATAAGATTAAGTATCATTTGAGTGATATGATAAAGAACAACAAAAAATGTATTAAACGTAGTTATTTTATTGTCAAATGGTAGTAGTTATAATTGATGATGGGGTAAAAAATCAACAAAGATTACGGAAATGAATTAACAAAAAAAATAAAAAATGTAAAACAAAGTACAGTACTACGGAGTACATCACAGCGATCGGGCTAGAGGCCGTATTGAACAGGAAGGCAACCCAATAAAAACTAGGGAAAACTTAGCCAATAAATCTAAATGCGAGAGAAATATCAATTTTGTCACCCGTTAACTTTTTTATTTTCAAATATAGATTAGTTGGTTTTTGCTTTTCACAAATAGACCATGCTATGTGCCGCTCAGTGGCGGCTTGAGAATTTCCGAGGCCCTAGACGAAAAAATATTTATTATACTACACCAAATCATATTGACACAGAGAAATTGAAAACGCCATGTAAAAAAACATATCCAAAGTGAATTATATAAGGTTTGTAACATCCAAAAGAACTATATAAGTTTTTAACACCCTTTGAAGTGCAAAACCATTGATACCATCACGGAGTATTTAACATCTAGAAATTCATGAATTTACCTTAAAAGTTTAAAATATGAATTACTATGTAGTACAAAATTATCATATGTAAAATTAAATTCATAAATAGAAAAATTATACTACTTCATAATTAATAAAAGATAATACAATATAAGAAAAATAAAAATACTATTATACCAAAATATATTGGTTTTAACTAAAAATAAAACACATTAGGGCTTAAATGGAAAATACACTCTGTATAAATATGAGACCAAGTACAAAATTTTAGTAATGAATAACGTAGTATCTAACATATCTAAATAAATGTAGTATCAGACAAAAATATCTTAAGTCGAAATTTAGAAATACGAAAAAGCAACATAAAAAGGCATGTAGTACTATCAGCTTGAGTGGAGTGGAAATTGAAATTCTTGATTGCAGGTGTGGAGTTCGATTCCCGTTTGGGTCTCTATTTTGCGGCCATATACCTAATACCTCCTATTAATTTTACTTTGGAGGCCCCATTTGGAGGTGAGGCCCAAGGCAGCTGCCTGGCCCTACTGGCCCCAAAGCCGCCCCTGGTGCCGCTCCACCTGCTGCAATCTTATACTCCCAAGTCCTAACTTCCTAAGGCTAACCGCAACCCAAGTCTGTCAATAAATCTAATTCCCCTCCAGTTTATACGTATTCACTCTATCAATTTAGTTTTTCCCTGCAACCTAACATCGTCTATATATCCACTCAGCACATTTTTTTTAATTAAATGCATAGATCCTTAGTTATTTTATTACACATCATTTATATGCTAATTTTATTTTGATCAATAATTATTGTTTAAAAACTCAAACATTCCGATGTAAAAAAATTAAAAATTTTAATTAATTTTTTTAGTAAGTATTAAAAATGCATACTTGAATTTAATTTGAAATAAATTTAAAACTAGTAAATGTTTTGTAATTATTTGGAATTACAAATATTGGAATTATTTGGAATTGTTTAAAACTACCAATTTATTTGGAATTATTTCCATTCTCTTACGCTGCAGCCAAGTTGAGAGTACTCCCAAGTCCCAAGTTGAATTATTCAGAGTAGGTTTTTACTCCCACCAGCCGCACAAAAGCATGTGGAAGCTCACACACAAATCTGGACCTTACCTTTCCTCCTACAGAATTCAGCCGACTTGCTGGGATGATGGCCCACTGCGCATGTCAACTCCAACTGCGGAGTCAATGCACCGCCTAGAAACCCCTCCCCTCAGTTTCCCCTATTGTCAATGAGACCTCTGTATACAAAAAAAATGTGTGGGTTGCAGTAGTTTTTGGGGTGAAAACCTCACATTTGGGGTTTTCACCCCCTCGGTTGCAATCAGTCTAAGGCTAACTGCAACCCAACCCTGTCAATAAATCTAATTCCCCTCTAGTTTATACGTATCCACTCTATGAATTTAGTTTTTCCCTGCAACCCAACACCGTCATATATCCACTCAGCACATTTTTTTAATTAAATGCATAGATCCTTAGTTATTTTATTACACATCATTTATGTGCTAATTTTATTTTGATCAATAATTATTGTTTAAAAAATCAAACATTCCGATGTAAAAAAATTAAAAAATTTAATTAATTTTTTTAGTAAGTATTAAAAATGCATACTTGAATTTAATTTGAAATAAATTTAAAACTAGTAAATGTTTTGTAATTATTTGGAATTACAAATATTGGAATTATTAGGAAATGTTTAAAACTACAAATTTAAAACTACCAATTTATTTGGAATTATTTCCCAAGTCCCAAGTTGAGAGTACTCCCAAGTCCCAAGTTGAATTATTCATTCAGAGTAGGTTTTTACTCCCACCAGCCGCACAAAAGCATGTGGAAGCTCACGCACAAATCTGGACCTTACCTTTCCTCCTGCAGAATTCAGCCGACTTGCTGGGATGATGGCCCACTGCACATGTCAACTCTAACTGCGGAGTTAATGCACTGCCCAGATACCCCTCCCCTCAGTTTCCCCTATTGTCAATGAGACCTCTCTATACATAAAAATGTCTGGGTTGCAGTAGTTTTTGCGGTGAAAACCTCACATTTGGGGTTTTCACCCCCTCGGTTGCAATCAGTCTAAGGCTAACTGCAACCCAAGCCTGTCAATAAATCTAATTCTCCTCCAGTTTATATGTATTCACTCTATCAATTTAGTTTTTTCCTGTAACCCAACACCGTCAATATATCACTCAACACATTTTTTTAATTAAATGCATAGATCCTTAGTTATTTTATTACACATCATTTATGTGCTAATTTTATTTTGATCAATAATTATTGGTTAAAAACTCAAACATTCAGATGTAAAAAAATTAAAAATTTTAATTAATTTTTTTAGTAAGTATTAAAAACGCATACTTGAATTTAATTTGAAATAAATTTAAAACTAGTAAATGTTTTGTAATGATTTGGTATTACAAATATTGGAATTATTTGGAATTGTTTAACACTACAAATTTAAAACTACCAATTTATTTGGAATTATTTCCATTCTCCAAAGCTGCAGCCAAGTTGAGAGTACTCCCAAGTCCCAAGTTGAATTATTCAGAGTAGGTTTTTACTCCCACCAGCCGCACAAAAGCATGTGGAAGCTCACGCACAAATCTGGACCTTACCTTTCCTCCTGCAGAATTCAGCCGACTTGCTGGGATAATGGCCCACTACGCATGTCAACTCCAACTGCGAAGTCAATGCACCGCCCAGAAACCCCTCCCCTCAGTTTCCCCTATTGTCAATGAGACCTCTCTATACAAAAAAAAATGTCGGGGTTGCGGTAGTTTTTGGGGTGAAAACCTCACATTTGGGGTTTTCACCCCCTCGGTTGCAATCAGTCTAATGCATACACGTACGGCTCCATCTCGGTATACTCTCTCATAAGTACAAATCCAATAATTGCTTAATTCCTGTTTGTAAGTCCAAAAAATATATTGTTGTCAAAAAATGTCCAAAAATGTAAAAAAAAAAAAAAAACACAAACAAAAATGAATATAATTACAAGAAAAATCTAAAAAATATAACCAAAACTAAGAAAAGAAGAATATAAAATTCAAACTTGAAAATGCAAACTAAATATTAAAAATTGAAAAGGAATTTAAATATTAAAAATAAATCTTAAAAAGAAAAAATGTATAGCGATTTTAATAATACAGAACTCAGAAATGTGAGAAAGTTGTTAAAATAACATTTTTTTGTAATGTAATTCTGTAGAGTTCATATACTCCGTATATAACGGTTAAATATATAAAAACCAGATTTTTTAAATAAAATTAACAAACAAAAAAACAAAAAGAAAAGTATTTAGGGAAAATGGAAACTAATAATCTAACCTTTTAGCGTTCTTCTTACAATAATCCAACCTTTTGGTTATTCATGAATAATCCAACCTTTGCACCTCATTTTCATTCACTGGTCCCTGACCGGTTGATGACCTGCTATTCCAAGCTATTTTCTTATCTTTGCAAATCATTATACCATAAATCTCATCTTTCACAAAGATAATATTTTGCAAAGATAAGAAAATAACTTGGAATAGTAGGTCATTAACCGACCAGGGACCAATGAATGAAGATGAGGTGCAAAGGTTGGATTATTCATGAATAATCAAAAGGTGCGATTATTGAAAGAAGACCGCTAAAAGGTTGGATTATTAGTTTCCATTTTTCCAAGTATTTAAACATATAAAAATGTAAAAATAGACAAAAATTCAAAATTTGACCAAAATATAAATCAAATTTAAAATTGTGCATCTAAAAATTATTAAAAGTAATACATAAATAGTAAAACAAATATGTTTCAAAAAATTACAAAATATGAAAATATTTAGAACTCTTTAATGAAGCAAAAATTAAGAAAACTAAAAAATATTTTTAAAAATGCTAATAAATACAAAAAAATTAAAAATAAAATAAAAGTCAAAAAGTTATCTGAAAAATAAAAAAGAGCAAGAATTACTATAATTATCATTTTGTAGTTATTTTCATTTTTTATTGTTTCTTGTGTTTGTATTTGTTGATTTTTGTTTTTTACTGTTTCATCATGTTTCTTGTTGTTGGTGTTCATTAATTCAAAATAAATCCAAATAAATACAAAAAAATTAAAATGCAAATAAATTGATAAGAATTTTAAAAATAAAAGTCAAAACAATATCTGAAAAATCAAACATAACTAAAATTACTATAATTATCTTTTTGTGTTTTTTTTGTTGACACCTTTGTTTTTTACTGTTTCATCATGTTTTTTGTTGTTGATAACTTTGAATATTTAGTTTTTTGTGTTTCATCATGTTTCTTCTTGTTATATATTTATTTCAAGTAAGCAGCAAAGATAAACATAAACTTAAATAAGCAACCAAAATAAAAATAAACGGTAAACAACCCTAAGCAACAATATGCAACAAAAAACAACAAAAAGCAACAAAAAGCAACAAAAAAATAACACATAAAATATTACAACAATATACAACAATATATAGTCCAATCTATCATTTCAATTTATTACATCTCTGTAGTACATCATTTGGCTCTGGTTTTTCTAATTTCTTCTTTCTTTTATGTTGTATCTCAACACACAATTTATCCCTTTTCTTTATTTTCCTCATCTTTCTTCTCAGCTTTACATCTTCATGTACATCTTTTTAATATGCACCTGTAATGAGAATGCAATCATTAACACACAAATTTAGAATAAATTATTACCATGAATCATTACACATGTGACTGATGCACCACATTATATCTACAACTAGAGGATAAAGAATACGAAAAATATACTATGTATGAAACATAGAATTTGGCATATCACATACCACAACTAATACAAACATGTTCTTACTTTTAATAGCACCATAGAGCACAAGACTTATGAGCTCATTTATCAAGTGTAAATTGCATATCCAATGTACTCAACATTATATTTGGCATAAAAACTATGAACATTAAAACATTCAAAGAGATTAAAAAACTCACACTACATGCACTTTCACAAGCACAAATGAAGTAGATCTGCAAACACGGATATAGGCGCTTTCTTTTGATTACCTCTTTCTTTCGATGAAGCCAAAGTCACCAATATTGACAATCCCAATTGCATTCCTCTGCAACACAATATTTGCAAGATTGTATCTCTTTGATTTATGAGACTTTAAAATCATCAAGGCTGTCATACTGCTTTCAGTATGATGACAATAGCATTTCCCTGCTCATCTCAGCTGGTATGCCCCTGTACTATGGTTAATTAAAAAAGACACCAAGCCTTTGTTTAATTCTAAAGGGAGTTAAAGGATAAATAAGCCGATGAAATTATAAATTTATAATACATAGTATATGACTATAGAACTTATGAAACTTCTCACTAATGAACAAACAAGAATACCACAAGTTTCAGATGTACTCAACAAAGTAAGATTAAATATGTCAAAATGCACAAGTAAAGTTTCAATAATTCCACATAAAAGACAATACAATCAAAGAAAAAATAATAATTATTTTCATATGAAGTCACCTAATTTGAGAATGTAAGAAGGCATCAATATTCAATATCAGGAAAATTACCGAGATACTCACCTGAGTTTTGTAAAGCAACCAAAATGAACTACCAAATACTATATGCATCAATATTCACATGAGTTTTGTAAAGCAATCAAAATGAACTACCAAATACTACGGGCGGTGACTAATTGACTATTAGCGACGAGTTTTACTCCTCTCCCATCTCCTTATCCAGTTTTGGCGACCGAACCTCCGACATGAGTGATCGATCATCGTGGTATCCACAGGGACCCAACCTGATAGAAGCAGGTCATCTCATCCACAGCTCGATTGCTGTAGAGGCGTGAGCTATGAGGTCACGAAGACGCAGAGGGATCACATCAGGCGGGGTTCCTCTGTAATATTAAGTCAGAGGTATTCAGGTAGATGGCGGTCAAATTAGAAAGAATTGAACTACCTTTTGCTTGATTTTGTTCGTCATCAAGGAGTCTAGGCTAGCAGTCGGTGAGCAGGGCTATGATGTTTTCGGGATAAGAGGCGACCTCTGAGTTGGTGGGATGACTAGCAGTTGTGTCAGGTTGGGAAGTCGAAGGATTTGATAGAGGCTAGAGCCGGAGGATCGAAGATCGAAGAAACGAGAGAATAACGGGGGCGAAAGGTCTGAAAATCATGGCCGCGAGTTGGAAGAGAAGAATATGAGAGGAAGAGATGTTTTCGGTGGATCTGGAGGGCGATCGATATGGAGGAGTCGGCAAAATAGTCCAAAAGTGAAATAAAAATTCAAAACTGAAAATAGAAAAGTTTAAAAATGAAAAGAAAAAATAGTGGTGATATAAATGATATGTTACACTCAAATTGGGACGGGTAATTTGCACTAAAAACTAAAGAGAATGTCATTACGTTTTTTTTGTATTACTAGCTCATCTAAAACTGATTAGGAAAACCAACATTTTTGGACTAACCAACGTTATCCTTTCTATTAACATTTAATTCAATTTTAATAATTACTCCATAAAATTTACATATTCGGGAACTAAAGTTAAATTTGTATAATGTTTTTTATGACCAAAAATTTGTATAATGTTACAAAATTCAAATTTGAATATCATTAAATTTTGATATCCTAATTAACTGCATAAGAATGATAAGATGAATCCGTTTATTTGCAAATCAAGGTAATCAAAATTACCCTATCAAAAATACTTGATAGGGTGTATTGTTCTACTCCGTATCTGATTGTAATCAAAATTACTCCCTATATTCTATACTACTCATTAATCATTCTAACTGGATAAGATTTACATATCATGCATCCATTCTTTTTGTCTGTGAATAGGCTATTCATATATAAAATGGTCTTTTCCATAAGATTGGTACTGCTAATGACAAGAATGATGCCAAAGTAATTAAGAGAGCAATGACATAATGAATTTTTTGGCACGTCAATTATATAACATTATATATACTCTCTAGCTTTCTTGTTATATTCATTAATCCACTTTCCATTTTTAATTTTCACTCCAATGGTTAACTATAATGAACAATTTGTGGCAAATTAATTAAAGATGAGATTTAACCCTTCAAAAGATCCAATAAAATTCAAAGAATAATAAATAGGTAGATTCTATGGTACGCACAAGGTATCATACTTTTGTCCACATAGACCAATGATAATATTGCAGTTGAATTATTTAAATCTAAATTAAAAATGATAAAATGATGTGGTCTAATCAAATGAATGGTAGATACGGTATCCCAATTTTTAAAAGGCTGCCCGAGTTATCACCGGATGTTGACAAGTATGGTGAAGATATAATCCAAATAGAAGGATATTTTAATAAAAATAACGAATCTAATAAAAATAACTAATGATGGAAATGGCAATTTCGCCATTTTCCCCTTAAACCCACTAGACTTAAATACTAGCAAGTATAAATACAAATATACAATGAATGAATCCAGTTGACATATTTTGACTCTTGTGATCTTGTCTAATCATCACCTTATCCACCACATGCATTCATCTCGCCGTCTGGAGAAGAAATCGAAGACGATGACGTCATCCTGAAGTTGACCAAGGGGTGGGCCCGTTGTCTTGACGTGGCTCCGGCAAAGAGGACACGTCATACGGCCAGTTCCAAGCCACCTATCCAAACAAGCCACGTGGAAAACATGTTGACACCTCAGCTCCC
Source organism: Cuscuta epithymum (assembly GCA_945859915.1). Taxonomy (NCBI): domain Eukaryota; kingdom Viridiplantae; phylum Streptophyta; class Magnoliopsida; order Solanales; family Convolvulaceae; genus Cuscuta; species Cuscuta epithymum. Next base: position 581,703 of record CAMAPF010000954.1, on the reverse strand, counting down.
TCACCTCCTCTCCGTCTTCTATCCCACACAAACAAATCGGGCATTCCGGCGGCTCCGTCTCTCCGCCGGATCTCCCCTCGAAAACCCTTACGCCGAGCCCAGACGCAGCGTTCTCCGTCGAATGTCCGGCGACGGATGAGCGGCTGAATTTGTAGGGGGAGGCGGGTGCATGGCAGATGGAGTGTAAGAGGAGACAATCCCAAGACAGTTTCAGCTGTGTCGCTGTTGAAACGACGTGGTTTAGGATGACCGACCTCGGAAACGTCCGGAGAATCTTCTTGAATATGCATGCGAAGATTCCGAGGAGGACAATGAGGAAGAAAGCATGAGACGAAGCAGATCTCATTTTCCTTAAATTGCTTTTTTCCGTAGAGAGTTTAGCTGAAGAGGACTTGAAGAGTTGAAGTATTACTTCTCAGATTTATACACTACAGTGGCCCCACTCCTATATTCTTTTGTGTTCAGTTCAAACTTTATGTGCTATTGACTCTTTTTTCGCACTGATAATCAGAAATGGTTGGCGTATCTATTTTTGGGTTCATTTTGAGTTTGTATGTATAAGCAGTATGTCTGTCTCTAGAGAAAATCTATGTAGCACCCAAACTCTTGGAAAAGAATAAGTTTTTCAAAAACTCGTTAAAACTCTCCAAATAAGCGTTTTTTGAGAAAAGTTAGGGAGTTTTTACGACTGCTTCTACTTAAAATGATTTTTAAAGTGATTTTGGAGAAAGTACTTGATAGTAAAAGTTGGTAGTGTTTGAAAAAAATTAATTCTGAAAAAGTAAAAGTTGTCAGTGTTTGGTAAAATAAGTAATTTTTGTTTAATAGAAAAAGTGAAAAGCAATTTAAAGCTATGTTGTAAAAACCGGACCGGTGAGCGACCCGGTCATGTGACTGGGTCACGGGTCAACCCGGACCCGGAGGGTCAACCCGGTCAAAGCCGGAAAACCGGTCAACGATTATACGTCTATATAATAATAAACATATAATTATATACACTCTCATTATATATTTTTATTTGTATTGTACATTTATATTATAATTTGGCATGATTTTCATTCTTAAATAAATATATAAATATATTACACAGTTTTTCTTTTTAGGGAATTGAAATTGCGATTTTATTGGTTTAAAAAATGCATTAAAATTAAAAAAGAAATTACTTTTTTTTTGGAAAAGACCGAAAACCGGGTTTTTCGGGTTTCTTGGGTCAGGTCCGGATCGGATTTTTTCGGGTCAGCCGGGTTTTTCCGGTTTTTGACCATTTTCGGATTTTGAAGAAACCGAACCGGATTTTTGTCCGGGTCACCGCGTTCCGGGTCAACCCGGCCGGGTTGGGTCGGTTTTTTAAACATAGATTTAAAGCAGCATTTCATCCGCTTTCAGTTTTTAGCTTTTAAGTGATTAATCTAAGCAGAATACACACATAACTTGAAGAGGGCAGAAGGGCCGGGGATGTACGCCATCTCTAATCGGGCGCCGCGGCAGGGGTTTGAGGCAGTATTGCCAATCTGCTCTGGTTGGTCTCGGCAACAGAGGGATGTTATTTATGGATCCAGACTGAAGCTTCAGATTTCACAGCAGCGAAATTTCAGAGGAGAAAACCCTATAGGTCGACGAACTCAGTTCGGTCAGATTTCAGAGGGATTGAGCTCAGGAAAGTACAGAGTGCCATCTTCTACAACGGGATGGTACTGCAGAGGGCTGACTTCGCCTCGATCTGCCTGGAATCCACGACACGGGTGTCGCATTGACATGCAATCGATGGAATTTAGACGACAAACTCCTCTGCGGAAGAGAAATTAATAGAGAAAGGTTGGAGAATTACCTCAGTTCCGGCAAGGGAGAGATCGAAGTTATTCAGGCGATTTCCAGAAGATTGAAGTACCGGCAAGGGATGATTCTCCGTATGAAGCTGCAAATAGGTGGAGATTTGGAAAATTTGGCAGAGGTGGATCACCCTCCTTTGTGAGAATTGAAAGTAAAATACTCCGTATTTGATTTTGGTGTGGAATCCTCAGGTATCCGTATAAGGGGTGTTTGGATCTGATTCTCAAAACTGATTCTGCTCCTTCAGAGAGCATGAGCATAAGCTGTTTTTGAAGTGTTTGAGTGAAATTCCAGAAACATTTTTGGTGCTCTAATTTACTCTCAGAATCAGTTTTTTCAGAAGTTGGGGGGTACCAGCTTCTGAAAACTGATTCTGATTCTGCTTCTGTTTAAAAAAAAAGCAGAAGCAGAATCAGATCCAAACACCCCTAAGTCAAATGAAGAACGATCAATTTCGATCTATTTCACTAAATGAAGAGTGCTTCACTTGGTTTTGTAAATCTTTTGGTCAAATTCTATCGGGGTCTTCTTGGACTTTTACAAGATATGAAAAATTCCAGAAAAATTCATTTGTCTTTTGATAAAAATCGACATCGAAGGTTTATCCGTTTGGTAGATATTGGAATTCAGGGCAAAACTACTTTGATTATTCCTGAAGGTTGGAAAGGAGATGGATTCCCGAATAATTCGGGTATTATACCTTTTAAAAATTGCTTCATCCTGCTATACTTTCATTTGGATAGACAATAGATGATTCATCTTACCATTTTTACATTCTTTCAACAATGCACTCCTTAATTGGACAGGCGAGATTTCATTTTACATTTCACATTAATTATTTTCCATTATACCCTTTTTTTGGGCTGGAATTTTCTCTTCAGTTATTGCCCCAACTCTGTTACTTTATATTGGCCGTGTTTGGGAAACGACGGATCATCCGTTTTGACGTTTCAATAGGACAACAGATATTTGCATTTTGATTTTGGTCAAACCGCTAAATGAGGTGTTCTGTAGATAGTGGAGGGGAGTCACATTTTTGTTCCAAAACGTCAAATCTCAACACACTGGTTGGAGCAACGTTTGAGTTTGGCCGTTTTGCTTAATCTGCACAAGAGTTTGCCTAGCCCTTAGATCGGTGGAGAACTGGAGGCTGCAATATTGTTGATGCGCTTAGCGAAAGATCCGGTGAAGGTTTGTGGAGATGTATGAAAATTGTTATCTACATGTTCTCACACCCACGCAGAAGAAGATTAGATGAATTTGTACCTGTTCGGATAAGAAATGAAGAAGTTTCATTGCATAGAGTTAGAGAGGTAATCGAACGCAAATGTTGCGGCAAACGCAAATGTTGCGGCACTAGTGGATGGATTTGATCTAGTCAGATGCCTTATTATTTTTGGTCATTTCATTTTTTTTGTGTTGGTCTTTTACAAGTATAGGCAGTCTGATTTTTTTTTGTTCGGAGATATTTTTTCACTGCCTCCGTCCCAAACTGTTTTGCAAAGTCAGCATTTTTTTTGTCAACCAATGTTAAAGTTAAATTTCTACAATAGTGAAAAATCCAATTAAAATTTAATTAAGAATTGACATCCTAATTAAGTGGTTAAAATGAGTCATTTTGATCCAAAAAAGTCAAATTGCAATTCAATTTGGGACGAAGGGAGTATGTGTTTAGAGATATTTTTTAGTTGACGCCTTGACGGTGTTTGAGAGGTATCTAAATTCTGATGCAACCATTTTATATGTAACTTAACTAGAAAAAACTATGTCCAAACACTTAAAAAAAGCGCTTCTCGGTTTTTGGCATAAAAATCTAAAAAAAAGTGTTTTCAAGTGACAACTTCTACTTAAAAAATGGCTTCTCGATGTTTGGCTGAAAAAAGTGTTTTTTACCTTTTCTATTACACAAAAAGCACTTATTTTACCAAACACTATCAACTCTTACTTTTCAAACTTACTTGTTTCTCAAACACTATTCACTTTTACTACTGAACACTTTTTCAACATCATTTTAAAAAGTGTTCTTTTTAAGCAAAAGCATTTCCAAACACTCCCTTAATCAGCTGGTCAAAACGCCAAACTGATAGGGTGAATTTCCTATTATGTATGTTTGTATTTTTAACTAGTTTTATTAGTTCTAGTTGTAGAAATTACACACTTTTGGTGTAATACTTTATTTTCATTAAATATTTGTAATTTATTTAGATTAGGATTATATTGAGCTTAGGACAAGTCAAAATCATCCCAAGAATCAAAGGATGGATCCTAAAGACCAAAGAATGTGCAAAAAGGAAAAGATCAAATGAAGATTTTGAAATTTGTTAAATATTCGGTCGAGTATTGCCAATACTCGGTCGAGTATTGGCCTGATACGCTGGTCAAAATCAAATCTGGGAGCAAAAGAACGTGGCTGAAGATTTGATGAAAATCTTGTCTCATACTCGGTCGAGTATTGGCAATACTCGGTCGAGTATGCCTATTTTTCACAATTTCCTGGAAATTTCCTCTCATACTCGGTCCAGTATATCATCATACTCGGTCCAGTATCCCATATACTGGATCGAGTACAGAACCCTGCCACCTCCATTTTGCTATAAATACACCCCATTTGCTTCACATTAAGGGAACCAATTCACATATACTCTTTAACTCAGTTTAGATTGGTGTTTTCTTTATATTTTCTATCATGTTTAGTCTCCAAATGACGAGCTAAACTCTTACATATTGGTTTTGCTACTTTGAAGCTTAATGAATTTGTAAGTTGTGAGTTATTCTCTTTAATTTTCTTTTTTGAATATTAATTCTTCCTTTGAGTACTATTTCTATATCAATGTTGGGGAGTGTTACTAAGATGACAATTAGTTAACATCTTGACATTAGTTATAGTAATAGTTATTTCTTCCTCTATGTTAATATTGGGAAGTGTTACTAAGATGACAATTAGTTAACATTTTGATATTAACTATAGTAGGATTCCTCTTCTTTAATATTCTTCCTTGAGTATTAATTAATTCATATTCATATTTCATATTAATATTTTGAACATTACTTAAAGGATCAACTAGTTTTGTTTCATATATTAATTATTACTAGAATCGATCGACGAATACGCTTGTTAATCGTCCGATCGTTTCACGGTAGTAACTTGGGTTATTAATGCATGCGATTCATGGTTAACAAACCAAGGGGAATTAATTATGTTGATTAAACCAATAAACCGCTTGTGTTGAGGTTATCAATCTCAATCGTTTTCATCTTGATTTTATTGCTACTATCGGGTTAATATACGGCGCGTGTTCTATATTAACTCGGTAGTAAGTTTTATTAATGAACGCGTCTCGTTATTAATAACTACCCTCGATGAACTGGAGTCTGGATATACTCCTCGATTGAGTATTCGAGAGGAAAATAGTTAAAGATTTAACCAGGATCGACGAACATTTCATTAAGTGGATAAAAGCAAAGCCAAGTCTTCATCTCTAATAAGTAAACCACATAAGTCGTTCATCTCCGTGTTTAATTAATTAAACCAAGTCAAACTAAAACCTCCCTTTTTGTTACTAGTTTTATAAAAAGAAAAGTATTTCTTTCCCTGTGGATACGAACCTTACTACACTATACTACGTATTAGTGTTGTATTGATTATTATTTTGAGTGCATACACGACAAAGTGCACGTCACAAACCAATTTGCTGGTCAAAATCACTAACACAACTCGCTAACAGCTAATCACTAACCGCGAATTACTAAACAAGCCCATTATATAAAGATGCGTATAACGGTATAAGTAAGAGTTAATTCCCTATCTAGGCGTAAAATACATCAAAATTGCAAAAATAGGACTTCAATAATTCTTATAGTTTCGTAGGAGTAAAAGAGAATGAGTTGACAAATGTACCTTTAATGAGTACAATAATTAATTATTACGAATATACTAGGGTCAGCACACAAAAATGAATTGTCCAATGTTTTTTGCCTGCACCACCACCCAGCACCTGCACCAGTCGCCATCGGCCGCCTCCAGTCACTGCCGTACACCACCGTCAGTCACCACTGGCCGCCGCCGGTCACCGCTGGCCACCGCCAGTCACCGTAATCTCCGTCGTCATTGCTGCTCCAGCGGTGTCACAGTTGTCAGGTGCCTCTGCCGTTACTACCGGTCGTCGGCGCCACCATCTGCATCACCGCCGCACCACCTCAACCACCACCACCTTTGGCTCAACCACCTTTGGCTGGACCACCACCATCACATATTTCAGATCTGAAAAAATGTATTAAAATGTCATCTACCTATTTGAGTACCTTTTTAATGAGATTTATATAAAAATAGAGGACAAGAATTTTGTGCCATTTTGACATTTTCATGGTATTATAAATATTTGATTTACGAGGAAATAATTTTGTCATCTCTACAGAGTTAGTGTCATAAAAATGGCACTATGTGCAGAAATAACACTTTTATACATGAAAAAATATGGCATTAATAATATTGTTTTTGCCCAGAAATAACATTTTTATACATGAAAAAACATGGCATTATAGGTAATGTTTTTGCCATGTGGATGGAATTAATGTCATAACAATGGCATTAATGTCAAAAAATGGCATTAGTGTGGATGGAATTAATGTCATAAAAATGGCATTAATGTCATAAAAAAGCAGAAAATTAATTTTGCCATGTGGATGAAATTAATGTCATAAAAATGGCATTAATGTCAAAAATAATAGCCATATAAAAAAGTAGAAAATTATGGCATTAATAGTATTGTTTTTGCAAAGGAGTAATATTTTCGTTTTAATGCCATAAAAACTAGCAGTTATGGAAATTTAAATCAAAAAATTAATTTGAAGTCAGAAAAATTTAATTGACATGATCGAATGAAAAAAATTACTCCGTATTAAAAAGTTAAAAGAACAAAAGCTGAAAGAAACAATCAAAGAAAAAAGGTGAAGAAACCAAGAAAAAATCTAGATAAGTTCTATTCGGATCTGGAAAAGTAAAGCAAAGTGAACCAAAAATCAATTCAAAAGTTGAATTGGTCATAAGTGGTGTAGAAGCTTTACGATTTAGAAAAAAAAGGAAAAGGAAATAGAAGTTCTGCCTCATATTGAAGGAAACGAAGGGATAGGGGGAAGAAAAGAAGAAGAAGAAGAAGAAGAAGAAGAAGAAGAAGAGGAGGAGGAGGAGGAGGAGGAGGAGGGGGGGGGAGGGGGGGGGAGGGGGGAGGGGGAGGGGGAGGGGGGGGGGGGGGAGGGGGGGAGGGGGGGAGGGGGGGGAGGGGGGGAGGGGGAGGAGGAGGAGGAGGAGGAGGAGGAGGAGGAGATCAAAATTTACCTACCTCAATCGCCGCCGTCCGCCGATGGCCGGAGTTGAGAAGAAAAATCCTAGTCCAAAACTTCATTATGCGCCAAAGATACGGAGAAATCAGAGAGATCTGAAGATATATGGATGAGTGATGGAGGAGAAAAAACTTGAGGAGAGAAGGTAGATTCGAGAGAAAACGGAAGAAGAAGATGTGTGCGATATGAATGTGTACAGGGAAAGGAAAAGCAAATCAGACAAAAGTAAATAATTAAAGTTGGAGATAGCTGTAAAGAGGGGTATTACGGAAATTAGACACGGCCCAGTCAATTAAAACTCCTATTTCGGGAATAAATCAACTTGAAGTCCTATTTTGGAACTTTTTTTATTGTTTTAGTTCTATTTAGATCAATTACTTTATAAATAATGACATACCCCCAGTGGCGGACCGAGAACATTTTTCAACCGGGGGCACTACTATACGGACAGAGACGGGCCGGGTCGGGTGTGGGCCTAATCCATTCAATGTGTAGACATTTTTTAAACAAAAACAAGTTATTCCATTTTCAGTTTCAAATGATTTACAACCATGTAAAACAGGTCTAGTTTCCAACCCATTAAAACAATTTTAAATAATAATATTCATTTTCTTGAAAGAAGAACATAATACTTCATATGAATTAGAACTGAATCATCCTTGAACAATTTCTAGTTTTAGATTAGAGTTCAAGTTGTTTTTGTACTACAAACTGTAAGAATTTTGATTTAGAACTAGGATTATGTCCAACGTTACATGCCGTGCCACAGAATTACAGTGTCCAAACCCCATTCATCAACTTGAGGTTAAATTTTGAACCCTAGCATGTAACTCTTGGTCGAGCTAAACTACAATTTCTTGATTCAATCTCCCGTTTGTTACTACTACACCCTTATCTAATAACTCTCTTATGGTATCATGTTGTTTTTGTCGTAATCCACCCTTTATTTTACAAGAGGATCCCGACATTTTAGTAACATAATCATGGATAAATATCCAAAGAAAGTATTCATAAACTTCTATTTTAGTGCAATAGTCACAACAACTAATTGTAATTGGTAAGAAAACAATGAATATGTCTTGTTTATGGAATTTCATCGAAGATAATTTTCAATACGTTAAGCTCACCACACATATCAGAAGTCTCGTCATACATTGACTTCTAATTTTGGAAAAAGATATTTCGTACTTCACAAAAAATAACCACCAATATCACTTTTCAAAGAGTGACTATGTCAAGAACATGTCTAACTGTATGAAATCGCTTCATCATAACTCCGTAATCATTTAAATGTGTCAAGACTCAGAGGTTTCATTTTAAAAGGTCAACCTGATAGGAGAAGTAGCTCAAAGCCTTATATAGTGTTTAATGGTTTTATATCTTTCCGGTGTGGGACAAATGCTTTAACACGCCCCTTCAGCCCGAATCGGGCTGGACAATATCGGGATGTATAATCGGACCAAACAAACCCTTAACAAGCTAGCCTTAATCATGAGTGCTAAACAAGCCGTCAAACCACAACCGGAATATGTTAAAGCATTTGTCCCACACCGCAAAGCTATAAAACAATTAAACACTATATAAGACTTTGGACTACTCCGCCTATCAGGTTGACCTTTTACGATGGAACGCCCGATCTTAACAAGATGTCTTATTACAATTTACATATGCTCTTTGACATAACTATTACATATCTAATAGTCATAGTTTTATATCAAGAAGCGGGACACTATTTTTATCATAAGTATTAATACTAAACTTCGGGGTCGGAAGCGGGACACTTGCCCCTTAGGACCCCCTAGGTACTCCACTACATACCCCTTACTAAATTACGTAGTGCGAGGTAGTAATTTAATACGAAGTACCTGATACTACCTCTGTCCCATTTATATTGTCCTGGAAGAGGGTGACACGGTTATTAAGAAAAATGGGTTTGTGTGGTTGATATTAATTGATAAAGTAAGAATAAAGTAAGAATGATTTAGAGCCACACAAACTTTGCCAAATATGGTATGAGACAATTTAAGTGAGACTTCCCGAAAAGGTAAAACGGGACAATATAAATGGGACTGAGGGAGGAGTGCAATTTTGTACACCCCCACTAAGGAGGGTGAACATAACCCCCTTTGCTCTATGATTGCCATGTGACATTCCATCCCATTTTTTCTTTAAAATGTTATAATTTTTTATTTGTAGTCTTTTTTTTATAAAAAACATATCAGATTTTTTAGTTTTTAATGATCTTTCCAATGGTATCAATTTTGTATATATAAAAATTTGAAAAAAATATCATTTATTTCCAAATATATATTTTTAGTTAATTTTTTTTTAATTTTATTATATGCAATATTAGTACTATATGAAAGATCGTAAAAAAAGAAAAATTTTGATTTTTTTTAAAATTGATTAAAAAAGAAAAAGATAAAACAATTGCCAAATTGTAAAGTATTGCCTTGCCACATGGCAGGCAAATAGGGGTGGGGTGAACATAATTATGCTTGGGGTACATAAAGTTTACACAAAGTGTACACAATATATATACCCTTTTTTCTTTTAACCATTCTCTTTTTCATTTTACCCCTTCTTCTTTCTCCTATCACTCCCACCCTTCTCCCTCCCGTTATCTTCTCTGCGACCATGGTTCCCTTCTTTCTCATTTCTTTCTTTCTTTTTTCTTTCATTTTCAAGCTCTCTAAATTATAAACCATTTTCAGTCCTCCTTCCCATTTATTTGTCATACACGATTCATTTGTCTCCATAGTTGATGATTCTTCTCAAACCATGAGTTAATATCTTTTTCCAATCTTTTTGTTTGCTCTGCGTTTTTATGTATTTGTTCCGATTTTATGTATATTGTGTATGTTATAACCTTGAATAATTGATTAATAAATTTTATTGTAAGAGATATGGAGTGTTAAATATTGTAACTTTAGGGTAGTTACTCTAGTTCATTTATACTCATAACATGTTTGTTAAAATGACTCAATGAACTTTTTGTTAAAATTCAGGTTTTGTTCTCATTTTTGCTAATGTATATTAGCGTTTAATGAGTTTTAGACTCCATTTTTACGATTTTTCTGTTTTACACTGCATAGTAATTTTTGATTGAATATTCTTTGATAATTATGAGTTTGGTGGATGTTTTTTCTTTTAGGTCTATATTTGTTTCTATTTTTTCATATTTTATGTAAGTTACTATCAAATTCGATGTTCATATGGTGTTCAATGGTTGACTATTTGGCTTCATTGTTATGGATTGGTGATGTTTATTATTCAAATTTCAATCAATTAGTTAATTTGATTAGTTAATTTGATTTTCTTTGAATTTACTTCACCACAGGGCTTTGCGGGGGCAAAATAGAAGGCAAGCTGATGATTGAGATGGCTCATTGGTCTAACATATTGTGGTTTCAAAATAGGGGAGAGCCTCAAGTCTTCATGAATGAGCATCAGGCACTCACCAATATGGGATTCTCTTCATAGTTAAACCTGCTTTGAGTCCCCTCATTCAAGATGACTCTCTTTCTTCATATATTTGGACAAAGCATGATATAAAACAAATCATGACAACATTAAAGAATTGGAAAGTGAAGAATGAGAGCATGAAACCAAAGGACCACAAAAGATTTATGTTTATAATTACATATATTGTAAAGTTATGTTTTTAAATTATGTTGTAAGTTAGTGGAAAAGTTAAATTAGTAGTCTTACTCTCATTATGATAAAATAGTAGTTAATTTGTATCCATTATAATTTCCTAGTTTAATAGAAAATGGATGTAAATCATGAAAGTGTAAATTACCTTGCAAAATAGTTAAAATATAATACATGGTCTCGGTTGGGAGTTTCACTTCAAATTTTCTCACACACAAGTTATGTTAATATGCCCAAAATAAAAATGGTTTGTGTTAACAAGAAACCTGCAATGGTTACCTATGGACAATAGTTGTGTTACCTAAATAACTTTTTTCATACTTAATTCTCTATTTTCAGTGGGTATTGTTTGTAACCAGACATTTCATGCCGCGTTTACAGACAATTCCAAAAGTACATTTGTCCATTTCAGTGGCTATTGCCTGTGGGCGGACATTTCACGTCTGATTCACAGACAATTCTACTTAGCACATCAGTCTATTTCGGTGGGTATTGTCTGTGGCCAGACACTTCATATCATGTTCACAGACTCTTTCACTTAGGACATTAATTTGTTCAAGTGGCCATTGTCTGTAACCAGACGGTTCATGTTTGACTCACAGGCAATTCCACTAAACACATTAGTCCATTAGCCTATTTCATTGTATTTGATTATATGTTGTTTGACTGTTCATTGTATTATGAGTTGCATCTTTGTCTAAATACAATAAAGCCAAATAGTCAAACATTGAACACCATAGTAAGAAACATAAAATATAAAAAAATAGAAATAAATATAGCCCACAAGAAAAAACATCTACCAAACTCATAATAATCAAAGAATATTCAATCAAAAATTACTACGTAGTATATCATAGTAAAACGACAAACTGAAAAGAGAGAGTCTATGCCTCATTAAACACTAATGTACATTAGCAACATATATCAGATGATTTATTCTATTTTCCATTGAAATAGGCTAATGGACTAATCTATTTAGTCAAATTGTCTGTGAGTCAGACATGAACTGTCTGGTTACAGATAATGGTCACCTGAATGGACTAATGTCCTAAGTGAAAGTGTCTGTGAACCTGATATGAAGTGTCTGACCACATACAATAGCCATCCAAATAGACTAATTTGCTCAGTAGAATTGTCTGTGAACCGGACATGAAATGTCCGGCCACAGACAATAGCCATTGGAATGGACAAATGTACTATTGGAATGTCTGGACACAAACAATAGCCACTGAATGAGCTAATGTGCTAAGTGGAATTGTCTGTGAACCAGACATGAAATGTCCGGCCACATGAATTGTCTGAGTAAACTAATTAACATATTTGCCCGTTCCAGTGGCTATTGCTTGTGGTCGGACATTTCATGTGTGGTTCACAAACAACTCCACTTAGCACATTATTGTCTGTGGAATATTAGATGCACATTAGATAGGCTAGTGATTCTCATCAAAATATTTTTGAAAACGGCATTTAGGTTGTCCCACAATAGAGAACATAAATTTTGGTATTATGATTTTCTGAATAAGGGCATGTCATCAAGCTTTTGATGTTGAATTATTTCTTAAATTGATTTACACTATTTAGAGTCTCAGTTCTCATAAAAGCAAGTGCTAAAGAAAGTGCCTTACACTAAGTAGTTTTGCAGAAGATATGTCATACTATGAAAAACCAACACTAGAAAACAACATAAGTGTGTACATTTGCCATACTCTAAATTTTGTCTAGCGAAAAGACAACTAAAAAAGTGAAAAGTATCACAAAGTAAACACTAACAAAAAACTAATACACAAGCCAGTATCATAATAATCTTTATTGCTTCATCCCTATTCCACCGGCTTTCATAATAGAGGATCAAGCTTCTAACTAATTGGCTTCTTCACTCTCCAACATCATTTGTATGGTACTAAGCTCCTGCATTACACACCAGGATAAATAATCAATAAGCAATCCAATCAGCTTAATACATTTCTAACTCAATGAATAAACAAAAATGGAATTCTCTATTTTTCAATAGTTACTCTTGTTGTAATTTAATACAAGTAAACCTACACAAATGAGTAGCACCGGATCAGAACATCTAAATTAACCTGAATGCATACATGATAATATCATAAAGGCTTAACCACTGCACTTTTTGAAAAAAGGCTGCAACAGAAATTGTGTAAAGAATGAACAAACTGCCTTTTATGTAAGTTTTACTGGCCGCAGAAAATCTTACTACATCAAGCAAGGTACTTTAAAAGCTAAGAAGAAAAGCCAGTGAGCATTAAGCAAGCTCATAATTAATAAGATTACTAACATCAAACAAATACTTTAATTTTGAGCTTCCTCTGTTAAAACTTAAGATTCAAGACTAAATACAATACAAGAGTATGCATGAAAATTTACTAACATTACATAAACGAAACTCAATACACATCCAAGGAAAAATCTATTACTATATAAAAGGAAAAGAAATTTTTGTACAGTACTCCCGCCAAGAAAAGAGTCAACATCAAACTAATAGTGCACCCATAAAGGTGAAAGAATTGTCCGGAGAAAAAGAAAAAGAAAGAGCTAAGAAGCCTAATTAATCAAGTGAGACTTGACGTGTTAGCCGGCTGCATTCACGTGTAGAATTCTATAGTATCTACAGTTTAGAAGTGAGTATAATTAGGAAATTTAAAGACGTTTAGTTAAGCAAACTAATACGATGTAATTGTAATTTTGTAGATAAGGATAATACAGAGAAGGAGTAGCTATAAATGAAGTAGCTCTTATTGGAAAAGTAACTTCGAAACTCAATTTTCTCATTGTGACTTTGTGAATAAAAACGTGATACAGTGTTTTAATTTTTTGGTTATCTATAGAGGGTTGATATCATGATTAATGTCGTTAAGTGGTACAAGGTTTTCGATGTTGTTTAATTTGAATTTTCATCTTCACACATGATTTATTTTACACATGGAATTGACTCATTTTTTCCCCATCATTTGCAATGGAGCAAAAGATTCATTATTTTTTGGCTTGAGAATATGATGGAATAAAGCAAAATGACTCACTAAGCTGTCTGCGCTTCTTTGTTATGAAGCAGCAGTCAGCCCATGCAATTTTGGACGCGATTTTCACTATGGGTCATCCAGAAACAGTCTCTCTGTGCTTTAGTACAGGGGTAAGACTGCATACATCCGACCCCCCCTTACCCATCATAGGTGGGAGCCTTTGCAGCACTGGGGTAAATGAAAATGCTGATGATGAATGATGATGACGGAATTGTCTCATTTTACTCCATATTCTACAATTTTCTCACTTCATAACGCTTCACTACTAGAATTTTTCTTATTTGCTGCTGCCTATTTGCGGCGGTTTTATTACAGCCGCAGCAAAAAGTAATTAATTTGTATTTTATTATGTTTTTTATAAATTATTTGCTGCGTAATTCGGCAAACTGCAGCAAAAGGCCACATACTTTTAAATGAATTGCTGCGGTTAGAACAGAAGCGCAGTAAAAGAGCTAAATCATTTCCACAATTGCTGCGGAGGGAGATGAACCGCAGCATATAATCCTCCTCCAACACTCTAATTAGTCGGCAAAACCCTTAAATGCATTTCTCACCTCTCAGCCGCCAAGATCTGAGACTGGCAGATTTTCGCCATCCGTCTGCTGCCGCCTAGGGTTTCTCCGCGAGTCTGCTCACCTAAGCTTTCTTCCGTTCATCTATGCCTTGACGCTGAAGACTGTCACAGGAGTAAAATGCATTAATAGTCCCTAAACTATCCATATCATATCGTTTTGGTCCTTGAACAAATAAATCTATCATTTTAGTCCCTAATCTATTTACTCCATATTAATTCGGTCCTTCTGTTAACATTGTGACGTTAAACAAACGGAATGTGATAATAAGTTAGTTCATGTATGTGTAAATCAACATACTTATTAAACAAAATATAACTAATAAATTTTCTGATATAATTAATATCTAAATAAATTAGAATGAAAATTACTTTCAAATCATAATACTCCGTATAACGCATTGGATAAAGTTATAAATTAATAATATACGTAGTATAATTTAGGATGCTTTTATTTGGACTGGTGAATCTTTGGTCTCTGAATATTTTATAATTGTCTAAGGATGTTTTCTTTTGGATTAAAATTTGCTTGTCTGGTCTGGTCTGATCTAGTCTGTTTAAGTTTGGTCTGGTCTGGTCTGAACTAGTCTGGTCTGGTCTGGTAAACGTCTGGTCTCTGTGTATTTTATAACTACAGAAGTCTGGTCTGGTTTGGTCTGTTTAAGTCTAGTCTGGTCTGGTCTGATCTGGGACTGAAAAAAGTCCAAAAGAAAACATCAAAAAAGTCTTGTCTGGTCTGTTCTGCAGGTCTGATCTGGTCAGGGATTGAAACCGGTCCAATAAAAAACATCCTTACATACATATTCCTGATACGAATTAATAATGTTCAAGTTTTCAATTAAAGTATAACTTACTTGATACAGTTTATAAAAATTCCGGGGTCTTTATATATATGTGTGTGTGTGTTAGTGTGTATAATCACTTATTCATTTTTTTAACGATATAATAATTATGAATATTACGTCAGTAGATACTCTAATTACAAATTTATTTATTAAGCTATTATAGTATATTGATCTAATTTAAATCAATATTTTTTTTATTAATCACATTAGTTTAAGAATTTTCCTTGTTAAATACTATGTATAAATATTACCACTGTGCAAAAGATTTTTCTGCTATGCAAATAAAACTGAATTTTTCATCCCACGCGTACATTACACGTTAAGTACTTAAGTTTGGGAGTTTTACTAATCTTTATTTTTGCATATGCAATGAGAATATGGTGGAAAACCAAACAAAAAACTATAGAGTCCAAAGAAATGAAAAAAAATTATGTTAATTTATGAAACATTATATTTAATAACTTCATAATTAATAATGATTAATGATTAATGATTATGAAGCATTTTATAATTCTATAAATAGAAATAATTAAAGATTGTGTAAATATTTGATTAATAGTTACAATGTATAAATAACACATTGAAAATGAAATAAATATAAATATAATAATTGAAAAATAGAAACGTAAAAAATTCGAATTTCATTTGGACACATTAAAATAAAGATATAATAATGTAATATTCTGAAACTAGATTAGCTACTAAAAAATTACTAATATTTAGATAGTTCCAAATTAGGATATCACATTTGCTCTAGCTCTACCGTCAATTTAAACGCAAGAATTAACTGAAGGACTTGATTAATATAGATCAAATAGAATAAGGACTAAAATGATATATTTAGTAGTTCAAGGACCAAAACGATATGATGACGATAGTTTGAGGACTATTTATGTATTTTACTCCTGTCACAGTCCATCTTCTCGCTGTGCGGCCGTCGATTCTGTCCTCTCATCTTTGCTGAAAGTGAGTTATTATTATTCTTCATTATGTTAAAGCTGTTTTTCTTTTCAGATTTTGACTAAGCTAAATACTTTCAGATACATGCTTGATTCGAAAATTTTGAATATGTAATTAGTTTGATGTTTCTTAAATTCAGCACAAATGAGATTTTATCTGCTTAAGAGTAACAAAGCTCACCATGTCAATCATTGGTGCAAGGCTTTGTTTTAGTTTCTCTAGATTTAGGTCCTTACTATTATTTTGGATTTTCCAAAGTTTTTTTTTGAATATTTAACCTTTTTTCCATACCGGTTGGTGTTTACTGGGTTTTACATATATACGGTGTTGTAATGGCTTTTTCAGTTTCCTGTTGGAGGAAATTCCAAATTCAGATCTGAAGTTAAATGATACAGCTTGTTGATTCCTCATTTTTCTTGTTTTCTAGGAAACAACGCCTTTTTATACTCCCCAAGGTACATCTCTTCTCTACTTTCCCACAACTGCATCAGTGCATCTTTAATTTTGACCAATGGATTGCTCCTTTTGATCTTCAATAAATGTCATTTGAAGGAGTAAGCACATGAGGAAACAAATCAAGTATCTTGGAAAAAGGTGGTTTAGTTTTATAGTATATTTATTTATACCTAGACACTAGAGTGCACTGAACTAATATGGAGTAGTTTAATTACTTCCCATCTGCCATGCTCATTTTTGTGGGGCCCCATTTATATGTGCAATCAGCTTGTGAGATCAAAGTTTAAGCTTTTTCGATGTTCTTTAAAAAACTGAAATGCATCTCTAAAACTGTTATCAACCTTAAGTAGCAATTATGGTTACTTCACAGTAATAGAACTGCTTTCAAAAGTAGATAAATAAACTGAAATTATAACTATAACCCCTAAAATGATTAACCAAAATAATCTGTTATTAAAATATTCCACACTACTTATATGTCATTAAACTGTCACGAACCACAAATTGCGAACATAGAGAAGCATAGGCTAAAGCACCGTCACACAAACATGAACGTCAACTCACTAACATGTTGATATGTGATACAATATGATATGCACATATATGTAATTCAAAGTCTATGACATATTGACATGGGTATATAGTTATCTTATATACTTCGTTCATTAATATAGTTTCTCTCCCTGGAAGATTAAAGCAGGGGATACTCTAACATATAAGAATCCCATTAAAACATGGTCGTTCATAAGGAAACATGCATAAACTATAAACACATAAAGAACGAGATGGTTGGTGGAGGAATTTTATGTAATATTAGTGTTTGGTCAAAATTAGGATGCTCACTAATCTGGTAAGTTGTTAATCTATTTAAGGGCAATTAGGATTCTTATAGAAATATATGAAAATAGTTGGGATTCTTAATAGAAAGCTTTAAATAGGATTGTTTATAGAAAGTTTTAAATATGATGTCGTTCTTAATAGAAGTATATTAAGGATTTTTAATACAAAGAATCAAACATAAACTGAATGTTTTTGCATCTCACAGTCCTCTATGTACATATTGAATTTGTTAACATATGTAAACTACCTATTCTATGCTAGTGGATAAGCATGGTGTCATATGCTAAATGATAGTTTCCTGTTTTTCTGTGCAGGTGGGTGATGGAAATTTTTCCATACCAGTGACGCAAGAGGATGAAGCTGAAAGGTATTGGGTTAGAATATTCATATATCTTGTCATTTTGAGAAAGTTATAGAAGTTATTAATCCATTTACATAAAAGGTCATTATGATAAATTGATCTCCAATTTATTTTGGGCATACTAGGTAACTTTACACGTAACATATGAGCTTGCAGATTAGTTACTTAGTTTTGTTTTTGTTATGTATGTAGATTCCTGTGTCAAAATTTCAGTTTATAATCCTTAGACTCACTCATATACGTTTCTGGGAAGACATTGTCGCTGTATACAGAAAAAACAAAGACATCGGTATGTAACAACCAACAATTCTTTGGTTGTTCTCAATATAAATATGAATAGGAGTTTACCAATTGCTGTTGTTATTGTTCATGTCATCTGCAGGTGGATTGTTTCATTCGAAGACAATATAAATGCACTCGGTTTGTTGAGGTTTTACTTGAAAAGGATCAGCTAACTTGTGAGGTCCAATAGAAAAGAAACTTAAAAGGCTATTAACTTAGTTCTTAAAACAACAATGATGTTTACTGAAATAAAAAAAACACAAAATAATCTTATCTATAATTCATTTTTATTAATGTCTCTTACATTTCATTTCATTTTATTTTAAAGTGAACTGGTTTCTTTCTTCTTTATTTAAATTTTTAATTTTCAAACTAACTCTTCAGTCGTATTTTCTTATGATTCTTAGACCAATCAGACCACATTGTTTTTTAGTTTTATTTTCTTTGTTCTTCTCTTTCTAACTTGGATTATCTTTTTGGCAGAGCTGCGTGGTAGCTTTCCTTGCAAATGTGGATGCAGCTTTTTGTATGAGAACTGATTCTAAGTGATATCAGGTTTGTCTAATACGTAGTAGTCTTTAATTTTCAAGTACTTCTCACAGTATGATTTATCTAAACTTAACATTTTGATCTCTCGTAACAGAAGGTCTAGTTCTTGAAGGATTCTAGGATCGAGGAGGATCACGTTCCATATGGATATAGATTCCTCAACTTTGTAATGCAAATAGTCGGCAGATATACTATATTTGAAGAATGTAATCTAAGTTTAATTTTATTGTTGTATTGGATGTATATGATGTTTTTGTGATATATGATTAGCGATATTGTTGATTCATGGAACATATTGAAAATAGTTTTTTCTTTATAAGCAACTTCGGTTGTTGTGTAAATATGTCTAAGTGTCCATTTGGAATTGTGAAAAAAGATACAGTAGATATTGGTGTCGTAGATCTAAAGTGCTCTGCTTTAAAGAAGACCACAATAATATGTTAAATTTTATAATAGTATTTGCTGCGGTTGTTGCCTAACCGCCGCAATAAGTATTTTAAAAAAATTATGAAATAGTATTTGCTGCGGTTGTGAACCGCAACAAATAAGTAAATCCACATATTGCTGCTCCTCCAATTGATGCGGTTATGAACCGCATCAAATAAGTGAAAATAACCGTAGCAAATAGACCTTTTTCTAGTAGTGCTTTATAATAAAAAATATTAATAACTATCGAAGAAAATATTTCAAATCGTGCATCCGATCCCTACACCGTGTATCGCACGGGTGAGTTACTAGTGTAAATAAGGGAAAATGAAATTAATACCTTTACTGCCTCTCATACGTGTTCCTTTTTTTTAAGTCTAAAGACAATCTCATTATCAAACTAGAACACTGCAGAGTCACCAATGTCAATCTGAGCCTTTGTACTCATCAAAGCCACTTTAAAGAAAGCATAGATTGATTAACAAAGAAGCATATATTAGTAATCACATTCTCCCATCTATTTTTGCAGTAACTCTATCGCTGCCAAAAAATTGGCTACAAAGCATTACCAAGCAATTCAATCTCCATAGTGATATAAATCCTACTTAAAGCAATTCATTCTCCATAGTGATATCAATCCTACATAAGTACTTCGTATCCCTAAACTCCTTTTTTACATAAACCATTGTGATCAGCTTTTGTACATAAGTACTCGTAAAAGAACAAAAACTCAACATTTTACTCGTAAAAGAACAAAAACTCATAGTTAAATCCCTAAACCATATATAATAATGAAAAAGAGGAAATTATTGTCTAATAAGTTAGGGTTAAGGAGGTTGGGTTGAAGGAATATGAAGGAGAAAATAATACCATCGGCGGCAATTAACCAAGTAAGAAATCGATCCTCTATGTCGGACTCGCTCGCGGGTGGTCGGCTCTGTAACTTCGAGGTCGTTGCTATGACTCCTGGCCGTGATGTCTTCCAAGTCTGCAGCGCTCCTGATTCAATCACGAGAAACCACATAGACAAATTAAATGGCTTTTGATTGTTAAATGGGAGGACTGCAATGAAGAAATGAAGAAGAAAGAAAGGAAAACGAGAAAGGAGAACAAGAGGAGAACGGAGAAATGACGCAGAGCAGAAAGAGGGGAACGAGAGAAAGGGGGAGAGAAAAAGGGTAAAAAAATTAAAAATGGAATGGTTAAAATTAAAACCTTTATATAGGATGTACAATATGTGTACACTATATGTACACTTAGCATTTTCGGGTGAACATAACCCTCTCAAATGGGTGAAGTGGTGAACAAAATTGTTCTCTTGGGAGTACCTCATTATACGGATTAAGGAGTATGAAAGATGTGGAAAATGTCATTAGGGAATGGTATGCCGTATGCCCCATGATATGCCGCGTGACCCACTTATAACTCTCAAATAATGAGTGAAAAATAGAGTTTTTTCCCGGAATAATGCTAATTAAATAAATAATTCCCAAAATACTGCCGGGTTAAGAATAATTCCCGAAATACTGCTGGGTTAACCACGGTTAAGGAAAGCCGCCACTCCAAGTGGCGGCTTTTGTACAGCTTCACAAAAGCCGCCACTTGGAGTGGCGGCTCTTTTACCTCTGTATGAAAGCCGCCACTCCAAGTGGCGGCTCTTGAACTGCTACTCAAAAGCCGCCATTCCAAGTGGCGGCTCATTTATTCGGAAATTAAAACACTCCCACTCGACGAACGATTACAGAGAGCAACCCACCACCTCTCTGCAACAACCGACGACGAAGAAGCTGCGCAACAGAGGTTCCCAATCTGGTCGGAACTCGTCCAAAAGCTACTCGAATCGAAGGGAAAAGAGGCGCGGTGTACCGGGATCGTGTGAGCTCCCTTCAACCGTCAATAACCGTTTTAATCGAGGTATTTCATCTTCTTTGCTAAACCTAGGTTTATTCTTAACTTTTGCTCGAAATTGCTCGAAATTGTTGTTGTTTACCTGAAATTGTTGTTGTTTCTCTGAATTATAGTTATTGACAAATGAAGTTCTTTTGCATATTAAGTTGGGTGTATTTTCTTTGCCAAGAATGCATGGATTGGGGGTCTCAATTAACCCTTGTTTGTTTTTTTGGGAAAAAAACTCCACTTGGCGAGTTAACTACTCCGTATATTAGCAAGTTTGAGTAATAATGATATTAAGAAGAAAATGATTATGCGTGAATAAGCCCTACTTTAAGAAGAAAAAAATGATTATATGTAATAAATGTTTACTTTGTTTATGTTTTAGTTCTATATAAGAAAATTATTTTTATGTAATAAATGTTTACTTTGTTTTTGTTTATGATTATATGTAATAAATGTTTACTTTGTTTATGTTTTGGTTAATGATTATGAGTCCTAATTTAATGGTATGAAATCGTAATATGTATCTACGATCTAATACTTTTCGTTTGAATTATAGTAATTGTAGTTGAATTTTCAAATAGCGGCATACGTCATACTTTGTTTGGAATGTTTTTTTTCGTAGAATATGTCTAGAAACTTCTCCATTGTTTGTCAATGGGGAGGAAATATTATCGAGGAGTCAAACGGAGTTCATTATGAAGGAGGGATTCGGAAGATAATTGTTGTTTCCCGTGGGGTGGATCTTGCTGAAATAATGAATAAAATTTATGCCGCCACATCCATCAATCGTATGAAGAAGTTGGATTTGAAGGTTAAATATCCGATGCATGGTGGATCATACATGTTGATGCCTCTTGCTGACGACGAAGCCGTTACAGGAATGTGGACTGTAATCGAGAATCTTGATATGCATACCATGGAGATATATGTTGAAGAAGTGGCGGTGTTGCCCATACAACCTGGTCACCCGCCATTGTCTTGCCCATCCACAAGTGTTCCAGTTGTGATGAATATGGTTACACAGGAGAATGGAAGATACGTGAATAGTGATGTAACGTTTCTGGATTCACAGTGCAATGACGACGATGCAGATGAGAATGTGAACCATGACACACTAACAGATTCAGATGAAGATGGTGGTGATCTCGTAAGTGTCAATGCACCATCCAGCCACTACACTAAAGTTTATGAGCTCCCTGCGGGATTTGATGAATCATGGAAGGCTTGTACAATTTCTAGTCGCTTCTCTGCAGGAGGTGAATTCGAGGTTGGACAAGAGTTTGATGATAAGAAACAACTGATCAACATGGTTAGAACGTACTCTGTAAAGAGGAACCAATTTTTCTCAGTTGTAGAGTCTGACAAACACAAATGGGCGGCAGAGTGTAAGAGGAGAAAAGAATGTGGTTGCACTTGGCGGATTCGGGCTACTAAGAAACATGAGAAACTAGAGATGTTCAAAGTTGTTCGTTATGCAGGTCCTCATATACCTACTTGTGTAGGTAACGTCGATAACAATGACCATGCTGGTATCACAGCTCAGTTCATAGCCCGTGAAATTATTGATCTTCTTCGTACCGATCCATCACTAAAAGTCCGCACTATTAGTCAGCTTATGAAGGAAAGGTACGGCTATATACCTTCATACAAGCGAAGTTGGTTGGCTAAGCAAAAAGCTATCGGTGAAATATTTGGAGATTGGGAGGCCTCGTATTCTGAATTGCCTCATTTCATGTTGGCATTACAACATTCCAATCCAGGGACAGTCGTGCATTGGTACCCACCTCTTTCAGGTACCAATGAGTTATTAATATTATTATTATATCATATTTAATTTCATTTTGTACCCACCTCCTAATTTTCTCCATCTTCAGGTACCACTGATGTGCAGCAGTTTCAAAGAGTTTTTTGGTCATTTAAGCCATCCATTAAGGGCTTTAAACATTGTCGTCCCTTACTGACCATCGATGGAACACACTTATATGGGAAGTATAAAGGTACGCTGTTGGTGGCAATGGGTAGTGATGCTAATAATCAACTGTTCCCTTTAGCAGAAGGGCATCGCTACTGCCAGCAAGTGACCGAACTGATTGAGAAAAATACGGAAAAAGCAAAGCATCACAAGGTCACAATATTTGACATAGGCCGTGGTTTATACCAAGTGGAGACGGGTCGTGGTGGTCGAACCGTGGGGAAGGGTGGTAAAAAACAGACGGTAAATTTGCACCGTCTCCATTGCACATGTCAGAAGCTGAATATTTATAAGATTCCTTGCTCACATATATTAGCGGTATGCAGAGACCGTAGTTTGTCCTATGATCCATTTGTAGATATTTTTTTTTCATCATCGGAGTATGCTGCTTCCTATAAAAGAGTATTTAAGCCCATACCAGATATAGCGTATCGACCTACTTACACTGGCCCACGAGTTGTGCATGACCCGTCGATGATTCGCGCTAAAGATCGTCCGAAGGCTAAACGATTGAGAAATGAAATGGATGAAGGCCCTACAGGTACTGTGAGATGCAGTAAATGCAAGCAAACAGGGCATAACAGGACGACATGTGCTAGAAGATCGGAGGGACACGTAGGGAGTTCCACTGGGTAATGTTGTTTTTTTATTCACAAATGCATTAGCAATATTAAAAAATAAATAAATTTAATTTAATAATAAAATAAAATAACTAATACACCTATTACTTTTACAGCGCCGATGCAGGTGTCAGTGGATCCCGGGCCGATTGATCCTTCAGTCCTGACATTCCAGGCCACGCATCGGAGCGAGGATGTGTGGCGTGGCCTGGATGTTCAGGTAGATAGGTGTCGTGAGCACCTACGCAGTATATTCCACACGGGGGTGGACGATAGGATTCTACATTACGTTCGATTAGCTGGGTTTTATGGTGTTCACAGATTAGTTTCGACTCTGCATATAGATAGAGCATTACTTACCGCTCTACTTGAGCGTTGGAGGCAGGAGACTCACACGTTCCATTTACCGGTGGGTGAGGTCACGATCACATTAGGAGATGTGGCTGTATTGGCAGGTCTACCGATCGAGGGCCGGGCAGTTACTGGGACTGCATGTAGACTGTGGGTTGATTAGGTACACAGATTGTTGGGAGTACGACCACACCCTGGGACAGATATTCGGGGGTCCGCCTTGAGGATGGCTTGGTTGAGAGAGCATTTTGTTGGTTTACCTGCTGATGCTGATGACGATGTTGTGCAGCAGTACGCGAGAGCCTACATTCTGATGCTTATGGGAGCTTCCACGTTTGCGGACAAGAGCGGGAATGAGGTGCAGGTCTTGTATTTACCCATTCTGGAGTCTTTTGATGTTGCTGCAGTTTATAGCTGGGGTAGTGCGACTTTAGCATACCTATATCGGCAGTTATGTCGAGGTTGCCATCGTGACGGTGGAAAGATGGGTGGGTTTTTATTGCTCATACAGCTATGGTCATGGGAGCACATTCATATCGGCAGACCTGTCATACTGCGATATCATGGGGTAGATGGTGGTCCTCTTGATGATGATATGGATCAGCACGCTGTACTTGGGCCACATCATGTTCGTGGCGAGGATCCTTTGGGTCGTAGGTATGTTTATGATTTTTTTGTATGATGTACGTGAATCCCTTTTATATTCTTATACATTACTGTGTGTCAGATGGCTATTTGCTCATGTCACGCGCACGTCATCCGCTGCTGGATTAGGATACTACCGAGATGCTTTAGATCGCTTGTGTGATGATCAGGTATATCATTTATATCATTAAATGTAAGTACTTTGTTTTATGTTTTTATAAACCATGGTCTAACATAATTTTATATTATAGATGACGTGGATGCCGTACACTAATGAGATTCTAGGGCTGTTGCCTCCTGTTGCCCGAGAGCACACTGAGATATGGCGAGCACGTGTGCCCTTGATATGTTTTGATGTAGTGGAGCATCACTTTCCTGATCGCGTACTACGCCAGTTCGGGTTGCAGCAGGTTACTCCCGGACCTTGTGATACATCTGTGGATTTGCACAAGATTGATAGACGGGGGAAGCACACTGAAGATTGGGGGATGCGCCATATTCAGTATATCACTATGTGGGAAGAGAGAGCGGCGTATATAGTGGACGGGATCCCATCATTAGTCCCCACAGCTTCTGTAGACTACATGAGATGGTATTACACCATCACACGGGTGTTTATCTCTCCCAGTTTTCGTTTACCCACTGATCATTACCAGCCTAGCTCAGTCGCTCTTCATATGACGGTAAACAATATAGTCAATGAAATATCTTTATTTATTTATTCATGTGTTTTTCACTAATAACCATGTTTGCATTACAGACACGGGCTTTGCGTAGCATCCATGACAGAGCGACTGTTATACTTGATGAGGCGGTAGATGTACAGGGATACCATGACGCTTGTTCAGGCATTGTTTCATTGTGCGCTGATGTATTGGGTCGAGTGGATTATGGATATATGGCCACCTCTCAGCATTCCACCGCATCTACATCCGCAGCAGGGTCTTCTTAGGCAGTCCGACGTGATAGAGTTGTTCTTCAGCCTCGTAACCAACGCAGGCGTCCCCGAGCACAGCCACATGAACTTCATGATGATGATGATCACATTGACTTATGATCTTTGTATTTAAATTATTGTGTGAAAGTTGTAGCATGCACTGGCAGATCGAATCATTTTGTGAAACACCAGATTTATTATAACTTTTATGGTTTATACTCAATTTTGTGGTGCATTGATTCGTTTTGTGAAACTTTCATAATATGTAGTTTCATTGATTCGTTTTGTATTTTGGATGTATGTTGTCATGTAGTTTCATTGATTCGTTTTATGTTTCGGGTGTATTTGGTCTTAGTAAATCGTTTTGTATTTTGGATGTATGTTGTCATGTAGTTTCATTGATTCGTTTTATGTTTCGGGTGTATTTGGTCTTAGTAAATCATATGTTTGGTTGTTTTTTGAATGGAATGGACTGTGATTTTGTGATGAGCTGTTTTTTTGGTAATTACAGGTTTAGTTGTCTGAATGATGTTGCAGCAGGTTCTTTAACACGAGAGCCGCCACTTGGAGTGGCGGCTTTCATACAGAGGTAAAAGAGCCGCCACTCCAAGTGGCGGCTTTTGTGAAGCTGTACAAAAGCCGCCACTTGGAGTGGCGGCTTTCCTTAACCGTGGTTAACCCAGCAGTATTTCGGGAATTATTCTTAACCCGGCAGTATTTTGGAAATTATTTATTTAATTAGCATTTTTCTGGGAAAAAAATCTGAAAAATAAAATACGGAGTAGACTCCCTAACCAGAACTCGAAAAGTTACTTCTCACCCTCCCTCAGCTCTTCTTTCCATACTCAGCATCAAGTTGTGAGCGAACAGCTAAGGGAAAGTCGAAACCTTTCATGTTATTTGCATTGCAGAGAAGTTTTATGGACTGAATTCTTTATTTTTGCGTCGATATTTCTAGAAAAGAAAAGCGAAAAATGGAGCATTCCCAGCAAACCTCTCTGAAGAGAAGCTTCCAAGTCATGAATGGAGGGCAAACAGAAACTGACTCGACTAACGTGGACAAACCACGGCCTCTACGAAGAGAGTATGCTGATCTCTTATTGCAATTTTAAGCTTAACTTTTTTGTTAATTTATAGATACTACCCCCTAAAAAAGCTTACACGTTTCAGGATAAACTTTTTGTGGCGGAGGTAGTATTTACTACGTGTAGTTTTTTATTTTATTCAGAGTATGCACTAAAACATGTATTTAACTAAAAACAATAGAATGTGACAAAAGTTTGGGTAGAAGTAAAGGTGAAACTTGTTTATGGACATTCGGAGGGTGCTTCATGCAATTTTGATTTCAATGTGAGTTTAAGAACTGTTCTATGCCTTTTTTTGGATTAATTGAAGTGAGATGAAGGCTGTCAAGGTTGCATTAATGAGGAACACAATTGCTATGGTGGATCCGGGTACTGACAGGACAATGCTTTCTCTGCTGATGGTTCAAGAATTTGTGAAATCTTTAATGGAGATTAATGTTGGCAAAAAGATTGCAATTCTAGCCACTACAGTTAATCTTGTTCATCAGGCATGTTCCAGTTTTCGTTTTTTCCAACTTCTGATGGGTAATAATGACAAAGATGCAGAGTTTGATTCTTTAAAAGATTTCCTAAAATTAAGTTTTTTTTTTGTTTCTAGAATATAAACCAAGAAGTATCCGTGCTTGTTGTGTTTGATTGTTATCTAAAAGATTTTAGTGAGTTTGTAGCTCTTTTAATCCTGTGAACTTATGATTATGCCCTATGGTTTGTGTTCATGGAACAATGTGAGTTGATGGTAGTTTTTCCATTCGATATATTGACTATTCGAAAAGGAGGATTTATTCTGGTTTTAGGTTTTTGAATTTAGAATACCTTAGACTTTGTGTGCTTTTCATTCATATGAAGTATGACTAAATACCCCTTCTTCCCAAAATAAACTTTCTGTTTTTCTTTTGGGCTGTCCCGAACTAATCTTCCTCTTTCCTTCTAGGTAAATAAATATGGTTCTTATCATTTCAATCTTTTGTACTTAAATCTGAACTGCATCTATGGTTTGTGTTCATGGAACAGTGTGACATTATGCTAGTTTTTTGACTTTTTCCATTTGACATATTGACTATTCCAAAAGGAGGATCCATTCTGGTTTTAGGTTTTTTGAAATTAGACTTTGTGTGCTTTTCACTATTCACGTGTTCAACTTTGACTACATTTTATTAACGAATGCATTATAACATTAATTTTTAAAAAATATAAATAAATTGTTCTAATATTAAATTTTCAAAATGTGATTTTAATTATTTTTTTACAATTAGAGAGTTACATATATTAATAGTCAAAGTTATGCATTGGCAAACGTGAAAATGGAAGTGTGGCAACTACAAAAGAACGGAGGAAGTATGTACTAAATACCCCTTCTTCCCGAAATAAACTTTCTGTTTTCCTTTTAGGCTGTCCCGAACTAATCTTCCTCTTTCCTTCTAGGTAAATAAATATGGTTCTTATCATTTCAATCTTGTGTACTTAAATCTCAATTGCATCTTTTCCTTTTCAACCAACTTTATTAATAGTTGTGCCAAACCAAATCATGAAGTTTAATTCGGGATGGAGGGAGTACGAATTAGTACAAAGCGCTATTTATTCAAATTCTTCTATTGTAAGTGTACTGTTCTATACGCATTGTAATACTATCCCTTGAATTTCCATAAAAGGTAAGGCTTTTTTTGCTTTACATTGCATTTCCAAATTCTCTAAATAACTTTAAGATTCATGCACTTTATAATGAAATCCCTATTTTTTACTCCCACATTGCAGCAATTTGAGGCCATAAAATGCCACACCAAGCTACAAGTCCAACAATTCTATGGGGCAAGAGGAATTGATACATGGGATGCTGACACATGGGAAAAAGAAGTGAATGATCATGATGTAACAAGTCACCTCCTTTCCAATTTGTACTATGATCTGTTCTAATTTTTTTGTATGGTTAAAAAGATCAACTACGGCCAATACTTTTCTATCATATACGGATGGTAGATACCGGCGACTATTTAATGCAACAGCATTAATACCATTATTTCATTAATGATTACTTGCAAGATAGGTTCTTTTTATCAAATGAAACTCCAATCATATATTGGATGCATTCTAAATTGTGGTTATAGTTCTCAAAGATAATTGTACAATTTTGTATGCCCCTAAAGGCACTGAGGCATACACCTGCACGGCTGCGTACCTAATATAATACTCCATATCACATACTACCTCAATCCCAAATTGTTTGTCCCTTTCAGATTATGAAGGTTGACTGAATTAAAAATCAAATTTTCTATTAAAAAATGAATACAAATATGATAAAAATTTGATACACCAAATTAAAGAGTAAAAAGGAATTTGGTTGACCGTAGGAATAGTGAAAGGAGCAAACAAATTGGGATGGAAAGACTAATACATACCAGCATACATGTTTGACTGTTTAAAGAGGCGGATATAAATTATTTATTTAAATATGTTTGGATCTCCAAGCTTGAATTGTAAGAGTATTACTTGTGAAATATAAATGATACATAATTTTGTTGAGATGATATACATCACAGATTGCTCCTCTTGTTTGGATAGGTTTTGGTGATGACACCACAGATTTTATTGAATGGATTGGTAAAGGAATTTTTGAATATTGGAACAATTTGCTTATTGGTCCTAGATGACTGCCATTGCGCCAGTGGCAGCCATCCCTATGCCAAAATTATGAAGGTCTTGTCATAATACCTCAAGAAACTCTCATGAATTTCCTAGTTGTTTTACTATTTACTACTTTAGTAGATTTCTACAGATATGGCCTCTAATCATTATTTTTTCATTTGAACAGGATTTCTATCATCAATCCAGCAAAAAGCCTAAGATTTTTGGGATGTCTGCTTGTGTGAAATCTAGGAAAGGTAATGTTTAAACTTCGAATTTCAATCCCCCCCATCTACGCCTAACACCGCTTCCCTGAAAATGGAAAAGAATGAAAAGCAGCAAAACTTGAACTCATTAAAATTACTCGTGTTTGCTTTGAACACAAAGTTACAAACAAATCAATGCATTTTTATGCTTATGTATGGTGTATCTGGAAAGTAAGTAAGTTATGCAATGATGGATATAAACTCTAGTCCATCAATATTATGCAATTGGCTTTACTGAACTTTATAGTTTATCTGTTTCTATGTTTTAGAAATCCGCTAAAACCATAAATGAACCTTTATGTACAGGCACCTCAACAACCAAGGAGAATCTTGAAAATCTTCTAGACTCCCAGGTTTCTGCTGGTTAATGGTTAATGATGATCTGTCTTAAGGTTATATTTGTCTTTCTCCACAGACCTCATTTCTTGAGTACTTCTCAGATATTTTCAAAAGAGAATTCAGGGGACTCAGAAGATCTTTCCTCTTCCACAAATGAGTGCTGTATATTTTATGATACGGCACATACTTGCAATTCGGAATTGAAAATAGAACTGGATTCGTTGTGGTCTAAGGTGAAAACTTAAACTTCAATGAGATTGCACTGTACTAGTTTGATAAAAATAAATATATAACTGAATTTGTTTATGTGTTTTTTTTTTATTGGATCTGTTTTTTTAAATTATGTCGATCTTGTGGCAGTTTGATGCAGTTTTACTCAAACTGCAAGCTTCATCAGAATCAGTGCCAAGTCAGTCTATTGATAGTTTAGATACCAGTGCTCTGTATGAGATGTTGAGGAAGAAGTTGTCTGATGATCATGCAACTATCAAACACTGCCTTTATAATCTTGGGTCTATACCTGCATTAGAGGTGATGCTATCTATAAAAATAATGCAATATTATATTCTATCTTTATTTTTTTATCAGGCATCAATATGAAAATAATAATAATATAAATGTGGCAATATGGCGTGATTGAAACTTGGGTAATAGATGGAGAGAATTTAAAGTGTAGTTTTTCTTATTGGTTCATTGTAAGCCTTGGTACAAACTGAACAATGCCCCCTGCTGGCATATTTGTTTATTTCACATTTTTCTTGTTCATTATTCAAGCATTGAGTGTTCGTCACTATATTATAAACAAAATGTCAATGAAAGTAAAAGTCCTCCAAGGAACTGGATTATAGTTAAATATGCAATTATGCATCATTACTCATTAGAAAACTAAACTATGAGTAATATAAATACTACCATGTAACATAGGGAAATCAAATAGTCCGGAAAAGGGGAGAGATAGGAAGAACATAGCTTATTTCTTACTTTTCACTTCAGAAGATATTTGGTTATTTAATAACTAAAAATACTATGGTGAGTGTTTTGGAATTTCATCTCATTACTCTGTCCCATGATCCCATCTTTACAAGGTTGTGACATAAGTTACATCTTGCGTAAACCTCTAGCACTATATTTTAAGATGAATTTTTTGTCTTATCTAATTTTAGAAATTTAATTGATAAATTTCATGACACTGACCTCAATGTAGTTGGGATTAACGTGTGGTTGATGATGATGGAGGACTCGTCACTTTGTATTTAAGATCCTTTTACACCAAAATCAGTTTCTATGTTAAGCATCTCTTTACAAGTTCACATTCTACACATCAAGAATGCCCAATACCATGGGTACTAACACATACAACATCCAAGCGTTAAATCCCAAAAGCATTTGGGGTCAGCTAACATGAATCGATCCATGATATCAAAGCAAAAACGAGAAGAAAGATAAGAAAAATAAAAAGATAAGGTAAGATAAAATGGATAAGATAAAAATAACATAAGCACATAAGATGGTCAGATGGATTAAAGATAAAAGAGATAAAGGACATAGGAAAAACAAAAGATGAAAGTAAAAGATGAACACAAGAAAATAGAATGATTACTAAAATAAAAGATGAAAAAAGGGATGAGGAAGAAAAGAGTTCAATCGTCCACAGTTATATGCGCTCTCCATTTTTCTCCGTCCAAAGTCATACTCTCATCCAACCCAAGAATCCAACCCAAGAAGAAGCATATCAGTTCTGAATCCTCTAATCCAAGTTTGTTTGGGTATTCCCCCCTCCCCCTCCTACCCGCCTGTTCTCCCCAGCTCTCAGCTCGTGTAACAGATGCATCACACGATCTTCTACGAACATGACCAAACCACCGCAATCAAACGGTCTTTTCTTATTATCTCAACTCGTGTAACATATCTTCTATATGTGTTATTCCCACCTTTTGTCTGATTATCTCATTCCTCAAGCAGTCTTTTCTGGTATGTCCACACATCCAACGTAACATACACATCTCTGCCACACTCATCTTTTGAATGTGGCATACATTAATGCAGGCCTAATTGTTGTCCGATAAAATTTACCCTTTCGTCTAGCCGGCATACCTCAATCACATGGGAAACCCCGATGCACTCTTCCACTTCATCCACCCTGCTCTGATTATATGGGATACATCTCCATCTAATTCATCGTCATTCTGAATTATAGAGCCCAAATAATGGAACATATCACACACCGGTATCTCCTTGCCATCAAGGGTAATCCCACTGTTACTACTACTTCTACCTTCACCGAACTTGCACTCCATATACTCAGTCTTACTTCAACTCATTCTGAAACTCTTGGTCTCCAAAGTTTGTCGCCATACTTCCAACTTTGCTTTAACCCCCGATAGTGTCTCATCAATCAATACAATATTGTCGGCAATCATCACGCCATGGTATCTCTTCTTGAATTGACTTTGTAAGTTCATCCATGACTATAACAAATAAGAAAGGACTCAGAAAATACATTATTTAGAAAATATATTAGTGAGAAAAAGGAGCGTTGAGGTTCACTGTACCTTGTGAAGCATTTTATAATGCAAGTTAAATTTGGAATTCATAAAAAATGGTGGAAATCTTTATGTTTTTCCTTGTTTTTGAAGCCTTTCTACAGGTTTCTGCTTTGATGCCTATTATTGATATCTCTTATTGTAGGCTGCTAAAGTTTGTCTGGAGAATATTGTTAACAGTAGAGAAGAATATCAAGGCAAGGAAGGCTCCTCTCAGCATAGATATTTTCTTGAGGAAGTAATATCGACTTTCGACGAGTCATTGCCACCTGGTAGTAGTCTTTACTTTTCACGTTTAGCTCTTAAAAACTTTTATTTTGGAACCGTTCACTTATTTTTACCACTCCTTGTATTTGCTTAATTAATACTTATTTGTGCATGCTTATTTCTTGCTGTTTTTTAACTTGGGATTCTTACTAATCCAGTTATATTATTCATCAATCTGCTTTTAACCCATTCTACAGTGAACGATCAATTATTTCTGGACTCATTTGAGTGCTTTCTATACTGCATTGTATAAATGATAAAGTGGTACTGAGGTTCTCCCTCCGTCCTACTTTCTTCGTCCCATCTTTCCTTTTTTGTCCATCCCACTAAGTTTGTAATGTTTGTGTGGTTCTGATTGATCTTTTTTTATTTCCCGCTTTACCAATCCAATACCGATTATGTAAACCCACGTTTCTGAAAAGCCACACCAGTTTCTCATATCCCAGTCTTAGTGGGATGGAAGTGGTATTAACTAACGTCTTTCAGTAGTAACTTATGCTCGTTAATCATGTGAGCTTTCACTTATATATTTCAGATACTGTTTCTCTTGTTTTTAAATGGACCTTTTCCTTCATTATTATATTGTCACTGTCAGAATAAAGATTTTTCAACCTCATGATTGCTGTTACCATATCAAATTCTTTAGTTGATATTTATTTCTCTAATCCGAAAAAGAGTTATGTTTGTCATGCTATTTTTGGTATCCGAAGCATGACTTTTTTTCCTAATAGAGTTAGTATAGTGTTATAATTTCATCAGTGTTATGTATTGGCACAATGAATATAAACTATTTTAAGCGGTATCTATGCGATATATGATTGTGCTCCAGATATGTTTGGCAGCTAGTTGCTTGAATAGTTTATATCTTATTAGGTTTGTTTGTTTGGCTCTTTTACCACTACCTTCATTTCTGCAGATTATAAAAAGCCTCCAGCTTGTGGTTACGATCCTTCTGTAACAATCATGAAGGGCCATATATCACCCAAGTTACATCTGCTCTTTGACACACTCAAATCATTTGGGTAACAATACGTGAATGATCCACTTCACAATGTCCAGTTCATATGACAGTCTTACCCTTTACTTGCTTTCTCTTTACTGTCTCTTGTTACCTGTCCGGGATGTAGGGTGGATCAATTACCATGCATTGTATATGTTGAAAGTGCTATAACATCTAAAGTTGCAGAGAGACTCGCAAAGACAATAACTTTTGGATCCTTCTGCTCTAGAATGGTACAACTATGCATGCTTAGCAATTTGTATAGCCATCAATCATTGAATTTTGTTCTGACTACAAGATTTTTGTCCTAGGTGGATATATTATTTACAACATATACAGTTTTGGATGGAATAAACGCACCCGACTGCAATTCTATCATAAGATTTGATTTGCCAAGTGCTGTTTCTAGCTACATCAACTCTCAAAAACAAGCATGTAAAAAGGCTTCAAAGTACATAACTATGCTTGAAAGGTGAAAGAACTGGATAGGGCCTTATTCTCTTTCAGGAAATAGAATTCATGAAGGATATGTTGATGGATTTTTTTGAGGCGGTTTAGTGACGTTTATATTTTATATTTGCTTCAATCAATCATCATTTACCCTAGTGCCGCAAAGGCTCCCACCTATGGTGGGGTAAGGGGGGGTCGGATGTACACAGTCTTAACCCTGTACTAAAGCACAGAGAGACTGTTTCCGTATGACCCATAATGAAAATCGCGTCCAAAAATTGCATTGACTGACTGCTGCTTCATAACAAAGAAGCGCAGACAGTTTGGTGAGCCATTTTGCTTTATTCCATCATATTCTCAAGCCAAAAAATAATGAATCTTTGGCTCCATTGCAAATGATGGAAAAATATTTTATATTTGCTTAATAAACAAATTTAAAGCTAAAGGATATTTTGTTTCATTTTAATTTGTGAAGTGGAGGATGAGTTGATGGATACTTGTGGACTGAACTCATTAAGGCTGAGTGTGGTGGGTGAGGTGCAGGGAATATGATAGATTTGAGTGGTTATGGATACTCTTCAGGAGGCAGGGTAGGCAATCAAGCTCGTGAGTAGGTCAAAAAGCCTTTGTTTCATGCCTTGAAGGTCAATACACGCTGCGCGATATAGATAGTGATGAACATATTAGTACTTTTTCTCTACTTTTAATTCTTAATACTTAAGCATTGACTATAATTGGAAAGCATTACCTGGCAACAATAGTTCGGAAGTTACCAAAATACTACAGAGTACTTTATTCCATAAGAATTTAAAAGAAGAGGAAATACAAGTATACAACAATATAAAATGCTAGACAGCCTGCTTCATTTTTATCACTTCGTGTATATGCTATGTTTTGCTGTTTCAAACCATTCACATTGTATGTATTTCAGGGGAAACTTAAAACAAAGAGAGCAAATGTTCCATTTGATATGCTGTGAGTTCCCTATGTTAGATATATCAGCAATAAAGGAGGACTATGATTCTGTGACAATAGAGGAGTATAATTCTGTTCCAAAACAATGTGGAGTGAAGAAAAGTGATGCATATTGTGCACAGACAACTGGTGCATCTGTGGATGTGAGGATAATGGAGTGTAATTCTGTTCCAAAAGTATGTGAAATGAAGAAAAGCAATGCGTATTGTGTAGAGGCAACTGGTGCGTCCGTGGATGTGGATTCAAGCATCAGTCTTGTATATCGATACTGCCAAAAGCTTGGACACAAGTACGAATAGTTCTTGCGGAGTAAATATCTAATACTGTCTTCATTTGAATGAAAATATTAATACTTGCTAACATGCTTATCTAGCCAAGTTTCTCAGAGGCATGCAATTCTTCTGCGAAAACTTTGGACCAGTTCAGTTTTTGGAAAGTTCTCCCTTTTTCCGTAATAAACAGAAACATTAAAATGGAAAAGTATATTGTTCAAATGGACTTCGTTTTCCAAAGTGAAAATTGAAAACATTTCTGGGAAAAAATGATAGAGTACTCGCAGGTATGTAAGATTAACAGAGAAAGATGAAAATGATTCAAGAAAACAACTCCAACTTCATTAATGGTGAATACAAGTTCATCCGTAGCCCAAAGAGAGAGGCAGTCAGTCTCAATCTTCCCAGTCCAGTTCTAACTAACAAAACAGCCTGTTTACTAACTACCCTTTCCCCACTATTTACTCTATTCAGAATACACTCTGAAATTACACCTCAGCAACTAACGAATTGTTATCCTTCCTTTTTCCTACTATATACCTTCCCGTAATGCTTATTATTATTATTCGTACTAGCAGCTTCACTGGGTGTCTATAAAAAAAACTCTCCATTTAAATTAGAAATTGAAGTTAAAGTATGGAGGAAAAGTTCCGCACTAAACCAGAAATTCCCTGTCTTGCTTGGACTCTAATTGTCTGTCTACTGACACATGTGTGACCAGCAATTTAGTGAGTGTCTACAAGATAATGAAGTTTAATAGCCAATGAAACTATATTGATCGCATTCTCCAACCCAAAATAGCAGCCAGTATTGCGTTTTTGATAATTTTAAAATGTAATGTATAGCAGTATAGGTATTGGAGATTGATATTTGCTGTTTATGTACAAGTCTATAACACAATATGAGTCATGCCCAATTTGAATACCATACATATATGCTTTGTCAGTAGTTTGTCCTTATATGCATTATTTGTCCTTAGGCCCGATCTATTTACTGCTTACAATATTAGTTCTGCTACTCCCTCAGGAACGCCAATCCAAAACCAGAATTTGAGACCATTGTGTCCCCAGAGCAGTTGTACCGATGCAAATTAACATTACCAATGAGTGCAGCTTTTCAAACCATTATTGGCCCTGATAGTTTGAATGCTCGTGTAGCTAAAAAATATGCATGCTTGGAGGCATGCAAAAAGCTGCACGAGTTGGGGGCACTGAATGACCATCTTCTCCCTGCTGGCACAAAGGCTACCTCCCAAAAGGATTTGGATTTGCATTCTCAAGTATCAACGTCAGGTGCAGGTCAGTGTTAACTTGCATCAGAATTTGATTTGATTTTCTTTTGAAGGGTCAGTTTGGGTGGAGGCTTTTTGAAGGTTATGTAGGGGTGTGCTTTGGAGGGTTTAGTTGTATATCTTGATGGATATATTGTTTCTAAAAGCATGTAAAGGGTGACTGAAAGGTTCTATGTAGCCCTTCAATTTTTTATATAAAATATCAGATATTTATAAAAAAAAAACAGGCTTAGTCCTCCAAACTGACCCCTTGTATATTTTGGCTTCTTTTTCATTGGCTTCTACCAAAAGCTGATGAAAAAGAGAAAGGAATTGCATGGGCATATTGTATTATTGTTATTAAGTGCTTCCAGGAACTACAAAGAGAAAGGAATTGCATGGGACATCAAGCATCAGTGCACTGGCTGGATTGTGGGGAGAGGTGGAAGCTGAAGTAAATTTTCAAGCTTATAAAATGGTCTTCTACTCCAATGATCCAGAAGTGAACTATTCCAGTTTTGTTCTTTTAATGGAATCAAAGCTAGATGATGATGTTGGAAATATAGAAGTGGAACTCTACTTGCTTAGAAGAATTGTTAAGGCTTCTATCTCCTCACTTGGGCTAATAACACTGGATGCAGATCAGGTTCAAATGAACTCTGGGCTCTATTTTTTAAAAATCTTCCATGTATAAGTAGTTCTAGGAAATGGGGTGTTTCATTCTTTTTATAAGAATTAAATCATTCTTCGCTATCAGGTCAGGAAAGCAAAGAGGTTTCAGGAATTCTTCTTTAATGGGCTGTTTGGGAAACTGTTTACGCGTGCATCAGGTGAAAGGAAGCTCATATTTAACATGGAGGAATCTCTTTGGGAGAAATCATATATGTACTTGCTCTTGCCCCTTGATACAGTAGGCCATAGTTCTGAACGGTTGTGCATTGATTGGAATGGAATTCATTCCTCTGTTTCTGCTGTGGAATATCTGAAGAAAAATGCTTGGCTTAATGCTGAGTTGTCTGAAGCTAACAGAAGGAATAGTTTTCTCCATAGAAATGATTTGGATGCAATGGATACTGATTCTATAGAGCAGATTCACATGGCCAATATATCAGTTCCTAGAAATAGTGTGAGGGGTATGGTTGTTGTTGCTATTCATTCGGGAAGAATCTATTCTATCTTGGAAGCTGTTCCTGATTCATCCTCTAGAAGTCCATTCGAAGGTAGCACTGAAGAAGCCCCATCTACCTATTCATCTTATGATGACTACTTCCAGAAAAGGTACATTGTCCTAACGCTGCATCCCTTTAATCTGTTAACATTTCATGGTAAGGATAATTTTTACTGTTAATCACTTCATCAGGTACGGGATTACTCTGTTGTATCCTGAACAGCCGATATTCCTGCTAAAGCAAAGCCATAATGCCCATAATCTTCTCGTGGACTTCAGAAACACAGGTTAGCTCTTCTCCCTTAAGTACATATTAATACTATGTATATCTTTGCCCTATGGTATTCATATTCCTACAAAACCTCTCTTACGTTTTGAATTCCATGTCTTGATTCATGGGTTGTATGAATAAAAAATCTGTTGAATCTCATCTACCATTCCTAATTTAACATGTCTTGATACATGTCTTCACAATGCTAACGTCTACCATTCTTAATCTTTTCATACTATCCTATTCACATTCCCATTGTGAATATTACCCCTTTTCCTCCTTCATTAAAGCAAATTGACAATTTAGTGTTCATTTCTGTTTCTGGTGGCTTAGTGCATTTCCTTTTATACAGAGCAGCAAAGAATGGTTTATAGCATGTTACAAAGTCAATTCTTCCTCTGTAAAAGAAGTCACGTTTGAACACTTATTATGCCCTAAAAGAAGAGACCACATTGATGAAGTGAAGATAATTTTCCTTGTTACTAGCCAAAAGATAGTCACATAAGTTACAAATGTTAACTTATGTTACACCAACATTTTTTTAAAAAAGTGTTACTGTGATTAATTGGTGATTCAGACAGTTGCATCTTACAAAATATAAAAATGAAGTCAAACATGACTTCATTATCTTTAGACAGAGGTAGTATTTCTTTTTTGTGGAAATGAATCAAATAGTTTACCGCTTTAATTTTTTTAACCACTATCAGTTTTTGAGCAGTACCTATTGAACATTTTTTAAATGAGCATTTTTCTTGTTTGTTTCTTTCAGGATTGTCATCGCTAAAGGAGCCAGAGAATAATAGCAAAACGGCTAACATAAAACCACACCAGCATGCTCACATTCCACCAGAACTTCTTATCAGTATTGATATTAAATTGGATGTCTTGAGGTCATTTTACTTGATGCCCTCACTGATGCATAGACTCCAGTGTTTGATGCTTGCCAGCCAGCTAAGAAGAGAGATTTGTTGTCTTTATGGTGACTCAAATGTGCCAAGCTCATTGGTATACCACTTTTGTTTTGGTGGAAACAGTACTCTGTATTGCTTTATCACTTTAATTTGTTATAATGGATAACTAGACATTATTTATGATCAGGTTCTGGAAGCTCTCACAACCCAGAGGTGCAATGAAATTTTTTCCATGGAGCGTTTAGAGTTGCTAGGAGATTCAGTTTTGAAATATGCTCTGGGTTGTCACCTCTTCCTCAAATATCTCGATAAAGATGAAGGGGTGCTCTCTGACAAGCGTAGATGGGCAGTGTGCAACTCAACACTTCATAGGTTGGGCATCAGCCGTAATATACAGGTATTATGATATGAGCATATGTTATTCATCAAAAATTAATATGAAATTGGCCAGATCAGTGGCAGGGAATCCACAGGCCAGGCTAAAAGTAGAAATGGAAGAGGCGGATCAAAAGTTAAAATGATCTGTAGGACAAAAAATGAAATTTCTTCTAAATTTATCTCCCTCTATTCATAGAAGAAGGGTTCAACTGGTCTGTGCGTGCTTTTATGAAAAGATTTCTGTTTTCTTTACATCAGTTTTCTATTTCTTTAAGTTCTACTGTTTCACTCTTTTCAGGGATATATACTAGACCGTCCATTTATTCCCCGCACATGGGCTGCTCCAGGTCAGCTTTCTATTTGGCCTTCTCCATGCAAACATGGGGTGGACACCTTAGAAGTGCCAGTGAATGATGATTTCTCCAGAGATGATGAGACGGTTGAAATCGGGCGGTGCTGTGATAGAGGTCACAGATGGATAGTATCAAAGACTATATCTGACTGTGTTGAAGCACTGGTGGGAGCATATTATG
Organism: Cuscuta epithymum; assembly: GCA_945859915.1. Lineage (NCBI taxonomy): Eukaryota > Viridiplantae > Streptophyta > Magnoliopsida > Solanales > Convolvulaceae > Cuscuta > Cuscuta epithymum. Next base: position 541,783 of record CAMAPF010000954.1, on the reverse strand, counting down.
TTGGTGGTGGGTTGGTTTCTTCTATTAAGTTGATGAAATGGGTTGGTATGGATATTGATCTTGATGATCTATCCATGGTGAATGATGCCATAAAAGCTGCTTCTCTGCACTCCTATATGCCGAGCACTGTTAGCATTGAAAGCCTTGAGTCAAAAATCGGTTACACATTTTCTGTCAAGGGGTTGATATTAGAGGCCATAACACACAAAACTAAGCAAGAGCTAGGTGTTGGGTGCTGTTACGAGGTTGCTGATAAGTGATAATATAACTACCCTTATTAAACTATGAAAGAATTCCTCGTTTGGTCCCATGTACAATCATGTCATTTTCACTTTCAGTCCCTGACTTTTCTTTTCCACTTTTGGAGCACAACCAGGACCTCCTTATCTAGCCAATTTTCGTATCATTCGCGGTTGCGTTTTTGTGGGATAAGTAACTAGAGAGACCAAAAGTGGCAATAAAGTCATAGTCGTGCTCAGAAATTGGGAAAAGTGATAGTATGGGACCATAATAAAAATGACCCACTGGGACCAATAGTTGTACTCCATATATCTTTTTATTTTTAAAACTGTTATTGTTTTTGTTTTATATCCTGCTCACTTTCTATTCTTGGTTAACTTTTCCCAGAGGCTTGAATTTCTTGGAGATGCCGTGCTAGACATTCTAATCACTTGGTATCTCTATCAAAACCACACTGATGTTGACCCTGGGGAGTTGACAGATTTACGTTCTGCTTCTGTCAACAACACAAATTTCGCTCTTGCTGCTGTGAGGGCAAATCTTCATCCGCATCTTCAGCACTGCTCAACCAATCTTGAAAGCCAAATATTGGAATTTGAGAAGTCCATATCTAACTCTAGCTGCACTGCGGAGTTGCTTGTGGGCGGGAAAGCTCCCAAGGTTTGCAAAACTACTTAAGCTAAGTTTGGAACTTGCGAAATGGTAGGGAAAGGAAAAATGCCAAAAAAAATAGTTGAATTTTTCTTGTGTTTGGTTTGGTATAACGAAAAGCATTTCACAGTCTTTATACATGGGTATTTTCAATCAAACAAGTTTGAAGAAATGCCTAAAATTGAATTATTGATTCCAAAACATTTCCCCCCTCTAGTTTTGTTCCCTTTAAATTTCCCCTCTGTTTTCACCCGTATTTTCTATCGATAGCATTTTACAGGTTCCAAACGGATCCTATGTGTGTTCTGATCTTTAGTACAAACATACTTATTTGTTATTATTTTACAGGAATTGGGAGATCTTGTGGAAAGTATTGCCGGGGCAATACTTATTGATACCAAACTTGACTTAGGCAAAGTCTGGGAAATCTTTGAACCGATACTCTCACCCATTGTTACTCCTGAAAGTTTAGAACTCCCTCCATATAGGGAATTAATTGAATTGTGTAGCTCTTCCGGCTACTTTTTGAAACAATATTGGCAAAGAAAGGGGGAAGCAGTGCATGCCGAACTCACAGTACAGCTTGAAGATGAGTTGCTGTTTGGAGAGGGGCTTGGGCAGTGCAGAAAAGATGCAAAAGGGCAGGCTGGTCTTCTTCTACTAAAAAACTTAAAGGTTGAATCTTGAAACCTCTCCTTTTCCTTTTTGCTCTTGTCTGCTGCTCTACTCTGTCAATGTGTGTAGTGTGTATTTTTTTGTTCATTAGTTGCTATGAAGCCATGGTCCACTTTCTACCATATAAAATGCTGGGATAAAGTTTGGAAGTATATATTTGTGGTAAAGGAAAGTTTTAATTGTCCCAAAACCAAACAAAGCTAATTTTTCATGCCATTCGTCAAAAATTACAAAAAGAAAACTTCACAAGTTAGAATTGATAAATTTAGTTAAACTAACAGATATTAAATTTGAAAAAGATATAAATTCACTTCATGATTTGTGATAGTTGTACCTTACCAAAATTTAATGTTTTAAACTGATCAAAGATGACTCTTATTCGCAATGGAGGTAGTATCTGCTAACAGATCACCTTTCTTTCAATTGTGGAAAATACGTGTTTGTGAAGTTGCATGCTGTTAGCGAATTGCAACTGGTCATCTAATACTCCATGCTCCATCTTTAAATGTAATTTCTTGTCACATCAATTTTATAATCAATGTCAATTTGCATGTGTATTGGCAAAAAACACACTTGGATTTCCTTGCCACTAGTGAATAGAATTGACTATGTGGTTATGAGTTGGAGATTTACATATGCTCTACTTGTTTGAATTTAACTCTAATTGTTTTTACAGAGTAGAGGAGTCTCATCAACGAAGAATAGACCAGAGACCGACCTTGTTGTTCCTTTAGCAGGGGTTCCTCTGTTAACTGCTGATAGCTCTAGCAATCCTAAATCAAATAACAATATTCCAGGTATGAGGCTCTTTGTCTCCCTTAGAGGGAATGGCATCATCTCCTTCATTTGAACTCTATCCACCTGTCATCCAGTTCAAAAGCATGGATCTATAACTTTGTTGGAATATGTGACTGACAATCACCCCATGCTATTTATAATAGATTTTCCAAAGACTGCTGATTTTCCCAGCAAAGTGTTATCTTTATAGGCAGTGAACTAGCAATTTGATACTGACCTTATCAGAAGTTGTTCTTACATGAAAGACTACAGATGTATACAATATTTCAAATATTAGCATGGTTTAGGTTACAATGCTGAATTGACACGGTAACGACATGGTCTATGGAGTTGTAATCTTTTCTTATGTGGAGCAGCTTCAAAAAATATGTATGGAGACTTGTTGAATTTGGAATTGTGAACTGTATGCGTGTGAGATGCGTGCACATGCGAGTTGCGTGCAAGTGCATAGTTATTAAAGGTTTATAATGTTGAAGTGTTATAAATTGGAACTCAAACAGTAGAAATCAGTATATTGGCTTTGCAACCATGCCTCTGCTTTTAGTTGTGAAAGAAACTTAATGCTGATCACGTGTATGTAGATATTTATGGACGTGTACTGAATCTATGAGAAAATTGGGCCCATATAGTAAGCGTTGTTCTCATGAATGATGCTTATTTTTTATATTTGCAGAAATTCCGCCAATCAACTTGAGAAAGGGAGGACCAAGGACATCACTGTTCAGCCTATGCAAGTCACTTCAATGGCCAATACCCACATTTGATGCATCCGAGACTAAATCAAAGTAAGTAAAGTTAAAACTAAATTATTACTCTGTCCCAAAAAAGGAAATTTATTTAAGCAATAATTTTTTGCAGTTTGAGAGTACATTTGGTAGTCAAACGCGACTTATTTTGCCTAATATGGCCAGCAAAATAATGAAATAATAAGATAATAGAAGATAGAAGTATGTAACTCTTGACTAATATGGCATTTTGGCTTAAAGGGATTTTACCAAACATTCCCCCCTTGAGAAAATTCAGCTATATAACTCTTACCAAATGCGCCCCTAATATTGTTTGCCCTAAAAAAAAAATACTCCTGTTTTTCTTCTTCTGTATGTGACTTAGCATTCAAGATAGTAACCAATACAGCCTATTATTGTCTGGTCAGGTCTCTGATTGAATTTGGTGAGGGTTCTGAAAGGAGGACTGGATTTATCAGTTTCGAATCCCGAATCACCTTGACGATTCCAAATGTTGGAGTGATTGAACTCTCGGGTGAGAAAAGACCCGACAAGAAGAGTTCTAGTGATTCTGCTGCACGTGCCATGCTCCTTGAACTTGAACGACAAGGGAAAATCACCATTCGTAAAGAGTAATCTTTTCTCTGTGCATGAGCTATTTTTGACGTAGGGATAACGAGCTGGTTTTGGAAGTAACTGTGTATCTAATTCTAACTGAGGCTGATGGTAGCAGCTAGCAGGAGGGTGTGTTTATCCTGCATAATCCAAATTTAACACACCCGAGTACACATGCATTATTGAAGTTAAATTTGGTGTAAGTAGCATTTAAATGATGAACTGACTAAAAATTGTAAATACTATTCGGTGGTAACTCTGGCTATCTAATTGCATTTAGAATCTTTCTGGCCTGGCCGTTGCACCTGTGCTGCCGTGCAATACCCGTGCGATGCACGGAGTAAAATTTATTTGGTGAAATATATTGTTTGTGATCAATATTAAAAAGGGAAAATGGAAACTAATAATCCAACCTTTTAGCGGTCTTCTTTTAATAGTCCCACTTTTTCGTTATTCATGAATAATCCAACCTTTGCACGGTTGCACCTCATCTTCATTCACTGGTCCCTGACCGGTTGATGACCTGCTATTATAAGTTATTTTCTTATCTTTGCAAAATATTATCTTTGTGAAAGGTGGAATTTATGGTATAATAGTTTGCAGAGATAAGAAAATAACTCGGAATAGCAGGTCATCAATCGGTCGGAGATCAATGAATGAAGATGAGGTGCAAAGGTTGGATTATTCATGAATAACGAAAAGGTCGGATTATTAAAAGAAGACCGCTAAAAGGTTGGATTATTAGTTTCCATTTTCCCTATTAAAAAGTTGATTAATTATAACTTTTCATGTAACTGCACTAAAGGTTTCATGCATATGGAAGAGTAATTATGTTATAAAATGGCATGAGAAAGTGGATCAGTTCTAGAAAATATAATGTCATTGAATATTTAATATAATTATCTACTAGAGAAAATTAACTAATAGAAGCAGTTTAATACAATTAATACTATCCAAAATAATTAAATCCCTCTTCAATAATTAATACTACGTATTAGACAAGTCGTGCTAATTTAGAGTTTAGAGCCCATCTTGCAGTGAATCCGTCAGCATGTGAATCCATGCCTCTACGATAAAAATATATATGCATGTTAGCAAGATTAAGAAGTTGTTCTCTTCGTCTCATTCTTATTACTTATTCTTATTTTATTCAGATCAGAAACATTCAGATCAGAAAAGTTCAAATATGATTTATCACTTTTATTATTATATTAATTATTATTACTAATATTGTTATTACTATTATTATTACTATTATGATTATTATTATATAATTATTATTAATAATAATATGATAAAAAATAATAAGATATAAATAATAATTATAATATTGTAATATAATAATAGTAATATAAATGCAATAATATGATCAATATTATTATAATATTATATTATAATTATATGTAATTATGATTATTATTGTAATATAATTACAATTGTAATTATAATTATAATTACTTATAATTATAATTATAATTATAATATATAATTATAATTCTTATAATTATTAGTATAATCAATTATAATTATTATAATTATAAGTATAATTAATTATAATTATAATTGTAATTAACTATAATTATAATCGTTATAATTATAGTTACAATCATAATTATAATTATAATTACAATCATAATTATAATTATAATTATAATTATAATTATAATTATAATTACAATCATTATTATAATTATAATTATAATTATAATTATGATTGTAATTATAATTATAATGTAATATTATAATAATAATATAATATTATAATAATAATCATATTATTATTATATTATTGTAATAATAATATTAATATAATAATATCATTGTAATAATATTAATTGTATTTATATTACTATTATTATATTATAATTTTATAATTATTGTTAATATACTTATAATTATAGTAATTATAATACTTATAATAATAATTATAATTATAATTATAATTATATTATAATTATAATTTATTATTATTATGATTATTATTATAATTATTAATAATATTTTATTAGTATTACTATTGTAATTATTTTACAGAGTAATTATAATAATATTGATAACTATAGTTACAATTATAGAGATAAATATTTTAATTATAATTACAATTATAATTATATAAGTAATTATAATTAAAAATATAATTACAATTATAATTGTATCTATATTTATAATTAGTGTAATGGGTATAAGTTTTTCATTTTAAATTTAATTTTAAATATTATTATTATTATTATTATTATTATTATTTTATATTTATGATTATAATTATAATTTTATTTAAATTATATTTGTAATTACAATTATAATAATTATAATAATTATAGAAATATTCAAATCAAATCAGATCAGAAAGATTCAGATCAGATCAGAAATATTCAGATCAAGGGAAACAAGCAATCAAGCATTATCTACTAAGTTTATGTGCATCAAAATAACACATTACATGGAGGCTTAGAAGTTAGAATACCACTAACATTATATACTTCCATCTTTAAGGGAAACAAGCAATCAAGCATGCCACATGAACCTATTACGCAATACTCTCCTTTATTACTAACTTTCTGCTTTATCTACTAGCTAGTACGGAGTATGATCAAAAGAGGACTGGTGTGTGTAGTTGCCTCATAGTTAGTCATGGACTCGGTTCGGGCCGCCCGGCCCGGGACCGGCCTGGCCCGCTACTGTGCGGGTCCGGAACCGGCCCGGTTCTCGAGTCCGGGTCCGGTTCGGGCACCAAACCGGTGGGGGTGGCGGGTCCGGGCTTGGGGCTAGGTTTTGGGGACCCGGCCCGGTTAGACCCGGGCCTAACGGTCACAATTAAAAAAAAAACATTTTTTTTAAAACACCCTTTTGGGGTGTTGACCCACTTCCCAAACGGCTATATAGCCATTGGGTGGGTACCGGGGGGGGGGGGGGGGTCCGGGGCTTTTGGGGGGTGGGGGTTAAAAAAAAACCTATAAATACTCCTAATTTTAAACATTTTTTCACACCTCTTCTCCAATTCTTCCTAAATCCTACATTCCTACTCTCTACTCTCTACTCTCTACTCATCTCCATATTCATCTTCTCAAATTCTCTTATTCTCCATTATATTTTATTTTACTATTTAATACTTATACAATTATTATATCTTTATATATTAATTATCTACTTATAAATACATATACTATATTACTTATATTTCTTATCTACTTAATCTCTACTTATTATCTACTTATGTCTACTTAATACATACATACATACTACAATACTACATCTACTTAATATATACTTTATATATTAAAGTATTAAATATACTTTATAAACTATTAGTATATACTTAATACATAATAATATCTACTTCTCTACTTATATTTCATACTCCCTCCGTCCCATTTATATTGTCTCGTTTTACCTTTTCGGGAAGTCCCACTTAAATTGTCCCATAACATATTTGGCAAAGTTTGTGTGGTTCTAAATCATTCTTACTTTATTCTTACTTTATCAATTAATATCAACCACACAAACCCACTTTTCTTAATAACCGTGCCACCCTCTTCCGTCCCAATATAAATGGGACAGAGGTAGTATATACTTATTTTCTTATTCTCCAGTCTCCAATTCTCCATTATACTCTAATATTTAATTCTTATACAATTATTATATCTACTTATATATGAATTATCTACTTATATCCACTTAATACATACATTCTACATCTACTTAATATATAGTTTATATATTAAAGTATAAAATATAAGTGTATTACTCATCTTATAGTAGTATACTTATATATTATATACTATAAACATTATATTATATATTAGTTACACTTTAATTAATATCACTTAAAATCATTCTATTACTCATTTACTCCCATTAATTACTATACTCATTCTATGCGTTCATTTTTTCATATGTAGTACTTCTCAAATTAATTAATTGGTTACAAACTTACAAATTAAAATTATTTTTCTAAAATCTAAAGGTTGTTTTTAAATAAATATGTTACAATACGTTATTTCAAATATGTTACAATATGTTATTAAAATCATGTAGTTTCATTGATTCGTTTTATGTTTCGGGTGTATTTGGTCTTAGTAAATCGTTTTGTATTTTGGATGTATGTTGTCATGTAGTTTCATTGATTCGTTTTATGTTTCGGGTGTATTTGGTCTTAGTAAATCATATGTTTGGTTGTTTTTTGAATGGAATGGACTGTGATTTTGTGATGAGCTGTTTTTTTGGTAATTACAGGTTTAGTTGTCTGAATGATGTTGCAGCAGGTTCTTTAACACGAGAGCCGCCACTTGGAGTGGCGGCTTTCATACAGAGGTAAAAGAGCCGCCACTCCAAGTGGCGGCTTTTGTGAAGCTGTACAAAAGCCGCCACTTGGAGTGGCGGCTTTCCTTAACCGTGGTTAACCCAGCAGTATTTCGGGAATTATTCTTAACCCGGCAGTATTTTGGAAATTATTTATTTAATTAGCATTTTTCTGGGAAAAAAATCTGAAAAATAAAATACGGAGTAGACTCCCTAACCAGAACTCGAAAAGTTACTTCTCACCCTCCCTCAGCTCTTCTTTCCATACTCAGCATCAAGTTGTGAGCGAACAGCTAAGGGAAAGTCGAAACCTTTCATGTTATTTGCATTGCAGAGAAGTTTTATGGACTGAATTCTTTATTTTTGCGTCGATATTTCTAGAAAAGAAAAGCGAAAAATGGAGCATTCCCAGCAAACCTCTCTGAAGAGAAGCTTCCAAGTCATGAATGGAGGGCAAACAGAAACTGACTCGACTAACGTGGACAAACCACGGCCTCTACGAAGAGAGTATGCTGATCTCTTATTGCAATTTTAAGCTTAACTTTTTTGTTAATTTATAGATACTACCCCCTAAAAAAGCTTACACGTTTCAGGATAAACTTTTTGTGGCGGAGGTAGTATTTACTACGTGTAGTTTTTTATTTTATTCAGAGTATGCACTAAAACATGTATTTAACTAAAAACAATAGAATGTGACAAAAGTTTGGGTAGAAGTAAAGGTGAAACTTGTTTATGGACATTCGGAGGGTGCTTCATGCAATTTTGATTTCAATGTGAGTTTAAGAACTGTTCTATGCCTTTTTTTGGATTAATTGAAGTGAGATGAAGGCTGTCAAGGTTGCATTAATGAGGAACACAATTGCTATGGTGGATCCGGGTACTGACAGGACAATGCTTTCTCTGCTGATGGTTCAAGAATTTGTGAAATCTTTAATGGAGATTAATGTTGGCAAAAAGATTGCAATTCTAGCCACTACAGTTAATCTTGTTCATCAGGCATGTTCCAGTTTTCGTTTTTTCCAACTTCTGATGGGTAATAATGACAAAGATGCAGAGTTTGATTCTTTAAAAGATTTCCTAAAATTAAGTTTTTTTTTGTTTCTAGAATATAAACCAAGAAGTATCCGTGCTTGTTGTGTTTGATTGTTATCTAAAAGATTTTAGTGAGTTTGTAGCTCTTTTAATCCTGTGAACTTATGATTATGCCCTATGGTTTGTGTTCATGGAACAATGTGAGTTGATGGTAGTTTTTCCATTCGATATATTGACTATTCGAAAAGGAGGATTTATTCTGGTTTTAGGTTTTTGAATTTAGAATACCTTAGACTTTGTGTGCTTTTCATTCATATGAAGTATGACTAAATACCCCTTCTTCCCAAAATAAACTTTCTGTTTTTCTTTTGGGCTGTCCCGAACTAATCTTCCTCTTTCCTTCTAGGTAAATAAATATGGTTCTTATCATTTCAATCTTTTGTACTTAAATCTGAACTGCATCTATGGTTTGTGTTCATGGAACAGTGTGACATTATGCTAGTTTTTTGACTTTTTCCATTTGACATATTGACTATTCCAAAAGGAGGATCCATTCTGGTTTTAGGTTTTTTGAAATTAGACTTTGTGTGCTTTTCACTATTCACGTGTTCAACTTTGACTACATTTTATTAACGAATGCATTATAACATTAATTTTTAAAAAATATAAATAAATTGTTCTAATATTAAATTTTCAAAATGTGATTTTAATTATTTTTTTACAATTAGAGAGTTACATATATTAATAGTCAAAGTTATGCATTGGCAAACGTGAAAATGGAAGTGTGGCAACTACAAAAGAACGGAGGAAGTATGTACTAAATACCCCTTCTTCCCGAAATAAACTTTCTGTTTTCCTTTTAGGCTGTCCCGAACTAATCTTCCTCTTTCCTTCTAGGTAAATAAATATGGTTCTTATCATTTCAATCTTGTGTACTTAAATCTCAATTGCATCTTTTCCTTTTCAACCAACTTTATTAATAGTTGTGCCAAACCAAATCATGAAGTTTAATTCGGGATGGAGGGAGTACGAATTAGTACAAAGCGCTATTTATTCAAATTCTTCTATTGTAAGTGTACTGTTCTATACGCATTGTAATACTATCCCTTGAATTTCCATAAAAGGTAAGGCTTTTTTTGCTTTACATTGCATTTCCAAATTCTCTAAATAACTTTAAGATTCATGCACTTTATAATGAAATCCCTATTTTTTACTCCCACATTGCAGCAATTTGAGGCCATAAAATGCCACACCAAGCTACAAGTCCAACAATTCTATGGGGCAAGAGGAATTGATACATGGGATGCTGACACATGGGAAAAAGAAGTGAATGATCATGATGTAACAAGTCACCTCCTTTCCAATTTGTACTATGATCTGTTCTAATTTTTTTGTATGGTTAAAAAGATCAACTACGGCCAATACTTTTCTATCATATACGGATGGTAGATACCGGCGACTATTTAATGCAACAGCATTAATACCATTATTTCATTAATGATTACTTGCAAGATAGGTTCTTTTTATCAAATGAAACTCCAATCATATATTGGATGCATTCTAAATTGTGGTTATAGTTCTCAAAGATAATTGTACAATTTTGTATGCCCCTAAAGGCACTGAGGCATACACCTGCACGGCTGCGTACCTAATATAATACTCCATATCACATACTACCTCAATCCCAAATTGTTTGTCCCTTTCAGATTATGAAGGTTGACTGAATTAAAAATCAAATTTTCTATTAAAAAATGAATACAAATATGATAAAAATTTGATACACCAAATTAAAGAGTAAAAAGGAATTTGGTTGACCGTAGGAATAGTGAAAGGAGCAAACAAATTGGGATGGAAAGACTAATACATACCAGCATACATGTTTGACTGTTTAAAGAGGCGGATATAAATTATTTATTTAAATATGTTTGGATCTCCAAGCTTGAATTGTAAGAGTATTACTTGTGAAATATAAATGATACATAATTTTGTTGAGATGATATACATCACAGATTGCTCCTCTTGTTTGGATAGGTTTTGGTGATGACACCACAGATTTTATTGAATGGATTGGTAAAGGAATTTTTGAATATTGGAACAATTTGCTTATTGGTCCTAGATGACTGCCATTGCGCCAGTGGCAGCCATCCCTATGCCAAAATTATGAAGGTCTTGTCATAATACCTCAAGAAACTCTCATGAATTTCCTAGTTGTTTTACTATTTACTACTTTAGTAGATTTCTACAGATATGGCCTCTAATCATTATTTTTTCATTTGAACAGGATTTCTATCATCAATCCAGCAAAAAGCCTAAGATTTTTGGGATGTCTGCTTGTGTGAAATCTAGGAAAGGTAATGTTTAAACTTCGAATTTCAATCCCCCCCATCTACGCCTAACACCGCTTCCCTGAAAATGGAAAAGAATGAAAAGCAGCAAAACTTGAACTCATTAAAATTACTCGTGTTTGCTTTGAACACAAAGTTACAAACAAATCAATGCATTTTTATGCTTATGTATGGTGTATCTGGAAAGTAAGTAAGTTATGCAATGATGGATATAAACTCTAGTCCATCAATATTATGCAATTGGCTTTACTGAACTTTATAGTTTATCTGTTTCTATGTTTTAGAAATCCGCTAAAACCATAAATGAACCTTTATGTACAGGCACCTCAACAACCAAGGAGAATCTTGAAAATCTTCTAGACTCCCAGGTTTCTGCTGGTTAATGGTTAATGATGATCTGTCTTAAGGTTATATTTGTCTTTCTCCACAGACCTCATTTCTTGAGTACTTCTCAGATATTTTCAAAAGAGAATTCAGGGGACTCAGAAGATCTTTCCTCTTCCACAAATGAGTGCTGTATATTTTATGATACGGCACATACTTGCAATTCGGAATTGAAAATAGAACTGGATTCGTTGTGGTCTAAGGTGAAAACTTAAACTTCAATGAGATTGCACTGTACTAGTTTGATAAAAATAAATATATAACTGAATTTGTTTATGTGTTTTTTTTTTATTGGATCTGTTTTTTTAAATTATGTCGATCTTGTGGCAGTTTGATGCAGTTTTACTCAAACTGCAAGCTTCATCAGAATCAGTGCCAAGTCAGTCTATTGATAGTTTAGATACCAGTGCTCTGTATGAGATGTTGAGGAAGAAGTTGTCTGATGATCATGCAACTATCAAACACTGCCTTTATAATCTTGGGTCTATACCTGCATTAGAGGTGATGCTATCTATAAAAATAATGCAATATTATATTCTATCTTTATTTTTTTATCAGGCATCAATATGAAAATAATAATAATATAAATGTGGCAATATGGCGTGATTGAAACTTGGGTAATAGATGGAGAGAATTTAAAGTGTAGTTTTTCTTATTGGTTCATTGTAAGCCTTGGTACAAACTGAACAATGCCCCCTGCTGGCATATTTGTTTATTTCACATTTTTCTTGTTCATTATTCAAGCATTGAGTGTTCGTCACTATATTATAAACAAAATGTCAATGAAAGTAAAAGTCCTCCAAGGAACTGGATTATAGTTAAATATGCAATTATGCATCATTACTCATTAGAAAACTAAACTATGAGTAATATAAATACTACCATGTAACATAGGGAAATCAAATAGTCCGGAAAAGGGGAGAGATAGGAAGAACATAGCTTATTTCTTACTTTTCACTTCAGAAGATATTTGGTTATTTAATAACTAAAAATACTATGGTGAGTGTTTTGGAATTTCATCTCATTACTCTGTCCCATGATCCCATCTTTACAAGGTTGTGACATAAGTTACATCTTGCGTAAACCTCTAGCACTATATTTTAAGATGAATTTTTTGTCTTATCTAATTTTAGAAATTTAATTGATAAATTTCATGACACTGACCTCAATGTAGTTGGGATTAACGTGTGGTTGATGATGATGGAGGACTCGTCACTTTGTATTTAAGATCCTTTTACACCAAAATCAGTTTCTATGTTAAGCATCTCTTTACAAGTTCACATTCTACACATCAAGAATGCCCAATACCATGGGTACTAACACATACAACATCCAAGCGTTAAATCCCAAAAGCATTTGGGGTCAGCTAACATGAATCGATCCATGATATCAAAGCAAAAACGAGAAGAAAGATAAGAAAAATAAAAAGATAAGGTAAGATAAAATGGATAAGATAAAAATAACATAAGCACATAAGATGGTCAGATGGATTAAAGATAAAAGAGATAAAGGACATAGGAAAAACAAAAGATGAAAGTAAAAGATGAACACAAGAAAATAGAATGATTACTAAAATAAAAGATGAAAAAAGGGATGAGGAAGAAAAGAGTTCAATCGTCCACAGTTATATGCGCTCTCCATTTTTCTCCGTCCAAAGTCATACTCTCATCCAACCCAAGAATCCAACCCAAGAAGAAGCATATCAGTTCTGAATCCTCTAATCCAAGTTTGTTTGGGTATTCCCCCCTCCCCCTCCTACCCGCCTGTTCTCCCCAGCTCTCAGCTCGTGTAACAGATGCATCACACGATCTTCTACGAACATGACCAAACCACCGCAATCAAACGGTCTTTTCTTATTATCTCAACTCGTGTAACATATCTTCTATATGTGTTATTCCCACCTTTTGTCTGATTATCTCATTCCTCAAGCAGTCTTTTCTGGTATGTCCACACATCCAACGTAACATACACATCTCTGCCACACTCATCTTTTGAATGTGGCATACATTAATGCAGGCCTAATTGTTGTCCGATAAAATTTACCCTTTCGTCTAGCCGGCATACCTCAATCACATGGGAAACCCCGATGCACTCTTCCACTTCATCCACCCTGCTCTGATTATATGGGATACATCTCCATCTAATTCATCGTCATTCTGAATTATAGAGCCCAAATAATGGAACATATCACACACCGGTATCTCCTTGCCATCAAGGGTAATCCCACTGTTACTACTACTTCTACCTTCACCGAACTTGCACTCCATATACTCAGTCTTACTTCAACTCATTCTGAAACTCTTGGTCTCCAAAGTTTGTCGCCATACTTCCAACTTTGCTTTAACCCCCGATAGTGTCTCATCAATCAATACAATATTGTCGGCAATCATCACGCCATGGTATCTCTTCTTGAATTGACTTTGTAAGTTCATCCATGACTATAACAAATAAGAAAGGACTCAGAAAATACATTATTTAGAAAATATATTAGTGAGAAAAAGGAGCGTTGAGGTTCACTGTACCTTGTGAAGCATTTTATAATGCAAGTTAAATTTGGAATTCATAAAAAATGGTGGAAATCTTTATGTTTTTCCTTGTTTTTGAAGCCTTTCTACAGGTTTCTGCTTTGATGCCTATTATTGATATCTCTTATTGTAGGCTGCTAAAGTTTGTCTGGAGAATATTGTTAACAGTAGAGAAGAATATCAAGGCAAGGAAGGCTCCTCTCAGCATAGATATTTTCTTGAGGAAGTAATATCGACTTTCGACGAGTCATTGCCACCTGGTAGTAGTCTTTACTTTTCACGTTTAGCTCTTAAAAACTTTTATTTTGGAACCGTTCACTTATTTTTACCACTCCTTGTATTTGCTTAATTAATACTTATTTGTGCATGCTTATTTCTTGCTGTTTTTTAACTTGGGATTCTTACTAATCCAGTTATATTATTCATCAATCTGCTTTTAACCCATTCTACAGTGAACGATCAATTATTTCTGGACTCATTTGAGTGCTTTCTATACTGCATTGTATAAATGATAAAGTGGTACTGAGGTTCTCCCTCCGTCCTACTTTCTTCGTCCCATCTTTCCTTTTTTGTCCATCCCACTAAGTTTGTAATGTTTGTGTGGTTCTGATTGATCTTTTTTTATTTCCCGCTTTACCAATCCAATACCGATTATGTAAACCCACGTTTCTGAAAAGCCACACCAGTTTCTCATATCCCAGTCTTAGTGGGATGGAAGTGGTATTAACTAACGTCTTTCAGTAGTAACTTATGCTCGTTAATCATGTGAGCTTTCACTTATATATTTCAGATACTGTTTCTCTTGTTTTTAAATGGACCTTTTCCTTCATTATTATATTGTCACTGTCAGAATAAAGATTTTTCAACCTCATGATTGCTGTTACCATATCAAATTCTTTAGTTGATATTTATTTCTCTAATCCGAAAAAGAGTTATGTTTGTCATGCTATTTTTGGTATCCGAAGCATGACTTTTTTTCCTAATAGAGTTAGTATAGTGTTATAATTTCATCAGTGTTATGTATTGGCACAATGAATATAAACTATTTTAAGCGGTATCTATGCGATATATGATTGTGCTCCAGATATGTTTGGCAGCTAGTTGCTTGAATAGTTTATATCTTATTAGGTTTGTTTGTTTGGCTCTTTTACCACTACCTTCATTTCTGCAGATTATAAAAAGCCTCCAGCTTGTGGTTACGATCCTTCTGTAACAATCATGAAGGGCCATATATCACCCAAGTTACATCTGCTCTTTGACACACTCAAATCATTTGGGTAACAATACGTGAATGATCCACTTCACAATGTCCAGTTCATATGACAGTCTTACCCTTTACTTGCTTTCTCTTTACTGTCTCTTGTTACCTGTCCGGGATGTAGGGTGGATCAATTACCATGCATTGTATATGTTGAAAGTGCTATAACATCTAAAGTTGCAGAGAGACTCGCAAAGACAATAACTTTTGGATCCTTCTGCTCTAGAATGGTACAACTATGCATGCTTAGCAATTTGTATAGCCATCAATCATTGAATTTTGTTCTGACTACAAGATTTTTGTCCTAGGTGGATATATTATTTACAACATATACAGTTTTGGATGGAATAAACGCACCCGACTGCAATTCTATCATAAGATTTGATTTGCCAAGTGCTGTTTCTAGCTACATCAACTCTCAAAAACAAGCATGTAAAAAGGCTTCAAAGTACATAACTATGCTTGAAAGGTGAAAGAACTGGATAGGGCCTTATTCTCTTTCAGGAAATAGAATTCATGAAGGATATGTTGATGGATTTTTTTGAGGCGGTTTAGTGACGTTTATATTTTATATTTGCTTCAATCAATCATCATTTACCCTAGTGCCGCAAAGGCTCCCACCTATGGTGGGGTAAGGGGGGGTCGGATGTACACAGTCTTAACCCTGTACTAAAGCACAGAGAGACTGTTTCCGTATGACCCATAATGAAAATCGCGTCCAAAAATTGCATTGACTGACTGCTGCTTCATAACAAAGAAGCGCAGACAGTTTGGTGAGCCATTTTGCTTTATTCCATCATATTCTCAAGCCAAAAAATAATGAATCTTTGGCTCCATTGCAAATGATGGAAAAATATTTTATATTTGCTTAATAAACAAATTTAAAGCTAAAGGATATTTTGTTTCATTTTAATTTGTGAAGTGGAGGATGAGTTGATGGATACTTGTGGACTGAACTCATTAAGGCTGAGTGTGGTGGGTGAGGTGCAGGGAATATGATAGATTTGAGTGGTTATGGATACTCTTCAGGAGGCAGGGTAGGCAATCAAGCTCGTGAGTAGGTCAAAAAGCCTTTGTTTCATGCCTTGAAGGTCAATACACGCTGCGCGATATAGATAGTGATGAACATATTAGTACTTTTTCTCTACTTTTAATTCTTAATACTTAAGCATTGACTATAATTGGAAAGCATTACCTGGCAACAATAGTTCGGAAGTTACCAAAATACTACAGAGTACTTTATTCCATAAGAATTTAAAAGAAGAGGAAATACAAGTATACAACAATATAAAATGCTAGACAGCCTGCTTCATTTTTATCACTTCGTGTATATGCTATGTTTTGCTGTTTCAAACCATTCACATTGTATGTATTTCAGGGGAAACTTAAAACAAAGAGAGCAAATGTTCCATTTGATATGCTGTGAGTTCCCTATGTTAGATATATCAGCAATAAAGGAGGACTATGATTCTGTGACAATAGAGGAGTATAATTCTGTTCCAAAACAATGTGGAGTGAAGAAAAGTGATGCATATTGTGCACAGACAACTGGTGCATCTGTGGATGTGAGGATAATGGAGTGTAATTCTGTTCCAAAAGTATGTGAAATGAAGAAAAGCAATGCGTATTGTGTAGAGGCAACTGGTGCGTCCGTGGATGTGGATTCAAGCATCAGTCTTGTATATCGATACTGCCAAAAGCTTGGACACAAGTACGAATAGTTCTTGCGGAGTAAATATCTAATACTGTCTTCATTTGAATGAAAATATTAATACTTGCTAACATGCTTATCTAGCCAAGTTTCTCAGAGGCATGCAATTCTTCTGCGAAAACTTTGGACCAGTTCAGTTTTTGGAAAGTTCTCCCTTTTTCCGTAATAAACAGAAACATTAAAATGGAAAAGTATATTGTTCAAATGGACTTCGTTTTCCAAAGTGAAAATTGAAAACATTTCTGGGAAAAAATGATAGAGTACTCGCAGGTATGTAAGATTAACAGAGAAAGATGAAAATGATTCAAGAAAACAACTCCAACTTCATTAATGGTGAATACAAGTTCATCCGTAGCCCAAAGAGAGAGGCAGTCAGTCTCAATCTTCCCAGTCCAGTTCTAACTAACAAAACAGCCTGTTTACTAACTACCCTTTCCCCACTATTTACTCTATTCAGAATACACTCTGAAATTACACCTCAGCAACTAACGAATTGTTATCCTTCCTTTTTCCTACTATATACCTTCCCGTAATGCTTATTATTATTATTCGTACTAGCAGCTTCACTGGGTGTCTATAAAAAAAACTCTCCATTTAAATTAGAAATTGAAGTTAAAGTATGGAGGAAAAGTTCCGCACTAAACCAGAAATTCCCTGTCTTGCTTGGACTCTAATTGTCTGTCTACTGACACATGTGTGACCAGCAATTTAGTGAGTGTCTACAAGATAATGAAGTTTAATAGCCAATGAAACTATATTGATCGCATTCTCCAACCCAAAATAGCAGCCAGTATTGCGTTTTTGATAATTTTAAAATGTAATGTATAGCAGTATAGGTATTGGAGATTGATATTTGCTGTTTATGTACAAGTCTATAACACAATATGAGTCATGCCCAATTTGAATACCATACATATATGCTTTGTCAGTAGTTTGTCCTTATATGCATTATTTGTCCTTAGGCCCGATCTATTTACTGCTTACAATATTAGTTCTGCTACTCCCTCAGGAACGCCAATCCAAAACCAGAATTTGAGACCATTGTGTCCCCAGAGCAGTTGTACCGATGCAAATTAACATTACCAATGAGTGCAGCTTTTCAAACCATTATTGGCCCTGATAGTTTGAATGCTCGTGTAGCTAAAAAATATGCATGCTTGGAGGCATGCAAAAAGCTGCACGAGTTGGGGGCACTGAATGACCATCTTCTCCCTGCTGGCACAAAGGCTACCTCCCAAAAGGATTTGGATTTGCATTCTCAAGTATCAACGTCAGGTGCAGGTCAGTGTTAACTTGCATCAGAATTTGATTTGATTTTCTTTTGAAGGGTCAGTTTGGGTGGAGGCTTTTTGAAGGTTATGTAGGGGTGTGCTTTGGAGGGTTTAGTTGTATATCTTGATGGATATATTGTTTCTAAAAGCATGTAAAGGGTGACTGAAAGGTTCTATGTAGCCCTTCAATTTTTTATATAAAATATCAGATATTTATAAAAAAAAAACAGGCTTAGTCCTCCAAACTGACCCCTTGTATATTTTGGCTTCTTTTTCATTGGCTTCTACCAAAAGCTGATGAAAAAGAGAAAGGAATTGCATGGGCATATTGTATTATTGTTATTAAGTGCTTCCAGGAACTACAAAGAGAAAGGAATTGCATGGGACATCAAGCATCAGTGCACTGGCTGGATTGTGGGGAGAGGTGGAAGCTGAAGTAAATTTTCAAGCTTATAAAATGGTCTTCTACTCCAATGATCCAGAAGTGAACTATTCCAGTTTTGTTCTTTTAATGGAATCAAAGCTAGATGATGATGTTGGAAATATAGAAGTGGAACTCTACTTGCTTAGAAGAATTGTTAAGGCTTCTATCTCCTCACTTGGGCTAATAACACTGGATGCAGATCAGGTTCAAATGAACTCTGGGCTCTATTTTTTAAAAATCTTCCATGTATAAGTAGTTCTAGGAAATGGGGTGTTTCATTCTTTTTATAAGAATTAAATCATTCTTCGCTATCAGGTCAGGAAAGCAAAGAGGTTTCAGGAATTCTTCTTTAATGGGCTGTTTGGGAAACTGTTTACGCGTGCATCAGGTGAAAGGAAGCTCATATTTAACATGGAGGAATCTCTTTGGGAGAAATCATATATGTACTTGCTCTTGCCCCTTGATACAGTAGGCCATAGTTCTGAACGGTTGTGCATTGATTGGAATGGAATTCATTCCTCTGTTTCTGCTGTGGAATATCTGAAGAAAAATGCTTGGCTTAATGCTGAGTTGTCTGAAGCTAACAGAAGGAATAGTTTTCTCCATAGAAATGATTTGGATGCAATGGATACTGATTCTATAGAGCAGATTCACATGGCCAATATATCAGTTCCTAGAAATAGTGTGAGGGGTATGGTTGTTGTTGCTATTCATTCGGGAAGAATCTATTCTATCTTGGAAGCTGTTCCTGATTCATCCTCTAGAAGTCCATTCGAAGGTAGCACTGAAGAAGCCCCATCTACCTATTCATCTTATGATGACTACTTCCAGAAAAGGTACATTGTCCTAACGCTGCATCCCTTTAATCTGTTAACATTTCATGGTAAGGATAATTTTTACTGTTAATCACTTCATCAGGTACGGGATTACTCTGTTGTATCCTGAACAGCCGATATTCCTGCTAAAGCAAAGCCATAATGCCCATAATCTTCTCGTGGACTTCAGAAACACAGGTTAGCTCTTCTCCCTTAAGTACATATTAATACTATGTATATCTTTGCCCTATGGTATTCATATTCCTACAAAACCTCTCTTACGTTTTGAATTCCATGTCTTGATTCATGGGTTGTATGAATAAAAAATCTGTTGAATCTCATCTACCATTCCTAATTTAACATGTCTTGATACATGTCTTCACAATGCTAACGTCTACCATTCTTAATCTTTTCATACTATCCTATTCACATTCCCATTGTGAATATTACCCCTTTTCCTCCTTCATTAAAGCAAATTGACAATTTAGTGTTCATTTCTGTTTCTGGTGGCTTAGTGCATTTCCTTTTATACAGAGCAGCAAAGAATGGTTTATAGCATGTTACAAAGTCAATTCTTCCTCTGTAAAAGAAGTCACGTTTGAACACTTATTATGCCCTAAAAGAAGAGACCACATTGATGAAGTGAAGATAATTTTCCTTGTTACTAGCCAAAAGATAGTCACATAAGTTACAAATGTTAACTTATGTTACACCAACATTTTTTTAAAAAAGTGTTACTGTGATTAATTGGTGATTCAGACAGTTGCATCTTACAAAATATAAAAATGAAGTCAAACATGACTTCATTATCTTTAGACAGAGGTAGTATTTCTTTTTTGTGGAAATGAATCAAATAGTTTACCGCTTTAATTTTTTTAACCACTATCAGTTTTTGAGCAGTACCTATTGAACATTTTTTAAATGAGCATTTTTCTTGTTTGTTTCTTTCAGGATTGTCATCGCTAAAGGAGCCAGAGAATAATAGCAAAACGGCTAACATAAAACCACACCAGCATGCTCACATTCCACCAGAACTTCTTATCAGTATTGATATTAAATTGGATGTCTTGAGGTCATTTTACTTGATGCCCTCACTGATGCATAGACTCCAGTGTTTGATGCTTGCCAGCCAGCTAAGAAGAGAGATTTGTTGTCTTTATGGTGACTCAAATGTGCCAAGCTCATTGGTATACCACTTTTGTTTTGGTGGAAACAGTACTCTGTATTGCTTTATCACTTTAATTTGTTATAATGGATAACTAGACATTATTTATGATCAGGTTCTGGAAGCTCTCACAACCCAGAGGTGCAATGAAATTTTTTCCATGGAGCGTTTAGAGTTGCTAGGAGATTCAGTTTTGAAATATGCTCTGGGTTGTCACCTCTTCCTCAAATATCTCGATAAAGAT
The DNA here is from genome assembly GCA_945859915.1 of Cuscuta epithymum. Classification (NCBI taxonomy): domain Eukaryota; kingdom Viridiplantae; phylum Streptophyta; class Magnoliopsida; order Solanales; family Convolvulaceae; genus Cuscuta; species Cuscuta epithymum. Next base: position 520,606 of record CAMAPF010000954.1, on the reverse strand, counting down.
GAAGGGGTGCTCTCTGACAAGCGTAGATGGGCAGTGTGCAACTCAACACTTCATAGGTTGGGCATCAGCCGTAATATACAGGTATTATGATATGAGCATATGTTATTCATCAAAAATTAATATGAAATTGGCCAGATCAGTGGCAGGGAATCCACAGGCCAGGCTAAAAGTAGAAATGGAAGAGGCGGATCAAAAGTTAAAATGATCTGTAGGACAAAAAATGAAATTTCTTCTAAATTTATCTCCCTCTATTCATAGAAGAAGGGTTCAACTGGTCTGTGCGTGCTTTTATGAAAAGATTTCTGTTTTCTTTACATCAGTTTTCTATTTCTTTAAGTTCTACTGTTTCACTCTTTTCAGGGATATATACTAGACCGTCCATTTATTCCCCGCACATGGGCTGCTCCAGGTCAGCTTTCTATTTGGCCTTCTCCATGCAAACATGGGGTGGACACCTTAGAAGTGCCAGTGAATGATGATTTCTCCAGAGATGATGAGACGGTTGAAATCGGGCGGTGCTGTGATAGAGGTCACAGATGGATAGTATCAAAGACTATATCTGACTGTGTTGAAGCACTGGTGGGAGCATATTATGTTGGTGGTGGGTTGGTTTCTTCTATTAAGTTGATGAAATGGGTTGGTATGGATATTGATCTTGATGATCTATCCATGGTGAATGATGCCATAAAAGCTGCTTCTCTGCACTCCTATATGCCGAGCACTGTTAGCATTGAAAGCCTTGAGTCAAAAATCGGTTACACATTTTCTGTCAAGGGGTTGATATTAGAGGCCATAACACACAAAACTAAGCAAGAGCTAGGTGTTGGGTGCTGTTACGAGGTTGCTGATAAGTGATAATATAACTACCCTTATTAAACTATGAAAGAATTCCTCGTTTGGTCCCATGTACAATCATGTCATTTTCACTTTCAGTCCCTGACTTTTCTTTTCCACTTTTGGAGCACAACCAGGACCTCCTTATCTAGCCAATTTTCGTATCATTCGCGGTTGCGTTTTTGTGGGATAAGTAACTAGAGAGACCAAAAGTGGCAATAAAGTCATAGTCGTGCTCAGAAATTGGGAAAAGTGATAGTATGGGACCATAATAAAAATGACCCACTGGGACCAATAGTTGTACTCCATATATCTTTTTATTTTTAAAACTGTTATTGTTTTTGTTTTATATCCTGCTCACTTTCTATTCTTGGTTAACTTTTCCCAGAGGCTTGAATTTCTTGGAGATGCCGTGCTAGACATTCTAATCACTTGGTATCTCTATCAAAACCACACTGATGTTGACCCTGGGGAGTTGACAGATTTACGTTCTGCTTCTGTCAACAACACAAATTTCGCTCTTGCTGCTGTGAGGGCAAATCTTCATCCGCATCTTCAGCACTGCTCAACCAATCTTGAAAGCCAAATATTGGAATTTGAGAAGTCCATATCTAACTCTAGCTGCACTGCGGAGTTGCTTGTGGGCGGGAAAGCTCCCAAGGTTTGCAAAACTACTTAAGCTAAGTTTGGAACTTGCGAAATGGTAGGGAAAGGAAAAATGCCAAAAAAAATAGTTGAATTTTTCTTGTGTTTGGTTTGGTATAACGAAAAGCATTTCACAGTCTTTATACATGGGTATTTTCAATCAAACAAGTTTGAAGAAATGCCTAAAATTGAATTATTGATTCCAAAACATTTCCCCCCTCTAGTTTTGTTCCCTTTAAATTTCCCCTCTGTTTTCACCCGTATTTTCTATCGATAGCATTTTACAGGTTCCAAACGGATCCTATGTGTGTTCTGATCTTTAGTACAAACATACTTATTTGTTATTATTTTACAGGAATTGGGAGATCTTGTGGAAAGTATTGCCGGGGCAATACTTATTGATACCAAACTTGACTTAGGCAAAGTCTGGGAAATCTTTGAACCGATACTCTCACCCATTGTTACTCCTGAAAGTTTAGAACTCCCTCCATATAGGGAATTAATTGAATTGTGTAGCTCTTCCGGCTACTTTTTGAAACAATATTGGCAAAGAAAGGGGGAAGCAGTGCATGCCGAACTCACAGTACAGCTTGAAGATGAGTTGCTGTTTGGAGAGGGGCTTGGGCAGTGCAGAAAAGATGCAAAAGGGCAGGCTGGTCTTCTTCTACTAAAAAACTTAAAGGTTGAATCTTGAAACCTCTCCTTTTCCTTTTTGCTCTTGTCTGCTGCTCTACTCTGTCAATGTGTGTAGTGTGTATTTTTTTGTTCATTAGTTGCTATGAAGCCATGGTCCACTTTCTACCATATAAAATGCTGGGATAAAGTTTGGAAGTATATATTTGTGGTAAAGGAAAGTTTTAATTGTCCCAAAACCAAACAAAGCTAATTTTTCATGCCATTCGTCAAAAATTACAAAAAGAAAACTTCACAAGTTAGAATTGATAAATTTAGTTAAACTAACAGATATTAAATTTGAAAAAGATATAAATTCACTTCATGATTTGTGATAGTTGTACCTTACCAAAATTTAATGTTTTAAACTGATCAAAGATGACTCTTATTCGCAATGGAGGTAGTATCTGCTAACAGATCACCTTTCTTTCAATTGTGGAAAATACGTGTTTGTGAAGTTGCATGCTGTTAGCGAATTGCAACTGGTCATCTAATACTCCATGCTCCATCTTTAAATGTAATTTCTTGTCACATCAATTTTATAATCAATGTCAATTTGCATGTGTATTGGCAAAAAACACACTTGGATTTCCTTGCCACTAGTGAATAGAATTGACTATGTGGTTATGAGTTGGAGATTTACATATGCTCTACTTGTTTGAATTTAACTCTAATTGTTTTTACAGAGTAGAGGAGTCTCATCAACGAAGAATAGACCAGAGACCGACCTTGTTGTTCCTTTAGCAGGGGTTCCTCTGTTAACTGCTGATAGCTCTAGCAATCCTAAATCAAATAACAATATTCCAGGTATGAGGCTCTTTGTCTCCCTTAGAGGGAATGGCATCATCTCCTTCATTTGAACTCTATCCACCTGTCATCCAGTTCAAAAGCATGGATCTATAACTTTGTTGGAATATGTGACTGACAATCACCCCATGCTATTTATAATAGATTTTCCAAAGACTGCTGATTTTCCCAGCAAAGTGTTATCTTTATAGGCAGTGAACTAGCAATTTGATACTGACCTTATCAGAAGTTGTTCTTACATGAAAGACTACAGATGTATACAATATTTCAAATATTAGCATGGTTTAGGTTACAATGCTGAATTGACACGGTAACGACATGGTCTATGGAGTTGTAATCTTTTCTTATGTGGAGCAGCTTCAAAAAATATGTATGGAGACTTGTTGAATTTGGAATTGTGAACTGTATGCGTGTGAGATGCGTGCACATGCGAGTTGCGTGCAAGTGCATAGTTATTAAAGGTTTATAATGTTGAAGTGTTATAAATTGGAACTCAAACAGTAGAAATCAGTATATTGGCTTTGCAACCATGCCTCTGCTTTTAGTTGTGAAAGAAACTTAATGCTGATCACGTGTATGTAGATATTTATGGACGTGTACTGAATCTATGAGAAAATTGGGCCCATATAGTAAGCGTTGTTCTCATGAATGATGCTTATTTTTTATATTTGCAGAAATTCCGCCAATCAACTTGAGAAAGGGAGGACCAAGGACATCACTGTTCAGCCTATGCAAGTCACTTCAATGGCCAATACCCACATTTGATGCATCCGAGACTAAATCAAAGTAAGTAAAGTTAAAACTAAATTATTACTCTGTCCCAAAAAAGGAAATTTATTTAAGCAATAATTTTTTGCAGTTTGAGAGTACATTTGGTAGTCAAACGCGACTTATTTTGCCTAATATGGCCAGCAAAATAATGAAATAATAAGATAATAGAAGATAGAAGTATGTAACTCTTGACTAATATGGCATTTTGGCTTAAAGGGATTTTACCAAACATTCCCCCCTTGAGAAAATTCAGCTATATAACTCTTACCAAATGCGCCCCTAATATTGTTTGCCCTAAAAAAAAAATACTCCTGTTTTTCTTCTTCTGTATGTGACTTAGCATTCAAGATAGTAACCAATACAGCCTATTATTGTCTGGTCAGGTCTCTGATTGAATTTGGTGAGGGTTCTGAAAGGAGGACTGGATTTATCAGTTTCGAATCCCGAATCACCTTGACGATTCCAAATGTTGGAGTGATTGAACTCTCGGGTGAGAAAAGACCCGACAAGAAGAGTTCTAGTGATTCTGCTGCACGTGCCATGCTCCTTGAACTTGAACGACAAGGGAAAATCACCATTCGTAAAGAGTAATCTTTTCTCTGTGCATGAGCTATTTTTGACGTAGGGATAACGAGCTGGTTTTGGAAGTAACTGTGTATCTAATTCTAACTGAGGCTGATGGTAGCAGCTAGCAGGAGGGTGTGTTTATCCTGCATAATCCAAATTTAACACACCCGAGTACACATGCATTATTGAAGTTAAATTTGGTGTAAGTAGCATTTAAATGATGAACTGACTAAAAATTGTAAATACTATTCGGTGGTAACTCTGGCTATCTAATTGCATTTAGAATCTTTCTGGCCTGGCCGTTGCACCTGTGCTGCCGTGCAATACCCGTGCGATGCACGGAGTAAAATTTATTTGGTGAAATATATTGTTTGTGATCAATATTAAAAAGGGAAAATGGAAACTAATAATCCAACCTTTTAGCGGTCTTCTTTTAATAGTCCCACTTTTTCGTTATTCATGAATAATCCAACCTTTGCACGGTTGCACCTCATCTTCATTCACTGGTCCCTGACCGGTTGATGACCTGCTATTATAAGTTATTTTCTTATCTTTGCAAAATATTATCTTTGTGAAAGGTGGAATTTATGGTATAATAGTTTGCAGAGATAAGAAAATAACTCGGAATAGCAGGTCATCAATCGGTCGGAGATCAATGAATGAAGATGAGGTGCAAAGGTTGGATTATTCATGAATAACGAAAAGGTCGGATTATTAAAAGAAGACCGCTAAAAGGTTGGATTATTAGTTTCCATTTTCCCTATTAAAAAGTTGATTAATTATAACTTTTCATGTAACTGCACTAAAGGTTTCATGCATATGGAAGAGTAATTATGTTATAAAATGGCATGAGAAAGTGGATCAGTTCTAGAAAATATAATGTCATTGAATATTTAATATAATTATCTACTAGAGAAAATTAACTAATAGAAGCAGTTTAATACAATTAATACTATCCAAAATAATTAAATCCCTCTTCAATAATTAATACTACGTATTAGACAAGTCGTGCTAATTTAGAGTTTAGAGCCCATCTTGCAGTGAATCCGTCAGCATGTGAATCCATGCCTCTACGATAAAAATATATATGCATGTTAGCAAGATTAAGAAGTTGTTCTCTTCGTCTCATTCTTATTACTTATTCTTATTTTATTCAGATCAGAAACATTCAGATCAGAAAAGTTCAAATATGATTTATCACTTTTATTATTATATTAATTATTATTACTAATATTGTTATTACTATTATTATTACTATTATGATTATTATTATATAATTATTATTAATAATAATATGATAAAAATAATAAGATATAAATAATAATTATAATATTGTAATATAATAATAGTAATATAAATGCAATAATATGATCAATATTATTATAATATTATATTATAATTATATGTAATTATGATTATTATTGTAATATAATTACAATTGTAATTATAATTATAATTACTTATAATTATAATTATAATTATAATATATAATTATAATTCTTATAATTATTAGTATAATCAATTATAATTATTATAATTATAAGTATAATTAATTATAATTATAATTGTAATTAATTATAATTATAATCGTTATAATTATAGTTACAATCATAATTATAATTATAATTACAATCATAATTATAATTATAATTATAATTATAATTATAATTATAATTACAATCATTATTATAATTATAATTATAATTATAATTATGATTGTAATTATAATTATAATGTAATATTATAATAATAATATAATATTATAATAATAATCATATTATTATTATATTATTGTAATAATAATATTAATATAATAATATCATTGTAATAATATTAATTGTATTTATATTACTATTATTATATTATAATTTTATAATTATTGTTAATATACTTATAATTATAGTAATTATAATACTTATAATAATAATTATAATTATAATTATAATTATATTATAATTATAATTTATTATTATTATGATTATTATTATAATTATTAATAATATTTTATTAGTATTACTATTGTAATTATTTTACAGAGTAATTATAATAATATTGATAACTATAGTTACAATTATAGAGATAAATATTTTAATTATAATTACAATTATAATTATATAAGTAATTATAATTAAAAATATAATTACAATTATAATTGTATCTATATTTATAATTAGTGTAATGGGTATAAGTTTTTCATTTTAAATTTAATTTTAAATATTATTATTATTATTATTATTATTATTATTTTATATTTATGATTATAATTATAATTTTATTTAAATTATATTTGTAATTACAATTATAATAATTATAATAATTATAGAAATATTCAAATCAAATCAGATCAGAAAGATTCAGATCAGATCAGAAATATTCAGATCAAGGGAAACAAGCAATCAAGCATTATCTACTAAGTTTATGTGCATCAAAATAACACATTACATGGAGGCTTAGAAGTTAGAATACCACTAACATTATATACTTCCATCTTTAAGGGAAACAAGCAATCAAGCATGCCACATGAACCTATTACGCAATACTCTCCTTTATTACTAACTTTCTGCTTTATCTACTAGCTAGTACGGAGTATGATCAAAAGAGGACTGGTGTGTGTAGTTGCCTCATAGTTAGTCATGGACTCGGTTCGGGCCGCCCGGCCCGGGACCGGCCTGGCCCGCTACTGTGCGGGTCCGGAACCGGCCCGGTTCTCGAGTCCGGGTCCGGTTCGGGCACCAAACCGGTGGGGGTGGCGGGTCCGGGCTTGGGGCTAGGTTTTGGGGACCCGGCCCGGTTAGACCCGGGCCTAACGGTCACAATTAAAAAAAAAACATTTTTTTTAAAACACCCTTTTGGGGTGTTGACCCACTTCCCAAACGGCTATATAGCCATTGGGTGGGTACCGGGGGGGGGGGGGTCCGGGGCTTTTGGGGGGTGGGGGTTAAAAAAAAACCTATAAATACTCCTAATTTTAAACATTTTTTCACACCTCTTCTCCAATTCTTCCTAAATCCTACATTCCTACTCTCTACTCTCTACTCTCTACTCATCTCCATATTCATCTTCTCAAATTCTCTTATTCTCCATTATATTTTATTTTACTATTTAATACTTATACAATTATTATATCTTTATATATTAATTATCTACTTATAAATACATATACTATATTACTTATATTTCTTATCTACTTAATCTCTACTTATTATCTACTTATGTCTACTTAATACATACATACATACTACAATACTACATCTACTTAATATATACTTTATATATTAAAGTATTAAATATACTTTATAAACTATTAGTATATACTTAATACATAATAATATCTACTTCTCTACTTATATTTCATACTCCCTCCGTCCCATTTATATTGTCTCGTTTTACCTTTTCGGGAAGTCCCACTTAAATTGTCCCATAACATATTTGGCAAAGTTTGTGTGGTTCTAAATCATTCTTACTTTATTCTTACTTTATCAATTAATATCAACCACACAAACCCACTTTTCTTAATAACCGTGCCACCCTCTTCCGTCCCAATATAAATGGGACAGAGGTAGTATATACTTATTTTCTTATTCTCCAGTCTCCAATTCTCCATTATACTCTAATATTTAATTCTTATACAATTATTATATCTACTTATATATGAATTATCTACTTATATCCACTTAATACATACATTCTACATCTACTTAATATATAGTTTATATATTAAAGTATAAAATATAAGTGTATTACTCATCTTATAGTAGTATACTTATATATTATATACTATAAACATTATATTATATATTAGTTACACTTTAATTAATATCACTTAAAATCATTCTATTACTCATTTACTCCCATTAATTACTATACTCATTCTATGCGTTCATTTTTTCATATGTAGTACTTCTCAAATTAATTAATTGGTTACAAACTTACAAATTAAAATTATTTTTCTAAAATCTAAAGGTTGTTTTTAAATAAATATGTTACAATACGTTATTTCAAATATGTTACAATATGTTATTAAAATCATGTAGTTTCATTGATTCGTTTTATGTTTCGGGTGTATTTGGTCTTAGTAAATCGTTTTGTATTTTGGATGTATGTTGTCATGTAGTTTCATTGATTCGTTTTATGTTTCGGGTGTATTTGGTCTTAGTAAATCATATGTTTGGTTGTTTTTTGAATGGAATGGACTGTGATTTTGTGATGAGCTGTTTTTTTGGTAATTACAGGTTTAGTTGTCTGAATGATGTTGCAGCAGGTTCTTTAACACGAGAGCCGCCACTTGGAGTGGCGGCTTTCATACAGAGGTAAAAGAGCCGCCACTCCAAGTGGCGGCTTTTGTGAAGCTGTACAAAAGCCGCCACTTGGAGTGGCGGCTTTCCTTAACCGTGGTTAACCCAGCAGTATTTCGGGAATTATTCTTAACCCGGCAGTATTTTGGAAATTATTTATTTAATTAGCATTTTTCTGGGAAAAAAATCTGAAAAATAAAATACGGAGTAGACTCCCTAACCAGAACTCGAAAAGTTACTTCTCACCCTCCCTCAGCTCTTCTTTCCATACTCAGCATCAAGTTGTGAGCGAACAGCTAAGGGAAAGTCGAAACCTTTCATGTTATTTGCATTGCAGAGAAGTTTTATGGACTGAATTCTTTATTTTTGCGTCGATATTTCTAGAAAAGAAAAGCGAAAAATGGAGCATTCCCAGCAAACCTCTCTGAAGAGAAGCTTCCAAGTCATGAATGGAGGGCAAACAGAAACTGACTCGACTAACGTGGACAAACCACGGCCTCTACGAAGAGAGTATGCTGATCTCTTATTGCAATTTTAAGCTTAACTTTTTTGTTAATTTATAGATACTACCCCCTAAAAAAGCTTACACGTTTCAGGATAAACTTTTTGTGGCGGAGGTAGTATTTACTACGTGTAGTTTTTTATTTTATTCAGAGTATGCACTAAAACATGTATTTAACTAAAAACAATAGAATGTGACAAAAGTTTGGGTAGAAGTAAAGGTGAAACTTGTTTATGGACATTCGGAGGGTGCTTCATGCAATTTTGATTTCAATGTGAGTTTAAGAACTGTTCTATGCCTTTTTTTGGATTAATTGAAGTGAGATGAAGGCTGTCAAGGTTGCATTAATGAGGAACACAATTGCTATGGTGGATCCGGGTACTGACAGGACAATGCTTTCTCTGCTGATGGTTCAAGAATTTGTGAAATCTTTAATGGAGATTAATGTTGGCAAAAAGATTGCAATTCTAGCCACTACAGTTAATCTTGTTCATCAGGCATGTTCCAGTTTTCGTTTTTTCCAACTTCTGATGGGTAATAATGACAAAGATGCAGAGTTTGATTCTTTAAAAGATTTCCTAAAATTAAGTTTTTTTTTTGTTTCTAGAATATAAACCAAGAAGTATCCGTGCTTGTTGTGTTTGATTGTTATCTAAAAGATTTTAGTGAGTTTGTAGCTCTTTTAATCCTGTGAACTTATGATTATGCCCTATGGTTTGTGTTCATGGAACAATGTGAGTTGATGGTAGTTTTTCCATTCGATATATTGACTATTCGAAAAGGAGGATTTATTCTGGTTTTAGGTTTTTGAATTTAGAATACCTTAGACTTTGTGTGCTTTTCATTCATATGAAGTATGACTAAATACCCCTTCTTCCCAAAATAAACTTTCTGTTTTTCTTTTGGGCTGTCCCGAACTAATCTTCCTCTTTCCTTCTAGGTAAATAAATATGGTTCTTATCATTTCAATCTTTTGTACTTAAATCTGAACTGCATCTATGGTTTGTGTTCATGGAACAGTGTGACATTATGCTAGTTTTTTGACTTTTTCCATTTGACATATTGACTATTCCAAAAGGAGGATCCATTCTGGTTTTAGGTTTTTTGAAATTAGACTTTGTGTGCTTTTCACTATTCACGTGTTCAACTTTGACTACATTTTATTAACGAATGCATTATAACATTAATTTTTAAAAAATATAAATAAATTGTTCTAATATTAAATTTTCAAAATGTGATTTTAATTATTTTTTTACAATTAGAGAGTTACATATATTAATAGTCAAAGTTATGCATTGGCAAACGTGAAAATGGAAGTGTGGCAACTACAAAAGAACGGAGGAAGTATGTACTAAATACCCCTTCTTCCCGAAATAAACTTTCTGTTTTCCTTTTAGGCTGTCCCGAACTAATCTTCCTCTTTCCTTCTAGGTAAATAAATATGGTTCTTATCATTTCAATCTTGTGTACTTAAATCTCAATTGCATCTTTTCCTTTTCAACCAACTTTATTAATAGTTGTGCCAAACCAAATCATGAAGTTTAATTCGGGATGGAGGGAGTACGAATTAGTACAAAGCGCTATTTATTCAAATTCTTCTATTGTAAGTGTACTGTTCTATACGCATTGTAATACTATCCCTTGAATTTCCATAAAAGGTAAGGCTTTTTTTGCTTTACATTGCATTTCCAAATTCTCTAAATAACTTTAAGATTCATGCACTTTATAATGAAATCCCTATTTTTTACTCCCACATTGCAGCAATTTGAGGCCATAAAATGCCACACCAAGCTACAAGTCCAACAATTCTATGGGGCAAGAGGAATTGATACATGGGATGCTGACACATGGGAAAAAGAAGTGAATGATCATGATGTAACAAGTCACCTCCTTTCCAATTTGTACTATGATCTGTTCTAATTTTTTTGTATGGTTAAAAAGATCAACTACGGCCAATACTTTTCTATCATATACGGATGGTAGATACCGGCGACTATTTAATGCAACAGCATTAATACCATTATTTCATTAATGATTACTTGCAAGATAGGTTCTTTTTATCAAATGAAACTCCAATCATATATTGGATGCATTCTAAATTGTGGTTATAGTTCTCAAAGATAATTGTACAATTTTGTATGCCCCTAAAGGCACTGAGGCATACACCTGCACGGCTGCGTACCTAATATAATACTCCATATCACATACTACCTCAATCCCAAATTGTTTGTCCCTTTCAGATTATGAAGGTTGACTGAATTAAAAATCAAATTTTCTATTAAAAAATGAATACAAATATGATAAAAATTTGATACACCAAATTAAAGAGTAAAAAGGAATTTGGTTGACCGTAGGAATAGTGAAAGGAGCAAACAAATTGGGATGGAAAGACTAATACATACCAGCATACATGTTTGACTGTTTAAAGAGGCGGATATAAATTATTTATTTAAATATGTTTGGATCTCCAAGCTTGAATTGTAAGAGTATTACTTGTGAAATATAAATGATACATAATTTTGTTGAGATGATATACATCACAGATTGCTCCTCTTGTTTGGATAGGTTTTGGTGATGACACCACAGATTTTATTGAATGGATTGGTAAAGGAATTTTTGAATATTGGAACAATTTGCTTATTGGTCCTAGATGACTGCCATTGCGCCAGTGGCAGCCATCCCTATGCCAAAATTATGAAGGTCTTGTCATAATACCTCAAGAAACTCTCATGAATTTCCTAGTTGTTTTACTATTTACTACTTTAGTAGATTTCTACAGATATGGCCTCTAATCATTATTTTTTCATTTGAACAGGATTTCTATCATCAATCCAGCAAAAAGCCTAAGATTTTTGGGATGTCTGCTTGTGTGAAATCTAGGAAAGGTAATGTTTAAACTTCGAATTTCAATCCCCCCCATCTACGCCTAACACCGCTTCCCTGAAAATGGAAAAGAATGAAAAGCAGCAAAACTTGAACTCATTAAAATTACTCGTGTTTGCTTTGAACACAAAGTTACAAACAAATCAATGCATTTTTATGCTTATGTATGGTGTATCTGGAAAGTAAGTAAGTTATGCAATGATGGATATAAACTCTAGTCCATCAATATTATGCAATTGGCTTTACTGAACTTTATAGTTTATCTGTTTCTATGTTTTAGAAATCCGCTAAAACCATAAATGAACCTTTATGTACAGGCACCTCAACAACCAAGGAGAATCTTGAAAATCTTCTAGACTCCCAGGTTTCTGCTGGTTAATGGTTAATGATGATCTGTCTTAAGGTTATATTTGTCTTTCTCCACAGACCTCATTTCTTGAGTACTTCTCAGATATTTTCAAAAGAGAATTCAGGGGACTCAGAAGATCTTTCCTCTTCCACAAATGAGTGCTGTATATTTTATGATACGGCACATACTTGCAATTCGGAATTGAAAATAGAACTGGATTCGTTGTGGTCTAAGGTGAAAACTTAAACTTCAATGAGATTGCACTGTACTAGTTTGATAAAAATAAATATATAACTGAATTTGTTTATGTGTTTTTTTTTTATTGGATCTGTTTTTTTAAATTATGTCGATCTTGTGGCAGTTTGATGCAGTTTTACTCAAACTGCAAGCTTCATCAGAATCAGTGCCAAGTCAGTCTATTGATAGTTTAGATACCAGTGCTCTGTATGAGATGTTGAGGAAGAAGTTGTCTGATGATCATGCAACTATCAAACACTGCCTTTATAATCTTGGGTCTATACCTGCATTAGAGGTGATGCTATCTATAAAAATAATGCAATATTATATTCTATCTTTATTTTTTTATCAGGCATCAATATGAAAATAATAATAATATAAATGTGGCAATATGGCGTGATTGAAACTTGGGTAATAGATGGAGAGAATTTAAAGTGTAGTTTTTCTTATTGGTTCATTGTAAGCCTTGGTACAAACTGAACAATGCCCCCTGCTGGCATATTTGTTTATTTCACATTTTTCTTGTTCATTATTCAAGCATTGAGTGTTCGTCACTATATTATAAACAAAATGTCAATGAAAGTAAAAGTCCTCCAAGGAACTGGATTATAGTTAAATATGCAATTATGCATCATTACTCATTAGAAAACTAAACTATGAGTAATATAAATACTACCATGTAACATAGGGAAATCAAATAGTCCGGAAAAGGGGAGAGATAGGAAGAACATAGCTTATTTCTTACTTTTCACTTCAGAAGATATTTGGTTATTTAATAACTAAAAATACTATGGTGAGTGTTTTGGAATTTCATCTCATTACTCTGTCCCATGATCCCATCTTTACAAGGTTGTGACATAAGTTACATCTTGCGTAAACCTCTAGCACTATATTTTAAGATGAATTTTTTGTCTTATCTAATTTTAGAAATTTAATTGATAAATTTCATGACACTGACCTCAATGTAGTTGGGATTAACGTGTGGTTGATGATGATGGAGGACTCGTCACTTTGTATTTAAGATCCTTTTACACCAAAATCAGTTTCTATGTTAAGCATCTCTTTACAAGTTCACATTCTACACATCAAGAATGCCCAATACCATGGGTACTAACACATACAACATCCAAGCGTTAAATCCCAAAAGCATTTGGGGTCAGCTAACATGAATCGATCCATGATATCAAAGCAAAAACGAGAAGAAAGATAAGAAAAATAAAAAGATAAGGTAAGATAAAATGGATAAGATAAAAATAACATAAGCACATAAGATGGTCAGATGGATTAAAGATAAAAGAGATAAAGGACATAGGAAAAACAAAAGATGAAAGTAAAAGATGAACACAAGAAAATAGAATGATTACTAAAATAAAAGATGAAAAAAGGGATGAGGAAGAAAAGAGTTCAATCGTCCACAGTTATATGCGCTCTCCATTTTTCTCCGTCCAAAGTCATACTCTCATCCAACCCAAGAATCCAACCCAAGAAGAAGCATATCAGTTCTGAATCCTCTAATCCAAGTTTGTTTGGGTATTCCCCCCTCCCCCTCCTACCCGCCTGTTCTCCCCAGCTCTCAGCTCGTGTAACAGATGCATCACACGATCTTCTACGAACATGACCAAACCACCGCAATCAAACGGTCTTTTCTTATTATCTCAACTCGTGTAACATATCTTCTATATGTGTTATTCCCACCTTTTGTCTGATTATCTCATTCCTCAAGCAGTCTTTTCTGGTATGTCCACACATCCAACGTAACATACACATCTCTGCCACACTCATCTTTTGAATGTGGCATACATTAATGCAGGCCTAATTGTTGTCCGATAAAATTTACCCTTTCGTCTAGCCGGCATACCTCAATCACATGGGAAACCCCGATGCACTCTTCCACTTCATCCACCCTGCTCTGATTATATGGGATACATCTCCATCTAATTCATCGTCATTCTGAATTATAGAGCCCAAATAATGGAACATATCACACACCGGTATCTCCTTGCCATCAAGGGTAATCCCACTGTTACTACTACTTCTACCTTCACCGAACTTGCACTCCATATACTCAGTCTTACTTCAACTCATTCTGAAACTCTTGGTCTCCAAAGTTTGTCGCCATACTTCCAACTTTGCTTTAACCCCCGATAGTGTCTCATCAATCAATACAATATTGTCGGCAATCATCACGCCATGGTATCTCTTCTTGAATTGACTTTGTAAGTTCATCCATGACTATAACAAATAAGAAAGGACTCAGAAAATACATTATTTAGAAAATATATTAGTGAGAAAAAGGAGCGTTGAGGTTCACTGTACCTTGTGAAGCATTTTATAATGCAAGTTAAATTTGGAATTCATAAAAAATGGTGGAAATCTTTATGTTTTTCCTTGTTTTTGAAGCCTTTCTACAGGTTTCTGCTTTGATGCCTATTATTGATATCTCTTATTGTAGGCTGCTAAAGTTTGTCTGGAGAATATTGTTAACAGTAGAGAAGAATATCAAGGCAAGGAAGGCTCCTCTCAGCATAGATATTTTCTTGAGGAAGTAATATCGACTTTCGACGAGTCATTGCCACCTGGTAGTAGTCTTTACTTTTCACGTTTAGCTCTTAAAAACTTTTATTTTGGAACCGTTCACTTATTTTTACCACTCCTTGTATTTGCTTAATTAATACTTATTTGTGCATGCTTATTTCTTGCTGTTTTTTAACTTGGGATTCTTACTAATCCAGTTATATTATTCATCAATCTGCTTTTAACCCATTCTACAGTGAACGATCAATTATTTCTGGACTCATTTGAGTGCTTTCTATACTGCATTGTATAAATGATAAAGTGGTACTGAGGTTCTCCCTCCGTCCTACTTTCTTCGTCCCATCTTTCCTTTTTTGTCCATCCCACTAAGTTTGTAATGTTTGTGTGGTTCTGATTGATCTTTTTTTATTTCCCGCTTTACCAATCCAATACCGATTATGTAAACCCACGTTTCTGAAAAGCCACACCAGTTTCTCATATCCCAGTCTTAGTGGGATGGAAGTGGTATTAACTAACGTCTTTCAGTAGTAACTTATGCTCGTTAATCATGTGAGCTTTCACTTATATATTTCAGATACTGTTTCTCTTGTTTTTAAATGGACCTTTTCCTTCATTATTATATTGTCACTGTCAGAATAAAGATTTTTCAACCTCATGATTGCTGTTACCATATCAAATTCTTTAGTTGATATTTATTTCTCTAATCCGAAAAAGAGTTATGTTTGTCATGCTATTTTTGGTATCCGAAGCATGACTTTTTTTCCTAATAGAGTTAGTATAGTGTTATAATTTCATCAGTGTTATGTATTGGCACAATGAATATAAACTATTTTAAGCGGTATCTATGCGATATATGATTGTGCTCCAGATATGTTTGGCAGCTAGTTGCTTGAATAGTTTATATCTTATTAGGTTTGTTTGTTTGGCTCTTTTACCACTACCTTCATTTCTGCAGATTATAAAAAGCCTCCAGCTTGTGGTTACGATCCTTCTGTAACAATCATGAAGGGCCATATATCACCCAAGTTACATCTGCTCTTTGACACACTCAAATCATTTGGGTAACAATACGTGAATGATCCACTTCACAATGTCCAGTTCATATGACAGTCTTACCCTTTACTTGCTTTCTCTTTACTGTCTCTTGTTACCTGTCCGGGATGTAGGGTGGATCAATTACCATGCATTGTATATGTTGAAAGTGCTATAACATCTAAAGTTGCAGAGAGACTCGCAAAGACAATAACTTTTGGATCCTTCTGCTCTAGAATGGTACAACTATGCATGCTTAGCAATTTGTATAGCCATCAATCATTGAATTTTGTTCTGACTACAAGATTTTTGTCCTAGGTGGATATATTATTTACAACATATACAGTTTTGGATGGAATAAACGCACCCGACTGCAATTCTATCATAAGATTTGATTTGCCAAGTGCTGTTTCTAGCTACATCAACTCTCAAAAACAAGCATGTAAAAAGGCTTCAAAGTACATAACTATGCTTGAAAGGTGAAAGAACTGGATAGGGCCTTATTCTCTTTCAGGAAATAGAATTCATGAAGGATATGTTGATGGATTTTTTTGAGGCGGTTTAGTGACGTTTATATTTTATATTTGCTTCAATCAATCATCATTTACCCTAGTGCCGCAAAGGCTCCCACCTATGGTGGGGTAAGGGGGGGTCGGATGTACACAGTCTTAACCCTGTACTAAAGCACAGAGAGACTGTTTCCGTATGACCCATAATGAAAATCGCGTCCAAAAATTGCATTGACTGACTGCTGCTTCATAACAAAGAAGCGCAGACAGTTTGGTGAGCCATTTTGCTTTATTCCATCATATTCTCAAGCCAAAAAATAATGAATCTTTGGCTCCATTGCAAATGATGGAAAAATATTTTATATTTGCTTAATAAACAAATTTAAAGCTAAAGGATATTTTGTTTCATTTTAATTTGTGAAGTGGAGGATGAGTTGATGGATACTTGTGGACTGAACTCATTAAGGCTGAGTGTGGTGGGTGAGGTGCAGGGAATATGATAGATTTGAGTGGTTATGGATACTCTTCAGGAGGCAGGGTAGGCAATCAAGCTCGTGAGTAGGTCAAAAAGCCTTTGTTTCATGCCTTGAAGGTCAATACACGCTGCGCGATATAGATAGTGATGAACATATTAGTACTTTTTCTCTACTTTTAATTCTTAATACTTAAGCATTGACTATAATTGGAAAGCATTACCTGGCAACAATAGTTCGGAAGTTACCAAAATACTACAGAGTACTTTATTCCATAAGAATTTAAAAGAAGAGGAAATACAAGTATACAACAATATAAAATGCTAGACAGCCTGCTTCATTTTTATCACTTCGTGTATATGCTATGTTTTGCTGTTTCAAACCATTCACATTGTATGTATTTCAGGGGAAACTTAAAACAAAGAGAGCAAATGTTCCATTTGATATGCTGTGAGTTCCCTATGTTAGATATATCAGCAATAAAGGAGGACTATGATTCTGTGACAATAGAGGAGTATAATTCTGTTCCAAAACAATGTGGAGTGAAGAAAAGTGATGCATATTGTGCACAGACAACTGGTGCATCTGTGGATGTGAGGATAATGGAGTGTAATTCTGTTCCAAAAGTATGTGAAATGAAGAAAAGCAATGCGTATTGTGTAGAGGCAACTGGTGCGTCCGTGGATGTGGATTCAAGCATCAGTCTTGTATATCGATACTGCCAAAAGCTTGGACACAAGTACGAATAGTTCTTGCGGAGTAAATATCTAATACTGTCTTCATTTGAATGAAAATATTAATACTTGCTAACATGCTTATCTAGCCAAGTTTCTCAGAGGCATGCAATTCTTCTGCGAAAACTTTGGACCAGTTCAGTTTTTGGAAAGTTCTCCCTTTTTCCGTAATAAACAGAAACATTAAAATGGAAAAGTATATTGTTCAAATGGACTTCGTTTTCCAAAGTGAAAATTGAAAACATTTCTGGGAAAAAATGATAGAGTACTCGCAGGTATGTAAGATTAACAGAGAAAGATGAAAATGATTCAAGAAAACAACTCCAACTTCATTAATGGTGAATACAAGTTCATCCGTAGCCCAAAGAGAGAGGCAGTCAGTCTCAATCTTCCCAGTCCAGTTCTAACTAACAAAACAGCCTGTTTACTAACTACCCTTTCCCCACTATTTACTCTATTCAGAATACACTCTGAAATTACACCTCAGCAACTAACGAATTGTTATCCTTCCTTTTTCCTACTATATACCTTCCCGTAATGCTTATTATTATTATTCGTACTAGCAGCTTCACTGGGTGTCTATAAAAAAAACTCTCCATTTAAATTAGAAATTGAAGTTAAAGTATGGAGGAAAAGTTCCGCACTAAACCAGAAATTCCCTGTCTTGCTTGGACTCTAATTGTCTGTCTACTGACACATGTGTGACCAGCAATTTAGTGAGTGTCTACAAGATAATGAAGTTTAATAGCCAATGAAACTATATTGATCGCATTCTCCAACCCAAAATAGCAGCCAGTATTGCGTTTTTGATAATTTTAAAATGTAATGTATAGCAGTATAGGTATTGGAGATTGATATTTGCTGTTTATGTACAAGTCTATAACACAATATGAGTCATGCCCAATTTGAATACCATACATATATGCTTTGTCAGTAGTTTGTCCTTATATGCATTATTTGTCCTTAGGCCCGATCTATTTACTGCTTACAATATTAGTTCTGCTACTCCCTCAGGAACGCCAATCCAAAACCAGAATTTGAGACCATTGTGTCCCCAGAGCAGTTGTACCGATGCAAATTAACATTACCAATGAGTGCAGCTTTTCAAACCATTATTGGCCCTGATAGTTTGAATGCTCGTGTAGCTAAAAAATATGCATGCTTGGAGGCATGCAAAAAGCTGCACGAGTTGGGGGCACTGAATGACCATCTTCTCCCTGCTGGCACAAAGGCTACCTCCCAAAAGGATTTGGATTTGCATTCTCAAGTATCAACGTCAGGTGCAGGTCAGTGTTAACTTGCATCAGAATTTGATTTGATTTTCTTTTGAAGGGTCAGTTTGGGTGGAGGCTTTTTGAAGGTTATGTAGGGGTGTGCTTTGGAGGGTTTAGTTGTATATCTTGATGGATATATTGTTTCTAAAAGCATGTAAAGGGTGACTGAAAGGTTCTATGTAGCCCTTCAATTTTTTATATAAAATATCAGATATTTATAAAAAAAAAACAGGCTTAGTCCTCCAAACTGACCCCTTGTATATTTTGGCTTCTTTTTCATTGGCTTCTACCAAAAGCTGATGAAAAAGAGAAAGGAATTGCATGGGCATATTGTATTATTGTTATTAAGTGCTTCCAGGAACTACAAAGAGAAAGGAATTGCATGGGACATCAAGCATCAGTGCACTGGCTGGATTGTGGGGAGAGGTGGAAGCTGAAGTAAATTTTCAAGCTTATAAAATGGTCTTCTACTCCAATGATCCAGAAGTGAACTATTCCAGTTTTGTTCTTTTAATGGAATCAAAGCTAGATGATGATGTTGGAAATATAGAAGTGGAACTCTACTTGCTTAGAAGAATTGTTAAGGCTTCTATCTCCTCACTTGGGCTAATAACACTGGATGCAGATCAGGTTCAAATGAACTCTGGGCTCTATTTTTTAAAAATCTTCCATGTATAAGTAGTTCTAGGAAATGGGGTGTTTCATTCTTTTTATAAGAATTAAATCATTCTTCGCTATCAGGTCAGGAAAGCAAAGAGGTTTCAGGAATTCTTCTTTAATGGGCTGTTTGGGAAACTGTTTACGCGTGCATCAGGTGAAAGGAAGCTCATATTTAACATGGAGGAATCTCTTTGGGAGAAATCATATATGTACTTGCTCTTGCCCCTTGATACAGTAGGCCATAGTTCTGAACGGTTGTGCATTGATTGGAATGGAATTCATTCCTCTGTTTCTGCTGTGGAATATCTGAAGAAAAATGCTTGGCTTAATGCTGAGTTGTCTGAAGCTAACAGAAGGAATAGTTTTCTCCATAGAAATGATTTGGATGCAATGGATACTGATTCTATAGAGCAGATTCACATGGCCAATATATCAGTTCCTAGAAATAGTGTGAGGGGTATGGTTGTTGTTGCTATTCATTCGGGAAGAATCTATTCTATCTTGGAAGCTGTTCCTGATTCATCCTCTAGAAGTCCATTCGAAGGTAGCACTGAAGAAGCCCCATCTACCTATTCATCTTATGATGACTACTTCCAGAAAAGGTACATTGTCCTAACGCTGCATCCCTTTAATCTGTTAACATTTCATGGTAAGGATAATTTTTACTGTTAATCACTTCATCAGGTACGGGATTACTCTGTTGTATCCTGAACAGCCGATATTCCTGCTAAAGCAAAGCCATAATGCCCATAATCTTCTCGTGGACTTCAGAAACACAGGTTAGCTCTTCTCCCTTAAGTACATATTAATACTATGTATATCTTTGCCCTATGGTATTCATATTCCTACAAAACCTCTCTTACGTTTTGAATTCCATGTCTTGATTCATGGGTTGTATGAATAAAAAATCTGTTGAATCTCATCTACCATTCCTAATTTAACATGTCTTGATACATGTCTTCACAATGCTAACGTCTACCATTCTTAATCTTTTCATACTATCCTATTCACATTCCCATTGTGAATATTACCCCTTTTCCTCCTTCATTAAAGCAAATTGACAATTTAGTGTTCATTTCTGTTTCTGGTGGCTTAGTGCATTTCCTTTTATACAGAGCAGCAAAGAATGGTTTATAGCATGTTACAAAGTCAATTCTTCCTCTGTAAAAGAAGTCACGTTTGAACACTTATTATGCCCTAAAAGAAGAGACCACATTGATGAAGTGAAGATAATTTTCCTTGTTACTAGCCAAAAGATAGTCACATAAGTTACAAATGTTAACTTATGTTACACCAACATTTTTTTAAAAAAGTGTTACTGTGATTAATTGGTGATTCAGACAGTTGCATCTTACAAAATATAAAAATGAAGTCAAACATGACTTCATTATCTTTAGACAGAGGTAGTATTTCTTTTTTGTGGAAATGAATCAAATAGTTTACCGCTTTAATTTTTTTAACCACTATCAGTTTTTGAGCAGTACCTATTGAACATTTTTTAAATGAGCATTTTTCTTGTTTGTTTCTTTCAGGATTGTCATCGCTAAAGGAGCCAGAGAATAATAGCAAAACGGCTAACATAAAACCACACCAGCATGCTCACATTCCACCAGAACTTCTTATCAGTATTGATATTAAATTGGATGTCTTGAGGTCATTTTACTTGATGCCCTCACTGATGCATAGACTCCAGTGTTTGATGCTTGCCAGCCAGCTAAGAAGAGAGATTTGTTGTCTTTATGGTGACTCAAATGTGCCAAGCTCATTGGTATACCACTTTTGTTTTGGTGGAAACAGTACTCTGTATTGCTTTATCACTTTAATTTGTTATAATGGATAACTAGACATTATTTATGATCAGGTTCTGGAAGCTCTCACAACCCAGAGGTGCAATGAAATTTTTTCCATGGAGCGTTTAGAGTTGCTAGGAGATTCAGTTTTGAAATATGCTCTGGGTTGTCACCTCTTCCTCAAATATCTCGATAAAGATGAAGGGGTGCTCTCTGACAAGCGTAGATGGGCAGTGTGCAACTCAACACTTCATAGGTTGGGCATCAGCCGTAATATACAGGTATTATGATATGAGCATATGTTATTCATCAAAAATTAATATGAAATTGGCCAGATCAGTGGCAGGGAATCCACAGGCCAGGCTAAAAGTAGAAATGGAAGAGGCGGATCAAAAGTTAAAATGATCTGTAGGACAAAAAATGAAATTTCTTCTAAATTTATCTCCCTCTATTCATAGAAGAAGGGTTCAACTGGTCTGTGCGTGCTTTTATGAAAAGATTTCTGTTTTCTTTACATCAGTTTTCTATTTCTTTAAGTTCTACTGTTTCACTCTTTTCAGGGATATATACTAGACCGTCCATTTATTCCCCGCACATGGGCTGCTCCAGGTCAGCTTTCTATTTGGCCTTCTCCATGCAAACATGGGGTGGACACCTTAGAAGTGCCAGTGAATGATGATTTCTCCAGAGATGATGAGACGGTTGAAATCGGGCGGTGCTGTGATAGAGGTCACAGATGGATAGTATCAAAGACTATATCTGACTGTGTTGAAGCACTGGTGGGAGCATATTATGTTGGTGGTGGGTTGGTTTCTTCTATTAAGTTGATGAAATGGGTTGGTATGGATATTGATCTTGATGATCTATCCATGGTGAATGATGCCATAAAAGCTGCTTCTCTGCACTCCTATATGCCGAGCACTGTTAGCATTGAAAGCCTTGAGTCAAAAATCGGTTACACATTTTCTGTCAAGGGGTTGATATTAGAGGCCATAACACACAAAACTAAGCAAGAGCTAGGTGTTGGGTGCTGTTACGAGGTTGCTGATAAGTGATAATATAACTACCCTTATTAAACTATGAAAGAATTCCTCGTTTGGTCCCATGTACAATCATGTCATTTTCACTTTCAGTCCCTGACTTTTCTTTTCCACTTTTGGAGCACAACCAGGACCTCCTTATCTAGCCAATTTTCGTATCATTCGCGGTTGCGTTTTTGTGGGATAAGTAACTAGAGAGACCAAAAGTGGCAATAAAGTCATAGTCGTGCTCAGAAATTGGGAAAAGTGATAGTATGGGACCATAATAAAAATGACCCACTGGGACCAATAGTTGTACTCCATATATCTTTTTATTTTTAAAACTGTTATTGTTTTTGTTTTATATCCTGCTCACTTTCTATTCTTGGTTAACTTTTCCCAGAGGCTTGAATTTCTTGGAGATGCCGTGCTAGACATTCTAATCACTTGGTATCTCTATCAAAACCACACTGATGTTGACCCTGGGGAGTTGACAGATTTACGTTCTGCTTCTGTCAACAACACAAATTTCGCTCTTGCTGCTGTGAGGGCAAATCTTCATCCGCATCTTCAGCACTGCTCAACCAATCTTGAAAGCCAAATATTGGAATTTGAGAAGTCCATATCTAACTCTAGCTGCACTGCGGAGTTGCTTGTGGGCGGGAAAGCTCCCAAGGTTTGCAAAACTACTTAAGCTAAGTTTGGAACTTGCGAAATGGTAGGGAAAGGAAAAATGCCAAAAAAAATAGTTGAATTTTTCTTGTGTTTGGTTTGGTATAACGAAAAGCATTTCACAGTCTTTATACATGGGTATTTTCAATCAAACAAGTTTGAAGAAATGCCTAAAATTGAATTATTGATTCCAAAACATTTCCCCCCTCTAGTTTTGTTCCCTTTAAATTTCCCCTCTGTTTTCACCCGTATTTTCTATCGATAGCATTTTACAGGTTCCAAACGGATCCTATGTGTGTTCTGATCTTTAGTACAAACATACTTATTTGTTATTATTTTACAGGAATTGGGAGATCTTGTGGAAAGTATTGCCGGGGCAATACTTATTGATACCAAACTTGACTTAGGCAAAGTCTGGGAAATCTTTGAACCGATACTCTCACCCATTGTTACTCCTGAAAGTTTAGAACTCCCTCCATATAGGGAATTAATTGAATTGTGTAGCTCTTCCGGCTACTTTTTGAAACAATATTGGCAAAGAAAGGGGGAAGCAGTGCATGCCGAACTCACAGTACAGCTTGAAGATGAGTTGCTGTTTGGAGAGGGGCTTGGGCAGTGCAGAAAAGATGCAAAAGGGCAGGCTGGTCTTCTTCTACTAAAAAACTTAAAGGTTGAATCTTGAAACCTCTCCTTTTCCTTTTTGCTCTTGTCTGCTGCTCTACTCTGTCAATGTGTGTAGTGTGTATTTTTTTGTTCATTAGTTGCTATGAAGCCATGGTCCACTTTCTACCATATAAAATGCTGGGATAAAGTTTGGAAGTATATATTTGTGGTAAAGGAAAGTTTTAATTGTCCCAAAACCAAACAAAGCTAATTTTTCATGCCATTCGTCAAAAATTACAAAAAGAAAACTTCACAAGTTAGAATTGATAAATTTAGTTAAACTAACAGATATTAAATTTGAAAAAGATATAAATTCACTTCATGATTTGTGATAGTTGTACCTTACCAAAATTTAATGTTTTAAACTGATCAAAGATGACTCTTATTCGCAATGGAGGTAGTATCTGCTAACAGATCACCTTTCTTTCAATTGTGGAAAATACGTGTTTGTGAAGTTGCATGCTGTTAGCGAATTGCAACTGGTCATCTAATACTCCATGCTCCATCTTTAAATGTAATTTCTTGTCACATCAATTTTATAATCAATGTCAATTTGCATGTGTATTGGCAAAAAACACACTTGGATTTCCTTGCCACTAGTGAATAGAATTGACTATGTGGTTATGAGTTGGAGATTTACATATGCTCTACTTGTTTGAATTTAACTCTAATTGTTTTTACAGAGTAGAGGAGTCTCATCAACGAAGAATAGACCAGAGACCGACCTTGTTGTTCCTTTAGCAGGGGTTCCTCTGTTAACTGCTGATAGCTCTAGCAATCCTAAATCAAATAACAATATTCCAGGTATGAGGCTCTTTGTCTCCCTTAGAGGGAATGGCATCATCTCCTTCATTTGAACTCTATCCACCTGTCATCCAGTTCAAAAGCATGGATCTATAACTTTGTTGGAATATGTGACTGACAATCACCCCATGCTATTTATAATAGATTTTCCAAAGACTGCTGATTTTCCCAGCAAAGTGTTATCTTTATAGGCAGTGAACTAGCAATTTGATACTGACCTTATCAGAAGTTGTTCTTACATGAAAGACTACAGATGTATACAATATTTCAAATATTAGCATGGTTTAGGTTACAATGCTGAATTGACACGGTAACGACATGGTCTATGGAGTTGTAATCTTTTCTTATGTGGAGCAGCTTCAAAAAATATGTATGGAGACTTGTTGAATTTGGAATTGTGAACTGTATGCGTGTGAGATGCGTGCACATGCGAGTTGCGTGCAAGTGCATAGTTATTAAAGGTTTATAATGTTGAAGTGTTATAAATTGGAACTCAAACAGTAGAAATCAGTATATTGGCTTTGCAACCATGCCTCTGCTTTTAGTTGTGAAAGAAACTTAATGCTGATCACGTGTATGTAGATATTTATGGACGTGTACTGAATCTATGAGAAAATTGGGCCCATATAGTAAGCGTTGTTCTCATGAATGATGCTTATTTTTTATATTTGCAGAAATTCCGCCAATCAACTTGAGAAAGGGAGGACCAAGGACATCACTGTTCAGCCTATGCAAGTCACTTCAATGGCCAATACCCACATTTGATGCATCCGAGACTAAATCAAAGTAAGTAAAGTTAAAACTAAATTATTACTCTGTCCCAAAAAAGGAAATTTATTTAAGCAATAATTTTTTGCAGTTTGAGAGTACATTTGGTAGTCAAACGCGACTTATTTTGCCTAATATGGCCAGCAAAATAATGAAATAATAAGATAATAGAAGATAGAAGTATGTAACTCTTGACTAATATGGCATTTTGGCTTAAAGGGATTTTACCAAACATTCCCCCCTTGAGAAAATTCAGCTATATAACTCTTACCAAATGCGCCCCTAATATTGTTTGCCCTAAAAAAAAAATACTCCTGTTTTTCTTCTTCTGTATGTGACTTAGCATTCAAGATAGTAACCAATACAGCCTATTATTGTCTGGTCAGGTCTCTGATTGAATTTGGTGAGGGTTCTGAAAGGAGGACTGGATTTATCAGTTTCGAATCCCGAATCACCTTGACGATTCCAAATGTTGGAGTGATTGAACTCTCGGGTGAGAAAAGACCCGACAAGAAGAGTTCTAGTGATTCTGCTGCACGTGCCATGCTCCTTGAACTTGAACGACAAGGGAAAATCACCATTCGTAAAGAGTAATCTTTTCTCTGTGCATGAGCTATTTTTGACGTAGGGATAACGAGCTGGTTTTGGAAGTAACTGTGTATCTAATTCTAACTGAGGCTGATGGTAGCAGCTAGCAGGAGGGTGTGTTTATCCTGCATAATCCAAATTTAACACACCCGAGTACACATGCATTATTGAAGTTAAATTTGGTGTAAGTAGCATTTAAATGATGAACTGACTAAAAATTGTAAATACTATTCGGTGGTAACTCTGGCTATCTAATTGCATTTAGAATCTTTCTGGCCTGGCCGTTGCACCTGTGCTGCCGTGCAATACCCGTGCGATGCACGGAGTAAAATTTATTTGGTGAAATATATTGTTTGTGATCAATATTAAAAAGGGAAAATGGAAACTAATAATCCAACCTTTTAGCGGTCTTCTTTTAATAGTCCCACTTTTTCGTTATTCATGAATAATCCAACCTTTGCACGGTTGCACCTCATCTTCATTCACTGGTCCCTGACCGGTTGATGACCTGCTATTATAAGTTATTTTCTTATCTTTGCAAAATATTATCTTTGTGAAAGGTGGAATTTATGGTATAATAGTTTGCAGAGATAAGAAAATAACTCGGAATAGCAGGTCATCAATCGGTCGGAGATCAATGAATGAAGATGAGGTGCAAAGGTTGGATTATTCATGAATAACGAAAAGGTCGGATTATTAAAAGAAGACCGCTAAAAGGTTGGATTATTAGTTTCCATTTTCCCTATTAAAAAGTTGATTAATTATAACTTTTCATGTAACTGCACTAAAGGTTTCATGCATATGGAAGAGTAATTA
This sequence comes from Cuscuta epithymum, assembly GCA_945859915.1. Classification (NCBI taxonomy): domain Eukaryota; kingdom Viridiplantae; phylum Streptophyta; class Magnoliopsida; order Solanales; family Convolvulaceae; genus Cuscuta; species Cuscuta epithymum. Next base: position 493,707 of record CAMAPF010000954.1, on the reverse strand, counting down.
TGTTATAAAATGGCATGAGAAAGTGGATCAGTTCTAGAAAATATAATGTCATTGAATATTTAATATAATTATCTACTAGAGAAAATTAACTAATAGAAGCAGTTTAATACAATTAATACTATCCAAAATAATTAAATCCCTCTTCAATAATTAATACTACGTATTAGACAAGTCGTGCTAATTTAGAGTTTAGAGCCCATCTTGCAGTGAATCCGTCAGCATGTGAATCCATGCCTCTACGATAAAAATATATATGCATGTTAGCAAGATTAAGAAGTTGTTCTCTTCGTCTCATTCTTATTACTTATTCTTATTTTATTCAGATCAGAAACATTCAGATCAGAAAAGTTCAAATATGATTTATCACTTTTATTATTATATTAATTATTATTACTAATATTGTTATTACTATTATTATTACTATTATGATTATTATTATATAATTATTATTAATAATAATATGATAAAAAATAATAAGATATAAATAATAATTATAATATTGTAATATAATAATAGTAATATAAATGCAATAATATGATCAATATTATTATAATATTATATTATAATTATATGTAATTATGATTATTATTGTAATATAATTACAATTGTAATTATAATTATAATTACTTATAATTATAATTATAATTATAATATATAATTATAATTCTTATAATTATTAGTATAATCAATTATAATTATTATAATTATAAGTATAATTAATTATAATTATAATTGTAATTAACTATAATTATAATCGTTATAATTATAGTTACAATCATAATTATAATTATAATTACAATCATAATTATAATTATAATTATAATTATAATTATAATTATAATTACAATCATTATTATAATTATAATTATAATTATAATTATGATTGTAATTATAATTATAATGTAATATTATAATAATAATATAATATTATAATAATAATCATATTATTATTATATTATTGTAATAATAATATTAATATAATAATATCATTGTAATAATATTAATTGTATTTATATTACTATTATTATATTATAATTTTATAATTATTGTTAATATACTTATAATTATAGTAATTATAATACTTATAATAATAATTATAATTATAATTATATTATAATTATAATTTATTATTATTATGATTATTATTATAATTATTAATAATATTTTATTAGTATTACTATTGTAATTATTTTACAGAGTAATTATAATAATATTGATAACTATAGTTACAATTATAGAGATAAATATTTTAATTATAATTACAATTATAATTATATAAGTAATTATAATTAAAAATATAATTACAATTATAATTGTATCTATATTTATAATTAGTGTAATGGGTATAAGTTTTTCATTTTAAATTTAATTTTAAATATTATTATTATTATTATTATTATTATTATTTTATATTTATGATTATAATTATAATTTTATTTAAATTATATTTGTAATTACAATTATAATAATTATAATAATTATAGAAATATTCAAATCAAATCAGATCAGAAAGATTCAGATCAGATCAGAAATATTCAGATCAAGGGAAACAAGCAATCAAGCATTATCTACTAAGTTTATGTGCATCAAAATAACACATTACATGGAGGCTTAGAAGTTAGAATACCACTAACATTATATACTTCCATCTTTAAGGGAAACAAGCAATCAAGCATGCCACATGAACCTATTACGCAATACTCTCCTTTATTACTAACTTTCTGCTTTATCTACTAGCTAGTACGGAGTATGATCAAAAGAGGACTGGTGTGTGTAGTTGCCTCATAGTTAGTCATGGACTCGGTTCGGGCCGCCCGGCCCGGGACCGGCCTGGCCCGCTACTGTGCGGGTCCGGAACCGGCCCGGTTCTCGAGTCCGGGTCCGGTTCGGGCACCAAACCGGTGGGGGGTGGCGGGTCCGGGCTTGGGGCTAGGTTTTGGGGACCCGGCCCGGTTAGACCCGGGCCTAACGGTCACAATTAAAAAAAAAACATTTTTTTTAAAACACCCTTTTGGGGTGTTGACCCACTTCCCAAACGGCTATATAGCCATTGGGTGGGTACCGGGGGGGGGGGGGGTCCGGGGCTTTTGGGGGGTGGGGGTTAAAAAAAAACCTATAAATACTCCTAATTTTAAACATTTTTTCACACCTCTTCTCCAATTCTTCCTAAATCCTACATTCCTACTCTCTACTCTCTACTCTCTACTCATCTCCATATTCATCTTCTCAAATTCTCTTATTCTCCATTATATTTTATTTTACTATTTAATACTTATACAATTATTATATCTTTATATATTAATTATCTACTTATAAATACATATACTATATTACTTATATTTCTTATCTACTTAATCTCTACTTATTATCTACTTATGTCTACTTAATACATACATACATACTACAATACTACATCTACTTAATATATACTTTATATATTAAAGTATTAAATATACTTTATAAACTATTAGTATATACTTAATACATAATAATATCTACTTCTCTACTTATATTTCATACTCCCTCCGTCCCATTTATATTGTCTCGTTTTACCTTTTCGGGAAGTCCCACTTAAATTGTCCCATAACATATTTGGCAAAGTTTGTGTGGTTCTAAATCATTCTTACTTTATTCTTACTTTATCAATTAATATCAACCACACAAACCCACTTTTCTTAATAACCGTGCCACCCTCTTCCGTCCCAATATAAATGGGACAGAGGTAGTATATACTTATTTTCTTATTCTCCAGTCTCCAATTCTCCATTATACTCTAATATTTAATTCTTATACAATTATTATAGCTACTTATATATGAATTATCTACTTATATCCACTTAATACATACATTCTACATCTACTTAATATATAGTTTATATATTAAAGTATAAAATATAAGTGTATTACTCATCTTATAGTAGTATACTTATATATTATATACTATAAACATTATATTATATATTAGTTACACTTTAATTAATATCACTTAAAATCATTCTATTACTCATTTACTCCCATTAATTACTATACTCATTCTATGCGTTCATTTTTTCATATGTAGTACTTCTCAAATTAATTAATTGGTTACAAACTTACAAATTAAAATTATTTTTCTAAAATCTAAAGGTTGTTTTTAAATAAATATGTTACAATACGTTATTTCAAATATGTTACAATATGTTATTAAAATCATGTAGTTTCATTGATTCGTTTTATGTTTCGGGTGTATTTGGTCTTAGTAAATCGTTTTGTATTTTGGATGTATGTTGTCATGTAGTTTCATTGATTCGTTTTATGTTTCGGGTGTATTTGGTCTTAGTAAATCATATGTTTGGTTGTTTTTTGAATGGAATGGACTGTGATTTTGTGATGAGCTGTTTTTTTGGTAATTACAGGTTTAGTTGTCTGAATGATGTTGCAGCAGGTTCTTTAACACGAGAGCCGCCACTTGGAGTGGCGGCTTTCATACAGAGGTAAAAGAGCCGCCACTCCAAGTGGCGGCTTTTGTGAAGCTGTACAAAAGCCGCCACTTGGAGTGGCGGCTTTCCTTAACCGTGGTTAACCCAGCAGTATTTCGGGAATTATTCTTAACCCGGCAGTATTTTGGAAATTATTTATTTAATTAGCATTTTTCTGGGAAAAAAATCTGAAAAATAAAATACGGAGTAGACTCCCTAACCAGAACTCGAAAAGTTACTTCTCACCCTCCCTCAGCTCTTCTTTCCATACTCAGCATCAAGTTGTGAGCGAACAGCTAAGGGAAAGTCGAAACCTTTCATGTTATTTGCATTGCAGAGAAGTTTTATGGACTGAATTCTTTATTTTTGCGTCGATATTTCTAGAAAAGAAAAGCGAAAAATGGAGCATTCCCAGCAAACCTCTCTGAAGAGAAGCTTCCAAGTCATGAATGGAGGGCAAACAGAAACTGACTCGACTAACGTGGACAAACCACGGCCTCTACGAAGAGAGTATGCTGATCTCTTATTGCAATTTTAAGCTTAACTTTTTTGTTAATTTATAGATACTACCCCCTAAAAAAGCTTACACGTTTCAGGATAAACTTTTTGTGGCGGAGGTAGTATTTACTACGTGTAGTTTTTTATTTTATTCAGAGTATGCACTAAAACATGTATTTAACTAAAAACAATAGAATGTGACAAAAGTTTGGGTAGAAGTAAAGGTGAAACTTGTTTATGGACATTCGGAGGGTGCTTCATGCAATTTTGATTTCAATGTGAGTTTAAGAACTGTTCTATGCCTTTTTTTGGATTAATTGAAGTGAGATGAAGGCTGTCAAGGTTGCATTAATGAGGAACACAATTGCTATGGTGGATCCGGGTACTGACAGGACAATGCTTTCTCTGCTGATGGTTCAAGAATTTGTGAAATCTTTAATGGAGATTAATGTTGGCAAAAAGATTGCAATTCTAGCCACTACAGTTAATCTTGTTCATCAGGCATGTTCCAGTTTTCGTTTTTTCCAACTTCTGATGGGTAATAATGACAAAGATGCAGAGTTTGATTCTTTAAAAGATTTCCTAAAATTAAGTTTTTTTTTTGTTTCTAGAATATAAACCAAGAAGTATCCGTGCTTGTTGTGTTTGATTGTTATCTAAAAGATTTTAGTGAGTTTGTAGCTCTTTTAATCCTGTGAACTTATGATTATGCCCTATGGTTTGTGTTCATGGAACAATGTGAGTTGATGGTAGTTTTTCCATTCGATATATTGACTATTCGAAAAGGAGGATTTATTCTGGTTTTAGGTTTTTGAATTTAGAATACCTTAGACTTTGTGTGCTTTTCATTCATATGAAGTATGACTAAATACCCCTTCTTCCCAAAATAAACTTTCTGTTTTTCTTTTGGGCTGTCCCGAACTAATCTTCCTCTTTCCTTCTAGGTAAATAAATATGGTTCTTATCATTTCAATCTTTTGTACTTAAATCTGAACTGCATCTATGGTTTGTGTTCATGGAACAGTGTGACATTATGCTAGTTTTTTGACTTTTTCCATTTGACATATTGACTATTCCAAAAGGAGGATCCATTCTGGTTTTAGGTTTTTTGAAATTAGACTTTGTGTGCTTTTCACTATTCACGTGTTCAACTTTGACTACATTTTATTAACGAATGCATTATAACATTAATTTTTAAAAAATATAAATAAATTGTTCTAATATTAAATTTTCAAAATGTGATTTTAATTATTTTTTTACAATTAGAGAGTTACATATATTAATAGTCAAAGTTATGCATTGGCAAACGTGAAAATGGAAGTGTGGCAACTACAAAAGAACGGAGGAAGTATGTACTAAATACCCCTTCTTCCCGAAATAAACTTTCTGTTTTCCTTTTAGGCTGTCCCGAACTAATCTTCCTCTTTCCTTCTAGGTAAATAAATATGGTTCTTATCATTTCAATCTTGTGTACTTAAATCTCAATTGCATCTTTTCCTTTTCAACCAACTTTATTAATAGTTGTGCCAAACCAAATCATGAAGTTTAATTCGGGATGGAGGGAGTACGAATTAGTACAAAGCGCTATTTATTCAAATTCTTCTATTGTAAGTGTACTGTTCTATACGCATTGTAATACTATCCCTTGAATTTCCATAAAAGGTAAGGCTTTTTTTGCTTTACATTGCATTTCCAAATTCTCTAAATAACTTTAAGATTCATGCACTTTATAATGAAATCCCTATTTTTTACTCCCACATTGCAGCAATTTGAGGCCATAAAATGCCACACCAAGCTACAAGTCCAACAATTCTATGGGGCAAGAGGAATTGATACATGGGATGCTGACACATGGGAAAAAGAAGTGAATGATCATGATGTAACAAGTCACCTCCTTTCCAATTTGTACTATGATCTGTTCTAATTTTTTTGTATGGTTAAAAAGATCAACTACGGCCAATACTTTTCTATCATATACGGATGGTAGATACCGGCGACTATTTAATGCAACAGCATTAATACCATTATTTCATTAATGATTACTTGCAAGATAGGTTCTTTTTATCAAATGAAACTCCAATCATATATTGGATGCATTCTAAATTGTGGTTATAGTTCTCAAAGATAATTGTACAATTTTGTATGCCCCTAAAGGCACTGAGGCATACACCTGCACGGCTGCGTACCTAATATAATACTCCATATCACATACTACCTCAATCCCAAATTGTTTGTCCCTTTCAGATTATGAAGGTTGACTGAATTAAAAATCAAATTTTCTATTAAAAAATGAATACAAATATGATAAAAATTTGATACACCAAATTAAAGAGTAAAAAGGAATTTGGTTGACCGTAGGAATAGTGAAAGGAGCAAACAAATTGGGATGGAAAGACTAATACATACCAGCATACATGTTTGACTGTTTAAAGAGGCGGATATAAATTATTTATTTAAATATGTTTGGATCTCCAAGCTTGAATTGTAAGAGTATTACTTGTGAAATATAAATGATACATAATTTTGTTGAGATGATATACATCACAGATTGCTCCTCTTGTTTGGATAGGTTTTGGTGATGACACCACAGATTTTATTGAATGGATTGGTAAAGGAATTTTTGAATATTGGAACAATTTGCTTATTGGTCCTAGATGACTGCCATTGCGCCAGTGGCAGCCATCCCTATGCCAAAATTATGAAGGTCTTGTCATAATACCTCAAGAAACTCTCATGAATTTCCTAGTTGTTTTACTATTTACTACTTTAGTAGATTTCTACAGATATGGCCTCTAATCATTATTTTTTCATTTGAACAGGATTTCTATCATCAATCCAGCAAAAAGCCTAAGATTTTTGGGATGTCTGCTTGTGTGAAATCTAGGAAAGGTAATGTTTAAACTTCGAATTTCAATCCCCCCCATCTACGCCTAACACCGCTTCCCTGAAAATGGAAAAGAATGAAAAGCAGCAAAACTTGAACTCATTAAAATTACTCGTGTTTGCTTTGAACACAAAGTTACAAACAAATCAATGCATTTTTATGCTTATGTATGGTGTATCTGGAAAGTAAGTAAGTTATGCAATGATGGATATAAACTCTAGTCCATCAATATTATGCAATTGGCTTTACTGAACTTTATAGTTTATCTGTTTCTATGTTTTAGAAATCCGCTAAAACCATAAATGAACCTTTATGTACAGGCACCTCAACAACCAAGGAGAATCTTGAAAATCTTCTAGACTCCCAGGTTTCTGCTGGTTAATGGTTAATGATGATCTGTCTTAAGGTTATATTTGTCTTTCTCCACAGACCTCATTTCTTGAGTACTTCTCAGATATTTTCAAAAGAGAATTCAGGGGACTCAGAAGATCTTTCCTCTTCCACAAATGAGTGCTGTATATTTTATGATACGGCACATACTTGCAATTCGGAATTGAAAATAGAACTGGATTCGTTGTGGTCTAAGGTGAAAACTTAAACTTCAATGAGATTGCACTGTACTAGTTTGATAAAAATAAATATATAACTGAATTTGTTTATGTGTTTTTTTTTTATTGGATCTGTTTTTTTAAATTATGTCGATCTTGTGGCAGTTTGATGCAGTTTTACTCAAACTGCAAGCTTCATCAGAATCAGTGCCAAGTCAGTCTATTGATAGTTTAGATACCAGTGCTCTGTATGAGATGTTGAGGAAGAAGTTGTCTGATGATCATGCAACTATCAAACACTGCCTTTATAATCTTGGGTCTATACCTGCATTAGAGGTGATGCTATCTATAAAAATAATGCAATATTATATTCTATCTTTATTTTTTTATCAGGCATCAATATGAAAATAATAATAATATAAATGTGGCAATATGGCGTGATTGAAACTTGGGTAATAGATGGAGAGAATTTAAAGTGTAGTTTTTCTTATTGGTTCATTGTAAGCCTTGGTACAAACTGAACAATGCCCCCTGCTGGCATATTTGTTTATTTCACATTTTTCTTGTTCATTATTCAAGCATTGAGTGTTCGTCACTATATTATAAACAAAATGTCAATGAAAGTAAAAGTCCTCCAAGGAACTGGATTATAGTTAAATATGCAATTATGCATCATTACTCATTAGAAAACTAAACTATGAGTAATATAAATACTACCATGTAACATAGGGAAATCAAATAGTCCGGAAAAGGGGAGAGATAGGAAGAACATAGCTTATTTCTTACTTTTCACTTCAGAAGATATTTGGTTATTTAATAACTAAAAATACTATGGTGAGTGTTTTGGAATTTCATCTCATTACTCTGTCCCATGATCCCATCTTTACAAGGTTGTGACATAAGTTACATCTTGCGTAAACCTCTAGCACTATATTTTAAGATGAATTTTTTGTCTTATCTAATTTTAGAAATTTAATTGATAAATTTCATGACACTGACCTCAATGTAGTTGGGATTAACGTGTGGTTGATGATGATGGAGGACTCGTCACTTTGTATTTAAGATCCTTTTACACCAAAATCAGTTTCTATGTTAAGCATCTCTTTACAAGTTCACATTCTACACATCAAGAATGCCCAATACCATGGGTACTAACACATACAACATCCAAGCGTTAAATCCCAAAAGCATTTGGGGTCAGCTAACATGAATCGATCCATGATATCAAAGCAAAAACGAGAAGAAAGATAAGAAAAATAAAAAGATAAGGTAAGATAAAATGGATAAGATAAAAATAACATAAGCACATAAGATGGTCAGATGGATTAAAGATAAAAGAGATAAAGGACATAGGAAAAACAAAAGATGAAAGTAAAAGATGAACACAAGAAAATAGAATGATTACTAAAATAAAAGATGAAAAAAGGGATGAGGAAGAAAAGAGTTCAATCGTCCACAGTTATATGCGCTCTCCATTTTTCTCCGTCCAAAGTCATACTCTCATCCAACCCAAGAATCCAACCCAAGAAGAAGCATATCAGTTCTGAATCCTCTAATCCAAGTTTGTTTGGGTATTCCCCCCTCCCCCTCCTACCCGCCTGTTCTCCCCAGCTCTCAGCTCGTGTAACAGATGCATCACACGATCTTCTACGAACATGACCAAACCACCGCAATCAAACGGTCTTTTCTTATTATCTCAACTCGTGTAACATATCTTCTATATGTGTTATTCCCACCTTTTGTCTGATTATCTCATTCCTCAAGCAGTCTTTTCTGGTATGTCCACACATCCAACGTAACATACACATCTCTGCCACACTCATCTTTTGAATGTGGCATACATTAATGCAGGCCTAATTGTTGTCCGATAAAATTTACCCTTTCGTCTAGCCGGCATACCTCAATCACATGGGAAACCCCGATGCACTCTTCCACTTCATCCACCCTGCTCTGATTATATGGGATACATCTCCATCTAATTCATCGTCATTCTGAATTATAGAGCCCAAATAATGGAACATATCACACACCGGTATCTCCTTGCCATCAAGGGTAATCCCACTGTTACTACTACTTCTACCTTCACCGAACTTGCACTCCATATACTCAGTCTTACTTCAACTCATTCTGAAACTCTTGGTCTCCAAAGTTTGTCGCCATACTTCCAACTTTGCTTTAACCCCCGATAGTGTCTCATCAATCAATACAATATTGTCGGCAATCATCACGCCATGGTATCTCTTCTTGAATTGACTTTGTAAGTTCATCCATGACTATAACAAATAAGAAAGGACTCAGAAAATACATTATTTAGAAAATATATTAGTGAGAAAAAGGAGCGTTGAGGTTCACTGTACCTTGTGAAGCATTTTATAATGCAAGTTAAATTTGGAATTCATAAAAAATGGTGGAAATCTTTATGTTTTTCCTTGTTTTTGAAGCCTTTCTACAGGTTTCTGCTTTGATGCCTATTATTGATATCTCTTATTGTAGGCTGCTAAAGTTTGTCTGGAGAATATTGTTAACAGTAGAGAAGAATATCAAGGCAAGGAAGGCTCCTCTCAGCATAGATATTTTCTTGAGGAAGTAATATCGACTTTCGACGAGTCATTGCCACCTGGTAGTAGTCTTTACTTTTCACGTTTAGCTCTTAAAAACTTTTATTTTGGAACCGTTCACTTATTTTTACCACTCCTTGTATTTGCTTAATTAATACTTATTTGTGCATGCTTATTTCTTGCTGTTTTTTAACTTGGGATTCTTACTAATCCAGTTATATTATTCATCAATCTGCTTTTAACCCATTCTACAGTGAACGATCAATTATTTCTGGACTCATTTGAGTGCTTTCTATACTGCATTGTATAAATGATAAAGTGGTACTGAGGTTCTCCCTCCGTCCTACTTTCTTCGTCCCATCTTTCCTTTTTTGTCCATCCCACTAAGTTTGTAATGTTTGTGTGGTTCTGATTGATCTTTTTTTATTTCCCGCTTTACCAATCCAATACCGATTATGTAAACCCACGTTTCTGAAAAGCCACACCAGTTTCTCATATCCCAGTCTTAGTGGGATGGAAGTGGTATTAACTAACGTCTTTCAGTAGTAACTTATGCTCGTTAATCATGTGAGCTTTCACTTATATATTTCAGATACTGTTTCTCTTGTTTTTAAATGGACCTTTTCCTTCATTATTATATTGTCACTGTCAGAATAAAGATTTTTCAACCTCATGATTGCTGTTACCATATCAAATTCTTTAGTTGATATTTATTTCTCTAATCCGAAAAAGAGTTATGTTTGTCATGCTATTTTTGGTATCCGAAGCATGACTTTTTTTCCTAATAGAGTTAGTATAGTGTTATAATTTCATCAGTGTTATGTATTGGCACAATGAATATAAACTATTTTAAGCGGTATCTATGCGATATATGATTGTGCTCCAGATATGTTTGGCAGCTAGTTGCTTGAATAGTTTATATCTTATTAGGTTTGTTTGTTTGGCTCTTTTACCACTACCTTCATTTCTGCAGATTATAAAAAGCCTCCAGCTTGTGGTTACGATCCTTCTGTAACAATCATGAAGGGCCATATATCACCCAAGTTACATCTGCTCTTTGACACACTCAAATCATTTGGGTAACAATACGTGAATGATCCACTTCACAATGTCCAGTTCATATGACAGTCTTACCCTTTACTTGCTTTCTCTTTACTGTCTCTTGTTACCTGTCCGGGATGTAGGGTGGATCAATTACCATGCATTGTATATGTTGAAAGTGCTATAACATCTAAAGTTGCAGAGAGACTCGCAAAGACAATAACTTTTGGATCCTTCTGCTCTAGAATGGTACAACTATGCATGCTTAGCAATTTGTATAGCCATCAATCATTGAATTTTGTTCTGACTACAAGATTTTTGTCCTAGGTGGATATATTATTTACAACATATACAGTTTTGGATGGAATAAACGCACCCGACTGCAATTCTATCATAAGATTTGATTTGCCAAGTGCTGTTTCTAGCTACATCAACTCTCAAAAACAAGCATGTAAAAAGGCTTCAAAGTACATAACTATGCTTGAAAGGTGAAAGAACTGGATAGGGCCTTATTCTCTTTCAGGAAATAGAATTCATGAAGGATATGTTGATGGATTTTTTTGAGGCGGTTTAGTGACGTTTATATTTTATATTTGCTTCAATCAATCATCATTTACCCTAGTGCCGCAAAGGCTCCCACCTATGGTGGGGTAAGGGGGGGTCGGATGTACACAGTCTTAACCCTGTACTAAAGCACAGAGAGACTGTTTCCGTATGACCCATAATGAAAATCGCGTCCAAAAATTGCATTGACTGACTGCTGCTTCATAACAAAGAAGCGCAGACAGTTTGGTGAGCCATTTTGCTTTATTCCATCATATTCTCAAGCCAAAAAATAATGAATCTTTGGCTCCATTGCAAATGATGGAAAAATATTTTATATTTGCTTAATAAACAAATTTAAAGCTAAAGGATATTTTGTTTCATTTTAATTTGTGAAGTGGAGGATGAGTTGATGGATACTTGTGGACTGAACTCATTAAGGCTGAGTGTGGTGGGTGAGGTGCAGGGAATATGATAGATTTGAGTGGTTATGGATACTCTTCAGGAGGCAGGGTAGGCAATCAAGCTCGTGAGTAGGTCAAAAAGCCTTTGTTTCATGCCTTGAAGGTCAATACACGCTGCGCGATATAGATAGTGATGAACATATTAGTACTTTTTCTCTACTTTTAATTCTTAATACTTAAGCATTGACTATAATTGGAAAGCATTACCTGGCAACAATAGTTCGGAAGTTACCAAAATACTACAGAGTACTTTATTCCATAAGAATTTAAAAGAAGAGGAAATACAAGTATACAACAATATAAAATGCTAGACAGCCTGCTTCATTTTTATCACTTCGTGTATATGCTATGTTTTGCTGTTTCAAACCATTCACATTGTATGTATTTCAGGGGAAACTTAAAACAAAGAGAGCAAATGTTCCATTTGATATGCTGTGAGTTCCCTATGTTAGATATATCAGCAATAAAGGAGGACTATGATTCTGTGACAATAGAGGAGTATAATTCTGTTCCAAAACAATGTGGAGTGAAGAAAAGTGATGCATATTGTGCACAGACAACTGGTGCATCTGTGGATGTGAGGATAATGGAGTGTAATTCTGTTCCAAAAGTATGTGAAATGAAGAAAAGCAATGCGTATTGTGTAGAGGCAACTGGTGCGTCCGTGGATGTGGATTCAAGCATCAGTCTTGTATATCGATACTGCCAAAAGCTTGGACACAAGTACGAATAGTTCTTGCGGAGTAAATATCTAATACTGTCTTCATTTGAATGAAAATATTAATACTTGCTAACATGCTTATCTAGCCAAGTTTCTCAGAGGCATGCAATTCTTCTGCGAAAACTTTGGACCAGTTCAGTTTTTGGAAAGTTCTCCCTTTTTCCGTAATAAACAGAAACATTAAAATGGAAAAGTATATTGTTCAAATGGACTTCGTTTTCCAAAGTGAAAATTGAAAACATTTCTGGGAAAAAATGATAGAGTACTCGCAGGTATGTAAGATTAACAGAGAAAGATGAAAATGATTCAAGAAAACAACTCCAACTTCATTAATGGTGAATACAAGTTCATCCGTAGCCCAAAGAGAGAGGCAGTCAGTCTCAATCTTCCCAGTCCAGTTCTAACTAACAAAACAGCCTGTTTACTAACTACCCTTTCCCCACTATTTACTCTATTCAGAATACACTCTGAAATTACACCTCAGCAACTAATGAATTGTTATCCTTCCTTTTTCCTACTATATACCTTCCCGTAATGCTTATTATTATTATTCGTACTAGCAGCTTCACTGGGTGTCTATAAAAAAAACTCTCCATTTAAATTAGAAATTGAAGTTAAAGTATGGAGGAAAAGTTCCGCACTAAACCAGAAATTCCCTGTCTTGCTTGGACTCTAATTGTCTGTCTACTGACACATGTGTGACCAGCAATTTAGTGAGTGTCTACAAGATAATGAAGTTTAATAGCCAATGAAACTATATTGATCGCATTCTCCAACCCAAAATAGCAGCCAGTATTGCGTTTTTGATAATTTTAAAATGTAATGTATAGCAGTATAGGTATTGGAGATTGATATTTGCTGTTTATGTACAAGTCTATAACACAATATGAGTCATGCCCAATTTGAATACCATACATATATGCTTTGTCAGTAGTTTGTCCTTATATGCATTATTTGTCCTTAGGCCCGATCTATTTACTGCTTACAATATTAGTTCTGCTACTCCCTCAGGAACGCCAATCCAAAACCAGAATTTGAGACCATTGTGTCCCCAGAGCAGTTGTACCGATGCAAATTAACATTACCAATGAGTGCAGCTTTTCAAACCATTATTGGCCCTGATAGTTTGAATGCTCGTGTAGCTAAAAAATATGCATGCTTGGAGGCATGCAAAAAGCTGCACGAGTTGGGGGCACTGAATGACCATCTTCTCCCTGCTGGCACAAAGGCTACCTCCCAAAAGGATTTGGATTTGCATTCTCAAGTATCAACGTCAGGTGCAGGTCAGTGTTAACTTGCATCAGAATTTGATTTGATTTTCTTTTGAAGGGTCAGTTTGGGTGGAGGCTTTTTGAAGGTTATGTAGGGGTGTGCTTTGGAGGGTTTAGTTGTATATCTTGATGGATATATTGTTTCTAAAAGCATGTAAAGGGTGACTGAAAGGTTCTATGTAGCCCTTCAATTTTTTATATAAAATATCAGATATTTATAAAAAAAAAAACAGGCTTAGTCCTCCAAACTGACCCCTTGTATATTTTGGCTTCTTTTTCATTGGCTTCTACCAAAAGCTGATGAAAAAGAGAAAGGAATTGCATGGGCATATTGTATTATTGTTATTAAGTGCTTCCAGGAACTACAAAGAGAAAGGAATTGCATGGGACATCAAGCATCAGTGCACTGGCTGGATTGTGGGGAGAGGTGGAAGCTGAAGTAAATTTTCAAGCTTATAAAATGGTCTTCTACTCCAATGATCCAGAAGTGAACTATTCCAGTTTTGTTCTTTTAATGGAATCAAAGCTAGATGATGATGTTGGAAATATAGAAGTGGAACTCTACTTGCTTAGAAGAATTGTTAAGGCTTCTATCTCCTCACTTGGGCTAATAACACTGGATGCAGATCAGGTTCAAATGAACTCTGGGCTCTATTTTTTAAAAATCTTCCATGTATAAGTAGTTCTAGGAAATGGGGTGTTTCATTCTTTTTATAAGAATTAAATCATTCTTCGCTATCAGGTCAGGAAAGCAAAGAGGTTTCAGGAATTCTTCTTTAATGGGCTGTTTGGGAAACTGTTTACGCGTGCATCAGGTGAAAGGAAGCTCATATTTAACATGGAGGAATCTCTTTGGGAGAAATCATATATGTACTTGCTCTTGCCCCTTGATACAGTAGGCCATAGTTCTGAACGGTTGTGCATTGATTGGAATGGAATTCATTCCTCTGTTTCTGCTGTGGAATATCTGAAGAAAAATGCTTGGCTTAATGCTGAGTTGTCTGAAGCTAACAGAAGGAATAGTTTTCTCCATAGAAATGATTTGGATGCAATGGATACTGATTCTATAGAGCAGATTCACATGGCCAATATATCAGTTCCTAGAAATAGTGTGAGGGGTATGGTTGTTGTTGCTATTCATTCGGGAAGAATCTATTCTATCTTGGAAGCTGTTCCTGATTCATCCTCTAGAAGTCCATTCGAAGGTAGCACTGAAGAAGCCCCATCTACCTATTCATCTTATGATGACTACTTCCAGAAAAGGTACATTGTCCTAACGCTGCATCCCTTTAATCTGTTAACATTTCATGGTAAGGATAATTTTTACTGTTAATCACTTCATCAGGTACGGGATTACTCTGTTGTATCCTGAACAGCCGATATTCCTGCTAAAGCAAAGCCATAATGCCCATAATCTTCTCGTGGACTTCAGAAACACAGGTTAGCTCTTCTCCCTTAAGTACATATTAATACTATGTATATCTTTGCCCTATGGTATTCATATTCCTACAAAACCTCTCTTACGTTTTGAATTCCATGTCTTGATTCATGGGTTGTATGAATAAAAAATCTGTTGAATCTCATCTACCATTCCTAATTTAACATGTCTTGATACATGTCTTCACAATGCTAACGTCTACCATTCTTAATCTTTTCATACTATCCTATTCACATTCCCATTGTGAATATTACCCCTTTTCCTCCTTCATTAAAGCAAATTGACAATTTAGTGTTCATTTCTGTTTCTGGTGGCTTAGTGCATTTCCTTTTATACAGAGCAGCAAAGAATGGTTTATAGCATGTTACAAAGTCAATTCTTCCTCTGTAAAAGAAGTCACGTTTGAACACTTATTATGCCCTAAAAGAAGAGACCACATTGATGAAGTGAAGATAATTTTCCTTGTTACTAGCCAAAAGATAGTCACATAAGTTACAAATGTTAACTTATGTTACACCAACATTTTTTTAAAAAAGTGTTACTGTGATTAATTGGTGATTCAGACAGTTGCATCTTACAAAATATAAAAATGAAGTCAAACATGACTTCATTATCTTTAGACAGAGGTAGTATTTCTTTTTTGTGGAAATGAATCAAATAGTTTACCGCTTTAATTTTTTTAACCACTATCAGTTTTTGAGCAGTACCTATTGAACATTTTTTAAATGAGCATTTTTCTTGTTTGTTTCTTTCAGGATTGTCATCGCTAAAGGAGCCAGAGAATAATAGCAAAACGGCTAACATAAAACCACACCAGCATGCTCACATTCCACCAGAACTTCTTATCAGTATTGATATTAAATTGGATGTCTTGAGGTCATTTTACTTGATGCCCTCACTGATGCATAGACTCCAGTGTTTGATGCTTGCCAGCCAGCTAAGAAGAGAGATTTGTTGTCTTTATGGTGACTCAAATGTGCCAAGCTCATTGGTATACCACTTTTGTTTTGGTGGAAACAGTACTCTGTATTGCTTTATCACTTTAATTTGTTATAATGGATAACTAGACATTATTTATGATCAGGTTCTGGAAGCTCTCACAACCCAGAGGTGCAATGAAATTTTTTCCATGGAGCGTTTAGAGTTGCTAGGAGATTCAGTTTTGAAATATGCTCTGGGTTGTCACCTCTTCCTCAAATATCTCGATAAAGATGAAGGGGTGCTCTCTGACAAGCGTAGATGGGCAGTGTGCAACTCAACACTTCATAGGTTGGGCATCAGCCGTAATATACAGGTATTATGATATGAGCATATGTTATTCATCAAAAATTAATATGAAATTGGCCAGATCAGTGGCAGGGAATCCACAGGCCAGGCTAAAAGTAGAAATGGAAGAGGCGGATCAAAAGTTAAAATGATCTGTAGGACAAAAAATGAAATTTCTTCTAAATTTATCTCCCTCTATTCATAGAAGAAGGGTTCAACTGGTCTGTGCGTGCTTTTATGAAAAGATTTCTGTTTTCTTTACATCAGTTTTCTATTTCTTTAAGTTCTACTGTTTCACTCTTTTCAGGGATATATACTAGACCGTCCATTTATTCCCCGCACATGGGCTGCTCCAGGTCAGCTTTCTATTTGGCCTTCTCCATGCAAACATGGGGTGGACACCTTAGAAGTGCCAGTGAATGATGATTTCTCCAGAGATGATGAGACGGTTGAAATCGGGCGGTGCTGTGATAGAGGTCACAGATGGATAGTATCAAAGACTATATCTGACTGTGTTGAAGCACTGGTGGGAGCATATTATGTTGGTGGTGGGTTGGTTTCTTCTATTAAGTTGATGAAATGGGTTGGTATGGATATTGATCTTGATGATCTATCCATGGTGAATGATGCCATAAAAGCTGCTTCTCTGCACTCCTATATGCCGAGCACTGTTAGCATTGAAAGCCTTGAGTCAAAAATCGGTTACACATTTTCTGTCAAGGGGTTGATATTAGAGGCCATAACACACAAAACTAAGCAAGAGCTAGGTGTTGGGTGCTGTTACGAGGTTGCTGATAAGTGATAATATAACTACCCTTATTAAACTATGAAAGAATTCCTCGTTTGGTCCCATGTACAATCATGTCATTTTCACTTTCAGTCCCTGACTTTTCTTTTCCACTTTTGGAGCACAACCAGGACCTCCTTATCTAGCCAATTTTCGTATCATTCGCGGTTGCGTTTTTGTGGGATAAGTAACTAGAGAGACCAAAAGTGGCAATAAAGTCATAGTCGTGCTCAGAAATTGGGAAAAGTGATAGTATGGGACCATAATAAAAATGACCCACTGGGACCAATAGTTGTACTCCATATATCTTTTTATTTTTAAAACTGTTATTGTTTTTGTTTTATATCCTGCTCACTTTCTATTCTTGGTTAACTTTTCCCAGAGGCTTGAATTTCTTGGAGATGCCGTGCTAGACATTCTAATCACTTGGTATCTCTATCAAAACCACACTGATGTTGACCCTGGGGAGTTGACAGATTTACGTTCTGCTTCTGTCAACAACACAAATTTCGCTCTTGCTGCTGTGAGGGCAAATCTTCATCCGCATCTTCAGCACTGCTCAACCAATCTTGAAAGCCAAATATTGGAATTTGAGAAGTCCATATCTAACTCTAGCTGCACTGCGGAGTTGCTTGTGGGCGGGAAAGCTCCCAAGGTTTGCAAAACTACTTAAGCTAAGTTTGGAACTTGCGAAATGGTAGGGAAAGGAAAAATGCCAAAAAAAATAGTTGAATTTTTCTTGTGTTTGGTTTGGTATAACGAAAAGCATTTCACAGTCTTTATACATGGGTATTTTCAATCAAACAAGTTTGAAGAAATGCCTAAAATTGAATTATTGATTCCAAAACATTTCCCCCCTCTAGTTTTGTTCCCTTTAAATTTCCCCTCTGTTTTCACCCGTATTTTCTATCGATAGCATTTTACAGGTTCCAAACGGATCCTATGTGTGTTCTGATCTTTAGTACAAACATACTTATTTGTTATTATTTTACAGGAATTGGGAGATCTTGTGGAAAGTATTGCCGGGGCAATACTTATTGATACCAAACTTGACTTAGGCAAAGTCTGGGAAATCTTTGAACCGATACTCTCACCCATTGTTACTCCTGAAAGTTTAGAACTCCCTCCATATAGGGAATTAATTGAATTGTGTAGCTCTTCCGGCTACTTTTTGAAACAATATTGGCAAAGAAAGGGGGAAGCAGTGCATGCCGAACTCACAGTACAGCTTGAAGATGAGTTGCTGTTTGGAGAGGGGCTTGGGCAGTGCAGAAAAGATGCAAAAGGGCAGGCTGGTCTTCTTCTACTAAAAAACTTAAAGGTTGAATCTTGAAACCTCTCCTTTTCCTTTTTGCTCTTGTCTGCTGCTCTACTCTGTCAATGTGTGTAGTGTGTATTTTTTTGTTCATTAGTTGCTATGAAGCCATGGTCCACTTTCTACCATATAAAATGCTGGGATAAAGTTTGGAAGTATATATTTGTGGTAAAGGAAAGTTTTAATTGTCCCAAAACCAAACAAAGCTAATTTTTCATGCCATTCGTCAAAAATTACAAAAAGAAAACTTCACAAGTTAGAATTGATAAATTTAGTTAAACTAACAGATATTAAATTTGAAAAAGATATAAATTCACTTCATGATTTGTGATAGTTGTACCTTACCAAAATTTAATGTTTTAAACTGATCAAAGATGACTCTTATTCGCAATGGAGGTAGTATCTGCTAACAGATCACCTTTCTTTCAATTGTGGAAAATACGTGTTTGTGAAGTTGCATGCTGTTAGCGAATTGCAACTGGTCATCTAATACTCCATGCTCCATCTTTAAATGTAATTTCTTGTCACATCAATTTTATAATCAATGTCAATTTGCATGTGTATTGGCAAAAAACACACTTGGATTTCCTTGCCACTAGTGAATAGAATTGACTATGTGGTTATGAGTTGGAGATTTACATATGCTCTACTTGTTTGAATTTAACTCTAATTGTTTTTACAGAGTAGAGGAGTCTCATCAACGAAGAATAGACCAGAGACCGACCTTGTTGTTCCTTTAGCAGGGGTTCCTCTGTTAACTGCTGATAGCTCTAGCAATCCTAAATCAAATAACAATATTCCAGGTATGAGGCTCTTTGTCTCCCTTAGAGGGAATGGCATCATCTCCTTCATTTGAACTCTATCCACCTGTCATCCAGTTCAAAAGCATGGATCTATAACTTTGTTGGAATATGTGACTGACAATCACCCCATGCTATTTATAATAGATTTTCCAAAGACTGCTGATTTTCCCAGCAAAGTGTTATCTTTATAGGCAGTGAACTAGCAATTTGATACTGACCTTATCAGAAGTTGTTCTTACATGAAAGACTACAGATGTATACAATATTTCAAATATTAGCATGGTTTAGGTTACAATGCTGAATTGACACGGTAACGACATGGTCTATGGAGTTGTAATCTTTTCTTATGTGGAGCAGCTTCAAAAAATATGTATGGAGACTTGTTGAATTTGGAATTGTGAACTGTATGCGTGTGAGATGCGTGCACATGCGAGTTGCGTGCAAGTGCATAGTTATTAAAGGTTTATAATGTTGAAGTGTTATAAATTGGAACTCAAACAGTAGAAATCAGTATATTGGCTTTGCAACCATGCCTCTGCTTTTAGTTGTGAAAGAAACTTAATGCTGATCACGTGTATGTAGATATTTATGGACGTGTACTGAATCTATGAGAAAATTGGGCCCATATAGTAAGCGTTGTTCTCATGAATGATGCTTATTTTTTATATTTGCAGAAATTCCGCCAATCAACTTGAGAAAGGGAGGACCAAGGACATCACTGTTCAGCCTATGCAAGTCACTTCAATGGCCAATACCCACATTTGATGCATCCGAGACTAAATCAAAGTAAGTAAAGTTAAAACTAAATTATTACTCTGTCCCAAAAAAGGAAATTTATTTAAGCAATAATTTTTTGCAGTTTGAGAGTACATTTGGTAGTCAAACGCGACTTATTTTGCCTAATATGGCCAGCAAAATAATGAAATAATAAGATAATAGAAGATAGAAGTATGTAACTCTTGACTAATATGGCATTTTGGCTTAAAGGGATTTTACCAAACATTCCCCCTGTTATCAGAATTAAGCATATAATAGTAATGAGAATGGAAGAATTTTCTGTGTATTTCTTTGGAGGGTTAAGTCCCTATATATATACATTACAAAGATAGAATATTCCTATAAGATGCTATACAATAATAATATCCTAGAGTATATTCCTAAAATATTCTAAAGCATATTCTAAAGATAGAAGAATATTCTAAAGCATATTATACAGCATATTCCAATGTCTTTCACACTCCCCCTCAAGTTGGAGCATAGATATTTATCATGCCCAACTTGTTACATAAATAACCAACACGAATTCCATTTAGTGCTTTAGTGAACAAGTCTCCAAGTTGCTCTCCCGTCTTCACATATCCTGTAGAGATCAATCCTTGTTGTATCTTTTCTCGAACAAAGTGACAATCGACCTCAATATGTTTTGTTCTCTCATGAAACACTGGGTTGTTGGCAATGTGTATAGCAGCCTGGTTATCACACCAGAGTTTAGCAGGCATTGGTGTCTTCAGTCCGATTTCACTCAATAGATGATTTATCCAGATTATCTCACATGCCGATTGTGCCATAGCCCGATATTCTGATTCAGCACTCGAACGAGAAACCACATTCTGCTTCTTACTTTTCCAAGAGACGAGATTACCACCAACAAAGACGCAATAGCCAGATGTGGATCTTCTATCATCTTTAGATCCAGCCCAATCAGCATCTGCAAAGCATTCTATTCTCATGTGATTATGATTTTGATAAACAATACCTCGTCCTGGTGTCCCCTTCAAGTAACATAATATATGCTCTACAGCATTCCAATGATCAACTGTCGGAGATGACATATATTGACTTACTACACTCACTGAGTACGCAATATCTGGACGGGTAACTGCGAGATAATTAAGCTTTCCAACCAACCTTCTATATCTTTCTGGATCTTTGAATGGTACGCCTTCATGAGTGAGCTGCACATTGGGAATCATGGGAGTATTGCTCGGTTTTGCCCCCAATTTCCCTGTTTCAGTTAGCAAGTCAAGCACATATTTACGTTGAGATAGAAATATGCCTTTCTTGCTCCGTATAACCTCAATCCCCAAGAAGTATTTCAATGAGCCCAAATCTTTCGTCTGGAATTGACTATGAAGAAAATTCTTAAGAGCCAAAATACCTGCATTATCACTCCCTGTAATCACAATATCATCGACATACACCACAAGCAATGTGATACCTGCTTTCGTTTGTCTGTAAAATACAGAGTGATCTGATTTGCTCTTTATCATTCCAAATCGTTCAATTGATTGACTGAATTTCCCGAACCATGCACGGGGACTCTGTTTCAAACCATAAAGAGACTTGCGAAGTCGACACACTTTTCCATACTCCCCCTGAGCAACAAACCCTGGAGGTTGCTCAATATAAACTTCCTCCTGAAGATCACCGTGCAAGAATGCATTTTTAATGTCCAGCTGATGTAAGTGCCAACCATTAGTTGCAGCGAGAGAAATAAGTAACCTGACAGATGTTAATTTAGCAACAGGAGAAAAAGTGTCAGAATAATCAACCCCATAGGTTTGAGCATAACCCTTCGCTACTAATCGGGCTTTCAACCGAGCAACGGAGCCGTCGGGGTTAACCTTTACAGCAAAGACCCACTTACATCCAATAGATTTCTTCCCTGTAGGCAAGTCTACCAAATCCCAAGTACCATTAAGATCCAAAGCATTCATTTCCTCTACCATGGCATGACGCCATTCAGGATGGGACAAAGCGTCTTTAACAGATTTGGGAACAGAAATAGAATCAATGGAAGCAATAAAAGAACATGAGGCAGATGATAACTGATTATACGACACAAATGAAGAAATAGGATGAGTACAAGACCGTGTACCTTTACGTAGTGCGATAGGGAGGTCAAGATCTGATGTAGAGGCAGGATCTGGAGATGCAGGTATTGGTTCAGGACATGAGATCGAGACCGGATCAGTATCAGGATAAGTAACCACAGGTGGAGGGGGATCTTGTACTTTGTTTCGACGGGTGTAGACCAAGTGTACCGGGGGACTAGGCTCAGGAAAAGTAACATGTGGAACAACGGCTGAAGCAGTGGACTCGGGTATAGTGACTGTGTAAATGAGTACATCATCATTCTCCCTACAAATATTTGTCTCTGTTGATGAAAACGGTGTATTTTCATGAAAGGAGACATCAATTGAAACAAGATATCGACCCGTACTTGGACAAAAACATCTGTAACCCTTTTGAACTCGAGAGTAGCCTAAGAAAATGCACTTTAATGACTTGGGATCTAACTTTGTTAAATGGGGATTAACATCTCGTACAAAACAAGTGCAACCAAATATTTTAGGAGGGATAGGAAAATTTTCATTATTTGGAAATAGGCACTGATATGGAGTTTTACCATCCAAGACAGTAGATGGCATTCTATTGATCAAAAAACATGCTGTAGACACAGCATCTGCCCAAAACTGTTTAGGCACATTCATTTGGAATAGAAGAGCCCGCGCAGTTTCTAATAGATGTCTGTTCTTGCGTTCAGCAACTCCATTTTGGGGAGGTGTATCTACACATGAAGTTTGATGAATGATGCCATGTTGAGCCATATACAACTTAAATGAGGAAGATAAATATTCTTGAGCATTGTCTCCCCTTAAAATACGAACAGGTACATTAAATTGAGTTTTAATTTCAGCACAAAAGGCACAAAAATGAGAAAATAACTCAGAACGACGTTTCATAAAATATATCCAAGTCATACGAGAATAATCATCAACAAAGGTAACAAAATATTTAACACCAGTTTTGGACACAACAGGGCAAGCGCCCCAAACATCAGAATGAACAAGTTCAAAAGGAGCGTGTGCTCGTTTATTGACTCGGGGACTTAAACTAGTTCGATGATGTTTTGCAAATTGACATGAATCACACTGTAAAGATGACACCTTATTAAATTGAGGATGAAGTTTCTTTAACAACGGGAGAGAGGGATGGCCTAGTCGATAATGAGCCTCTAACACAGTTCCAACTCCAAGACAAGAGATGGATTTGGGTAAGGATGTATCCAAGAGATAGAGACCAGCCGACTCATATCCTTTACCAATAACCCGATTCGTCACCAGATCCTGAAATACACAATATCCAGGAAAAAAGGTTACAGAGCAATTAAGATTACGTGTGATTTTGCTGATCGAAATCAAATTAAAGGCAAAGTTAGGAAGACTTAGGACGGGTGACAAAGGTAAGGTAGGTGTTGGGACAATTATACCCGTTCCAAGAACTGGTGACGTAGATCCGTCAGCCAAAGTAACACTAGAAGTATGAAGAGGTGTGTGGAATGAGGAAAAAAGACTAGGATTACCTGTCATATGATCTGTTGCCCCTGAATCGATAACCCATTTTGAGGATGAAGACACAAGACATGTGTTTGGATTACCTGAATTAGCGACAGCTGAGATAGGAGTAGATGAATGCTTTAGAGTCTCTTGGTAGCAAAGAAATTTGGCGTATTCCTCAGAAGACATACTTATTGATCCATCAGAAGACTGTGTAGCGGAAGCAATGTGAGCAACCTGATTTCCTTGATTTTTGAATTTTAATTTTCTACAATCTTTGATCAAGTGTCCAGGCTTTTTACAGTAGTTGCATACTACGCCTTTGCCAGATGGGCCAGTACGTGGATATTTCTCACTTCCTCTGGTGAATGTCGGAACTTGCCCTACAAATGCATTGCTTGACTGAGGTGCTAATGGCGTGGATGAAGTATCGGTGCGAAGCACTCTAGTGAAAGACTCTTGAAGAGAAGAGACCTCATCACTAGATAAGATATGTGATTTGGCTGTTTCAAATTCAGATGTTAGACCAGCCAAAAAACTCATCACTGCCATTTGTTCTCTTTGTTTCTGCTGCACTTTGATATCAGGACTAAATGGCATTAATGTATTCAGCTCTTCATAGGTTTTCTTGAAATCCATAAAATAACCCGTGAGAGGCTTATCTTTCATTTCTGCTCTGTAAAAGGCTTTGCACACCTCATAGATGTGGTTAAGATTACCTTTTCCAGAATACATAAATTCCAAATAATCAAACAGTTCTTTCACAGTATCGCAATGACTAATATACCCCATTACCTCATTCTCCATTGAGTTTTGAATCTGGATAAATAATCTAGAATCGTCACGAAGCCAGGCAGTATTAGCAGCTCTATCAACCTCCTCCTTTGGCGGGTCATCAACTAAGTGGGTATATTTATCAATGCTCCTTAAATAACGTTTGATAGTTTTACTCCATTCAAGATAATTGGAGCCACAAAGTTTATTCTCAGTAATTTTAAAATTAATGGGAATAACTTCAGAAACTATCAAAGGCTGACTTTGTGTTACTGCGGAGGTGTCAGTGTCAGAACCAGGCATTTTTTTTTTCTTTTTTTTTTTTCTTTTTTTTTTCTTTTTTTTTCTTTTTTTTTTTTTTTTTTAAGAGACAATAATAATATTAAAACAAAATGAGATATTCTGAAATCTTACAGTAGGGTTCCCGACTGTGGACTTAAAACTTGGAGACTAAGATATCCAGCTTGGCGTTGACTGATGCGGAGAATAAGATAACCAGACGCGAACGGCGAATCATCCGCGAAGGAGAGGAAGCATCCCAAGCGAGACCCCAGCGCGAACAACCAGACGAGCAAATTTCCACAGATATGGGAGACCCCAGCGCGAACAACCAGACGAAGATGTGGATGTCCACAGATGTCCGTCCACCTGGTGGTAGAGTCTTCTTAGGCGAGTCTTCTGGAAAAATTCTGATCAAATCTCTGGCCAGGGAAGATGGATGGACCTGACAGAGATGGACTAAGGTTCTGATAGAGGTTCTGGTTTAAGGGTAATTAGAGTGCCTGTACTGGAGATTCTTGTAGACAGTGGTGCCTAGAGGTTCTGAAGATTCTGGACTGAACTCAAGCTCTTCGGGAAAGAATCCAGTCTGACCACTAAATTGAGATATGGAAAACTAAGCTGAAAAGAATACAGAGGTTCTGTGAACTGCTTAGAGAAACAATGTTCTGAACTGAGATTCTGAACTAAACTGATATTCTGTATACAAAGGAACCAGCCAAAAAAAAGAAGAAGAAGCTAAATTGAAATGGTAGGCTCTGATACCATGTTATCAGAATTAAGCATATAATAGTAATGAGAATGGAAGAATTTTCTGTGTATTTCTTTGGAGGGTTAAGTCCCTATATATATACATTACAAAGATAGAATATTCCTATAAGATGCTATACAATAATAATATCCTAGAGTATATTCCTAAAATATTCTAAAGCATATTCTAAAGATAGAAGAATATTCTAAAGCATATTATACAGCATATTCCAATGTCTTTCACACCCCCCTTGAGAAAATTCAGCTATATAACTCTTACCAAATGCGCCCCTAATATTGTTTGCCCTAAAAAAAAAATACTCCTGTTTTTCTTCTTCTGTATGTGACTTAGCATTCAAGATAGTAACCAATACAGCCTATTATTGTCTGGTCAGGTCTCTGATTGAATTTGGTGAGGGTTCTGAAAGGAGGACTGGATTTATCAGTTTCGAATCCCGAATCACCTTGACGATTCCAAATGTTGGAGTGATTGAACTCTCGGGTGAGAAAAGACCCGACAAGAAGAGTTCTAGTGATTCTGCTGCACGTGCCATGCTCCTTGAACTTGAACGACAAGGGAAAATCACCATTCGTAAAGAGTAATCTTTTCTCTGTGCATGAGCTATTTTTGACGTAGGGATAACGAGCTGGTTTTGGAAGTAACTGTGTATCTAATTCTAACTGAGGCTGATGGTAGCAGCTAGCAGGAGGGTGTGTTTATCCTGCATAATCCAAATTTAACACACCCGAGTACACATGCATTATTGAAGTTAAATTTGGTGTAAGTAGCATTTAAATGATGAACTGACTAAAAATTGTAAATACTATTCGGTGGTAACTCTGGCTATCTAATTGCATTTAGAATCTTTCTGGCCTGGCCGTTGCACCTGTGCTGCCGTGCAATACCCGTGCGATGCACGGAGTAAAATTTATTTGGTGAAATATATTGTTTGTGATCAATATTAAAAAGGGAAAATGGAAACTAATAATCCAACCTTTTAGCGGTCTTCTTTTAATAGTCCCACTTTTTCGTTATTCATGAATAATCCAACCTTTGCACGGTTGCACCTCATCTTCATTCACTGGTCCCTGACCGGTTGATGACCTGCTATTATAAGTTATTTTCTTATCTTTGCAAAATATTATCTTTGTGAAAGGTGGAATTTATGGTATAATAGTTTGCAGAGATAAGAAAATAACTCGGAATAGCAGGTCATCAATCGGTCGGAGATCAATGAATGAAGATGAGGTGCAAAGGTTGGATTATTCATGAATAACGAAAAGGTCGGATTATTAAAAGAAGACCGCTAAAAGGTTGGATTATTAGTTTCCATTTTCCCTATTAAAAAGTTGATTAATTATAACTTTTCATGTAACTGCACTAAAGGTTTCATGCATATGGAAGAGTAATTATGTTATAAAATGGCATGAGAAAGTGGATCAGTTCTAGAAAATATAATGTCATTGAATATTTAATATAATTATCTACTAGAGAAAATTAACTAATAGAAGCAGTTTAATACAATTAATACTATCCAAAATAATTAAATCCCTCTTCAATAATTAATACTACGTATTAGACAAGTCGTGCTAATTTAGAGTTTAGAGCCCATCTTGCAGTGAATCCGTCAGCATGTGAATCCATGCCTCTACGATAAAAATATATATGCATGTTAGCAAGATTAAGAAGTTGTTCTCTTCGTCTCATTCTTATTACTTATTCTTATTTTATTCAGATCAGAAACATTCAGATCAGAAAAGTTCAAATATGATTTATCACTTTTATTATTATATTAATTATTATTACTAATATTGTTATTACTATTATTATTACTATTATGATTATTATTATATAATTATTATTAATAATAATATGATAAAAAATAATAAGATATAAATAATAATTATAATATTGTAATATAATAATAGTAATATAAATGCAATAATATGATCAATATTATTATAATATTATATTATAATTATATGTAATTATGATTATTATTGTAATATAATTACAATTGTAATTATAATTATAATTACTTATAATTATAATTATAATTATAATATATAATTATAATTCTTATAATTATTAGTATAATCAATTATAATTATTATAATTATAAGTATAATTAATTATAATTATAATTGTAATTAACTATAATTATAATCGTTATAATTATAGTTACAATCATAATTATAATTATAATTACAATCATAATTATAATTATAATTATAATTATAATTATAATTATAATTACAATCATTATTATAATTATAATTATAATTATAATTATGATTGTAATTATAATTATAATGTAATATTATAATAATAATATAATATTATAATAATAATCATATTATTATTATATTATTGTAATAATAATATTAATATAATAATATCATTGTAATAATATTAATTGTATTTATATTACTATTATTATATTATAATTTTATAATTATTGTTAATATACTTATAATTATAGTAATTATAATACTTATAATAATAATTATAATTATAATTATAATTATATTATAATTATAATTTATTATTATTATGATTATTATTATAATTATTAATAATATTTTATTAGTATTACTATTGTAATTATTTTACAGAGTAATTATAATAATATTGATAACTATAGTTACAATTATAGAGATAAATATTTTAATTATAATTACAATTATAATTATATAAGTAATTATAATTAAAAATATAATTACAATTATAATTGTATCTATATTTATAATTAGTGTAATGGGTATAAGTTTTTCATTTTAAATTTAATTTTAAATATTATTATTATTATTATTATTATTATTTTATATTTATGATTATAATTATAATTTTATTTAAATTATATTTGTAATTACAATTATAATAATTATAATAATTATAGAAATATTCAAATCAAATCAGATCAGAAAGATTCAGATCAGATCAGAAATATTCAGATCAAGGGAAACAAGCAATCAAGCATTATCTACTAAGTTTATGTGCATCAAAATAACACATTACATGGAGGCTTAGAAGTTAGAATACCACTAACATTATATACTTCCATCTTTAAGGGAAACAAGCAATCAAGCATGCCACATGAACCTATTACGCAATACTCTCCTTTATTACTAACTTTCTGCTTTATCTACTAGCTAGTACGGAGTATGATCAAAAGAGGACTGGTGTGTGTAGTTGCCTCATAGTTAGTCATGGACCCGGTTCGGGCCGCCCGGCCCGGGACCGGCCTGGCCCGCTACTGTGCGGGTCCGGAACCGGCCCGGTTCTCGAGTCCGGGTCCGGTTCGGGCACCAAACCGGTGGGGGGTGGCGGGTCCGGGCTTGGGGCTAGGTTTTGGGGACCCGGCCCGGTTAGACCCGGGCCTAACGGTCACAATTAAAAAAAAAAAAACATTTTTTTTAAAACACCCTTTTGGGGTGTTGACCCACTTCCCAAACGGCTATATAGCCATTGGGTGGGTACCGGGGGGGGGGGGGGTCCGGGGCTTTTGGGGGGTGGGGGTTAAAAAAAAACCTATAAATACTCCTAATTTTAAACATTTTTTCACACCTCTTCTCCAATTCTTCCTAAATCCTACATTCCTACTCTCTACTCTCTACTCTCTACTCATCTCCATATTCATCTTCTCAAATTCTCTTATTCTCCATTATATTTTATTTTACTATTTAATACTTATACAATTATTATATCTTTATATATTAATTATCTACTTATAAATACATATACTATATTACTTATATTTCTTATCTACTTAATCTCTACTTATTATCTACTTATGTCTACTTAATACATACATACATACTACAATACTACATCTACTTAATATATACTTTATATATTAAAGTATTAAATATACTTTATAAACTATTAGTATATACTTAATACATAATAATATCTACTTCTCTACTTATATTTCATACTCCCTCCGTCCCATTTATATTGTCTCGTTTTACCTTTTCGGGAAGTCCCACTTAAATTGTCCCATAACATATTTGGCAAAGTTTGTGTGGTTCTAAATCATTCTTACTTTATTCTTACTTTATCAATTAATATCAACCACACAAACCCACTTTTCTTAATAACCGTGCCACCCTCTTCCGTCCCAATATAAATGGGACAGAGGTAGTATATACTTATTTTCTTATTCTCCAATCTCCAATTCTCCATTATACTCTAATATTTAATTCTTATACAATTATTATATCTACTTATATATGAATTATCTACTTATATCCACTTAATACATACATTCTACATCTACTTAATATATAGTTTATATATTAAAGTATAAAATATAAGTGTATTACTCATCTTATAGTAGTATACTTATATATTATATACTATAAACATTATATTATATATTAGTTACACTTTAATTAATATCACTTAAAATCATTCTATTACTCATTTACTCCCATTAATTACTATACTCATTCTATGCGTTCATTTTTTCATATGTAGTACTTCTCAAATTAATTAATTGGTTACAAACTTACAAATTAAAATTATTTTTCTAAAATCTAAAGGTTGTTTTTAAATAAATATGTTACAATACGTTATTTCAAATATGTTACAATATGTTAAGTAAAATTATTTACAATATGTTATTTGTTTAAATACTTCTACACCTATTTTGTAACATTTGTAAATTATAAATCAAACCACTTTTCTAAGTAAAAATAGCTTTACTTAATTCATAATATTAATTAACTTATTTTACAATATGTATAATTTTCAAAAAAAAAATATTTAAAAAAAATTAAAAAAAAATAGCTCCCAAACGGCTATATAGTCGTTGGGGCTTTGGGTGGGGGGCAGGGGGGTCCCGGGTGGTGGTGGTGTGGGGAGAGGGGTTCAAAAACATCTATAAATACATCTATTTTCTAACATTTTTCTACACCTCTTGTCCAACTCTTCTCCATCTTCATCTTCTCTTATTATCCTACATTCCTACTTATACATCTACCATTTTAAAGATGGAAAGTACATCTACTCTTATGCAAAACAATTTTGATAAGTGGAAGGACCCGAAGACCGGACTGTGGTGGGCAACTTGCAAGTGGTGCAAGAAAGAGTGTAGCTTGGGGCGTTCACACGGATACGAGATGACAATAAAACATATGAAGTCCTGTGACAAAGGGAAAACAACAATCAACGGTGGCGGAAATCCCAATTGATATTTATTAGAAAATGTATTTCTTATTGTTGTTTTTTCTCAATTCTCAAATGTAGTTCCTATTTCAAATAAATGCACTTGAACTTTGTTTTTAATAAGAATTTGTATATTCTATAATAATTTTTTTTAAAAAAATTATGACCCGGCCCGGCCCGGCGGGTGGCCCGACCCGTGACCCGGGCGGGTGGCCTGGCCCGAACCGGCACTAGCCATAGCCCGGGCCTACCTCTACCTGACCCGAGGCCCGACCGGGCCTAGGCCAGGCCCGGGTCCATCACTACTCATAGTGAATGCCTTCACTGTTTTGCCTTTTTGCGTCATTGCAGTTGGGATTTAGAACAGACTACACTATCAATTTGTACCCATAGTGAAAATTCAAAACATCTACACTATTTGCAAAGAGAACATAGAAAGTTATTTGTATAAGAGCATAAAACAAAGAGAATAATGATAATGAATAAAAATGAGAGGAAGCGGTCCAGCCCAGTTGGTTGCCGACTCACTCTTCCTTATGGAAGGTCCGGGGTTCAATTCTCAATGGAGTGAGATTGGTCCCAATTTACCCCAGACCCCCAAACTCCCCTCCCCCTGACGCCCCCTGGGGTAAAAAATAAATTGAAAAAAAATGAATATATAAAAATGATCTTTGTACACAACAAAACACACTATAAATACCATCTATTTTTACCATTTCACATTTACCCTCCTCCCTCTCCGCTCTTTTCCCGTCTCCTCTCTTCTCCCTACGATTTCCCCCCTCCCTACTCACTCTTCTTTATTTTTTCTTCCATCTTGATCACTCTCATCTTCATCTAACTTCCATTTTCATCATCTTATGTGATCCCTCATCTCCATCACTATCTTCCATCTTTATCATTTTCATTTTCATCATTATCTATCTTTCCCACTTCATCTTTCATTTTTTAAGATTCACCAGAGATGGAGAGTCGCCTCGAAACCAAACCGAAGATGAACAACTACTGAAATTATTGTCTGTATCATATATGAAATCGTCCGACTTCTTAAATAATGATAAATAAAATTTAGAATTTATAAATAAAAGTCACCAGAAAACAAATCGGAGATGTAAAGTCACCTGAATTATTGTCTGTAATGTTTTAAACAATTGTCTCTATCGTCCAAAATAATATGGTTTCTCTGTGTGAACAAATAAAATTGAAAAATTAGTAAATTTCTGTAAAATTAGACCACAAACAAAAAATGCTTGTGAACAAATATTGATTTTTGTGACTTTTTTTTTTTTACAGAGATGACAGTGCTTGTGGCACATAAACCAATGTTTGTGTACATACATTAATTGTTCGTGGCGCTTGAGAAATGTCTGTGCTTGTACATTTTTTGCCGTGTCAATCATTTTTTGTCTATGGAAGACAACTAATGTCTGTATACACACATTAATTTTTGTCACTTTTTACAGAGATGGCATTGTTTGTGGTGCAAAAACCAATGTCTGTGTACAGACATTAAATGTTTGTGGCACTTGAGAAATGTCTATACTCGTATATTTTGGTGTCTGTTTCGAACTTTTTTTGTTTGTGGAAGACAACTAATGTCTGTACACATATATCACTTTTTGTGCCTTTTATGCAGATATGACGGTGTTTGTGATGTAGAAACCGATGTCTGTATATAGACATTAAGAGCCCATTTGGAAACCAAGATTTTTGGCTTTTCAGGCTCATCAACCAACTTTTTCACCAAACACGTAACTTTTAGTTTCGCGTGCTGAATTGTGTAATGACAAGAAAAAGTAAGGTTGAAATTACTTTTCTGGTTGTATTGAGTGAAGTTATTGTAGAGGACCATTTTAACTACTTTTCAAATAATTTTTTCTTTATTTTATTAATAATTTTTTTTAAATTTTTTTCTTCACAAATTAGCGGAATCAGCCAATGCAGCAAGAATCAGCCGATACAGCCGATTTGGATGTTACCAAATAGGCCCGAATTTTCTATACTAGTTGTTGAGGTTTAGTTCCGTAGATCCGAAAGCCCAATATAAACTTCAGATATTAAGGACGACGAATTTAGTATAAAAATAAATCATAAATATAAGTGTATGAACTAGCTATTTTTACGTGGAAACCCGGAAAGGGAAAAAACCACAAGACTTTTTAGCCTAACGTACAAGCCCTCTCTTTCTCATTAATATGCTCTCTTCACCATTTACATAATACATAAGTTGAAGCTCCATTAATGGAGATTTATGAGCTAATTCACTAATAAAGAAGTTAAGTAAAGGAGAAGAAGCTTTCTCCCGGAGAGAAGAGCCAAAGAAGAGTCTCCCCTTAGCAGGAAGCTTTGCTTCCTATTTATAGATGGGGGAGGGGTGTGAGGGTTTTCCTCATTTGGGCTAATGGGCCTACATGGGCCGTGTTGGGCCGAAATGAGCCTACATGTGTCTTGGGCCTCTAAACAGTAGTAGGCCGGGGTAATATACCCCAACACAAGTCCCCCAGTTTTTTGAGTAGTGAATCTGCAAATCTACTTGAGAAAGTATACTCTTGCTCATGTCCTTCCCTGCCTTCCATGAAACAATACTTTTGAATAGTCTTGGACACAAGGCATGGTAGGTGAGGTGCAATCCCGCACTAGGCACGACGGCGCTAAAGAGCCAGCCGCTCGTACTGCATAAAATGGCGGCCCCGACCCTGAATGGCATGGGTGGACCCAACCGAGAAGAAGGCACGACGGCGTTGTAGAGCCAGCCGTTCGTGCTGCATAAGATGGCGGTCGTCATCCTAGATTAAGGATCGACGAGCCATGCGGAGAATAGGCACGACGGCGTTGAGAGGCCGTTTGTGCTGCATAAAAGCGGCGGTCGCCATCCCAGATTAGAGATCGACGAGCCCGACCGAGAGCCAGGCACGACGGTGTTGTGGAGCCCGTTTGTGCTGCATAAAAGCGGTGGTCGCCATCCTAGGTCAAGGATGGACGAGCCCGACCGAGAGCCAGGCACGACGGTGTTGTGGAGCCTGTTTGTGCTGCATAAAAGCGGTGGTCGCCATCCCAGGTCAAGGATGGACGAGCCCGACCGAGAACCAGGCACGACGGTGCTGTGGAGCCTGTTCCTGCTGCATAAAAGCGGCGGTCGCCATCCCAGGTCAAGGATGGACGAGCCCGACCGAGAGCCAGGTACGACGGTGTTGTGGAGCCCGTTCGTGCTGCATAAGATGATCAATAGAAGAATGATAGCTTTTATTCCCCAGCTCAAACCGAACCAGCCGCGAGATCACCTGTCCGGTCTGATTTGGACGGGTCACTCTAACTAATTGGTCGGGGATGGCTACCACACTCAACAAGCCATCGCGACATTTGGGTAGCCCCAAACGTATATGCCACACACTTGTGAACACGGTTGTAGAACCCCCTATCCTTTGGACGGGGTGTTCCACGGACTCGACTCTGACAAACTCAGGACCCGTCGGCCCAGGACCACGTTGGGCCGCCCTTTACATCGCCTCTAAACCATTTTGTACCCCCGTTCGCTCGCTTTCGACGAACAGATCGTTCCGCCCTGGCTGAAATTATGACTCACACCAAATTCATAGTTCCGTTCCCCGTTCTTCCCACTAGAATGGTACAACGTACTTATGCTTGAGGTGAGAATTTTAGCCAATAGTTCTGCTGCTAATCCGTCCGGTTTTCTCCGATCTAGATCATCATTCATACTAATGGTCTATTCTTCGCCACCAAACTACAGTTTCAATGCCCCGTTCGGTTTTCCCGATACAGTTCATTCGTACCTATGGTTGAGGCGACAATCAAGGAGCCCTGATCTCCTTTTCTCTCTTTTTCTCTCTGGGTTTTCCATATTTATCATTCTTTTATGTGTGTGTGTATATATATATATATATATATATAAATACATGGACTCATAATGATGATCACGTCGTGCCGGGGTGGCCGATCATGGAGATATAATGATGATCACGTCGTGCCGGGGTGGCCGATCGTGGAGCTATAAAGCAGTCAGATCATCTGGATAATAGGTCTTCCTCCGTGGAGTGTGAAGATGCCTTCATAGTGATAAACATGTCGTGCCGAGAGGTCGATCATGATATGAGGACAGCGGCGGCGGTCCATAAAATATAGTCATGCTGTAAAGATGTCGGTACTAAGGATACCAATCCGGAAACTCGAGCAACGGTCCTCATCCGCGAGGAGCGGGGATGAGCCCGGTCTTCAAAATATGATGATGGCACCGTACGAGGGGCTCGGTGGCCATGTAAAGATGTCAGCACTGGGGGCCGATCAAAGAACAAAAACAACCAATAGTCCTCATTCGCGAGGAGCGGGGACAAGGCTGGCCGGATATGATAATGGCACCGTACCAGGGGGTCGGTGTCCATGCAATGATGTCGGCATTGGGGGCCGATCGGAAAGGAACAAGCAACGGTCCTCATCCGCGAGGAGCGGGGTCGAGGCCAGTCTGCAGATAAAGAAAATCATGTGGTGCTGATAGGCCGATCGTGATGTAATGGTGTCGGCGATGAGAGGACGATCAAGTGTATCCATGCAACGGCTCCCATCCGCGCAACGCGGGGATGATACCGGTCTTCAAGTATGGAGAACACGCCGTGCCGAGAGGCCGATCATGATATAGTGGTGTCGGCAATGAGAGGCCGACGTGAAACTCAAGCAATGGTCCTCATCCGCATAGCGTGGGGATGATACCGGTCTTCAAGCAAAGAGAATCATGCCTTGCCGATAGGCCGGTTGTGATGTAATGGTGTCAGCGATGAGAGGCCGATCAAGTGTATCCATGCAACGGCTCTCATCCGCGCAGCGCGGGGATGATACCAGTCTTCAAGTATGGAGAACTCGCCGTGCCGAGAGGCCGGTCATGATATAGTGGTGTCAGCAATGAGAGGCCGACCTGAAACTCAAGCAACGGTCCTCATCCGCGTAGCGTGGGGATGATACCGGTCTTCAAGTAAAGAGAATCATGTCGTGCCGATAGGCCGGCCGTGATATATAAGGACTGTCTCACGGCCCTCGGCCGTGATGGTTTCTTCTAGGCCCTCGGCCTCTGGGGTGGCAAATGCTCGTTTCACGGCCCTCGACCATGATGGTGGTCTCTCCACGTGTCATGATACCTACACACTTGTAATCTCTCTCTCTCTCTCTCTCTCTCTCTCTCTCTCTCTCGTTGCCAATTATGAACGTCTCTACGCTTCATGATCTCCCCGTTCGAGCTGATCGAACAGCTCTGAATGTGGTGATTTCTTCTTGTCGGTCATGAATGTTTATGCAATTCATGCCGAATATCATGGATCTTCCAGCTCGAGCATACCGAACGGATCTGAATGATTATAATTCTTTTCTCGTTTCCAGTCAGGAACGTCTATGCTCTTCTTGCCGAACGTCATGCACATCTCTTGTGCTTCATGATCTCCCCATTCGAGCTGATCGAACGGTTCTGAAAGAATGTGATTCTTTTCTCGTTTCCAGTCATGAACGTCTATGCATTTCATGCCGAATCATCATGAACATCTCTGTGCTTCTTGATCTCCTCGTTCGAGAATATCGAACGAATTTCACTGCACAATCAGCATGGTAATACGACCGCACGGCCGAACATATACAAGTATATACATACACATGTGCAACATTTCTTTTTATTTTTTATTCATGACTACCGGCTAAAGTGGTAATAATAACCCTCGGCCTAGATTTATTTCTCGAATCCGTCAGAGTCTACGACCGGAACCACCTAGTGGTTTGCCGGGCGCTCTCAGAAATGTAAGTACTTCGTCCCGTACTGGGTATAATTGTCGTTCGGTCACTCGATGCTGAGCAGGACCATATCGTTATAGTTGTCCTTGTGACGCTTTCATCAGTTAATTTGGGCCAATCGGGGGTGGACCGATGCGCCCATAAAGTCCAAGCATTTAACTAAAATGTTTGGTGAACTCATTACTAGAGCTTCGCTCAGTTCTTATTTAACACGGGATATTTTAATCCCTACAAAACAAATAATCGCTCAGTAATATTAATACATCATTTCATTTAATATTTTCATGAATGAAACGTCAATGCCGAGCGGGCCTATAGGTGGCCTTGAAATTGAAAACGCGTTTGTCGGGGTAACGCTTGTAGATAAGCTCCGATTGCTGATTATAGCCAATCGAGGGTGGGCCGACGCCCCTCTAAAGCTTAGCTCGATCTTATTAGTTTAGGGATGTTTTTAATCCCTAATTAAGAATGGTGATCCAGATAATAACAACCTTGAGAAATATTCACAATTGAACGGGCTGGTGAAAAATGAAGTTACTTAGCTGAAATAGGCGAGTATCAGCTGCCAGGCCTGGAGAATTTGATCTCCCAGAGTGATCCAGCCCATATCGTTGTAGTTTAGAAAGTCCATCACCAAGTCGGTCATACCATCTGTCTCCTTAGACTAGTCACAATTTTGGACTCATAACCAGCTCGGTTGGTGATTCATTGCACAACTTCTTTTTCTCTTTTCCCTTTTTCCGCCGATCGAGATTGCCGGAGCCCCTTTTATTTGAAACATCTGCTTGGTGGAGCTTCACAAAAAGCCAAGTCCAGAATTGTTGTTGATTTCGGAGGTGCCGATTGGGAACTTACCGGACGGCGAGACGTGTCAGGGAATGGTTGAGTAAGGCGATGCCCGAGTGACGGAACCCCGAGCGGCACTGCGCAAGTAGGCTGCGGCCCGCAGACATCTAAGCTCTTGTAGATGGAAAATTGTTAAGACACGAGATTCCATCCTAAAAGGTCAACCTGTTAGGAGGAGTAGCCCAGAGCTTAATATAGCACTTGTTTCATCCAAACTTTTCCGGTGTGGGATATTTAACACTCCTCCTCACGACCAGACACTTCGTCTGGATCGTGCCATCATTCATTTTTTCATTGGTTCGTCATTGTCATATTTTTTATATAATCATGTCGTCATTTTTTCATAAGGGGCCCACACCATGGATCGGTTTGGCTCTGATACATGTTAAGACACGAGATTCCATCCTAAAAGGTCAACTTGTTAGGAGGAGTAGCCCAGAGATTAATATAGCACTCGTTTCATCCAAACTTTTCCGGTTTGGGATATTTAACAAAAATTCTCATGCGGTGTTGGCCTTTGAACAAAGGCCATCCTGATGTATCCCCCTCATGGTAGATCTTCCTGAGGGAATAAAAGCCGAGTCTTGGAAAGAGGCGTGCCGAACGGCCAAACGCCAGAAGGGAGCTCCCTTGCTGTTCGGGAGGTGTACCTGCTTGCCCGCTCCTATCGGGTGGTGTTTGATCATCCGGGTCACCCCGGCGTGGGTGTTTGGCCTGGTATACCGATCGGGGAATGATCACTGTTCGGGAATATGGTGATCGATTGAGACTGCTGAAGCCTTTGGGTTGAAAGGAAGTCGAATCTTTACTACCGAGCGGTCGAAACCGCACTTGACAGGGGATATTGATGGCTTGAAGTCTACTGAGCACAAGTTTTGGCATATTCCCGTTCGAGAAACGGCGTTGTTTGCATGAAAACTCAGAAAATGCCACCCAGGATCTAACTGCTGGCCTGCTATCCCTGGGTGGTCCAGGGTATCAGCTTGGGGCTGCTTGGCATGCGCCACTGTACTGATCTGGAATGCCGTTCGGGTAAAACCGCACCACTAGAGATTTCCATCCTATGTCCGGGGTTCTGCAGGAGGTAGTAAACCGGTGGTCTCCTGGAATTTCAGTCGAGTACATTACTTAATTTGGGTGTTCGGGGTGCTCCCGTTCGGGAAGGCTGTGCTTGTTTGTTGGATAAGTGCTGTGCTTGATAGATATTCTTTTTTATCAAGTTAGTGGGCATGTGGGCCCATTTACATCTTCTTCCTTCACTGGTAGGCTGCTGCCATGGCTGGTTCACTCATTGGTAGTTCACGTTGGATATCAGTAACTTGGTGGCCAGCTGCTTGACTTAGTCTGGATTCTTCACCAAGAATTCTTCATTCGTAGTTTTCCCAAATCCTCCCCCCTGCGTTTTTCCTCCCTTTGAAGACCAGGATGTTTTTGTATCAATTTTTTTTGTAGAAAATCAAGAACACATGGAACTTTTAGAAGTGGTTCCCACATACGGGTGATACGGCGCCAATTATGAGGTTTAGTCTCGTAGATCCAAAAGCCCAACATAAACTTCGGATATTAAGGACGACGAATTTAGTATAAAAGTAAATCATAAATATAAAAGTGTATCAACTAGCTATTTTTACGTGAAAACCCGGAAAGGGAGAAAACCACGGGACTTTTTAGACTAACGTCCAAACCCGCTCTTTCTCATTAATATGCTCTCTTCACCATTTACATAATACATAAGTTGAAGCTCCATTAATGGAGAATTATGAGCTAATTCACTAATAAAGAAGATGAAGTAAAGGAGAAGAAGCTTTCTCCAAGAGAGAAGAGCCAAAGAAGAGCCTCCCCTTAGCAGGAAGCTTTGCTTCCTATTTATAGATGGGGGGTGGGTGTGAGGGTTTTCCTGATTTGGGCCAATGGGCCTACATGGGTCGTGTTGGGCCGAAATGAGCCTCACAGACCGGGCCCCGTACCGGGGCGGTGTCTTGGATCTCTAAACAGTAGTGGGCCGGGGTAATATACCCCAACACTAGTACATTTTTTGTTTGTGCCATATATTTTTTGTTTGTGGAAGAAAACTAGCTCAACACTTTGAATGATACCGACAGCACCTTAGGTTTATTTTCCGGCGACATTTTACCTCCGGTTGGTTTTCCAGTGACTTTTAATTATATTTTTTCAATTTTATTTCTTCATACATTTTTTAATTAATATTTAAGAAGTCATAGACATTTTTTTATACGATACAAACAAATATTCACCAATTATTCATCTTCAGTTTAATTTTCCGGTGACTCTTCATCTCACGAATCTTAAAAATTAAAAAATGGAGTGGAAAAGATGGAAGGTGATGAGATGAAAATAATAAAGATGAAAGATAGTGATTGAGATAAAAAATGACACAAGATTATGAATACATAGGGGTGGAGATGAATGTGATGAAGATGGAAAGAAAAAGAAAGAAAAAGAAAAAGATTGAGCAAGGAGGGGAACCTAGGCCCTAGGGAGAAGAGAGGAGAGAGAAAAGAGTGGGAAGAAAAGATGGTAAATGTGAAATGAAAAAATAGATTGTATTTATAGTGTGTATTGATGTGTACATGTGGTGTGTACAAAGAAAAAGAAGTGAAAGAACATTTTTGGATATTGAAACACTATTTGTACGAATTAAAAAATGCTCTTAATTGTAATTTTATCGAGAAACATTCTATTTGTAAACAATCAATTTAATCAACATTTTTAGATAACTAGTTAACACAATAAGTTGCCTATAACCAATACACCAATATGTATATGAAAACAGCCAAAAAAGCCAATTAAATGCTAACAAACGATTGCCGAACAAGCTAGACCATTAAATAGTAAAACTTGATTGAATTGTATAAGCATTTAGATATGTATTTGCATTAACTTTGGTTTTACTTTAGTTTACTTATAAAATTTATATGGGATTCTGTGTCGTTTTCTGCAATATAATACTAGTATAACTAATTTGATCAGTTTATTGAAATAAAATCAATCAATGAATCAATTTATGAGTAAGCAGATGAAAATACGGAGTATGAATGTAACGTATTGCAACTTGCAAGTGCATTTATGTTTGAAAAAAACTACAATACAAATGTGTGACACTTCATTCTTATGCAACAGTTTTTAATACTTAACAATTAGAAATTAATGGTGTGAAAATTTTCAGTAATAATTTATTTTTGTAAAATCGGTAAACTTAGAAATTGTAAAGCTCAATTATGCTTGAATAATTGGACAAAGCTATTTGTATCATTTGTACAAGACGTTGTACACAAACAATCTAATCTACGTGTAAAATGCCATGTAGGATCTAGACCAAACATTTTTTAATTGACAATCACTTGATTCAGAGCTCATTTGATGACTCTGTTTTTTGGTTTACCAGACTTATCAACTAACTTTTTCACCAAACACGTAACTTTTGATTTCGCGTGCTGAAGTGTGTAATAATAAGAAAAAATAAGGTTGAAGTT
The DNA here is from genome assembly GCA_945859915.1 of Cuscuta epithymum. NCBI lineage: Eukaryota > Viridiplantae > Streptophyta > Magnoliopsida > Solanales > Convolvulaceae > Cuscuta > Cuscuta epithymum. The sequence goes on along the minus strand of CAMAPF010000954.1, from coordinate 452,675 downwards.
ACTTTTCCTGACTGTATCGGATGAAGTTACTGTAGAGAATCTTTTTACCTATTTTTTCATGTTATTTTTTTTTTCATTTTATTAATAAAATATATTTTGAAATTTTTTTCATAAATAACAGAATGAATTTTAGCAGAATGATTCTACGGAGACTCTCAATTCTACTTCAATCAATCATCAATCAATCAATCATCATTTACCTCAGTGCTGCAAAGGCTCACACCTACGGTGAGGTAGGGGGTCGGATGCACGCAGTTTTACCCTGTACTAAAGTACAAATAGATTGTTTCCAGATGACCCATAATGAAAATCGTTTCCAAAATTGCATGGACTGACTGCTACTTCATAATAAAGAAAAGCAGACAATTTGATAAGCCATTTTACTTTATTACATCATATTCTTAAGTAAAAAAATAATGAATCTTTTGCTCCATTGCAAAACATACGTGGAACTAAAGAAAAAATTGGGAGTTCAAACGAGTGGACTCAGTTGATCCCCTTACTCGCTCAATTTCGGTTTGCTTGCTCACTTGATTCTTATCGTAGCCTTCTGATCCAACTCAGAGAGCTGATCGGACTCCATATTGCCATATGGGCATCAACTTGTCCAAATCAAGGAACTCCAGGAACTCCAGGACATCCCATTTCTCGCATCAAGGTATCTCGAACTCCATCGAATTTGCTCTCTCTGTTTCTACTTCATAGCCATGTACAACACCTATGTAAGCTCAACTGTCTCAGTAAAATGTAAAGGGTGTGCTGCTTTTTCATCCTATGGTAATCCATACTGTACAAAAGACAGGTTTAACAAATACCCCTTGTATAATTCATCGTCATCATGCTGCTTTTGTTGCGCAAATTCGATGTGTAGAGTCCCACTAGGCCCTTGCTATGTCTATGGTCTGAGGCAGTCCACTTTGATTCAGTGGTCACCTTGTAAAAAAGTGTTCTTGAGCAGCTTAGATAGCACGTCTAATAAGAATTCATCCAGTCTCGGCTTTGAAAGAAAATGCTCTTATAAGAAATCTTGCTCTTTTAATGAGGTGAGTGTGCGTGGAGGAAGAGGGAGATTAAGGTCTCTGGGATTTCAAGATAATAGTGAAAGAGACAGTTTTTCTGATGTTGGTGTGGCTGAGGTTTTGCTCAGTTTGCTTACCAAGAGTGTGGATGAGGATTTTGATGATTTGAGGGCAAGAAAAAAAAGTTCCTGGAAGAATAGAGTGTTGGAGATTGAAGAGAGTGGCAATGTTGAGAAAAATTGCATCCATAAGAAGAAAGGGAGTAGGGAATCAAGTGTAGTTAGAAAGTCAAAGTGGGAAGCTGAGTCAGAGGAGGAAGAGGATAATAAGACAAGAAAAGAACGTAGGAGAGAAAAAGGAAAAGGAGCTCTTTTAAGAACTGAACAGGAGGCCGTGGGGGGTAAACTGGTCAGACCTAGAGCGAGGGAAGAAGATAAAGATGTTTTGTTGAGCAGTGAGAGACAAAAGGCAACCAGTGTTTTGAAAGACGAAAAGGAATATTTGTCTAGGAATGAAGATTTTTCAAAAAAAAATCATGAGAAAGTGAAAAAAGAGGGGTCTAGCTGTTCTTCATACTACTCGGCTTCTTCAACAGGTGAGCTAGAAAGTGATCATGAGGTGCGGATTGAGCAAGAGCAAAATCAAAGGCATTCGAGGAATGAAATAGGAGAGAAAGTTAGGAGGTTTGAGGATCAGTCCAAGGAACAAGGGGCGATTTTGAGAAAGGATGACGCGTTTGGAAAACCCTTCGTAGCACCATTAGCTGACATAGAGCCCATCAATTGGAGAAAGAAATCCGAGAAGAGGCTGGGCGAGACATCGATTGAAGAGAAAGAGTTAAGGAAAGAATCTTCACATAAGCAATCAAGGATTTTGGGTGTCGATGAGATTGACTATAGAAAAGAACTTATTAGTTCCTATAAGACATATGATGATAAGAAACGTCAACCCACCTCTGCTGAACAAGCAATTGAACAGTCTGAGATTCAAATAAAGCATAAGAAAGTATTAGATCCGGCAGTAAATGCCACAGGTCCTACAGAACCCTTGAATCAAATGATGAAATCCAGAGATGGATCGGGGAAGTATTCGTTAAAGATTTGTGAACCTCAATTTCAAGAAGTTGATCTTAGAGGGAAACTTGCTAAAGAAAGAGTGTCTAGCATTATTAAAAAGAATGGTGAAACATCTTCAAATATCTTAGATAAGCAACACAATCAAGCTCAAGAGTTAGCTATACAAGTGACTAGAGATGAACATAGAACTTACATTTCCGAGAGGCAATCAAACATGGAGTTTAAAGATCAGAAAAAATATAAGTCAAGCCTTCAGTTGTCAACTTTAGAATCCGGGAAATCTTCTCAAACAAGCGCACAACTTGCAGAAGGTACCACTTCAATGCATGGAAAGGATCCACTGGTGGCATGTGGAAATGATGCCACCAATTTTAATGGAAATAACACTAACACACAAGTATCTCAGGCCCACTCATCTTCTCAATTGTCAAATTCTCCGAAATTCGAATCACTAAGTGGTTCTAGTAGGCCAATGGAACAATCCTCAGCTAGACCATACCAAATACAGCAAGAACCATGTGGCGAGGTCAAAAGGGATGAAGTTGATGCGAAACTTCTAGAAGAAGTTGTTTCTCTAAAACATGGACTTGGTGAGTTTGATGAGAAAGTAAGGTGTGAAGTTACCAGTTCTGAAACTCAAGGGGTGAAAAGATTATCACGTGAAACAAAGTTGATACATGAGGGTGAGCAGAATGAACAACGAGAACCTCAATTACAAGAAAATGATTCTGAATGTTCTTCTTTGGCAAATCAACCGTCATCATCTATTCAAGAAACATCAAAAACCGAAATCAAGAGATCTGGACAGTCCCTATGGCATATTATTGGAGATATAGTTAGACTCCGGTGGATTTCGCATTCTGGTAAACATATATTTGGGGCATACATATGTTTTTCATCCCTACAATATTTTATTTTAGGTCCCTGAAATATTATTATGCGGAGTATTGTTTTTCATCTCCATGATTTAAATTGTTCTTTAATCCCTCTTCAATAAACTCTCCATGAACATCCATTATTAAAAACAGACATTGCTCATAGAACTCCAGTCTTCAAATTGAGGCGTAAGTTGAAAGTCAGAATGTTGAGTATTGCTTATCCCTAACTGCTCTAATAGTCTTCTAAGAGTTATAAAATGTTGATGTAGAAAGGTCCGGTGAGCCACATCAATTTCTTCAAACTAAGGTTCACGGAGAGTTGGAGAGGGGCTAGAAAGAAAGCAACTTAAGTGATGGGGATGTTACAACAAAAAAATTACAGTGACCTAAAAAATGCTACATTTGCATGGATAAAACATATATAAGCCTTTTGGGTAATTATTTCAACTCCAGGTTTTGGAAGAAGGAGTTCATCACATCAATCTACTACAAGTAGTGAAACCTGGATTGCTGGTCATGTACCTGAGGGCAACAATGGTTTGAAGCCAGAAAACATATTGCAACAAAAATCTTCCTCTGATCACCTTAAACGAAAAGATATTCAAGTTCAGGGAGATGTATCAAACTCATCGCAAAGCAATTCTGTTGTATCGAACGAAGAAATGTTGGAAAAGACTGTTGAAGGCAGAGAGAGAATTGTTTCTTCACCAGCTTCTTCAAGTGGAATATCATTTCCTGATGAGGTGGTCAAAGATGGGGGGGAAATGAGGCAAAGGAGATTTCAGAGGGCCAATCAAGTAGTGAAAGACAGGTTTGATGAATGGGAAGAAGCTTACAGGTTAGAATATGAGCAGAGGAAAGTTGATGAAATGTTTATGAGGGAAGCATTGGTGGAAGCCAAAAAAGCTGCCGACAGCTGGGAGGTCCCTGTTGGGGCTGTACTCGTGAAGGGTGGAAAGATAATTTCTCGTGGAAGCAACCTGTAAGTTTTTTAGTCTCTTAGTGCCCGTTAGGCAAAGGTTATTTGGCTGGAATAGTTGTACCTTTTCAAGAAAAAGTGTTCAGTACAACCAATTTCAGCCAAAATAATTAGGCAAAAGCTAATTATTCCAGGCTTTCCCATTATTCTTATCCTGATTACTCTGTTAGTTTCCAAATGGGCTCTTAATGTTTTATGAATAACTTTTTTTTTTCACATCCTAGTTCCCCCCCCCCCCCCCCCCACTCAAATAACTGTCCATTAAGGACACACTGATTTTTAAGGTGGAAATTAATTCTGTCATAAATTGGCACAAATATCCCTACTGATTTCTAGGTATAGGAAGCAACCAGCAAAAGTGAATTACATGTAAGAGGAAAACTAACTCATGTCACTTTGTTTTGTTTTATTCGGGTTGCCGAATGACCACTCATTTGTGAACTAATGCATTTATTTTAGAAAGAAGTGAGTCTCTGTCTTAATAATCCATGTAAATCATGTCCCAGTGTAGAAGAGTTGCGTGATTCCACTGCGCATGCAGAAATGATTTGCATTAGAGAGGCTTCAAATATCCTTCGGTCCTGGAGACTTTCGGTAAATGTCCATGCTTTTTTTGTTTAAAAAGTGAATGTTTAGCTCATTTAATCTCCCTAGAGCTGACATGGAGTGTGATTATACATATATTGGGGCAAGCTGACTAGGGTGATTCTGTTTATAGTTAGAGAATAACTAAACAAGCGGAACATGATCCGAAATCCTGTTCAGAAAATAATGATATATTTATTGAGCCACTACTTCAGTAAAGCTATAATGATGTCAACCATATTCTCCCCTTCCCCATCTTATCCCCGCCTTCATGTTATGATCCAAATCTGATTTTGTATCGTACAATGTGACAAATGAGATGTGGCTGTGTTCTTCAGTTTAAGTAACACTTTACTTCTACCTTTGATTACATCCAAAACAGTCCCAAAGAAAAAACAACACTTCCTTCTGTCTTGATGTTAAATATTTTGCTTGCTGAAGTAACATATCATGTGTTATTGTGTTGTATCGAGTTATATCTTCTGTTATTCTGAATCATTATTTTTCTTTTTTATGTACCAATGTTATTTGATTCTATAGGATACAACACTCTATGTTACCCTTGAACCATGCCCAATGTGTGCGGGAGCGATACTCCAAGCTAGGATTGATACCATTGTTTGGGGAACTCCAAATAAGCTTCTTGGTGCGGATGGAAGCTGGATTAGGTATATGCCATTCCAAATTACCGTCGTCAGTACATTACATCATACGTAGTAACTGATTGATGTTAGAAGTGTTCGACTGTTTGGTACAATTAGTTGTTGAATAGCTGATTTATATTAAAAAAAACATAAAAAAGACCTTATAATTAATTGTTTGTCATATGTGGATAAATATATGTTTATGAAGAACTTGGAGCTTATTCTAAAATGTTGAACGAGATAGCTTTTCAAATTAGAGCTTATTTTTTGTTCTTATGCCACGTACTATTTACCAAACATGACATTATTAGCTTTTCAGAAAAGCTTTGCTAGCTGTTAGCATATAAGTCCATCTTTTGCTTATCAAGACCTACTTTCTCAGTTAATAATTCACACATTAGTCATCAGTCAGTTTATCTGTTACTGTTTGTTTTACGATGCATATCCAGTGTTCATTAAGTAATTATAGGCGAGGGGTATTTTTTCTAACTTTAATGAGTGTGCATTTCATAGGCTTTTCCCGGATGGAGATGGCCAACGGTCAACAGATAAACCACCTGCGCCGGTTCATCCCTTCCACCCAAAAATGAACGTTAGGCGAGGAGTTCTGGCCAACGAATGTGCAGAATCAATGCAGCAGTTCTTTCAACGCCGTAGAAAAAAGGAAAACAAGTTGGAGCCTCCACCTCCTCCATCACGCATTCCTCTATTGAGCCATCCTAACAAGTTTATAGCTAAGATGCATGATACCTTTCATCTTATGTTCTGTTTGTAACCACCATAATAACTCCATGTTTTACATTTCTAAGAGGTTGTTGATTTTATTAGTTCTGCCTAGCTCCATCGAGTGGCAGAACCATAGATTTCTACAAGGGCACACCAACCACAAAAAATGTTGTGTACATGTGATGAAAAATCGTGTGTAACGCTCTCGAACTGGGTATAGTCATACCCGGGTTCAGTGTGAGAAATGTGGACTTCAGAATTAACCATTTTCTTATTCTTTTAGATGGTTATATTTTTAATTGATCACAACTTATAAAAAGACATGCTTATGACTTAATCACGAGTTAAAGATGGAAGATAACTTGAATTAGAGGCTGCCGCTCTGAATCTTCTTCTCTCATCTATTTCTTTTAATTTGGGGATAGTACTATAGGCTACAAACCTCGACAAAAAACTGACCAAGACCTTTGGCTACACTCTGCAAATCCCAATGGCCCAAACTTTTCATCTCCAGTCATAGTCTCAAGACCCCTGCTCTTACATTCTGTTTACCCAAAATCATGGTACTTCCCCTCTTTATAACTCTCTTCATTTTTTCTAAATATATATATCAGTATATGACTGACTACAATTTTGATGTTGGCCTGTTGGGGCATTCTAGTCTGGGTAATTTGATATGCAAGGTTTTCTGGATAGGGGCGCTAATCAGGCCAAATTATGGAATATCGACCCAAAAGTTGTAATATATGGGGGATGCACTTGGTTCGGTTTCAATAAACACTTCCCAGAGTTCCAGAGTCCGGAAGTAGCAGCAAGCCAGCAACATTGAAGTTGTTGATGATTGTTTAAACAAATCTGAGGAATTGAAAGTAAAAAGAAAGAAGCTGAAGGGTAGAAGGGCTGTAATGAAGTGGTTGAAGTGCTTGAGGTGGAAGAAGAAGAAAGAATTACAAAAGATGACTGCTGAGGAAAAATTGATTTACAATCTGAAAAAAGTAAGCGAGCACTTATACCACCTAACTAAGGGAGTGTTTGCAATTGCTTCAACTTTAAAAAAGTGATTTTTTAAAGTGATTTTGGGAAAAGTGATTAATAGTAAAAGTTGGTAGTGTTTGAGAAAAAAGTGATTCTGGAAAAGTAAAAGCTGGTAGTTTTTGGTAAAATAAGTACTTTTTGTGTAATAGAAAAAGTGAGAAGCAGTTTAAAACACCCTTCTTCCAGCTTTTAGTTTTTAAGTGATTAATTTAAGCAGAAGCTGTTATTTGAAAACACTCTTTTCAACTTTTTTTAAGCCAAAAGCTGAAAAGTACTTTTTTTTAAACATACCCGAACACTTCTTAAGTGAAACAGAATCAAGGCCGATTTCTAGATTAGTGCTTTTCAATAATGTAATTGTTAAGACATCCTGCCTCACAAATATACAGATACGATTTCCCATAGAAGACCTTAGAGACCTCTAACTATCACTAGACCTTTTAGAATTGAACATTTAAACCTAAACTTTTTTTTATCAATCATCTCAAAGATCGCACCACCCAAATTCAGTTTTAAACTCATTTATTATGTCAAGCTTTTTTGTTTTAACTTTAAAACTAACGTAGTATAAGTGTATGATATCAGTTTCTTTATCTAACACTCTAGGACATTAGTGTAGAAATCCCTTGCCAAGATCCCTTGCCAAGAATCTCCTTGAGGCCAAGAAAATTATACCTTACGACCGGCACATCATGATGATGGTGTGCTCGGTCGTTTTTATTTAAAACAGAGAGAGCCGACTCCAAATTGAACTCCAGCGTTCGTCATCCCTGGGTCGCAAAGGACTGTTCTTCTCCTTGCCGTGCTTCTCCTTCCCAATAGATATCCCAAATCTAGCTATGCCGTTTCCTATTAGCTAGAATCTGGAAATTAAATTTAGTAGAACTATATTGCTATTCTCAGAAACGATGATGCTACCAATATTAATTTCCTTTATTTATTAAAATATGAAAAACATGATCACAATTTTTTTTCTATAATATATTTTTTACATGTTGGAGATGACCCCCTATAAATTATTTTAGACCTTACTCAATTTACATCTTGCGCACACTCAAGTTACATCAGGATTTGCTTAAGTTACATATCTTATACCGTGAGTTACATGTCAATTTTTCTTAACAAGTTACATCCTGTTTACATTTGAGTTACATTTTCCAAAACACGTGTTACATCAGAATATAATGCGAGTTACACAACCCAATAAGCCCATGCTATTCAAATAAAAACATTTTTATAAAAAAATCATTTTTATAACCTTGATATTAAAAACAAAACTGTTGGGATATATTATCCCGGCCTATTACTGTTCAGGAGCCCAAGACTTCACATAGTACAGAGCCCGTTCAGTAAGGCCCGTTTTGGCCCGTTTTGGCCATCCGGCCCACTTCGGCCCAACAAGCCCGTATTTGGCCCATTAGGGTGGAGAGCACCCTTCCCCATTTCCCTATAAATAGGAGCTTAGCCTCCATGTAAAAGGATCTCTTTCCTTCTTCCCCAACTCATTTACTCGCTCTATAATAGCTTGCAAGACTCCATTAATGGGAGCTCAAATTGTACTGTGTAATGGTGAGGAGAGTCCTAATGAGAAAGAGAGGGCTTGGACATTAGCCTAAAAAGTCCTGTGGTTTTCTCTCTTTCGGGTTTCCACGTAAAAATAGTTTTGTTCATACACATTTATGCATATATTTACTATATCGTGTTGGATTAACCTCAACAAAAACATATACACTCTTTATATGTAACATAATCGGACAATTAGACTCTTTATTTTCATTGAAATCAAATTTTATTTCTTATACTATGTATTTGACAAGTTACATTTCAACTACACTTGAGTTACATTTATCAATAACGCGAGTTACATTTCATTACACATGAGTTACATCACATTTTGTTCTTGAACAATGAAAAACAAAAAAAAAAGGTTACTGTTCACGCGAGTGAACAGTAACACACTAACACGCGAATTTTTAGGTTGGAGCAACATGCTTCAAACGACGCCGTTTTGGGCACAGGAGCATAATGCTCATGCTGCGCCGGTTACAGCGTATACGCACTGGATTGATGGAAGACAACTGGAGCATTTCATCATTGCACGCAGTACTCCCTACTACATTAGCCACCCTAGCCTTGAGTACATCAGAGACTACATTTACCTAGGGGTGAACAAAAAAACTAAAAAACCGAAACTGACTGACAAACCGACCGAAACCGAACCGACCAAAACTGAAACCGACTCAAACCGAAACCGATTCAAACCGAGTAATCAATGGTGGTTCGGTTTACGGTTTCACTTTTGGGGTTAAGAAACCGACCGAACCGAAACCGACTGACAAAAACATGCTTAAACCACCGATCGATATTAACCGAACCGAAACCGAACCGAAATCGACTCAAGTAGTGGGTCCAGTTTACGGTTTCACCTTTCCCAAAACCAAAACCGACGAAACCGAACTGACGAACCTCCCATTGGTAAATGATTTACCAATGGGACTTTTAAAAGGTAAAATCTTATTTTTCAGAATTGTCATATTATATTTTACTAGGTTGGTAGATAAATTAGTTTAGAATTTGATACTTTCGAGGATTGCATTGTAGGCATGGATTCACTTTTAAATAAATGAACTTTAATTGCTATTTTTCCTTGGTGAGGCCGAGATTAGAATGGGGTAATGTCTAGTGAGAATCCGAAAGGTGAAAAATTAATATAACTAGACCTCTTGCCTTACGAAAAAGAGAATGGGAGCCCCGGTCAAAAAGCGTAAGATGAGACTTGGGTATCTTTCGAAAGAAACGGCTTTCTCGTGCCAACATGACAAAGAAAACTGAACCTAATTAAATGAACTTTGAGGCTATTGCAAAAATTAGCTTTAGTCCTTCTCGTACTTCAAGTATACGTCAAAGCACAAATGTGCCGAGACGGTTTAGCTTAGTTGTACACCATGTCTACTCTTTGCATAGGTTTAAATGATTGTTCCTAATTTGTGGCCTACTGAGTTCCTTGTTCTTACGAATAACTCTGAAGTTCCTGAAAACATTAAAGTCTTTGTTAGAATATTCCTATCTCTCAAAATAAAGGGACTATCATTATTATCCATTCACCATCATATTCACAAGTCCTTCTGATCAATAGCTAGTTATTTGTGTGTGCTGTCATTACTTTGAGGATGTTGTGAATAATTGTGTCAAATAGTTTAGCTTGAGTACAAAGGTGTAGTTTAGGGAAGAATTTTCTTGATTTAAATTGTCTGTCCTGTGAATATCCCTTTAACTACGTATGCATGCTAACTGTTTTAAATTCCGTGTGGTGATTTTCGTAAGTCCCGTTGTTCAGTTTGCTTGAGGACAAGCAAAAGCTTAAGTGTGGGGGAGTCTGATAAGTCCGTATTTAGACACGCATTTGATGCGTGTTCGGGTCGGATTTTGATGATTTTCTTGGCTTTAAGGCGTTGCAAGTCTCAATTTTGGCTCAAGTTGTGTTTAGCAGGCGTTGGATCGAGTTTCGTTGCATTTGGAGTTGATTTGAAGAAGTTAGAGTCCGGCAATCGGCGCTAAAGAGACAATCGGGAGGAGATAGAGAGCATTCAAGGAAGAATTGAGAGATTTGGAGGTCACCAGGTGATTCACGGCGAAATTTTGATGAAGAAAGAGCATTGGGATCGACCTCGTTTGAATCCGGGCACGTTTGGAGCAAGAAAACAAGAAAACGGAGCGAAAAAAGTCAGACGCACGGTCGTGCGTCTGGGACGCACGATCGTGCGTCTGGGACGCACGATCGTGCGTCCATTACGAAAACGCGAGGGTGCTTCTGCCTGCTACGTACGATCGTGCGTAGGCAGGGACGCACGATCGTGCGTAGCTCCGTCCCACGCGCGGAAGTTTCCTATTTCGGCCCAAACTCGTTTTTCCCCCCTTTTTCTATAAATAAGGCCTCCCTAACCCTTTTTAGGGGTTACGAACATTACGGAAAGGCCTAGGGCCTAGTAAACATAAACTGTCGTACAAGGGTCTTTTATGCAACTTACCTAATTAAAAACTTTATCATCCACTTTCATTCTAGATTTATTTATTATAATTTACAAGTGAGCAATAATTTTGTATTGGTAGTGCACTAAATTTGAACTTAATTATAATATGTAATGGAGAGTAGAACAATCGTATGCACATTTTGTTAAAATATTATGCAATGGATAAGCGGAATTAGTGCAACAAAATTAGATGCACATGTAATTAAATTATAATGCACTTTATAAGTTTTTCACACTTTTAAGGTGTCTAATATAAAATTGCATCATAATATCACATAAGTGCATCAACTAACCTTCTACGTATATAAGTAACGAAAATAGTTTATGAATTTCATGTGCATTTTTGTTCATGTAAACGTGCACTTTATCTTATAAGAGGTGCACATTTTTATACGTGCACGTATAATTCAATAAAAATGTAAAAACCTGGATGAAATAAAAAATTATACTGAAATTAAGAAAAAAATAAAAAATGGGAAGAGTAATAATATTATTATACTCCGTATTATAATAAAACACCCACTAAGTAGAAAGTTGGTGTTTGCTACTATAAACAAAGAATGTAACGGAACATGCATATGACCAAAAAAGCCGCACATATTAAATGAGTATATCAATTTACAAAAAACTCCTTGATCGTGTTATATTAAATTTGTTCTAACATCTATAATTATAGTTTGATCTAATGGTGGAGAATCTTTCTCATTTCTCTCCTAAGATGTTTTTCTCATTTGAACCTAAACATATATATATATATATATATATATATATATATATTGATTTGGAATTAATCTGCAATTAGTGTTTATGGTTTACTGATCTTTCCTCTTTTTCATTCTTTTCTTTTGATGGTTTAATTCATCTGTGTTTACCAGGGGTGTTCGTCGGTTCGGTTTGGTCGGTTCGGTTTGGTCGGTTCGGTTTGGTCGATTTTTTTACCGGAAAAAATGAAACCGTAAACCGAACCGCACTACTTGAGTCGGTTTCGGTTCGGTTTCCGTTCGGTTAATATCGGTCGGTTCGTGTCGGTTTCGGTTAGTTTTAGCATGTTTTTGTGGGTTTTTGTCGGTCGGTTTCGGTTCGGTCGGTTTTTTAACCCCAAAGGTGAAACCGTAAACCGAACCGCCAATGTTTAATCGGTTTGAGTCGGTTTCGGTTTTGGTCGGTTCGGTTTCGGTCGGTTTCGGTTTTTCGGTTTTTTTGTTCACCCCTAGTATTTACTATCTATACCAAAATCTTTCTTATAGTTTATTTTTCATTTGGCTAAACATTGTGAGTTTTTTTTTAATTTCAGGTATTGAGATTTAGTTGATCAAGTGTTGAAAGATAAAGAAGTTTTTGGACAAAAATGGAACTTTGCCTTGCTCCTTGAGCCAATTTTCTTATTTTATACTTGGATGTATTCATATGTAGTAGTCTAAATTTTATGCTCTTTAAAAAAATCAGCACTTACTTCTATATTACTAATATAAATACTTAAATTTATGAAGTATTCATAAATTCAGATGTATTCATATGAATACTTGGATGTATTCATATGTAGTATTCATACAATTTATGTATTTTATACTTAATTTTATGCTATTATTACTTTGTAGTTTGTATTGCATTTCTTTGTTTAGTACAATTTTCATTCACTTTATACTAATGTTTAATTAGTAATTCTATATCATTTTTGAAATAATGTTTTAATTTTAGACCTCAAATTATAATTCGATTTTGAATGTATGTGTGAGTATTTTGTATATGAATTAATAAGTAATTGTTGTTAAATAAGCAATACCAATGCCATATGAAGTGTTGCTATAGCATAAAACTAAATAAAATTTGGCTTAAGTCTATAAATAAGACTTCACTCATAGTTAGAGTAGTGTTGGCACAATTTAATGAGCTATTCTGAAGGGCAATAAATATGTTGGTTTTGGTCTACACCGACGGAACATATACTGACATCTAAATTTCTGTATGAATTGTTTTTTATCCTGTTGGTATAGCCAAAAGATGTCTATACCAATGGTTTATGTATTTATACCAACACTTTTCTTACCGTTGGTAAATGACAATTTGTTTGTAGAGTAATTATCACTCTGAAATAACAATTACTCATCAAATATTAAAAATAATACATCTATAACTAACATCACATTTACCATCAATAATCCATTATATTCTATATCCATCAAAACTATTTCAATAAATATACTCAAATTAGCATATTCAATAAGTGTAAATAATCGTGCCATTTTGTAATGAGAAGTTTTGAACGGGAAATTAATTAGACATATTCACAAACATTTTCTTGGAAATTAAATGGTTTTCAATCAAGAGCGACATTTTAATTTATTGAGAAGTGATAAGTCCGTATTTCGACACACATTTGATGCGTGTTGGGATCGTATTTTGGTGGTTTCCCTAATTATTTTGTGTCACAAGTCTCATTTTTAGCTCAAGTTATGTTTACCGGGCGTTGGTTCGAGTTTTATGTTGTTTGGAGTCAAAATCAAGTAATTTGAGTCCGGCACTGGCGCTTGAGAAGCAACCGAGACGATTTGAGAAGCATTCTAGAGTGAATTGAGAGCTTTGGAGGTCACCGGGAGGTTTACGATAAAGATTTGATGTCAAAAGAGCTCTACGATTGGATACGGGATCAAAAGAAGACGAATAGATCTAAAAACGACGATCAGGATGACCTTCTGTCAATCGTTCAATCATATCTTATGTAGAAACACCGAAAGGACACGATTCAATTTCAATATGAAAGCCAACATCAAGGGCTACAAATCATATGAAGACACCATTGCAAGAATCTGAGAGGAAGAAGGTGAAAATAGACGATGAGGTCAGATGATTGTTGTTGCGATTTCAGAATGCGACCCTCCACCATTTTATTCATATCTTTTGATTGGATGATTCAAATCCCGTTTTGCAAGTTGTGGTGGATAGAGGACTTCATTATCTACAACTTTCATGAAGGAAGCATTGTCAAATTCGGACGAGAAAACGCCAGGCACGTTCGTGCTTGGGAGATAGGCACGCCGTGCCTAAAGAAGAAAAGTGTACGCAAAACTACGTCGTTTTGGGTGCGGGAGCACGGTGCTCACCGTGGGGTGATACCACGGTATACGAAGTGTTCGAGTAATTATTTATGTAATTTTGTCTAAATTTTAATTCTTTTTAGAATAATTTCTACTCCGGGTATAATTATGTAGTGTGAAGAGTAATGCTAATTTGTAGCAAAGTCATCATAATTGCGTATGTGAGTGCGTAGGAATGTGTTTCTTCTACTTTAATTCACTGGCGTGAGTGAATACGCATATTGAATTGGCTGGAAAGGCAATAACGCCATTCTCTCGTAGTCTCGTCATTCGTCAACAAGCTTGGGCATCCATGTATAAAAGAAGGCAGATCAGATAGGCCAAGACGATAAGTACGTACTAGCTAGCTAGCAGCAAACTAAGAGTAATAAATTAAAATATGACGATGGAAGGAAAGACATGGCAGCGCCGGCGGCGTTTCTTGTCCGGTCAAGCAGTCACGGCGGCCCCCACCAGCTTGCTACTTTCAGGGCCATCTAATGAATTTGGAGGCCCCGGTTCCAAATGACAAATTGAGCCTTCTAAAACAAGAAAAAATATTCCATATAAAATTCAAAAAAGAAATACAAATAGACTAGATAATTCAATGAAATACTAGTATAACAATATGAGTTCTATAATGTTTAAAGTACACGAGTTAGAGAATTTAAAAGTTATATACCTTTTGAAATTTTGAATAATACATAACATCTAGACAAATAAACCTATAACTAATACGGAGTACTACATTCTAAAATTTTGGAGGCCCTATACAAGAGTGGGCCCCGGTGCCAAGAACCTATTGCACCTCTTAAAAGACGGTCCCGGCTACTTTGGTTTGCCGCGTGCTTTGCTGTTACGACGGCGGGTCGGAATAAGCTGACCGACCTTGAATACAATGTAATGATAGAGCTGAAAAGCAGTCTTACATTCCCCGCAGGAGGAGAGTCCCTATGGACTGAACGTGATCCGTGCTACTGGCTCCATTTGGGTTGTGAGATCTACCCAGGGGAGGATCTATGTACGGGGCCTACGGGCTATGGTGGGCTGAAGCCCAGGGCAACTTAAAAGAATCAATATTTTTAGTGTATATTTTTTCATTTTTCACATTTAGCCCACCTCGATAATATTTAAGCCTAGTATAACCGCTATTCAGCCCAGGGCATCCCGGATTCCTGGATCCGCCCCTGGATCTACCCGACTTACTTTGTTGACGTTATCGAGATTCACGGTTTGAATATCAGGGGGACTCTGCCGCCAAGCCTGGGAAACCTCACCGGGTTGTCCGTTTTCTCCGCCGGCGACAACCGCCTCACCGGGCCACTTCCGGACTTAGCCGGCTACTCGAATCTCCGAGTGCTCAACGTTTCCCGCAACCTGTTCACTTCAATCCCGCCAACTCTGTTTCGTAACAAGCCTGCACTCCAGTCGGTTGTTCTAGACTACGTACAACATTTTGCTTCAGCCCTGGAAGATTCCTGAAGATCTGAGCTCCTCTTCACACCTCGGTGTTTTCACCGCCGCCGATTGCAACGTCCATGGGGACTTCCCCATGTTCATTCTTTTTTTTTTTTGACTGTTTTCCCTTCTTTTTTTTTCCTTTTAATTTGAAGGTTTCGATCGTGTTCGTACGTGCTTATTTAAATTTTGAATCTCATCTAATGGTCGATGTCTCTCTCTTTCAATTAAAGTAGAAATGCTAGGGGTACGCAAGTTGTACACAAAATGTCAGTCACAGACAATTAATACAGAATTGTCTGTGTCCATAGACATTTACTTCTTCTTTTTGTAAAAAGTACATTGACAGCCGCCCGATACTGACACCAGCTTGCAGTGCTTGTGTTTACAGACAATATTTTCATGTTGCACAGATAATTATTTTTCTGCGTGCACAAACAATATTTACCACACAAACAATAGTTATGCGTTTCCACAGACAATAGTTGTCTCTATGATCAACTTTAGTTGTCGGTGTGATCAATTTCAATTATCTGGGAGAACAAAAAATTTAATTATCTATATGATGGAGTATTAATTCTAGAGAGAAGTGAGAGCTAGAGAGAGAAAGTGAGTAATTATATTTCTCAACCCCCTATAACTAGCCCCAAGGGGTCTATTTATAGGAAAAAATGTGGATTTGGGCCCCTAGCCATGGGCTTAGGAGGCCCATTACAATAATCATGCCTTCTTTGGGCGAAATAGGGCCACTAATGGGCTGTGTACAATACTTAGTAAATAAAGTAGAGAGATGTATTCTGCCAGGGCGGAGACTGGCCGATGCGGTGCACTTTGGCCGATGCGGTCCCATGGCCGATGCGGTCCATGGGCCGATGCGGCCCCGGGAGTCCAGGTGCGCTCCCTGGGCCGGTTTGATTCGTAGCCGATGCGGACCCCCACTGGGCCGAAGGGGGCCACGTGGGTGGTGTTCTGGTCATCGTTGACTTGAGTATGTGGGTCATGGGGTCCAGGCCCGTATACTCTATCAGGAGTCCCCCACTCTCTGAGCTGAGGCGAAGCCGAAGCGAAAGGGAGTACATGTTCCTTTCTGGCTGGCCGTTGCGTGAGGTCGAAGGTGCTTGGTGGCCGAAGGGGTTTCTGCTTCGATTATGGACGAAGCGGTTACCTTATTTGACGCAGATGAAGCGCGCTTGAGAATTCATAGCCTCGATGCGGCCGACGCACTCTCTGTGGAAGTGCTTCTGAAGACGAGGCGATGCGCTTTCTTTTTTGTAGATGTGATGAATTCTGGCGTGGATAAATTGGCCTGTTTTATTGTCATTTGTTGGGGCCGAAGAGCTCCTTCGTGACTTTTTGGCCGCAGCGATGATCTTGTGTGGACGATGCGATGCACACCTCTGACTTGCCATGCAGCCGAAATGTTTTGCTTTGTGGTTTTTTGCTTTGGTGAGCCGATGCAGTCCCCTAGTGTACGTAGCCGTTGCGTGCTAGATTTTGCATTTTGGGTTTTTAATTTTGGGCTCTGTGGCCGACGCGTCTCGCAATGCTATTGAGGTAGCTGATGCGGCTCTCAATGTTTTTTCGAGGTGAGTTTTCCGTCTTTTGTTGTTGGTGAGCCGTAGCGCACCCTTTTATGTTAAGGCCGCTGCGTCTTCTCTTCTTGTGGCCGATACAGTCCCCCAGTCCCCCACTCCTTTGGCCGAAGAGTTCTTGAGGCACAAGGGAGTCATGGTGTGCTCAAGCCGATGCGATACCTTTGCGCTAGTCGTGAGTCCAACCCTTAGGCGAACCTGTCCAAGGTAACCCTGTGGGAGAACCCTTGGACGAAGGCCGCAATACCAGGGTCATCATCAAACGATGTGCGCGTGAGTAGACGTAGCGGTATTTGTGGTTCTTGGGGTTGCTTTGGGGCCGTAGCATGTTTTGCTGATGCGGCCATGTCTTTGGTAAAATTGGGCCGTAGCGAGTTTCTCCTTGGTTTTGAGTGAGTAGGCCGGTGCCTACCCTAGTCTTGGGGCCTGTTGGGCCGTAGCGGTGGCCCTAGAGTAGAATGTGAAAAGACAGGCGCTGATTGGTTCTAGGGGAAGCGCCGTTGAGGTGGCCAATTGGGGATTGCCACGTGTGGTGACCGTTGGAGGGGTGCCTATAAATACCCCTCAATTCCGAGACGGTACCTCATTTGTGTTTTTGCTGAGTAACGAAGTGCTGCCCCTTTGTTTCTAGAGAGAGAAAGCTCCCGGAGTTCCTTCGAGTCTTCATCAATCTTTTCCCCAGACCTTCATATCTTCAAAGGTCAGTTCTTCCTTTTTCTTTGCTTTTTTCTCATACTTTGCTTCCTAGGGGGTTAGATCTAGTGTTTGTAGGAGAACTCACTTTGATCCGAGAACCGCCCTTAGGATTAGGTTTTAGATGTTATGCCGTTTCCTGACGGCCGTAGCGCTCCCTCTCCCCTTGACTTAACAGCTTCATTGGACGAAGAGGACTGGCCCTTTGTCGAGGACGATACGTCCCCTAGAGTTGATCTTCGGATAGTGGAAGCATTCGAAGCTGAGATGGAGAATACAGCTGACTGCCGCACCTCCGTAGATGAGGAGAGGATGGGTGCCGATGCGGGAGCGCATCATTCTGGTGAAGACGAGGCGTCATCTAGCTCGCCTCTGAGGGGGGATGAGGCGCCCTTTTCTGCCAACATTCCTTGCCCCCCGCCGATATCGTCCATAGCGGGGGAAGGCCCCTCAGCTCCCAAGGCGAGGAAATCGTATCGGCGGAAAAGGCGTGAGGGGGTGCCGCAAGGGTTTTCACAGTTAGATCTCAGCAACCTTTACATTATTCGGCCGGAGGGGTCCCTCGGCGAGTACCATGTTGCACAGCTGTACGTTGGTCCCTACGGCCGTGTTAGAGCCCCCCTGCCGTCAGATCATGTTCTAAACCCGCCTTTTGGCTATTTTGGTGTATATCCAATGAGTTTTGCCAAGGGTTTGAGGTTCCCTCTTCATCCCTTCATCAAGGAGTATCTTGACATGGTGGAGCTCCCTCCGGCCCTATTGACTCCCAACAGCTTTTCGCTCATCATCGGCTTCTTGATCCGGTGTAAAGAGTTGGGGATTCCGCCGACGATTGCCCTTTTTATGAACTTGTTCCGGATAGGCCGAGGGAGCCACCAGAATTGTGCTGGGTATGCGACACTTCAGCAGATTAGTGGGAGGAGGACGTTCACGGACCTCCCTACGTCCATCCATGGTTGGAAAGCCAAGTTTGTGTTCGTCACCCTGGGTCAGGGTGGCTTCTTTCCTTCCAATGGTCACAGCGGCCTCTTTGAGTTGCATTCCCCCCCATGGAGTGTCGAAATAAGCAATCAGGTAGAGGCCTTTATTAAGGGAGGGCCGAGGAGCATCAAGACGTACGTTACTGAGTACCGGATGGCTGCCCTCGGCTTCGTGAGATACTATTGTCCTGGTGACGTTGATGATGATCTTTGGCCGAAGATGGTGGGGTCCTATGAGCAGGCCGACGGGCCCCGTCTTGGTGTTCCCGCTGAAGCCGAAGGTTGTCCTTCGTCTACTTACCCTCCTCGTAGCGTTTTTAGTTATTGCTTTACTGATGTTCCTTTGTTTTGTGCAGGTTTTGTCATGGACCGCGTATCTTTTATGGCTCGAGCTGCCAAGAAGGCCGATGCGGAGCTCAAGGCCGCCCAGGCTTCTGAGGCCGCCAAGAAGTCAGCCAGTAGTTCTCAAGGCGGCGCCGAAGCCGTCAAAAAGCCCGTGGCCAAGAAGAAGAACAGGAGGGCCGCTGATGGGGGCCAAAAGACTCTGGCCGAAGCTGGCCTGGGTGTGGTGCAAGCCCCAAAGAAGGCGAAAAATGATGATGGGGCCGGCGCTTCCTCTGCCCCAATTACTGAGGCTGCTCCAGCCAAGCCCCTTCCGCTGGTTGATCTGGACGAGGGGCCCTCTTCGGCCATGATCCCCTCGGCTTCCCGCGCGGTTCCCTCTACGACCGCTGCTGCCCGTCTAGAGGAGGCCCTTGCCAAGGGAACGTACGAAGTGACCGTGCGTTATCCTGTAAAGGGCGGTCTCTTCAACGAGACTGTGAGCGGTGATGACGTGCTTGCTCAGGCTATGCCTGAGTATGACCGGCAGTACCTCAGCCGGCAAGGCAAGCATGTCCATTTGTACGATGGAGGCTTGGACTATGTCATCCAGGTAATTTCTTTTCCTTGTGATTTCTCCCCTGATCTTTTGGTTTTGCATCCTTTGATTTTGAACTTTCGCTTCGTCCAGGGTGCCCTTATGCTAAGGGAGCAACACTGGAGGCAGGAAGCTGAGATAGAGCGCCTGAAGAAGGTGGAGGAAAAGGCCGTGTCGGCCGGTGAGGCCCTCCAAGACTTGAGGGACAAGGCCAAGGCTGCGGAGGACGAGATGAAGCTCCTCCAGATCCGGCTTGATGAGGCCGAGGCGGCCCGGAATAAGGCTGATGAAGCTGTTGCTGCCGTCGTCAAGAGGGCCGAGGAGGCGGAGCGGCTCAAAGCTGACGCCGAGGCTGCCGCTGCAAAGGCCGTAGCTGATTTTACGGCTGAGGGGTGGAAAACCGAAGATCAGATCCCCTTCTGCTACAAGGTGGTGGCCGAGAGGTTCACGGATTGGGTGACAAAGGACCCTGCCGGCGAGGACTTCTGGATGAACGAGACGCGAGCTTTCTACAACTGCGGCCAGTATAGGATGCAGAGGCTGATTTATAGGAAGCTTCGTCGTCGCTTCCGGAAGATGAGGCCGAGGGGTTTGAGTCTACCCCGGCGGATGAGAAATCCTGATGAGGACATGAAGCTCCCCCCGTCGGAGAGGCAACCTCCGATCCTTAGCTCGGACGAGGGCGAAGCATCTTGGAGCGACAGTGATGATTACTTGCTCGAAGGGCCAGCCGATTCCCAGGCCGGCGAGGATGGTGGCGACGACGATGCTGGCAGCGGCAGTGGGGAGGACGCCGGCCAGAGTAAAGAGCAAGTCGTTGAGGCAGCGTAGTTTGTACTTAGCTTTTTTATTACTTTTGTATCTCTAGCACCGAAGTGCATGTAATGGCCGTAGCGCCCACCTGTTGTATTTTTGCATTTGAAATTAATGAACTCTTTTGCCTTTGAATGAATGTGTTGCTTGCTTCGTCTTCATTGCTTTAACTTCATATGTGTTTTATTCTCGCGATTTTTGCCAAGTGTCAGAGTTGCCTACACCCGGTTTGACTGAGACGAAGCGTCCCTCGTCTATGTATATTGTTTTCCTTGGAATTTTTCTAAATGTGGGCGCCCAAATATGCTTTGCTTGCTTAAAACGATGCGAAGCTTTATCCGGGTGTCTCATGAGGACGATGTGGGTGGCGCGACGTCTCGGGTATGTTGTCCTTCGTCGTAGGGACGATGTGTCCAGTAATGCGTGCCTTTGGTTGGAAATTCTTCTAAGTATCACAATTCCGTTTTGGCGTCTTTTAATTGAGACGTAGCGACCCCCATTCTTTGAAGACGATGCGCCTCGTCGTCCCTTGATGAATTCCATTTTTGCCTTGACAACTTTTCCCAGTCAAGTTTTTGGAACTTAATTCTGAAGTGTTGAGGACGAAGCGATGCCATATTATGTTGTCATGGTTGTGGCCGAAGCGTACGCTTTGTGTTCCCTTTTGACGGAGTCTGATATGTACTTTGCCGATTTTAAGGCTTGGCTTTTTATGGGGATTTTATTTTATGCTCGAGGCCGGCGAGTGCGCGGTCCGTCGGCTTCCCTCTCTTTTTTTTTTTTTTTTTGGTAGCCGAAGGGTTACTGTCCCTTCGTCCATGTGCGGTAGTTTGTCCGCTACGCTGTTCGCGTGGATTATTGCGAGGGAGTAAATACGCCCTCGGCTTGGTGTGTCAGTGACATCTTTTTTGGCCTTTCCACGTCTATCGTCGACGAGGGACCGGACTAGGCATCGTCTTTTGACGGCCGCCCTTTGTGGTCCTGAGCGAAATTTTACTGACGGGTGGAGTTTTTGTAACCTCGGCCTTAATTCAGGCTTGTCGTCCTGCGGTTTCCGCGCGGACGACGCGGTATGCTTCTCCGTTTGAAGACGTCGGACCATGCACACAGGTCCTTCGTCCTGCATATCGCCGGCCGATTTGGGTGTTTCACCGCTTGTGCCGATACGATATTTAGGTGCGTTGTCTATGCAACGGCTTTGTAGGCGCGTAGTGGATCATAACGGCCTTAGGTGCGTTGTTTATTGCAACGGCTTTGGGTGCGTTGTTTATTGCAACGGCTTTGGGTGCGTTGTTTATTGCAACGGCTTTGGGTGCGTCGCTTATTGCAACGGCTTTGGGTGCGTCGTTTATTGCGACGACTTTGGGTGCGTTGTTTATTGCAACGGCTTTGGGTGCGTCGTTTATTGCGACGGCTTTGGGGTCGCATCGGTCCCGGGTGTTTGCACCGTTTAGGCCGATGCGGTCCCCTTTTACTCAAATCTTGAAAGATTGGATGAAACATGAATTTTATTCGATAAGTGGCGCTAGGCCGAGGGTGTTTTATTCAACCAATAAGCCGAGGGGTGGGGGACGTTGCCCGCTTCACCTCTTCTCGAGTCATTGGTAAAATTTCACCAGATGATGTACATTCCACAATCGTGGTACATCTGACCCATTAGGGTTTTTTAGTCTATAGGTGCCGGCTTTGATGACGGCGCTGATAATGTAGGGCCCTTCATATTTGACGGTGAGCTTTCCTCCTTCCGTCGGCTTGCTTGCTTCCCTTCGGCGAAGGACGTAGTCCCCCACTTGGAATTCGCGGGAGCGGACCTTGGCATCGTAGTAAGATTTGACTTGGCGTCTGTAGTTCTCTGCCCGAAGGTAAGCCATTTCACGTCTTTCGTCGATGAGGTGCAAGTCAATCTTCATGGCCTCTTCATTGGTTTCGGGGTCATATTGTGTGACCCGTCGGCTGGGGAGGGTGACTTCAGTAGGAGCCTTGGCTTCGAAGCCGTAGCACAAAGAGAATGGTGTCTCCCCGGTGGCCCTCCTTGGAGTAGTTCGGTAGGACCATAGGACGTTGGGGAGCTCGTCGACCCAACTCCCGCCTTCTTCCTCCAGCTTCTTTTTCAGCCCCTCCAAGATGGTTCTATTGGCGTTCTCAACTTGCCCGTTGGCCTGAGGGTAGGCGACGGAGGAGAAACGGTGTTTTATGCCCCATTCTTGGAGGAGGCTTTGGAACGGTTCGGCTTCAAATTGTGTGCCGTTGTCTGATATGATCTCCTGGGGCACGCCGAAGCGGGTGAGGATGTTCTTGTAGACGAACTTTCGACACCGCGCTCCGGTGATGCTTGCGAGTGGTTCGGCCTCGACCCATTTGGTGAAGTAGTCGATGGCGACGATGATGTATCTGTTGTTGCCTGCAGCCCTTGGTAGCGGGCCGACGAGGTCGATGCCCCATCTGGAAAATGGGATGGCAGTGCTGACCGGGGCATAGTTGACGGCCGGCCGGCCAGGTGCCCTTTGATAATGTTGGCATGCGGTGCATTTGCGGGCGACTTCAGCACAATCACGTGCCATCGTCAGCCAAAAGTAGCCTTGGACGACGAGGCGGCGTGACATGCTGAAGGGCCCCTGATGTGACGAACAGACGCCGCAGTGGACTTCTTCCATGGCCACTTCGGCCTCATTCTGGTGGAGGCACCGGAGGAGGGTGCCATTGTATGATCTCTTGTAGAGCTTGTCACCCTCAATGACGTAGCTCGGCGCCCTGAGTTTGGCGAGTTTGGCCCTCTCCTCATCTTCAGGTAGCGTGCCAGAGGTGATGTAGGTTGCGATGTCAGTGATCCAATCCCCCGGCTGGTGTTGTATGGAGAGTATGGGACTGGCGTGAATGCTTGACATGCTCAACTCCTCCACCTTAGCTATCTTGGAGATGTGCTCAGGGGTGTCGGAGCTGAGTTTGGAGAGTATGTCAGCCTCGGCGTTCTCCGCCCTTGGGATCTGAGTGATCTCGTAGGTATCGAACGCCTTGAGCAATTCCGCAGCGGCCTCCTTGTACTGCTTCATTCTCCCTTCTTTGGCTTCGTAGGATCCCTCCAGCTGGTTCACCACGAGTTTGGAGTCGCATTTGATTCTGATGTGGCGTGCTTTGAGGCCAGCGGCTAGCCTGAGCCCGCTGAGGAGCGCTTCATACTCGGCTTCATTGTTGGATACTTTGAAGTTGAAGCGGATGGCGTAGTACGCTCTGAAACCTTCCGGGGAAATGAGGACGACGCCACCCCCACATGCCTTGTTGGCCGATGACCCATCCGTGAAGAGGGTCCAGGCTTCATCTGGTCCATGGCCGGTGGTGGCGTCGGCCGTCTCCCTCGCTGTGCATTCTGTGACAAAGTCAGCCAAGGCCTGCCTTTTGATGGATGGCCTCGGCTTGATCTCAATCTGGTATTGGCTTAAGAATATTGTCCACTTGATCATCCTTGGAGAGCAGGTTGGACTCCTCATGAGGGCGCCCAACGGCTGATGCGTCAGGACATGGACAGGGTGAGCCTGGAAGTAGTGCCCAAGCTTCTTCACCGTGTGGACGATGGCCAGCACCGTCTTCTCAATGGGTGAGTACCTGAGCTCGGCCTCCCGCAACGTCTTGCTGACGTAGAATATAGCTTTTTGTACCCCGTCATCCTCCCTGATGAGCACAGAGCTGATGGCCGACGTGCTCACTCCTAAGTAAAGGAAGAGAGTCTCGCCGGGTTGGGGCTTGGATAAGACGGGTGGGGAGGCGAGATATTGCTTCAGTTCGTCAAAGGCTTGTTGGCACTCTGTCGTCCATTTGAAGCTGGCGGCCTTTCTCATTATCTGGAAGAAGGGGAGCGACTTTTCCGCGGATTTTGAGAGAAAACGGTTCAGGGCCGCAAGGCGTCCCGTCAGCCGTTGCACCTCCTTTATGTTGCGGGGCGGCTCCATGTTAATGATGGCTTGTATCTTTTCTGGGTTCACTTCAATGCCCCTTCGGCTGACCAGGTAGCCTAGGAATTTACCTCCCTGGACGCCGAAGGTGCACTTCTTCGGGTTGAGCCGGAGGTTGTACCTCTTCATGATCTCGAAGATGCCCCGGAGGTCGTCGGCATGAGTTGTGGACTGGTTGCTCTTGACGATCATATCATCGACGTATGCTTCCATCGTCCGGCCTAAGACTGCTCTAAAAATCCGGGCTACCATTCTTGTGTAAGTGGCGCCGGAATTTTTGAGCCCAAAGGCCATGACGAGGTAGCAAAAAATTCCCTCCGGGGTCATGAAAGCAGTCTTCTCCGCGTCATCTTCGTGCATGGATATCTGGTGGTACCCTCTGAATGCGTCGAGGAACGACATCAACTCGCACCCCGCTGTCTCGTCCACCAACTGATCAATGTTGGGGAGAGGGAATGGGTCCATTGGGCACGCCTTGTTCAGGTCAGTGTAATCAACACACATTCTGAACGTAGGCGGCTTTGGGGCGAGGACGAAGTTCGCCAACCATGTGGGGTACTTCACCTCTTTAATGTGCTTGATGGAGAGCAACATGGCCACTTCGGACTTGACAAATTCTCTCCTGTCGACTGAGAGGTAGCGCTTCTTCTGTTTAATGGGGGAGGAGGCCGGGTCGACTGAGAGTCGGTGTGTAATCACTTTTGGGCTGATACCCGGCATGTCCTCTGGTCCCCATGCGAAGACGACGGCGTACGCTCTCAGGACGGAGAGGATGTCCCTTCTGACTTGTTGGGGGAGCTGTGTCCCAATCTTCAGCATGCGTTCCGGCCGGGAGACGTCCAACGGAACATCTTCCACGTCTCCGACCGGTTCGGCCTTGGGTGTGTCTTCTTCGGCCGAGGCGGTGGTGATAGTGTCTATCCGCTCCTCGGCCTCATTGATCTTCCTTGTGAGTTTCAGGTAGCAAGCCCTGGCTATCTTCTGGTTTCCTCTGGCGTAGCCGACGCCGTCCTTGGTGGGGAACTTGAGGCATAGATGTCTCATGGAGATGATGGCCTCAAGGTCCTCCAAGGCCAGTCAACCCCAGATCATGTTGTGGGCGCTGTCCAGGTTGACGACCACGAACTCCATGCCAATCTTCGCCTGACAGGTACCGTCACCGACCACAACGGGAAGCACTATCGTGCCCTCGGCGTCGATAGAGTCCCCGGTGAAGCCGGATAACGGAGTCCGTATCGGCCGGAGCTCGGTCTTCTTCAGTTTCAGCTGTCTGAAGGTGTCAACGTACATCACATTGACAGAGCTGCCAGTGTCGATGTAGTTGCGGTGGATGATGTTGTTGCCGATCTCGCATTTGACGACGAGGGCGTCCCTGTGGGGCAAGGGGCCGAAGGGGAGGTCCTTGTCGGTGAAGGTGATGGCCTCCACGTTCCGTCGCTTCGGCTGAGGGGGGGCGTGGGACACCTCACCAACGTATAGGGACTGAGCCCATTTTTTCCGTTGGGTAGCCGAGTCCCCCCTTGTGTTTCCGCCGACGATGATATGGATGTGATGCTTCTTCTGGTGGGGCTCTTCCTCGTCCTCGTCTTCACTGAGGGCGCCGATCTCCCTCTTTATCCCGGAGGATCCTTCCCCCCCTTTTGCCAGGGTTAACCCAAGTGTTACTCTTGGGGACACCCTTGACAAATTGGGAAAGTTCCCCCTGTCGGACGAGGCCGTCGATGTGCCTCTTCAGGGTGGTGCAATCCTCGGTCTTGTGGGATGTCTGGCGGTGGTACTTGCAGTATGTCCCTCCTTTGTGGACCGCAAATATCTCCTCCTCTGACCTGGGGTCCTTCACAATGAGGCCGTGCGCCTCGGCGTGGTCAAGGACGACGCTCACCGGGTGGGTGAGGGGGATGCGTTGTGCCTCCAACTTTGGACGCCATGAACGATCCTCTCTTCGCTGTCCGCCTTGCTCTTGGTGTGCCTTCTTTGGCTGGTTCTGTCCCTTGTTGGCCGGCGGGTGGTGGGGGTTGGACGAGGAGTCCTTCTTCTGTTGCTTCTCCCCACCCTTCTTTTGGTTCAGGAGCTCGTCGGCATCGGCGTGCCTGTCTCCGCGTCGGAGCGCCGCGAGGTATGACCGCGGGGGCTCTGTGAACAGGCTTCGGGCGAAGTGGCTCGGCCGAAGTGCTCCGCGGAGGAAGGCCAGGAGGGTGCGTTCATCGGCTCCTTCACATTCGTTCGCCTCCCTCGTCCAGCGGTCGAGGAAGGCTCGGAGCGTCTCCTCTGGCTGTTGTTTGATGGTCAGGAGATGAGCGAAATGCTTCTTCGCACGTTTTCTCCCGGCAAAGTGGGTGAGGAAGCGTTGAGCAAGATCCTGCCATGAGTCGATGCTTCCCTCCGGAAGGTTGTTGAACCAATCGTACGCTGGTCCCTCCAAGGTGGATAGGAACCAGCGACACATGTACTCCTCCGAAGCGTTGGTCATCATCATATTGTTCTGATAACGGGTGAAGTGCTCCTGGGGATCAGTGAGGCCGTCATATGGCTTGATCGGATTCCCCTCATACTTCTCTGGGATGGGAGCGGAGAGCACCCTCGCAGAGAAGGGGGTCCTTGTTCTTATCTGGATGACGGGCTCGTCGCGTCGGTCAGCCAATTCCCTTTCCAGAGCACTGACTTTGTTCAGGAGCGCGTCGTAGTTGGGATGCTGGGATGTATGGGCCAATGCGCGCCCTGCGGCCTCCCGGGCCTCCATATCAGCGAGGCGCTTCTCTAAGCGGGCGATGATCTCATCCCTTGGGTCCGTGTTGGCCGCGCCGCCGCCCAGAGGGGTCTGGATCCGGGCCGCGTGGGCCAAGTTGATTTGGTGGCGCGCATCGTCATCATTCAGCTTCCCTTTGCCTTTGTCTGGTCGGGGCCGATCCGTTGTCCGGGAAACGGACCCGAAGCTTTCCTTAGGTGATCCTGGCTCGCGATCACCCAACCGACCCGCCACCCTTCCCGTAGGTACCCGACGGCTCGCGATGTCACCCAGCCTGTTGAAGGCTGAGATCTTACCGCGAGGTTGGGCCGGTGTATCCCGGGTAGGAGAGGCAGTATGGGAATGGGTGTCCACGGCGAGGACGCCTTCGTCGTTGCCGAAGAAGGTGACGCCCTGTGGCCGAGGCGGAGGTGGTGGCACCGTCGCGACCTCTCCAGTCACGGGAGTGTTGTTCTCCCCTGTCTTTGCGACGAGGGCGCTGACCACGTTGGGGTCCTGGAGAATGCTTGCGACGATGGCCGATAGTGCGGCCGGGTTGATCTGGGGGGCAGCAGGGTGAGAAGCCTGTTGGCCCGAAGCGCGATCAGCATTGCGCCTGTCCTCGAGCCCGATGCGGGCGTCTGGAGCAGTCTTGTTGAGCTGGAGGCGAAGGTCAGCCGTCGCGTGCTCGACCTCCTGAGCATTCTCATCCTGGATGATGAGATCATTGGGGACGTTGTCAGCAACGTTTCCCTGCCCTTCCTGATTCAAGGGGGCGTTCCTACCAGTGTTCTTTGACCTAGTTCTTGTCATAGCTAGTGGTAGTGTCTGGTAGCGACGAAGGGTACTCACTTGATCTGTCCTAAGCTCTCAATGAAAGCACCAAATGATGGAGTATTAATTCTAGAGAGAAGTGAGAGCTAGAGAGAGAAAGTGAGTAATTATATTTCTCAACCCCCTATAACTAGCCCCAAGGGGTCTATTTATAGGAAAAAATGTGGATTTGGGCCCCTAGCCATGGGCTTAGGAGGCCCATTACAATAATCATGCCTTCTTTGGGCGAAATAGGGCCACTAATGGGCTGTGTACAATACTTAGTAAATAAAGTAGAGAGATGTATTCTGCCAGGGCGGAGACTGGCCGATGCGGTGCACTTTGGCCGATGCTGGTCCCATGGCCGATGCGGTCCATGGGCCGATGCGGCCCCGGGAGTCCAGGTGCGCTCCCTGGGCCAGTTTGATTCGTAGCCGATGCGGACCCCCACTGGGCCGAAGGGGGCCACGTGGGTGGTGTTCTGGTCATCGTTGACTTGAGTATGTGGGTCATGGGGTCCAGGCCCGTATACTCTATCACTATATATATCCAAATGAATGATGTGGTTGTATGAAAAAATAGAAAAATAATAAAAAAATAGATGAAATAAGATGAATAAGCTTAACTTGTGCATATAATGAAAAATAAAATTGATAAAAAAAGGTAGAGAAAAGAGGATGAAGAAGGAAAGAGGAGGATGAAGAGAGAAGGGGGGAGAGAGAAGGGAGAGAGAATCGAGAGAAAAAAGGGAATGGGAAACGAGTTTTTTTTTGCTTTTATACAATGTACAACTCGTGTACGTGATGTGTACACTAATCATTTTTTATGAAAGTATTAGAGTAAGCATGTGTTAGCTATTCAGTTTTTAATATTTTCTTCAAGCGGTAAATTGTAATTTGTGGACTCAAATGATATACTCGTATGTAGTAATATATTGATATTCGGTTCTTGAATAATTGTAATGTTAAATCGCGCTTAAAGTTAATTTGTGGACCCACATGTCAAGGAACATTTTCTCAGGTAACGGTTACCTTTATGTCAGTCAAACATCATAAACCGCGTGAGAAGCTTTAAGCGGGATGGAGGGAGTAGTATTAAACATCGATCTGCCAGTTTTTACAATAAGTTTAAATTTAAGGAGAGATTCATATAATATGGAGTTATTAATTAATGTATATAATATGGAGTTATTAATTACAAAAATTGTCCTAAATAGGATCAGAGTAAAAACGTTTTGAAATTCTAAAATAGGAGTATCATGTTTTTTATTCTTTGAATATGAGTAATCTGCCAAATTTGGAAAAAAATGCCATGTTAAAACCCTTGTAATGCCAAACTTGGCAGAAATTTACACTTTTTCAGTGAATAAAAAACATGATACTCCTATTTTAAAATTTCAAAATGTTTTTACTCATATTTAGGGAACTCTCTCTATTAATTAATGTAGTAAAAGTAATGACTTTACTCCAATTATGTAAAAAACGAACAAATGCTAATTATATACAAATATTATTTATTAATATAAGTGTCGACTGATCTCACACCGGGCGTATTTAATTATACATGCACTATTTCTTACTAGAAATAATGACTCAAATAATACTATAGACTTCATGGACAAAAATAAGACTAGAAAATTGTAGGGACAAAAAAGAGATTAAATGGAATTAAAACACCCAAAATGCCCCCAGCCCTAACATCCATCGTTCCTTCTCCATTACGAAGGATTGTCCGCCTCCCCCTGCTTCTGCAAGCCTCCATGGCAATTGGCAGCAATGGTTTCTAAGTCCTGTTCCATTTCATCATGGATCTCTTCCGGATTCACGCTGCCTGCGCCTCGATTCTCATCATCACCGCCGCCATCTACGCTTCCGCCATCTCACGCCTTCACTTTTATATTTTCTTCTTCCGATCTGCTACGGCGACGAGCTACGCGATTTGGACTCTGCAACTTCTCCATTAAGACTTCTTGCGATCTTCGGTGGTGACGAGCTACACGAATAACTTCAATTGCGGCGGATATGCGTTTTGTTCGAGCTTCATCTATCGGCAAGGCGTTTCAGAGATCGACGACGAGCTAGCTTTGACTTCTGCTGACAATGGCCTCGGATTTGGCAACCTATTACGATCTATTTGGTGGCTGGGAGAACTGATTTTGAACGAAAGTGGTTGGGCAGACGGAAGGGAAGGGGCGGGGGTTGGGGAAGGGGCAGCTGACGGTGGTGGTTGTTGGCATATTACTGGGAGGGGGTGAAGGGATAGCAGCAAGCAGGAGTACGTTTGGGATGAGGTGTGGCGGCAGGTCGCCGGAGGCGGCGGCTTGCCGGCTGGGGCGGTGGAGGCTGAAGGTGGTCGTAGTGGTGAACCGGTGATCACTATTGGACCAGTTTTTCACTGGTCGGTCAACTGTAACTAGACGGCTCGGGTAACTATAACTGGACGGGTCGGGTAATTGTAACTGGACGGGGCGGGTAACTGTAACTGGACGGGTCGGATAACTGTACGTGTAACTGGACGGGTTGGATAATTGTAAGTGTAACTTGACGGATCAGATAACTATAACTAGACGGGTTGGATAACTGTAACTTGACGTGTCGGGTAACTGTAATTGATCGGATCGCGTAAATGTAATTAATTGAATAATTATAACTGGTAACTATAACTGGTCGGATCGAGTAACTGTAAATTATCGGATCGTGTAAATGTAATTAATTGAGTAACTGTTATTGGACGGGTTAGATAACTATAACTGGTTGGATCGAGTAATTGTAACTGATCGGATCGCGTGAATGTAATTAATTTAATAATTATAACTGGTAATTGGAACTGATCGGATCGAGTAACTGTAACTTATCGGATCGCGTAAATGTAATTAATTGAGTAACTGTAACCGGTCAGGTCCGGTGATTGTAACAAATGAGGTCGGGTAATTGTAACTGGTTGAGTCGGATATTTGTAACTGACGTCCAATAATGTAAATGGTCATCAAATAACAGAAATTTCAGATATATGAAAATCATCCAATTTGTTTTTTAAATTTCGAAGTTGATGACTTGCTGTAGCATTTTAGAAACATGGAAATGGGCTGTGATTTACCCCATATAAGGAAGAGGCGGAGAATTCATTAGTTGCAAGGGTATTTTTGACAATTCCTCCTATTTTTTTAAACGATTGGTCTCTTTATTGGCATTTACTTAAAGATGTGTTAGATTTGTCAAAATCGTTTTAATTAGTCCTATCTATGACCTAACCCCGCTAGCGTTTTTTTAAGTTTCCTCAAATTCATTAAAGTTATCGTCATTCAGTAAAATGCATAAACGATACATTAATTTTTCATAGGTAGCTAGATTATATGGTACCCAAAAGGTACCATACCTTTGTCTACATGGACCAATCAAAATGATGCAATTGAATTATTTAAATCTAAATTTTAAAGAATATAATGATTTGGACCAATCAAATACATGATAGGTACGGTACCCCATTTTTTAAATGGGTACCGGAGTTGTCACCTTTTTCATATCGTTAGGTTTAGCATATTAACTCTTAAATAAAACAAATCACTACCATCATTACAATTTTTTCTTCAAACTGCTTTTCCAAAGCTTTTACCATGTAAGTTTGACATTTGGTTTTGTATGAAGAATAATGCTTTGTCTTTAGCAAAGTTACAATAAACAATGTGTATTTACTTTTTCTTCTATTTTATAATGTAATTGTGTATGTTTATAAATATATTGTAAGTTACTCTTTAATTTCATTTCATTCATTTTGTTAAATAAATGTACGTTTTAACTCTTTTTTAATAAGTATGTTGGGATATATTATCCCGGCCTATTACTGTTCAGGAGCCCAAGACTTTACGTAGTACGGAGCCCAATCAGTAAGGCCCATTTTAGCCTATCGGGCCTGTTTCGGCCTTTGGGCCCATTTTGGCCCATTCGGCCCGTTAGGGTGGAGAGCCCCCTTTCCCCCTATTCCCTATAAATAGGAGGTTTCCCTCCATGTAAAAGGATCCCCTTTTAGCTTCTTATTCTTCCTTCTTAGTTAGCTTACAAGACTCCATTAATGGGAGCTCAAAATGTACGATGTAATGGTGAGGAGAGACTAATGAAAATGAGAGGGCTTGGACATTAGCCTAAAAAGTCCCGTGGTTTTCTCCCTTTCGGGTTTCCACGTAAAAACTGAGTTGTTCATACACATTTATACATATATTTACTATATCGTGTTGGACAAAACTCAACACTGGCGCCGTCTGTGGGAATCTGTCCAAAAAGATTCATGTATTCTGCTGTTCTTGAGTTTCTACGGGAAGAAATCCGTACGAAGTGGACCGATTCCAGGAAAAAGAAGAAACTGCTGATTTGGACGGGAAGAAGAGGAAAAATGAGAATCCGGGAAGATCTGGCAGCCTGGATCTTGCTCTGTTTTGCTGCCGCCGCCGGAGCATCGCCGCCGCCGGAGCATCACCACACCGCCATCGTCATCGCCGGTCAACTGCAGGTCACTCCCTCACCTGGCCGGTCGCCGTTCGAGCTTCCACGACTCGGCCGACGCGACCTGCGGGATATGCCGGCGGAGAGGTCATTTAGTTCCGCCATTAATGGTGACTCCGAGCTCAGAAGAGTCGGGGACATGTTCGTCCATCCGCCTCTCCGAAAAGATGCTCTCTGCTTGGATGGAAGCTGACCACGTCGAAGGACAAGGAAGGGGTGCAGAACACCTTGTATTATTGGGATGCTCAACAAGCTGATGCAGACCCCTGCCAGCTGGTGTGCTTCGGCCGAGCTGCTAAAGGAATGGGGCTAAGTCCCCACATGATTTCATTCGTCTCCAAGAGCTAAGTGCCCTTATTCCCTCATTTACTAGTTACTCCGTATTAGAGTATTGGGATAATGAAGCATGATTATTTATTGCTAATAATTTGCATCACCATTATTCATTAGGGGTTGAAAATCCCGGAAATTAAATAATGTCGAGTGATGCTATTACCAAAAAAAAAAAAATGTCGAGTGATGCTCTTGTGATAATTAATTTCACCATCATTTTAATTAATGACTGGTTGTTGTGGGCCCGTCGGTCCGCTCCTGATCGGCTTTAATTAGCGAACGGAACATACTTGAATGGCCTTTCATAGGATAAAATCAGTATTATTGCCTGTTACATCACTATTATTTATTAGGGATAAAATGTCCTGAATTAAATAATGTGGAGCGAAGCTCTGGTGATGGTTGGTTCAGCCAACATTTTATTGAATATTTAATTGTTGGTGGGCCCGATTAGCCCACCCTCGATCGGCTTTGATTAAGCGATCCGAGCGTCTCTAGAGGGTAGTGCCCCGATGACGCGTTTTAATTTGGGGGTTACGCATTAGTCCGCACGGCACCAAGTGCCCGATCGACGATCATACCCCAATGTAATCCGCGCCGCTAGGCGCGAAGTGACTATTGCCAAACGTGGCCTATGGGGCCCAAGGGCACCAAAGCACTCAACCTCGTTTTTCCGAGGGCAGTGCGACTAACTTGGGTCTGAGTTGAAAACTCACAGACCGGTGAATATCTCTATGTGACGTTCGGCGGGCTGCTAATTGGCCCCGCCGCGAGTTGCTACGTCCATTAACCCCGCACGATGAGCCGGGCCGAGGGTCACGATAACCCATAGGCCGGTAATCGTAGGTGTTAGAGAGAAAGCCACGCAGATGGCTATGTATATATACTGTCGGGCTGTGCGGCCCGTTATCATGCTTATTGCGCAGCTGAAGCCGCTCGACGCGCTCTAGCGAAATGATTAAAAGACGCTCGGCCCGAGTCTTGAAGACGTTCAGGGCCAGCTAAAGAGGAGACCATCACGGCTGAGAGCCAAGAGACGAGCATCTCCACCTCAGAGACCGATGGCCTAGGAAGAACACCTAGAGGCCGAGGGTCTAGAGGGAACTGCCACGACGAAGAACCGTGAGACGATCATCCATCATTCGGAGGCCGAAGGCCTAAAGGAGACCGTCACGGCCGAGGGCCAACTGACACAATCATATCACGACCGGCCTCTCGGCACGGCGTGATTATCATCTTTTAAGACCGGCCTCGTCCCCGAGCTGCGTGGAGGAGGACCGTTGCTGGATTTTAGGTCGGCCTCTCATTGCCGACATCATCATATCACGACCGGCCTCTCGGCACGGCGTGATTATCTTATTTGAAGACCAGCCTCGTCCCCGCGCTGCGCGGACGAAGACCGTTGCTGGATTTCTTTCTGATCGGCCTCTCATTGCCGACATCACTATATCACGACCGGCCTCTCGGCACGGCGTGATTACCATCTTTTGAAGACCGGCCTCGTCCCCGCACTGCGCAGACGAGGACCGTTGCTGGATTCTTTCAGGTCGGCCTCTCATTGCCGACGTCATTATATCACGACCGGCCTCTCAGCACGGCGTGTTTATCTTTTGAAGACCGGCCTCGCCCCCGCGCTGCGCGGATGAGGACCGTTGCTTGATTTCAGGTCGGCCTCTCATTGCCGACATCATTATATCACGACCGGCCTCTCGGCACGGCGTGTTTATCTTTTGAAGACCGGCCTCGTCCCCGCGCTGCGCGGATGAGGACCGTTGCTTGATCTTAGGTCGGCCTCTCATTGCCGACATCATTATATCACGACCGGCCTCTCGGCACGGTGTGTTTATCTTTTGAAGACCGGCCTCATCCCCGCGCTGCGCGGATGAGAGCCGTTGCTGGATTGCAGGTCGGCCCCTCAGTGCCGACACTATCACATCATGCTCGGCCTCTCATCGCCGACATCATCATACCACGACCGGCCTCTCGGCTCGGTGTGCTTATCTTTTGAAGACCGGCCTCGTCCCCGCCACCTCGCGGATGAGGACCGTTGTTTGATTCTTTCAGGTCGGCCTCTCACTGCCGACACTATCATGTTATGTTCGGCCTCTCGGCACGACATATTTATCTTTTGAAGACCGGTTTCATCCCCGCGTTGCGTTGGATGAGAGCTGTTGCTCGGATATATCGGCCTGACCGGACACTATTGCCATCTCCATTATCAGGACCGACTGCTCAGCGACATTATGATCATTGTATATCGGCTCCCAATGCCGACCTTTTTGAGTTAGCGATCGGGCTCACCCATCCCTTCAGGAGGGTGACCATCGCCTTCGCATGACGACCAGCGTCTCCATCGCCTCGTCATTATATTCGTTCGCTATGCCACCACCATTATGTGTGACATCCCGGGATCCCTGCGAGTTTCTTGGATACCGAATGTCTTCTTCGATGTAGGAAGATCGGTAGGACCACAGACCAGGGACGGACTAAGAAGAGCTAGGGAATCTCGATGCAGATAAACCTGTTCATCCTTGCGATGTCGGCGGACACCGAACGTCTCCTCGAAGTAGGGACGCCGGTGGGACCAGGGACCAAGGACGAACGAAGCACCAGGGAATCTCGATGCAGATAAACCTGTTCCTCATTGAGATGTCGGCGGATACCGGACGTCTCCTCGAAGTAGGAACGCCGGTAGGACCAGGGACCAATGAGGAACGAAGAGTATGGATTGCCTCCACCAAAAAAAAAAAAAAAAAAAAAAAAAAAAAAAAGGGGAGAAGAGGAGAGGAGCTCCTATGTAGAAGGGAATCTTGCCCGGGTGTGCCAGATCTTCTCCAACCGCCGAAGACGAACGCCTCTCGGTGTAGAGGTTAGTAGAGACGCGGAGGGGGCTAGACGAACCAAGGGAGCCTGCCAAGATAAACCTGTTTATCCCACAAACGACCATGGATCGATGGACGTGGGGTAACAAAGTCGGGGACCCGTGAGGGTAGACCTGTTCGTCCCTGCGAGTCCTTGGGTACCGAACGTCCTCTTCGAAGCAAGAGACGTCGGTAAGGCTAAAAGGACCACGGACGAACGAAAAGAGGGGGGGATCTCGATGTAGATAAACCTGTTCATCCTTGCGATGTCGGCGGACACCGAACGTCTCCTCGAAGTAGGGACGCCGGTGGGACCAGGGACCAAGGACGAACGAAGACTAAAAGACTCCAAAAAAAAAAAAAAAAAAAAAAAAAAAAGATGCCAGAAGAGCACGGAGCAAAGAATGATTTTATCCCTCGGCGCTATTGGCTGGGAAGTACAAACTGAAAAACATATGTAAAGAATAATTACAAAACTTAAGCACGAAGAATGAAGTGGCCGACGACGATCGGCTAACATCAGGTTTTCTTTTGCCTTGGACGACGAATACCAGCTCCCCAGATCAGACGGAGGAACATTGCCCAGATTTATTTCAGGCTCACCGTTCCTTCCTGGATGGAGTCCTGGCAGACGATCGGCTTCTCACAGCCAATCAGGATAGAGACTTGACACATCACCAGCACGGCCGAGGGCCGCGAGACGATTACCACCCACGATTTATCACTATTTTTATGCATCACGATCGGCCCCCTCAGCGCCATCGTGTCCAGACTCACGGTTCGGCTCGCCCATTCCTTCCAGGATGGCGACGACCGTCTTATGCAGCACGATCGGCTTCTCAGCGCCATCGTGTCTCTTTCACGTTCGGATCGCCCCATTCCCTCCAGGATGGCGACGAACGTCTTAGGCAGTGCGATCGGCCCCTCGGCGCCATCGTACTTGGCTTCACGGTTCGGCTCGCCCATTCCCTCCAGGATGGCGACGACCGTCTTATGCAGCACGATCGGCTTCTCAGCGCCATCGTGTCTCTTTCACGTTCGGATCGCCCCATTCCCTCCAGGATGGCGACGAAGGTCTTATGCAGTGCGATCGGCCCCTCAGCGCCATCGTACCTGGCTTCACGGTTCGGCTCGCCCATACCCTCCAGGATGGCGACGAACGTCTTATGCATCACGATCGGCTTCTCAGCGCCATCGTGCCTCTTTCACGTTCGGATCGCCCCATTCCCTCCAGGATGGCGACGAACGTCTTATGCAGTGCGATCGGCCCCTCAGCGCCATCGTACCTGGCTTCACGGTTCGGCTCGCCCATACCCTCCAGGATGGCGACGACCGTCTTATGCAGCACGATCGGCTTCTCAGCGCCATCGTGTCTCTTTCACGTTCGGGTCGCCCACTCCTTCCAGGATGGCGGCGAACGTCTCTTATGCAGCACGATCAGCGCCCCAGCGCCATCGTGTCTGGCTCACGTTAGGGTCGCCCATCCCTTCCAGGATGGCGACGAACGTCTCTTATGCAGCACGATCAGCGCCCCAGCGCCATCGTGTCTGGCTCACGTTAGGGTCGCCCATCCCTTCCAGGATGGCGACGAACGTCTCTTATGCAGCACGATCAGCGCCCCAGCGCCATCGTGTCTGGCTCACGTTAGGGTCGCCCATCCCTTCCAGGATGGCGACGAACGTCTCTTATGCAGCACGATCAGCGCCCCAGCGCCATCGTGTCTGGCTCACGTTAGGGTCGCCCATCCCTTCCAGGATGGCGACGAACGTCTCTTATGCAGCACGATCAGCGCCCCAGCGCCATCGTGTCTGGCTCACGTTAGGGTCGCCCATCCCTTCCAGGATGGCGACGAACGTCTCTTATGCAGCACGATCAGCGCCCCAGCACCATCGTGTCTGGCTCACGTTAGGTTCGCCCATCCCTTTCAGGATGGCGACGAACGTCTCTTATGCAGCACGATCAGCGCCCCAGCGCCATCGTGTCTGGCTCACGTTAGGGTCGCCCATCCCTTTCAGGATGGCGACGAACGTCTTTTATGCAGCACGTCTGCCTCTCGGCGCTGACATGCCCGGGTTATCGTTGAGAGCTACCGCTCCTATCACATCTTGCATTCCCTCTCTCATACATTGCACCCATACATTGCACCCATACATTACATGCATTCATGCATCATACCTCATACATTCATACATACACACGTGCATCATGTTTTGACAGTACCGCGACGTCGGTTTATAGATGCATGGACCTCTAAGCTTCTCCGTTGGAAAGCTCGAGTCAGAGTCCTTTACTCTCGCCTGATGCATTCAGGGGGAGCGTGCCCGTGGAGGAGCACCCTTCGCCCGACCCCGTCGGGAACGGAGGTGCCTCACCGGCAGATTACGTTCAGGAGTGTGGACATCCACTCATATATTATGATTATTCGAAGACACAGGTTCCAGCTAGATCGAGGTAAAGCGTAGGCAAGAGTATATTTTCTCGAGCAGATTCGCACGCTCACTACTCAAGAAACTGGGGGACTTGTGTTGGGATATATTATCCCGGCCTATTACTGTTCAGGAGCCCAAGACTTTACGTAGTACGGAGCCCAATCAGTAAGGCCCATTTTAGCCTATCGGGCCTGTTTCGGCCTTTGGGCCCATTTTGGCCCATTCGGCCCGTTAGGGTGGAGAGCCCCCTTTCCCCCTATTCCCTATAAATAGGAGGTTTCCCTCCATGTAAAAGGATCCCCTTTTAGCTTCTTATCCTTCCTTCTTAGTTAGCTTACAAGACTCCATTAATGGGAGCTCAAAATGTACGATGTAATGGTGAGGAGAGACTAATGAAAATGAGAGGGCTTGGACATTAGCCTAAAAAGTCCCGTGGTTTTCTCCCTTTCGGGTTTCCACGTAAAAACTGAGTTGTTCATACACATTTATACATATATTTACTATATCGTGTTGGACAAAACTCAACAAAGTATTAGAGCAAATATTATAGAAAAAAAGTACGTACTAGAGCAATAATATACTCCAATCCGTTCATCCCAAAATTAAATATATGGTTTGACTTCAAAGATTTTTAGGTAGAAAAGTTAATTTGGTTGACTTTCCAATCATGTAAAAACGAACAATATAGGACTTAAACGAACCAATATACATGCCGACTGATCTCACAACGGGCGTATGCATGTTGAATGATAAATTCGCTAGCTTTTTGCAGTCTTCTTATTTAATTATCTACTTTGTAAACGTTTGTGTTTGCTTGGCTGGAAAGGAAAGCCCTTTATTCAAGTTTCCTCAAATTATTTAAAGTTATCCCCATTGACTAAAATGTGTTTGATCTTAACGTACTATCGATATTGATGTGTTTAGTATCTTAACTTTTAAATTAAACAAATCAGTATCATACTTATAAGTAAATATTTCATTTATCAATGATACGTTTTATTCTAAAAATAAGGCTTATTTGATCATGTTAAAGGTTTAAAACATTGAAGATTTCTATTATATTCAACAATTTGATGATATTCTTTTTTATATTTTCACATTAACTTAGTAAATTAAAGATGACATTTATCTCGTACGTCATCATTTTGCTATATTTTTTCTTAGTCGTGTTGCACTGTTTGTGTAATTGTGAATTTTAGTACTACATATGCAATTTCTTGTATTTATATCAACATTTCATGTGAGTTGGTTGGTGTGAAGGTATCTACTAATTGCAAGATTTGTTCAAAAATTTTAGCATGTGTTTGGCATTGTACCGTACCGTTTTGTACCGTTCCGAAACGGCATGGTACCGAACGGTTCCACCCTTGAAACCGGACCGGACCGGACCGTTAAAAACCTAATGGATACATTACGGGTTTTACTAGTTTACCGGACCGTTCCGGACCGCGCCCACCCCTAGTTTTTAACTTTAATTGTAATTACTTGTATTTAAAAGAAAAAGAAAAATAAAGCATAAATAGGACCATATTATTTATCTTTCCAAAATAGGATTAAAGTATACTCTATCTTCCTATATTCTACTTTTAGCATAACTTAATAGATTAATCATATTTAAATTTGTAATAAAAAAATTTCAACAACAAAAAATCGAAAAAAATAAAAATAAAATCAAAATGTTATGAATTTTATTTAAAATTTATTTTCGTGTTTTTTATATGTTTTTTACATTTTTATTTTTGAAGGGAGTCAGCCTTTCCCCCTCTCCCCGTTGTAAATGATCCCGGCGGAAACTTCGGACCAAAAAACATAAAGAAAGGGTAGAATTGAAAAACTAGTACAGACACCTAGGCGCCCTACGGCAAACTAATAATAATAATAATTATTATTATGATTATTAATACTCCGTATTATGATTATTATTGAGGTGATTATTATTATTATTATTATTATTATTATTATTATTATTATTATTATTATTATTATTATTATTATTATTATTATTATTATTATTATTATTATTATTATTATTATTATTATTATTATTATTATTATTATTATTATTATTATTATTATTATTATTATTATTATTATTATTATTATTATTATTAGTTAGTACTACGTACTTCATATGTTTGTTATTATTATTCTTACTATAATAATAAAAAACCAACAATAATACTAATAGTAGTAATAATAATTATTGTAATTGCTCTTGACTTTGGGTAGGCTGGGGTAATGTTACAACAGTCAAACTTCAAAATGCTCACCAAGACATTCTATGTTT
This sequence comes from Cuscuta epithymum, assembly GCA_945859915.1. NCBI lineage: Eukaryota > Viridiplantae > Streptophyta > Magnoliopsida > Solanales > Convolvulaceae > Cuscuta > Cuscuta epithymum. Next base: position 412,282 of record CAMAPF010000954.1, on the reverse strand, counting down.
TAGGTGTCATATTTTCCATATGTTGACACCTGGCTCCGCCTATGCGTGCACCTGCTATATACTTCCTCCGTTCCTTTTTAATTGCAACAGTCAACATTTCACGTTTGCCAACGCCCAAGTTTGACCATAAATATCTTTCATTCCTTATTAGTAAAAAAATTAAAAAAATCATATTTTGAAAATTTAGAATAAGAAGAATTTAACAATATTTTTTAAAAATTTAATTTATTATACATCAATTAATAAAATGTAGTCAAAGTAGAACATATGAATAGTGCAAAAAGTCCAATGTTGCAATTAAAAGAGAACGGAGGTAGTATATATTTGATTTGATAGCGAGCTAATTAATTAATTAGGTAGGGAAGAAGCTAAGATAAGCGGCGCGCTACGATGGAAATGAAAAAATGTGGCAAAGTGTTGCGGGATGATCAAGTTCATTCCAGCAGCAGCAGCAGCTTGCTGCAGCTTCTTTTGCTTGCCGCCGCCTTCCCTGTGAGCACGATGGCGGGCGACATTTATCTGACCGATCATGATGTTAATGTAATGATGGATCTGAAGGACCATCTTACGTTCTCGAATAAGTCAGTATGGGCTGATCATGATCCGTGCAACTGGGTGGGTGTGGGATGTGAAATAGTCACTACACCGGACGAGACAAATTTGGCCATTCATTGGATCGACATTTCGGGTATGAATGTCAGCGGGAGACTGCCGGCAAGCCTGGGAAACCTCACCCAGTTGTTTTCGTTCGAAGCGAGCTACAACAGCCTCACCGGCCCACTTCCGGACTTTGCCGGGACGCCAGAACTCTCTACGCTCGCCGTTGACCACAACCGGTTCACTTCAATCCCGCCAACTCTGTTTTTCAACAAGACTAAACTGCAGATCGTTTATCTAGACTACAACTTTTTTCTTGGGCCATGGGAGATTCCTCAAGACCTGAGATTCTATTTGGACCTCATGAATTTCTCCGCCGTCAATTGCAACATTCACGGGGACTTCCCCAGCTTCTTCAACGGCGACAATTTCCCCACCTTAGTGCACCTTCACTTGGCGCATAACCATTTATCCGGCCAACTCCCTCCCATCCTGCCCCTATCTTTGGTCTCTCTGTGGCTAAATAACCAAACCCGGACCGACGGCAGCTCATCATTGTCCGGCACCATCTCCGCTATACAGAACCTCACATTGATGACCCAACTTTACCTGCACGGCAACAATTTTTCAGGCCAAATACCCGACGTGTCCGGCCTCCGACGGTTGACGGAATTCACCGTCAGCTATAACAGTCTTACCGGTCCAGTGCCCAAGTCATTGGCAGGAATCTCTTCACTCAAAGAAGTCAATCTCTCTAACAATAACCTGAATGGCACCGTCCCTCATTTTAATGACACTGTCATAGTGATTACATGTGGGAATCCACGTTTAGCTGACCAAAAAGGGCTTCCATGCTAGCTACCTACCTACGCTGCAGATTTATCCGTGGTTGATATATAATTAATGCTTCTGTGTTCCGGCCTTCGTTTGTTTTAATTTGAAGCTTAATTTCTTGTCATTGCGTTTCTCTCTGTTTCTTTTTCTTTTCAATCTACTTACTTAATACTCCCTCTGTCCCTAAATTTACTTCCATTTCGCTTTTCGAGAGTCAACTTAAATCACTCTTAAACTCTTACTTTTTGTATCAAAACTTTATGAAAATTGTTTTTTTTTGTGCAGGCTTTGTAGCGGGTTTAATGTAGTTTCTGAATATGTAAATTTTATTTACTAAAAATAATCCGAGTTTTCACAGGGATCATTTAACTTTATCGTCGGTCAACCTTCGTAATCCGCAATCGGAACAACATTTAGGGACGGAGGGAGTAATAAAGTACAACCTTCTAAGTGAAATTGAATTTTGTATGAAGAATAATGCTTTGTCTTTAGCAAAGTTACAATAAACAATGTATATTTACTTTTTCTTCTATTTTATAATGTAATTGTGTGTGTTTATAAATATATTGTAAGTTACTCTTTAATTTCATTTCATTCATTTTGTTAAATAAATGTACGTTTTAACTCTTTTTTAATAAGTACTAGAGCAAATCTATAGATAATACAATTCAAAGATACAATAATTAGGGAAAGTTTTGACATGTGTCATCTTCTCATCAAACCTTCATTATAATATCTTAGATCCTCTTTCCAATTTAGGGAATAATATATTAATTATACTAGGGTACGTTACAATAATGTTACATGGGTATTCAAGTTAGATTAGAAGTATTTAACGTTAATTTAGATTAATCTATACGGTTGGAATCCTAAAACTTCCTAGAGTTGTGCAACTCAAAAAATAAAATCCCATATTTTTTAAAAATCCTATAACTTTTTAAGTTGTATTCTGATTATTACAAAAACTATATCAAAATTCGTAACTTTTTATTATCTTTCATATGACACCAATATTGAATATATAAAAATAAAAAATAATTTAACACCTTAAAATAGTTACTTTACTGCATATATACTCTGTAGTATTACCGAGTATTAGATTTTTTGTTACAAAACATTGAATGGTAGAAGTTAAACTTGACTCAAATTCGGTATTTAAAATACGTAGTACTTCGTATGTCTTTTCTTAAATACTGTCTCCGTTCTCCATACATGTTCTCCTTTCCATTTTGAGTTGTTCTATAATGATTGTCTCTCTTTTCATTTTTTGAAAATTTTTCAATAAAATACACATATACTCTCATTCTTTTTCCTACTTTTTTATTTAAACACAACACACTACACCTTTTATATTATTCTCTAGATCTCTGTCAGCTCTTCTGACTCTCTTGTCCAACAAGTTTATGCCCGATTTCATGGTTTTCTTTTCTGCCTCCCTATTTAATTTGATTGAACAACTCAGGAATCTCCACTTGGCTATATACGCTGATTGAGTTCACTACTATGCCTATATTTTCTATGGATTTGTTTGAACAAGTATCTTTGGTTGAACCACCACTGAATGTTAAGGCCTTTCCTTCACAAGCAGACATGAGGCGCATAGGAGTTGATGGTTCTCCCACCTCACCAGAGAAGTGAGCTCTTGCATCAGCATAAGGAGTCCTGAACTTCTGAGGCTTGAGATGTGGGTGAAGGATCCATCACTTGTCCTTGCCATGGCCCTTCTTCTTGCAGTGATCACACACCCACACTTTCTTATCTTCTGGTTTGTAAGAGCCCTTGTTTGCTACAAACTCAGCTTCGCCTTCTGCTCCTTCTGCTTGGTTAGTCATGACAAGTGCCCCTTTTCCTCCAAAGAGACCCACTGAACCTTGCTCTTTTTGAATCTGAGAGCACACATCATCTAGTGATGGTAACTCATTACTCCTTAGGATGTGCTTGATTAGGTCACCATAGTTTGGATTGAGAGTAAACAACAAAGCAAAGACCTTGTCTTGTTCCCTCCTTTCATTGAGCACATTTGGATCAACAGTTGCTGGTCTCAGCATCTCTAGCTCAGCCCACAAGGATCTTGTAACACTTGAGATTTAATATAAACGGATTAATAATACTACTCATACCAACAGAGGTGCATCTCCTTTTAAGGAAGCTCATTACCTAAGAACTCCAAAGTTAAGCGTGCTTGCTCGGGAGTAGTCTTGGGATGGGTGACCCCCTGGGAAGTTTCTCAGGGCGCGCATGAGTGAGGACAAAGTGCGCGGTAAAGGCTCGTGGTGGTTTGTGAGGACAGTACTATTGGTCCGGAGTAACTACCTCGGGGCCTACGGGGCCGGGGTGTTACAGGTGGTATCAGAGCAACCCTGCGACAGTGTGTTGACCCGTTGGATATCGGGCGGGCACTTAGTGGGGGAAGATTCTGGGATTTGATTGAGATTTGAGATTGGTTTATGGGCGCAACGAGGACGTTGCGTTCCTAAGTGGGGGTGATTGTAACACTTGAGATTTAATATAAACGGATTAATAATACTACTCATACCAACAGAGGTGCATCTCCTTTTAAGGAAGCTCATTACCTAAGAACTCCAAAGTTAAGCGTGCTTGCTCGGGAGTAGTCTTGGGATGGGTGACCCCCTGGGAAGTTTCTCAGGGCGCGCATGAGTGAGGACAAAGTGCGCGGTAAAGGCTCGTGGTGGTTTGTGAGGACAGTACTATTGGTCCGGAGTAACTACCTCGGGGCCGGGGTGTTACAGATCTGAACTTCCCAAAGTGTCTATCAAAATCTGTGTCCTCTTGACTAAGAGTGTTGATAGTTTTCTTGACTTCAAACACTCTACTGATGTTAGACTTGTTTCCATACACTTTATGAAGTGTATCCCACAGCTCCTTGGAAGTTTCACAGTAGGAGTAAGCTTCCTGGATAGAGGCTTCAAGACTGTGCTGGAGAATGGTCAACACCATGAGGTCCTCCTGTCCTTTCTTCTTATCACCACCATTAGCTACCACCATTTCTTTGTCATCCTCTCCTTGGAAGGTCTTCTTTGTTGGGTTCCTTCCTTCTTCAACAATTTCCCAGAGTCCTCTGCCTTCAAGAGCTGTTTTAGCAAGCCTTGCCCACAGTAGATAGTTAGCTCCCTTAAGAGTAGTTGGAATCACTACCATTTTTGAGTTTCCTGCCAGATCCATCAAGAACAGCTTAAAAACAGTGTGAGAAAGAAATTTTGAAAAAGTAAATCAGAGTAGCTTGCGGAATTTTAGAGAGAATGTAAGAAAAAAAAGGTTAGAGAATTAGGTTTCATGAGCAATTTTTTGCTCTGATACCATGAAATTTTGTGTGAACAAAAGAGAGATTAAGTGAGAAACATGGAGAATGGGAGAGAGAGAGAGAGAGAGTAGAAATGAGGAACTCAATCCCCTTAGAATTTCATCATGCTGAACCAATACATAAATAGACTAAACAAATACCCTAGGGAAATATTAAACAAGTAAAGAACCCAGAATATGATTAAACAAATGCAATAGAGTCCAAACTGTCCCAGCTGTCTTGGATCAGAGAGAGAAGGACATGTCCCAATGGTCCACACCACTTGCAGCTCTGTCTCCACATGTGAACAAGTTCCCAAACGGTAACATTGTCTTAGGCAAGTAGTAAACAGCTCTTCCTTGCTTAATCTGGATCTACTTGCTTCCACTTCCTCATATTGTTTCACCTCACACTCCTTACACTTGCTGCTATTTATTTCTTCATGTCAACAGTTAGGACGGAGGGTCTGGATCAGACCGACCTTGATGGAGTTGAATCGTAGTCTCACGTTCCCGGCCGTTTTCTGGCCTGCCCCAACGTTTGGAGACTTTGTGGCTGAGTAACCAAACCGGGACCGCCGGCTCAGGTTTGTCCGGCAGCATCTCCGGTATACAGAACTTGAGCCACATTACACAACTCTACCTCCACCGGAACAAATTTTCCAGGGAAATACCCGAGGTGTCCAGCCTCAAGTCAATGACGGAATTCATCGTCCGTGATAATAATCTTACCGGTCCGGTGTCGGAGTCTTTGGCAGGAATCCCTACACTCATAGAAGTGGATCTGTCCAACAATAACCTGAATGGATCAGTCCCTAATTTCAAAATAAATGTGACTACATGTGGAAATCCAGGTTTAGGGAAAAGAGGGCGTCCATGCTAGCTAGCTAGGTACTAGTGATCAAAGATGGGCATTTGAAGATGATCGATCCATGGTTTGGTTGATCATATACTACGTATTATGTTTTTGTGTTCGTTCCTTTGTTTTATTTAATTTTAGTGTCTCATGTAATGGTCGATGTCTCTCTCTTTCAATTAAAGTATTACTGTATTAGAGTAATTAGGGGTGGGCATAAAAACCGCACCGAACCAGTACCGAACCGGCCCGTAATGGTACCGAACCGAATATCGGGTATTTAAATGGTTCTATAAAATTTTATCCCGAACCTAAACCGTACCGTTTCAAACGGGTACGGGACCGGTCCCAAGTATAAAATTATTAAATTTCGCATTAACATATACACATAGTATTAGTTAAAATAATTTGTCAAAGTTTATCATCTTTATTTGATTGGAAAAGTAAAAATGGCTAACTAAAAAGAACCAGAGTACTATTAATTAGACATAATCACAATTGTTTTCCTCCGAATGGTTTTCAATCGAGATAGACATTTTATTTTGTGTGAAAAGTACTGCTAATTTGTAGAAGCACAAAGTCATGGGTAAAAATAGCTAGACAATGTCAATTATACGTAGTTTATACAGGGCGTTTATAGTTAATTTTTCTTCTGCTTTATGATAATATCATTTGATTGCGTATGTGTATGCGTACCAATGTATTGCTTGACTTTTGCTTCTACTTTAATCACTCCCTCCGTCCCGGAAATAAGTTCTCACTTTCCTTATTTGGATGACCCAAAATGAACTCCTCATTTCCTTATTTGGCAAATTATCTACATCAAAATAGTGTAAAACAATGTCAAACAGTGTCAAACAATGTCAAAACAGTAAAATTTACCCTTCAATAACTTTATTTCCTTAAAATGTGTGAAAGTCAACCCGGGAACTTGTTCCCGGGACAGAGGAAGTACCTGCGTGAGTGTCATCGGTGTATACATATACACTGCCCCGTTGAAATTGCTTTACAAAGTCAATATTTTTTTGTTAAATAATATTAACGTTAAATGCATTGATAGTTAATTAAATTTTAATAATTAAAATTTATGTATTGAGAAACTACATTAAAATATATACTCCAAAGTTACGAAATTCAAAGTAAAATTAGTCTGGAAATTCAATTTTGCACCTCAATTTGGGGAGAATGCATCTATAAAAGCCATGTTAGATAGGCCGGCCATGCCAAGAGCTTACTCCTATAGAAGTAGGTACGTTCGTACTAGGTAGCTGCGAGTACATGATCGATCGGCAGATCAGATAGAGCATCCGGCTGAGATCAGCTGATATGATGATGGAAAGGAAGAAATCGTCCGATCAAGTCATGGCGGCCGGCAGCTTGCTTCTTTTGTTTGCAGCCGCCTTTGCGGCGGGTCAGAGTCTGGACGGCCTTGAATACATTGTAATGATTCAGCTGAAGGCAAGTATTACATTCCCGAGCACAGACGCATGGACCGAAGCCGATCCGTGCGACTGGCTCCGTGTGACGTGTGCCGCTCCAACAACGCACCCCGAGCACAAATTTGTTACCTCTATCGATATTTCTGATTCGAATATCAACGGGACTCTGCCCGGAAGTCTGGGAGTCCTCTCCCAGATGTTAGGCTTCGGAGCCGCCAACAACCGCCTCACCGGCCCACTTCCGGACTTCGCCAATTGCTCAAATCTCGGGATGCTCGACGTCTCCCACAACGGCTTCACTTCAATCCCGCCAACTCTGTTTCGCAACAAGCCTTCCCTCTGGTCAGTTACTCTAGACTACAACCTTTTGCTTCAGCCCTGGGAGATTCCTGAAGATCTGAGCTCCTGTTCACACCTCTTCAGTTTCACCGCCACCAGTTGCAACGTTCACGGGGACTTACCCAGCTTCTACAACAACCACACTTTCTCCGACTTAAAGGACCTCCAATTGGGGAACAACCATTTATCCGGGCATCTCCCTCCCAGCCTGCCCGAATCTTTGGAGACTCTGTACCTGAACGACAACAATTTGTCCGGCGGAATACCGGACGTGTCCCGCCTCCGGTCATTGACGGCATTCATCGTCAGCCAAAACAGTGTTACGGGTCCGGTGCCGGAATCATTGGCAGGAATCTCCTCACTCCAGGAAGTGGATCTGTCCAACAATCATCTCAATGGCTCTGTCCCTGTTTTTAAACAAACAAATGTGACAGTGCTTACATGTGGGAATTCAGGTTTAGGGGAAAAAGGGCTTCCTTGCTGATCGAAAGCTGGGCATGCTGAAGGAAGATGATCCATCCATGGACCATGGGCTGGTTGATCATATACTTGTATAATGTTTCTGTGTTCTTCCGTTTGTTTCAATCCGAAGGTTTCGATCTTTTCCGTACGTGCTTAATTAATTTTAGAGAAAATTATCTCTCTTTCTTTGAGAAACTCTCTTAGTATCTCATCTGATGCTCGGTGGGTCTCTCTTTTTGTTGTTTTCACATTTTAATTAAAGTATTGAGTAATTAATCATGTGCTTGTAGATATTTAAAATTAATGGACCAATTTTGATTATCATCCAGCTGTGAAAATAATGGAAAGGCATACCCAATATGGTAGCCTTGTCATATATATATATATATATAGAGTAATCTTCCGGTCAGGTATACTTGACCGGAGCCGCCGTCCGGTCAAGTTAATACATATTCCGGACCAGTTAACTTGCAAAAATCATTTGACGACCTTCCCGATTGAATTTTTTGATGAAATTTGGTATGGATGAACTAGACTTGATGAGGAACATACACAAAAAATTTGAGCAAAAAATACCACCGGGAAGGCCCCCAAAAGGAGGAGGCCAGACGGCGGTTCTTGTCAGGTATACCTGACAGGAACATTAGTGTGTGTGTGTATATATATATATATATATATATATATATAGGAAAAAGATCATGTCCATCCGGATGGATAGGAGCCTCCGTCCGGCCGAATAGGAGCCTCCGTCCGGCCGAGGCCATCAGAGACCCTTCCCGATGGAATTTTTTGATGAAATTTTTTGAGCATGTTCTTTATGAAGTCTAGTTTATCCATACCAAATTTCAGCTAAAAATTCAATGTCGTGTGGTGACTATCATGAAGTCTGTCTTTTCTGTGAGTATCCCTTTTTACTACTTGTACATGCTAATAATTTTAATGTCGTGTGGTGATTATCGTAAGTCCCGTAGTTCAGTTTGCTTGAGGACAAACAATGGCGGGATAGAAGGGAGGACAGACGGGAGAAATTATAAGATGACGATTAAATGTGGAAATGAGAGGACGGGAGACAAATAGAGTTTATAAATTAATTATTTGATGATTTGGACTGCAACTATATCATACAAACAGATAGTTTGGCTAGATCAGCTATTTTAATGTTCTAACAGAGCAAATATACTTGATCTAAGTGCAAGTTCATGTATGTTGTAGTTTCAAGTGTAGATGAGGTACTAATTACTCCCTTCGAAACAACTTCATGTACCGTTATGACCATTTTCTCTATTCCAAATGGTTAATTAGACATAATCACTAACATTTTTCTTGGAAATGGTTTTCAATCCAGATCGACACTTTAATTATGCTGTGTGAAGAGGGGTAATGGCCGGTAATTTGAAGCAACGTCATAATTACGTAGGTATGTGAGTGCGTAGGAATGTGTTTCTTCTCCTTTAATTCAATGGCGTGAGTGAATACGTACGTATATTGAATTGGCTGGAAAGGCGATAGCGCCATTCTTTGGTCAATAAGCTTGGACTTGTATGTATAAAAGCTAGCACGCTGCAAACTACGAGTAATAAATTAAAACATAGATCTGTGCTGATCGATCGGCAGAAAGGTTTGGAAGCTGAATTAAAGGTGCAGCGCAGCCGGCTGAGATCAGCAGATATGATGGGGCGTTTCTTTTCCGGGCAAGCGGTCACGGCGGCCGGCGGCAGCTTGCTGCTTCTTTTGTTTGCCGCCGCCTTTGCTGTTAGGACGGAGGGTCTGGATCAGACCGACCTTGAGTCCATTGAATACAATGTAATGATGGAGCTGAAGAGTAGTCTTACGTTCCCGGCCGGAGTAGAGTCCCAATGGAATAATTGGACTGATCCCGATCCGTGCAACTGGTCCGGTGTGTTGTGTTCGGATAGACCGGACCTGAATAATTACTCTTCTGTCTTCGTTATCAATATTGGGGGTTTGGGTATCAGTGGGACTCTGCCGGGAAGCCTGGGAAACCTCACCGGGTTGTTCAGGTTCTATGCCGCCGGCAACCGCCTCACCGGCCCACTTCCGGACTTTTCCGGGTGCTCAAATCTCGGCGTGCTCAATGTTGCCCGCAATCTGTTCACTTCAATCCCGCCAACTCTGTTCCACGACAAGACTGAACTCCGATGGCTTCGTCTAGATCACAACATTTTGCTTCAGCCCTGGAAAATTCCTGAAGATCTGAGCTCCTCTTCACGACTTGTCATTTTCACCGCCGCCGATTGCAACATTTATGGGGACTTCCCCAGCTTCATTAACGACCAAACTTTCCCCAACTTAAAGAACCTCCAATTGGGGAACAACCATTTGTCAGGGAACCTCCCTCCCACCTTGCCCCAATATTTGGAGACTCTGTTGTTGAGTAACCAAACCGGGACGGCCGACTCAGGTTTGTACGGCAGCATCTCCGCCATACAGAACCTGACCAGGCTTACCAAACTCTACCTGCAGAGGAACAATTTTTCCGGCGAAATACCCGATGTGTCCCGCCTCCAGTCATTGACAGAATTCATCCTCAGTCAAAACAGTCTTACTGGTCCAATGCCAAAGTCATTGGCAGGAATCTCTTCACTAAAAGTAGTGAGTCTGTTCAACAATAACCTGAATGGCACCGTCCCTCATTTTAATGACACTGTCATAGTGATTACATGTGGGAATCCAGGTTTAGCTGACCAAAGAGGGCTTCCATGCTAGCTACTACATGTGGGAATCCAGGTTCACCGCAAGCCTGCAGCGGATGTCACTATGGCGGGTCTTGTAACTATAAGATAAAGTCACTATAAGGGGATGATTACTTTTTTTTCCCATTAAGTCCTGTCTGGATTAAGTGACATTGTGATATCAAGTTGTTTACTATGTGTGCTGAATGTGTAGTCTGAATTATATTAAATGACCAATTTACCATGTACTGCATTATGTTTAGTTTTGCTATTCTCAATGATGTTCTGGTTGCGTATGTATAAGTAATCTGATGTGTGTGAACAAAGTATGAATTTTAACTTCTTTGTGTTTGCAATTCCCAAAGGCAATGAACTCTCTGTTTGCAATTCGTAGTTGCTCTCCATCTACAATTATTCTTCATTTGTAAATCTAATCCCTAAGCAAGTAAACTTTTTGCTTTGAGAAAACCTTAAGCCACTATATTTAAATTTCAAAATCAAAATGTAAGGTATCTCCGTATCTGATGCATCGTGGTCTTCAATGACTTAGCTAAAAAATCGATTGTAGTTTCACAATTCTAAAGTAAGGTGCCGACATATACAAAGCAATTTTATGAGAATCGAAAGTAGATTATTCAGGAAGAGAATAATTAGATCGGGAACAAGGAGAAGAGATGCAATTTAAAAAGAATAAAATATAAAACAATTATAAATCAAGAGAAAACACCAAGATGAGAAGAAGGTAGGGAATGAGATCCACTTCGCTTCTTTCGTGATGGCTCCATCACTCCATGGGCAGTCCGATGGGGGTAGTTCGCAGGGTTGTCCAGCGAATGGTGATGCGTGCGATGAAATAAAAGAACGGAGAAGCAGGGTTAGAAAAGATACTCCCCACACACCTATAGCCCTATAGGTCTGAATCGGAAGCAGTGCTAAAACTGAGCTGACCAAATAAGTCATGAAATGTCTGTGCGAATAAGTCACTGTCTTTTAAAAAGTCCTAAGTAAACATCACCATATAGCTGAATGATTAATTCACACTATCCATTAAGCTCATTAAGTCACAGGTAAATAGGCCCTAAATTAGGGATAATTTAGTAAGTTTAAAACTTATTAGTTGCATTTGTGGAAATTAAATTTAAAGAAGAGTTCACTTTTTTGTCAATCACCTACATTTTAGTAATATTAAAGTCAAAACCCCTTCTATATTTTATTTATTAATGTACTAGTATAGTACCCGTGCATGCACACAACAAAGAGCAGTTGGTGCATATATTTTTACTCATGATATAATTAAAATATTAACATAACAACAACTTATTAGGATTTTACAATTGTGAAAAATAAGAGTTCAATAGGTTAATACCATAAAGTATAAGACCATACAATATATATTCAATGAATAGCATATTAGGAAAAATTAATTTACACCACTCATTAGAATTTACTACTTATTAATTGTTATGATTAGACTTAATTAGGGGTGGGGAAAAATACCGAAATTTCGGTATACCGGACTTACCATATCGAAAAATACCGAATTTACCGAAATGGTTGGTATACCGACACTTTCGGTACGGTATGATACCGTACCGAATTACTTCGGTATGGTATCGGTATATATTTTGAAAATAAACGGTACACCGGTATACCGTCATACCGTAATTTCAAGCCAATAATTTTTTTAAAATTATAAAAATAACTAGAAACACACACATTAATTCAAGGATAAATGACTTTATATCCATGTTTCTTGAATTATTTATACTTTTTGTTGGCAAGCGGTGTTTTTTTAATTATATTTATGTTGTTTAAATTATTTTAGCAGAATGTGATGTTATCTTCATATATTATGTGTCGAAATATCTAAATATATTTATAATATTTTTTGTTCAAAGTTGAATAGAACCCTAATATGTTATCATTGGCAATTTACAAATAATTTCATTGATGATTTTCCTATATCATTATTAACAAATATTTTCTATATTTTATTTGACATATAATAATTTGTTATGTTAAATCATGATAATTTACCGATACCGTATCTTACCGTGCCGAAATTTCGGTATGGTAATGGTATGCATTTTTGCATACCGAAAATTTACGGTATGGTAAAGGTATGAGCTAAAATATTCGGTATACCGTACCGAACCACCCCTAGACTTAATACTTTTTATGCTAATTTATAATTAGAATTAATTTAGCCGAATACTCTTGAATGGCATATTAGGGGTTGAAGATCCGGACAATATCTCTCTCCAATAACAAAGTCTGGTACAAATAAAATTTTCATAAACTTCCATTTTGAGTTTTAGGGTATGTTTGGCACAACTAGCTGAAAAGATACTTTTGTGAGCTTTTTAGTAACTGTTAGCTTTTAGTGACTGAAAAGATCTTAAAAAGAAAAGGTGATAGCTGTTTGGTAAAAAGCTGACTGTTTGATTTAGTTCGGTTTGGTATACAAGCTGTTAGAACTAATTAATACTAAAAGTCACGAGCTTTTCTCTGATGCTACACCCGGTAGCATCTCAAAAAAGATCTTTTAATTTTTGAAAAGCTCTTAAAAATGTCATGTCAAACATAAAACTAGAGTCTTTTAAGGTCTTTTTAAAGAAAAGAGAAGTTAAAAGGCAGAGGCTTTTGTGTGCCAAACATGGCCTTAAACGATGTTGAAAAAATATCTAATTTAAATAGTAATCCATCTTTGCCGAGTATGTTGCAGTTCGTATACCATGCAACCGTCCCACGGTGCGCATGGTATACCTGGGAGAGTGAAGAAGCAGTTCGTATATTTTGGCTTTGTTATTTTTTATTTCTCCTTTTTTTAAAAATGTTAATAATTTTTTTATTTTTGATCCGATTTTTATAAAATTTATATCAAAATTTTTTATTTTTCATGATCTTTCAAATGAGACCAATATTGCCTATGTAATTTTAACATATTAACATTTGCGTGTAAAAATATGTAACTTTACGTGTTAAAATATGTAACTCACGTTCAGTCAGGCCAAATGCAACTCGTGTGTATAAATATGTAACTCTACGTGTAAAAATATGTAACTTTACGTAAAAAAAAAATATGTAAATCGCGTTGAGACAGGTCAAACGCAACTCGTGTGTATAAATATGTAACTCGCGTGTATAAATATGTAACTTTACGTGTAAAAATATGTAACTCGCGTTTAGGCAGGTCAAATATGTAACTCACGTGTAGAAATATGTAAATTTAGGTGTAAAAATATGCAACTTCACGTATAAAAATATGTAACTCACATGTATAAATACATAATACAATAAATTTTTTATATACACAATTTTAAGATAAATTGTGGATTACACAATTATTTTTCTGTATTAAATTTAGTTCAATTTTCCTTATAATCCAATACTCATTAATATAATAGTTCGATAATTTCTTAAAATTACATAAGAAATATTGGTCTCATTTGAAAGATCATGAAAAATAAAAAATGTTGATATAAATTTTATAAAAATCAGATCAAAAATAAAAAAGTTATTACCATTTTTTAACAACAAAAGCAATAAAAATAAAGAAACTAGGCACAATACTCCGTCGTTTTGCAACCGGGCGCACCATCCTCATGATGCGCCGGTTGCACGATATAATTTGCGAGTATGTTGGGGTCTTCATATAGGAGGTGATAATTGAGTACTTGGATTTCTTAAGGATCGTGTAAATTCACTTTCCAATCATGCAACGGAAATTGATCAGCGGTGGTCACTGTGATCGACAGTGATCACTATAGCCTCCCTAGTGATTATGGTCGGCGGTGATCATTGTGATCGTCATGGTCACTGTTGCCGGGAGTGGCCACTGTGACCACAGTCACTAACAGGTGGTGATCACAGTTCGACAAACAGTGATCACTGTCCGACGGTGGTCACTGACATGTGGTGATCAGTGTTCGACAATGGACATTATTACCAACACTAATTATTGATCGACGGTGATTACAGTGGTTACTAGTGGTCAGCGATCGACGATTGGCCAATGAGGCGTTTGGTCATGATTGCTGGATAGCAATCACTTTGATTTAAATAAAGGGTATATAAGTCACCTTAGTCTTATTTCTTTTTAAATTACTCCAAATTTGTCTATTGCATTTCTTTTAGTAGGTTTTTTTTTTTTTGGGAAACACTCCATAAATAATGGAGAGACATATTATAATTTTATTCAACGACTTCCCATTCAGTTAATAATTCTTTTAAAATATGTTACTCACAGTTTGAAATGAAATTTGTTTATAAAAAAATGACTAATAATTGCTAAAGTATAATCTCATAATATAGTCACGTAAGTGTACAAGTTGAATATAAGTTAATATCGCTCGGAAGAAGATTAAATGTTTTATTTTCCAATGATAAATGGGGGAGGGGATTGGAATTGATTCTTCCGCTTCATTTTTAAAAAGCAGAATCAGTATTAGATTTTTAGAAGTTGGTATCGCTCAACTTCTAAAAAATGCTTCTATGAGCAATTTGAAGTACCAATAGTATTTATGCAATTTCACCAAAACACTGCAATATCCACTCCTGCTCTCTTAAAGAGAAAAAGTACTTTAAAAAAATAGGTGTAAACACTCTCTCATTGAAAGGAAACAACTAATATTCCAAAACAATACCAAAGGCCTTCGGGCCCCTCACGTCATGATCAGACATAGAATAGTCTATCCCAGATAAAGTGAGACTAATCAATAAAACGGTAAGAGCAAAGAGGTTATTACTTATTAGTGGTCGAGTCGGTCTAATTGCCCCCAACAGAAACCCATCTAATGAAATAAACCAAACAACAACCCTACCCCCTTAGTGTTCAAAATAACGATAACAATAGAGTTCATAATTAAAAAACTCAAAACGAGTAAAACAAAATTAAATAAAATAAACTGATGGAGCAACTGAATCCATACTTTAAGCGTCATCCTCCATGGCGGCGGTTCAAAAGGGGGACTGATCATCAATACTTCATCTTCTTTCTCCATCACCTGATTGAGCAACCAAATCCATACTTTAAGCGTCATCCTCCATTATGGCGGTTCAAAGGCTTCCACTCAATCTCTTAATATGGTCCGCTTGTAAAAGACCACCGCCACAAGGCCTAAATTTTACCGATCTGCCACAAGTCTTTCCCTGCGCCCTTCTCTTGCTTTTGTCTTCCTCCTCAGTGTGCAGAACCTCCTCACTCGCTCACCACCCTTGCCACAGACGAAACTGCACTCCCAAAGAATTAACAAATCTATGCTACGGAATTCTAGAACGTAAGTGATGGTCTCCACTGAAACGCCAAACACCATGGTAGTTCGCCGCGCGCCTTGCTCTCCACGCAAGTCTAACCCACGATAGTAACCTTCGGGACAAGGACCGCCATAAGTGAGTCATCGTGCCCCCCTCCAACCTAACCCTAGACTGTGCTAGGTCCACCGCCCGCAAGATTTAAAACACACCTTATTCAAAGACCTCCCATTAAGTTATTAATAATTAATTAATTAATTAATTAATTAATTAATTAATACTCCCTCTGTCCCAAATTTATCTTCATTCTTTCCATTTCGGTCCGTCCCAAATTCATATCATCTTTCCCTTTTTGGTAAAGAATATGTGGTTCACAACCATTCTTACACATTTCTCTCTTCTCTACATTACTCTCCACCACACAATTCTCACTATCTTAAAATCTGTGTCCGGTCAATACCGGAGATAAATATGGGATGGAGGTAGTAATTTATTAATTTCATGAGCCCAACCAGTAGGGGTGGCAGCGGGTCGGATTTATACCGGGTGAAGGCTCATCCATGTCCACCCGTTAATTTTTCATACTCCACTCACCCGTTCATCATCCATTAAAAATTACATCCACATCCAACCCATCCGTCATGAACGGGTTATTGGGGGGATCGAGTGAGTAACATGTGAATATAAATGGTCTAACACTTGAAAGACAAATAAATAAATTATAAATAGAAATCATGACAATTAAAAATCAATAATTAAGAATTCATTGATTAATAACAACAAAAACTCGAGTAATTAAGTATATTACAATCATTAATTCACTGTCAATAAAGAAAGAACTGATTGTCAAACAAAATAGACATAAAACTTCTTAAAGCTGTCAAATTATATATTTCTGCATCCGCAAAAAACTATTTTTGCAGCTCAACTGCCACTTCTTGAAACCATTCAATTGTATTTCTTTCACCAATTCATAGATATGTGTCTTCTCCATTAACAAATACATATCTATCATATATTAATATTAATTATTATATATATTATTAAATAGCTATTAATATATATATATTTATATGCCGGTTAGCAGGTGTGTGGATGGAGCGGGTGACGGGTCGGTTGACGGGTTGGATGAGTGTTCATCCACACCCGGTTCATCCACACCCGATCCAACCCGTCTTTCAATCCACCCGTCATCCATTTTTCATCCATACTTGTTCGAGTTTCCGTCGACATTTGCGGTTCGGGTTGATCGGGTATCCACGGGTGATATTGTCAGCCCTACCAACCAGCCTGGAAGACTGAAGCCCAGGATCTGTTTGCTTTGGGTTGATGTGTCCCAAAAACGGCATTGATGTGTGCGCATGAGCATCCAATCTCCATTCTCCAATAACAATGGAGTTATAAGATCAAATCTAAAGAAGACACGTGTGAAGCCTCTCTCTATCTGTTGAGCGTCACTCTCTCTTTCAAGTTTCAACTGCCACAAAGATATCTTCTTTCCCACACCCAAGACCCATAAAGTTCAACCTCAACAGTCACCCCTACTCTGCCCCGTACGAAAACACCCACTCTTGCTTGATTGTTTATTTCTTTTTTATAACTTATTATGATTATAAATGGTGGGTTAGATTCAGATCAGACAACTATACACCATCCTTTTGTGTTAAGGGGGAAGGGAAACAATGTCAACACAGAGCCTTCTTCCTATATCCACCCCACCTCCTGCTTCTATGATCTCTGCTGTCTCGGCAGGATCTAGAGAGCGATTGCTGTTCAGATCGGATGGTGATCAGATGGCTGGAACCACCCGGATTCTTATCTCTCCGTCTTCGCCTTCTTTGGATTTGGAGGATGATAGGAGAATCGAAAAGGTGCCCTTTCTTTCTAGGGCCTCGAGTTTCACAGATGCCGCCTTGGGAGATTCGAATTCTATCCTTAAGAAGCAGAGGCGGCGGCGGATCAGCAGTGATTCCTCGCTTTCTTCCGCCTCAGACGGCAACTCCATCCGGCAGGAAGTGGGAAGGGCCGCTTCTGATACCTATTTGGTCACTAGGTTGGCGCTTAAGCTGTTTTGGTATCTCGGGTAATGCTTCTCTTTATTTAAGACTATCCCATTATTATTACTCTATAATTGTAAGGACTATATTAGACGTTATGGAGATGTAACATGTAATTCCTGAAAATAGCTAAATTTCTGGGATTAGGAAGCCGCATATACAAACAAGAGCTTAGTGTATGTACTCTAATACAAAATGAAACAAGTGAGATGTTGGACTGCACCAAATTCAAAATGAAGGAATACGCAACATAATCAAGTGTACTTGAGGGGTTAAAGTAACAAGAAATAATGGCAAATATATACTTGAGTTCAAACTCCTTGGATCTGATTCTTAAAACTGTTTCAGGGAGCAGAGACAGAAGTCAGGGTGTTTGGGTAGAAGTGCAGAAGTACTTCTGTACTCTAATTTACTCCTAGAATCAGTTTTAGGGGAAGCTAGGGGAGACCTGCGTCTGAAAACTTATTCTGATTTTGCTTTTGCTTTAAAAAAGAAGCAGAAACAGAATCAGTTCCAAACACCCCTTAATATACATTGATCATGACTTGTATTTTCACATTACTTGCCTTTTGTGATCATGGTGATTTTTCAATTTCACACTGCATAACCTGCTGGTACGATTACTGTGACAGGTAGTAACTATGTCAAGTTATATTCTTATTTATGATTCTGATATAAGTAATGTTATAAGAAAAACCCCAAATAACAATTCGGCATTAGCCCAAAGTGTCCCTATGTCTCTATATTATGGAAATTAAAATAAATAGGGATTCCTTTTAGGCTTTTACACGTGCCACACTCATAAAGCCATACATCTGCCGTCCAGTTGCAGTCCTCCAAGTTTAACCGTAGAATAAGAAAGTAAAGTATGTATAGCTGAAGTTTGTGCATAGGAGAGATAAACGATAAGAACTATAAATTAATTAATTAATTAATTAAAAGGAAAAAGGAAAAATTTCCGGGATAGAAAAAGGAAACTTGTTTCAGCTTAAACATTTCTCATTTTAGATTTTATTGGGATAGAGGTAGCAGTAATGATCACTTATTTCAGCTTAAACATTTTTCTTTTTAGATTTTATTTGCTCCTATAACCAATGTGAATACCGTCTTATAAATGCATCAGCAACAAGCTAATGCTGATTTTGATTGCTGCGCGTTTTTGTTTTGGTTAGTTTGCGAGTTTTTTTTTTAATTTTAAAATTTCAATACGTCCAAATAAGTGCATCAGGTCTATGAAACTTCTATAAAAATGCTTCTATGTTTATTCAGGGTAGGCTATCGATGGATAACCAGATTTCTTGCCCTTGGCTGTTATGCTTTCCTTCTTTTTCCTGGTTTTGTTCAAGGTTGGGGAAATCTTATTTATTTCAGTTATAGGCATGCCTCTTTGGCTCTTTTGATATTGCCCTAAAATGCATCTAAGTTAGAGGAATCTTGTGTGAATATTGCATAAGAAATCTGTTTGTTCATTTCTTGCAGTCGGATATTACTACTTTTTCTCCAAACAAGTCCGGAGAAGTATTGTTTACGGTGATCAGCCAAGAAACAGGTACCTTTTTGTTGATTCACCTTAGACTTTTTCCAGATATTTGTTTTTCGTTCAAACTAATTTATTTATTTGCCTACTCATTATGAGATATCAACCCAAGTTTAGTTTTTGTTCTTCACTCTCTTTTGCAGAATTAGTTCTCTTTTTAAGTCTTTGTAGACATCATATCTGAAAGTATATTGCGGTGCAGGTTGGATCTTTACCTCCCTAAGAACAGCAATGGGCCCAAACCAGTTGTAGCATTTGTAACAGGTGGAGCATGGATAATTGGGTGTGTAACTGAATTGTTCTTTACTTTAGTTTTGTTTCTTATTTAAATACTCGATCATCATGAGTTGTGTGGATACAAAAATGAATGTGTGAACGGAATATTTATTCCTGTTGAAAAGAAAATATGTGAAATAAAGTTGGAAAGTAACTTTTATTGTTTTGCAGTTACAAAGCTTGGGGTTCTCTTTTAGGACAACAATTATCTGAAAGAGACATAATAGTGGCATGCATTGATTACAGGTGAATTTTGTGGATATATATTTAAGAATACAAGTCCCTACCAGAAAACAGTTAATTTTGCTGAGGTCCGATGCTGAGTGGCATTTATTTAGGCTACAATTGGATCTCAGGAATATGATACGGAAAAGAATAGAAAATCCTAAGCAATGCCATTTTCTTATGTTTGGTTTTACCTAGGGAAATGCAGAGGAAAATGAAATACAATACAACAACAACATTCAAGCCTTATAACATTATTCTCAAAAGTTTTTGGGGTCGGCTAACATGAATCGATTTATGATGTCGATAGGAACCAAACGTTGAAAAGAAAAAAACTTAGATACGAAGTACTGAAAACGGAAAGATAACGTCGATTGATAAGAAAGAAACGGAAATACAATTGTTGAGACTCTTCGAGAGGCCTCACTCTCCCAATATCCAATCCCAAAATTCTGCCTGCCTATCTACTCACCCCTCACCCCTATTTATTCTATTTCTAATGGGCCAGCCCACTTCTATTAAGTTATAGGGCCTAAAACCCTGTTATTGAGAATAATAAAATTACTTAATAAGACTTTTATTATTGGTAGTGTCATGGTCTGTAACATCACTCTCCCCCATTTATTCTATTTCTAATGGGCCAGCCCACTTCTATTAAGTTATAGGGCCTAAAACCCTGTTATTGAGAATAATATAATTACTTAATAAGACTTTTATTATTGGTAGTGTCATGGTCCACAACAGATGTCGGAGCCAAATTGAAAAGAAAGGATATGAAAAATAAAAAGATAAGGTAACATAAAAAGGATAAGATAAAGATAAAGATAAATGCACATAAGAAAGATAAAAGATGAAGATAACGTAAGAACATAAGAAAGATAAAGAAGAGAATGAAATACAATAATTGCCCTTAATTTTATACCCTTATGTTAGATTACTTGCATAGTTGTCATGACATATGGAGACAGTCATTGGCCAAGGCATTTGCCCATGGCAATGGTGATGGCAATGACACATGTATGGCATTACCACATGACACAAAAAAATAAATACTAAAAGTATAAAGTATAGACACTATAAATCTATAATTCAATGACCAAAGTATAGAAAAAGTTGAATAACCACAATCAAACAAAAATATGTGAAGTTAAAATAATTTAAAGTAGCTCCAAAAATTACTTAATATCGAAGAATAACCACATTCTACGATTATGTGAAGTTAATGCCTTGCGTGCCATTTGCGCCATTGACAACTATGATTACTTATTTTTATTTTTATAATAGAAATAACATTAAAAAGTGAATATGAATAAATATTCAAAATAAAGTTTTTGAGTTTGTATTAATTTTTGTTTTATCCTCACATTTTCTTTTGTTCTAAACTTCTATATATTCCTAATTTCCTCATTGCTCTTCCTAACAATGGACCCATAGGACCTGGTGTATCTTTTTGTAAGTCAATAATAAATTTGCAGATCAGAGATACAAAAAGCATTAGTAGCCTCTAACTTTGTATTCTTACATCGGTAGTTTGCATGCAGGAATTTTCCACAGGCAACTATTGGTGATATGGTAAAAGATGCTTCCCAGGGTATTTCCTTTGTGTGCAACAATGCGTCTGAATATGGAGGTGATCCTAACAGGTAGGAGTTAGGCATTGGCTTACTATCGCTTCTTCACTTAGGGTATATTTGAATCCCTCAAAATACTAGGGAAATGAAACAAAATGCTGAAGGTATATTCTATTGCATGGTTTTACTTTGGAAAATGTGAAGGAGTATGACTGAATTTTTATTATATTTTTTTAGATTCTGTAGTTTTTATATATTGTAAATGAACGGATAAGGTGAGTTTGTGCAAACATAAAAAACAAATTATTGAGAGTTTGAACGAGTGGTGAATGTTTTGCTACATTACTTTCTTTGAAATGTTATAATTTCTTCCATATTTTCTGTATGTTGCATTTCCTGAGCTCTAAATGGATCCTGAACCTTTGACTGAGCGTACGGCTTAATAGGTTTGGTTGCTTATAGGATATACTTGATGGGACAATCAGCTGGAGCACATATTTCTGCATGTGCTCTTGTGGAACAGGCGATCCAAGAGGCAGGAGAGGGACTAAGCACTTCATGGAGTGTATCTCAAATAAAGGCATACTTTGGCTTATCAGGAGGGTAAGTTAAATGTGTGATGGTCTGACAGAAGTACTTTGTGTTTTTCTCTTTTGGCTCTTTCAAATATTTGTTATTTCACTCAAAAAGGTCAACTTTATGTATTTATGTGGTATAATATGATTTAATGTCTTTGTTTCATTGTATGGTAGTCTGCCTCTTTTTGAACAGTGTATACTAGCACTTTGACTCTATAGTGATGGTGATGAATAGGTACAATTTGCTTCATCTAGTGGATCACTTCCACAATCGGGGTCTCTATCGCTCACTTTTCTTGAGGTAAAATATAAAGTTAATACTTGATTTGGTCCCTTAGGCCTTAACTACATTGCATTATTATTCAATTTAGTCATTAACTTTCTTTTAATTCAATATGGGCCTGGTCTTTGCAATTTAGACCTAATTTTATCCCCATGCAGGTATTGGTCTAACAGAGAAGAGATTTTCTACAGACTAAAAATATGATCCAAATTTCAAACCAAGTTCAAAATTTAGTTGAAAATATGTGAACAGACAAACATTTTTCGCAATAGAGTTGAATTTTGTCCCTCAACTATACTGAGTTGAGTACTGAATTGAGTCCAGTAACTAATTGAGGCATTAGCACTCAAGTATCTGATGCTATTTGCTTTATGAGTGTTAGCTCTCATGGATTCCTGTCACTACAAATTTCATGTATCTTATGAGTGTTCACTTCATATCTGCAGCATAATGGAAGGGGAAGAATCTTTGAGAAAATACTCGCCGGAGTTAGTGGTGCAAGATCCATATGTTAGAAATGCAGTCCCACTCCTTCCTCCTATTTTCCTTTTCCATGGCACTGCAGACTACTCCATTCCTTGTGAATCCAGGTTTGAATTTCTCTTAGCCAGGCTCATTATTCATTAATGTTCAACATCTGTGGTCCCTTTATTGAGTATATTAAAAAACTTGTAATTTTTCTTATGTACCAAATTAACCTTATAGCATAAAAAATTCTGGCCATTTAGTTTTTTATTCATTATATTAATACTTTATTATATAAAGTTTAAAACTCTTATATTCATTGTCTTTATTTTACTAACACTTTTTTCCTCACCACCATCTTTATACGTTTTTAAAATTTTGAAAATACACACAACCATTTAACAATATATGGAGTATACCAAAAGCTATTAATGTGTGTAGCTAACTAAAATGCACTTTTTATATTGTTATATTGTTATATTGGAGTATAATATGGGTTAAAATTTGAAATGTGAAACTCTTCATTCTTATTTTGTTGTAAAATAAGTTGTAGTTGATTAGAGTGGAAGAGAAATTTGGTTTGAGTTGTGCAGTATTTGGTCATATTTACATTACTGCAATTAATATGAGCTGTAAATTTAAATTTGCCTGATGCTGATAGAATTGACAATTTCCATTTGCCTGCTGCTGATAGTATTGACAATTTCCATTTGCCTCAATCACTACATTAGGAGCTGAGCTTATTACCATCATCGTTATAGCTGATATCTTCCAACAATGGTCTACATTGAAGAAGTGGTTAAATATAATGTACAAATCTCTTTCCTTGTTGCAGCAAGAAATTCGTTGAAACTCTTAATGATCTTGGAGGTAAAGCTGAAGCGATCATGTATGAAGGGAAAACACACACAGATTTGTTTCTCCAGGTATTTTTTTTATTGCTTAAGATGTTGTAAGCATTTTCTCTAGAAAAAATTTTCTTTCATTTATTAAAATTTATACAATCTACTTGCAACATTTAATGACAGTTCCGCTAAACATTCGCATTTTTTCATATGAGTGTGTATGTTTTTCCGTTGGCGTTTGGTTAATCTTTTCGTGATTTTCGGGTTTACTGTTAGGATCCGATGAGAGGTGGGATGGATGAGTTGTTGGAGGACTTGATAACAAGAATCCATTGTGAAAGCCCAGAAGCTGTTGTCGAGGCTGCAGCAACTGCTCACAGAAGAAGGCGCTTAGTTCCTGAATGCATGTTGAAGTTGGCTACCAAAGTTAGCCCATTTTAGCTCACCCCTCACAATAACTTTCTTAGTTTCTTTCTTTCTTTTACACGCACCCATTATTTATCCGCCCCCATTTTTGTGCACACTTCATTATAAATTCTTTTTGGAAAATCATATATCCAACTATTGTGTAAATCAAATATGGCACCTGATCACTTTACTTAAAAATGGTGTGGAAAATATCAATCCATCCTAATTCATAATTAAAGGATACACACACAAAAGTTTAATACGGAGTATGATATTTTCTACACACACATTGATATGTTGCGGTGTGATTGTGTAAAGGTATTTGATTCTAGTGCAAGTGTACTGCGCAAGTACATATAAGGACAAACATGTATGAGTAAAATTTATTGGCTAATCTTATTTACCAATGAATATTATGTTTATGTATTTGTGAGCATAAGTTTGTGCATCAGTGCATGCTTGAAAGATAATGAATTAAAAGACTTCTTCTATAATAATGAAAATAATAAAATTTATCCATTAAAAGATAATCACCTATTTAATTATATGTAGTTGTTGGGGTATATTATCCCGGTCTGTTACTGTTCAGGAGCCCAAGACATTATCCAGTACGGAGCCCGAGCAGCTAGGCCCATTTCGGCCCATTCGGCCCGCTTTGACCACCAGGCCCGATATCGGCCCGTTTGGCCCATTAGGGTGGAGAGCCCGTTCTCTCCTTCCCCTATAAATACGGATAAGGCTGGACTCGGGCCGGTTCGGGCCCGGTTCGGGCCTGGGCCCGGCCGGGCCTCGGGCCAGGAAAGGGAGGCCCGAGCCCGAACCGCCGGTGGCCGGTTCCGGTCCCAGTTCCGGGCCAAACCGGGCCGGGCCGGGCCGGGCCGGGCCGAATCGGCCCATTTAATTTTTTTTTTTTTTTTGTTCTCCTATTTAATCCCCTACCCCTCCCCCTCAATCCCAAACCATCCCAAACCACCTCAAATGGCCCAAAATACCTAATCCAACCTAAAACTTAAAAAAATTTCAAAAAAAAAAAATTAAAAAATTAAAATTCGGCCCGGACCGGGCCTGAACTGGCCGGGCCGGTTCACCAAAACCTGGGCCCGGGCCCGAACCGCCCAGCAGCCGGGCCGGGCCGAACCGAACCGGTGGACCCACCGGGCCCCGGGCCGGGCCGGGCCAAATAGTAACCGGGCCGGGCCAGTTCCGGGCCGGGCCGCCCGGCCCGAGTCCAGCACTAAATACGGAGCTTAGTCTCCATGTAAAGGATCCCTTCTGATCCCCTTTTCCCTTCTTCCCCAACTCATTTCTTCTTTCTAGAATAGCTTGCAAGACTCCATTAATGGGAGCTCAAAATGTACTATGTAATGGTGAGGAGAGCCTAATGAGAATGAGAGGGCTTGGACATTAGCCTAAAAAGTCCCGTGGTTTTCTCCCTTTCGGGTTTTCACGTAAAAATCGAGCTTGTTCATACACATTTATACATATATTTACTATATCGTGTTGGATAAAACTCAACACTGGCGCCGTCTGTGGGAATCAGTCCAAAAAGATTCACGTTTTCTTGAGCTTCTAAAACAAACGTGAGACGAAGAACTGATTTTCAACAAAAGAAAAAAAAAATTGATACCAGATGGACTGGTTTCAGCAAAAGGAAGAAGAAGGAAAAAACAAATGGTTCTGGGAAGTCCAAACTTGGATTTTTTCCAGATCTATTTTTTGAAGTCGCCGGAGCCGCCCCCGCCGGCATGGAACTCCTGAGGCGTCCTGCGGCACCGGATGGAACTCGCTGCAGCGTTACAATCTTGGCGTCCCGATCCGTAGAAAAACTCCGCCTGTAACGCAGTAGTTCGTCGCCAACAGCGGGGTCTGCCGCCGGAGCTGCCGCGCCGCCGCTCGACATCAGCCGTCAACCGCAGGTCGCTCGTCCACCTGCTCGGAGGAGGTATAGTCCGAGGCTCAGTAGATCTCCTTACGAAACCGCGTCCTCTGGTCGGCCTTGTTCTGCCGCGACCACCGTCTCCACCGGCGGAAGGTGGCCGGCATGTGCGGCCTGCCTCTGAGTCAATAGGAGGGTGTTCCATCTGCCTTTCCTAAGAGATGTACTCCGCATAAAGGTTTTGGCCAAGAGCAGACCACGTCTGCAATTTGAGGCCAGGCAATGAGGGCCATTTTCCTTGGAGTAATTTTACCAAGTCAAGTTGGGGAATTCCATTAAGCCGAGGACCTTGGTTTGAACGTACGTATACTTTGGACTTTGGAGTAGCTGAATAATTGAAGTCTTTGGCTCTTTAGCAAGGTTGACCAGGTCAAACAAAAAGGAATTCAATCAACTCCATAAATTCTCACTTGGCCGAGCATCGATGCCAAAAAGAGCTAAGTACCACTTACTCATCCTTTTACCAATTAAAGTGCGTGATTGTTTGTAGAGCGTGCTTCGTACTTATTGACGAAGTAGAAACAGTATTTTTATCACCATTATTTATTAGGGAATAAAATCTCCCAAAATTAAATAATGCGGAGCGAAGCTCTAGTGATAGTTAGTTCGGCCAACATTTTATTAAATGTTTAATTGTTGGTGGGCCCAATTAGCCCACCCTCGATCGGCTTTGATTAGCGATCTGAGCGTCTCCAGAGGGTAGTGCTCCGATGACGCGTTTTAATTTGGGGGTTACGAATTAGTCCGCACGACACCAAGTGCTCGAGCGACGATCGTACCCTAGTACCATCTGCGCCGCTGGGCGAAGTGACTGTGCCAAACGCGGCCTGTAGGGCCCGAAGGCACCAAAGCACTCAACCTCCTTTTTCCAAGGGCAGTGCGATTAACTTGGGTCTGAGTTGAAAACTCACAGACCGGTGAATATTTCTATGTGACGTTCGGTGGGCTGCTAGTTGGCCCTGGCGCGAGCTACTACGTCCATTAACCCCGCACGATGTGCCGGGCCGAGGGTCACGGTAACCCATAGGCCGGTAATCGTGGGTGTTAGAAAGAAAGCCATGCAGATGGTTATGTGTGTATACATATTGTCGGGCCGTGCGGCCCGTTACCATGCTTATTGCGCAGCTGAAGCCGCTCGACGTGATCGAGCAAAATGATTAAAAGACGCTCGGCCTGAGTCTCAAAGACGTTCAGGGCCAGCTAAAGAGGAGACCATCACGGCTGAGAGCCGAGAGACGAGCATCTCCACCCAGGGGCCGAGGGCCTAGAGGAGACCACCACGGTTGAGAACCGTGGGACGAGCATCTCCACCCCAGAGACCGATGGCCTAGGAAGAACACCTAGAGGCCGAGGGTCTAGAGGCGAATGCCATGACAGAGAACCGTGAGACGATCACCCGTCATTCAGAGGCCGATGGCCTAGAAGAGATCATCACGGCCGAGGGCCGTCTGACGCCATCATTACATCATGACCGGCCCCTCGGCACGGCATGGTCATCATATTTGAAGACCGGCCTCGTCCCCACACTGCGCGGATGAGGACCGTTGCTTGGATTTCAGATCGGCCTCTCATTGCCGACACCGTTATATCACGACTGGCCTCCGGCTCGACGTGCTTTCCATATTTGAAGACCGGTTTCATCCCCACTCCTCGCGGATGACGGCCGTTGCTTGTTTTCTCAGATCGGCCTCTCATTGCCGACACAGTTATATCACGACCGGCCTCCCGACACGGCGTGTTTATCTTTTGAAGACCGGTTTCATCCCCGCGCTGCGTTGGATGAGAGCCGTTGCTCGGATATATCGGCCTGACCGGACACTATTGCCATCTCCATTATCAGGACCGACTGCTCAGCGACATTATGATCATTGTATATCGGCTCCCAATGCTGACCTTCTTGAGTTAGCGATCGAGCTCACCCCTCCCTTCAGGAGGGTGACCATCGCCTTCGCATGACGACCAGCATTTCCATCGCCTCGTCATTCTATTCATTTTGATATCCCACCACCATTATGTGTGACATCACTTGTGGTCATTCTTAGAACCGACGAACATATTTTCCTCCCTCAAAAAAAAAAAAGATGGGGAGAAGGGGAGACGAGATCCTATGAGAGAGGGAGTCTTGACGAGGTATGCCAGATCTTCCTTCGCCGCGTATGACGAACGTCTCCCGACGCGGAGGCCAGTAGGAACGTGGGGGGGCTAGACGAACCAAAGGGAACCTCGGCAAGATAAACCAGTTCCTCCCATGACCCGTGGATCGACGAACACCTTCTGCCAGAGCAGAAGGCTAGTAGGGCCACGAGCATGGGACGACGAAGCAGGGAACCCGCGATAGGGTAAACCAGTTCCTCCTTGCGATCGGTGAATGACCGAACGTCTTCTTCGAGGGAAGAAGGTTAGTAGGATCACGACAGGGACGAACGAAGAAACGGGAACCCTGACAGGGTGTACCTGTTCCTCCCCCTTATGGACAGATGACGAACGTCTTCTGCGAAACCAGAAGACTAGTAACTCACGACTGGGGACGAACAGAGATAGGGAATCCCGACGTGGATAAACCTGTTTCTTCTCATAGTTGGGATGACGAACGTCTCCTGCGAAACCAGGAGACCAGTAATCACGAGACTTGGGAAAAACGAAGACCAGCTCCATGGATCAGACACGGAGGACCAGTTCTTTACCGGAGTCTGTTGCGCGCCGAGTGTACACCGCTTAGCGGTCCATACATAGGACCACAGATACGGTAGATGAACGAAGACCAGCTCCATGGATCAGACACGAAGAACCAGTTCTTTACCGGAGTCTGTTGCGTGCCGAGTGTACACCGCTTAGCGGTCCATACATAGGACCACGGATATGGTAGACGAACGAAGACCAGCTCCATGGATCAGACACGAAGAACCAGTTCTTTACCGGAGTCTATTGCGTGCCGAGTGTACACCGCTTAGCGGTCCATACATAGGACCACGGATACGGTAGACGAACGAAGACCAGCTCCATGGATCAGACTCGAAGAACCAGTTCTTTACCGGAGTCTGTTGCGTGCCGAGTGTACACCGCTTAGCGGTCCGTACATAGGACCACGGATACGGTAGACAAACGACGATTAGCTCCCCAGATCAGATAGGAGGGACATTATCCAGTGCGGAGCCCAAGACATTATCCCGGTCTGTTACTGTTCAGGAGCCCAAGACATTATCCAGTGCGGAGCCCGAGCAGCTAGGCCCATTTCGGCCCATTTCGGCCCATTCGGCCCACTTTGACCACCAGGCCCGATATCGGCCCGTTTGGCCCATTAGGGTGGAGAGCCCGTTCTCTCCTTCCCCTATAAATACGGAGCTTAGCCTCCATGTAAAGGATCTCTTTTGATCCCCTTTTCCCTTCTTCCCCCAACTCATTTCTTCTTTCTAGAATAGCTTGCAAGACTCCATTAATGGGAGCTCAAAATGTACTATGTAATGGTGAGGAGAGCCTAATGAGAATGAGAGGGTTTGGACATTAGCCTAAAAAGTCCCGTGGTTTTCTCCCTTTCGGGTTTCCACGTAAAAATCGAGCTTGTTCATACACATTTATACATATATTTACTATATCGTGTTGGATAAAACTCAACAGTAGTTATGGTGCTTGATATAGTTTTGAGCAGTTATGATTTAAATTAAAACCAACCTTATGGATTATCTAATGGAAATGTACATTTATAGATATAACAATTTTGGATTTGTTTATTTGTCATTTCTAAACCTGGTCTAAATACATCTTACTATGGCTTAATCCAAAGAGTTATTTAAAAAATACTCTCTCACTGTCCCGCAAAGATTGTCACATCTTTTTGATCCGTTTCATTAAGATTGCTCATACCAAATTTGGTAAATTATGCGTGATTTTAAATCATTTTTACTCTCCCCTCATGTCTCAATGTTAGTAGGACAGAGGTAGTAATAATAAATCAAAAAATAAATATTATTCTAGTCCTTGAAATTTGCTATCTTTTATCTGGTTATTTGAAATGCAAGGTGTGGTGCATGTACTGATTCAGTACATTGTGGTGGCTTTTCATACTTTGCAGACATTCCAATGGGTGTTTAAGAATTTAGATTGGATTGGGCTGAAGCGTAATTAGACTAGACTTAAATATTAGAGGGTGAGCTAAATACGAAAAATGAAAAAATTTACACTGGAAAAAAAATTTACCCTGAGCTTCAACCAACTATAGCTCGTACATAGATCCTTCCCTAGGAGCATTTCAAGTTAAAGAGTAATTATATTCGTAACTTCCAAATTGCCATTCATTGCCAAATAATTAAATAAAAATAAGGGGAATTTAACTTCACACTCCACTTTTTGGGTATAGTAGTATTGGACGTTGCACCTCATTTTCAAAAGTTTTTGACTTTTCACATTGTACCCCATTGCACTTAAAATTTCTTTGACTTGCACCTCATTCAGAATTTTTTCTTCACAAAATGTTAAGTGTTGGGGTGCAAAGTTAAAGTTTTTTCAAAATACATCTTGATATGGTCTAAATACCCCCCACACACACACAAAAAGTGGGGTTCAAGGTCAATTTCCCCCATAAAAATAAATAAAATTAATTCAAATATCTAAATTACCCCTTTTAAAAAAGAAAAGCATCCCCATGCGAAGTGGAAGAAGACCAGCGACAATGGAAAAGATGAGTCGTTGTCGTTAAAGCAATTACTTCGGTTGGCATTCACGATTCACCATTTTGCTGAAAAGCTCGAAATCAGCCAAATCACCCAATTGTCACTGCAATTCAAATTCAATAGGTAGCCGATATAGTTGTAGGAGCATAATGTTTCAAACTTGGAATCGCTGATTTATTTATGTTCCAGACTTGGATCCATTACCCAACCAGTGTAGAATAAGTGTTCCACACTCAGACCAATTAGGTTTAAAAAATGGGTCAGATAGACATGTCTAAATTAATACTCATATAACCGCAATTGTTTTAAAAAATCAAAAACCAAATGTAACTACTAGTTATGATCGTACAATATTAATTTTTTTTCTTGGTAGCTACTATTCATCCCGTCTCATTAGATATTGTCCACATTTTTTTAATTATTCGAAAAACTTTGTCACGTTCCCATTAAAGAAACTAATTTGTTGTTGTACTCATTTCTCTCTCCTCTGTTCAAACCTCAATCACACAATTTATACTTTTCTTATTTCTCACATAACTCAAAGTTGTGAAAGTTCAATGGAACGAGTAATATTAATTTGTACACTAAATCATCAACCACATTCATTGTATATGTATGTATATATACAATGTGATGCACAATTAGATTCGACCATTACACCTTTTCACGTTAAGCATACTATTTACGAAAATGTCACCGCAATTATTTAATATTGACTTATTTGAGAAAAGTTTAAATGTGCACCACATGACCTTCATTGTGCATCATGTTGGGTCACATGTGAGTGTTGTTATGTTCTCAAGTTAAACATTGTTCTCATTGGAACCGCACAATATCTGTGTGTGTTATATTCATATATGTTATATGTTTGTATTATCAAATACTACGTGTAAGTTTTAAATGAGTCACATTCTTAATGGGTCGGAGCAGCTTGTATCACACGCTGCTCATGTGTCAAAATAAATAATGAGTTTGAGTTCAAATCGGGGTACGTGAAATTAAACGTGGACCCACACCCATTAGGAAATGGAGGACATGGGTTGGTTCTAGGTCCAAACTAGGCCCATCGAAATGCCTAATCACATTTGGGGTGGTTTGGTACGACATACCTAATATTTTATCGCATACATTTGCCATACTGAAACTTTTGGAATGTAAAAGTCATATTTTGTGAATTTTTATATTAATGAGTTTAGTATATCATTAGCTACACCACTTTTGTTAATTCATTTAGGATATACCTTCTTTGTTCTTTTTAGTTGCAATATTTCATTTTCACGTTTTTCAATGCACAACATTGACCATCAATATATTTAATTCTCTATTAATAAAAAAACATATTTTTAAAATTCATAATGAGACAAATTAACAATATTTTTCAAACAAAAAAATGTTCATACAATAATAAATGGAGTGTACTCAAAGTAGAGTATGTAAATAATGTAAAACTAAATATGGTGTAACTAAAAATGAGGGATAGTAATAATTTGGTGTATTTAATTTCAGTAAGGTGTGGCGTTTTACCAATTTTTTGTACTTGTACGGTATCAAAATTTTGGTATACCGTTTCGGTATGTGAATATTTTGATAAGGTGACATTATGTGTTATTTGTGGTAAATCTCAATAATGTTGTCTCCTTTTCATTAACATATGAGATACGGGAAATGGGGGTACATGGTAATGAGCTAAGCCCTAACAACAAATATGGGCTAGAGAATAATGAACATTATTCTCTAATAATGAACATTATTCTCTAATGAACATCTACACATTCCATAACACCCCCCGATGTACATTACTAAACAAAAAACACTACAAGAAAAATATGATTTTTCTCTTTATACGCTTGAAAATGCTTCCTCATTAAAAACCTTGAACATGGGGAAAAAAGTGCAACGTGTATGTGCTCCTCGTGTTGACTGCATCACTTCATGTCTTCTTCTCGAATCCAATTTAATCCAATCTGGTTACTGGCCTCTCAAATGAAATATTGTACTATGGGTATGCCTCGTTAAAAAACTTGTTGGAAACCGCTTTGGGGAAAAACCAATCAAGGAAAAGAGTACATAATATAGAAAAAATGATGTGTGTATTGACTGCATCATTAAAAACATCTAACTAAGAAAACCACGTGGGAAAAACTTAGTAAAGGAAAAGAGCACAGTCATTGGCCTTCGGGGCCTAATCTTCTAGATTACATTTGAATTCACTCTTCTAGAGAAAAATAATACTCCAAGAATCACAATATGTTGTTTGAGAATCACAAACTGTCTCATTAAAACCTTTGACCATAAAAACCCTATGGGACAAAATTTGGTTAACGAAAAAGAGTACAATTGCATTTGGCCTTCCGGACCAATCAATTGTTCGACCTTACAAGAACCAATTAAGATCTTCAGGGTACTATCTTCTGAACTAATATTAAAGTCACTCTTCTAGAGGATAATAGTCTTCCAAATGTTATTTATCTTTCTCACTCTTTTGAAACCACAAAATACCTTGTAAAACCTTTGGCCAAGAAAACCCTTAGGGGCAAAAACTTGGCTAAGGAAAAAGAACAGCACATGGTCCTCTGGACCAATTAATTGTTTCATTTCAACAACTCAATATATTTAGGTAAAAATATACGATAAACTCACATAATTTGAGCTAATGAAAATCTTTAGTATATAAACCTCCATTATTTATACATATTTTATAATAATACTAATATTATTATTATTATTATTATTATTATTATTATTATTATTATTATTATTATTATTATTATTATTATTATTATTATTATTATTATTATTATTATTATTATTATTATTATTATTATTATTATTATTATTATTATTATTATTATTATTATTATTATTATTATTATTATTATTATTATTATTATTATTATTATTATTATTATTATTATTATTATTATTATTATTATTATTATTATTATTATTATTATTATTATTATTATTATTATTATTATTATTATTATTATTATTATTATTATTATTATTATTATTATTATTATTATTATTATTATTATTATTATTATTATTATTATTATTATTATTATTATTATTATTATTATTATTATTATTATTATTATTATTATTATTATTATTATTATTATTATTATTATTATTATTATTATTATTATTATTATTATTATTATTATTATTATTATTATTATTATTATTATTATTATTATTATTATTATTATTATTATTATTATTATTATTATTATTATTATTATTATTATTATTATTATTATTATTATTATTATTATTATTATTATTATTATTATTATTATTATTATTATTATTATTATTATTATTATTATTATTATTATTATTATTATTATTATTATTATTATTATTATTACTACTACTAGTACTACTACAGCTACTAGTACTACTCCGTATTGTTGTTGTTGTTATTACTATTAATACTGTTGTTGTTAGTACTATTAGTTATAATTTTAAAATTTTTACTTTTTGAATAATGGTTCCCTATGTTTTTAGACATTTTTTTTATAGAAATCAGGAACCGAACCATTAATAAAAAAAAATAAGAATGAAATGGTTATGGATTTATAAATTATACTCCCTCCATCTAAAAAAAGTTTGCTAAATTCACTTTTCTTGGTCAAAGACAATCAACTTTGACAATGAAATTTTTTAGTATGAAATTATTGTGAATATTAAAATTATATCAAGATATTCTTTATTCAAAATATTTTTCATAAAAGTATTAAATTTGTAAATTATACTACCTCTGTGTCAATGGATTGCCAAGTTCAGAGTAAATTATACTACCTCTGTTTAATTCCTCTGTTTAATTGATATTTGTACCGAAGAGAGAAAAATGAACAAAATCCGTTTTTTGAGACAACAAATAAAGAAGATAAAGTTGTAATCAACATGATTCACTAAAGTTTGCCGTTAAAATAAGCCATGGCGTACGAAACTAGTCGAACTGGACAGCGCCGTTAACCTCCCCACTGCTTGGCAGCAGTTTCTTCATCGATCGTTGGCGAGTAGCTTCGTCCTCATCGATTGTCACCCAGCCCGTCTCCGTCGATCATCACTCATCATTTTCACACAATTCGGATATACTCACTTCTATGGTCATCGACAAATCGGTAATCAAATGTTCAATTCACATCTGTATGCGTTTAGGTTTATTGTATTTGACATTCTTATCTAATTCTTTTAGTATCAGCCTTATTTAGGTGTATTTTTAGGTTTATCTATACAAAGTTGTGTAATTTGCTTAGAGTTTGTTTTTCCATTTGGTTTTAATCGTATAAGACAACTAATTTTGTCTATTGAGGTTTATGGTTATGACTATTTTTTCTTCTCAAAACACCAACTGATATATGTATTTATCATTCGAAATCACAATTACGTTTGGATGTTTATTCAACCAATGTCTATTTAATCATAAGCAAAAAATAATCATGATTTATATAAAATCTTGTACTATAAATCACATCGCTCTTTTAAAAGTATACAAAAAAGTCAACATTTATTAATAAAATTAGATCAATAATGTATTTTTAACGATCTAAAAAAACAATACATTTGCAATAGATTGAAATGAGTGAATCTACTATGTCACCAAATGCATACTCTTCTCCCTACTGTTGCAGTTTGTGTGACTTGACTTGTTAAATTTTCAGATCATGTCTATGTTGAAACCACATTTCTACAAAGGATAGTGCATAATAAGTCAAGTTTTATCTTCATATACCTTTTAAGTTGTTACAAATCTCTATGTCATGTCTATGATTTTGAGTAATTCTTTTATATAAAACATCTACGGAGTATTTCAGACTGCTAAGGTTTCAGATTTACAAATAGACTGCTACAAATAAAAGTTGATGAATATTACGTACTATTTTCTTCAAACTACAAAAAACTACTATTGGTTGAAAAATTGGATCAATTTAGCATTTAGAGTTGATAAAGTAGCATATTAAAAATGATAGGTAAAGTATTATAAGAGACTTAATTCTGGAAGCAGTATTTCCTTGCCTTCATTGAAAAACTAAAAATAAAAATAAAAAATATAAGAGATGATAGCCTCTTTGAAGGAATAAAGAGTAAGTTGAATATAAAAAATAGTAAAATACAACTTCTTCACTTAGCTTCTTGACTTGAGGTTTTGTAAGTGGCTGTAAAAGTAGTTGTGCTATTTTCACTACCAGATGCCTCTTACATGAATGATTGTTCATTTTGCAGGCATTTTAATGATTTTTATTATTCAATGAAAGCAGAACAAATTGTTGAACATTATCATCTTACCTGAGAGTTCAGTGTGTATATTTGAAAGTCACTACAGGGAAAACTTGTGGTTTGGATATGAGTTTACCATCATGTGCTGAGTGATGAAATTGCTTTCCAATGCTCCTTAATTTATAGAAGCAAGGGTAAAAGATTTTCCATTAGAATGTGAAAAGGCACATCGTACATGTGCGCACTTTATTTTCTTAACGTCTGGTTACCCAGCTGTGTAAACTAATTTTAATTTGTAATAGGGAGTTTTCGTTGAGATAGTGATTTATGCATCATCGGTGATTGCAATGGGCAGCCACATCGTGCATGCTGCTATCTATTGTGGAGTACTACTTAATTGCATTGGTTACTGATGCTGCTATTTATTACGAAGTATTAATTAACAACTTTGGTAATGAATATATACCTTTGGGAATCCCAAAATATCTCAATATATACGGACTTTAGAAAAATACTTCAGAACAGCCTTCAAGCCTCATACTCCATATTTAATTGCATTAATTCTTTAACCTTGAGAAACAATTAATTAGTTTAAATTTTTTCACTCGTGCCTGCATTGAGCGTTCACACTTTCTGCCCAAAATGACGCCTAAAAGGTTCTTGTGACTATTCCGTTTTATAATATACATAGGTTATGTGCGGATCCGATCTTTTTCAACATCCACGAGTAGCTTCCAGAACAGTCCCAATTTAAGGGTCTTAAACTCCACTCTAAATGATAATGGACAAGGTGACAGTGGAGGTGGAGACCGTGAAAAAAGAGTACGAAGAAACAACAAAGAAACTAGACGAGCACATCAATTCAATCCGAGAGCATGGAAAATCTGGATTGGGGTTATCCTCCGTGACATCAGAAGAGAAGAGCTCACTCCCCAGGCTAAATGGTCTCGCACAAGATAGCTTAAATCATCTTCAATCACTGCAATTCAAACTTGATCTCTTGGCACCTCAGATGCCCATTGGTGATCAGGTCCAGGATGCTCAGTCTCTGGCAGAATCATGGAAAAAACAAATAGATAGGTACCCCACATTGTCCCCATTTCCCAATTGTTTCATAAAAATGTCTTCTTTTTCTACAGTTCTCTGATTCATAGGGTTCTAAGTTTTTTAGGAATGTGTTACATTGGGATAATGAGAAGAACTTCTTGCCAATTCATGAGAAGCTCTGTGATGAATATAGCCTGTTATTTTTTTATTGATAGATTTTGACTCTCGAGGTATGAATATAATTTTTTGGGGGAGAACATATTGCCAAATGAATTGGCTGATATATTGTGAAAAGTTATTCTGTATTTGTAAACATTGACAGTTCGAATGGCTTGTTTTCTATTCTCAATTATCAAGGAAGGGAGACAGTGGGATTGAAAATCTTCCTAGTTCTTTAACCTATTTGATCTTTTTAGACATGAGTGTCTTTTCTGTATTTTAAAGACTACTAGGACTAGAATGTGGCTGCAAAAGACTTGAAGCTCAATCCTTCATTTCTTCTATTTTCATTACTCATTAGAAGAAAAAAAAGGAAGGGGGTTGACTGATTTCATGTGTTGAATTTTAGAAATATATGAAAAATCACTTGTGAATTGCCAAATTTGAGGTACCTATTGAAATGTATTGTTGTGTACTGGATAGGGAACATCATCTGATGCAGAGTATGTTATAGACCTATGAATCCATATTTTTTCTCAGTTCTTATAGTCTTATTGTACTTTAGGGTATAGAATAGTATATGTATGGAGATTAGAGTAATTGTATTTCTATATGCATACTTCATGCATCTTCTAGTGGTTACTTTCCTAAAAAAAAATTCAAAATGTATCTGTATCGTTTAGCCTGAGGCTGTCCCTGAGAAGTGCTAATTTGCAAGCTAAAGCTAATATGAGGAAAACTGCACAAGAAGAGGTAAAAGTTTTTCTCTTATTTGCAGAAACCCACTATACTTGAGCATTGTAACTTGTATGTTTATTTAAACGGATTAATTATTTCATGGAGGAGTTGACACCACTTTTTGTACTCTTTGTAAATCAATCCCATTGTAACTTGGGAATGCTTTTCTGAATTCACTTAATAATTGTATGCAGAGAGAATTGCTTCTGGGAGGTGGAGGAGAATCTACCATTCGTAGACGTAACCTACAGTATGTATAGTCCGCTTCTTCATTTTCCAAACACATACTCTCCATACTCCTGTGTATCTAAAATGTGTTTTAGTGGACTTTCTCCCAAGGATATTAGTAAAAGTGTGTAAAAGGCTAAAAGCATAATGCCATAATATATTAATATGTGAACTGTGTCAGGACAAAAGCCGGAATGACATCTGCAGCTGAAAGCATCACAGAGAGCCTTCGACGGACTCGCCAAATGATGGTTCAGGTTAGTACCTGCAGTCCTTGAAACAATCCTATGTTTCTTCCGAAGAATTTACTCGTAATTTTTTTCTGATTTTTGTTTAAATTACTTCCAGGAGGTTGAAAGAAGTGCGAGCACTCTCATGACATTTGGTAGGCACCTTGCATTTCTTTCTATAAAGACTTTCATTCTTCAGATAAGTTCTTATTGTAGTTTGCATATTTTTCTTCTTTTAGCCATTCAGTGTTATCATAAATTTCTTCTTTTAACAGGGTGAAAAAACTACAGAAGTAGAAATACAAAGTGCAAGGTCTTTTTAGTGTTTTAGTTTGGAAGCGGGGGGTGGAGGTTGGGGCAGGGTTTTATTGGGCTTGTGAAGTATAAAATATAAATATAAGAAAGTGAGTATGTAGTTGTTGCTGCCAAGTTGTATCTATTTATTCTTACCATTACCAATTAAAAATTAAAATCATTATATGCCCTTATATGAGCGTCTCGAGTTGCCACTGCCAAGTTGTATGTATGATCTTCACTGTTAATAATTTCCTTACCAATGTTTGTCAATTATTTCCCTCATTTTCTTGTATCTGCTGTCCTATTATTTTGTTATTGTTTTTTTTCTGTTTTCTGCTTTACTTCATTTTATCAATGCCTTCCAGCAGCTACAGTGCAGAAGCACCATAAGACTTTCAGTCACTATTTGAGCTAAGTTGGAGTGTGTTATTGTGTTGTTATTGTGTTTTCCCTGTAAATCAGGCATGATATCGCATTTAAATCTCAATGTTTTGTAGATGCAGAATATATTGGTGTATCAGTTAGAAAACTACTCACATGGTTTTGGCAATAATGCAGAGGAATCAACGGAAGTGTTGAGAAAAGCTGAAAGTGAGTACAAGGGGCACCGCTCATTGCTGATGCGAACCCGGAACCTTCTATCCACAATGCAACGTCAGGATGTTCTTGATAGGTAATATAAGTGTGTATTGCTTTATTACTTTTCTGATCTTTAATTACTTACTGATGTCTTCCACTCTAGTTTTTCTGAGCGAAGCTCATAATAATATAATGTATGAGCAGGGTGATACTTGTTGTGGGGTTTCTTCTATTCTCTTTGGCAGTTCTATTTGTTGTCTCAAAGCGTATGGGGCTACTAAGGTTACAGCAAAAGGTTATGG
Source organism: Cuscuta epithymum (assembly GCA_945859915.1). Lineage (NCBI taxonomy): Eukaryota > Viridiplantae > Streptophyta > Magnoliopsida > Solanales > Convolvulaceae > Cuscuta > Cuscuta epithymum. The sequence continues at coordinate 372,849 of CAMAPF010000954.1, read as the reverse complement.
AAGCTGTGAAGAGTGGGGGTATGACTGGGAAAGTGGAGGTTGTACCTGCGGCGGCTGCAGGAGATTTTGTTGCTCTAAATATACCCTTAGAACAACATATGCATGATGAACTTTGAATTTTATTGATTATTTTCAAGGTACTGTGCTGTTTCGGTGGAGATCAGGAATACATTGTACACATTTTGTGTCATGATTCTATATATTGACATTTTTTATGTTGTCTAGTTGTGTGTAGAAAGGGTCATGTTACATTCCTTTAGAAAAGGTCATGTTACATTCCTAAACATCTACAGCTTTTGCAGAATTGCAGGACTTCGGCATGCGTTTACCTCTGCTGTCCTATTTCAATTTTCTTGTTTTTCATTTTTTCAAATTTCTCTTTTCTTATGATCTTATCTCTAAAGCATGTAGATTAATTATATCCACAAGATTTCTGGTTAAAATACAATCGTGGAGTCCGTTAAATAAATTATTGAAAAACACTGCACAAAAATGTATATGCACAACGAAGTATTTTCTATAATTTATTTGACTGACTTTCCAATTGAATTGTACCCAAGAAGTTCCATGTGGAAGTACCTCAAAATTACGAGTTCTGAAGGCGGTTCTCGTCTGACCTAAAAGCGTCACCTCACTCACTCTATATATACATATACTAGACTAAATACCCGTGCGATGCACGGGGTATATCTAGATTAAGTAACAACTTGTTTAAAATTATATTTTATTGTAATTGTATGTGTTGTTTAATTTTTCCAAATAAAATAGATAGTAGAGTTTATATGTTGTAAATTTGATTATACAATAGTAGTTTGTAAGAAAAGGAAAACTTGGATCGAATGAAAAATTGTCAATTAAGAGTAAAGCAAAAAATGGCGGATCCAGAGCCTCTGTCTTGCGCTTCATCATGATAAATGAAAGAATGAATGGGAATTGATTGAGTTGAAAATTGAAAGAAAATTATGTTATCTGACGGGACCACCAATGATAATCGTGGATTCAAAACATTTTGACCAATACTTTTTAAGATATAACCTTCACCTCCAAACAATTACACAACCAAGTAATAAACAGGCGAGACTAATTACATAAATCACATGATTGGCCAATGTTCCTCATTAGCATAATAGGAACACAAATTTTTAGTCCCAATTTTTGGTTCGATATCTCTGATGCATTGATGATGTTCAAAGACTCTTGCATGTGCACTTCAACGGATTCAGTGACAATGTTGTTGCCTTCAAGTAAACATGAGATGTCAAAATAAAAAATGTCTTCATTTCTTTAGGCTTGAGCGAAATCATATAATTATTAATAATCTCAACAACATCATTTGCAGGTGTCAAAATAGCATTTTGTTAAACATATGACAAACGTCATATCCTTAAAAAAAATGACGGATAAGTGCTAGTAGCAATAATAATTGAAACATAGAACCACCTAAAGTTCTAATAAAATAAAATTTCACCCCAAAAATTTGATTATATATAGTCGTCGGTGATTCGGCGGAATGCTTTTTTTTGCCACTATTTTAACTATTCTATGCATTAGAGTCCCAATTTTTGTCCAAAATATGTAGGAATTTTGTTACTTTATAATCTCTCCGTCCCTTAAAACTTTGTCATCTTTCCTTTTTGGGACTTCCCAAAAAACTTTGTCACTTTCTCTTTTAATCAATTATTTTGTGGTTTCTGTTATATCTCTTTCCTCTGCACAAACCCCAACCACATAGTTTTTACTTTATTATTCTCCGTGCCGGTCAACTTTGGCAAAGTTTTAAGGGACGGAGGTAGTATAATATAAGGATAAGGATAATCTTATAACCTTCAATATCATTATAATTATTATTATAATTATAATTATAATTCAAGATTTATCTTGATTTATTTTGAATTGGTATTCACCGAATTCAACCATTTCAGTACATTTGTACATTTGCCTCCCATTTCCTCATGAATACCAATTACACACAAAGTCAAGAAATTAGTTTTCTTAAAGGTCTTCGCACGTAAGTACGAGGCTCCCAAGGTGGGATCTTGGGAGACCAAGCACTTAAGGCTTGAGAGCCTATGCACGAGAGTTCATGAATCTATAACTAAGAGGTTTAAAGTTGTAAGGAATTACTCCTTCGTATTTTTTAGGCAAGTGGTTAAATAAATTTATTTGGATAAAAAAGAAATAATTTAGAAGTAAACATATAAAGTGAAAGTTATTAAAGGGAGATAAGTTGGGGCAGTGAAAGGGAAAATGGAAACTAATAATCCAACCTTTTAGCGGTCTTCTTACAATAGTCCCACATTTTCGTTATTCATGAATAATCCAACCTTTGCACCTCATCTTCATTCATTGGTCCCTGACCGGTTAATGACTTGCTATTCCAAGTAATTTTCTTATCTTTGCAAAATATTATCTTTGTGAAAGGTGAGATTTTTGGTATAATGGTTTGCAAAGATAAGAAAATAACTTGGAATAACAAGTCATCAACCGGTCAGGAACCAATGAATGAAGATGGGGTGCAAAGGTTGGATTATTTATGAATAACGAAAAGGTGGGACTATTGTAAGAAGACCACTAAAAGGTTGGATTATTAGTTTCCATTTTGCCGGCAGTGAAATTGACATGTAATGAGTAGGAAAGGAAAATATGTGTAAAGATATAATTAAAGAGAGTAAATTATTTCTTAAAATAGAATTGAAACCTTTAATGAGACATCCAAATAATGAATGTGAGAACCTTTCAACGAGACTGAGGGAACAATTTTATCCGGCCGTACCATACAAATGGTGCCCACACATACCATATAATTTGGGGGTAATTTGAGTTTGCACCTTATTTTATTGTCCAAATTGGACTTTGCACCCCGTTTTAAAAAATCATTGTTTTTGCACTCCAACCCCATATGAAGAGACAAAAATGTCCATCCATTAACAATTTTGTTGGTCTTGAACATATTCATGATCGATGAGCATTTTTGTCTTTTCATACGGGGTTGAGGTGCAAACACAAATATTTTTTAAAATGACGTGCAAAATCCAATTTGGACAATAAAATGATGTGGAAACTCAAATTACCCCTATAATTTGCCAGCGATCAAAACCTCAACGTTCAAGCAAATTTTAACGTTACACCAGTGCTTGATGCGAAACATAATTCTAATTAAGAGATAATTAAGAGATTTGTTGAGCAAATCTTCCAGAGCTAGAGTCATCAATTGGAGAAAAATAGTTCTGGAAACACTACAAAAAAACAGCGTTCTAGTCACGGATTTTAGTCACGAATTTGGTCTGTGACTAGTTTTGTCACGGACTAGTCACGGACTAGTCACCGGATTTGACCGTGACTATGACCGTGACTAAATTTAGTCACGGTCAGATCCGTGACTAAAATGGTCCGATAGTTCCGATTCCGTTTCCGGCGGGGTTTGTTTTACACCGGCGACTTAGTCACGGACACATCCGTGACTAAATCCGTGTCTACTAAAAAACTTTAATTTTCCAGCAGAAGTTGGGTGGGATTTGAGTAGGATTTAAAGACCCAGAAGAAGTTGGGTGGGATTTGTACGCGAAAGGATTCATACCCAATTATTATAATTGGACTTCTCATGGCGAACCTTTGGATCCATCTGTTTTACCACAAACGCTAGGTTCGTCTCGTAACGTCCCTGCAGAGATGAGTGCGTGGGGAGACCCTGCTAAAATGAGATGGGAGCAACGTATGGTATATGACGCATACGGTGCATCGATGTCTCAGTTCAACCCCCCACAACCATCTGACGATCCTCCTGAAGCCTCGACCTCGTATCAACCAGTTGCGGATGAAAATCCGATATTTTATCAACCTTATGTGGATGAAGGTTTAGCTGAGAGATTTCAAGATGTTTTAAAAGCTGCCGATCAACCCATGTATGCTGATTGTGAGGGATACTCTCAGCTATCCGCCGTTACAGAGTTTATGAACATAAAAGCTGAATACAGTCTCCCTGAAACTTGCATGACTAGAGTCTTGCAGTCAGTAGGAGAGATGCTACCACGTGATCATAACCTTCCCGATTCATATTACCACATGAAACAATTAATGTCTAAGTTGGGGCTACCTTGTATAGAAATTGATGCGTGCCCGGAAGGATGTATGTTGTTCTGGAAGGATGATGAGGCACTTGAATTCTGCAAGTTCTGTGGTGGAGACAAATACAAACCTGTTCCTCAAAGTAAAAGCAAACCACGAAATAGGTCGGCATTATCTAAACTTTATTACCTCCCAATAGCTCCACGCCTTCAAAAGATGTACGCTTCGACTGCTACTGCGAAACACATGACATGGCATGTCGAGCACGAAACCAAAGAGGGTATGATGTCTCACCCTTCGGACTGTGAAGCTTGGAGACACTTTGACCGTTGTCATCCTCAGTTTGCAATGGAGCCACGAAATGTGCGTTTGGGATTGTGTTCAGACGGATTTGCTCCATTTGGAAGGTTTGGGAAGAACTATTCATATTGGCCGGTCATGTTAACTCCTTACAATCTCCCTCCCGACATGTGTATGAAGAGTCACTTTATCTTTTTTACTTTGATTTGTCCGGGTCCCAATGATCCAGGAAAAAAGATAGACATTTATCTCCAACCCTTTATCGAGGAGATGAAAGAACTTTGGGCCATTGGAACACCAACTTATGATGTTTCAAGGGATCAAAATTTTATCATCAAAGCTGCCATCATTTGGACCATTAACGACTTCCCTGCCTATGGCATGCTTTCGGGGTGGAGCACACACGGTCTTATGGGATGCCCGATATGCATGGAGAAATCAGGTGCAAATTGCCTAACTTTTAGTAAAAAAACCAAGTTACTTTGATTGTCACCGCAAGTTTCTCCCGGAAAACCACCGATATTGAAAGGACAAAAAGTCTTTCATTAGAGGTAGGGTGGTACAAGACACCCCACCCCCGAGATTGACCGGGGAAACAATTTTTAACCGGGTTCGACGTATTCCTACGGTTGTGCAAGAGCCAAATAAGAAGCCATATGAGTTTTGTGATACCCATAAGTGGACAAAGAGGAGTATATTTTGGGAGTTACCATATTAGAAAGACCTTCTCATTCGTCACAATATAGATGTCATGCACACTGAGAAGAACATGTTTGACAATATTTTACACAGTGATGGATTTCAAAGGCAAAACTAAAGACGGTCTTGCATCTAGAAAAGATATGACTATTTGGTGTGACAGACCCGAACTTTCTGTTGATCTAGAATATACTGGTAACAATATTCCAAAAGAAGTATACCAAGTCATAGAAGCACAAAAGGAATCAATATTACAATGGCTTGTGTCTCTGAAGTTTCCAGCTGGCTATTGCTCCAACTTGTCCAGATGCGTGGACATGAACAAACTTACAACGACGTCGAGTATGAAAACTCACGATGCTCATGTAATCATGCAAAGACTTCTCCCAATTGCACTGAAAGAGATGCTTCCTGAACACGTATGGTCCTGCATTACTGAGATCAGTTTGTTGTTTCAAACGATATGTTCCAGCGTTTTGGATGCAGCATCCCTCCAGAGACTAGAAGATTCTGTTTCTATACTGATGTGTAATTTAGAAAAGATAATGCCTCCATCGTTTTCCGATGGAATGGAACATCTTGTAATACATCTTCCGTATGAGGCTTTGACTGTTGGCCCCGTCTTCTATCGCTGGATGTACAGATTTGAAAGGTTAGTCACAATTTCATTTATCTTTGAATATTTATTTCATAACAACATTAATCTGTTTACCACCTTGATTTTACATTGCAGGTTTCTTGGAGAGTTGAAAAAGAAAGTGACCAACAAGGCACACGTTGAGGCTTCAATTTGTCAAGTGTATCTTCAACAAGAAATCTCCACATTCTCATCTTTTTATTTTGAGCGTGAAGTCATCACTAGAAGAAAGAGACCTGCCCGGAACGATGACATTGGCGAGGATTTATACGAAAATGTAGTTTACATTTTCAATTACCTAGGTAGAGGTAAAGGAGCTGCGACACACCAATACGTCGTGGACGGAGAATTACAAATTGCGCATACTTATATCCTCATGAATTGTCCAGAAATCTTACCATTTTATCAGTAAGTTAAATTTCTATATATACTTGTAATATATATACAATTATATCAAGTAGTTGATTTATAATATTTTCATGTTTGACTTCACAATGAATTTAGAGCGGAGCTCTCAACATTCCCTGGTAATGAAATCGATGCAATGGTGGACTCTGATTTTGTACCGTGGTTCAAGTATCAGGTATATATATACACACATTAATTATATATATTATCAAGTAATAATTTGTAATAATTACCCAATGTTATCATGTTATATTTTACAGATCAATAGCCGTGGGATTGTGGACCCTCTGTTAGTAGCATTATCGTGGGGCCCTGGTGCCTACGCCAAAGTTTGGCGGTCATATGTGATAAACGGTTACAACTACCACACAGTCAATTACGGGCAGGGCCGACCAACAGTGAACAACGGGTTATGTGTCCCAACCATCAGTTATGATAACTCGGAATCCAATTTTTTTGATGTCTTGCATGACATTCTCGAATTTGAAATGCCTTCTGTTGGGAAAAGTTTGACATGCGTTTTGTTTAGCTGCAAATGGGTCGATCCAACGCGTGGTGTGAGAAAAAAATTCAAAATATAATATGATTGACGTCAACCACTCTCGCGTGTATAGGAAAAATGAGTCTTTTATACTCGCTCAACAAGCAACCCAGGTTTATTATGCAGAATACCCTTCAACCAGGCGGACACGGAATCCTTGGGTGTGTGCATGTACTGTCCGTCCGAGCACAATTGTATCACAAACTCAACACAAGGACGTTGATTTAGATGCTTTTCAGCAACAATTTTGCCAACCTCCGCCTATTGTTGAAACGATCAACCATCACATTCAGTTAAGTGATCCAAATGGCGGAAGTGTTGAAGTCATGCCAGAAACGCACCTTCCGGACCTAACACCTAATTGAGCGTGAAATTGTTCAAATGCATGAAGAACAACAAAATGCTCAATATCAGGAAGAAGGAGAATGGATAGACGGTTCTGATACAGAAGAAGACGATGTATATGTAGAAAATAATGATTCTGATAGCGAGTAATTGTGTTGTTGTAATTTCATTTTTATTGACTTCGAATATTTGTGCTCTTTTCTTCATCATTATATTACTCCAACAATATTTGATTTTTTTCTTCATCATTATTATTTGTGAAATAAATATTACTCCATATTAATTCAACAACAACAAGTTTTTTATATCCATATTATAAATTCAAAATATAATTTTTAATAATTCGAAGTTTGAAAATTGAAATTTCCATAATACGAAATTTAAAATTACTCCATATTATATCCATGTAAAAAAATTGAAAATTCAAAAAAAAAATATTAATTTACAATTCAAAAAAATTCGAAAATAACTCCATACTTTGAATAATTCGAAATTCGAAAATTAATTTTAATAATTCTAAATATACAAAATTACAAAATTCAAAAATTCAAAAAACATTAATTTACTTTTACTAATCTGAATATTATAATAAATTTAGATATTAATAAACAACTAACACATATTTATTTATCAAATTTAAAAGATAAGTACAAAACAAACAATTTATTTATCACATTAACCTAACTAACATTATTCATTCCTCAACCGGAAACTTTCAAGAGGCCTAGCCCACAACTCGTGAATTTTCCTTCGAGCTTCTTCGTTGATCGGGTCCATATACTCCGAACATTCTTGTGCACGTTGAAGCATCCGACACAAGTTTTTTGCTTTTGACTTGCCGAATGAGTCGGATTCCTCATCTTTATAATTGCCAAAACTTTCAAGGGGTCTAGACATCAACTCCTTGATTCTCTCGTATGCTTCAACGGTTTTCGGCTCCATAAGCTGTGTAATTAGCTTAAGTCGTTTCATACTTCTACACATGGAATCCCAGTCAATTGGATCTCTGTTAGCCATTTTTTCCCACACCATTCTTGGGCCGGAGAAGGATGATTTATACTAAAAATTTGAAGTTGTCACGGTCTTAGTCACGGCTTTATCCGTGACTAACCTGTCGTTACTGCCGATTTCAGACTAGCGGCAGGCGAGGTGTCAGTGGCCATCATTGACCGGTTTAGTCACGGTCTAATCCGTGACTAAAACCGTGACTAATTCAAAATTTGAATTAGTCACGGTTTTAGTCACGGATTAGACCGTGACTGAACCGGTCAATGGCGGCTGATGCCGCGTGGCCCGATTCGTTGATTACGAAGGGTTTAGTCACGGAAATATCCGTGACTAAATCCGTGACTAATCCGTTATATAAAATAAACCCTTAGCGAATTTTTCATTCTAAACACGCTTTCAACCCTAAAACTCTCCCTCTCTACTTCTTTTCTCTGTCCGCCGAACCCTTCGACCTCCACCGCCGCCTTCCACCGTCCGTCGCCACCGTCCGCCGCCGGTCTCCGTTAGCTACCTCCGTCGAAGACTCTTCGCCGTCCTCTTCATCAAGGTTATGTGTTCTAAATTTTAATTACTTTTCATTCTTATTTTTACTATTTGATTTTCATTCCAAAAATGCATGTTATTATTAAAGTGCATGCTCTTTTGTTGGAATACACTCAAATGCATGATTATATACATGAATTTTAGTTTTATATAATTTTCGGTTTTGTGTATTAATACATGTGCAGTATGATTTAGTTTATATGCTCAATTTGATTTATGAATGATTCTTTAGTTTTGTATACATGTTTTGTGTAGTAATATAATTTAATATGTTTTAGTTTATAATTTTCTTTAATATTCAAAATATAATTTTTGAAATACATGTTTAATATTAAATTTCGAAATACAATTTAGTTTATACTTTTCTTTAGTTGGTATACATGTTTAATATAATTTAGTTTATTACATCTTTTATATGTTCAATAAGTTTAATATGTATGCCTAAATATGATTTAATTTTAGGTTAAACAACATGCATGATTATTCAAACCTTTTTTATTTTTTTATATTTCGGACTTATGTGTTACATTATTCTTGAATTATTTAGGTTAGTTTGGACTAATTTTTAGACTTAGAATGAAGCATGCTAAATAGAAATATTTGGACATTGTTAGGATTATTGTTTTTTATCATCTATCAAAATTATTATTCCCGAATTATTTAAAAAAATACCCCCTCATGTCAAACTTCCAAAAAAGTTTAACATGTTAATTATAAAATATTAATTTAGACATTAAAAACTGTTTTCCGAAATAAAATATAAAATATAGATTATAAAAAACAGTTTAATAAAAACTTTTTTTTATTAAATTGTTTAATAAAAACGGGTTTTTATTAAAAAGTGTTTAATTAACTGTTTTTTATTAAAAAGTGTGTAATAAACAGTTTTTTATTAAACAGTTTAATAATCAATTTAATTTAAAATTATTATTGGAAATGAATATATTCAGAAATTGGTGCCAAACACCTTGTAGTTCGATGACCTCGTTGTGACACTCACAAGGAGGAGGTCACATGTTTGAAACTCATCATAGTCAAGGATGTTGGCATTTAAGTACTCTATGAAAAAAGAGAGTGCAGTCAAAAAAATATTCAGAAATTGTCCTAAATAGGAGTAAAAAAGTTTTGAAATTCTAAAATAGGACTTTAATGTTTTTATTCTTTAAACACGAGTGATTCTGGCAAGTTTGGAAAAAATGTCATGTTTAAAGCCTAGTAATGCCAAACTTGTCAGATATTTACTCATATTCAGGGAATAAAAACATGATAATCATATTTTGAAATTTCAAAACTTTTTTACTATGATTTAGGGAATTCTCTCAAATATATTCCATAATAAAAAAAATAGCTAAATAGATGCTTTAAGAGGTTTCTTATGGACTACTAAATTACAATTTTGTGATTAACTCAGTCTTTAAATGAAACTTTAAGTAAGTGTGACTTTTTCTTGTCAAATCTTTCTAACCTATTAAGTAAGGCCAATATCCTTGAACTGAGATGAGATTCAAACATGTGACCTCCTCCTTGTAAGTGTCAGTGAATTTAACTTACTATTCTCATTAAATTTGTTAAGTGTCAAGTAAAAAGCGGCAAAACCTAAGTACCTAACGTATATAGCGCAGTGCAAAGCTATGGTGAGAAAAGGATTGTGGTTAGTACGCCGGAGTAAATTAATAAAGCTATAGCATAGCTCTCCCGCCGGTCTTTTGCAGTTATTGCCACTTCAGAATTTAATTAGTTCATTAATAATTGACATTTCCTCAATTGCTTTGATAGAGTAGAGGGCCTTGACACCTGTGCAACATCTATTTTAGCTGCTAAAACATCCTACCTAGACTTTGGCTCTTCTTCTCTATCATGTCCTAAGGCTACTCTACTCTACCCTGCCCCTCTGTTTCTCCTTTTCTGCCTTACCCAGTTAGCCCCTTGCTATGAATTGAATCATTTGGAAGGATAAGCAGTAGTTCCCCTCTCTTTTTCATTGTTCCCTTATTTCCTCTGTTTGATAGGAATCACTTTTGGATCCAATAAAGAACAGGCTTCCTATAAATAAAAGTCATAAAGATAGCTTCTTTTTAATGCTTACTCTTTTAAAGGTATTTCCCATTTCCATTTCCTCACCTAGAGAAGAAGTGAGTAGAGAACTGGTCATTTTATTGTGTGCAGTCTTCATGCACTACTCCAATTGAGAAAGTGCCTTTCAGGAAAGTTTAATCTTTCTCTTAGCAGCATGAAAGTGCTTTTGCTGTTTATGGTCTATTTGGTTGGGTGGTGCAATGGGGATGGCCAAAGTCTTGATGAAGCTCCATTAATGGAGAAAAGTGAACAAGAAGCTCTCTACCATGCTATTCAAGGATTTGTCGGTAAGCAGTGGAATGGTTCTGATCTCTATCCAGATCCTTGTGGTTGGACACCTATTCAGGTAAAAACTTTTTTTCTTATGTTTCTGTTCAAGAAAATATTCTTCTTAATCTGATCATATCTTTTCACCCCCTTTTGACCTTTTAGATTCTCTAAGGGTCTAATCAACCATTGGTATAAATGTGGTACTTGTACAACTTATAAACAGTATTTATTTTAGCTTAAAATCAATTATTTAAATGTTATGAAAAAAAATTCTTACACTAATATTGTAATGTTAAAAACACTGTAGAAGTAACTTTTTAGCTTAAGCTTATCATTTCTTTATTTTCAAATTTTCACACTATCAAAGAAAATTAAAGTTGGTATGGGTATTGAATACTGATTTAACAAAAATAATAGGTGTCCCCAATTTTGTGTACACCATTCGCACACATTGTAGATAACTCTGCTCAGAACTAAAATTTGTCTATATATAGACAACTCTCTTTGCGTACACAGACTGTGTGTGCGAATGGGTACACAAATTTGGGTACCCCTAACATTGGAGATTTAAAATGAGTATGTGGAATCACATGTTTTGGTAGTAAGGCTTTCTCCTGAATGGTAGTGTTAAGTATCTTCTCTTTGTTTAGCTAGTTTTGTAGCATTATTATAAGCACAAAGGTAACCATCAAAAAGCACATGTGGAAGTGTGGGGCATAGATTCCATACAAACAAACCACTAAATAAAGAAGAAATTTAAAGAAAAAAGTTTGTACATTAAGGTATGTCTTATCTGATTAGATGGCCCTAACGGAAGTGGAAAAGAAATGAAGGAACAGTGGTTACTTCAATGTCTCCTTGGTTTAGGTATGCTAACCAAACGTCCTATGTTGGTATTAGGCAAACAAACACACCCCAACTAGTTTTTTGCTCTGTTTGGGTCTTCTCATTTTCCTTCTTACGTAGTATTTCGGTAAAGTGGCTGAAGGAAAAATCAATTTTAGTTCACATGATGCATCTTTGAAAAATATAAGTACAACTTTATTTATTTTATTGTTTAAATTCGCTTGGATTTTTTTAAAGTTAATCCAGTGGACAATGTGGATAAAGTAATGATTTTATCCAAACCTACCAAAGTAAAAAGATAAAAGAAAGAATTATATATTTACAATTAATATAAAGTTTGTTTCTAAAAATTTGACTTCTTACATATTGTGACTAGTAGTAGTAAAACTGTGCACATGATTTTAATCATAGTATTCATGGGCGGAGGTAGAGAACCGGGCCACGGCCCGCCCCAAATTTGAAAATTCTTTGTATTTTTAATGTAAAAATTAATGTGAAAAAAAAATTATCTGAAAAATTCTTTGTACCGGCTCAGCCCAACCTTCAATCCTAGCTACGCCCCTGACATTAGTAGTTATGTTTAATATCTACATTTAAGTAATCATGATTTAACAGTGATATCAACTTTTAAGAAATAATTACATTTTTATGATTAAAATAAAAATTGTTTACAAAAATATGATTAGTGACTAGAATAGTAATGAAATCATAATAATTTAAGTTCACTTTTTAAACTTGAGTTACCAAAACACTACATTGTAGTAACTATTAGTCATATTTGTGTCAATAAGTTTTATTTTTTAGAAAAGTTTTATATTTGAAAAAAAAATCGAAGTACTAATTATATTTTTGAATAAATTTTATTTTTCATAAATTTTTAAAAAAGCATACAAAGTAGGAGATAATGAATACACACTAGATATATGCCGTTCCAAAATAATTGACAATTGGTCACATGATTACTACACCCCCGTCCCTTAAAACTTTGTCAAGCTTGTTCGGTACAAAAAATAATGAAATAAAAATTGTATGGTTGAGTTTTTATCCAGAAAAGAGAAAAATAACAGGAACCATAAAATAATTGATTAAAAGAGAAAGTAGTAAAGATTTTGGTGCAAACCAAAAATGAAATATTACAAAGTTTTAAGGAACGTAGGGAGCACGAGTATATCATTCACTTTGAGTTTGCTATTTTTCTATGTTTCTACTTGGATGCACCACTGTAATTTTCTTTTGACTTTTAGTCATATTCAAAATTTAGAATGCTTATAAGTAGATTAATTTTAATCGCTGATGAGACAAGACCTCGATTGATCAGATTAAACTAAATCAGACTTCCACAATTATAAAATAAGCATAGGACAGACATCAACGAGAACGGTTTATATTAGACCAAACTTAAATAGAATAGACAGATCAGATTTAAACAGATCAAATCAGATAAGACTAGACAAGACTAAAAACATTAGGCCCAATTAAAAAAAAGTCATTTACAGAGCGATACAAAACCTACATATATTGCCGGAGGGATAAAAAAATTGCCGCAGAGATTATTGGAAGGACCCAAATCGAGGAGAAATCCATAGTTGTGCATCAGAATTGAAAAACAAGTTTTTTGCACTGAAACGTAGTATCAGTGTCACATTTTGCCTATTACATTTATTTTGGTTATACTACGTAATAGTAATAGTAGTGGGCTCAAAACGTGAAAAAGTTTTCCATCAAAGGACTTTCTAATGGCGTGTTTGTTTCATCATCTTCAACAGGGAGTGTCTTGTGACCTTTTCGATGGCTTTTGGTATGTGACAGACATGAGAATCGGACCCGTTCTTGACAACTCTCTTGAATGTGCCCAAAATGCAGCATTCAGCCCCCATTTATTTGCACTGAAACACCTCAAGACTCTCTCTTTTTTCAAATGCTTCCTCTCTCCCCAACAAATCCCCATCACAACCCTATATTGGGAATCACTCAATGGCACCTTAGAATCCTTGGAATTTCGATCTAACCCGGGCCTCATCGGAGCAATCCCGAATTCCTTCGGATACCTGAAAAAGCTCAAGTCTTTGGTTCTTCTTGGAAACGGGTTATCGGGCGGTTTACCCGGGAATATTGGCAGCTTATTCAATTTAAGGAAGCTAGTTCTCTCTGCTAACAACTTTACAGGAAACATCCCAGACAGTTTTGGTGGACTTCAGAACTTATTGATACTTGATCTAAGCAGAAACTCTCTCTCTGGTCACTTTCCTTCCTCACTTGGGCAGATGAGGTCACTTTTGAAGCTTGATTTGAGCAAGAACCAAATTGGAGGCAAAATCCCAGAAGAGATTGGGAATCTAAAGAATCTAACGTTGTTAGACCTGAGTGGCAACAGATTCTCAGGTGGGCTCCCCAAGTCACTTCAGGGAATGGAGTCTTTGGAGGAGATGGTCATATCAGATAACCCCATGGGTGGGACCCTGATGGGACTGGAATGGGGGGGTCACCTCAAAGGATCCTTAACAGTGTTGGATCTGTCCAATGCAAAATTGACAGGAGGAATTCCAGAGTCCATAACAAGGCTGGAGAAGTTGAGATTCTTGGGGCTTAATGATAACAACCTATCAGGGGAGATTTCTCCAAGAATTGCAGAAATACCAAATATAGGCGCACTTTACCTAAATGGGAATAATCTAGCAGGAGAGCTCCAATTCTCTGAAGGGTTTTATGGGAAAATGGGGAGAAGGTTAGGGGTTTGGGGTAACCCAAATCTTTGTTACCCCATTGGGTTTAAGGGTGGTTCAACTATGCATGTCCCCTTTGGTGTAACGGCTTGTCAGCCATAAGTGGTCGTCATCCCTGCCAGTAGTTCCGGGATGGATAATGGGAATGGGAAAGTGACTGAAGGGTTCGTTCATACTCTTTCGGATTCTCAAGGCACTTTGACCTTTGGAAAACTTTGAATGTGGAAGTTTAGGGAATTCCGGATATTTAACCTTCTGTTGTAACAAAATTAATTAACTTCAATCTGATCATTCTTCTCCTTCCTTGTCATTTCATGATGATTATGTGATACGTGAACTCTTCAAATGGACAAGGTATAAGACTATAAGCCGCTAATATAATAATGCTTAGTTCACTTATTTTAATGTTGAAATAATGACAAAAATAAGACCTATCATGTATATGGACAATAAGGAGACTCGAAATTAATGAGTAACTAAGAAGTTTTTCTGTCCTCTTATTCTTATTACTTATTATTCTTATTACTACATACTTACTAGTATTTCTTTTTCTTATTTTATTCAGATCAGATCAGAAAGATTCAGATCAGATAAGAATCATTCAGATCAGATCAGAAAGATTCCGATCAGATCAGACCAGATCAGAAAGATTCAGATCAGATCAGACCAGATCAGATCAGATCAGATAAAAAATTTTCAAACATGATTTATCAGTTTTATTATTATAAAATAATAATAATAATATTATGATTATTTTTTAGGTGATGATTATTATTATTATTGTTGTTGTTGTTGTTATTATTATTATTTATTTTTATTATTATATAGAGTAGTTATAATTATAATTACAATTATGATTATAGAAATAATTATAATTAAAAATATAATTACAATTATATTTATAGCTATAATTATAATCAGTGTAGTAGGTATAATTTTTTATAACTTTAATTATAATTATAATTATAATTATAATTATAATTATATAATTATAATTAAAATTATAATTATAATTAAATATTTTTAGAATTATGACTATAACTATAAATTATATTTAAATTATATTTATAATTACAATTAAATAAATATTCAAATCAGATCAGAAAGATTCAGATCAGATCAGAAGGATTCAGATCAGATCAAAAAGATTCAGATCAGATCAGACCAGATCAGAAAGATTCAGATCAGATCAGAAAGATTCAGATCAGATCAGATCAGATCAGAAAAATTTAGATCAGATCAGATCAGAAAAATTCAGATCAAATTAGATCAGAACTTAATTAATTCAGATTAGAAACATTCCGATCAGACGAAGAGAACAGCTTCTAAATCACAAAAAGTCCAGGGAAGCGCACAAAAAGTCCTTCGCCCCAGGCGCAAAAGCATCACCTCCATCTCCAACCTCTGCCTCCACAGCAAATCCTTCTCCCGTGAATTTCTGCGCATTGGCGGCAGTCGTCCGACATCCGTCATACTCCGCCACAGGCCTGACCAAGTCTTTCCTTGCTCACTTTCTCATTTTTTTGTTCATGCGCCGCCTCATCCATGTCTACATGAGATTTTGGATCCTTGTGGTGCGGTTGAACTGGGCAGCAGTGCAGTTGATTTGGGCAGTGGTGAGGTTGATTTGGGCGGCGGCTATGGCTGTAGGATGGGGTGCGACGATTGGGATGCTGAAGAGAGGGGGGCTAGGACTAGGGAGGGTCTGGTCTGCTACAAGGGGTTGGGCGAGGGCAGTAAACGCTGGTGCGGGAGCGACCGGGAGGGTTGGACCACTAGAGAGAGGGATGCGACTGCGTAAGCTGGGGTTTGGGAAGGAGTGTTGGGGGCTGGAAAGGTAGGCTCTCGAATGGGGGAGGGTCAGTGTCAGGCAACAACCGTCGTTGTAGCCGGCGGTGGTGGCTACCCCTCAAATTATATCGTACAGCCGTCTGTACCGTGTGCATGGTACATGCGGGCTGTACCGTGCGCACGGTACAGGCGGGCTTTTAGTTCGAAGATTGCAGATCGCTCACTTCCATCGTTGTTCGTTAGTTGCTCGTTCGATCGTTCGCACTTCGCTATTTAATGGCTACTTGTTGCTCGCTGTCGTTCACAGACGACAGATTGGCCAGTCTGGCCACTCACAATCCTCCCGCAGTAACGCACAACTCAGACACCCGCTTGCGCACAGAAACCGCGGCTCTAGCATATGTATAGGGTTAGTTGCATTCTTTCTTTTTTTTGCAATCTTTTCCTTTTTCTCTTTTACGTGCACAAGTTTGATGAGTTTGGTCACTTGTTGGCTGCAGGTTATGAGAAACCTAAGTTATACGTAGTTTTACAGATATGAGCATACACACACAAAATTTTGAGCATGGTAGACATTTTAAATGAGTTATTGATTTTAAAGTAGTCATATTCATGCATATTTGAAAAGTATAATGTTACATTAAATTCAAATATTGGATTCATACGAATTCATTATATATATTTTAAAAAATAAGAAAAGAAAGTGAATTATAAGATATGAAGCCGATATCACGAAACTCATTGTTACACTCTCAATACTGAGTAGAATAGATCTGATGCTCATTAAACATGTATTAATGCTCATTCAACGGAAGTAGCGAATTTCCCTTAAATTACCAAAATGTCACCGGTTGTATGCTGCAAGATGTACAACCGTTGTACGGTATACGGAGTCGTGGCTATCCATGGTCACTATCGGACCGGGTAACTGTAACTCGTCGGTCCGATCAATCCAGGTAACTGTAACTGGTCAATCCAGGTAACTATAACCGGTAAGTTCGGGAAATTGTAATTGATGAGCTCGGATAAATGTAATTGATTTGATTGGTTATTAAAAATAGTATCAAATCAATTACATTTATCCTGACCCGACCAGTTACGGTTAGAAAAATAATATTAAAACTTTTCGGGTCAGGTAACTGTAATTGTTTGGGTCAGATGAAGCAATTGGTTAGACGAGTATGTGTAACTGGTCGAAATAGATAATTGCTATTAGTCCTTGCTATCAATCTTCAGAAGTGGGAAAAGGAAAGGAGTCGTAGGAGGAATGGCACGTAATCAGTACTCAGCAAGTCAGCAGTACTGCATATCTAATTTGATGAATTGATGTGTTTTGATTAATTAAGGGCCGAATGGGTATATGTGGTAATTTCATCCGAATTTTTTAAGTGTTGCTAGCCGATGTTTTATTTTTCTAAAATTATTAAAAAAGGTCTTATATTTATCTGAATCCTTTTATTTAGTACTACGTAATATTCATGACCTAACTCCCTTATTGTTCTTGGCTCCCCATAATAAAGGGACTTTTCAAAAATATTTTCTCAAATTAGTAAGACTTGGACGCATTTACTAGACATTGTTTGAACAAGAAAAAAGAACTACAAGAGAGAACATATTAAACAAGACCCAAAGGAAGGAGGGATTCTTGCAAAGGTTCAAGAGGACATACAAAAGTTGATCTCCCTCACCTACATGTGATCAAATAGTCCTAAATATGGACATACTACCTTTTTCTTAAAATAAGTGTTCAATAGGCTTTTTCATGTAGTTTAAGATAATTTATAGGTTTATCATACACTTTTTGAAAAAGAATTTTCTTATACCGTAGTTGTACTGTTGACTTTAGTAAAATGTATCGTAGCTACTTTTGAGGTGGATTTATTTTCTAAAATGGAAGTGAGACACTTATTTTAATATGATCAAAAAAGGAAAGTGAAACACTTATTATGATACAGAAGAAGTATTTAGGGAAATTTCCTTAAATATGAGTAAATAAGTTTGAGAATTCCAAAATAGGATTAACATGTTTTTATTCACAAAATAGGAGTAATTACTGCCAAGTTTGAAAAATACTGCCATCTTTAAAGTTTGGTACTGCCAAAACATGACAGTAATTAGTCTTGTTTTAGGAATAAAAATATGACAATCCTACTTTGGAACATATGAACGTTTTTAGTCCTATTTAGGATAATTTCGGAAGTTATAAGAACATATCATACACGTGAGTAAGGTCATAAGATTAATATTGGGTACAATCAAAAGACAGTGGTTTAACACATCAAATCTCTCATACTTTTTTAAAGTATGGAAGCATTTAAAGTTGTAGAAGGCTTGTTGAAATATACATATCACGTCAGATATTATTTATTCTCAAATGGAAAAAAGATTATTAGATTCAGTAGTTCCTAAAACTAACTCACTAACATATTTTTTAGATATAACAAAATATTCTGCAAGTGTAATTGATTTTAGATAGTGTCTATTGTACTGAGTTTAAAGATCCCTTTAGTGGATGTACATGGGCTTCTATTGCTTATCTATAGTTAACTTCTCACCCTTTCCCGGGTAATTTTATTTACACCACAAATTACTGTTGGTAGCCATTTATTTAAATATTATGGAGTAATAAATAAAAATAATTTGAATACCCAAATTGGCCTTGAGGGAGCTGAGGCACTCACCTAACCGCTACCACAACCCTGAATCCCACTCCGCATATGACTCCCAAACAATGTGCCTATCAGACAGTGCATGAATTTGAAAAATCAAATTAATCGAATTCCATTAAGATTTGAGAATTGTTTACGGAAGAAAGACAAACAATTGATCAAAAGTTCAAAACATTACCATAGAAACACAAACAATTAATCAAAAACAGGTTTAGTGTAATGAACTCACTAAGTTCATACCTTCAGGTATAGAACTCACTCCTAAAAAACCAACCGATTAGGAGGAGGGGACACCTTGTTTAAATTATAAGTCACCGGTCAAGCCCATACTTGACCGGTGTGGGATCTTTACAATACCCCACGCTTCGAAGAGCCAACGTCCTCGTTGGTCACGACTATGTTGGTCACGGTTAGCACCCCCAGAGCCCAAGCCACCACTCCATAGGCCACAACTACGAGTGTCGGAACTAGGAAGATGAGGACGGCTCTGATACCAATTGTAATGGACCTAACATATATTAAGACTACATTTACAGCAATTTGGACAATTGAGAGGTGAATTTACAAACTTGGGAACATAGATGTGACATTTTGATGTGGTGACTATTTCAGGGAATAAACGTGCGATTTCCCTTCCCTCAAAATTCGGACTCTTAACTTGGACAGTTTAAATTGGACTAGTTTAATCTTTTACTACTAGACATAAGCGGAATATGTCCGATTTAAACAAATCAGATCAGATTCAGGCTATGTTTGGTACAACGAGCAGTGAGGATATAACGGGGATAGGAAGTCTGGAAACGGAGGACTGAATCTAAAAGTTACCATCACAAACATTTCATCTCAGCTAATATTTTCCAGCTCAGCCCTGTTCAGCCCTTTAAACAAACATAGCTACTTTGATTAAAATTGACTGAATTTTAAAAAATGTAGCCCTTTTAATTAAGCTAATTAGCCATGCCAAACACACCCTTCCACAACCTTATTTCAGTAGTATACATTAAAATTTCACCCTTATTCATAACACACAATATACACATAAAGAATGCAGAAGCCTTCAAAGACGGAGATGTATGTTAACAAATTGGAGCAATATAATTTTTCGCCTAATAATTTCCATTATTTTTGGAAAATATTGTCTATTAGAAATCAATATTTTCATACTAATGTTTAATAATGTCACAATATGATTGAAATTTCATAATAACAGTAATACGATTCTACTTAAAGAGAAAGCATGTGATGTTTTCACTTGGATTGAAATTTGTTGATCTAGTCTGTTCTGGTCTGATTTAAAAACAACCATAGTGTTTGTATCTTGAAATTCACACCATCCTTACTCCTATTTTTGGGAGTTTCTCATAGGTTAATTCATGTAGGTCATCATTTGTTGGGATTCCCCGGCAAGCATTGTTATTTAGGTGTGGCTTCCAATTATAATGGCAAAGGGTATAGAATTGGCCCAATTAAGGGAGCATAAAGTGAAGAAGTTTATTTATGATGAAAGCAACACTTTACACTTGTGATACTTTGTATGCATTGTAGAACGGTGAACCACCACATTCATACATACAAATTCCTTTCTTCAATTCTTTTGTAGGGGAGACTTTACATTGGGCTACAAGTAGCATAGGACCAGCCATAGGTGGCCCAGGCCATAGCCCACACTAAGTTTTGGTGCCACGCCTAAAGCGCTGAGTACTACTCATGACTTGTCAATTTCTCTAACCAACCAACCAACCAATCCTCCCTCTTAAAACTTCTGTCCATCTAGCTCTGGGCTTCCCATATAGAGTTGGATGGATCAGTTAGCCGAATGCTTTGATCACTTAAAGACAACATGTAAAGTAACAGAGTTGTACCCATAGAGTTGTACCCATTGCTGATCGTACGAGTATAGTCGGTGCTGCTAGTCCGCTACCCGTGGCGGACCCAGAGATTTGTGAGAACGGGGTACACTAGACACCAAAGTTAGTCTATAATAAAAACTCCAAATGTAATAAAAATGGTAAAAAAATGTATTAAATTATATAATTACATATTAAATAGTTCACTGCTGCAACTTTGGTAAATCGCGCCTACGAGTTTTCATATTCTGAAAATGTTGCATAATAGTTTCATTAATGATGCTTCTAAATAATAGCCTAATATTAAATTGGGAATTCTATGTATCTTTGGAAACTCTTTTTAGTATAAATATATCTGCCAGGTACCCTATTGGGTAACCTTTCCCATTATTTCACATGGTATCAAGAGCCAAAAAAAATTCTCTCTCTCTTCCCTAAACCCTCGTCGTCCTTCCCTTACTATGCATTCGGCCGCAACCTCCTCTTCCGCCGAAGGTTCTTCTTTCTCCACTGCAATTTCTTCCTCTTCCATGGAAGGTTTCATCGCTACTTCTGTCTCGACTACGGCGCCGGTTTCTGCCTCTTTTACTGACGCGGCCGTTGTAATCACCAGCGCCCCTGTCACCATGACCGAGCCGCAGCCGGTGATCACTTCTCAACCGGGATCATCTGTGCAAACTGCCGCTTCTCCCTTTGCTGCTGATGGTACGTGTTCTCTGTTTCAGACCATCCCTCCAGTATTCCCATGGCAGCCCACTGCCATACCCGGCAGTCTTTTCTCATACCCGGTGTCTTCTGCCACGCAACGGCCACAACCCAGCCCTGGCTATTTTGGGTCAACGTTTTCCGGTACTCCTGGGATATCTCGGCCGACTGACCACTCCCTTTTTCAGTCCCCAATGACAGCTATTTCTCACTCAATTTCACCGGCCAACAACGTCACTCAAATTGTTACTATTAAGCTTAAGGGCGTGGAAGACTACATCACCTGGCGCACTCAATTTGAATCTTTTCTCGTCTCTCAAGGTGTGTTTGACTTCTTGGATGGTTCCACACAGGTACCTTCCATGTACACGGTTGATTTTAATAATCACCAAATCATTAATACGGATTATCATCATTGGCTACGGGTTGATCAAACAATTCGTTCTTGGATTTTCGCTACTCTTACTCGTGATGTATTAATTGATGTACATGAACTTAAACATTCCTTTGAGATATGGGAAAGATTGCAAAATTGATTTCGGTCTGCTAGTCTGGCTAGGTCTATGACACTTAGACGTCAGTTGTCTAACACAAAAAAAAAAGGAAAATCAGTCTATGGAAAATTATTTAAGGGAAATTCATTTATTGGTTGGTGAACTAGCCGCAATCAATTCTCCTGTGACCAATAAAGAAGTTCTTCAGACCACTCTTATGGGACTTGGCCCGGAATATGAATCTACTATGGGCACTATTTCCCTTTTTCCTGACAATTTTCCACCAGACATTCTTCACCGGAGTCTGTTAGAGGCCGAGCAGCGGGTTCTTTATCTTCGTCAACAAGCTGCTCCACCTGCTTATCAAGCTTTCGGAGCACAAGAACGAGGTATTGCACCGCGCGGTGGCCGTGGTGGCCGAGGCAGAGCTGGCCGCGGCAGAGGGCGCGGCAACCAGCAGGGTGTTGGCCAGCAGGTATACGGCCAAGAGCAGCAGCCACCGCCTGTACATCAGCAGGGGTTCGGCCAACCCTATGGAGCACCACCACAACTGAGACCTCCGAATATAGGTGTTATAAGTAAATCAATTTTGTCCACTTTAAATACTAATGTTATATCATTTTGTGGTACTAATGATCGTTCTGCAGGCTCATCATCAACTGAGGGCATTCTTGGGGCAATTCCCCCTCCTGTTGTGTGTCAAATCTGTTTTTCTGCAGGTCACTCTGCCATCCGCTGTCCTTCCCGCTTCTCTCCACCATCCGCACTTGTTCTTCTCACCGGTCAAGCTAATGAAGCCCTGTGGTATCCAGACACTGGTGCCTCTGCTCATATGACTTCCTCCGAAGGTATTTTGACAAATAAATCTATTTATTCTGGTCCAACTATTGTTAGTGTTGCTAATGGTGCTCAACTCCCTATTAAACATGTTGGTGATATTTCTCTAAATTCCTCTGTCCGCCCACTGCTATTGAAGTCTGTTTATCATGTGCCTAATATTAAATTTAATTTAATTTCCATACAAAAATTGTGTGCTGATAACAACTGTGTTGCTATTTTTGACAAAAATTCCTTTTTTGTTAAGGACAAAATTTCGGGGGCGGTTCTTCTTCGGGCAACAACTAATGGCCATCTTTATCCTCTCAGCCTGAGTCCACCATCTAACCTAGCCTTATCCTCAGTTCTCACCACTGGCCCTGTGTGGCATCGTAGATTAGGTCACTGTGGTGAAAATATTTTACGCATTTTAAGTAGTCAAAAACGCATATGTAATAGCTCTAGTTTTTCTCATGATTGTATCTCTTGCCGGTTAGGCAAGTCTCAACGATTACCTTTTTCCAATGCTATTCATACTGCTTCTTCTCCTTTGCAATTAATTCATTCTGATGTATGGCAGTCTCCAGTTCTCTCTAATTTGGGCTTTAAGTACTATGTCTGCTTTATTGATGATTTTCTCGTTTTACATGGATTTATCCCTTACGTGCTAAAAATGAGGTATTTGACTCCTTTAAAATTTTTAAATCTTTAGTTGAAAATCTTTTTAACTCTCGAATTAAAATCTTTCAAAGTGATGGAGGGGGTGAATTTGCTAATTCTAATATGCAGCAATTTTTTAATTCTCATGGAATTTATTTTCAAAAATCTTGCCCAATACTCCTCAACAAAATGGACTTGCTGAGCGTAAACACCGTCATCTGCTTGAACTAACTCGGACCATGCTTATTGACGCATCTCTTCATAGTTATTTTTGGGTTGATGCGTTGTTTACGGCTGTATATATTATTAACAGATTACCCACTCCAACACTTTCTGGTCTTTCTCCTTATGAAAAACTTTTTCAAAAATCTCCTGATTTTTCTCTTTTACGTGTTTTTGGTTGTGCGTGTTTTCCAAATATGTCTGCCAGTTCCTCAAACAAACTTTCTCCCCGATCCATTCAATGTGTTTTTCTGGGGTATGCATCTGGTTATAAAGGTTATCGTTGTCTAGACCCTAAAACTGGCAAGGTTTACATAAGTCGTCATGTGCGTTTTTGTGAAAATATTTTCCCATACACCACTTTGACTTCTACTATGAATACCTCATCTTCTTCCTCCCAAGATTCCTCCGACGCCTCCTCGTCCCATTTTTCTCAATGGTGCAACTCACCGTCTCAACTCACACGCTACCACCTTGCCCACCCACGTACCAGCCTACTGCAACCGGTTCAGCAGTTGAACCTGCTTCAACCAAACCCCAAACCCAGCTCCTTGTCCATCACTGCTAGCCCACCATCCCCTGCTACCATACCAACTACCGTTTCCACACTCTCGGACCAGCCCACCTCAATACAGTCTGCCTCCCCTCCTAGCCCCGTTCCCTTCCTTCTCCAGTCAGACCAATTCTCCACACCAGTCCAAACTCCACTCCACAGCGCGCCTAATGCCACTAGTCCTCCACCATTTTCCAATTCCACTTCTGCGAACCCCAACTCCCAGCAGTCCAGCCATTCCCGACTAGTCAGCCCTCATGTATCTTCCACTTCGGCCACTGCCCACAGCCATGAATCACGCACCAGCCAGCCTCCTGCCTCTCCCGAAAATGTTCACCCGATGCAAACTCGGGCAAAATCAGGAATTTTCAAACCAAAGTCTATTTTTAATTTAAACACGGTTGTTATCTCAGCTGATCCCACTTGTTTTTCTGAGGCAAATAAACAGCTAAAATGGCGTCAGACTATGGCTGAGGAATTTAATGCACTTATTGCTAACCATACTTGGGATTTGGTACCATTTGATGCTTCTAAAAATATTGTTGGATCTAAATGGATTTATAAGACAAAATATCTTTCCGATGGGTCTATTGAGCGCCA
This sequence comes from Cuscuta epithymum, assembly GCA_945859915.1. Lineage (NCBI taxonomy): Eukaryota > Viridiplantae > Streptophyta > Magnoliopsida > Solanales > Convolvulaceae > Cuscuta > Cuscuta epithymum. The sequence goes on along the minus strand of CAMAPF010000954.1, from coordinate 348,031 downwards.
TAAGGCAAGATTAGTTGCTCAGGGTTTCAATCAGCAGGCAGGTGTAGATTTTTCTGAGACATTTAGTCCTGTTATTAAGCCCACCACTGTTCGTACGGTTCTTACTTTAGCTATTTCTTTTGGGTGGGTTATGCGTCAGCTTGATGTTAAAAATGCTTTTCTTCATGGTCATCTTACAGAAGAAGTATATATGCGTCAACCGCGGGGCTTTATTCACCCTCAGTATCCTCATCACTTGTGTCGTCTGCGCAAGGCTATCTATGGTCTTAAACAGGCCCCGCGGGCGTGGTTTCATAGGTTTAGTAGTTTTCTACTTACTCATAATTTTTTATGTAGTAAGTCAGATAACTCTCTCTTTATTTATCGCCAGGGGACTTCTATTATTTATTTACTCCTATATGTGGATGATATTATTATTACTGGTAATTCTTCCTCTGCTATCTCTGAGTTTATTCACCTTATTGCGTGTCACTTTTCCATGAAAGACTTGGGTGATCTTCATTATTTTCTTGGCATTCAGGCCACTCGTAGCAGTAAAGGTCTATTTCTTTCTCAGCATAAATATATCTCTGATCTTCTATCACGTTTTCACTTACATAGTGTCAACAAATCTGTTCGTACTCCTCTTGCTTCTCGTACTTCTTTGTCCCTCACAGATGGCGAGTTACTCGTAGATGCGACTGAGTATCGCAGTATGGTAGTTGCATTACAGTATTTAACTTTGACAAGACCTGATATTACTTATGTCGTGCATTTGGTCTCTCAGTTTATGCATGCTCCACGCACCACACATTTATTTGCTGTCAAGAGGATTTTTAGATATTTGCAGGGTACTATTGATTATGGTCTATGGCTCCAACCTACACCTAAGGCGACTTGTATTTTGGCATACTCAGACGCAGATTGGGCTGGATGTCCTGACACTTCTCGTTCCACGACTGGATATGCGGTTTTTCTGGGGCCCAATCTTGTATCTTGGAAGTCCAAAAAGCATCCTACTGTCTCTAAATCATCTACGGAAGCTGAATATCGCGCGATTGCCTACACGGTGCAGGATACACTCCATATTCGGTCCATCTTGTTCGAGCTCGGTTATCCTATTCACACACCAGTTCGTTTATTTTGCGACAATATCTCTGCTTCATACTTGACAGCAAATCCTGTTCAGCACGCTCGAAGCAAGCACATTCAGATTGACTATCACTTTGTTCGTGAACGTGTGGCTCATGGTGACCTTGTAGTTAAATATGTACCTACTAGTCTTCAGCTGGCGGATATATTTACTAAGAGTCTCTCTAGTCAACAATTTCATTTTTTAAAGGACAACCTGCGCGTTGTATCTCCCGCACAGTTTGAGGGGGTGTAATAGCCTAATATTAAATTAGGAATTCTATGTATCTTTGGAAACTCTTTTTAGTATAAATATATCTGCCAGGTACCCTATTGGGTAACCTTTCCCATTATTTCACACTAAAAACATCTCTCTCGATGTAGCACACCAAGCAATCCGTAAGATAGTCATCTCCCATCTTATTGCGAAGATCTGACTTGATAATATTCATCGAAGAGAAGGCTCTTTCAACGGTGACCGTTGCACCTGGTAACACTAAAGCCAACTCAATCAGACGATATACCAAGTCAAAAGAATTGTGAACTTTAAGCTCAACCAACTTCTTACAAATTTCACCAATAGTTTGTATGGCAGAAAATAACTCATTTGTTCTCATTTCGTAAACCGTCCGCGTGAGGTTTTGTTTTTGGAGAATTTGGGCTTTTATCATTCTAGTCTTCCAAATGTTAGTGAGTTTTTAGACTTTTAATACTCCGTACTTTTAGTTGCCCGCACATTGGCTACTTTTTTGCATTTTAACTTTTTTTGTTACCTTTTGCATTCAATTCTTAATTTTTTTATAATTCTATATCTTTTATTTTAATTCAGCTAAAATTTAAAGATTTTGTACTCCCTCCGTTCTCTAATACATGTCCATCTTTCCATTTTGGGATGATTTCCAATACATGTCTCTCTTTCCATTTTTAGATTTTTTTCAATAAATATACCTATATATCCTCATTCGCTTTCCTACTTTTTCATTCTCTTTCCTACCTTTTCCTTTACACAACCCATTAAGGATGTTTTCTTTTGGACTGTTTTCAGTCCCAGACCAGAGCAGACCAGATCAGACCAGATCAGACCAGACCAGACTTGACTTTCGTAGTTATAAATTACACAGAGACTAGACGTTTAACAGACCAGACCAGCAAATTTCAGTCCAAAAGAAAACATCCTAAACCTTTTATCTTATCCCTATTAATTCTCTCTTAAAACTTGTGCCAAAAGTTATACTCTCATCTATTAACCGTAACATTTTAGTATCTTAATTAACAAATACTGGTATGAAGCCGGGGCACTCGTTTTTATCCTAAGTACTACTAGTGAAATTCCGGGCTCGAAGCGGGGGCACATGCCCCACCTAGCCCCCCCCTAGGTCCTCCACTGCTGCTACCTACACCAATCATGTTTCCATTTGGACCTTTTTCGTCTCATATCATATCAGACCAGACCATGAGACCAAACCAGATCAGCCCAAATCAGATCGGACTTGAACAGTTATAAAGTACACAGAGATCAGACATTTATCATACTAGACCTGACCAGCTCAGACCAGACCAGACTATATCAGGTTTAAACAGACCAAACTAGTAAATTTAAGTTCAAAAGAAAAAACAGCAACTCTCTAAAACCAATTCTTAAATAAACTTCATATTTTACTATAATTATTCAGATTAAATAGTCAATTTAAGCTTTTTTAGTAAGAAATTACCATACCAAGAAAAGTTAATACTCCGTATAACGAACCTTTTCAGGATGGAGATAATAAATGTATTGGACTTATTTATAATAATAATGTGATGGAGAAATCTCACTTTCATTTCCTCAAATAGTACCGCATTGAAATGTAGTCCTTGTGTTCTCAAGTTTGTATATGTCACCATTTAATTGTCAAAAATTGGTCCCACGAGTATCACACCAATTTCATAATTGACATCTTTAATTTTGATTACTTTTAATACATGATTATTGTGTTCTCGCCCAGTGAAGGACCACAATGGTCGACATTAGTCAAATACCAAAAGTGAATAAAATGAAAGATGTAGACTAAATGTGAAAATGACACAAAACTCGTAGAACCAAAAGTGGAATTAATTCAATGTTGTTTAAGTTTAAATATGAGTGCTTTAGATTTAATTTTGAAGAGATTTAATTAGAATTGTTACTTTATGGTACTATTACTACTCCCTCCGTCCCGCTAGAAGGTTCCCGTGAACGGTTTACGATGCTTAATTGACAATAAAACAACTTAATTCTTGTTCACACTCTAAATATTTTTAGTAAATAAAATTTATATATTCAAAAACTACATTAAAACCGCTACAAAACCTGATGAAAAATGTAAATTTGATAAAAATTTGATATATAAAGTAAAAGATTAAAAATAATTTAAGTTGACCATTTGAATAGTGGACGAGATAGTATTTCATACGGAGTATGAATCTTCGAGTAATAAATGCACATTAACCCCTATACTTTTATCGAAAATGCTTAGTATACATACATTGTACACAAATAGTACACCATATAAATACCCTCCTTTTCTCTTTTACCATTCCTCTTTCATTTTTTACTTTTCTCCCACCCCCATTACCTCCCCCTTCCTCTCTCATTCTTTTCTCTCTGTGGGTAACGCACAACCCACTCCTCTTCTTACTTTTTCTTCAATTTCAATTGGTCTTCAAAATTCCTTCATCCAGCTTCAAATATCAATACCGGTCAGCGCTTCCACTCCTCCATCGAGGACGAGCCTTCACAGCGAGAAGCAAAGGATGTTGTGAACAGTGGCAGGTCACAGAGAATAGAAATGGATGTTTGACCCGATGTTCTGCGGATCTCCAGATCCCTTCTCTTCCGGTATGGAACAATGTTGGTTGGCTATGATTATTAACTTCCATTCAAAAAGTTAGGATTATTAGGGTAGTAATACATTCCCTGTTTTTATGTTCATATAGGGTTGATTTTTCTGGAGTTTTAGTAAATTATATATGCTACTGAAAGATTTTTTACGCCGGTATTCCCCGTCTTACCGGTATTCTTCTACTACTGAAAGGTTATTTTTACGTTTATTAGTGTTGTTATATTGATTGTTGCCATTATAATAGATAGAATAGAAACTATGTTCTTTCAAAAAAAGCAATTATGTATGTTAGTCATTGATTATTTTGTTTTATTGTTAGAGATTTGTGGGGTTAATTATTGAAATTTTAGTCCAAATACTCTATTTCATTTTATGCTTATAACATGTTTGTTGAAATAACTAAATGATTTTTGTTCAAATCCAAGGCTTTTTTCTTCTCTTTTATTGTTAATGTGGTTTAGTGTTTGATGAGTTTTACATTCTATTTTTTTCTGATTTCCCAATTTTTTAAATTATGATATTGTAATTTTTTAATTGACTATTTTATATTATTATGAATTTGTTATGTTGATGATTGTGTAATGCGATTGAAGGGAGGATATATCAAAGAAGGAAGCATATATCAAAAATTATTTCAAATACATGATTTTGTTCTCTATTTTGTTAATGTACATTGGTGTCTAATGAGTTTTAGACTCTATTTTTTGATTTTCCAGTTTTACTATGATATACTAATTGTTGACTGACTATTATTTGATTATTATGATCTTGCTAGATGTTTTTTCTTTTAGGGCTATTTTTTTTTAATTTTTCAGAGTTTATGTTGTTATTAGTGCTATTTTTGCTCTTATGACTATTTGGCTTCGCTATTATGGATTGGTGATGTTTATTATTAAGAACTTGATATGATTATGCTATATTTTTGCTCTAACTATATTGTTGCTTGTTTGACTATGTTTCAGGCTCATAGAGTGGACGTGGGAGCAGTGTGTAAAGTCAGTCAAAAATGGGAAGAAACATACCTTCATCTTTTTCAGAAGTGTGAGGGAGTAGACGAGGTATGGACGAAACTGGGATCTTGTTATAAGAGAATAAGTAGGTACAGAGAGTTGCTTTACTTTTGTGGTAACATTGTGGAGTATCTGGAAACAACAATTTGACAGTATGAGGAATTGCTTTTGAGTGCAGTTCTGTTATGCTGAGGAGAGCAGCTACTTTAGCTGGATGGCGTGCAGCACAAGTAGGGAATAGTAGGAGTACGAAACCGAGGGGATGGGGCAACACATGGTTGGAAGAAATCTGAAAGGGGATGGTTAAAGATAAATGCAAATGCAACCGTAAACACGAGCAACAATGTGAGAGTCGGGTTGTAGTGAGTTATTTACAAGAATAAAGAACACTTGGCCTACTTTCTGATGATCAAGTATTCAAGTCCACTACAAATGAGCAGCACTTATCTTAGATCGCATTTGCAAAGTAGTAAAATGGTTAGATATATTTGTGATAGTTCTGTTATGTGCACCAAGTGTAATGGTTTAAACAGTCGGATTTGCTCTTCTTGTTTAGTATAATTTATGGTGTTATAATCTTTTGAGTTGGTATTGAATAAAACACGATAATTGTATTGATAATGGGACATGAGACATGTCATTCTTGTAACTAGTTCTTCAATGTAAGTAAGTTATGTTTTGAAACTATGTTGTAAGTTAGTTGAAAAGCTGAATTAGTAATCTTACTCTTTTGTATCACTAAAAATGGATTGTGTGAAAAAGAAACTTACCTAAATAACTTTTTTCATACTTTATTCTCTATTATATCTATGAACAATAGTTGTTTATGAAATTAAGAATATCGGTTAAATAAATTCACTTGGCAGATTACCTTGTTTCAGTGGTTATTGTTTGTAACTAGACGTTTAATGTCACGTTCACAGTCAATTCCAATTAGCACATTTGCTCGTTGTAGTGGTTATTGCCTGTAGCCGGACATTTCATGTCTAGCGCACAGACAATTTCACTTAGCAAATTAGCATATTCAAGTGGTTATTGTCTGTGGCCAGACACCTCATATCAGGTTCACAAACACTTTCACTTGGTACATTAATCCGTTTCAGTGGCCATTGTCTGTAACCAGACACTTCATGTTTGGTTCACAGACAATTCCACTTGGTGCATTAGAACAAGAATAGCCACCAGAATAAGCTAATGGGCTGATGTGCTCAGTAGAATCGTCTGTGAACCAGACATGAACTGTCTGATTACAGACAATAGCCACTTAAATGGGCTAATGCACTAAGTAAAAGTGTCTGTGGATGTGATATGAAGTGTCTGGCCACAAACAATAACTACAGAATGGGCTAATGAGCTCATGTGCCAAGTGGAATTGTCTGTGAACTAGACTTGAAATGTCTGGACACAGGCAGTAGCCACTGGAACATGAAAATGTGCTCACGTGCTAAGTGGAATTGTCTGTGAACCAGACATGAAATGTCTAGCTACAGACAATAGTAACTGGAGCAGGCAAATGTGCTCATGTGCTAAGTGAAATTTTCTTTAAACCAGACATGAAATGTCTGTCCATAGGCAATAGCCACTTGAACATGCAAATGTGCTAATTGGAATTGTTTGTGAACACAACATGAAATGTCTGGTTACAAACAAAAGATACATATTTACAATGTCTTTGATTCTTAAGTGAAAAACAAGCATATTTACAAACAAAGTGTTCCATTACCAAGAACAAACATTATTATTTACAACCCAAATGTCATATACCCTCCAATATCTCAAATCTCAATGCTAGCTAATCTAAAAAAACAAGCATTATCATTTACAACTCAAATATCAACACATTCCAATGTCAACTAATCTAAGAGAAACTAATTTGAGATCATACAATTCTATAAGATTCGATGAGCTCCACCTATGACTAAATTAGTTGGCATTCTTCAAAAGACCATCATGTTCCCTTCGCCATGCCTTGTCAATTTCAAGGACCTAGAAGTCTGTCAAACTTGTTTGATCCCATGGCTGCAAAACTCATATGAGATATAGAAATAGCTACATAAAGATAATGATTAATAACGAAGTATTCAAAGCATCATATTTCACAAGAATGACACTTAGTCTTATCATTCTATAAAAACAAAAAATCACTATACAACCTCACAATTAAAAAAAACCAGTCAAATAATACGAAACAAACAGCCTTTCAATTTATCAAAGTCTACCACATAGTCTTATTCTTCTAGTATACCGAGTAAGAAGGATAAACAAAATGAGCCGATTAATGTGGCCAAGTGAGGTCCTAATAAAAAACAAAAGTTCGTTGCTCTACCACATACTTATGAATACTCTCAAATTAAAATTTCAAATAATCAAATTGTCTTATCATTCAAAAACTAGAGTACATTTTTATGGAATAAAAAAGAGTCAATTATTTAAGGTAAGTAAAAAAGAAGGTTCTCTCAGTCTTGCATTTGAAGAGAAAATAGAATCTGAAATTCATTAAACAACAAGGTGCATTAACAAATTTAAAAAAGGAGAACAAATTATTGACTTTGAACAAAAACTTCATTGAGCCATTTCAACAAACAAGTTATGAACTAAAACAAACTAGAGTATTTACACTAAAATTGCAATAATTAACTCTTCAAATCTCTTAAAATAAAACAATATAATCAATTATCTACTGTTATAACATATATAATATTCATGAAATCAAGAAAAGTATATAAAAAAACCCTAAAATGCACATGAGAAAAGGGAATAGATATTTACCTCAAGATTGATAGTTTGAGAAGAATGGAAGAGCCCAAAGACAAATTAAATGATGTATGATAGCATTTAAGTGGGAAGATGGATTGAAAATGAAGAAAGAGAAGGCAAGGAGAAAGAGGATTACGGAGAGGAGTTGAGGAGAAAGACGAGAGAGAAGAGAAGGAGATAAGAGGGAGAGAAAGGGGGGTAAAAAATAAAACCAAAATGGTAAAAATTAAGAGGTATTTATAGTGTGTACATCTTGTGTACACTTCATGTACCCCTAGCATGGTTGTACTTTTATTGTTTACAAATATGTTCGTGTATCCAATTTCAAACATGCCGTATTGTGTATCCTGGCTATCCTCGTGACTTTGCCAAAATAAAAAACGATTAAAATTAAAAATAAAAACGACTACTTTCGTTTAATAAATAAAAAGGATTGAAAAGGTAGTCCTCAACTCTTCATGTCTTTGCCAAAATAAAACCAGGGGTTACGAATAAACGATCAAAAACTGAAAACCCATTACGCCGTCTGTGGGAATCGAACCCACGACCACGTGGTTAAAAGCCACGCGCTCTACCAGCTGAGCTAAGACGGCACGTTGACAGTATTGGGCCTATAACTGTATTAGTTTGTGTATTGTTTCAACACAATAGTTTCAATACGTATACGCTGTAGTACTGTACGTTACACCCATTATAAAGAATTCACTAGTCAGTGCATTCATCCGGGATGATAACACCAAAAGTCAAGCATCTAGTTAACATAGCAAAAATTTTACACTAAGAGAAAATTGATGCTCGTGAGAGCAAATCAGTTTACAAAAGAGGGCAATTTATACCGTACGTCCAGGTATTTTTGAAATTCTTTGTAATTTGAATGGCAATTTAGTACTTTGCTGTGTATTCTTCCTATGCCAATCTTACCGGCGTGCTCTTACCTTCCTACGTCGATCTCTGTTTACAACATTTGCCCCAGGGGCGGCTTTAGGGGCAGTTGGGTCAGGCAACTGCCCTGGGCCTCAACTGCCAAGAGGGCCTCCAAAAAAATTCAACTCCCTTATTAGTATTAGGTGTTATTCACTTATTCGCAAACTAGGTCCATGCCTCCTACGTTGAGCGTCAACTGCAAGCAGCATCTATTTTCTTAGTACTCCGTAAGTTCATAATTCATATACAGATTTAGTGTATCTATTTATTTCTCTTTCTCAAATTTAGGCTTTTAGTCAATAAAATAATGAAATACAAGGACCCACAAACGGCCCATCTGCAGTGATTTAGTTTTTCCAATCAGCTACTTACCATTCTTAATTGGGTTTCATATTCACATTTCATGTTCTGTACACACCTTGTGGATTGAGTGAATATAATTTCAATTTAAAAAAAAAATCCAAAACTGTAAAGTAAAGTAAGAGACACAGAGCGCACACAAGCACTAAAATTGTCCAATAGTGAATGCAATTTTGTACATAATTGATATAATTGATATTTTGACATAAATTCCCGAATTTCTAGATGTTAAATACTCCGTATTACGTAAAATTTTTGTATTAACTATAAATATGTAGGTACTGTAAATTTGTCTCGACTCTCGACGGACAAATGAAAATTTGATTCGGGGTTTACAAAGAAAAAAAGTTGAGAAGATAGAGATTTGATTATATGGTCAACCATTTCAGAAGATATATTAAGTTGTTTAGCTATGTTATCGATTGAAGAAAAAGTTTTAGCTAGTCTTGATTGAAATGAAGTATTACTAATTTTGCACTTTAAAAGGTATGAATAATAGGTCAATAGGGCGTTACAAGTATAAGTTTGCCTTGTGTGTTTTACCTATGTTTGCATTTAGAAGTTTATGCTTTTAAATATTACAAACAATATATCGTGCACTTTGAATATGTTTTTCTTCATAAGGCGATTTTTATTCAATTTATCTGATTTTCAATATGATTTGTACATAGTAAATATTTTTCGTCTAGGGCCTCCAAAATGCCCAAGCCGCCTCTGATTTGCCCTACGTTTCTATTTACATCTGCGTTGTTTTCTTCGTTGCGTATTCTTTTTTCTTCTTCTTACCAACCATTCCTAAATCCCTATAGGCAATAGGGAAGCGTCTAAATAAAGTCACGTAGAAACTAGATAGCAGGCCAGTGATGCAATCTGGGACGGAGGATTTGTAGGTCCAATAAAATTGGACAACCGACTCCACCTTGTAACGTTGTTTGCTTTTTGTTGACGGCTAGCAGTGTGCAATTTTGTTGTTCCAAATTAACGTTGTTTGCCTTTTTTTCTTTTTCTAATTAATTTTCCTTTATAATTTAAGTATTTTTTTAAATTGTGCATTATAAAATATTTTAGGTATCAATGGTTTGTTCTATTTTAACTTTGAGATGAATTTTTGTTAAATTAATATTTGTGCGTTAACTTTGAGATGAATTTTTGTTAAATTTTAATTATCAATGAAAAAGTGAGATGAATTTTTGTTAAATTTTAATTATCAATGAAAAAGTGAGATGAATTTTTGTTAAATTTTAATTATCAATGAAAAAGTATTGATGGTCAACTAACAAAGCGTATGATTTTCATATGATTGCTCATTTGGTAAGTTTTGTATGCTCATTTGGTGTTGAATTTCTATCAATGTATACTACAAAAGTATCATATTACATAAGATTTACGTAGAAGTTGATTATAAATATTAGATCGAGCTCATACATTGATACTCATATGCATGTTTCTAATATTCAACAGAAGAGATTTGATGCTCAATGAAATGTCGTGATGCTCAATTAAAAAACTTGTGATTTTCATATTAATGCTCATTTTGTAAGTAACATATACTCAATTTATACTCATCTATCCTCATTTTTAAAATGTCATATCTTCAAAAGTATCATATTATGATTTTCATATTAATACTCATTTTGTACATTACATATACTCAATGTATACTCATGTATGCTCATTTTGAAAATGTCATATCGATGCATACTTCAAACGTGCCATATTACATTAGATTCACATATTGAAGTTTCATAGGAGTTGATTATAGATATAATTTCATAATTTATGATATGAAGCAGAGATCTCAATATCGGACTCCTAATACTCAACAGAATTGGTTTAATGCTCAATAACAATTCATTAATGCTCATTTAATAGAAACCATGAATTTCATCTCAATAGATGATGTTTGATGCTCAATGAAAATGTCGTGATGTTCAACTAACAAACTTTACAGTTTTTATATCAATGCACATTGTGTAAGTTACATATGCTCATTTGGTACTGATGTTATGCTCATTTTAAAAATGACATATCCATGCATATTTCAAAAGTATCATATTACACTAGACTCGCATATTCAAGTTAATAGGAGTGACAAAAGAGAGGCTTCCTTAAGTTTTTCCCTTCCTCGATTTATTTACTTCTATTTCAGGAAACTCAATTTTTTTATTCCTTTTTTACCCTCCACTTTAGAATGCATATTAAAGATGAATAACTTCCGCAGCGGGTTAATACCTTCAATAGTAGTAAAACATTGAGTAAATTCCTAAATAGGAGTTCATTATTTAATAGGAGTAAAATTGTAGTGACTGGACCATATTACCCTTAATGAAATTATATTCCACTTTAATTAAATTAAATAGGGAAATAAAGTAAAATAATCTTTGCAACCCTAACGGAGCTGCAGCCCACACCCAAGTAGACAGCCGTTGCACCTCCTGAGAGCTGCTGCCACCACCACCTCAATGGAGCCGCCTCCTCCTCCTCCTCCTCCTCCTCCAGGCAGTCCGACGAATCTGCCTGCACTATCTGGTGAGTTCGTCACCAACTCCCGGTAACGTCACTACCGCCGCCTCCCGGCGACGTTGCGCTCTGCCATGCCTTCACCTCCTCGAGCAAGATCATTCGGTTATCCACATTACAATCTGAAATCGGAAAGGAGATCTGGCGATGGTGGAGGCGAAATTGGCGAAGAGAGGCGGCGGCCGCAGAGTAAAAAATGGGCGGCAAACAACGAAGAAGGTGGAGGCGTTGTAGTTCAATCAGAGAACAAAGACGGAGAACCTGGGAGCAAAGTAGCGTGAAATGGGTTTTGATCATTTAAGTCCTATATGTATTGATTCCTCTTCCAATGTAGATTCAAAACACAATTTAATCATTCATAGCAGCATTATTTCAGCTTTAATTGTGTTCTTCAAGCCAATCTCTCAGTTTTAATTCAAACTCCCATTACAATTTTGTGTGTGTTGTTCCTGATTTTGAAGTTCTTTCTCACTTTCATCCTACTCATAAGTCAAACATGCTATATGTAAAAATACAAAACCTTTAGATTACGATTTAAGACAAAGATGTCAAACCCCAAAGTATTGCATGTCGTTTCTCTTGATGATGGTTGCTGATGGGTTGTTCGTGCAGTGATGCTTTCTGGAAGTCATATGTTCCATATTAGAAGGAACATGATTTGCTTTTAGAAGTCAGATGTTATGTTCTAAATTCCATATACTTCCTTTTATTGGACTTTAATGTCTCTCTATATTTGTTTAAGGACTATTTAATATCTAAACCTATATGATATTTTGTGTTCTTATGTTCTGTTTGATTCTGACCATTCATGTTTCATTACTAACAACATGTGCTCATGATGTGGACAATTTTTTCTTTAGGTGAAGCCTACTAGTGCATATGAGTTTGACGTTATTGATTTGTATGTCTTATGAGATTGTTGAAATTGCTGACAAAACCTCCAGAAGCTTTGTTCATGTCATGTTTTTCAACTTAAATATCTGTGTTCATGGTTGTTGTGGTCGGTCACCATCGAGACTTGCCATGCTGTGACTAAATCTAAGTAGTATTTCACACATGTGTAGGTTAGATTGGGACATTCCCCCTCATATGAGATCAATTATATCATATGTAAACCACCCACTTTGACAAGCCCACCTGATAGACTCAAAATGAAGAGCATAACCTCAACTGGTGAATTTTTATCTCATCGATATTTCTCTCAATGCAAGAAAGAGGGTCACAACAAGAAATGTTATTGTAATTCTCTATCAATTTCTAAACCCTTACATAGATGTTTGTAGTTCTACATTTTATGTTCTGTATGAAGCTTTGTAATTGTATTTATTCCTACTTGTATTTTTGTATTTATCATTCTTCTCTATGAATCTTCAATGAACAAGATTTAAAGAATAAGTCAATCATAGATGTTGTTATCAATACGTTTTACTACCATAGGATTTATTGATCTTTTTGTTATTTTTGTATTTGTTGTTTTTCTTTATATTCAATTTCCAAAGCTTTGGCTTATCACTAAAATTTAAGTAAGCTTTGGCTTATCACATAAAAATTAGTTATTTAGGTAAAGAACTCTTGTTAATCATATCCTATATGACTCTTGGTTTGTTTGGTCAACATAATTTGATTATCCAAACACTCCTTGCTTCAAGGCCCAAAACCATTTTGATGGCCTTGTAAGTCCAAACCAATATTAAGACCCGAGAATGACGATCATTCAAAACATCTTCCTAAGATAGTGTGAAATGCTCTGCTTTGGCAGACACATATCACGACTAGCATAGTTTAAATGGTGGTCATATTGGGAAAGCAATTTAGACTTATAATTAGTCGGGACTAATAATTACACACATGCACCAATTAAATATTTAAATAAATAATTTAAAACTAGTGCAGTGATATAGCATGATCCCAAAATCTTCATATCTCCTTGACATCTTCAACCTGTGTAGTGTACTACTAAAAATCTACGGGGTTGAAAAACATTACAGGGGATAGTGGGAAACGGCACGCAAGCCGTAAAACAACATAATATAAAACATACATTTAGATCATGTTATACCACCACGTCAAACTGTCCCTGTGACGGAACAAAATAATTGTGCATGCACGGATTGAAAATTAAATTTTAAAATCCGCACGTAATATGTAATTAATTCGGATCTCATCCGAAAAATAAAATACATATTTAATGAATTCTAAAATAATTCGTATTATGTATGCACAAATACAGATCATATCCGTAATATAGATCAATTCTAATATGTTATAATATGGATCTCATCCCAACTAATTTTGTATTCTTTGATCTCAACTAATTTGGAAGAACACTAAATTTGTATAATTGAAGAATAAATTTGTAAAAATCAATTCGGATCTCATCCGAAAAACAAGAAGCTAAAACTTCCAAGATTAGATCTAAATATATACTAGATCTAATTCAATCTTTTATTGATTTCAAATTGGGAAATCAATATATAACACAATCCGAATTTGATACGAAGCAATCTATATTCGGAATAGTTATACTCAAAATTATTCCAATTATATAACTTGATAGTATATAACTTTGATACGAAGCAATCTATACGAAGCAATATATAACTAGTTACCATAAATATAAACTAGTTATATTCGGAATCTAAAACAGATTTTGAATAAAAAATCCGAATTTTAAGTCAAAATCCTAGTTATACTCAAAATTATTCCGAATATGAAACATAAATTATAAGTATCAAATTGGATCTAATTCAAACTCTTGAATTTTCATGTCCATTCAAATATCTTCCGAATAATTAGGCTGTAGGATTCCATCCAATTCCTAATCTATTCAGATCTGACTTGTAAAATAAATATTATCACAAAACATTCCAAATATTATTGTGAATATATATTGGATCAAGTTCGAATCATTCGAATATCACATCTTTATAAAATTTCGGAATATAACATACACATATAAATTCGGAAATTAATAAATCAATAATTTCGAAATTAATAAAAAAATTAATTCCGAAAATTAATCCCAAAATAATCAAATTATAGATTATACATCAAATCGTGTAACCCGAGTATAATAAAGAACCGTAGGCTCTGATACCACTATTGTATTTCGGGCAGAAAAAGGGCAGCGGAATAAACGAAAATCTTACTATCCAAAAGTAAAACAAACGGATCAGAGGTTCTTACTATAAACGAAATTACGAGATTTAAGAGGGACTTACATAGCAATCTTAATCAAGGATGTCAGACAATCCGAGAAAACGATCTCAAGCTCTACCGGTATCCACACGCACGTGACTGGATCGGCCGCAGGGAACGTGCTAGCGTTCTCTTCTTTCTTCCTCTCTACTCTAGGTTTAAGAAGTGAATTTTAACTCTTAAAATTCGTGGGTCTATATGGTCCTATTTATAAGAGGAGGAAAGAAGGGGTTTTATGGCTAATAAAACCCTTAAAGAGGCCCTAGCCCAATACCATTCGAAACCCTCTTTCGAATTGGGCTAATCAAGCTATTTTAATGGTATTAACAAACATTAATGATCCAAATCATTTAGGTGTGTCACCATGTAGGTTTATATATTATTGGCAGTGGGTTAGAAATTAATTTGAGCCTCACAAATCATAAGCGGTCTCTAGCAAGGCATTATGACTATCCAAAATATATAAATGTCAATTAAATCTGACATAACCTTTTAATGATTAATTTGTGCTAATAATTCTCTTTTGTCAAATGATACCTTAATTGAGACAAGGTTAGGTCATGTCATCCTTGTTATTCTCAATTAATATTTCTTGATTACCAAGTAAGATTAATCTTGATCAAATGATACCTCATTTGTGCATGGCCATGCTAATTAATCTTACTTGTCAAGGGGCTCAATAGATATCTTTCTCTCGATATACAAGAGTGACAAAAACTATCTTGATAATTCACATACTACTACATGGTTCATAATATGTACAATCACCACCTTTATAATTACCCAATTAAAGATAACATTTAATGGTGTTAATACATATTAATTCTCATGCAAGTAACCATGATTATCTCAAGTATAAGAATATAGCAACTCATCATTATTGAGGACAACACTGATGACATATAACCTAGCAGTGTCCTCAAGTTGGGTCTGTCCAATGAACTTGTTCCCTAACAAGCATCTATGTTATTAACTTGATATCTCTATACCCATGACTAGTGGAATATAGCCATCAGTTAATCCACATACTGGTCTATTAATTATTAATGTCCCAAATTAATAATATTAGACCAGGGACAATTAGAATATTATGTTTATTTTAAAGTGTAGCATTCCACAATTAAGTCACATACTTAATTAGCCACTAAACAAAATATTCAGGGACTAAATATTAATAAAGAAAACTCACAATAATAATTAACATAAAATGAGTTTGTGACTTTATTAATTAATGAGCATTAAATATTTATTGATAAATCATAAACTATGATTGTCCTAGGGCATATTTCGAACATTATGTACGAAGTAATTTGCAATTAAATTGAGTATATCCAATTTTACCCTATAATCTAAGTGTTCCTTGTGCACTTGTATATTATGAAACTCCTCAAAAGCTCTGCTTACAACTCTTGAAACATTACTTCTTCCATTAAAAATTCTTTGTATGTTACATATTGGTAATAATAATTTTGTTAAGTATTATAGTCTATAGTAGACAAAACAATTCAATTTATAAAATCAATCTTATTCACTGCCGAATGATACTAATCATATACTTTATATGTCTAACAACATTTGATTCATCTACTAACTACATCAAATGAATGGTATGTAATTGTTGCCAAAATGTATGCACAAGATCAAATAAAAATGTGTAAAATAGTAACAAGCTACTAGAGTAAGTCATATGAGTAATCACATCTGACATCAACATTATTTCTATGAATTTTTTATCCATTATGTGATTCAAATTAAATTCATTATATTGCTCTTCATTTATAGACAATATATCCGAGAATCATTGAATTGAATTTATTATATTTACGGTTTTCTAATAAAGTCATTAAATCGATTACCTGACAAGATTGAATCACAACTTTCCTTTTGATGTCCTTTTTATTGGGCCTCTTTGCTTCAAAACTCTACCAGAGTGTTCTTCTTCCTTTTCGAAGTTCTCAACATCCGTATCCTCCAATCTTTTCTTCATCGGCTTTATTCGTAGTCGATCACTTGCTTTTTCGTCATTCTTTTCAGTTGCGATTTGGAAGATTTGGAGAAGAATTTTGGTCTGCAAATTCATCCGTGGAGTCTGCTATTTTGGAAGCTCCGAGCAACCAGTTTCGTTGTTCGCAAAATTAGAGAGTTTATAGTCAAGGGCTTTTTAATCTAGTGAAGCTATGTGATTTTAATTTAAGGGTATAATAGTCTAAACATGTGCACTTATGTCCTACGCATATTTGGAGTCCTAATTTTGGAAATTTTATATGATTAAGTCTTATTTGTAAACTATTCCCTTTTAACAATCATATGTGACTCCTTTATGGAGTCACATATGATTCCAAAAAACTCCTCTATAACATAGTCGCACACTATTATATGAAAAGAAATGATGAAAAATTACATACTCCCTCACTTTTAGAAGTAGAGCCAATGCATTGGGCCGTATTTGACCAAAGCTAGTGGATTGGACCGTATTACACCAAAGCCAGGGTTGGCCCTCCCCTAGCTCCGCCCCTACACACTTTGTCTTAATATATGATGTTGTATAATAAATTTTGATGTTTTTTATTTTGGTCTTGTGATTCAAAAAAACTTGTAACATAATGTTTGAATATGTAAATTTTTATTAGGATTTTTTTTCAAAAATATTACTAAAATAAAACTTATTTACACAAATATGACTAATAGTTACTACAATGTAGTGTCATGGTAATTGAAACTTAAAATTTGAACATAAGTTACTAGAATTTCATTACTATTCTAATCATTAGTCACACTTTTGTAAACAATGTTTATTTCAGTCATAAATATGTAAATATTTCTTTTTATTATTAATACATTTATGCATATCATGAAATAAAAATTACCATTATATCTAATAAAAAATTGTAAAATACGTAGTATTACCTAAAATTTATTTTGAAAAATGTTTGAGCAGCACAAGAATTAAGACAAGATAATAAATGAAGCTTGATTTTTTACTAGTTTGGTCATCTTCCATGAAGTAGATGCATTTAAGTATTGGAAAAAGGTCAAAGCAAGGGTAAATATATGCGTATTAAATGTACCTAAAATAGAAAGTGAAAAATCATTTTGAAATCACTACACCAAAATAGAAAATTTCACAAATTAAATTGGGATGGCTGGATGGGGAGTATATATATAGTACTCCCTCAGTGCCAAAATGAAATTCCCGATTTACACACATATTTATGTAAGATAAACTTTTGTTTTGACTTTTTAAGTACACTCTTGCTTGATGTCAAATCAAACAAAAAGTCAGACAAGTACGACTTTTTGTTTAAAAGTGGTTTCCTTTTATAGGAAGAGAATTTCTTTTGAAACATTCATTAAAGGAAATTGGGAACTTCTTTTTTTGATTGAATAACTTATATATGTAGTTTTTATTTGTTTGAGAGAAATCGGCTTATAAAAAAACTAGCAAAATCACAAATAACATCCAACCCGAAGAAAACAGACAAGCTATAAAGATCAGAAAACACTAAGTCACCTTAAAAGAAGTCACCTGATTCGTTAATCCTCATGTGAGCAAGCAATTGTAAGCCAACTATGATGATCTGGATTCCTTGGCATTTATCTTCTCCTGACTTTAACTCAAAATAGCAAAGGAAACGAAAGACAAGTCACTCAAGGCAAAACAAACCCAACATAAATACAGTCTGCAGTACTTACCAAAACAGTAAACTAAAATGACAACAAAAAAGTATTATAAAAGCAGTTGCTAGGCAAACCTAGAAACCTAGACCCACCTCTTCCACGTTTTTGCTCCATCAATCACCATTGCACGCGCTTTCTATCCTTCCTACTCATGGAAATCCAGCACTTGTCTCCTTTTAAGTTGCCCAGTCTGATTAGCAGGTATATTCACCTCTAAACTCTTAGAAGTTTCTCCTTGCACCAGGACAATCACTAAATCTTTTTCGTGAGAACTCCCATATCATATCTTCCACAGACCCCTCCCTTCTACCTCCCTCCCTCCCACATTGTGTGCCTAACTAAACCAGCCATTTATTTCCTCTCATTCCTATACCTCTGGCACCCGTCGCCCGCAGTCATGGAACGTAAGGTTTAACCAATTCCGCAGCTCTCTTATTGTACTCCAAAGGGAAAAACGATATGCATCCCCAATAAGACCACACACAAAATAGAAATTTGGTAGCTATTCATATCTAAGATCTACCCAAAATCATTCCTTTTCATCTTTACCTAGTTTTAATTCCTGGGAGAGGCTTATTTATATCCAGACAAACTTTCATCTGCATATATGAGCATATATTAATTTACCCATTAAGTTTCCAATTATTTTTGCAATTTTCAAAGTAAAAAACCATAGGTAAATTAAACATCTAAATCCAGAAATTAGCGTTATTGAACAGAATTGACAAAGGCAATTTACTATCTTGTAACGCATGCAAGATTAATACATTCTGCCAAAAACGTCACGGGTCATTCTCAAAGACACGTTTCATATCAACCTCATGGAAAAATGTAAAAAGATACCTTTACTCCTCAACCTCTTTTATTGAAACTCCTCTGGATGGCCTCCATAACCATCAGGTCTTTGAAATAGGGAACTCTGATGAATCTGTCAGTAACCAACCACAACCCATATGCCTTTGTTGACTACTTCACCTGAATCCTCTTTCGACAGTTGTCTGCGTAGAGAGACAGTGTGTGCGAATGGGGTACTCAAAATGGGGTACATCTAGCATTTATGTTGTGGTATACGCTCTCTCCCTTTCTGTACAACATGTTTCTTTACCCCTGTTTTACTCCAAATTTTCAAATTATTTCTGAATGAGTCCGCAAAAACAGGTATAAGAACTGGAAAACATGAGAATCAATTGGTGGAACGAGAATGAAATGTGTCGCGTAAAATCTGCGATGGTGCGGTGTGTGCAATGTACACCACCATTCGGTCAGCATTAGCAAAATCTCATAAATAACTTTTTAATTGTGTTAAAATTACTAAATATTCCAAAATACATCAAATTATTACATTATCAAAGTCAAATCCATCATACTTGATGAAAACGGTTAGCAACACAAGAGGGGGGGGGTGAATTGTGTGTGTGGAACCGTGGCAGTTTTTCGCCCAGTTCTAGTGCGGGGTGAAGGGTATTGCGAAATAGTAAAGTGCACAAGGATTTAACGAGGAAAAATCCCTTGGCTCAAAGGGATTAAAAAAACCTCGACCTCCCTCGGAGGAATTTTAACAACTTCACTAAAAAGCCTTTGAATGATTACAAGGGAAACTCTCCTAGTCTACCCTTGAGCCACCCCAACTCTATCCTCTCTAGGAAGAGTTACGCTTCTCTACCTTGCGGGTAGAGAGCCTCTCAGCTTTACAACAAAGCTCTCACAACACACGTTACCCAACCCGAGGAAGCTACACTTAGCTAATCCTCAATAACCCAATTACAATATAGGAAGAGAATAAGAACTCTGTCTAGAACTCCGGGAGCAGTTTCAGGTGCCTTGAACTTTGTATTTCTCTCGAGTATCTCTCTCGATATTTTCTCGGTCAAGCACGCCCTGCTTCTTCTTCTTGATCTCGATTATATAGTCTACTAGGAATGGATCCGTTGAGACACTTCTTTCCTTGAATGGTTGAGGAACTTGCCTTGAAATTATTCAAAATGCTTTCCTTTTATTTAAGGATCTTCTAGCTCTTAATTATGATGGTCCTTGGTCAACCATATATATGGGAGCAGGAGGATACGTGCATACCATGAGCAAGTCAAAAAGGTATAGAGCATATTATGTGATCAACCATTTAGTAATAATTCCACAAAGATATATATCAATACATATCAAGGGAAGTTATTTATTCACTTAAACTATGCAAGCATGCAACGGATCATATTTCAAATAATATGCAGGAGAATATTTGTTAAATAGGTATGCACAATCAACTAGCTAATCAATTAAGGATTCTTTCCATAAAATAATAAACTATAATAATATTTTTTTTTTTTTTTTTTGATGGAAAGTATTTTATTTTATTATATGGAAAAGGGTACAGGTAGGGGGACAAGAACCAAAACCTACCGAATCAAAAGACATACGGGAAACTAATTGCATCAAATTTGACGATGCCTACAAATTTGCGATAACTGTTCGGGTTGTTATCAAACTGATTGGCGTTAATAGCAACAAATTTAGCAGCATGATTACAATTTTTCTTGATATGATCAAAGTGGATGTTATCCGTGAGGAACTTCTCTTTAAAGGCAAACAGATTGGAAACCGCTTTCCACGAGGGTCTAGCCACCCCTTTCAAAGTCTTGATTACCTGTGAATTATCACATTCAATTATGATATTAGTGTGGTTTTTGTCAATAAGAGAATTCCTAATGTTGATCAAAATATCACAAACATTAGCTGTATAGTCCTTATTAATATGTGTATGTGAATTGATGTGAATAGGTCGGCCCTGGTCATTCCGGATAATAATACCCGAGATAATATCTCCACCCCGAAAATTGCCAATGGCAATGTTGATTTTAATGAAGTTAGCAGGGGGTTTATTCCAACAGGCAACATGAGTATTGTGCTTTACAGTTTTAACCTGAGGAGGAGCATACACAATGTCTTCCAAGGGAGGATTGGTGTGAGTAGTGGTAAAAGGTCTGGCTATACTTACATCCCGAATTTCCTTATTAATATTTTTAATAGCCTCAGAAATAGGAAGAATTTTTTCATCATAAATGTAAGCATTTCTCCTCTTCCAAATGGTCCAGCAAATATAAATTGCAACCACGGTTTTAAGGTTGAAAAACTCGTCAAGGGCTGTGAACCACTTTTTAAGCACACTATTTAAAGTGTCCATGTTATGAGAACCAATTTGAAATAGACTAGTGTAGTGCATCCACAGCTTGTTGCTAAAATCACAGTCAATGTAACAATGGTCAAGGGTATCTTCGTCGTTGCAAAAAGGACATTTAAAGGGACCATAAGTACCAAAGAGTTGGAGTTTTTCTTGAAAAGGTTGCAATTTATTAATGACCTTCCACATGAAAAAAGAGATTTTAGTAGGAATATTACTCTTCCAAATATGACTAGCAAGGATGTCAGTGTGTCTTTTGGGTCTAAGTTCCTCATAGGCACTCTTAAAAGAGTAGGAGCCATCGGGAGTAAGGGTCCAAACCATAGTGTCCTTGTGATTGGAAAAGTGATTCACAATGCAAGAGATATTGCTAATAATGTAGTCCGGCAATATATTAGAAATGTCATGAAAGAAAGTGGGGTGAGAGAAAGCCTCCCTTATGGTGATATTAGGATTTAGAACATCCCCACAATACTCTGCCAGCCTTCCAAATTCATTCCAGTTGGATTCCCAGAAGTTGCTTTGACCATTGCAAACCTCCAGAGTTGTAATCCTGTCAAAAGTGTCTTTAACCAAACTTAGTCCTTTCCAAATATAGGATTTTGAAGTATTTTTAAGTTTAGAGAACCATAAGCCCCAAAGTCCCGTATGATTAACAACCTTCCACCAACATTTAAGATAGAAGCAATTTTGAATAGTAAGAAGATCTCTAAAACCCACCCCATTCTCCTTCATCGGGTAAGTCATTTTATTCCATTTTCGCCAAATATGTCTTTTTTCAAGACCAGTGGTATACCACAGGAATTTGATGCACTTTTGTTCAATATTATGTAAAATGGTTTTGGGTATGACTGCAGTAGCCATGTGATAAAGGGGGAGGGAGGTAATCACAGAATTAATGAGGGTAATGCGCCCTCCATGAGTTAAAAATTTATTTTTCCAACCCGCCAATTTGTGATCAATTTTGCACAGAATATTATCAAAATGACAGATTTTTGTCCTTCCTTGAAAGATATTTGCGCCCAGATACGTAAAAGGGAAGGAACCATGTTTTATTCCAAAAATCTTCTCCACATTATGAAGAGTAGCACTCGGTGTGTTTTTGCCACAAATATAAAAACTTTTGTTGGTGTTAATATTTTGACCAGAAAAGATTTCATATTTATTAACAACAGCATGAAGAGCTTTCAGAGATTTCTTACCAGCATTGGAGAAGATAACCAAATCGTCTGCAAAACTTAAATGGGAAATGATGGGTAATCCTGGATGGGTATGAAAGGGAGTACTATTTCCTTCAACAAACAGATTATTACAGTGCCTAGACAGGATTTCAGAGACCAAAATAAAGAGAAAAGGAGACAGGGGGTCTCCCTGCTTAACCCCCCGATTAGGTTTGAAAAAGCCATTAGGATGACCATTAATAAGCACAGAAAACCAAGTACTCTCAAAATTATTCTTAATAAGATTTATAAACCTGGAGTGAAAACCAAAAGCTTCCAAAACTTGATAAACAAAATTCCAAGAGATTCTGTCAAAAGCCTTAAGCATGTCAAACTTCAACAAAACATTGTGACCTCTGGTTTTGTGGTCAATACAATTGATCATTTCTTTCAACATGAGAATACTGTCACTAATTTCTTTACCCTTTTGAAAAGCAGTTTGGTTGATAGATATAAGATTAGGAATAATAGTGGTGAGTCTAGAAGTTAAAATTTTTGTTAAAATTTTACAAATGAAATTACTGAGACTGATTGGTCTGTAATTAGAGAATTGGGTAGCATTAGGCTGTTTCGGGATAAGACAAATTAGAGTGTGACCAATAGCTCTAGGGATGGGGACCCCACAAATATACTCCTGAATGGCATTAAGGAGATCATGTTCTATAATATGGTAGCAACTTTGGTAAAATTGACCATCAAAACCATCAACACCTGCGCAACTGTTTCCGTTAAGTGAGAAAACAGCTGTTTTAGCTTCGTCAGAGGTAACAGGGGCAATGAGGAGGCAATTATCCTGCTCAGAAACTGAGTTAGTAATCACCTCATTAATAAATGAGGAATCAGGAGTGTGATTATAGTCAGAAGTGGTAGTAAGAAGATTCTGAAAATACTTAACAGCTTCTTCATTAATGAGATTCTCCTCTTCAATAGTGTTTCCATCATCTTTCATAATTTTGCTGATGGAGAGTTTTTGATGTTTGGCTTTGAGAGTGAGATGAAAAAATGAAGTGTTTGCATCTCCCTCTTTTAGCCATTTGATTTTTGCCTTTTGCCTTAAAAAAGTTTCTTTGAGGTGGAGGAGCCTTATGTGGTTAGCCTGAGCCTCTTTGAGAAGGATAAGGTCAGTATCCGAAAGGTTTTTATTCAGATTGTCTTCTAATAAGGAAATTCTCTGCTCAACCTCATTTATTTTGTCAAAAATATTACCAAAAGTTTCTTTATTCCAAATTCTGAGGTGCTGCTTTAATCTCTTAAGTTTTAAATGGAATTTTATCATACCAAAGCCGTCACACTCAGAGTTCCAAGAGTCAGAAACTTCTTTTAAGAAGGATTTGTGAGTAAGCCACATGTGTTGAAACTTAAAAGACTTTGCAGTAAAGGTAGGCTTGGATTCCTTAAACAGAAGAGGACTGTGGTCGGAAACAGTTTTTTGGAGTATGTGAACTTTAAAAATGTTTTTGAGTTGCATAAGCTCATCAGAGACCAGAACCCTATCAAGTTTCTTCATAACCAACCCATTTCTTCTTCTACCCATCCAAGTGAAAGGCCCTCCCTCCATATGAAAATCAATTAAGGCATTGGCGTGAATAAAATTATTAAATTCAGTGATGCCATAAGTACAAGGATTAGAGTTACCCTTGTATTCATCAGGCTGGGAAGTTGTATTGAAATCACCAGCAATAATCCAAGGGGCCCCGGGATAAGTAGTTCTGAGAATAGAGAGCTCTGTCCAAAGTAGTCTTCTTTGGATTCTGTCAGTGCTGCCATGGACAATGGTAACAAGATAGGGACCAGGATCACCCGGACTATTAATAAGCATAGTAAGGGACTGAGTGCCTTCATGGGTCACCGCAACAGTGATATCATTATTCCAAAAAATCCAAAATTTATTATGACAATGAGCAAAAGCATGATTAAATTGCAGTAACATCTGCTTTTTCACTAAATTTTTTTGGTGAATTCTAGGTTCAATGATACCTATGAAATTCAGAGAGTGTTTTCTTTTTAATTGTTTAAGACTGTTTAAAGATTGCTCTTTTCCCAGTCCAAAAATATTCCAAAATAGAAAACTAATCATAAAGATTGGTTTTGAAACGATTTTTTGGACCTAGTTTCATAGGAAAAAATCCTATTAGACTGAGTCAAGGAAGTTTTGTTTTTTCTTTTAGTTAAAATTTCATCTTCCGATATGGACCCTGTAACACCAAGAGAAACAACCTCCATTTCCAAATCAGTTCCTTCTTCTTCACTGGAATCCTGTAACACTGAAAAGTTATTGTGCACTGGCTCGTTATATATCAGACTGGTAGCATTGTTTATGGTTGGGGAGGGGATTTCTGGTGTGGGGATGGGGATGGAGCTGGGGGTGGGGAGGGTGGGGGTGGGCATGGGATCAACATACTGTGGAGCAGAAGGTTCCTCTCCCTTCTCAGAGTTGGCATAATTGTTATCATTTATTTGTAGAGCCTGCTCAGTGATGGGAGCCTCCACATTGTCATTGGCTTGCCCATTTTGATCCTCATGAGGAATGTTACCCTCAGTTTGGATGGTTTGGGCATTGGTTAGGGTCTGCTCCTCCAATTGAGGGAGGGCATCTTCAAATTGTTCCTGCAGATCCTCTTCTTTTGTAGCTTCATTGGATGTGGGGTCCTCGGCCATATTTTCCTCCGTTGGGCTGTTAGAGGGGCCAGCTTCTGTAGATTCCCTTTCTTTCCTTTTCCATGTTAAAGAGGGTTGAGCTTGGGCTATAACCTGCAAGAATGAGACCTTCTTTTTTCCATTGTCAGTGTTGTTCACTGTGGACTTATTACATTGGGTCAAAGAGTGACCAAGTCTGAAACAAAGGTTGCAATAGTGTGGCAGAGGGGTTTCCAGTTCAATAGGTTGCCAGAACCCTTCAAAACCCTCATCCTCAATCCATATCCGATCAGGTAAGGTTTTTAGCAGGTCAAATTCAATTTGAACTCTGGCAACGGAGGGCCTCTTTCGCAAGAGAGTGGCCGGGTCGCAGCAGAGAGGTTGGGCAAAGGAGGAGCTAAGTTCAAACAAAAATTCCTGGTCAAATAAGTGTAAAGGTAACCCAGGAAGGCTTATCCAAGTAGGAACAACAGTAGAGTCACGTTCGGAATGATATCCAGGGTACCATTTCGAAATGGACATAGAATGTCCACGCACAGTCCAAGGATTGCGTCTCCTACATCGTATATACTCAGCCTTATCGAAAAATGTCAAGACAATTTCCTTAGGGTTAAGTAGACCAACGGTAAGAGAGTGAAAATCAAGAGAGTCGAAGAACTTACGGATGACCTCCATAGGAGGTCTAGATTTAGTAAATCGACCGATGAGAGTGTACTGTAGATCTTCTGTTAGTACTGAGGTTCGAGCCGCCGGAATCTTGATGGCGATGCACCCTTTGTGTCGGCCGAACTGGAGCTTTGATTTTTCATCGATTGCCGGACGATTCTTTGGAATACCGACCACAGTTGCTGCGTATGAGCGTTTGGGGGGCAGATTCTCCCCCTGCGGAGGGGGAGTTGCCATTGTCGACGGTGAAATGCAAATTGACTAGGTCGCCAGAGCCCCTCACACTTCGTGCCGGTTTAATTAGTATCTCTATTAATAAACTATAATAATAAATCATGCATGAAAATATATTTTTGCTTAAAATAATATTCTTGACAAAGTATAAGCACTCATATAAGGAAAGCACATATTAATTAAATCATACACCATGTAAATCAACCGTTCACACAGAATACAATTAAGAATAATTTTGTCTTCCGTTCCGTATGGAACTGAGAGCGGTTCCGTCCGCTGTTCCACCTGCATAGTTAGTCATTAATAAAACTACATACTCAACAGATTCTTTCCTTTGAGATCGGTCTTCTTAGATGGGCAAGATCAGGACTTGATGTACTATCTTTAATAGCTCGGATCTCCATATATATTTCGGTCCTCTTGCATGGAAATCATTCAAAAATATTTCCTTATAGGTATAAAAGATATTCTTTTTATTTGATTGAAGGAAATCATTTTTCTTAAGGAAACATTCCTTGTGAGAAGATATGCACGAAAATCCTTTTTGAATTTTGAATAACAACAATTATTTTGGAAACTTGCTTTGTAGAAATATCTCTTAATTAATGCCTTTGATTTAAATAACTTTCCTTTAGAGAAAAAATCCTTTCTTTGTATGATCATTGATTATTTTCTTGCTTAAAAGGTTCTCTTTAATTTAGCAAGATAGATCCGAAATTAAATGGAGAGAAAAGATATTTTAAGCAAGCCGGATTAATCAATCTTGGATTTACGGTGCAATTCTCGGACCAGTTCTACGGCTTGTTCCAGAGCACGACTTAAACTCTTTTCATGTAGTCACTTACAACCAAAAGTAACACTAGTCGTTTGTCATCAACAAAACAATACGTTCCAACAAATTCCCCCTTTTTGTTGATGACAAACACTTGGTGCCCTAAAGTTAGTTTCATAATGAATAAGCCCAAAGTATCGAGCATAGAACACATAGGGCACATATTCTTCCCCCTTTTGTCACCAACAAAACAATAAATAGCTTGAAAGATAAAAGATAAAAGATAAATTTAGGAAAGATAGTTCATGCCTTGATGAACCCAAGTTCCATCCATATTTGTTCATGTTCATCAAGCTTGTTCTTGAATACCCATTTGAGACCTATCTTGGTCTTGTTCTTGGGTCTCGATTCTAGATGCCACACTTTATTTCTCTCGAACTGATTTAGTTCTTCCTGCATTGCTAGAACCAGTCAGTTTCGGAGAGAGCCACTTCATGGTTCTCCGGTTCTATAAGTGATAGATAAGCAAAGAAGGAATAAAAATTTCTAAGTTTAGATCTAGTAGTTACTCCCTGATTTAGGTTAATCAAGAGGTTATCCAAAGGATGTGGATATCCTGCGAGTCGTCTGGAACTGGATCTGCCTGTTCTTCAGTCTGGTTGGCAGTGGATATCCTCAGTTCTAAGCACGTTATCGTCAGTTCCTGCTTCTATCTCCTTATGGCGATTAGTTTCATGATTAGTTCCCCCTTGCTCATGGAATTGGTGCAATCTCCGTGTTTAGAGCTTCTGCCCAAAAATTCTTTGCGCTAGAGATTGACATAGTTCTAGTCATATCCTTCAGTGTTCTTTTCTTCCGTTCTACCACCCCATTTTGTTGAGGCGTTCTAAGAGCAGCGAAGTTGTGGTCTATCCCTTGTTCTTGGCAGAATGTATCAAGGAGCTTAATGTCAAATTCGGTCCCATGATCCGAACGAGTCTTAATTAATTGCTGCCCTGTTTGATGCTCAACTTTTCTTACAAAAAATAACAAACTCATTAAAAGTATCTTTCTTACTATCAAGAAAGATAGTCCAAGTATGTCTTGAGAAATCATCAACAATTATAAGCACATACTCTTTATTAAAAATAACATTGTTACCTTTGTCACAGAATTGAAAGATACTTAGCAAATTGAACTTAAAACCTTAAAAAAAATCAATTGAATGGTTGGGTGATTTTCCGGTTTTTCCCACGGCTACAATTTCTCCTTTGCCTTTGTCTCCAAATATCACCTTCCCACCACTAAATGGCCGAAGTGAGAGGAATAAAGATGAGTCTCCAGTCCTGTGCTTAGAACAACCACTGTCAAGGAACCAGTGATTGTTCCCCCTCACTTGGCGCTGTTCCTGAATCACGGGTTAGTCCGTGGAACCCAGACTTGCTTGGGTTCCATTTTGTATTTGTTTGAGGATGGATATCGAACATAGTCAAAACATCTTTCTAAGGTCTTTTGTCGAGAGTGACATTGATACCGAAGATGCCCAATTTTGCCACAATGCATGCAAACTCGGTTGTCATAGGTATCAACGTATTTAGGTTTCCACTTACCATAAAAGCCTCTTGTTTTCTTATGAAAAGTTCGGTTTGGCGTTTGTCCATAACCGTTTTTGTGCCTCTGAACCAGTCTATCGAACCAGTTTTGTCCAGTTCTAGGTGGTTGTTGATATGGTCTAGAACTGGGTTGTCCTCTGGTTCTATTTCCATTAAAGGATCGGTTCTGAAAATCAGGTTTTTTATTAGGTTGAGTGTTCCTTGGAATATAACCGAGACCAGCAGTCTCGTTTTCCTTCTTATTGTGCCGAGGGGGACCAGTTCCAGAATAAGGTCTAGACCTGGTTTTGTTCGTAGCACTATATGCTTGGTATTCCGGTCTATTTTTAAAATCTGTACACTCGGCAACAAGACGATGAAGATGATCAATCAAAGTACCAACGCTCGGAATTTTTGAGAGAAGTTTTTCATCATGATTAACTTGTTTGTTCATACTATCGAGCTTAAGAGAGCAAATGATTTGATCTTGTTCTAAAACCACTTCACTGTACTTAAGCCTTTCATCTATTAACTCTCCCACTTTTGTTTCAAGCCTTATCTTGGCTCTCGTGGCTTCCTCGAGTTTAGACTCAAGCTCAGTGATTTGTGATTTAAGATGATCATTTTCAGAAAGGTTTTGATTAAGCTCAATAGTCAATCTTTTGAAAATTTTCCGGGCTTTGGTTTTGGATAGAGAGTCAAACTTAGATAGAAAATTTTCAAAGTTTACCTCGAAGCTCTCTTGGTCGGATTCCTCGTCGGAGTGTGCCATAAGACATAGACCTGTATGGTTAGAGTTCTTATCACTCTCCTCTTCTTCGTCATCGGATGAGTCTCCCCATGCTGCCATCATTGCCCTTTTGAGATCTCTTTTGAACCCTTTGTCTTTGCTGGACCTCCGGTTAGAACTGGACTTGTTCTTGTCGTAGGTCCGGTCATTTTTCTTTTGTGAACAGTCTTTAGCCCTGTGCTCAAGGGAACCACAAACAAAACAGCCTTGGTTATTAAAAGATTGAAAGTTATTTTTACCTTGTTTGTTCCGGTTGTTCTTGAACCGTCGGTACATCTTCCCGAATTGTCTAGCAAATATGCTCATCTCATCTTCCGATTCACTTTCGGATTCTTCCTCCTCTTCTCGAGCTTTTAGAGCAATTCCTCTCTCTCGCCTTACACTCTCAGCGTCTTGCTCTTCTTGAAGCCCTAACTCATATGTCAAGAGTGAACCGGTCAAGTCTTCAAGAGTCATGGTGGATAGGTCCTTTGCTTCCTCAATAGCCGTGGTCTTAGGCTTCCATACCGAGGGCAAGCTTCTCAAAAATTTTCTCACTTGATCTTCCACAGTAATTTCCTTTCCAAGGGCTGAAAGCTCATTGATGATATTAGTAAAACGTGTAATCATATCCTTAATTGACTCTCCAGGCTTCATTACGAATAATTCGTAATTACGCATAAATATGTCAATTTTAGATTTTTTTACACGTGAGGTACCTTCATGAGTAACCTCGAGCAAATCCCACATTTGTTTGGCAGACTTGCATCCTAGAACCCGGTTGTGTTCGGCAGGACCAAGTCCACAAATCAAATATTTTAGTGCTTGGGCATTATGCTCGAGTTTTTGATAATCATCAGTAGTAAATTCAGATTTAGGTTTAGGAACAACATTACCTTCGCCGTTTAGCTTTGTGATGACATTGTCGCCACCTTCTATCACATTCCATACCTGATAATTATCGGCTTTGATAAAGTTCTCTATTCGACTCTTCCAGAACTGATAGTATTTCCCATTGAACAATGGTGGTCGTTGAGTCGAGTAACCTTCTTCCAATCGGTCAACCGTATTCATTTTGCCGGATCTCTTCCCAAGGTATTAACCTCTATGTGGTGAAGACCTGCTCTGATACCAATTGATGAAAACGGTTAGCAACACAAGAGGGGGGGGTGAATTGTGTGTGTGGAACCGTGGCAGTTTTTCGCCCAGTTCTAGTGCGGGGTGAAGGGTATTGCGAAATAGTAAAGTGCACAAGGATTTAACGAGGAAAAATCCCTTGGCTCAAAGGGATTAAAAAAACCTCGACCTCCCTCGGAGGAATTTTAACAACTTCACTAAAAAGCCTTTGAATGATTACAAGGGAAACTCTCCTAGTCTACCCTTGAGCCACCCCAACTCTATCCTCTCTAGGAAGAGTTACGCTTCTCTACCTTGCGGGTAGAGAGCCTCTCAGCTTTACAACAAAGCTCTCACAACACACGTTACCCAACCCGAGGAAGCTACACTTAGCTAATCCTCAATAACCCAATTACAATATAGGAAGAGAATAAGAACTCCGTCTAGAACTCCGGGAGCAGTTTCAGGTGCCTTGAACTTTGTATTTCTCTCGAGTATCTCTCTCGATATTTTCTCGGTCAAGCACGCCCTGCTTCTTCTTCTTGATCTCGATTATATAGTCTACTAGGAATGGATCCGTTGAGACACTTCTTTCCTTGAATGGTTGAGGAACTTGCCTTGAAATTATTCAAAATGCTTTCCTTTTATTTAAGGATCTTCTAGCTCTTAATTATGATGGTCCTTGGTCAACCATATATATGGGAGCAGGAGGATACGTGCATACCATGAGCAAGTAAAAAAGGTATAGAGCATATTATGTGATCAACCATTTAGTAATAATTCCACAAAGATATATATCAATACATATCAAGGGAAGTTATTTATTCACTTAAACTATGCAAGCATGCAACGGATCATATTTCAAATAATATGCAGGAGAATATTTGTTAAATAGGTATGCACAATCAACTAGCTAATCAATTAAGGATTCTTTCCATAAAATAATAAACTATAATAATAAATCATGCATGAAAATATATTTTTGCTTAAAATAATATTCTTGACAAAGTATAAGCACTCATATAAGGAAAGCACATATTAATTAAATCATACACCATGTAAATCAACCGTTCACACAGAATACAATTAAGAATAATTTTGTCTTCCGTTCCGTATGGAACTGAGAGCGGTTCCGTCCGCTGTTCCACCTGCATAGTTAGTCATTAATAAAACTACATACTCAACAGATTCTTTCCTTTGAGATTGGTCTTCTTAGATGGGCAAGATCAGGACTTGATGTACTATCTTTAATAGCTCGGATCTCCATATATATTTCGGTCCTCTTGCATGGAAATCATTCAAAAATATTTCCTTATAGGTATAAAAGATATTCTTTTTATTTGATTGAAGGAAATCATTTTTCTTAAGGAAACATTCCTTGTGAGAAGATATGCACGAAAATCCTTTTTGAATTTTGAATAACAACAATTATTTTGGAAACTTGCTTTGTAGAAATATCTCTTAATTAATGCCTTTGATTTAAATAACTTTCCTTTAGAGAAAAAATCCTTTCTTTGTATGATCATTGATTATTTTCTTGCTTAAAAGGTTCTCTTTAATTTAGCAAGATAGATCCGAAATTAAATGGAGAGAAAAGATATTTTAAGCAAGCCGGATTAATCAATCTTGGATTTACGGTGCAATTCTCGGACCAGTTCTACGGCTTGTTCCAGAGCACGACTTAAACTCTTTTCATGTAGTCACTTACAACCAAAAGTAACACTAGTCGTTTGTCATCAACAAAACAATACGTTCCAACAATACTAATCACACCTATATCTCTAATTAGTGAGTCAAATTAGTATCATCATCTGGGGCTGCAAGTATAAGTATATAACATGTGTTCATCTATAAAATCCAAATTACAAGTTTCGTGCAAGTCACGTGCGCCTTTTGTGTTTATCTGGGTTTTGAAAGTTGTGTTTCATGAGAATCTAGATAAATGTTTTATGTTTACAAAACTGTATATTATGAGTCATACTCTTTGTTCAAAATTCATCTTCCACACATCGTACGAAATGTATACAATTGTTTGAATTAACCAAATCTATATATAGATGCTTAACTAATATAGATTTAAAAAAACACTTTTGATAATAAAAAAAAGCAAATAATAGTAATATGTAACCCCGCATCGACTATATCTTGTTTAAACTCTAAACACGGATCAGAAAACACTTAGTATAACTAGTATTAGATCACAGGCTAGTACACCCTCATCCGAGTCAGCAGTAGTAATTGATATTACGTATATCCGAGTCAAAACTGGAGCGTGCATTCATACCATCACTTTGCAGAGTCACCCGAATGGCCGGCCTGCATGTATAAATGAATGTAAATCCATCCAGATTGTATGTTTTGCGTCTTCTATACTCAATTCATCAAACTGACATTCTTATCTGCTTAAAGGAATTGATCGAGATGGCGGATCACCTTTATAATTTAAAGTTTAGCTTTCATAGAATCACATGTGCTTTTCTCTGCAGAGTTGTTCAAGAACAATGGTTTGTATCCTTTCCGATGATTTCGGTACCTTTTGATCAATTTAATTCAGAATAAAAAAATAAGTGTGTGTGTATTGAACATGAAATATAATGGCCTGGATTTTGAATTTCTCTAGATTTTGCAAGTTGTGTTTCATGGATGATATTTGTTTACATAATTCTACAATCTTATAAAGGGGAATTTTGTTAGGGGTTTAACGGGCATAAGAAAAATGTTGGTTGTTCTTTGTGCATAATCCGCATGTACTCTATATTTATTTTGTTGTACGTGGTAACCAATCGCAGCTTCCATTATTGCTAACGGATAGACCGAAGGGCTTAACGCCTTTATCCTCCGTAAGTATATAAGTGAAATACCTCGATTTATTTTTCCCTTTTATACGAATAGACCTCGATCTTATTATTTCCTGCACCGATGAAAACATGAAACCCCTCAGTTCCTCTCTTCCATTTCTGCCGCTCAGCGTTCTACCCTCGCTAATAATGGCTTCTGAATAGCCGTTTGCTTACTCAAGGGTCAGTGTCTCGCTTATAAATCATCTCTCCCAGTTGTTCACCAGATTTTCGGCTTCTTGCTTGTTCGATTCTTGTAAGTTTTTCCTCTTCCAATCAATTTACATTGTATCATTGCTTTATTGTTACTGTTCTCCGCATCTGTGCTCAGTACCCTCCGTCTACGTCTGCTTAGTTCCATGCCCGTGAAGCTTTTTGTCTGTTTCCCTATTTCCAATTTCATTGCCTCCCAACCCCCTCTGTCATTGTATGGACGGTGCCCCTAGATTAATTTGTTTATGGCAGAGGTTTGGCTGGTTTGGGTTTATTGTTTCAATTTCCAATAGTGTAGTTTCCCCTTTACATTTATGTCCTCTATGTGTTTGTTTAAATGTCCCCATGAAATTAGGCAATTTGTTGCATTTGGTTTTTTTATATTTAATGAAACTAAACTCCTCATTTTTATGTTTTGGTATTATATAAGCCTGGAATGGACATTTGAATAGAGACTGACTGGCTCTCTCATGTAATATCAGTTTTCTTTCGGAAGTGGAGAATCAGTTGGGATGTTGAACTTAGCATGTTCTTCTTAGGCCATAAATTAGTGTGGTTTGTTGAGTTTGGTCCAACAAAAAAAAGATAGTTTAGGAAAGTGTGAAGTAGTTTTTTCTTGTGCTTACCTCTCCTATCAACATATGCTTCCCGCTATTTGTATCATTTTCGTCAACTTAGATAATTTAGTGAAATGCATATCATCATATTTTCGTCAATGATATATAAACCCAATTAAACAATATCCAACTAGAGGATGAATCAGACCAATGCAAACTTAACTTATAGCTTGAAGGTGGTACAATTGCTAATAGCTCTACAGAACACCACTGAACAAAAGTTGTTTATCAGGCAATACCTCAGGCAAATGTGATATTTAATACTGTATATGAGAGTTAGACATATGCGTGTTTATTTATGTCATTGAATATTTATTTCATGAAGTATACATAATACAGTAGACATAGAATGAATAAATGATCAGGAAATTTACTTTTAAATAGAAGTTTAAGGGAATTAGATAGATTTTATCCTTTTTATTGTTTATTAAAACACTAAGATTCTAAAGAGTAATGATTAAACCAAATTGCAGCTCTCTTTTACAATATATTGCAGCTCTCTTTTAAAACAGATTACAATGACCAGTTTGCATTACCTGATAAAACTCTCTTTGAAATCAGCTGCAATTAGAAGAAATGATCTAGGAGCTCAAGAGGCTGGATCCAGCTCTCTTTTAAATCAGCTCTCTTTTACAATAGATTTGCTGTCTTTTAGAACACATCACAATAAGGTCAATGCAAGTACTCCATTGAAAAAAAGTTCTTTGTGAGAAAACCAGTGTGCATTAAAATTTAATTTTAAAAGTTGCAGCTTAGATGTTTATTTAAGTAAAACCAATGTGCATTACAATTACCTTTAAAAGTGCAGTATAGAAATCAACTTAGATGTGCATTGCAGTAAACCAGTTTTGCATTATAATAAATTTTAGAAGTGCAGCACTTTAGAAGTGTATTAAAATAAAACCAGTACTTAGTCTGGTGTTTAATGATTTACTTAGTCTTGCATTAAAACCAGTACTTAGTACTGGAGGTTATGATTTTTTTTTGTAAAGTCCTAACGAGTTGATATATTTGTTACATTGAGTATATATACCAGATTTCCCCTATGAAATCCTGAAGTGAAAGAGTCTCCTTGTATATTAGCTTGGGGTTGATGATTATTGTTATAGGGTGAAATAATGCTCATATAAGCCTAGGGCCCTAGAGCAAATAAATGCATCACTCTTTCGTGATGTATATTTGCAGCTAACGTTAATAGTCTGCTTGCTGTATGATGCTCTTTGAATAGCAACAGTTTAATTTTTCCCCCAGCTAATGTTATAAAAAGAAAGAAGATAATATTTTTTATGTGTTTGTTTAAGGGAAAAAACCCAGGCAGACCCTCTTCCCGTCTTTCCTACTGGTAAATGGTAAGTGGGGGTTATCTATATATACTAGCTAGGTATATAATCAGATGTTAAGATGTTTAATTTTTTTAGATTAATAGTTAAATATTATCTTGCACTTCAAGTGCTCATAAATCAACTATCAATAGATAATCCAATTATAATATCCATGTCTAGAGAAAAATGTTACTTATGTCAGAATCAAGAATACTGTTTTAAATGTCCCCATGAAATTAGGCAATTTGTTGCATTTTGATTTTTTATATTTAATGAAACTAAACTCCTCATTTTTATGTTTTGGTATTATATAAGCCCGGAATGGACATTTGAATAAAGGCTGACTGGCTCTCTCACGTAATATCAGTTTTCTTTCGGAAGTCGAGAATCAGTTAGGATACTGAACTTAACATGTTCTTCTTAAGCCATAAATTAGTGTGGTTTGTTGAGTTTGATCCAACAAAAAAAAAATAGTTGAGGAAAGTCTGAAATAGTTTTTTCCTATGCTTACCTTTCCCTATCAACATATGCTTCCCGCTGTTTGTATCATTTTCAGTTTCCCAGCATTAAGAGCCTAATTTAACCTTGTATGTGCTTTTTGAAACGTTGTTTAGGCTGGGGAGATTGTTGGCAATTTGAGCTTGGCGTGTTTCATCTGAGAGTAAGGTAAATTCCTGCATTCTATATTACGTGTGCATTCCTTTTCTAATGTATTTTAGAAGGGCCACTACTTTAAACATAAAATAGCAGTGACAGATTTTTAAAATGGTACATACGCGTATATCACTATGTCCCTGAGAGGCTGAGATATAAGAGTGTATAGATACTAGCATATTAATGAATTTTTTCTATAGTTCGACCTTTAAGAGGCGTTTGCTTCTGTTCAATACAAAATGACTATGTCCCTAACATATAAGAGTGTATAGATACTCCGTATTAACATATTTATAAATTTTTACTATAGTCCTACCCTTAGAGAGACGTTTGCTTCTGTTCAATACAAAATGACTAAGGCAAACTTTGGTTGATTAATCTGACCGGTTATTCGGTCGTCGCCCGTGTTGGATGGGAAAACTAGATATTTAGCTTATTTAGATAATTTTAATTGTTAATATTTAATTTAGTGAGTCCCAATAGTAATTGGAAGTTCCCAGGTTGTTGGCTTCCCAGCCTTCTGCGATTCGGCCGCTTCTGCCGCCTCAGGGACGTTAGGCGATTCAAGTTCCCAGGCTGTTGGCTTCCCAGGACGTTAGAACATTTACTTTAATTTTCTTTAAGCATTACACCCCAATAAATTTTGCCTACTTCTCCCAGCAAAACATTTTTGTGTTTGTTATTTCATGTGAACCTTAATCATATTATGGTTCTTATAGTCATCTTGGCTATTTTATCTACCCACATATATTCTAGCCTATAAATGCTTTATTATTAATGATTCTTTATTGACAAATAACAAATTGTATTCAATTGTTCTATTTATACTATACTCATATTTTCACTAAACCTTTACCGATATATTGTTGTCCCTACAACAGTGTTGGGCATTACCACGCACGCGCAACGCGCGTTATTAAACTAGTCTATATTATAAGTTGTATGTACTCTTCGCTCAAATAGCATTTATCGTTCCACACACAACACATTATATATAGTATAATGGATTATAAAATCTCATTCACGCTTTTAAGTTTTAAGGCACGCACAACAATTTGTGTATAAAACTTTCTTTTAACATTGATTTGAATTAACCGAGTCTATAGGTGTTTAACTAATCAACAAGGTACATGCTTTCTTTATATGTGTGTTTTATTTAATGTTTGAACTTATTACGTTCCTCATTTATCAACCTTTTTTGGAAAGGAAATCCCCATATCATACATTGTCTCTGCGCGGAAAGGGTATACTTAAGAATTCAGATATGAAAATTTGGAGCGTGGGAATAACACATACTCCCTCCGTCCCTTTGGACTTTGCCAATTTTCCTTTTTTACTTGTCCCAAAAAACTTTGCAACTTTCCTATTTAAGCAACTAATTTGTGGTTTTGCACATTTCTCTCTCTTCTGCACAAATTTCAACCACACAGTTTTTACTATTCTTATTTCTCACCTAATTTGCACTT
Source organism: Cuscuta epithymum (assembly GCA_945859915.1). NCBI lineage: Eukaryota > Viridiplantae > Streptophyta > Magnoliopsida > Solanales > Convolvulaceae > Cuscuta > Cuscuta epithymum. The sequence goes on along the minus strand of CAMAPF010000954.1, from coordinate 310,347 downwards.
GGCAAAGTCTACCGGGACGGAGGTAGTACTAAAAAGTGGCTACCATTTGATTTTGAAAAAAAATCACTTTTGGTCCCATGACTATTATGTCACTTCCACATTACTCCCTTGACTTTCAATTTAACCAAATCTAGTCCGTGACCTTTTCCCCTTCACCACCAGTCGTCCTTCCGACCACAACTCCGGCAAATTTTAACTGGAAACCAATTAATGAAGGTTAGTTGCGTCATTTAATAGCATTTATAGGTTTTCTTATCGAAAAAATTCCACTTTTGGTCCCATGACTATTATGTCACTTCCACATTACTCCCTTGACTTTCAATTTAACCAAATCTAGTCCGTGACCCTTTCCCCTTCACCACCCGTCGTCCTTCCGACCACAACTCCGGCAAATTTTAACCGGAAACTCATTTATGTAGAAATATTGGGACATTTTTAGTAATTGTATGTTGTTAAAACGGCTACCTACAAAATTAACTTCAATTAATGTTGAGTTAATACGCCGGCTTCCTTCATTCTCAAAACCGAAGTCTTCTCCAATTTCCCAAACTTCCGTCAGCCTGAAAATCCCCAACCATCGTTCGAACAATGAGGACCCGTCCGGACCGTTGGAGTGAAGGAGAAGGAACAAGTGCTGAACGACGTTCGCCAACAAATGCTGGTGATAAAGGTAAGAGGCTGAACTTTTTTTTTTTAAAAGAGTGGAAGAAAGTAATGAATATAAGGCTGAAATGAGGTGTATATAATTGGTGTTTGCCCATGTTAGGGGTTTTATGTTGAGGCTGAAAAAGAGGGGTTTTTTTTAAAAAAAAGAGTGAAAGAACGTAACATGTGCAAACACCAATTATATACACCTCATTTCAGCCTTGTATTCATTACTTTCTTCCACTCTTTTTTTTTAAATGTTCAACCTCTTACCTTTATCACTAGCATTTGTTGGCGAACATCGTTCAGCACTTGTTCATTCTCCTTCACTCCGACGGTCCGGACGGGTCCTCATTGTTCGAACGATGGTTGGGGATTTTCAGGCTGACGGAAGTTTGGGAAATTGGAGAAGACTTCGGTTTTGAGAATGAAGGAAGCCGGCGTATTAACTCAACATTAATTGAAGTTAATTTTGTAGGTAGCCATTTTAACAACATACAATTACTAAAATGTCCCAATATTTCTACATAAATGAGTTTCCGGTTAAAATTTGCCGGAGTTGTGGTCGGAAGGACGACGGGTGGTGAAGGGAAAAAGGTCACGGACTAGATTTGGTTAAATTGAAAGTCAAGGGAGTAATGTGGAAGTGACATAATAGTCATGGGACCAAAAGTGGCATTTTTTTCGATAAGAAAACCTATAAATGCTATTAAATGACGCAACTAACCTTCATTAATTGGTTTCCAGTTAAAATTTGCCGGAGTTGTGGTCGGAAGGACGACTGGTGGTGAAGGGGAAAAGGTCACGGACTAGATTTGGTTAAATTGAAAGTCAAGGGAGTAATGTGGAAGTGACATAATAGTCATGGGACCAAAAGTGAAATTTTTTCATTTGATTTTTGAGTATGACTGTCAAGGCATTTTTGACTTTTTGTTGTTTGACAATGACTCAAATGTGAAGATCGATGTCACGAAAAGGATAGAGAAATAAGAAAGTGAAAGTAACCGAAAACTCTTCAAATGGATTCAGACAACACTTCCATCATTCAAAAAAAACAAGAAAGAAATAGACATGCATGTTGGTGGTGTCATGGTGTTAGTTTTGATGGTGATAACACGAAAGACGCAGAGAAGAAGGTGGTAGCATCATATACGCTCGAGGTTCCACATTCAAAGAGTAAGGTTAAAGAGACAAAACACATATCAGTTGCTTGTATTTCTTATTTTTTACTTGACGAGCCTATTTTTTTATAGTTGTATATTTGAAATTTTTAATTTCATTTTATTAGGAGAATTAGTATCATCTCCGGGGCTACATGTATAAGTTTATAACATGTGTCCATCTATAAAATCCAAGTTACCTGTTTCGTGCAAGTCATGTGTGCCTCCTGTGTGTATCTGGGTTTTGTAAGTTGTGTTTCATGACAATCTAGATAAATGTTTTATGTGTACATAATTGTATATTATGAGTCATACTCTTTGTTCAAAATTCATCTTCCACACATCGTACGAAATGTATATATTTGTTTGAATTAACCAAATCTAATATAGATGCTTAACTAATATGGAGTAAAAACAAACTTTTTAATTGTTGTCTATAATACAACGTAACTCCACATCGACTATATCTTGTTCATCCTTTAAAAATGGATCGAAAAACATATAGTACAACTAGTACATATTTGATAACAGGCTAGTACACACAAATCCGAGTCAACAGTAGTAATCGATACTACGTATATCTAAGTCAAAACTGGAGCATGCGTTCACACCATCACTTTGTTGAGTCACCAGAATGGACGGCTTGCATGTATAAACGTTTGGAAATTCATCTTGATTGTATGTTCTGTGCCTTCTATACTCAACCCATCAAACTGCCACTCTTATCTGCTCAATGGAATTGATTGACATGGCGGATAGCCTTCAGAATAGATAGTCTAGCTTTCACAAGTGCTTTTCTCCGCATAGTTGTTCAAGAACAATGGTGTGCTTTCTTTCGAAAGATCTGAGTACCTTTTGATCAGTTTAATTCACAATAAAAATATAAGTGTGTGTGTATTGAACATGAAATCAAATGGTCTGGATTTTGAATTTCTCTGGATTTTGCAAGTTGTGTTTCATGGATGATATATGTTTACAGAATTGTATATGATAAGTTTTAATGGATGATAAAATGTCATTCACGCTCTTATGTGTTAAGACACACACAACAATTTGTGTATATAACTTTCTTTTATACATTGATTTGAATTAACCGAGTCTAAAGGTGTTTAACTCATCAACAATGTACATGTTTTCTTATATGTGTGTTTTATTTTATGTCTGAACTTATTACGTTCCTCATTAGTTAACCTTTTTTCTTGGAAAGGAAATCGCCATATCAGACATGGTCTCTGCGTGGAGGGGGTTCCTGCAAAAAACTTTGCCAAAAGGGTAATTCTTAGGAATTCAGATATGAAAATTTGGAGCGTGGGGATAACACATACTAAAGTTGGTGTTTACTTCAACAAGGATTGGGAAACATGTTGGGCAACCAAGGTTTAAAAAGTGGCTACCATTTGTTTTTTAGAATGACTGTCAAGTCTTTTTTAACTTTTTGTTGTTTGACAATGACTCAAATGTGAAGATCGATGTCACGAAAAGGATGTAGAAATGTGAAAGTCAAAAGAAACCGAAAACTCTTCTGATGGATTCAGTCAACACTTCTATCATTCAAAAAATCAAGAAAGAAACGGACATGGAGGTTGGTGGTGTCATGGTGATAACACGAAAGACAAAGAGAAGGAGGTGGTAGCATCGGATATGCCCGAGGTTCCACATTCAAAGAGTAAGGCTACAGAGACAAAACACACACAAGTTGCTTGTATTTCTTATTTTTTACTTTTTGAGCTTGTTTTTTTGTAGTTTTATATTCGTGGTTTTCATTTGATTAGGAGAATTAGTATCATCATGTTGGGCTGCATGTATAAGTATAAAACACGTGTCCATCTATAAAATTCAAGTTACCTGTTTCGTGCAAGTCACGTGCGCCTCTTGTGTGTATATAGGTTTTGCAAGTTGTGTTTCATGACAATCTAGATAAATGTTTTATGTTTACATAACTGTATATTATGAGTCATACTCTTTGTTCAAAATTCATCTTCCACACATTGTACGAAATGTATACATTTGTTTGAATTAACCAGATCTATATATAGATGCTTAACTAATATGCATTAAAAAACATGTGTGTATTGTTTTAGTGTTGTCTATAATACAACGTAACTCCACATCGACTATATCTTGTTCAAACTTTAAACACGGATCAGAAAACACTTACTACAGCTAGTACATATTTGATCACATGCTAGTACACCTGGATCCGAGTCAGGAGTAGTAATTGATGTTACGTATATCCGAGTCAAAACAGGAGCGTGCGTTCACACCATCACTTTGCTGAGTCACCCGAATGGCCGTCCTCCATGTATAAACTTCTGTAAATCCATCCATATTATATATTTTGTGCTTTCTATACTCAACCCATTAAATGTCCATTCTTAGCTGCTTAAAGGAATTGATCAAAATTGCTGATAGCCTTCAGAATAGAAAGTCTAGCTTTAACAAGTGCTTTTCTCCGCAGAGTTTTTAAAGAGCAATGGTTTGTATTTTTTCGAACGATTTCAGTACCTTTTGATCAATTTAATTCCCAATAAAAAATACAAGTGTGTGTGTATTGAACATTAAATCAAATGGCTTGGATTTTGAATTTCTTTGAATTTTGCAAGTTGTGTTTCATGGATGATATATGTTTACACAATTGTATATGATAAGTTTTAATGAATGATAAAATCTCATTCACGCTTTTAAGTTTTAAGGCACGCACAACAATTTGTGTATATAACTTTCTTTTATACATTGATTTGAATTAACCGAGTCTAGAGGTGTTTAACTAATCAACAATGTCCATGCTTTCTTTATATGTGTGTTTTATTTAATGTTTGAACTTATTATGTTCCTCATTAGTTAACCTTTTTCCTTGGAAAGGAAATCCTCATATCAAACATATATGGTCTCTACGCGGAGGGAGTTCCTGCAAAAAATATTGCCAAAAGGGTAATACTTAGGAATTCAGATATGAAAATTTGGAGCGTGGGGATAACACATACTAAAGTTGGTGTTTACTTCAACAAGGATTGGGAAACATGTGTGGGCAACCAAGGTTTAAAAAGTGGCTACCATTTGTTTTTTAGTATGACTGTCAAGATGTTTTTGACTTTTTGTTGTTTGACAATGACTCAAATGTGAAGATTGATGTCACGAAAAGGATGCAGAAATTTGAAAGTGAAAAGGAACCGAAAACTCTCCCGATGGATTCAGGCAACACCTCTATCATTCAAAAAATCAAGAAAGAAACTGACACGGAGGTTGGTGGTGTCATGTTGTTAGTTTTGATGGTGATAACGCGAAAGACGAAGCGAAGGAGGTGGTAGCATCGGATACGCCCGAGGTTCCACATTCAAGGATTAAGTTTAAAGAGACAAAACGCATACAAGTTGTGTGTATTTCTTATTTTTTTTTCTTGTCGAGCCTGTTTTTTTATAGTTTTATATTTGAAATTTTCATTTGATTAGGAGAATTAGTATCATCATCTCGGCATGCATGTAAAAGTGTATAACATGTGTCCATCTATAAAATCCAAGTTACATGTTTTGTGCAAGTCACGTGCGCCTCTTGTGTGTATCTAGGTTTTGCAAGTTGTGTTTCATGACAATCTAAATAAATGTTTTATGTTTACATAATTGTATATTATGAGTCATACTCTTTGTTCAAAATTCATCTTCCACACATCGTACGAAATGTATACATTTGTTTAAATTAACCAAATCTACGTATAGTCGGTATAGATGCTTAACTAATATGGAGCAAAAAACATATTTTTTAGTGTTGTCTATAAATCAACGTAACTCCACATCGACTATATCTTGTTCAAACTTTAAACACGGATCAAGAAACACTTAGTATAGCTTGTATGTATTTGATCACATGCTAGTACACCTGGATTCGAGTCAGCAGTAGTAATTAATACTACGAATATCCGAGTCAAAACTGGAGAGTGCATTCACACCATCACTTTGCTGAGTCACTCGAATGGCCGGCCTACATGTATAAACGTCTGTAAATCTATTCAATTGTATGTTTTGTGCCTTTTATACTCAACACATCAAACTGCCATTCTTATCTGCTTAAAGGAATTGATCGAGATGGCGGATAGCCTTCATTATATAAAGTTTAGCTTTCACAGGTGCTTTTCTCTGCAGAGTTGTACAAGAACAATGGTTTGTATTCTTTCGAAAGATTTCAGTACCTTTTGATCAATTGAATTCACAACAAAAATATAATTGTGTGTATTGAATATGAATTCATGTCGTGGTATTGTATCAGTTTTCATTCAATCATAATCTGGAGGAGGGGGAGGGGGAGGAGGAGGAGATTTATTGTGTTCAAATTAATTGTAATTATCTTTGTCAATTGGACAATTATATGTCTATGTGCACAGACAATATTTACCGCACAGACATTAGTCGTCACAGACAATAGTTGTCTGTATGATCAACTTTAATTGACGGTGTGACAAATTTTAATTATTTGGATGAACAAAAAATTTAGTTGTCTATATACATTCAAACGAATTATGTATTTGTCTATTTAATTGTCTATATACATCCAAATGAATTATGTAGTTGTATGTGTGATCAATTTAGATGTAATTTATAAAAAAAGTAGAAAAATAATAAAATAGATGAATTTAAATAAGATATATAAACTGATTTTGTGCAAATGATGGGAAAATTTTGATATAAAAAGGTAGAGAAAAAGAAGATGAAGAAGGGAAGAGGAAGATGAAGAAGAGAAGATGATCTCCCATATTGTTTTTGAGAATTTTCGAAAAGATTGGTTAAAGAAAAAAGAGAGAAGAGAGGGCGGCGGGAGAAGGGGGAAGAGAAAAAATGGAAATTTTTTGGACTTTTATATGATGTACGTTTTGTGTTCCTTATATGATGTGATCATGTAATGTTAGGTCGATTTGCCCTTCCCCAGGAACATGAAACATAGTTGACATCTGGAGTCTTCGACGACAACGAACCAGCTGTCTTATGTCCAAAGATCATGTTCAAAGACCAACTATGACGCCATTATTAGGAGCTGGTCCGATCAGAAACCCCAGGTAAAATGCATTTCGTAGTTTCGTACATTGTCTAAACGTCTGAGGTTTATTTCTTTGTCACTTATTATACACAGTTTGAATTATTACCTCCCTTTCTCATTATTGAAATTGAATTGATAACCAAGCATACTAGCTCAGCTGGTTGTGAGGTTACATGTGCATATGTGAGATCTCGTGTTCGAAACCCGTTATGCACCAAGGGAAGATGAGGGAGGTTTTGCTCCCAAGGATTCTTCCTACCTTCACGGAGTTGCACAACGGCTAAGAAAGGTGGGGAAAGAAATTCAGGCTCAAGTTCGCATGGTAGGAGGACCCTCTGGATTCAGTTCAAAGGAAGCCCTGCGTGGTAGGAGGACCCTGTGGATTCAGTTGAAAGAAAGTCATGTTGGATTCGTCCTGTGAAACCAGATTCAGTTGAAAGGAAGTCTTGCTGAATTTGTCCTATGGAACCAATACCGAGAAAGGCTGACTCTGATCAAATCCAGATTTAACTGTCTAGAGGCTTTAGAGAATAGTCAATGGACTTCAGTATTAGAGAAGCGCAAATACGAACACCTGAATCATAGAAAAAATGAAATTGAATTGATAAAATTAGACTAAGTAGAAACCATTTAAAAAGAGCGAATTATTAGCTCCCTTTCTATGGATGTCAAAAAAAAATCCGACCCGCAGTGACCCGCCTTGGTCTGAGACATTTGGGGCGGGTCTGCCCCGCCTATACAATGGGGCAGGTCCGGGTATTAGTATTGACCCGCCCCGCCCCAACCCGCTTAATATATAAGTATACATACTTTTTCTTAAATTATACTACAAATATACTTCAACATACATATGTGTGTATACAATAAATCATAAATTCTTTGATCTTATAATATATATATATATATATATATATATATATATATATATATATATATATATAATAGAGATCAAATGAGAACAATGCTTAACGTGAGAACATGAGAACACCACATTTACCCAAACGAGTTGCACAATGAAGCCTGCATATTGCACTTTTTCACATTTTCATAATATTTACCAAAATGTCACCGTGTTTATTTAATATAGACTTAATTCGAGCAAATCTAAAATGTGCAACAAAATAGCTCAATTGTGCACCACATTGATTTAAATGTGAGTGTTCTCACATTTATATATATATATATATATATATATATATAATATATATATATATATATATATATATATATAGGGTGCGGTTCCAGTGAGAACGATGCTTAACGTGAGAACGTGAGAACACTCACATTTAAATCAATGTGGTGCACAATGGAGCTATTCTGTTGCACATTTTCAATTTGGTCGAAATAAGAGTATAATAAATAAACACGGTGGCATTTTTGTAAATACTGTTAAAATGTGAAAATGTGCAATATACAAGCTTCATTGTGCAACACGTTGGGGAAAAAGTGGTGTTCTCACGTTCTCACGTTAAGCAATGTTCTCATTTGATCTTTATTCTATATATATATATATATATATATATTATATATATATATATATATATATATAGGGAACGGTTCCGGTGAGAAAGAGCTCTCAGGAGAGAAAAAAAGAATAAAATCTAACCATCTAATATAATTAATGGACGATTAAGATTTAATTAGAATGATGATGGCAAGTAGTAATTATGTGGAACTATGAAGGACAATTATAATGATAAAAGCTACGTAATTATTATTAAAGGGTAATGGTGTAAAATACTATTATGATAGAATTGGTCGTGTACATCCATTTCCTTAAAAATCTCATTTGTTTTAGCACTTTCCATCCGTGAGCTCTTACCTTCCCTAAAAGTTAGGCCTATTAATTATGAAGCATTTTTTTTTTTCAAATATTAGTGACGCACTTTGATTTTTTAGTTGGTAGTGTCCTAATAATTAGGAAAACGGTTCAATTAATCTCTCTCAAATTTCACTTTACAGAATTTTAATTCGATAACTAAATTATTTTTCATAAATCTATTCTTACTTGTTGCAAAAATAAATAAATTTATTGTTACTGCATTATTCACGTATTTGTTTTCCAAAAATTTTGCACTCCATCATAGAATAACCTCACTTTTATTTAAAACTGCATTTTCGTAAACTGCACATTTAAGTCATTAAACAACACTTTGTTTAAGACTATCCTACACTCTGTGTATGCATTTGATCACTTTCATACATTTTTATCCCAAAATGATCTTAAATAAAAAGAAAACGAAGAGTGTGAACTAACAACTATCATGTGCATTTTAAATGTATAGAAGAGTACACTCCAATGAATAAAAAAGTGTGACATTACATCACACTTTCAACATTCTACATATGCACTTATTATAAAATGAATTGCACTTCAATCACGTGCAATTGAAATACATACAGAAGTGCATTGTCATAACAAACTTTCTGTAATATTACATTGACATCTTATACAAATTCAAATGCACTTTTACCATGTGGACATTCATACATTTCTGAAATAAAAATGAATGTAAATATTCAAGGGTGTAAACTATCAACTATAACGGGCATTTAGAATAATACAAGCGTGCACTATTATATCACACTTTCTAAACTCTTACACTAGTATCCTTTTACAAAATAAAATGCACTTTTTAAGTGTGCATTTAAATATGTACCAAAGTGCACTAGAATATTTCACTTTTCTAAAACTTTACATTGACACTTTGTACAAAATGAAATGCACTTTTCTTCTGAAATCATCATAATTTCTGTTATGATAGTGTCTCTTGATGTCACTTTTATCTGCAAAACAAAGTAATATAAAAATCAATGAAAAAGTGCATGAACGACATATGATAGGTGCATCAAAAGTTTAATACAAAATTTATCATTGTCATCTTAATTATTAGAAGTTAATATATAGTATTATGAAATTGTTCGACATTAAACACGTTAAATGCATCATATGCCACTAATGTAAATGCATTAAATTGTTAGTGCAAATCTACAAATGTATATTAATACAAACTCATACATCTCAGATATGGAACAATAATATGTAAAAGTGCAAAACAAAATATGTATAGTTGCATTGAATTCAACAATCAACATTGAAATATCTTTGAAATTGTCAATTCAGAACCAATTGCCGTAAATATTAAAACAACCGTGCACCATTGAAAAACAATAAAATCTGCTGGGATCAAATAAATTATAAATAAAAGCTTGGACCATAAGAAAATTAGATTAAAGAAGAACTTGACCTATGAAGACAGAAATATATTTTTAATGTAAAATCACAATCTAAATTCCGAAATACGTACTAATTAATTTCTTATCATGAACCGTGTGGAGGATAGGAGATTATATGCTTCGGAGAGGATATTCACACACTCTTCAACAACATAAGAAACAATAGAAACATGAGAGGAAGAGAGTTTGTAGGAAGAAGATAAAGAATAAGGTGAAGATGAGAATTGAGATTGTTGATGAATAAAAATGGGGATGAGAAGAGAGGTTGTTGATGGTGATG